>JAIXND010000802.1:7500000-8750000 GCA_023646645.1 Varanus salvator macromaculatus | reverse complement strand
GGGAAAGAGCAGAGGACCAGTACTTGTAGTTCCAGAAAGAATGAAGCGATTGGGTCAAAGTCCAAAAGAACACTTAGTTGGGGATGTATCTGGTGGTGAAAGGAGAGTCCGATGCTGCAAAGATCTATACTCCATAGGAACCTGGAATGTCAGATCCACGAATCAAGGCAAGCTGGATGTGGTCAAACAAGAGATGACAAGACTGAACATCGACATCTTAGGAATCAGTGAACTAAAATGGACGGGAATGGGTGAATTTAATTCAGATGACCATCAGGTATACTACTGCGGGCAAGAATCCCTCAGAAGAAATGGAGTAGCCTTCACAGTCAATAAAAGAGTAGGAAAAGCAGTACTGGGATACAATCCCCAAAATGACAGTTCGAATCCAAGGCAAACCATTCAACATCACAGCAGTCCAAGCTTATGCCCCAAGCACTGGTGCTGAAGAGGCTGAAGCTGACCGGTTCTATGAAGGCCTACAACACCACCTAGAATTAACTCCAAAAAATGATGTCCTTATCATCATGGGGAATTGGAATGCTAAATCAGGAAGCCAAAAAATAACCAGAATAACAGGCCAGTTTGGCCTGGGAGTACAAAATGAAGCAGGGCACAAGCTGGTAGAATTTTGTCAAGAGAATACGATGGTCATAACAAACACTCTTTTCCAACAACCCAAGAGATGACTCAACACATGGACATCACCAGACGGTCAACACAGAAATCAGACTGAATATGTGCTCTGCAGCCAAAGATGGAGAAGCTCTATACAGTCAGTAAAAACTAGACCAGCAGCTGACTGTGGCTCAGATCATGAGCTTCTTGTTGCAAAATTTAGGCTTAAGTTGAAGAAAGTAGGGAAAAGCACTAGGCCACTCAGGTATGACCTAAATCATATCCCTGATGAATATACAGTGGAGGTGACAAATAGATTGAAGGAATTAGATCTGATAGACAGAGTGCCTGAAGAACTATGGACGGAGGTTCGCAACGTTGTACAAGAGGTAGCAACTAAAACCATCACAAAGAAAAAGAAATACAGGAAAGCAAAATGGCTGTCTGAGGAAGCTTTACAAAAGGTCAGTTTACATTCCGATCCCAAAGAAGGGCAATGCCAAAGAATGTTCAAACTACCGCACCATTGCACTCATTCCACATGCTAGCAAAGTGATGCTCAAAATCCTACAAGCTAGGCTCCAGCAGTATGTGGATCGAGAACTACCAGAGGTACAGGCAGGATTTCGAAGAGGCAGAGGAACAGGAGGTCAAATACCAACATATGCTGGATCATGGAAAAAGGTAGCAGTTCCAGAAAAACATCTACTTCTGCTTCATTGACTATGCCAAAGCCTTTGATTGTGTGGATCACAACAAACTGTGGCAATTTCTTAAAGATATGGGAGTACGTGACCATCTTATTTGTCTCCTGGGAAACCTGTATGTGGGCCAAGAAGCAACAGTGGGAACTGGATAAAGAACCACTGATTGGTTCAAAATTGAGAAAGGAGTTCGGCAAGGCTGTGTATCCTTCTCCTGCCTATTTGATGTGTATATAGAATACATAATGCAAAAGGGTAGAGAGGATGGCTCTCAAGTGGGAATTTATATTGTTGGGAGAAATGTCAACAACCAGATGCCATGAAATTGCATGAAAATACATCTAATAGCGGTCAATGAATGGGAACTAATAAGCCTCTTGATGTGGGTGGAAGAGAAAAGCGGAAAGGTTGGCTTGTAACTTAACATTAAGCAATCTAAGATAATTAAATGCAGACTCATCTCTTCCTGGAAAATAGGGAGGAATTGGAGGTAGTGAGAGTTTTTATTTTCCTGGGCTCCAAGATCACCGCATGCAGGAACTGTAGTGAAGAAATTAAAAGAGGCTTGCTCCTGGGGAGGAGAGCTATGGCAAATCTAGACAGCATACTAAAAAGCAGAGGCATCACCCTTCCGACAAAAGTGCGCATACTCAAGGCTCTGGTTTTCCCAGTTGCAATGTATGGACCATACGTTGCAATGTATGGAGCCAGTGTGGTGCAGTGGTTAAGCGCATGGGACTGGGACTCAGACGATCTGGGTTCGAGTCCCCGCTCAGCCATGGAGCCAACTGAGTGACTTTGGGCCAGTCACAGACTCTCAACCCAGCCTACCTCACAGGGTTGTTGTGGAGATAAGATGGAGGAGGAGAATGATGTAAGCTGCCTTGAGCCCTTTGTAGGAAAAAGGCAGGATATAAATTGAAATAAATAAAATACATTGAAAGCTGGCCCACCAGGAAGGCCGAGTGCCTAAGAATTGAGGCCTCTGAATTGTGGTGCTGGAGGAGACTCCTGCGAGTCCCTTGGACCGCAAGGCGATCAAACCGGTCAGTCCTAGAGGAGATCAACCCTGACTGCTCTTTAGAAGACCAGATGCTGAAGATGAAACTCAAATACTTTGGCCACCTGATGAGAAGGAAGGACTCCCTGGAGAAGAGCCTGATGCTGGGAAGGATTGATGGCAAGAGAAGGAGGGGACGGCAGAGGATGAGGTGGCTGGATGGGGTCACTGAGGCACTTGGTGTGAGGTTGAGTGGACTCCAGGGGACGGTGGAGGACAGGAGAGCCTGGGGGAATGTTGTCCATGGGGTCGTGATGGGTCGGGCATGATTTTGTGACTAACATAACATAAGAATGACTACATAGAAACATAGAAACAGAGCGAGTCAGAAGGGGCCTCCTGGGCCATCTAGTCTGACCTCCGGCACCAGCCGGCTCCGCTCATGACATGCCTACCATGTGCATGTCCAGCCTATCTTTGAACACCCTCACCGATGGGGCCTCAACGACCTCCCGTGGAAGCCCATTCCACGCCCTCGGGGTCCTAACTGTCAGGAAGTGCTTCCTGGCATCCAAATTGAACCTTGGCTCCCTGAGCTTTGCTCCATTGGAGCGCGTCCTGCCTTCCTCTGCAGGGGAGAACAGGCCTCTCCCCATCTCCATGTGACACCCCCTCACATACCTGTATGTTGCCAACATATCCCCTCTGAGTCTCCTCTTCTCCAGGCTGAAGAGACCCAGTTCCCTCAGTCTCGCCTCATATGGCATCCCCTGCAAACCAGCCACCATCCTTGTGGCCCTACGCTGCACTGACTCCAACCTGGCTATATCCTTTCTGTAATGAGGGGCCCAAAACTGAACACAATACTCCAGTTGCGGGCGCACCAGAATCATGTAGAGTAGAAGTAATACCTCTCTTGATCTAGAAGCCACACTTCTGGCTATGCAACCAAGGGTGGCATTCGCCCTCTTGACCACCGCATCACACTGCTGACTCATGTTTAGCCTGCGGTCAACCAGTACCCCGAGGTCCCTTTCACAAGTGCTGCTCTCCAGCCACTTGTCCCCTAACCTGTACTTATGACAGCTATTCCTATGCCCCAAGTGCAAGACCTTGCACTTCTCCACATTGAACGCCATCCTGTTGTCTCCTGCCCACTTCCATAGTCTGTCCAGATCCTTTTGGATCTGGAGTACCTGCTTCTCAGTTGTGGCCACTGCTCCAGTTTTAGTGTCATCTGCGAATTTGATCAGCAGACTGTTCACCCCTTCTTCCATGTCGTTAATGAAAAGATTAAACAGGATCGGCCCCAGGACAGAGCCCTGGGGGACCCCGCTTGTCACTGGCTGCCATCCCGACGATTCCCCGCTAATGGTTACCTTCTGCTTTCGGTCAGTCAGCCATGCCCTAATCCAGCGGACAGTGCTTTGGTGTATCCCAAAACTCCTCAGTTTCTCCACCAGGATATCAGGGGGCACTTTGTCAAAGGCCTTGCTGAAATCCAGGTATACCACATCCACTGCATCCCCTCCATCCAGCCATCTTGAAACCTTGTCATAGAATTCCACAAGGTTTGTCTGGCAGGACCTGTTTCTGCGGAAGCCGTGTTGTGTGGCTGTCAGCCTCCCTTCCCTATCTAGCATCACTAGATCTCTCTCTATTATGAGCCTTTCCATTGTTTTTCCTACAATGGACGTAAGGCTAACCGGTCTATAATTCCCCATATCCTTCCTACTACCCTACAAGGACGATGATTTAATATCCATCTGTTGATAAAGCTTAATGAAAAGGTTTGACTTTACTGTGGCTAGAAGAGATAGAAACTTATGAACTGGTTAGATTTTGAAATTATTTGCTTTATTTGCTTTATTTATTTAATTTTTAGTCCACCATATTAGCCGTGAAGCTGCTATTAGAGTTGTGTAATATCCCCTGGAATCCTTTCTCTTTTCTATACATACGTATTTCCCTTTCTGCCTTTATTTGTATCTGACTACCTTTTTATGCAAAGCATTTTTTTCAAAAAACCTAGTAACTTCCCCAGAAGGGTGCTTCCACATAACCTCTCATCTTGCCCCAGGTTGGGTCAGGAAGCAGCAAATTGCTCACTGACCTCCCTTTCCTTTCTTATGAACGTTGTTGCCATTGGAGAGTCCGAAGAGCTCGTCGTAGAGATTGTGCATTCTTCAGATGAGTAATCTAGGACAGAGTTCAGAACAAGATAAGGCTCATGTGTAATTCCCCCCCTCACTGGCAAACTGTGCCTTCACCTTCATTTTTTCCTTGCCTCTCCATGACCCCCACCCCTAAATGGAGGCAGCTTTGCAGAGTTTAGAGTGGGGGTCTTTCCCAGCTAACTGGAGAGCTCGGGACTACATGTGGGGAGAACTGGGCTAGTGCTTCCCTCTGAGAAGGCAGTTAGCTGAAGACCTCGGGACTATTTCAGTGTTTGAAATGAGTCTCCATTTCAACCAGAGACTTATCTGGGTCTTGGGTGTGCTTTTATTGAAGTCCATGCTGTTTGCAATTCATGCACATCCATTTATGTGTATTACAACTGGGAAAATAAAAAATCAAACTCAGGTGCCTCTTGGGGACCCCTTCTTTGGGTTTCAGGCTGGGGATATCCTCAGTCCCCATACCTGTTCCCCTCTGCAGTGGGGGATAAGGACTCCTGGGGGTTACACTCCCATTACAGGTTAAAATAGCCCCTCCCAGGTATGTCCATTCAGGTGCTCTCTGGCAGGGGTAGGCAACTTGGGACTCTCTAGGCACTATAACTCCTATCTGCCCTAGGCAGCATAGCCAAGGGTGGGGGTCATGGGAGCTGTTGTCCAAAATATCCAGAGGGTCACAAGCCCTCACTTCTTTCTACACTCGGAAGACCTAATTTTTAGGTGGGCTTGCATAGCGTACTGTCCTGTTTTTATTTCCTTCTGTCTGATTACAGAGAGATAGACAACAACACTGGATGCTTTAGGCTCCACTTTGGACTGGTTAAGACTCACCCTCTGTGGCTGATGGCAAACAATGTGTGAAAGGTCCCCAGCTTGATCCCTGGCACCCCAAATTGGGCTGAGAAAGACCCCCTTAGTGCCCCTCACTCTTAACATAACTGAGCTAGATGGGTGTGACCTGGGCAGCTCTATTTAACTGGCCCTTTAAAAAAAGAAAAGAAAAGAAAAGAAAAGAAAAGAAAAGAAAAGAAAAGAAAAGAAAAGAAAAGAAAAGAAAAGAAAAGAACGATGGGGACTAGAATCTTGTTTTAGGACACCAGTAGACAACCCAGGACCTGGACTCAATTTCTGAGATGCTCACAGCAGGTGCATCCTAGCTGTGGGAATGACAGAAGATTCTGCCATTTTTTAAAAGCTTAATGAATCCTGGTAAAAAGCTTCAATCTTTTGGAAAGGTGATGGTAGGATACATTAAAACCAGAAAACTTTCTAAAATGGATGGCGGGGCAGAAAGGCGTGGAGCCATGGGAAGAGGTCATCACCAATGGGGAACTCTGGAATATGGCACCAGCCTGAGAGTTCTCCATCTGTTCTTCGGATTTTCTGGGTAACGCCCCAGAACCCTTCCAGCAGCTCTTGACGCTGGACTGCAGGAGCTGTGGTCTGAAATGTTTGGGGGTTTGTAACAGAGCTGCTTCCCTTCTCGACCGGGTTAGAGTGGGGTGCATGTGTGGGGGGGAAAGGCGAGCAAAGGAGCCCCTGGAAGTGGGGCCCATTGAGCAGCCTGGCCCATCACCAAAGGGGGGTTAGCTTAGCCAGCCTGCGTTTCTACTCACACTCCGCCATGATCTCCACTCATGAGACCTGGGGAATGAGAGGCCGTCAATCATGCCATTGGAGGTCCCTATCCAGGCGAGAGAGCCGGAGTCTCCCCAGGCAGGCATGGCTGGAAGATGCTGCTGGCCACATCATTCCATGAGTACTTGTGATGTGGTATGAGGTCACAGATCTGTTGTTAGAATACCTCCGCCTGCTGCCAGGAGCCACTTTGCAACCTCCAGCAATGCTGGGATGAGCAAACATACAGGACGTGCAAAATAAATGGGTACCATTTTCAGAAGGGAGATCTGGGGCTGCAGGCGTACTCTGGGGCTTGTGCCTGGTCCCAAGCCGGACCCCCACCGCGCTGTTGTCGGGCCTGCTTCAGGCCATTGAATTCTGGACCAAGGAACAAAGAGCCCAGAAGATGGGTTTGGTTTGTCTTTTTAGGGGGTGGATTTTGCAAGGGAACGTAATCCTACTTTGTAATTTCCTTGTGCAGAATTCAAGAGACACTCCTAGGAAGACAGAGTGCTGCCTTCAAAATAAAGGTTCTTTCGTTTCCTTTTGCAAATAGGGTATTGAAAGTGTGCAAGGGTAAAACATTCCTTCCCTCGCCCTCAAATCCCTTTCAAAACAGAAGCTACCACAATACTCCTGTTTTAGCCTTTCAAACAGGATAAAATACTCCTGCTTTAGCCTTTGCAAAGAATCCATCTCCTAGGACTTTTTAAACAAACACAAATAGTTATAACGCACCTTCTCTCCACAATGGCAGAGAATGCTTGGCAACTCACACCAAGTCCTGCTTGCTCCTCAGAAGAATCCAGAGAGATACCTAGTCCCAAAGCCACCAGGTGAGCTTTACAGCAGTAAGACCCACACCTGAGTCTCCTAGTCTTGATCCAACATTTTAACACCACCCCATTTTTCAACTAGCTTTTCCCACCACTGCTGCTCCCAAATTAGACTTAACTTTTTCTGGCTGGGCAGTGCTCTTAACCCAGTATTTCTCAACCTTTATGCTCTGCAGATGTGTTGGATTGCAAAGAACATGCTGGCTGATGAGAGTTGGATCTGACTCACCTGGAGAACACCAGGTCTTCAGTTTACAAACTCCTCCAACTTTATCTACTCCCAGATTAAGTTCAACCACCTTCCATCCTTTCCCCTTGAACCCTCAGCAGCAGCAAAGTTCTAGCCCTCATGGAACAAGTTTCCAGTACACCTGTGAAACCCTACACGGTGCATTCACCCAAACTTAGGGATGCTCACGCAATCCAAGAATCAGCTGCCAATTCCAAGCTGCTTAAGGCTGGATGGATGTCCCCCACCTCACTCCCCTTCTCCCCATTAACAGATGAAGACCATTGTGTTGCAATGCAATTAAGTGTTTATTTAAGGCACAGAAGTATAGTTAATAATGCAGCAAGTAGTCATTCTTAACATCAATAAAGAATCAATTAATGAATTTGTTTATGACATTGCTTCTTTACAGAACAAGTTCCATTGAAGCATTTAAGTTTTAATTATCTAACCTCTATCTTACCAAGACAATTTATTCAGCAAGTCAAGAGCTCTCCCCCCTTACAAGAAGAAATACAAAGTCTTTTAAACTTGGAAATGCTTGAAGAAAACAAGTGATTCTAGGAGA
This sequence comes from Varanus salvator macromaculatus, assembly GCA_023646645.1. Lineage (NCBI taxonomy): Eukaryota > Metazoa > Chordata > Lepidosauria > Squamata > Varanidae > Varanus > Varanus salvator. The sequence continues at coordinate 8,742,248 of JAIXND010000802.1, read as the reverse complement.
GGCACATGAGACATCACAATACTACAAAGAAATTTCATCTGAATTTTTTTTGTGCCTAGGAAATCTAAGTTATTTTGCAAAAGGCTTAGCCTAGCAATTAAAGAACAAGCCTGTTCTTGAAATAGTATTCTGAGAGCAAAGAAGCCCTTCTCTCAAACTATTCTACTCAATTTCAATGACCTCATCATCATTTCTGCCAGGGATAAATGGCCCCACGATCCAAGAGAGGGGGGTGTTGTGGATGAGGTGATCCACCAGCTCTTCCACCAGCTCGTGAGTTTTGCTGGCTTGCTCCTTGCCTTCGGTCAAGAGGGAATTTGGCAAATCCTGGAAAGACTCAGCAGAGGCAAAGGAAACCTGAAGTTTCTCGATGTTCTGCCGGATGAGCTGAACTTTCTCTTGGAGGTCTTCAGGGAGACCCTGGAGGTTGGCCACCAAAGCAGTGGTGACTGATTGCAGCTGCTGGGCAAGAGTGTGGGACACCTCCAGAGCTTGGGTCTCGAGTTCCTGTAAAGAAATCAGAGTTTGTATTAGGCGGGCAGGGCAAGACTTTGTAGCCAGAACGAGGGGAAGGGGTAGCACCAAACTTCGGAGGATCACAGGCAGCACTGGAAAGCTGGTATGGTGCCAAAGCAAGGACTGCTGCTGTACCATTCTGCCCTCTGAAGCACCTAAGACTGCCAGTCTGGGCTGCCTTCATGTTCTGCACTGGCCCAAGTGAAGGAAGCAGAGGGCTGCTCTGCTTGTCAGAACATTTAGGCATTTGGCTTGTGTCTAGGAACTGCAGGACTGCACTGAAATAAAACTAACATGGAATAGTCTCAAAGAGCAAGTGGTTTGTGTTTTTAGAGAAGGTACTTACATCTTGATCAGTTAATTCCTTTGCACTTGCTGCCTGGGACTCTTGGGATTTCCACTCAAGCCATGAACCTTGGGGCTGCTGCTGGGCACTACTCTCAATCTTCTGATCCAGCTCTTCCTTGACTTGTTCAATCTGGAAGCACAAAAACAGAACTGTCAGCAAACCCTTTTCCAGGCCAAGTGCTATGAAACACTGACCCCTATGCCTGCTCTAGGGAAACGCCCATGGCTCTTACCAGCACAATGGTTTCATGAAGCTGAGAAAGGACATCCTGGGTGTTCTCCTTGGCATGCTTCAGCTTGGTCAGGGAGTGCTGGAAGGCACATTGACGGGCCTTGCTGGTGAGTGATCCCAAGAGCACGAAGTAGCTCTGCTCCTGTTTTTGCTGCTCCATCTCAAAGCCCTCAACTGAGGTGGCCAGTCCAGCTAGAAGGAGAAAGAGATGTTTGAGTGTGTTGTGAGGGCAGGATGTGTTCTCTCCCTTGTTGTGTCCCACCTCCCCCCAGAAGCTAGGCTGGGTGCAAGTAAAGCAGCTACAAGCAGGATGAAAAGTCCTCAAATCAACATTTTGCAAGGGTGAGGAGGGGATGAGAAATCAGAATGTTAAACTTTATTTGTAACACAGTTTGAGAAAGGCAAGGGTCACAGGACAGGAAGAATTCTTCAGTCATCGCTATCCAGAGACAGCAAATGAAGCTAGAAGGCCATGGTTGAGTCTAGAAGCAGCCTGATGGTCTTACCGAGCTCCTCATCTGTCAGTGGAAGGTAGTAGTGAGACACCTTTGCAGGCTTTCCAAAAACTCCACCCATGCTGCTGGCCACAATTTCTTCCAGGGATGACACGTTGCTGATACCACTGGAGACCGCTGCCAGCGCTATCTCCAGACCCTCTTGGATCTCATCCTTGGTATCATCCATCTCAGTCACGGTGCTGTCGATGTCCTCCTCCCCCGAGCCGGTTTCGCTGATGTTGTCGGTAGTATCAGTCACCATCTCTTTGGCATCTGAGGGGGTCTGGAATGATATTTGGTACAATAGTTACAAAGAACAGGACAACCACCTTCCACATGAATACAAGTGCCAACAACCACAGTAAATCGTTTGTTTCCCATGTCTGCAACGCAGTTTTGGTGCTGCTGTGGTGCCAGGATCACCAACAAATACCATCTGCCACCTCCTTTGAACTTACCTGTTCCCTCTCAGCTGAGCTCCCTTCTGAATTATCTACCTGCCTCATGGAACTGAACAAATGGGAAATGGCAGCCAGAAGAATATTAAAGTCAAACATGTTTTGTATGTAAATCAGACTGACTCATGTGTTCCTTAAAAAATTAATACCCATGAAACACTACTTACATCAAGGTCTTCCTCATCTCCTTGAGTGGATTCTGGCTCATCAGAAGCCACTTTCTGCTCTTCCATGTCTCCTGGAGTGGATTCTGGCTCATCAGAAGCCACTTTCTGCTCTTCCATGTCTCCTGGAGTGGATTCTGGCTCGTCAGAAGCCACTTTCTGCTCTTCCATGTCTCCTGGAGTGGATTCTGGCTCGTCAGAAGCCACTTTCTGCTCTTCCATGTCTCCTGGAGTGGATTCTGGCTCGTCAGAAGCCACTTCCTGGATTTCCATCAATGCTGCAAGTGATTCTGGCTTGTCAGAACCCACCTCTTGGATAGCCAGTACAGCTGGAAGTAATTCTGGCACATCAGAACTCACATCAGGGATATCCAGTAAAGATGGAATTGAGCCTGGATCATCAGAACCCAACTCCTGGATATCCACTAATGCTGGAATTGATTCTGACTCATCAAAACCCACCTCCTGGATATCTACTAATTCTGGAGGGATTTCTGAATCCTCAACATCATTTACTTCCTGGATATCCACCAATGCTGGAGGTGGTTGTGGCACATGAGGAGCCTGGGTTGGATCTTCCATGTCAGCTGCTGTATATTCCAGCCCATCAGAATTCACCTTCAGCTCTTCCATTTCAACTTGAGTTGAGTCGGGTACAGCCCTGATTGAAGAAGCCATCGAGCAGATATGCTGCTGAGGAAGAGAGAAAACAAGAGAAATTAAGTGGTGTCTTTAGCACCAATGCTTGGAATAAATTCCAGGGTTGTTGAGAGGTCAAGAGTCTGCAGATGCAATGGCTTTTGTCCTTGCCTGCAGCCTGCTTTTCAGGAGAGGGGAGGAGGAGCAAGGCACATCCCCCGCCCCCTTTAGATGGCCCACCCTCCCCAACTGCTGCCTGGCTATTGGTTGTTGGCCCAAACTTACCTGATCCAACTGGGCCTAGATCCAAGCTGCCCCCCACCCCAAGGACAGACGGACAGCCCCACGCAAGCTTTCTGAACATGGAGTGGGCACCTAAAGTGGCTTGAGATCAGGTGTGTAAACTGGCAGTGCTCAAAAGGTGTGGATTAGGCAAGCTGGAGCTCAGCAACACAGAGAGGATTTCAGTTCCCTTTGCCCAAGGAGTTACAGACAGTGTTTAACCCACCTGATCCTTGCCACCCTCCTGAGGGCAGGTAGAGTCCAAAGTCCTCTGAGCTGCATCCAGGGTGGCTTGACCTCCACCTCGCCAATGAATCCCCCCCCCCCAGTTCACAAAATCTGCGATTCACCCCTAGCATTAAACAGGCAATGCAAGGAGAGCAGGTCAGCCTGTGCTGAGCTGTCTCAGTAACATTTAATGCAGCTAGATGTTAAGACTGCAGAACAGAGTCAGAAATCTCTGCCTCTACCTGGGTCCAAACAACACAATAGCACTGAGGTTGGATGAACTGTGGGATATTGTGCTATCAGAACCCAGAAAAATTTGGTGAGAATCCAGTCAACCCTTTCCCTTCACCACTCAAAACTACTCAATGCAGCCTTGTCATTCCCATGCCAGAAGTAATACACAAATCATTACAGAAAGTAAACTCATTATGGCTATTTAAAGAAGCCACACATATCCAACTAACGTTAGATAACTGGAGGCATTCTAATGCGGCTGTGAGATTTACTACAGGTGAAGAGAAAAAAGTCTTTCCCAACCCAGTAAACTCCAAATGTTTTTGTATTCTCAGCCATTAGCCACCTGTGGAAGGCAGCACAGCAGTGAAACATGGAATACTTAATTGTAGTATAATAAAAACTAGAGGTTTGGAGAATGTGTGCTTTTTCTGCCATTGCTGACACACAAGTAAACCAAACCGCACAGCAACTAACCAGGCAATCCCCCCCCCCCCCGCCGCCGCACAGTGAGAATACTGAATATTAAGCTATTTTACACAATGTTCTCACAGCCAAACAATTTTCAGAATTATCAGGAGGAAGAGCCACATTGAAACAATATAGATAAAAACTTTGTTTGTGCTATATTTTACAATTACAATGGAAGTTTAGTCTAGAAAAGCATATTATTCATGCAGGTGAGAAAAATAGCTGTTTGACTAGGGAAAAGACCACGTTTTTTGGAGTGGCAAACCCCCGGCCCTCTTGGGGACCATTACTGGGGTTCCCAGACAGTCCTACCTGTATTCCCCCAATCACCTTTGGGGTAGTTCTGCAGGTCCTGGACAGATTTTCTCCATGCTAAGGAAGGAACTCCTCTTTGAAGGCTTAATTGCTTGCTTTAATTTACAATCCTTTTTGTTTTCAGGTCTGCCCCACCCCACAGTCGCTTTGGTTAGTTACAATTACAGTTCAGTTACAAAATGCATACAGAAATTTAGCACCACTTAAAAGCCGTTTTTACTAGGCAAATACTGAGATTTCTGGGTCACCCCGGTCTCCCCCCCCCCACATACACACTTGAAATATCGCCCTTGGCATCCAACCAGCTCTGGGACCTGTAAAGGAAGCAGGCAGCCCTCCCAAACAACATAAGCAAATAAAACCACTCAGCAATTGTAACAGTGCAGGAAGATGGGTATTGTAGTTCAGCATGATCTCCAACCCTGTTTGAGAAAAAGCACAAAGTAATATCAAACTGTTTGAACCCTGGTCCAGTTTTTCAAGTGAATGTGAGGCTGGTGTTCAAGGTGAGGACATCTATTATTCAAGTATCTGCTTTATTAAACCCCCATAAAAGCGTTGAGTTACACAAACTCCTCTAACCCGAACCCTTTCAGGTGTTTTGGAACCCCACCCCATCCATGCTGCTGGGATCTGTAGTCCCAGCATACCCAGTAAGGTAGGAAAAGAACCCATGACCAAAATACAGCTTGCAGTCAATGAATACTCCAAGAATGTAATGTCTAAGAGGCAGGCTACGAATGCCCTAAATTAGAGGTTTGCAACCACCTGTCCATGGGAAATTGCCCACCGCTGCATCCTGCTCGCGCCGTCGGGGGTGGCTGTGCTCCACAACTTCATTTGGCATTGCATGGGGAGGGGGTGCCGCCCGGGAGGGGAGGCACGCTCTCAGTATTTTATTCTTTTGCGCGCATTTTTGTTGCATTTACATTTTTTGATAACAAGTTCAGAATATAATACACAGAATACAAACACAGAATACAGCATTGTGTGTGTGTGTGGTGCGTTTCGTTTCTGCCTCAGAAGTCTCCAAGGCTATTTTGCTCTTTCTACCAGTCCCCAGTTGCGCAAAGGTTAAAAACAACCGCTTGAAGGCAACCAAACCTATGCCCCAAGCCACCCCCCCGGCAGAAAACCCCCCTAAAGTTAGCAGTGTACCCACCAGCAAAACGCTGTCCAACTCGATGCCCAGCTTATCCAGAAAGCCAGCCACAGAGTAGTGCGTGCGTGCGCATATGAAGGGGGGGGGCGGCTGTTGGAGCCTTCCCCTCAGCTTTCGTAAAAAGGTACCAACAGTAGTAAAGTCCCCGAGTATTAAAGACACACACACCCATTCTGGTAGCTATCGCAATTATACATTTTCACATTTTAAAGAGCAGCTTTAGTTTAAACGCTTGACTCTTTCAGTACAGTCCAAACGTTCCGTTTCACGCAATGGCTGAAAACGGAATTCACCCGGTTCTCTTTTGGCATGGCTTTAAACATAACCTTTATTTAGGGTGCAATTCAAGGCATGTTGAGACAGGAAAAGTTCTAAAACCCCTGAAGTTGCAGGAAAAGTTTTTTTTTTTCCCCTCTCCCAGGAGGGTGCACTACAAATTTTAAGGGTGAGCGTGCTACAAATTTTAAAGAATTTCCCCGTTCTCTAAACACACAAAAGGGAACAGTTCTGGTTTATTTAAGCTTGGCTTCTTACTTTCCTACCGAAGCACTTGCAAGCTGATACTGCGGTACAGAACTTTAAAAGAATTTGACTTTGCCGGTACTGACTCATGTCAGCCAATAGGTTTTGTATCCGCGCCCCCAGCTCGATCTAGCGGCTGAAGACTGTTTCCCAGCGAGTTGTTATTACACGCAAGCACCCCAGCTTCAGAAAACCCTTCCAGATACCCTTCAGGAAGACCCTCAAAGAAGAAACGTTCTGCCGTTAACCCGGAGAGCGCGTAGACGGTCCCCGCTCAAGCCTTAAGTCCGCTGATGCGATTCATGTTAGTCTAGCTTAGCGCAGCCCAGGGCGCGGAACCCCCCTCGGCAAACACTTCTGGAGTTGAGGGGGGCTTACCTGGCCCATCCAGACGCCTTGTGGATGTGCTGCAGTGCAAGTCACACCGCTCTCGGCCAGCGACACGCTGGGCTGCAAACCGCTCGGCGCGGAGCTTGCAGTCCAGCCTGTGCGCGCTTGTTGCACAAGCCGCCGCAGCAAAGGACGCGCGGCAAGCGAGAAGCGGTGCAAGTGCAGCTCAGCCCGAAGGCGCCCGGCGACTCCCCGCCTGCCAGGAGGGCTCCACGGCCACAGGGCGGCCCCGAACTTACCAGCGTCGCGAGGATTTGCAAGGCTACCGTGGGAGTGATCTGAGCCCCAGTGAGCACCTCAATTTATACCCCTGAGTGACTCGCCCCTCACGCGGTGTGATCAGGCGCAAACGCGCGCCAGGTGGGCTCCGGCACCTGGAACGGCGCCCGGAGGTTGCGGGGAAAACCCGGAGACGAGGGCAGCGCGGTCCTGAAGCGCAAACAGGTGGCCCGGGAGCGGCTTTTCGCTACTCGTCGAATCGCCCCCCCGCCCCCCCCCCGCTCCTGCGGGAGCCGAAAGTGGAAGCGGGCGATGCGGGGCGCGCGCGGAGCGGGTGCAGGGCGAGATCGGGGACGGGACGTGCTGCCCGGCTTGCAGTCCAGCTTCCATCATGTGTACCCCAGTTGTGGGTGCTGGGGGCAGGGGTGCCACAACATCTGAGGGTCGTCCAAAGAGCATCGACTCCAACCCCGCCCCCCCACTCCTCGTGTCCCTTCTAGCTGGTGTTGATGGGGGTTGTTATGTCACAGCATGTGGTGGGTTCAACTCCCTTTGCTCGCCCCTGGATCGGGGAACCCGGGGTCCTTCAGATACCAGAAATACCAGTCCCCATCATCCCCAACGCAGTTCCCTTTCTCTGGGGATGATGGGGTTTGGTATGCTGCAGCATCTGGTAGAACCCTTCCCCCAGGTTGCCTTCTGGCTTGAGGAATTGGAGACCCTTTAGATTACAACTGCCATCATCCGTTGGGGTTGGTGTTCCCAACTAGACTGTCAGTTCTGTCATCATCAGCATCAAGGGATGCTTTTACTCACTTTTCAGCCAAAAGTTATGAGTAATAATGTAGCAATAATAATGAGGCACTCCCTGTCCTCAGGATTATAATCAGACAGATATGGTATTAAAAGAAACATGACTGGGAGGGAAAAGGAAAAAAGCGCAATTCAAGCACCAGTTTCACAGGTCTTACAATTCATATCATTCAGTTACTGGCTTATGGGAATCCAACATTACAAAACTGAGTTCATCTCAGTATATGTTTGCATCCAGTTCCCATAAAGCCAATAATATGGAATGAACTTCAAATGTTGCTTCTCCAGCTTAAACAAATCACTGGTAAATGGAAAAAATTTCTTGAAACATACAAAATTTTTGCAACATGCAAAAGGTGAGTGGGAGAGCCCCCTTCTCTGACTGAAAGAGCCCAAATAGCAAATGTTTGTGCTCAAATAATATTTTCTTGGCACACCTTGCTTCAAAAGTTGGTGTGGGTTTGTTTTGTTTTGGTTCGTTTTGTTTTTACTAATACTGTCAATGTTCTAACAGGTCCTAAAGTTACATATAGTTTATTTGCAAAAATGCTTATCTGAAACAATTGCAACCAATTACTTTTATTTGACTAGTCTTTTCTTCTAATTGCCTTATTGAAATTGGTTTCCTATGTACAAATAAGGTTATTAGAAAATGATTGTATAGGCATCACTAATAATAAAAAAGCTGTAATCTCAATTTTGTATAAAATATTGCAAGATGAGTACATCAGTTATATGGGAACAAAAACAGTATGGGAAACAAATTTAAATATTAAAATACCAGAAAAAGCATGGACAAGAATATGAAACACTCAGTTACGCGAATCAGTACTGGCAAAATCTATGGTAGTGAAGACAATTCATAGATGGCAGTTAGTCCCCACAAAACTTCATAAAATAAATAAGAAAATATCAGATATGTGTTGGTGAAATTGTGGGGTAAAAAGGTCACTTGAACATATGTGGCTATTTTGTCCAAATGGGATTATTCTAGAAAGAGGTAATTAACTGGTTAGAAAAGTTAACACGTTTTTTTAAAAACCCTTGTAATAAAACTCTATTGTTCTCCCTCTTTAAGGGTGGGAACAAGAATTTAAATAATAAAGAGCTGGTAGAGATCCTCACAGGAGTCAGGAATTAGAATTGCATGTAATTGGAAATATGTTAGGGGGCTCACCTTTTACAGGCATTTAGGAAGGGAAATTGCTCTAATGGAGAAATTGATTACACAGGCTAGAATCCTGAGAGGTAAAATAAAAATATATAATTTCATTAAAATTTGGCACCCCTTACTAACATCAAATATGGAATCAAATATTGAAATAAATAAGCTGGGTAACCCACCAGTATATTGGTGTGCAGTTTATTAAGTTATAACATTTTTTATATTTGTGACTATTGATTTGTGGAGTAGATTTGGAACTGAGATGTACATAGAATTATTGTAATACAGAAGATGTACATGCTGCAAGAAGAGTATATGCTTTTGTTATTGTTAAGGATTGTCAAATGATTTAAAAGGGAACAAAAATTGGTGTAGGTTGCCATATTCTGCTGCCAGCTCCTGTGGAGTTCCTGTGTCTTTAATGCTGCTTTGAGTTAGGCAGAACAAGCTATACTTGGTCAACTTCTGCTTAGGACCTGCAGCTGCAGAAGGAGAAACTGTAATCTTTCTTCCCAACTCAGTGACCTCCACGTGTGTGGGACTACAGCACCCATTGCCCCCAGCTTTTTTTTTTTATTTTGCTACTCCTTTGTGGTACAAACTGAAAACATGTGACAAGGAAAGTGTTTGCCAAGCTTAGAGCTTCAGCCAAAAATGCATTAGTGTTAGTGGTGTTTTAGGTCTTGCTCCTCATCAAAAGGTGACATAAATTCAGTGCAAAACTAGATTATTTTTTAATTAGGAATGTGCTTATTAACTGTCTTGATCTCTGTTTTGGGGTAGCCAAGGCAGGTCGTGCAAATTTGTTTTTAGGATGAAATGGAGAACATGAGTTTGAGTTCTGACCGAATGCTTCTTCAACCAGAGAAAAAGCATTCGGCCGGATCCAAGAGGGTCTTGCTATTTTGTGACATTTTAGTTGGCCATGATATAAGGAATATTACAGCTATTTTTGAGGAGCTTCAGGGATGGGTGCAGCCAAGGCCAAATGATAGTTTTGCTTTTTCTGCTGATAAGGGTGTCTCAGGAGAGCGATAGGAAGGGACAGAAGTGGCAAAAAACAAAACCAGGAAAGTTCCATATCCTTCTGGAGATTTCTCTCCCAGTTGGCTGTCTGTAATTATAATTTTATGTTCTATGTTGAAGGATCGTGGCAAAGGTGATGACCTGGATGATGGAGGCTGTGCCTGATGGTCTGTCTCTGGTATGTGTGCAGGAGCAACACGGCCACTTTCCGTCATGTGGATCTGAGGACCATCGAGGGATCTGAGCAATCTCTGAGCAAGTCCGCCTGCACACAAAACCCTGGTCCACAGCTAGCTGACAGAGCACTGAGGCAGGCGACTGCCCCCTGTCCTTTAAGTTCTAGGCGCAGGGATGGGCAAAAGATGGCAGGATCTTCTGGCACACCTCTGGGAGATGGGGTGGAGGTCAGAGCAGGGTTTTACAGGGAGTGCCAAGGGACCACGACCCAGCTGGGATCCAAGTTCAACGTTCACCTGGATCTACTCCTCCACTTCCCTTGTTCACCCCTCTCTTCCTCTGACCCAAAGGAGGAGCAGAGATGCCTTGGCCTCTTAGCTCCTGGACTCTTCCCCCGTTGTGCCAGAAAGAGCAAGCCATGCTGGAGAAGAGGAGGAAGATCCTCTGGTGCGCAGGGCGGCAAGCGGAGGACTCATGAACAATGGGGCCCATGGAGGACCCACAAGACACAGAGCTGGCAAGATACATCAGGCCTTCCAATGGGCTGATGTAGCTGGACACCCAACAGCCCCAATAAATCCAGCTTTTGTGCACCACCAGTTCTGGCATAGCGTTTGGGGCAGCCAGGGTTGAAGCTTGGTGGCTGCCCACTTCAACACATCACTAGTCTTGGAAGGTGCTCTGACGATCCCTGTGTTTTCAGGCGTTCAGGGTGTGTCTTTTGCATCCTGGTGGGCAGATTGTGGGGTGCCATGAAAAGGAAACACACCAAGGAGACCTGACCAAAAGTACCCATTCGAGCATGCTAGAGCTGCTGCAGGTCCACTCAGCTGTGGGAGCTGATGTGCCACACATCTGGGAGACACAGAGTTTGGGGGGGGGGGCGGGAAATGCATTTGTGATGGTCCAGGTAAGGTACTTCAAATATTGGTGTCTTCCGGGTGTCATAGGAGAGAATGCCAGGTGGGGAAAGCAGATCAAAGGTTTCATAATATCCTAAAATCCCTTCTCAAATTATCTTTTCTTCACAGTGTTTTCACCCAATCTAGGACGTTCCATTCCCTGCACAATTCATCTACTTTTCTACCCTAGTGCATGAAGTGTGCCGAAGACCAATTCATTTTCTTCGTAAGGACTGAAAGGACATAATCCTAACGACTTGAAATTATGGTACTTTGCAGAGTAGTTTCTGATTTTTAAATGACCCTTTTAAATTCAAAGAATAAAGCAAAAGAAGATAAACATGAAAATAAAAAAGGAACAAGATTATTTGAGACCTGGGATTTCTTACTGTTGATTGTTAAAATAATTTTGTGTGTGCATTGTCTGTTTATATGTACATAGGTTTTATATTATGCACAATATTGCTTTTTAAAGGCTTTTACTCTTCGTAAACTGTCCATGGAGTGTTGCCTACTGGGTGATAGAGAAATGCGAAATGAAATGAAATGTAGGAGGTGCTAGATCTAACCTTGCAGGAGAGAATCATATTCAACATAGAATAGTAGAGTTGGACCCTTTCCCTGAGATGCTAGATTTAACCTTGCAGGAGAGAATCATATTCAACATAGAATACCAGAGTTGGACGGAGCCATGAGGGCCATCGAGTCCAACCCCCTGATGTTACAGGACACCAAGTCACACCATCCCGCTCAGGTGGCATTTTGAATGTCTCTAGTAGACAAACGCCGGCTCCCTCGGCCAGGAAACAGAGATGAGCACTGCTCCCGAGAGCCAGGCATGACTGGACTTTAATGTCATGGAGAAACCTTCACCTTTTAGTGTGTAGAGCCCTCTGCCTCTCCAGGCAGCTGGTTCCACTGTTGTATCCATCTACAAACATTTACTCAGCAGTAAGACCTATTGAGTTCTGCAAGGGTTATGCTTAGGTAAGTGGGAATAATTCATTGCATCAAGACACAATGCAATGCTTAGATTGAAGAAAGGAAAAGACTTCCAACTTCTGTGTGGAGGACGGTCAATCTTTTTTCTGTCTCAACTGCCACAAATTGCAGTGCTAAGCCACTTACTTGGGACTAAGTCCCTTTGAATGCAAAAGGGCTTACTTTTGACTACACGTGTACTGATTGCTCTGTAAATCCATTAGGCAAAAAGACCCAGAATTAACAGTAATGTGATATAGCTATTAGATATTTAATTGGGTCCTGCTTGAAAAGACCTATAGAAGTGAGTAAGTTTTCCATGAGTCCCAAGAATATGCTTTTGAATATAATGCCAGAGATTTTTTCAAAGAACATGTCAGAGTTATTTAAATACACGACAATTGCAGCAAGAATGACAATTGCTTCTAAAGGGAGATCAGCAGAGCCCCCAACAATTGAAGAGCGGAAAAATAGATTAGCGGAATATGTGGTGATGGCAAAGCTAACTGATCATGTAAATAGAAAACCACTAGAAGAATTTAATGATAAATAGAAATTTTTACTATGCTCTGAATGAGTGAGTGAATTTGTGGGGAATTTGAAAGGAGGAAGAAAGGGAAAGAAATAGTAGAGGATGTGAAGTAATAACAGTTGCATAGATAAATGATGTTTTTTCTTAAACTCCCATAGACTGCTGAAAGAAAGATAGATAAAATGGGTGGGGTGGGGTGGGGTGGGGTGGGGGTCAAAAGTTATGAGGATATTGGTTATATTTGTTTAAAATTCCCATGACGACTTTGATCATTATAACTTGTCTTTTTTAGTATGCTTTGTTTTATATATGTCTTTCTCAGTCTTCGTTTATGCTAAGAAAAAAAGGAGTGAGCTTAAGTTTTAATATCTCTAGATCCTCAGGCAGAATTTAACATGCTGCAGAAAAAGAACTTTCTCATTCATGTCATGTGTTTTCATGGTTCTAATCACGATTTTCTCACTGTTACTGGTGAGAATTTTAAAATTTATAAATTGATAAACCGACACAATGGATCCGGTGGTAGGGAGGTAACTGTGGACGGAAAAAGCCAAGCTCAGCAGATAAGAATTATGTAAGCATGACCATGTTTTCTCATCCTGAGGAACCTAGACCAAAGCAGTATCTTTTCCTTAAATGGGCCGCTCAGATAGGATGCCCATGAAAAGTACAGGAAGATAATGAATTCCCTTGGAGAGTGAATTTGTCTAAGGTAGTATTTAACCATTAGTTGGAAATATGAAATCTGACTAAGGCCAGAATTGTATGTCTGTGTAGACAGAAAACAAAGCAAAAACCTTGCAGCATTCCACAGTGAAATGCTTGTTTCTAGTCCTGTTGAAGGAAGGAAGGACAAGTCTGCTCCCTGTTCTGTATGGCAGCCCTTCAGATATCTGAATGCCACAATCACATCTCTTCTTGAGTCTCTTTTTCTCCTGGTTGACCCTACATGGTTGATTCAACCTTTGCTTGTACATTGCAGGGGATGCCGTATGGGGTGAGACTGAGGGAACTGGGTCTCTTCAGCCTGGAGAAGAGGAGACTCGGATGGGATCTGTTGGTGACATGCAGGTATGTGAGGGGGTGTCACGCGGAGGTGGGTCGAGACCTGTTCTCTCCTGCAGAGGAAGGCAGGACGTGCTCCAACAGAGCAAAGCTCAGGGAACCAAGGTTCAGTTTGGATGCCAGGAAGCACTTCCTGACAGTCAGGACCCCAAGGGCGTGGAATGGGCTTCCACGGGAGGTCGTTGAGGCCCCATCTGTGAGGGTGTTCAAAGACAGGCTGGGCATGCACATGGTGGGCATGTTGTGAGTGGAGCTGGCTAGAGCTGGGGGTCAGACTAGATGGCCCAGGAGGCCCCTTCTGACTCACTCTGTTCCTATGTTTCTATCTTCATTTCTGGAGCTCTCCTCTGCATGGCTGCCTTTCTCGCTCAACACCCAGTGTTGTCTCATTGCTCTTCCTATCAAGAGATGTCTGAACTGGACACTGTGTGCTGAATATGGGCAGGCTGATGCAGAACCACATGGATCAATGATGTACTCCAAGCTGGGCATTACACTTCCGTTCACGCAGCCCAATACTGTATTAGCTATCATTGCTGCTGTGTCACGCTGCCAGCTCCTGGTGGTTTGCTGATCCTGGGCCTCTTAAGACAGGAAAAAAAGCCCTAGAACTCCCTGCATCCCTCAGCCAGCTATTTGTCTCAACAGAGAGAGCATAGCATTGCTGCGCTGCATGGGGAATGTGGGGGAATTTTTCTGTCTCCCCTGGCATTGCATTGCAAGCTAAGCTGTAACACAGACTGTAACGCAGAGTTCCAGAGTTTTTCCTATGTCCTGCCTGGGGCAAATTCCTTCTTCCAATGACCCATTACCCACCATGCTTCATTACCCATAATCCCCTTTCCCTAGCATGCCATGGGCACTGCTGATATGCCAGCACCTGGGCAGAGAGAGCGGTGCCCATCCAGCATAAACTGACTGTAGCATCGTATTGGCCTCATATCCATCCCTTATATGAGGGGATATGGGGCAAATTTATCTCCTATATGAGGGCAAACTGCTCACAATGCAGGGTGTGTTCTCTCTCTCTCTGCTTCTTCCCATCCCTCTTCTCAGCAGCAGGCTGGATCTCTCTCACAAGGCTTATGAAAGGGAGCATGGAAGGTATTGAATTGCTCCTTAGAAGGGCTGAAGGGCTGGGTATTATTTATTTAAAGTTTTTATATGCCGTTCCCATTGCGACACAGCCTCAGGACGGCTCACAACAAGGGAAGGGAGAAATATTTGGGATCCTACGGGGGGGTGGGGGGGACCCTCCTTGTAGAAGGTGTTCTTTCCTTCAGTTGCCAGCAGAGGGAACAATGCTCACATCGCAGATGCAATGCAGTGGCGCCTTGGCTCATGAACACCTTGGTTCATGAACACCTTGCAGTGAGATGGAGTGCAGCACAGATGGGGATTCGGTAGAGGCAGTCTGGGTGAAACTTAGGGGTTTTGACAGGGAAAGAGACCTGACAGTGGGGGTATGTTATCGCCCTCCAGGTCAACTTGAGACCCTGGATGATGTCCTGACAGGCCAGATTCTAAGGATATCTCGGGGGAGAGACACAGTAATTATGGGGGATTTCAATCTCCCGGATATTACTTGGGAGACTCACTCGGCGGTGACAGCCAGGTCACGTCGCTTCCTAGAAGCTCTAGAGGGAGGGTTTTTCACACAGAGGGTCCGAGAGGCGACGAGGGGGGGAAGCATCCTGGACTTGGTCTTGACCAATAGGGAGGAGCTGATAGATGAAGTACAGATTAGGGGAGCTCTGGATGCGAGTGATCACTCCATCCTGTGCTTTGAGATCAGGGGACTGGGGCCGTGCAGCAGGGCGAGCACTAGAAGCTGGGACTTCAAGAGGGCCAACTTTGGCCAACTGAAGGCCAGGCTGGGGAAAGTCTCCTGGGACAGGTTACTGGAAGGTAAGCGAGTTGAGGAGGGGTGGATGGCACTCAAAAGGGAGGTTTTGCAGGCGCAAGCCCTGACGATACCTCTAGTCAGTAAGGTGGGGAGGCGGAGGAGAGTGCCGCCATGGATGCGAAAGGAGGTGGTTAGGGGGATTAGACGAAAGAGGAGCCTCCATAGGAAATGGGTACTGGGGGAAATAGACAAAAGGGTATACCGGGAGGAGGAAGCCCGTTGCAGAAGGATTCTTCGCAAGGCTAAGGCTGATTATGAGCTGAGACTTGCCAGGAATATCAAGAGCAACAAAAAGGGCTTCTTTCAGCATGTAAATAGGAAAAGGAAGGGGAGACAAGTGGTGGGACCACTAAATAAGGAGGAAGGAGATCCAGTGACTGACATGAGGGAACAGGCACAGATGCTAAATGACTTTTTTGCCTCTGTGTTCTCCCCAAAGCAGGACGGGGGATATCCGTATAGGAGATTAGATGAGGCTGGGGACTTAGGGGCAGAGATTAGAGTCACCCCGCTTGAAGTCGAGGGGCTCCTCAGGGCATTGGACATTACAAAGGCGCCAGGCCCTGACGGGTTACACCCGAGAGTACTTAGAGAGTTGGCAGGGGTTCTCTCACGCCCGCTGGCCTCCATTTTTGAGGCCTCGTGGAGAACGGGTGAAGTTCCAGAGGACTGGAGGGTGGCATCAGTGGTCCCAATTTTCAAAAAGGGTAGTAGGAAGGACATGGGGAATTATAGACCGGTTAGCCTTACGTCCATTGTAGGAAAAACAATGGAAAGGCTCATAATAGAGAGAGATCTAGTGATGCTAGATAGGGAAGGGAGGCTGACAGCCACACAACACGGCTTCCCCAAAAACAGGTCCTGCCAGACAAACCTTGTGGAATTCTATGACAAGGTTTCAAGATGGCTGGATGGAGGGGATGCAGTGGATGTGGTATACCTGGATTTCAGCCAGGCCTTTGACAAAGTGCCCCATGATATCCTGGTGGAGAAACTGAGGAGTTTTGGGATACACCAACGCACTGTCCGGTGGATTAGGGCATGGCTGACTGACCGAAAGCAGAGGGTAACCATTAGCGGGGAATCATTTGGATGGCAGCCAGTGACAAGCGGGGTCCCCCAGGGCTCTGTCCTGGGGCCGATCCTGTTTAATCTTTTCATTAACGACATGGAAGAAGGGGTGAACAGTCTGCTGATCAAATTCGCAGACGACACTAAAACTGGAGCAGTGGCCACAACTGAGGAGCAGATACACCAGATCCAAAAGGATCTGGACAGACTATGGAAGTGGGCAGGAGACAACAGGATGGCGTTCAATGTGGAGAAGTGCAAGGTCTTGCACTTGGGGCATAGGAATAGCTGTCATAAGTACAGGTTAGGTGACAAGTGGCTGGAGAGCAGCACTTGTGAAAGGGACCTCGGGGTACTGGTTGACCGCAGGCTAAACATGAGTCAGCCGTGTGATGCGGTGGTCAAGAGGGCGAATGCCACCCTTGGTTGCATAGCCAGAAGTGTGGCTTCTAGATCAAGAGAGGTATTACTTCCACTCTACATGACTCTGGTGCGCCCGCAACTGGAGTATTGTGTTCAGTTTTGGGCCCCTCATTACAGAAAGGATATAGCCAGGTTGGAGTCAGTGCAGCGAAGGGCCACAAGCTTGGTGGCCGGTTTCCAGGGGATGCCCTATGAGGCGAGACTGAGGGAACTGGGTCTCTTCAGCTTGGAGAAGAGGAGACTCCGAGGGGATATGTACAGGTATGTGAGGGGGTGTCACACGAAGGTAAGCAGAGACCTGTTCTCCCCTGCAGAGGAAGGCAGGACGCGCTCCAATGGAGCAAAGCTCAGGGAGCCAAGGTTTCATTTGGATGCCAGGAAGCACTTCCTGACAGTTGGGACCCCGAGAGCATGGAATGGGCTTCCACAAGAGGTCGTTGAGGCCCCATCGGTGTGGGTGTTCAAAGACAGGCTGGACATACACATGGTGGGCATGTCGTGAGCGGAGCTGGCTGGTGCTGGAGGTCAGACTAGATGGCCCGGGAGGCCCCTTCTGACTCGGTCTGTTTCTATGTTCACAGCCAAATCGGGTCGTGAACAAAAATTTCATGAAAATTTTGGCGTGGGTCACAAACTCCGCATTGGGTGGTGACCGTGATCGTGGCCATCTCCCCCCATCACCCCCGAGTGGAGAGATGGCCACGATCGCAGTTGCTTTCGTGCAGGGAAGATGTGTGTGATCACGGGCATGCTCCTGCAGGAGAGATGGGCATGATCTCAGCCATCTCCCCTCCTCCCAAACAGCACAATTGCGGCCATCTCCCCACCCCCCCAAGTGGCTCACAACCAATTTGGGTCATGACCAGAGTTCCAGAATGGATTAAGTCCGTGAGACGAGGTACCACTGTACTGGCCTTTTTGAGATGTTGCAGGTTGGAGCTCCAGTTCTGTCCAACATTTGGGTTGGAGACCAAATTCTACAGCAATTAGAGAGCTATTGTGCATGAGATGCTTGAAATGTGTTCCCTTTGGTTCGGAAACGCTAATACAGGAAAGTTTTCAGCTACAACTCTGACCATTGATCCTGCTGGCTGGGCTGATGGGGATAATGCTTGTTGCAACAATTGGCTAAGTCGACCTGATTGTTTGCATGTATGCAGGGGAGCCATTGCTTTTCATACTGCAGGTCCCTAGAGGGCCTGTTTAGTCTCATTTTTGTTCTGCCACAATAACAGCAGAACATGGCAAGATTGCAAGCTCTGAGGGGCAGAGACCTGCCCGTTAAGCCAGTTGCTCACCATGAGAATGAACCAAGGATCTGCACTCTCTCTTCTTGATCGGGGTACCCATCTCTGGATCAGTATGAAAAACTGGAGTGGGGGAAGCTCTGGGACAGGGATCAGAAAAACTGACATCCATGAGTGAATAGGGAAGGTACCCCTTGTCTCAGGTATTAGAATGATGGATGAACTGATCCCTATTCATAATGGATGGACTGATCAATGCTTAATCCCCACCCACATCCCAGATTCTCTGCTTTTCTGGGCTCTCTTCTCTTTTCCAGAATAGGAGGGATGCTGGGACCACACCCTCTGTTGCCATAGCAACTGCCTCCAGGCAAGGCGGTCTGGACCCGTTTCCGTTCTCCCCTCTTCCTTTCTCTTCAGTGCTTTGTTGTATTTTACTTTTAAATAGTTCTTAGGTTATTTATCATCACCATTATTAACAGCACATATCCTGCTCTCCAGACCCCCCCCCCCCCCCGCCAAATCATTCATATTATTTTCTTCTATTCAGTCACAATGCAGAAGAGGGAGGTGATAATCTTTGTAAACTGCCTGGAGAGCCCTGGCTATTTGGGGAATACAGGAATGTAATAAAGGAAATCAGGTGAAGTTGGTTCGAAGAGCAGGATGGTGGACATTTGATAATTTAAATAAATTAAAAACCAGAGGTTGTTTTTAGGATTATGTACAGATTTTATTTTCCTGGGCTCCAAGATCACCGCAGACGGGGACTGCAGCCAAGAAATTAAAAGAGGCTTGCTCCTGGGGAGGAGAGCTATGGCAAATCTAGACAGCATACTAAAAAGCGGAGACATCACCCTGCCAACACAAGTGCATATAGTCAAGGCTCTGGTTTTCCCAGTTGTCATGTGTGGCTGTGAAAGCTGGACCATAAGAAGGCTGAGCGCCGGATTGAGGCCTTTGAATTGTGGTGCTGAAGAGGATTCCTGAGAGTCCCTTGGACCGCAAGGTGATCAAACCGGTCAGTCCTAGAGGAGATCAACCCTTCTGCTCTTTAGAAGGCCAGATCCTGAAGATGAAACTCAAATACTTCGGCCACCTAATGAGAAGGAAGGACTCTGGAGAAAAGTCTAATGCTGGGAACAATAGATGGCAAAAGAAGAAGGGGACGGCAGAGGATGAGGTGGCTGGATGGAGTCACTGAGGCGGTTGGTGTGAGCTTGAGTGGACTCCGGGGGATGGTGGAGGACAGGAGGGCCTGGAGGAATGTTGTCCATGGGGTTGTGATGGGTCAGACATGACTTTGCGACAAACAACAACAACAACAACTGCTAACTACTAATTTAGCCCTCCCCAACATGGTTCTAGTACAGATTTTAAACACACGCATTAGGATATAGTTCAGAAGACTTTTTATTTTGGAAAAATGAAATAATTAAAAACACTGGCCATTCTACAGTGGTACAACATGTTGCTGGCACTTTGTGGGACTGGCTAGAATGGCCCTCCCTGGATCAATATTCATTTACAAGAACAATCCACCCTTTTGAGCCCATGCTAGAAGTATTCCAGACCAAAACAGACTGATTGCATCTTTTTGAGAGCATGTGAAGAGAGGGAAAATGGGAAATTGCAGCTTTTCTCCAAAGGCAGTTGGGAGTGTTGAAAGTTGAACATTTTGTTGGAAGGGAAAGGTAGTGGGAAAACCTGAAAGCCATGCCAGGCAGAGGCAAACAAGACTCTAGTGGCAGGCAAGAGGTTTCTGCCTACAACCCCCAGAATCCTTTGCCACTGCATTTGCTGCAAGGGCTGAATTGTTTAAAGAGACATACTGATACTGTTAAATCCTCTGTTTTTAATGGATTGTCAAGTCCCTTTTGTTCCAATCATCTGCTCACTTGATTAGCTTTTCTTCCATTTCTTTAATTTGTATTTGCATGCACTTGCACAATCTTGCATGTCTGAAAATGACAATTTCCCTCTACCATGTGTATTTCACATTGTAGCTTTTGCGGGAAATGTGCATTTTGGGCTGGTTTTTTAATGAATATTTTTCCAGCAGTGCAAGTTGCTTAACATTCTGGGAAACTAGTTGCAAGTTCATACATATCTGTAGAGGGTACGTATTCATTTTTTTGTATTTGAAAATCTGCAGTTATACAAATCCAAGCTCATTTGCATCCATTGCAGATTTCACTGTCATTCCTAGCTTCCTGAAAATGTGTTGGCCTACAACTCCCATCAATCCCAGGCAACATGGGTATTGTACTTAAACACATCATGTAGGCACTAAAGCTTGCATAGGACAATCATACGACCTGGTTCTCCTTTTCGGTGCACTAGAACATGGAATGGTTTCATTGCAAATGAAGCCACATTGATCTCCCTCCTCCCAACCAAATTTAAACCACTGATCTTCATTCCCTGATCCCTTCTCTCCACAAAGAATATGCCCAGGAATTCTAGCAACTTGATTTTGATGTGTCTGATTAGCACATCAACCTACCCCACTTCTCTCCATCTAAAAAATTTCAGGCTGTCCTCTCATTGCAGGTTGTGTGAAAGGACCATTGGCTGAGCAATGACAGACGTGACATTGAATAGCTCTTCCCTTTCTTAATTTATTGGGGCACTGTGCAACAGAGTGCAACTTTTGGGAAAGTGTGTGCACAAGAGCCAGGGACACCCCCAGCTGATGCGAACAAGGCAGCAGGTCATTTTGGAAAGGGCAGAATGATTGGCAACAAAGACCCCGCCTCCACCATCCTCGTGGGTCCAGAAACATGGTTACTTTATATTCACAGCTATTTTAATCTTACAGACATAAAATGCCCACCTCCAATTTGTGGGGCTCAAGGCTCACAGCAAGGCAAAAGATTCTAAAAAGGCACGTTTGAAATGAGACAGATGCCACTGAACCTGGGCTCACTCAGAAACTGCTAGGAAGTATCGTACTGCAAGAGTGCCAAAGACCTCTGAGGCTTCCAGCTCTCTTCCAGGTAATTCCTAGAGTTCTTAGGAGCCACTGCTCATGTCTGAAGCCTGGAGGCATTCTTACGGGCCCTTCTGTGGCTCGGAGCATTCCTTCTGTGGGCTCCCGGGCTCCTTGTGGTCTCTTCCCAGGGCCTGGAGGCCATCGCTGTCTTTCCCATAGTCATCCATCGGCACATCGGGGCGTTCCACCAGACTGGGGGCAAAGGGGCCCACCACCCAGGGGAGGGGCACATTCTGCACGACGTAGTCCACCATCTCATCCACGGACCCGCGTGCCTTGGCGATGCGTTCGCAGCTCTGGAGCAAGACGGCCGTGGGCACCTCTTGGAAGGAACTGGCAGACGAGTAGGAAGAGTAGAAGTCTTCCACAGTGTGTCGGACCAGCTGGACTTTGTCCTGGATACTGGCAGGCAGCCCTTGGACGTTGGACATGAGTGTTACACAGGAGAGCTGCAGCTGCTGCGTGAGGCCCCGGAACAAAGCTAGGGCCTGGGACTCCACCTATAAGATACAAAAACAAGGACCTTCGTGTGCCGTCCTGCATGGCCGCTGCGGGCCACATGCAGCTCCTGCCATGCTGTCTTCTTTTTGGGAAAATGGACAGTGGCTGCAGCTAGTACACAGCACTAATTAGGCTTTTTGCAAGCTAAATTAACCAGGTTTAGCACCAAGTTGTTGCTGTAGAGCAACAAGACGGTCTAATGTACCATGAAAGCAAGCTAAATATCTTTTTTTTCATGCTAGGCAGTCATCTGAGGAAGCAAACAGTAGATTTCAGGTTCCCGCGAACAGGCAGGAATCCTTCCGCCACGCCGCACGTGAAAAATGGGAATCTGGTCGCACTGCCTTCGTTCATGGATTCGCCCTCAGGTTGGCTTGCTTCCCAGGACTGGCCTGAGCCCAGAAAGACATCTGCAGATGCTTCATCCCAGCCATGAAGGCGACACAAGCCACGCCAGGAAACCAACGCAGGGAGTGCTAAGGTGGACTGCAGTTTTGTTTAAATGAGGATTTGCATTCTAAACTTGCATCGATACATGCTCATTAGCATACGCGCACGTTATGGATGCCCCTGTCCTCTCTCTTTGGCCATGGTCACTCTACCCCTCCCCTGGGTCACTGTGACAGTGCAGCGGTCCCTTGTCTTGAAAAGGTGTGTCTGGTGCCACCTTGGCATCTATTTGGCACTAGGAGAAAACCTTTTTATTTTCTAAATATCTTAATAACTAAGCCCGTGTCTCTTAGTGAATCAGCTTAAAAACTGTGTATAAATTGCTGCTGTGCTTGGTTGTTTGTCGTTGATTGTACTATTGTTGTTTTACAGTTCTTAAGGTGTTTACTCAATACTATAATACTGTGCTATAATATAAATTATAAATACTATAATAGTACCTTTAGGTGTTTGTATTGCTTTATGAGTATTTTAAGGATTGTTTTTATGATTTTAATATTTGAAAACCACCCAGAGAGCCTTGTGGGCTATGGGACAGTATATAAATATAATAAAACATAATAAATAAAGTAACAAAAATGGCCTCTCTCCAGAGCAGAGAGGCAACTGGGACAAGCTACCTCTGGGTGAGCAGATGGGTCCGAGGGTTTATCACTCCCAGTTTGCTTCTGACTCCAGTCCAGCCACATCTGGTGCAGCTTTTCCCGAGCAGTGTGGCATTTCTGGTCCACACCCTGTTTGACATGGTCGATCTGACAAAATGGGACAAAAAGGGTGGGAGAGAGGAGGTGGGGGGGGACCCATCAGACTTGTTACGTACTGGAGCAAGTCTCCACAATTCACTCACGTGCCACCTTCCAGTTCGCAGGGGCACACACAGCGGTGGGAGCCAAGTGACGGACTCGTATGCCTCCTGCTTTCCCTTTTCTCCCCAGGCTGTGACCTTCAGTGCCTGCCCACGTGTGTCCCACATCGCTAGGTGAAAAGGCATCTCCCCATTGGCACACCCAATTCAGGCAGGTCCTTTGCTTTCATCACTGCTGCCCTGAAGTTGGAATGTTTGTGATGCATTCCGTGACTGCATAGCAATGCGGCCAGGGATGATGTCTGGGTGGTCCAGTTGAGGAACGCGACTGAAGATGACCGCACTCTTACCAGCATGATGGTTTGGTGAAGCTGAGCTAGGATGTCTTGGGTGCTCTGCTTCGCCTCCTTCAGCTTGGCCAGGGAGTGCTGGAAGGCGCGGTGGCGGAGCTTGGTGGAGAGCGACCCCAAGCGCACGAAGTAGCTCCGCTCCTGCTTTTGCTGCTCCACGGTGGCCATCTCAAAGCCCTCCACGGAGGTGGCCAGCTTGGCTGAGAGGAGGAGGAGGGGAAACAGCTTAGATGGCAGCGGCATCGAGCCTCTTTGCAGCAAGAGCAGGGGAGAAACTCTCGGGGTTTACATGCCAGGGGGCTGGAGGGACAGGAGCTGGGGCAAGGACACAGTGGAAGCCTCAGGCAGGTTCCCTAGATGGCCACACCCCTTGCACTAGCTCCACCCCTTCCTCTTGCCCCCCCACCCCCCAGCTGCTTGGTGGTTCCCAGCTTTTGTGCAAGCCCCCCTATTCCAAAAGGAAAATGCCTTTCTGAAAGACAGCTTTAGGCTCCGATAGGGTGTTTTTTAAAGGGTTGGCCCCACCCCTTTTGCCTGAGGCCTGCTCACCACTGGAAGGCAGCCCCCCAGTACTTCTCCAGCATGGGGTGCAGCCCATGGGCTAAAAAACCGGCCCAAGCTTCACTGCACCCCAATCCGCCTCTCCCCAAATGGGCTGGGCTGCTGTTCCCAGCCCACTGGGGAGCTGGGGAGAGGGCAGCTGAAGGCTGGGCTGGGCTGGGCTGGGGCATATGGGAGCTGGAGGATGATGGGGATGAAGGCCTTTACCCACCCAGCTCTTGATCTGTCATGGGGAGGTAGTGGTCCACCAGCTTCTCTGAGGTGACCAGCACAGCATCCATGCCGGTCACCATCATCTGCCCCACTCTGGAGCCCATGACGGTGTTCACACCGCCGGCCACCACCGACCGGGTCATCTCCACGCTGCCCTGCACGACCCCCTTGGCCATGTCCATCACCCCGCTGACGCCACAGCTCACGGCGCTCTTGGCCCCGTTCACGGTGCTGGAGACGGCGTCCCGGGCGCCAACCACTTTGGTGGAGACCAGCTCTTTCGTGTCTGCTACCACCTGGGAAGTCAAGGCAGAGGAGGGAAGCAAACGTATCAGTTTATTAGATCCATGCCACCTTTTTCTTTTCTGGAGAATTCAAAGCAGCTGGCATCATTCTCTTCCTCCTGCGCTTCACCTTATCCCCACAGCAAGAACCCTGTGAGGCAGGCTGGGCAGAGAGTCTGTGCCTGCATCACCCTATTGGCTCCACGGCCGAGCGGGGACTAGAACCCAGGCCGCCTGCCTCCCACTCCGCTTTCTTAGGCACTACCCCACAAATGGTTGTGAGAAGATCTTGGCATGGAAGTGGCCCAACTTCAGCGAAAGGGGGAACTCTGCCACACGGGCCAAAAGCAGCCGAGGTGTTTTATTTCCACGGGGTGAACAACTGGAATGGGTCTTGCACAACATACAGCTCCTCCTTCAGGGAAACTGCGTGGAACTGCATTCAATGGAGTCGACTGTTCCAATGCCAGCATCCTGCACTTGTATGACCAGCACTGAATTCTCGAGGTGTGTCCAGAAAGTCATGAGAATGAGGTCCCTATGCTCGAGAAGGGCTGTGTGAAGGGAGAGGCTGGCAGAGGTCACCTGGGGTGGGCTGCCAGGTGTAGGTACTGGAGAACAGCAATCAGTCGCATTCCAGCCCTGCCAGAGTCAAGACGTTCTCTTTTGTGATGCCCTGTTCAGGTGCCTCGTATTCAGAATAATGCAAGCGAGTTTGGAACAACAGTACGCGATAAATTGTGCGAAATTGGGAGAAAGTGCATCAGAAACTTTGGAAATGGTGAGCAAAGCTTATGGAGAAGCTGCGCTATCACTTGCACAAGGTGGCACAGGTCGAGATCGGCTCAGCTTGGATCCTTCATCACGGCAACGCAGAGTCACAATGCTTTGGCTGTCAGAGAGTTTTTGGCAGAGAAACACCTCACGGGGCTTCCCCATCCATCCTACAGCCCCAGCGTGGCTCCTTGCAACTTTTTCATACTCCCAAAGATGCAGAATGGTTTGAAAGGACACCATTTTGATAGTGTGGATAATGGACGTCCAGAGAGCCCCTGTGCAGCCTCTGAATGCTATCAAACTTGGAGACTTTCAGGGACGCTATGCTATGAAGAATTGTCAAATCCCTGGCAATGTTGCGTACACTCACAAGGTGCATACTTTGAAGGAGACAATGTTTGATTTTAAAATTTTTCAATAAAAGAATTTTAAAAATATCATTCCTTTAAATATCATTTAAAAGATAAATATCGTTTAAAAATATCATTCAAAAAAGCTCATTACTTTCTGGACATACCTTGAATATGTGCTTTGAAATGCATTGGGATAGGTATTATTTGGAAATAAAGCCCTCTTTGGATTACCTCACTGTTTTTGGGGAGATTTAGGGGAAAAGAACCCATACAAACTATGTTTCCACAAGCTCTTTTATGGCCAGTAACAGCACAATCCTATGAAAAAGGCCCACAACCCTCAGCAAGGCAACTTTATGGCTTGTGAGTGAAGACCTTTCACAGAACAGAACCAAGCTTGGGATACTCCACCAGCTAAAATGCAGGATGAAAAGTGATGTTTGGACTGTGCATGTACATGAAGGCATGGGGAGATGTGTGTCAGGACGCCCTGAGAGAAATGTAGAATTTCATGGCTCTGGGGACAGCCGAACCCCACTTTATTCTGTGGAGTAATTTAGGGGCTTGGCGTTTTAATGATGCTTTGGTTATTCTTATATTACATTGATACCGCTCCTTTCTTCTTCTTGTAAGGAACTCAAAGTTGCTTACAAACCATTCCTCTGTTTCTTCCTCACAACAACAACCCTGTGAAGGAAGTGAGGCTGAGAGCAAGTGACTGGCTGAGTGGGATTGAGAACCTGGATGTCCTGGGCACTCAGCCCTGCACTCTAACCACTGTACCACACTGCCGCCACCGTAGCTCTTGTTTTACTATTGCTCAGTTACTCTAATGCTTCAAGAGCTTGTGGCTTTGTTTGGCCTGGGCCTGACCAACAGCAGAGAGGGGACATCTAGAAAAGCAGAATGATCGATACTATGTCAGCAAGTTCGGTTCTGCTGGTGGGGTACTGACCATCTCGGAGGGCCGTTGCAAGATGGGCAGCTTTTCCTCCAGCTTCTCCAGCCCTTTGCACGCGTATTCGTTAGCTGTTGCAACTGCAGGTGGAAAAAGAGGGAGGGAGGGAGGGAGAGAGGGAGGCTAATGGCAGAATGTTTTGCCATTTAAACCTGAGTTGAGACCAGTCGATTTGGTCCGAGGGCTCCCAGGAAACACGATCTGGGAGCTAAAGTCTTTCTTTTTTCCAAAAATGCCCAGCTGATGTGGCTGCATGGATATGCACCCCTGCCCAGGTTCTAGTCCTCATGACGGCCAGGAGCGAGCCATGGAATCAAAGGATAGCCATCCAAAGAAAACCGTGAAACCAGTGAGATGGCTGGGAAATGGGGTGCTCTGGGAACAGGAAGAGCCTGGCATGAGACAGCCTGTCCAGGCACCCCCCACCCCAAGTGGGCATCCCTTCCCACTGCCACCACCCCCTCTTCCCCACTGGGGCTCGCTTGCCAAGGAAGCCTGTGAGCCAGAAGTACCGTCTGTGCTCTCTCTCGGCACCCCAGTTGCCCGGCCAGATCAAAAGCCCAGCTGCAGTGGTGCAGAGGAGGAGAAAGCCAGGGGGCTGTGGTCAGCAAGCCCCCTGCCAGGGTGTGGGCCCATGCAGCTAAGCTGACCCTTGACGCCAGCCCAGCTTTCGGGCACGGTGGCCAAGTGCCCTGCACGGCCTGTAGATGCAAAAGCGTGTGGCCTGCAGAATTTTAGGCACACCATTCGAGGCACCTGCTGCTCACAAAGTGAAGCAGGAATTGCCCCAAAAGGAGGTAGCCCGAGGACTTGAGGAAGTGCCGGACAGTTTGCTCCCCTGTTCCTGCCACGCAAGATGAAGGAGGACGCCATGTTCACCCACTTTGTGGCTCCAGTTTGGTGAGGAGAGGCTGGGCGCCGCTAACGGCCGCAGCCGTGATGGTCTTCACTCCCTTCTCGGCCACATCGCAGACGGACTTGAGGTACGGGTGAGTCTCTTTTGTGGAGGTATAGGCCGCGGAGACCATGTCATAGGTCGAGCTCACCAGCGGCAGGTTGGCCATACGGACCACCACGTTCTGCCAAGCGAGGAGGGGGAAAACGAAAAGAGACATTGGGTGTCACATGTAGGAGCAGAGCAGAGCACCGTCACGGGAGGTACTGCGGGTTCAGGGAAATGAGATGGTTTGCAAAGAGAAACACAAACAGCTGATCAAAAAGGGAGCAGCCCTCCACTCCAAGGCGCATCACAGAATGTCAGCAGAGGGGAAAACAAAACAGAACAAAACAGAAAACGGAAGACAATGGAGATTGCAACATCTTACTGCTTACAGCCTGATGCCCCCAGCCCGGTGGCTTCCAGAGCCTTTGGACTACAAGCCCCATCATCCATAGCCAGCAAGTCAATACCGCATTCTACTAGCAATCTCCATTTTTCTTATTACTAGTAACGATTAATCCTGAGTTATCATGAATAATTAATAAAAAGCTATTAAGATTAATAACAATCATTGTGAATACTTAATGACAATGATTGCCAATGATGCATTATTGTTAATGATTGTTTTGATCATATTGCATTAGGTTTATATCCCACCCATCTCTCTCTTGCAGGGAACGTGAGGCACCAATGCAAGGTTTTCCTGCTGTCTGTTATGCTCACAACAACCCTGTGAGGTAGGTTAGGTTAGGTTGAAAGCCCAAGGTCACTCAGCAAGTTTCATGGCTCAGTAGAACTAAAAACCAGATCTCCTGAGCCCTATTCTAACACTCTTGCTGCTATGCTATGCTGGCAGTAACAATAATAAACATAACCATCATTTTGTCAACAGCCACTGTTAAATCACTCTGTAATTAAATCCTGGTTTAGTCCAAGGTTATCATTGTGGAACTTATTGGGGCTTTAGAAAGAAAAGAAATGGGAATGGTTTCTAAGTGTTGAGAATCACAATTTTCCAGCAGCAGTTTCTGAGAAGTGCATCCTGTTAGGGAAAAACAGGAGTCTGATCACAGATTTTGACCAGAGAAATCCCACTTGGAAAGTCTAGCAGCAGAGAGAATTGAAGGATTTCTTGGATCTGTGAGACAGTGAAGTGGGTTTTCCATTAAGATTCTGGAACGGAAAAATATGCTGGTGCACCATGCAAGGTTGTGATACTGAGACTGGAAAATGCTACCCCATTAATGCTTCTCAAACATTTGCCCAATGCAATTGAAACTCTCCAGAGGGAGCATTTTCAGGTCACTTGCTGCGAGTCAAACCTGCAAGCGGAGGTGTTGCAAAGTGCTTTCCATCCTGTTGGGTCAAGTCCTTTGCTAGGAAATGTTTAACCCCTAGAAGGAACCTCCCGCAAGCAAGCTGCATCGCTGGGATCTGAGGGAAATGGCACTTCCAGGACCAACTTGCCTGCCAAACCAAACCGCTGGGCTTCCGGTTCCCCATCCCTTTTGCTTTGTGTGTCTCAGGCAGTGACCCAATGGATGCTTTGACAGAAAAACATCCCATGGATCCCAGGTGGTGCGGGAAATGCTGTGGGTTGTAGGATGCCATTGGCTAAACACACAGAGCTTTTCCGTGCCTCCAATATTTCCTGCTGACCTTCCCAGCATGCAGGAGAGAAGGAAGGTGTTGCACCGCCCACTGTCCCTGCCTGGCTGGCGCAGTAATTCACACACCGGGTTCCCAGCCTGCTTCCAAGGCCGCCCAGCAACCGCTTGGGGCCCCGCTCCGAGGTCAGGAATTAGCTCCCGGCTGTGCTGCTGGAGCAAGAGAGCCACGCGGGTGCTTCCCGCAGAGAAAAGCACATCCAACTCCATCAAGTCCGTCTAATCTGCCATCCAGTCAAGCCAACACGCTGGTGTCTTTGTCTTTACGCATTAGGTTTCCACCCACTTCTTTCTTCCAAGAAACTCAAAGCAGCCCCCACCATTCCCCCCCGCCCCCGTTGCTCGCCTCTTGCCCCTGTGAGGCAGGCTGGGCTGAGCCGGCGACTGCGCCAAAGACCCCCGCTGGCCCCATGGCTGAGTGGGGACTCGCAGCCTCACGCCCTGGACCTCGACCCCACACGGGCTCTGCTCTCAGTGGCCACCAGCTTTGCGGAAACGCCCCCCAAGGAGGACACGAGCGCACCGGCACCCTCCTGCCCATGCTCCCCAGCACGGCTGCACAGCGGCGCAGGCCTTTGAGCCTGGAGGCGGCTTGAAGGCACTGGGACCAGCAGCCAGTGGCAGCCGGGTTCCTCCAGTGCCCCTCCGAAGATGTCCGGATGGGCGCCTCGCTGTTTTGCAGGGGACAAGGCAGACTTCCTGCAGCTCCTCCTCGCGGTTTGGCCCCAAGCGACCCTGTTGAATGCTCAGCTGCATCAGGCAGAGCGACACATTCCCAAAAGGGCGGGTGCGTTCAGAAAACGTTGTTTTACCCTCCCCGGGGGAAGCGTGCTACAAACGATGCCCAGACCCAAACCATGCGCGCAAGAACACCGATTTCCACACGCTAGCGAAAAGCAGTGTGCAAACCGATGTGGAAGCAGGGCCGAACCGATGGCGAGGTGCCGAAATGCATCAGGCACCTGGCCTCCACCTGGTCCAGCTCGGCGGGGGGCGCGCCGCCACTCACCTGGGGCTCGGCCTCTTTGCCGGCAGGAACGGCTTGCTGCTGCACACCGCTTCCTTCGGACGACATGGTGGCCCTGCGAGGAAGGAGGAGCGTCTGTTAGGAGTGCCTACATCTTCTGGCAACGCCCAGTGAAACTTAGGGAACTCCCTGACGCGTGATGTGGCAAGGATGCTGGGTAAAAAGCCTTGGGTAAGCGCCTTCTGTTATCAGCTACTTTACCCAAGTGCAACTGGTTTATTTCTCCTGGTTTACTCATAAGGCGAGTGTAGCACAGGGCAATTGCCAGGGGGAATGGCAGTGTCCAAGTGTGTTTGCCTGCACACCTGTGCAACTTGGTGGTGCGTACTCTGCAAGGTTGTGGACCCGGAGAAGTGTCCAGTCATGATAAGGGCCTGCACAAAGATGGACAGGAGCACCCCAACCCATCAACAGTGTGTCCCTCTCCAACCTTTGGGAAAAAATCTCCCCCCCCCTCCACAGTTTGCAGGCTTCCCATCTGCCCCAAATCTGAGCAACCCTGAAACACACCCAATTCACCCCCCCGCCTTTCCTGGAACACTGATTACAGGGGAATAGCAGCTCTGTGGACAATTTTGGGGGGCAGCCAGGATAGCCTCTGAAGAATTTGGAGAAGACAGTCTGACGACCATCTTAGAAGTTCCTTTGTAGAGTTTGAAGAGGATCTGGACGGACTATGGAAGTGGGCAGGAGACAACAGGGTGGCGTTCAATGTGGATAGTGCAAGGTCTTGCACTTGGGGCATAGGAATGGGTGTCACAAGTACAGGTTAGGGGACAAGTGGCTGGAGAGCAGCACTTGTGAAAGGGACCTTGGGGTGCTGGTTGACTGCAGGCTGAACATGAGTCAGCCGTGTGATGCGGTGGCCAAGAGGGCGAATGCCACCCTTGGTTGCATAGCCAGAAGTGTGGCTTCTAGATCAAGAGAGGTATTACTACCACTCTACACGACTCTGGTGCGCCCGCAACTGGAGTATTGTGCTCAGTTCTGGGCCCCTCATTACAGAAAGGATATAGCCAGGTTGGGGCCACAAGGTTGGTGGCCAGTTGCAGGGGATGCCGTATGAGGCAAGACTGAGGGAACTGGGTCTCTTCAGCTTGGAAAAGAGGAGACTCAGAGGGGATCTGTTGGCGACATGCAGGCATGTGAGGGGGTGTCACATGGAGGTGGGGAGAGACCTGTTCTCTCCGGTGAGGACACGGGGGGAGGACATGGAAATATTTGGGAAGCTCCCAAACAGCTGGCACTTGGAGACAAGTGTGTGAGCCCGGGGAATGGGGTGGATCCCTCTTGGGAACTCTGGAGGACTGGATGGGGACCCCCAAAAGCTGGATCTGGCCCCTGGCCCTGGGATTATCCACCCATCACTAGATGTTTTGTTGGGCAGCTCCTTGTTTTGGTCTCTTTTTCGAGGGTGTTTTTTGCAGGGCACCATTGTGTTCTGTGCTATAAGTAGACGTCTGCTCAGTTGTTTCATACCCCAGTAACAGGTGGCAAACAGTTGCAGCCTATATTATGACCAGGTTACCCTGCTGCTTGCTGCGACAACACAGCGCAATGCAACCCTGTCACAGAATGCACAAAACTGTTGCGCTGAAACACCACGAAGACAAAGCCATTCCCTAAGCTGAGCAAATTCTCCAAAACATCCATGCCATCTCGTCAGACTCCCAATTCCAGTTTCTTCGGTTATGGGGCTTAAGGAGGGAAGGCCAGTTCTATGTTCCACAGAGCGGGATCTGGAAAGAAGCTCTTGAAGGCTGGTTAGAAATTTTAATCCAAGATAAAGAGAAGCCCAAGGGGAGGGGGAAAAAACCTCTTGCCATGAGCTAGCCCAGGACGTTCTGCAGCGAAGGTGAAGAGCGGCAACCCCTGAAACCAAACCCACCCTGGGGGGTCCCCAGTAGGCTGTGCTTTCTTCCCCTGCCTGCTTTCTGTCCAGCTAAACTTCATTTTCTGGTTATCGTACATTTGTAAATTTCTTCCTCATGGATCCCTTGCTCAATCCGTCAACCTTTCCACTGCCACTGACTGCGTTCAGTTGTTGTATGTGCTGTTGTTGCAACATGGGTTATTGCATTGTCGGAACCCAGCCATGCTAGCAAACCGCAATTTGTTAATAACCCACAGTTCACAGCCCAACAGCAAGCCGTATATAGACTCTGGCTTGTTAGGACTGCACAAGGACTCATGACGCAATGACAACCCAAACTTAATTGCTGATTGCAAGTTATTGTCTCTATTTAAAACAGCCCTGAATTCAAAACCCTGAGGACTAGCAGCTTAGTTTGTTTTTAAGGAGCTTGACAGCAGTGCATTTTATCCAAGCCCACCTAGAAACCCTGGAAAGCTATCACCAGGCAGCATAAACACTACAGGGCTAGGTAGACCCCGTGGGTCCTCTAAGATTCTGCTTTTCTTGATCTGGAAAAAGGAGCACCCAAACAAACTGGAAAGTGCTGTTGAGGACTAGAGAGTCAAAAGAAGCACAGGAGAAATGGCCAGAGCAACATGGCATCCAGGAGCAGGGCAGATGGGAGCTGGAGTCCAACACAAGGAAGAATATGTGAAAAGCGACTGAGGTCATGCCAGGAATGACCACAAAGAAGAGAAATTCATAAAACACAGAAATTACAGCGAAGGGCGCAAGTACAGCCTTCTGGGGTTCTTGTTTGGTCCTCTGCAGTTCCTGAAATGTTTCTCCCCCAAAGCACCAACTGTTTGCCCATTTCTGGCTCTTGTGCAGCCCCCACCTCCAATTCTAAAAGTTTGAAACCCCTCTCCAAAGTCTGGGAGGCCAGAGGCCAGGATTTCGCCACAGGTGTTCTTCCTTGGTCCTGCCCGGGACTGGAATGCAGCCCCCCCTCCACACCCCCACTCAGGGGTCCTCTGATACAGGATGTGCCCCTTGGACTGGAAGGGGCTCTGCAGCAATGGAAAAGCAGCAAAGGTGGAAAGGCAGCAAAGACAGGAGAGCTGCTCCAGGTCTCACCAGGTAAGCTGAAGCAGGAGGGGGAAAGGACCCAGCCAGGACACATTAGCCAAACATGCTCAGGTTTGTCCTGGCTGTAAACTTTCCCCTACTGGGCTACTTGCCACTGGCATGGAAAGGGCTTACTCATTTTAAGAGAACACTGTGCCAGAAAGGTCAGCCTTAGAGGACAGACGCATGGTGACGTGAGCATGGGTCATATTTGAGCAATTTGTGGCATGCCTACCTTTGCTGGGGGGGGGAGGGGGAGAATGCAAAACGGGTGGATTAGGGCATAAGAGGATGTACTGTTCCCTGAACATTATTTCCTGCCCCACACCCGCAAAATAAACCCCTGGCTTTGGGAAGAGGCAGTGAAGGATGTGCTCAGAAACCATTCCTAACTGCAACAAGTCTCAGTTCAGAAAAGCACAAGACCTTTGCTCACTTCCTGGTCAGTAAGAACTGAAGGCTGTATGACAGCATGTTGTGTTTCTAGCCCTCATGGAATAATGATGTAACCGTTCAGCACAAAGCACTCACCCTGTTTATGTAGCATGTGATGCTATGAAGTGTCATGCAAGGGTTGTTTGCTGTGCAAAGAGCCAATATTAGTTTTAATTTACTGGGGTTTTTTTTTTTTTTTTTTTTTGGCCAGTTTCATTGTTCTGAACCCTTGATCCCTGTTGCTCCACCTGGGAGCATAAAGCAATCACTTTATCTTCAGAGCAGCCCTGCAAGGTAGATTAGACTGCATGGCTGAAGTCTGATTCCACAGAGTCTCCTCATAACCTCAGACAGGTGCTCCCCACAGTCCGACCATATGCTTCAAGTGTCAAAGCTTGTTAAACAGTCAAATCAGACCTTTTGCTGCAGAAAGACCCCCTCTGCAAGGAGGTCTCTGATAAGGGATCCAGTCCTCAGCTAAAAGCCGTTGGGCCCATGTACCTGGCTGTGTCTTTTCCCTTTCTGCTCCAGCTTACCAGGTGAAACACGGAAGAAGGCAAAGCCAAGAACGGTGATTCATGCTGGGAAGCAATGGGCAGCCTCCTCCCAAAGGAATGTATTTTGCACATTCATCTGACATATTCTGCTATTCCTGATGCAAACAGGTTGACTGAATCAGGATCATATCCTCCCATAGCTCTTGCAACTGAAAGAGGCAGTGTGGTACACCAGTTAGCATGCTGTGGGGGATGCTAGTCTCCATTTGACCCTGAAGCTCACTGACTCTCGGCCTCACCCACCTCACAGGGTTGTTGTGAGGATTCTGTAAGCCACCTTGCAGAAAAACAGTCTGCATGTACGTGAAAGGAAATCTGTCAAAGAGACACTGCCTCCAATACTGGAAATAACACACAGTATCACAATTATTTATTTTTACCCATTCCATAGCCCCAGAAGGACTCACAGAGTGGTTTAGAGTCTGACAGCGAAAGAGGCAGCTCCCACTAACAATCTGGAAAAGACATGGCACACAAGGAAACTGAAATGGGGAGGGAAGAGGAAAAAGCACTAAGAAGACTTTGAGCATTCTTCAAATCCCCCTTCAGCATCATCCAATCTGGCAGCAGTTCCTGCGTCTTGCAGACGGCCACTTCCGCACAGGTTACAGAAATCCTTCCTTTGATCTGCCCCAAATCTCCCTTCACTCTGATGCATGAGCTGACTTCTTTGAGTTCTAGGATTCTGAGCATGCTAGAGGAAGGAGGCACAGTCGGAAAGACTGATCACAGAGAGCCAACCTCCTTGACAGGGGAATATTCTGGGACCTGTGCTTATTTTTCATAGCATTCCTTCTTTATTTAATGCATTCATTTTTATTTTATTTATCATATTTACACCTCCACACTTTCCTGCAAGGAACTCAAGGCAACTTGTACAACCCATTCTTTCCATTGGGTTGTACAAGTTTCCATTCCATTCTTTCCATTCTTCCCACAACAACAGTTTTACCTAGTGTCAGACTGGGACTTGGGTTCAAGATCCACTCAGTCATGAGCAATTACAGGCCGGTTCCTGATTCTCAGCCTAAACTACATTGCTGGGTTGTTATGACAGCGAGGAAAAGAACATACTGGTCTAAAAATTTACTCTTTGAATATCCCATTGGTTTCAACAGAAAGGCATAAAAACATCCTTTCTATGTATCAAACAAACTGTAGCTTTAAAAACACTCTGTGGTGCCTGATCTTATCATTTGGTCAAATTAATGGATTATCCATTAATTTGCCACAGGGTTGGAATCTTTAATCTTTGGCACTAAGTACCAGCGATTTACCACTTTTGTTTCAAATAATCATACTCATAACCAAAGAGACTTGAGACCTTGGACTGCAGCGGAGGAAGGGCCAAAAGGACCTGCTTTTAGTGAGTTCTCACATATGTGCGCTGCAAACACGTGCTTAAAAGTTTGCAAAAGTTGAGAGTATGAAAGCAAAGCTAGAAACACCACATGTGGGAAGAACGGGAAGAAGAGTCCTTCCTTCCCTTTTAAGGTAGAAAGAATCTGCAAGCATTTACAGGCCGTGACTAGATGCACGAGCTGGCAGATCCGTCCCAGTGAACTCAATGGGGGTCATTTCTGAGCAGGCCTGTACAGAAATCCAGGCCAAGAAGGCATTTGTATCTTGCCACCGCAACAGAAGTGCAGAGAACAGCACAACGTGCATTCATCCAATTGGTTATTTTCTCTGTTATTTCTGAGTTTGGAAACAATGAGAAAACTTCTATACATTCCAGGACACATTGTCAACTTCGAGGAGGTTATTGTTGTTGATTCCCCCCTCCCCCCCACCTATTGTGTTAGACTGTTGCATCAGAAAGAAGAGACCAGGGCCACCTTAAACGAAGAGGCTGTAACTCGCTGAAGATTTTGCCACCAGAAATGCCGCTCTTTTAAAGATGCAATTCGACCTGCCATTTCCCGGAAGAAGACTCAATGGACTCAGGGGGACTTGCTTAGAGGAGACCCGTTAAAGTGTCACGGCCTTTGTCAGGAGCACCCTCCGGCCAGAGCGGGGCGGGGGGCGGGGCCGGCACTTAGAGGGGTTTGCATGTGTTTCAAAACACAACAATATTTTCCATGACATTTCTCGAGGAGGAGCCAGACAAAGACCATTTGAGGGCAACCTACGCGAGGGTTTTGCGATCTGATGCTGCAGGAATGCGGGCAGGGGGCTTGGGCGCCCCCAAATGTTCATCGAGTCTGCAGGCCTTTGAAAGACAACATGGTAAACTTTTTCTCTAAAAATTGCTTGCAAAAGTATTTTTTGCCAAGAAAAAATTAGTGGGGTAGCCTCCACCCTTTAATACAGGCCCAGTGCTGAGCCATAAATCTCCTTCCATTAACTGAAGCCAAGCACCCCACTTTTCAAATGGCTCGAGCCCCGCCCCCCCAAGGAGGACTACTGTGGTCAACCGCTGTAATTCCGCCCGCACCCCAACTGGGAAAAATGACATTCCAGCATCCGCCCTCCAACCCCCACGAATGATCACCCCCTGGAAACCCTTAGAGAAAAGCCCCACGGACCCCCAATCTGGTATCCACTTACCCCTGGGTAAGCAACCGACCAGATCCCCTCAAAGCCCAGCCTGGCGACTGATCCGCTCCCAGTGGTGGGCGTGGCCACAACTTCTGGGGCTAGAGCAAGGGCTACATTGCGGCGCGTCGCAGCCAATCAGCTGAGGGGAGGGCTGGGCCGTAGCCAATGGAGAGCGGGAACGAGGGCTGCCTGGAGAACTTGTTACAAAGAGTGAAGACCAAAATAAAGACTGAAAAAACAAGGGTCAATCGGCGAGGACACGGGCGCGGGAGGTGGTCGTGAGAATGTGCGCCTTAAAATAGCAACCGCCATCTGAAGAGCAGAGCACCCCTGTTCTTTGATCATTATTCGTTCTATGTTGACTCCGCACCTCTTCCTCAGTGAGCTCAAGGTGGTGTGGATCTCTTTCTTTCGGGTATTATACCTTCACTTGTTGGGTGGGTTTGGCTGAGAGAGAGACGCAGAGAAGGGGGCTGAAGCAAGGTCACCCACTGATAAGAAGAGCAGAAAGTTTGGGCTGGATCCGACCAGCCCATTTAACTGAGCACTCGCAACACGAGTTGCCCCAAAGGGAAATCCATAGGGAGGCCAGGTTCAACGGCACCTTCCCACCCATGTTCCCCAGCATCTGGTGCACTCTGGCACACTGCCTCTGTTCTTGGACCAGCCAATGGTCATGAGGACTAGCAGCAGTGTGAAGGAGGGCTTTGGCTTGTCTGTCTTGAGGCCACTTCATGGGTACTAGGACTGGGCAATACATAATTGTGCAACATGCAGAATTCTGTGTGCTCCTGTCCTGTCTCCCATCTTTTGCATTTTTTCTAAGCTGAGCAATCCAGATATTGCAACCTGATAAGAGCAGGGGGTTAAAATTCTTTTCTATTGCTGGAACAGAAAAGAAAAAAAAACAATTTGCAGGTAACAAAGTTGTGCCCCATTTGCAAAGTTGTGTCCCATCTGCCCACACCTGGAAAGGTTGCCAAACTGCATCTGGCCCAGGGACTGGCAGAGTTTTGCATGACCTTGGGCGGTGGAAAGGCCTTTCGTAGCCCTGGATCACTTTTGATGGGAGGCGCCAAACACGCTCAGGTTGCGTGCCATTTGCTCAGTGACTAAAATTCCGGGAGAATCCTTGTTTGCTGTGCATGGAATTTCCAGCAGAGGAGTGGTGGGGGTGAGGCAGGCAAGGGAATAGGGATCAAGGTGGGGGCCCCAGGGAGGTTGCCCAAGCGTCTGACCGCTGCGTCAGAGCGTTGGCTGGCCAGCTCTGACCAGAGCGCCGGCACTTTTGCGTCCGTGCGGCTGCCAAGTCCGAGCTCCCCCACTTGAGGACTGACTGTGCTTCTTGGCCGTGGAATGCTGTTTGTGGGGAAAGTGGCAGGACGGGAAAACGGAATGGCACATGCTGGGGCAGAGCGTGGCTGGCTCAGACTGCAGCCGTGGGTGGTCCATGCATGCACAAGCAGGGTCTATATCAGAAGATGGAAATTGGTCCACAGGCAGTGGCCATGGTAACGGCTGTTGGCTTGCTTGGAACCACGGCTGCTGTTAGCCGGGTGGACTGAAGTTACCATAGCAACCGCTGGGATATGTTCAGTGGGTGCACTGCCGGTGGGTATGTGGGAGGGTGGGTCCATTCTGCCAAGTGCTGAGCCCTGCTTTCGGGGGTGGGGGGGGCAGGTGCTGGTTGCACCCATCTGAAGTGTTGCATGCAGATCAAGGTTTTGCTGAGAATGGAGTTTGGACAAGGGAGAGGTTAGCAAGCCTTGTTTTTAAATTGAATGTTTTGTGTGAATGTCTAAAAAACCAGTTCTATCCCTTTCAATTAATACTTCAAACAGCCTGCATTTATTTGTTTGTTTGTTTGAACATTTATAACCTGTTCTTTGCATTGCCTCAGGAAAACGTACAACAATAAATAATCATAAAATACAATTAAAATATTCAACATTAAAATATTTCAACTCTAACAATTAATCCAGATAAAAAGAAAAAGAAAAAAGAAAAGAAGAAGAAAGAAAATGCAACTGTAAAATATTGTTAACTTATTAAAATTATTAATTTAATTATTAAAATGAGGGCTAAATAAAAACATAGAAACATAGCGAGTCAGAAGGGGCCTCCTGGGCCATCTAGTCTGACCTCTGGCACCAGGCAGCTCTGCTCACGACATGCCCACCATGTGGACGTCCAGCGTATCCTTGAACACCCGCATCGATGGGGCCTCAATGACCTCCTGTGGAAGCCCATTCCATACCCTCGGGGTCCTGACTGGCAGGAAGTGCTTCCTGGCATCCAAATGGAACCTGGGTTCCCTGAGCTTGGCTCTGTTGGAGCGCGTCCTGCCTTCCTCTGCAGGGGAGAACAGGTCTCTCCCCATCTCCATGTGACACCCCCTCACATTCCTCTATGTCGCCAACAGATCCCCTCGGAGCCGCCTCTTCTCCAGGCTGAACAGACCCAGTTCCCTCAGTCTCACCTCAAGAGTTGCTGCAACTCTTACTCCGCTCCGTTTATCCTCACAGCAACCCTGGAGAATAGGCCAGGCTGAGAGGCAGGGACTCACCGAAAATCATTTAGAAACATAGAAACAGCAAGTCAGAAGGGGCCTCTTGGACCATCTAGTCTGACCCCCAGCTCCAGCCGGCTCCGCTCATGACATGCCCACCATGTGTATGTCCAGCCTATCTTTGAACACCCTCACCGATGGGGCCTCAGCAACCTCCCGGGGAAGCCCATTCCACACCCTCGGAGACCTACCTGTCAGGAAGGACATGCTGGCATCCAAGTTGAACCTCGGTTCCCTGAGCTTTGCTCCACTGGGGCGTGTCCTGCCCTCCTCTGCAGGGAAGAACAGGTCTTTCCCCACCTTCATGTGACACCCCCTCACATACCTGCATGTCACCAACAGATCCCCTCTGAGTCTCCTATTCTCCCAGTTCCCTCAGTCTCACCTCAAACCCCATACCCTGCAAACCGGCCACCAACCTTGTGGCCCTTTGCTGCACTGACTCTAACCTGGCTATATCCTTCCTGTAATGAGGGGCCCAAAACTGAGCACAATACTCCAGTTGCAGGTGCACCAGAGTCATATAGAGTGCCAGTAATACCTCTCTCGATCTAGAAGCCACACTTCTGGCTATGCAACCAAGGGTGGCGTTCGCCCTCTTGACCACCTCATCACACGGCTGACTCATGGTTAGCCTGCGGTCAACCAGTACCCCAAGGTCCCTTTCACAAGTGCTGCTCTCCAGCCACTTGTCCCCTAACCTGTACTTGTGACACCCATTCCTATGCCCCAAGTGCAAGAGCTTGCACGTATCCACATTGAATGCCATCCTGTTGTCTCCTGCCCACTTCCATAGTCTGTCCAGATCCTTCTGGATCTGAAGTACCTGCTGCTCAGTTGTGGCCACTGCTCCGGTTTTAGTATCATCTGTGAATTTGATCAGCAGACTGTTCACCCCTTCTTCCATGTCGTTAATGAAAAGATTAAACAGGATCGGCCCCAGGACAGAGCCCTGGGGGACCCCGCTTGTCCCTGGCCGCCATCCCGATGATTCCCCACCTATGGTCCCCCTCTGCTTTTGGTCCGTCAGCCATGCCCTAATCCACCGGACAGTGCTTTGGTGTATCCCAAAACTCCTCAGTTTCTCCACCAGGATATCATGGGGCACTTTGTCAAAGGCCTTGCTGAAATCCAGGTATACCACATCCACTGCATCCCCTCCATCTAGCCATCTTGAAACCTTGTCATAGAATTCCACAAGGTTTGTCTGGCAGGACCTGTTTTTGCGGAAACTGTGTTGTGTGGCCGTCAGCCTCCCTTCCCTATCTAGCTTCACTAGATCTCTCGCTATTATGAGCCTTTCCATTGCTTTTCCTACAATGGACATAAGGCTAACCGGTCTATAATTCCCCATGTCCCTTCTACTACCTTTTTTGAAAATTGGGACCACCGATGCCACCCTCCAGTCCTCTGGAACTTCACCCGTTCTCCACGAGGCCTCAAAAATGGAGGCCAGCGGGCGTGAGAGAACCCCTGCCAACTCTCTAAGTACTCTCGAGTGTAACCCGTCAGGGCCTGGCGCCTTTGTAATGTCCAATGCCCTGAGGAGCCCCTCGACTTCTAGGGGGGTGACTCTAATCTGTGCCCCTAAGTCCCCCGCCTCATCGAATCTCCCATGCAGATCTCCCCTTCCTCTTGCTGTTTACATGCTGAAAGAAGCCCTTTTTGTTGCTCTTGATATTCTTGGCAAGTCTCAGCTCGTAATCAGCCTTAGCCTTGCGAAGAATCCTTCTGCAACGGGCCTCCTCCTCCCAGTAGACCCTTTTGTCTATTTCCCCGAGTACCCACTTCCTAGGTAGGCTCCTCTTTCGTCTAATCCCTCTAACCACCTCCTTTCGCATCCATGGCGGCGCTCCCCTCCGCCTCCCCACCTTACTGACTAGAGGTACCGACAAGGCTTGCGCCACCAAAACCTCCCTTTTGAGCGCCACCCACCCCTCCTCAATTCGCTTACCTTTCAGTAACCTGTCCCAGGAGACTTTCCCCAGCCTGGCCTTCAGTTGGCCAAAGTTGGCCCTCCTGAAATCCCAGCTTCTAGTGCTCACCCTGCTGCACATCCCCAGTCCCCTGATCTCAAAGCAAAGGATGGAGTGATCACTCGCATCCAGAGCTCCCCTAATCTGCACTTCATCTATCAGCTCCTCCCTATTGATCAAGACCAAGTCAAGGATGTTTCCCCCCCTCGTCGCCTCTTGGACCCTCTGTGTGAAAACCCTCCCTCTAGAGCTTCTAGGAAGCGACGTGACCTGGCTGTCACCGCCGAGTGAGTCTCCCAAGTAATATCCGGGAGATTGAAATCCCCCATAATTACTGTGTCTCTCCCCTAGATATCCTTAGAATCTGGCCTGTCAGGACATCATCCAGGGTCTCAAGTTGACCTGGAGGGCGATAACATACCCCCACTGTCAGGTCTCTTCCCCTGCAAAACCCCTAAGTTTCACCCAGACTGCCTCTACCGAATCCCCATCTGTGCTGCACTCTATCTCACTGCATCCTATCCCTTCCCTGACATATAAAGCCACACCCCCACCTCTCTTTCCCTTCCTGCCCTTTCTAAAAAGGTGATACCCTTCTATGTTCACATTCCAGACTTGCCTTTCATCCCACCAAGTTTCTGTGATTCCCACCAGATCGTACCCTCCTATTCCCAGGAGAGCTTCAAGCTCTTCCTGCTTATTACCCATGCTCCTAGCATTGGTGTACATGCACCTCAACTCCTTCCCACGCTTCCTTTCCTTGGAGTGCCCAGCATCCTCCTTCCTCCCATCCTCCCTGGTACCTGGCCCCTCTCTGTAGAAGTCCTGTCAGTCCCTGCAGTATCTCTAAAGCCCTGCTCCCAGAGCCCCGATCCTCCCTGCACACTTGTCCAGTGCAGACACGTTACTGGGGGGCCTGAACCCACCCCCCACTGGCTCAGTTTAAAGTCTTCCGAATGAAGCTCACTAGAGCATCTCCAAAGGACCTTTTCCCCATCCTCGTGAGGTG
Organism: Varanus salvator macromaculatus; assembly: GCA_023646645.1. Classification (NCBI taxonomy): domain Eukaryota; kingdom Metazoa; phylum Chordata; class Lepidosauria; order Squamata; family Varanidae; genus Varanus; species Varanus salvator. Next base: position 8,700,312 of record JAIXND010000802.1, on the reverse strand, counting down.
TAACCCATCCCTTGCCAGAAGTCCATTGGCAAGAAAACGAGTGCCGTGGTCGAGGAACCCAAAGCGTTCCTTCTGGCACCACACCCTAAGCCAGTCGTTCACCTCGGAGGCCCTCCTATCCCTTCCTGGCCCAAACCCCCGGACAGGTAAGATTGACGAGAAGGCCACTTGGGCCTTCAGCTCCCTGAATTTCTTCCCCAAGGCCTCGAAGTCCCTGGTGATCCCAACCACCTCCTGCCTGGCCACGTCATTTGTGCCCACATGGATCACCAGGAGCGGCTGCTGACCCCTGGAGCAAACAAGGATGCTCCACTCTGTCCTTCACATGCTGGATGCGTGCGCCCGGCAGGCAGCAAACCTCCCTTGTCTCCAGGCTGGGGCGGCACAGCGCCGCCTCAGTGCCCCTCAGCAGGGAGTCCCCAACAACAATCACCTGCCACCATACCTTCCTGGTGCTGGTGGGCGGCCGTGCCCTGTCCCTCGCCTCTCCTGCAGTGGCTCCCTTGCCTCCTGATGTCCCAGGCTGGGGGTCCTGCTGGTCCCCCGAGGCCTCATCAGCCCCAGCCTCCCCAAGTGGAGAGAACCTGTTTCCCAGCTCCAGATCGGTGCCAGGAGAAGGAGGAGGCCGTGCTGGCCTCCTCCTCCTGTGGGTGACATACCTCCATGTCTCCCCGGCTGCTCCTCCCGTGGTCTCTCCCTCAACCCCTTTGGCCTTCCCCTTTTGCCTTCAGACCTGCCTGTCGTGGCAGGCTCCCCCCACCCCCAAAACCTGTCCAAAATTTGGCCTTCAGGATGAAAGACAACCCTACAGTCCTCCGCAGATCTGGTGCCTCCCAATATGTTGGACTACAACTCCCATCTGCCTGACCACACTGAGGGCAATGGGAGTCATGGTCCAAAATACTTAGAAACATAGAAACAGAGCAAGTCAGAAGGGGTCTCCTGGGCCATCTAGTCTGACCCCCAGCTCCAGCCGGCTCCACTCATGACATGCCCACCATGTGCACGTTCAGCCTATCCTTGGACACCCTCACCGATGGGGCCTCAACCACCTACTGGGGAAGCCCATTCCACACCCTTGGGGTCCTCACTGTCAGGAAGTGCTACGGTCCTCCCCGATCTGGTGCTCTTCAGATGTGCTGGACTACAACTCCCATCTGCCTGACCATGCTGGGGCCAGTGGGAGTCATGGTGCAGAATTCTTGGAAAGCACTGCATTGGGGAAGGCTGGTCTTGCCAGATGGAGGGGCCATGCCCCAGTTTTGGAATATAGGATGCTTTCACAGATGCAAAGCCAGCCGGGGTTCCTTTAACTTTGGGAGAGGCTTTTTACCCAGCATCCTTGCCACATCACGCGTCAGGGAGTTCCCTAAGTTTCACTGGGCGTTGCCAGAAGATGTAGGAACTCCTAACAGATGCTCCTCCTTCCTCGCAGGGCCACCATGTCGTCCGAAGGAAGCGGTGTGCAGCAGCAAGCCGTTCCTGCCGGCAAAGAGGCCGAGCCCCAGGTGAGTGGCGGCGCGCCCCCCGCCGAGCTGGACCAGGTGGAGGCCAGGTGCCTGATGCATTTCGGCACCTCGCCATCGGTTCGGCCCTGCTTCCACATCGGTTTGCACACTGCTTTTCGCTAGCGTGTGGAAATCGGTGTTCTTGCGCGCATGGTTTGGGTCTGGGCATCGTTTGTAGCACGCTTCCCCCGGGGAGGGTAAAACAACGTTTTCTGAACGCACCCGCCCTTTTGGGAATGTGTTGCTCTGCCTGATGCAGCTGAGCATTCAACAGGGTCGCTTGGGGCCAAACCGCGAGGAGGAGCTGCAGGAAGGCTGCCTTGTCCCCTGCAAAACAGCGAGGCGCCCATCCGGACATCTTCGGAGGGGCACTGGAGGAACCCGGCTGCCACTGGCTGCTGGTCCCAGTGCCTTCAAGCCGCCTCCAGGCTCAAAGGCCTGCGCCGCTGTGCACCCGTGCTGGGGAACATGGGCAGGAGGGTGCCGGTGCGCTCGTGTCCTCCTTGGGGGGCGTTTCCGCAAAGCTGGTGGCCACTGAGAGCAGAGCCCGTGTGGGGTCGAGGTCCAGGGCGTGAGGCTGCGAGTCCCCACTCAGCCATGGGGCCAGCGGGGGTCTTTGGCGCAGTCGCCGGCTCAGCCCAGCCTGCCTCACAGGGGCAAGAGGCGAGCAACGGGGGCGGGGGGGAATGGTGGGGGCTGCTTTGAGTTTCTTGGAAGAAAGAAGTGGGTGGAAACCTAATGCGTAAAGACAAAGACACCAGCGTGTTGGCTTGACTGGATGGCAGATTAGACGGACTTGATGGAGTTGGATGTGCTTTTCTCTGCGTGGCTCTCTTGCTCCAGCAGCACAGCCGGGAGCTAATTCCTGACCTCGGAGCGGGGCCCCAAGCGGTTGCTGGGCGGCCTTGGAAGCAGGCTGGGAACCCGGTGTGTGAATTACTGCGCCAGCCAGGCAGGGACAGTGGGCGGTGCAACACCTTCCTTCTCTCCTGCATGCTGGGAAGGTCAGCAGGAAATATTGGAGGCACGGAAAAGCTCTGTGTGTTTAGCCAAAAAATTCAGCACAAGCCCACCCAGGTACTTGGGAAAACAACACTTTGGTGAAGCAAAGCACAAGCAATATGGGTGTGGGAACTTAAAAAGGGCACACAATTATGAATGCAGACACGGAAAAGGGAAAAGGAAGTGAGGAATTGCATAGCACCATGCAAAGTTCAGAAAAGAGTCTAAACACCAAGCCCCAAGCCTTTTGACCACCTCAGACCTAAAGTAACACAGCTAGCTAGCCTACTGTGAATAACAGGCTGGATATTTAATGGGGTCTTCTTGTGAGTAGTGTATCAGAGCACAGATAAAAAGACCCTTTGGCAGCACTGGTCTCTCGCCAAGGAGGGAGCAACCACCAACATAGACACCTGTCTCCCCCTTGCGAGCAACCAGAATGGTATGTTCCATGGGGTGACATCTCCTGATCATCCCTGGGGGGAACAATCACCTGGGACGTCCTGCTTTTCCCAGGCCTTATCCTGAGGGAGTGAGCCTGGCTTTGTCTTCAGAAGATATGTGATCTACATGTTTTCCTCCTCCTCCCTTTGCCCAATCTCCATGTTGAAATGTCCTTGAAGCCAGCAGCTGGGCTCTGTAGACCAAATTTTCAGCTTAATTCTTTCTCCAAACACTGCATCTTCTCCATTACTGTTTGTAACCATTAAAAATACAGGGAATACCTCATTGATATTACTGGTTCAGTTTCAGACCATCACAAGAAAGTGAATTTTTCAATAAAGTGAGTCACACAAATTTTTGTTTTCCCAGTGCACATAAAGACTCTGTTTACACAATAGTGTAGTCTATTCAGTGTGCAATAGCATTATGTCTGAAAGAACACAAATACTTTAATTAAAAATACTTTTTTGCTAAAAAATGCTAAACATCCTTTAAGCTTTTGCAAGTCATAAACTTTTTGCTTGCCTTAATGTTGTCAGCTGCTGAGTGATTGCTGAATTGGCTGACTGGGGTGGCTCCAGCAGTTTTTTAAAATAAGACAACAGTAAGTTTGCTGCATCAATTGATTCCAGCTTTCAGGAAAGATTTCTCTGTAGCTTGTGATGTTGTTTGATAGTGTTTTAGCCACAGGAGCACTTCTTTCAAAACTGGAGTAAGTCCTCTCAAGCTGCTGCTCGCTTTATACGAACTACGTTTGTGCCGTATTATAAATCCTTTGTTGTCATTCCAACTACGTTCACTGCATCTTCAACAGGAGGAGATGCCATCTCAAGAAACCCTAGCAAATATTATATTGATGAAAAAATTTGAAATACTGTGAGAATGACCAAAATTTGTCACACAAAGTGAGCAAATGCTTTTGGCGGAATGGAGCTGATAGGCTCAAAAACGCAGCGTTGCCACAAAACTTTTGTGTGTACAAATGCAGTGTCTGTGAAGTGCAGGAAATGGAAGCATGACAAAGCAAGCTATGCCTGTATGATAATATGTAATCCCACTTTTTTTCCTTTTTACAAGGAACCAACAGCGGTTTGCATTTCCTTCTCCTCTCCTTGCTGAAGGTTTGATAGATTTATTGCTGAATTATCTACCATTTTGCCTTTTCTTGCTGGAACTGAAAGACAACCTTCTTAGTCCCATGCAAAAAAAAAAAAAAAAATGAAGTTGGTCAAATTACTCCAGATCTTTTGGTCTGCAAAGGTTGGGGATCACCCTGCCAGAGATGCTCGCCCCACAGCTTTTCTTTTTAGTTTCAGAAGAGCCACCCACAGTGCTGACCTCTACCCCCAAAACAGACTTCCCACCATGGAGAATCGTGGAAAGCACTTCTCAAACTAAAAAGAAAAGCTGCAATGCTAAAGGGAATCCCACTGACATAGGGACAACTAACTCGTGTGATAGTGGATCGCCAGTTTTTATGTTGCTGCCGTTAACAATGATGTCCTGTTCTTGTTTTTCTGAAATGTTTCTTCTGGCACCCATGACGCTTCAGGGACCGCTGGCAAATGCTCAGCTCTGCCACACGCTGGTGCTGGGGAACTCCGTAATGGTGTTGAATGAATTTGGATTTCCATGAATCTGACCTGTGGATTGTGCAGTGGGGTGTCTCCTTTGGCATATTTGCAGGCTGTTTGTGCATTAGCAAATCTGTGTTTGCAAACAGGAATGAAATTCTTCTCTCCCCTGCAGAGGAAGGCAGGACGCGCTCCAATGGAGCAAAGCTCAGGGAGCCAAGGTTCAGTTTGGATGCCAGGAAGCCCTTCCTGACAGTTAGGACCCCGAGGGCGTGGAATGGGCTTCCACGGGAGGTCGTTGAGGCCCCATCGGGGAGGGTGTTCAAAGACAGGCTGGACATGCACCTGGTGGGCATGTCGTGAGCGGAGCCGGCTCATGCCAGAGGTCAGACTAGATGGCCCGGGAGGCCCCTTCTGACTCACTCTGTTTCTATGTTTCTATGTTTCTTGAAAGTATTATGGAAGGAGAGGATTATGGCATGAAGAGGCATGCAAGATGCCAGGCTCTGTGCAAAACAAGGCAAGGATGTATCAAAATCAGTCCTTCCCTGGGAGCAGATGGTTGGCACAGTAGATGGGCGAGATCCAGGATTTGCAATGGCTAAGAATTGCCGCCTAGCACCGCTTTTCCTACTGGAATTCCCATTTCCTCCTCCTGCCTCCCCCATGCTTACATCTTAAGGGGTTTCTTTTCTGCTAACTGGAACAGTTTCCTTTATTACTTAAAAGAGAGAGAAACAAGCAAACAGACACCAGAACAAAAAGCAGGCAGCTGCTTTGGGCCGGCAAATACAATGTCGCATTTGGATTTTATCGCTCAGCTAAATCACAGTAAATTGCCCACTATCTTTAAGCGACTGGGTTTAATTTAAAGTTTCTGTGGGAGCACAGCTTCTCCATAAATATCTGGGAGAGAGCATTGTGCATTTTGTCCCCAATTAAAAATGGGGGTGGGGTGAAGAGAAAGTGGGCTGGGAAGGATGAAAACAAAAATGCACAATCTTGCAAGGGGCAGCATACAAATATGTTAATAAAATAATAATGAAATAAAAAGGGAAATTCCCAAGAAGTCACATTGACTCTGAAAACCATTCATCTATTGTTAATATCATGGCACTTTCGGAAGGTGCTGGGCAAGGGAAGAGAGGTTTTCCCACTTGCCTGTGACTTAACACCCCATACAAATTTGCTTCTCAGATGAAACTCAAGAGCTTTGAGGAGAGAAGATACGGTGGGTGTGGTGGGGTGACCCCCTTTTGCGGCATAAGTTCCAACAGGGTCCCCCAATTATATGGTCGTCTTGTGGCTGTGTTGTGGGTGATCTCACAAGACAGCTGCCATGGTTGGTTTGGCTGATCACAGAACATCTGTTTCCTAGATGGCCAACGGGTGAGGCCAAATTAGAACTGATTTGCCCAAGAAGCCAAGTTGCAAGGCAGAGGTGGACTGGGACTGAGACCCCTGCAGCAAGCCTTTACTTTGAGCTGCCTGTTCTTTGCTCCAGTGCCCATTTCACAGAATGCAGTACTGAGGGGGCTAAGAGCCAGGCCAAGAGCTAAGTGCAAAGCAGAGGTGAGATCTGGAGCTGGAAGCGAGCTGCTCTGGGTCTCCATTTGGTAGCCACCAATACCTCAGTATTTGCAGGGTTGGCCCCAGGGCCTGCCTTGCTGCCTCACCTCAGCAGTGCAGGTGCATCTGGTCCCTGTTGTCTTGCCACGTCTTGCACGGCTGTATCTCGCCTTGCTGTCTCGTGGCTGCAACGCAGGGCTGCCTGCCCCTTGCCTATCCTTGATGCAGCTGGTGCCTGCCAGCCGTTGCCTCTCGCCTCACCCTCCCAGTGTTACTCTCTGCCCCTTCACTGCCCCTGAACCCTGCCTGGTCATCCTGCCCGCTGCTTTGCCTGTCCTCCCGGTTCTTGACCCTTGACTTGGGCATGATGCCACCCTTGCCTTGTCCCGATATCCTGATTCCCGGCCTTGGCTGTTCCTTGCTTCTGCGTTCACTGTTAGACTTTGCTCTGCCTTGGGTTCTGTTGTCCTGGGCCTGCTGTCTTGATCTTGTCTCCAGCCTCCCACATCCCAGACCCTAAAACACCAACGCGTCCATTTTACAGGAGAAATAAAGGCTGGTGCCCAAATAAACACACTCAGACAAGCTGCATACCCCCTCCTCAAATCCCCCATGGAAAACATTCCTTCCCTCTCTCTTGTAGCGTGCTGCTCACCTACTTAAGAACTCCCATTTAATTTAATTTCATTTCATTATTTAATTTCATTTCATTTATTTTCATTTTTAAAATCAGGAGGGAGGAGGCCCCTGGTGGTCCCTTGGGAGTTGGAAGCTTTGCACATTTCATTCCACCATCCTCCAAAAGTGTGAGATCAGGATCCGGCAGAACTGAGCCGTGTCTGCAGAATTCAGCAGGACCCAAACATGGCATTGCTGAGAGACGTCATGACTTGGCCCTGAAGGTGCTTAGGGGAGGCACACTTCATATCCTGCTGGGAATACAGGGTGACAGAGTTGTTCCTTGCCCAGTCCAGGAGGACGTAGGAGCGACAGTCGCATGCCCAAGGGTTTTCGGAGAGATCGAGGCTCAGCGTAGTGGCCTGTCTGGAGAACAGAGGATCCAGCGAGGTGAGCTGGTTGCTGGAGAGATCCAGCAATTTCAGATGGTTCAGTGGGGAGAAGGTGTTATCAGAGAGGTGGTCCAAGCTATTATTCTTCAAGAAGAGGAACTGCAGGGCTCGGACAACATCGAACGTTTTGTCCTTAATTGTTTGGATTTGGTTGCCTTCTAGGTCCAACTTCTCCAGATGGATCAAACCCTCTAGAATCTCTGAGGAGAGGACCTGGAGGAAGTTGTAGGACAGGTCCAGACTGGTCAAATTCTTCAGCTTGCTGAAGCAATATGGAGGCACGTCCTTCAGCTGGTTGTGGGAGAGGTCCAAGAAGATGAGGTGCTGTAGGTTTTGGAACCAGTATGGACGCAGAGTAGCTAGCTGGTTTCCCTGAAGGGCCAGATGCTTCAAGGCAATGGTGTTCTGGAATATTTCTGGAGAAAGATCTTCAATATGATTGCCAGTGAGATCCAAGGCTTGCAGTCCTGAGAGGTTATGGAAGAGGCTGCTGGGAAGAGCCTTCAGTCTGTTGCTGGACAAGTGAAGCTCCTGGAGCTCACAGAGGCCCTGGAGGGCCTCTGTGCTGATGTCAGAGAGGTTGGTGTTCTCCACAGAGATGATCTTGGTGCCTTCAGGGAAGCCAGATGGGAACTTGCTCAGAGTGGGGTCAGAGCAGAAGAACTCAGTGAGGTTGGCCGGAGCGGCGAATGGAAGGCAAGTGTGGGCAGAGGAATGCTGTCCATGAAGAGACCAAAGGATGGAAGTGATGAAGAGTGTGGAGATGCCACGATCCATGGTGGGTCGTCTCTGAGGAGGCAGAGAGTGGGAGAGGCATAGAGGTGGTCTGCAGAGTATTGCGAAGCTCTGCAGGTGGAACTCAACTCCCATCCTATGTGGCCTGGGGCTGATGGGAGTTCTTGTCCAAATGTCTGTAGGCTCCACCTGCAGGACCCTCACTGTGGATTGGAGCAAGGGAACTGGGGACTGGAGCAAGGGAAGAAGGGCCATGCGCAGGCAGACCGCTGTTCTGTTCACAGAGCAAAAGTGGCCGCCCAGCTGCTCATGGGAAACCCACAGGTAGGCTGTGAATGCCACGGCACCCATGTTCCCCAGCAGCTGTGCACATAGGCAGCCTGCACGTTGAAGCCAGCGCCGTGCATAAAAACGGCTGCACAGATAGCCTTCCCCTCCAGCAATTTCCCCTGGCCTGTTTGGAAGGCCACCGCTACCTATGTTCCCCAGGTGCCGCTTCTGTGACTGCGACTTGGACTTGCTGCTGGGCTGATGAATAGACCGTCCTTATGCCCTGCCCAGCCCTGCTTTCCATTGTCCCTGTACCGGTGCCCCTCCCTCAATTCCTGCCACTCATGTCCCAGGCCCTGACGGGCAGATCTGGCCAGATAACATTCTTGGCGTATTATGGCCAAGGTGTGTCCCAGGCGGGGACAGTCAGGGCCCATTTCCTGGTACAGGTGCTGCTTTCCGGGCTGGGACGACATGAGGAAATTTGCTGTACCAAGCCTGGCTATCGTGAGTCACCCCCACATTCTCTTTCTGTGGCTCCTGTGCTGGTGGGGCCCCGATCCCTGGCAGCTTTTACCCTGAGCTGCTTTGGAATGGTTCGTGGTGCCCAGCTGCACCCCCAAAATACATCCACCCTCTTGCAGCACCCTGGATGGCTCAAAATATTTATTAAAAGCTTTCCTATACTGTCCTCTACAGAACATCTTGGGAAGGTTTGCAATAAATAAATAGAACAGCCCCACAGCATCCGACCATGATATACTAAAACTCCAATTAAAATCAATTAAACATTAAAATAATGGGAAAATAAAAAGGGTTTTGCCTGACACTGAAAAGAATATAATGACGGTGCCAGGCGGACCTCTCTGGGGAGCACATTCCACAATGGGGTGCCACCACAGAGAAGGCCCTCCTCCGGGTACTCTTCCTCTAAATCTCCTTCAAGGAGGGCTCCCGGAGCAGGGCCTCCACTCAGATCTCAAGTGGGAAGGGAAGGAGGCACCCCTTTAGGTATCCCAGACCCAAGCCATTCAGGGCTTTATAGGGTCATCACCAGCACCTTAAATGGGGCTCTGACCTCAACTGGTAGCCAGTGTAACTGGTAGAGGACTGGGGTTATATGTGAAAACCAGCTGATCCCCGTTAGCATCCTGGCAGCTCTACTCTGGACCAATTGAAGTATCCGGACCATCTTCAAGGGCAGCCCCACGTGGGCACTTTACAGTAATCCCACCAGAAAGTGACCAGAGTGTGGGTCACCATTGCAAGGCACACTCATCCAGGTAAGGGCGCAGCAGGTGATCAGCCGAAGCTGGAGGAAAGCGCTCCTCGCCTGGGACTCCAGGGACAGCTCCGGGTCGAGGAGCACCCCCAAACTGCACACCCTCTTCTGTAGGGGCAGTGCAACCCTGTCCAGGACAGGACCAAAGTCACTCACCTGAAAGGTTGAACCACCTACCAACAGGCCCCCCGTCTTAAAATAAAAGCTGCCAGAGGTGAAAGAGCCCTTGAAGGGTTGTGTAGCTCAGTCTTTCTCCGTTTTGCTCAGTCAGGAGCTCAGATCCCCTCAGCCCATGCTGGGTTGGGATTGCTCTTGCTCTTGATCCTTATTTACAGCTGTGCTTCCATTGAGTGGCACCTGCCACTTTGATGCCCTTCTCCCAGTTTGGAGAGATCCTCACAAGCCCTCCTGGATTTAACCACCTAAATAATTTGGCTTTGAAAGATTTTGGCTCAGCCAAAATTCAGCTCAGCCATCTATTCCAAGGGTAATTGCAGCTAGGAAATTTGAAGAAGGAAGGGAGGAAGGGCAGTGACGAAGAAACCAGAAGCGATCGACAAGTATCAGAACATTTCACTGGAGAGCAAGACCACCCACGCGATTGTATCCCCTGTGGATGGGTGTGAAAAGCCGGACAGGGAAAAAAAGGATTTTTTTGAAACAAGGTGCGTAGTGGTTAAGAGCGTGGGACTGGGACTCAGGCGATCTGGGTCTTAGTCCCCGCTCAGCCATGGAGCCAACTGGGTGACTTTGGGCCAGACACAGACTCTCAGCCCAACCTACCTCACAGGGTTGTTGTTGTGGGGATAAGATGGAAGATGGAGGAGGAGATGTAAGCTGCCTTGAGCCCTTTGTCGGAAAAAGGCAGGATATAAATCGAAAAATAAAGGAGAGCTCTGGGAATACTCTAGTTTGACTGAAAGATGAACAAGGGGGTGCGAGAGCAAATCAAGCCACTGCATTCATGAACAAATTGCAAAGCGGCAGTCCCTGTACAGACCCCTGGTGGGACCCCAGTGCTTACCTCCCTCTATAGCATTTATTTCTACCCCCCCCCCCCCCCGTCCTTGGGCAAGTTATGAATCCGGAAGATTCATCTCTTGTCCCATGACTTCTAAATAAATCAGCCACCAATCATGGCAACTGAATGAAGGTGAGGAAACTCTGCCTTACCTGTAACTCTGCCAGTCCAAACCTTGATCTGCTAATTCCTTCTGGATCGTGTCTCTCCTTGCAGTGCTTTTATCCTTTTCTCTCACTGATGAGGTCAAATCAAGGGGAGGGTTTTGGCCCAGAATAAAACCCGTTCTTGGAAACGCTGCCCAAACATTGTACGTTTTGTGGTTGCGACACCTTGTTGTGAAACAGGCTCTGTTCAAAATTCAGAGGGGTCGAGAGAGAGAGAGAGAGAGAGAGAGAGAGAGAACAACTCTAGGTCTAAAGGGCACACAGATACATTTATCTGTCTGAGAGATCTGGCCCAAACTAGCAACGCTTCCCCTACACTGTCCCGGAGAACAACTCAAAGCACACGCTAGGCTTGTTCAGTTGGAAAGAGGCTTCCAAGAACGGGATGGTCCACTGGCTTCCCACACGGACGTTTCCATCGTTAAACTGCTCTGATGATCAAGATGCTTCCTTCTAACGGTCACCTAAAATTTATCTTCTGAAAATGTAGATGTAATCCTGCCTGCCAAGGCAGCAATGGAGAACTCTCTGGCCCATGAGCAGTGCTAGTTTCAAAAGATCCATGGAACCAACATTTGTGCGCATCTGCAGATGCTGACTTGCATGTGCTCTAAAGTATCTTTCTGTGAATTTCTTTAGAGGATCCTGTCTCACCTGCATTTGTTAAAAGGGATGCATGGACGGGGGAAAGGAGAGCCTATGATTTCAGCGGGGAAGACCCTTCAGGCAAAAGATTGGGGGGTGGGTAGCAGGAGGTGATGGCCATGTGGGCGAAAAGCCAGCTAGTCCAGGGGGTCAGATGGAAGAAAGATCTGCAGAGCCCTTGGGCCTTTGTTTCAGCAAGTGCCCAGAGAGCAGAGGGTTCCCAAGATTTGGGGGCTCCAAATGAAAGTTGGGGCACTCCGGCCCTCTTGGCCCGTGCCCTAAAACTACCTCTGTCCAGAGCAACTACCCCCAAGGGGCATGAAGAGGGCTAACACAGTTTCCCTCTTCTTCAGGTGAATCATATAGGGTTCCTGTGACCCTTCCTCATAGGACCTCATTTCCATAATCATGGCCATCTTCCATGCCCTTCTCAGAGCGTATGAGCCGGTAGCGTGATGCTGCTGCAAACCAGGCCAATGTGATTTCAGGGCCCCGAGTCCTAGAAGGAAGGAGCACTTCTCCCATCCTGAATTTACCTGGACACCATGATCCCAATCTGAGGCTTTCCTCAGATTGCCACCTCTGGGGAGGGCTTGCAGGGTGGCAGCACAAGGAAGGGTTTTCTCAGGGTGGCCCCAGTAATGGAATCAGCTCCCTGCTGAAGCCTGCCTGGCGCCAACTCTGCCTTCATTTTGGCACCAGGCTCAGGCTGCCCTCTTCTCCCAGGCATTCAAGAGCACTGAATGCCCTGCAGGAACACTTACGTCTTTCACAGATCTAAGTGTTGACTAAAATGGTTTTAGTTGTTAAATGTTGATTATTGGGAGGAAAAATGTATTCTATAGTACTTTTGATTTATGTGTGCATGTGTGTGCATCAGGTGTGGTTGAGAGAAACCCATTCCACAGAGATTGAGGGATGGATGTACACAATAAACTGCAGAAAACTGCCGAACTATGTGAATTCACACCGTGGAGAGCTTTGTGGACACTTTGGTGACATGGGCGTCCTGCCTGCAGGGTAGGCATGGGCGTCCTGCCTGCAGACCATTCATACATCCAGGTTGTCTCCTGCGGATTGTGCCCTTAGCATTCCTGAATTGTTTATGGCTGCATTTCAGCCTGCTTATAAGGAGAGCTGGTTTGGCATACTAGCGGGTTGGGCTGGGACTCAGGGGATCCGGGTTCTAGTCCCCCGTTCCCCTGGCTGTGAAGCAGTGTGCTGGACCTTGGTACAGACCCAAATCCTATGCAACCCCGCAGGGCTGTTGTGCAGGTAAAAGGGAGAAGAAGGAGGTTGAAGAAGCCACCTTGGTCTCCATACAAGAAGAAAAAGGTGGAATATAAATGTCACTAGCAAACAAAGCAAAATACAGCAGTCAGCCAGTGGCTGCTTCTTCCTTCCTCTCCCATGTTTGTCCTGGCTGAAATGTGATCGTGCTTGCCTTGGAGCGATGCAATTTCTGGACTAGCGTGGGCAGCTGCGTGCAGAGAATCAATGTGCTCTTTGTGCTCCGTCTCTGCACAGTTCAGTAACCAGCTCGGCTGCTGCTGCATGAGAATCTGTGAGTGTCTGTCCCAGATGGAGAGCTATTTGGGGGTGCCACCCATGCCACACAGCTGCCCCTCCCCAGGGCTTGCTGGAGTTGTAGAGGGGAGCCCCAAACCTGTTTCCTGCCCCCAAGAAGTGGGGCTCCCTCTACCAGCAAGGAGAAGCCACACTGAGAGAAAAGCGTCCAGGATTTAGCAAAATGGGTTTCCTGGTTAGGATTCTGAAGTGGTTCAGGCCCCAGCATTTCTCTGCTTTTGAAACGAAAAGCTCTGATTCCATGCAGCTTTCAGGAAGGGGTTGTAGTTCAGAGGCAGGGCAGATGGTTTGCATGCAGAAGGTACTGGTTTCAAATCCCAGTATGTTCAAGTAATTCGGAAAAGACCCCTGGTTTGAAACCCTGGGGAGCTCTACCAATCCATGTAGTGGATAATATTGATTCGATGGTCTGACCTGTTAAACATCAGTTTCCTTTGTTCATATTTAAACCAGCCCTGGATTCAGAACATGGAGGACTAGAATCTTGATTTAAGGGCCTCAACTGTACAATCCTAGGTGTGCATGTGGAGGATCCTAGGTAGAATCCCAAAAAACATTCCTGATCAGTGTACGCAGAACTGTGTTACAACAATGCAATGTTTGGCTTAGTAGCAGGCAGCTTCATGTTGAAAGCAGCCCTCGGCTTAGAACCATGAGGACAGGAATCTTAGTTATAGTTTGAATGAAATGAAAGTTATAGTTTGCAATGGAGGATCATCTGCTGTGGATGGAAAAGGCCCCACGTTCCAGGTTGAGTTTTTTCCCACAACAGCAATGCTAGTTAGGGTGAGACTGGCCACCCAGTGGGCTGAAGGGAGAAGGATTTGAATTCGATGGCCTTTACCTTCTATTCCTGGCCTCATGTCTTGACCCGAAACATGGTTAGCCTCTGGACTGTGTGCCACTCCCAATTTTGCAATGCATTTCCTGACTCAAAACACGTGTCCCCAAAATTAAAGTCCTGGAAATACTTGTATAGAAATATGCATCCACAAGGGGAAGTCTTGTCAAAATAGGTATATCTCAGCAATGTTGCGCTTAAAATGTGCACATCAGAGAAAACTGCATATAAAAAGAAATGCACGTTTTAAAGATGTTTTGCTTTGTTATTTAAACCTCAGGCTGAGGAGGAAATAGCACAGAAAAGACTTAGGAGGAAAGGCATGTGAGACTGACAAGCCCTTGATACCAGGCTCTATGCTGTCCTTTAGTCCTTCCCTGAACCAGCAGAATGCTAGGGACAGAGAGGATTGGGGGCTCAGAAAAAATACATGCACAGATTTCCACGTGCTAATTTCTATGTGTTCTAAAATCTCTGCCTGGACCACGGAGGACTTTGTAAGCAAGAACAAGGGAGGGAAGAGAATTTGATTCAGGGGAATTTGATTCAATCTTTCTTCAAGTAGAAAGATTCATAGAATGGGTGAGCAGGAGGGGAAGTACATGTGCCCAAAAGGCCAGCTAACCCAGGGGGCCAGAGGCCAGAAAGTTCCTCAAGTCTTTCCAGCAGGACAGCAGAGTGGTGGGGAAGATGGTTCCCCAAATATCTGAGAATGGGTTTTGGCAGCCCCCTAGACCAGCTCTGCCTTGAGCCCTTATTCTAGAAGCAACGAGGGAGTAAGCTTGCAGGAGTAAGAGTGGCCTAACGTGACAGAGTTGGATCTCGGATCTGCCTTCCTTGAGAGGAAGGAGGCGCACTGCAAAATGTGCCCGACGGACTTTCAGGAGAGACCAGGCAGGAAAGCGCTTTTCTGCCGGCACTGTTCCTCCAGTGTGAGTTTGGCTCTAACTTGCAATTCCCCAAATAACATTCAGAAGGGCACTTTTGCACCTGGCGGGCATGTCGTGAGCGGAGCCGGCCGGAGCCGGGGGTCAGACTAGATGGCCCGGGAGCCCCTTCTGACTGGCCCGGTTTCTGTTTCTACGTGACTCTGACCTATACTTGTGCATGGCCATCAGGTGGCGCTCTTGCTGCAACCTTGAAAAAGGTTCTAACACACCTGTCATTCGGATTTGTGTCGTTGCCTTTCACCCCCTCCCCCACAGTGCACTCTTTTCAGAAATAAGCATTCAACTGACACCATTTGTTGGCTAAGATGCAGTGATCTTTTCAGACGGGATACCTGTGGCGTCGATTGTTCAGTAGTCATGTGCTTTTACATAAGGATGCAAATTTTGCCTCCTTTGGGAACCATGATGCAGAAAATAAGGTTGAGTCCAGGTTGTTGTTCAGCCATAATTTGTTGTTGAAAAGTTGGTTATTTTGTGATCTGAGCCTAGCCAGGAGAAGAAAACATAGCAAATTATGCACAGTTCAGAAGTTCTCTTCATGGGTTGTTCGTGGTTAACAACCATGGTTTCTTAGCTCAGGTTGTCCGGGTTGAGACAATGTGGGAACCCATATTTCAACAAGAACCCATAATTGAATGACGACTCACATTTTTCTTTCTCCCTCTCCAACTCCTCATATGTTCTGCACAGCTTGCTGGTGGCTCAGTTAGATCAGGTTTAGCAAAGCTTAAGCCAAAATGATGTGTGGAAGGGTTGGTGCTTTGCAGTCGCTTGAGCAGTGCTTGGAACAAATGGGTGGAGAGGTTGGGGGAGAGAGAGAAAGCAAAAGGAGAATGCAAAAAGAGAAAGAGAAAAGGAAAGAGAGAGTGTGAGAGAAAGAATGACAGGGAAAGAAAATTAGGTTGGGGAGAGAGGAGGGAGAAGAGAGGAGGGGAAGAAAAGAGAGTGAATGGGAAGACAAAGAGAATAAAGAAGAGGGGTAGAGAGAGAGAGAATGAGATCAGGAAAAACAGAGAGAATGAAAGAGGGAGGGGAGAGAGAGAGAAGAGAAAAAGAGGAGATGGAGAGGAAAGAGCGAGAGCAAGAGGCCCTCTTGATGCCAAGATGGGGCTGCATTAACTCCAGCACACGTGACAAGGGCTTAAAAGGACCCTGAAGAAAAGGATCTGTTTCAATGCACATCCCAGCGAGGGGACCAGAGAGTGCTCTACTCAGCATCCCGTCCCCCCCCTTCTCCACCCCCGCATGGGCCCAGCCTCCCTCCCTGCTCAGCCTGGTGCCTCTATTAAGCATTTCATCGTGTTAGCGATATTGTTTTCTTCTTTACTAGCTCCAAGGGAGCAATCCGACTAGAGATTTATGGCCCAGCTAAAATCACCTTCCCTTCTTGAGAGAGCCATCCATAGTCTGTGATCAGGGACGGCCCTGCTCAGAAACACAAATCCAATCTCGCCCGGCTACGGAGCAAATCCATTTCATGGAGACAGCTGCCTGCGCAGTGCTGGAATTCTTCTCCCCTGCCTTCCCGTGACCTTGATGCAGTGCCAGATCGGGCTGGCACAGGGAGCACGTCCGAATGCGCAAGCAGGCATACTCGTGTATATTCTTGGCATGCCGCAGGGCTGATCCACCTGTGTCTGGCTGGCTGAGCTGCTGGGCAGCAAGCGCTCCGAGTCAGAAGGCTGGGCACTGCCCACTGGTGTAGCACCAAGCTGGAAGTCCCGGGTTCAAGTCCTGCCTTGGCTTCCAATGCACCTGAGATGATATCTGTGGAAAGCAGCTGTTTTCTGTGCTTTAGCCTCAGACATGTGTACTCATTATGCTGGTCGATTTCACAGAGCTGTTGTGGAGAAAGGGTTAAGCCCGTGCAGAGATGGGCCGTCAAGATCACAGTGGCCAAACCAGAGGGGGCAAGCTCCCGTTTGTTCTCAGTCGACACAAGGAGCCATGGCCACTCCCCAGCTGCAAGTCTCCTAGTTGTGGCTGGACTACAACCCCCATCTTCCTTTACCTTGGCTAAGATTGAAATGCTCCTTCGAAGGCTGTAAGTACTTGACAGTAAAGGCTTTAAAGTACAAACTGTGGGCATCTTTGAAAAGGGATGTGACCTTCTGCTTCTGCAGAGACTGTGGAGACTCGGGTTGAAATCATCAGGGCCAATCTTGGGCCAGTCAGTCTAGTTGCCTACCTCTCAGGGTGGGTGTGAGGATGAAAGGGGAAGGCTGGGAAGAACCATGCATGGGCCAGGACTCCCAGGGAGTTCCGTGAAGCTATAATAGCCCTTGACAAGTTTCCCCCTTGAGCCTCTAGCTGTTGCAGAACTACAGATCCCATTCATCCCATCCAGCAGGGCCAGCAGCCAGGGGCAAAGGGGGCTGCAGCCTGGCAGCAAAACCTGAATGGGGCACTTTTATGTTGTTTAAGTTGCGTATACTCTGCCCTTTAACCTACCTGATTGTACAAAGTGGCTTACACAGGAATGTTAAAAGTATTTACACAGAGTTGTGCAAAGGAGGTTTTCTCCCATGGGCACTTGGGTGCTGAGATGGAGGCAAACCACTCCTTTCCCTTCTGTTGTGAGGATAATCGAGGCGATTCTGTGAGTGAGAAAGCCCCTCCTAGTTCAGTGGGGACTACTACTTCCAGGCTGCGATCCCCAGAGTCTTCCTTATTAAGGCCTCTTGAAGGAAGTTTTGGTGGCAACATATGCAGGCAATTGGATCAAGTGGACTCGGCTGATTATCTTTAAAAGGGAGGTGATGAACCCCCTAATTCAAGGGATCCCTAGATTTTGACACCCTAAGGTGCCCTTCAACAAAGGTGTGCAGATATGTTTTGATCTCCTTCGGCATTGAAAGTTTTACTCTGGGGAGAAGAATGTCTTTCAGCTTGAGAGCTGAATGCGATTTTGGAGAGGCTCTTGGGGTGGGGGCGGGGGGTGTTTCAGTAGGGTGTGGAAAGCAAAGCAAAGTTGGTGGGGCCAAAGAATCAAACACCTGCATTGTTGTTGTTGGTCACGAAGTCATGTCTGACCCATCACAACCCCATGGACAACACTCCTCCAGGCCTTCCTGCCCTCCACCTTCCCCCGGAGTCCACTCAAGCTCACACCGACTGCTTCAGCGACTCCATCCAGCCGCCTCATAGTCTGCCGTCCCCTCCTTCCTTTGCCATCTATTGTTCCCAGCATCAGGCTCTTCTCCAGGGAGTCCTTCCTCCTCATTAGGGGGCCAAAGTATTTGAGTTTCATCTTCAGCATCTGGCCTTCTAAAGAGCAGCCAGGGTTGATCTCCTCTAGGACTGACCGGTTTGATCGCCTTGCGGCCCAAGGGACTCGCAGAATCTCCTCCAGCACCACAATCCAAAGACCTCAATTCTTCAGTTCTCAGCCTTCCTTACGGTCCAACTTTCACAACCTTACATTGCAACTGGGAAAACCATCGCCTTGACTATACATGCTCTTGTTGGCAGGGTGATATCTCTGCTTTTTAGTATGCTGTCTAGATTTGCTATAACTTTTCTCGCCAGGAGCAAGCGTCTTTTAATTTCTTCAGTTCCTGCCTGCGGTGATCTTGGTGCCCAGGAAAATAAAAACTCTCATGACCTCCAATTCCTCCCCATCTATTTTCCAGGAAGAGATGAGTCTGCATTTAATTATCTTAGATTTCTTAATGTGAAGTTTCAAGCCATTGTTTGCGCTCTCCTCTTCCACCCAGTTCAAGAGTCGCATTAGTTCCTCTTCACTGTCCGCCATTAGATGTATTTTCATGCAATTTCATGGCATCTGGTTGTTGACATTTCTCCCAACAATAGAAATTCCTACTTGAGATCCATCCTCTCTACCCTTTTGCATTATGTATTCTATATACACATCAAATAGGCAGGAGAAGGATACACAGTCTTGCTGAACTCCTTTTCCAATTTTGAACCAATCAGTGGTTCTGTGTCCAGTTCCCATTGTTGCTTCTTGGCCCACGTACAGGTTTCCCAGGAGACAAATAAGATGGTCACGTACTCCCATATCTTTAAGAACTTGCCACAATTTGTTGTGATCAACACAATCAAAGGCTTTGGCATAGTCAATGAAGCAGAAGTAGATGTTTTTCTGGAACTGCTGCCTTTTTCCATGATCCAGCATATGTTGCTCATTTAGAAACATAGAAACAGAGTGAGTCAGAAGGGGTCTCCCGGGCCATCGAGTCTGACCCCCAGCTCCAGCCAGCTCCGCTCATGACATGCCCACCATGTGCATGTCCAGCCTGTCTTTGAACACCCTCACCAATGGGGCTACCACCTCCCTAGGAAGCCCATTCCATACCCTAGTGGTCCTCACTGTCAGGAAGTAGGTTCTAGAATCTATATTGAATCATGGTTCCCTGAGCTTCTCTCCATTGGAGTGCGTCCTGCCTTCCTCTGCAGAGGAGAACAGGTCTCTACCCACCTCCATGTGACACCCCCTCACATACCTACACTGCACTGACTCTAGCCTGGCTATATCCTTTGTGCAACTAGGGGTCCAGAACTGAACACAATACTCCAGTTGCGGACACACCAGAGTTGTATAGAGTGGCAGGAATATCTCTCTCGATCTAGAAGCCACGCTTCTGGCTGTGCAACCAAGGGTGGCGTTTGCCCTCTTGACCACCACATCACACTGCTGGCTCATGTTCAGCCAGCATAAAACCAGTACCCCGAGGTCCCTTTCACAAGTGCTGCTCTCCAGCCACTTGTCACCTAACCTGTACTTATGACAACTATTCCTATGCCCCAAGTGCAAGACCATGCCCTTATCCACATTGAACGCCATCCTGTTGTCTCCTGCCCACTTCCATAGTCTGTCCAGATCCTTCTGGATCTGAAGTACCTGCTGCTCAGTTGTGGCCACTGCTCCGGTTTTAGTATCGTCTGCGAATTTGATCAGCAGACTGTTCACTCCTTCTTCCATGTCGTTAATGAAAAGATTAAGCAGGATCGGCCCCAGGACAGAGCCCTGGGGGACCCCGCTTGTCACTGGCCACCATCCCAATGATTCCCCGCTAATGGTTACCTTCTGCTTTCGGTCAGTCAACCATGCCCTAATCCACTGGACAGTGCTTTGGTCTATCCCAAAACTCCTCAGTTTCTCCACCAGGATATCATGGGGCACTTTGTCAAAGGCCTTGCTGAAATCCAGGTATACCACATCCACTGCATCCCCTCCATCCAGCCATCTTGAAACCTTGTCATAGAATTCCACAAGGTTTGTCTGGCAGGACCTGTTTCTGCGGAAGCCGTGTTGTGTGGCTGTCAGCCTCCCTTCCCTATCTAGCATCACTAGATCTCTCTCTATTATGAGCCTTTCCATTGTTTTTCCTACAATGGACGTAAGGCTAACCGGTCTATAATTCTCCATGTCCTTCCTGCTACCCTTTTTGAAAATTGGGACCACGGACACCACCCTCCAGTCCTCTGGAACTTCACCCGTTCTCCACGAGGCCTCAAAAATGGAGGCCAGCGGGCGTGAGAGAACCCCTGCCAACTCTCTAAGTACTCAGCTGGAATACTGTCTCCACTAGCTTTGTTGTTGCTCAGACTTCCTAAGGCCCATTTGACTTCACATTCCAGGATGTCTGGCTCGAGGTCAGGGACCACCCCATCGTGGTTATCAGGGACGTTAAGCTCTTTCTTGTATAGTTCCTCTGTGTGATCTTGCCACCTCTTCTTAAGCTCTTCTGCCTCTGCCAGGTCCCTGCCATTTTATCATGCCCATCTTTTCATGAAATGTTCCTTTCATAGCTCCAATTTTCTTGAAGAGATCTCCAGTCTTTCCCATTCTATTGTTTTCCTCTGTTTCTTTACATTGTTCATATAAGAAGGCCTTCTTATTTCTTCTAGCTATTCTCTGGAATTCTGCATTCAATTGGGTGTATCTTTCAATTGGTACTAGCCCTCCGCTCTTCCCCAGGAGCATATTGGACACCTTCCGACCTGAGGGGCTCATCTTCGGGCGTCATATCTCTTTGCCTCTTGCTACTGTCCATGGGTTTTTCATGGCAAGGGTACTGGAGTGGGTTGCCATTTCCTTCTCCAGTGGATCACGTTTTGTCAGAGCTCCCTGCTAGGACCTGTCCGTCTTGGGTGACCCTGCACGGCAGAGATCATAGCTTCATCGAGCTGCGCAAGCCCCTTCGCCACGACAAGGCAGGGATCCATGAAGGGAGAAGGGAATTTGGTACTGTGCAAAGTCCAGGGCACTCCTCTTCCGAGACCCATGTTCAGAAGTTGCAAGGAGGCCATTCCTCCCCGCTTCCCCCCCCCCAAAAAAAGAATAAACTCCAGTGAGCCCATTAGGTTTCTGGCTGGCCACCTCCACTTGATGTCTCCCTCCCAGCACTGACTTAGTGACTATCATTAAATGCATTAAAGCGACTTCCATAGTGCAAAGGCGCGAGCAGGTTGTCCGCCGTGCGCTGGGCCAGCACGAGACAAATGCTGCTGCTTCATTGTGCCGCTGTGCAGACTCTTAATAGACTGTAATGTTTGCAATTTAAATATGGCATAATACCCGCCAGACACCCAGGGATGTTTCTAGTGCGCCAGGATCACTGTGGCTGCGCTCGGCCTATTTGTAATTGGACTTTTAAGGCTGGGTTGCGAGAATGCCAGCCATCCACCCCATTAGGCTTGATCGGGGGTGACGGCTGCAGAGGCTTGGGTTTGGATCCCTCGGGGGAGGCTGTGGGTTGCCCTCTCTGGCCGCATGGCGTCTGGTCCCCCCACCTCAGAGGCAGCCTTTGAGGGTGGTGGGTTCTTAGAATGCACCGGCGCCTGACACAGCTTGCTTTGCAGCTGACTGGGGAATTCTTCGCAGGGGCCCTGCAGGGTTGCCAACCAGCCAGTAAAATGAAAAGACGTAAAATAAGAAGGCTAGTCAGCATGTTGGAGCTGACTTTAGGATGTGTGAGAGAAAAAGAGGAAAAGAGAGAGAAGGGAAGGGGGGTGGGGAGAAAAGGCTGTTTAAGAGGAGAAGTGACAAACTGAGTTTGGACAGCAGGCTTGTTAACCATGAAGCACACCCATGAGGGGAACCCATGGCTTGTTGTTGGGTTACGAAGCATGGGTTGTTTGTAGCTAACCAAGGTTTGTTACTGTTTTTGTTGACTGGGTCCAGACAATAGGGTAACCCTGATTTCAGCAACAACCTGCAGTTCAGCGGCTGCACAATCAAGCCCCTTGAAAATAAAAAGAGATTCTAGTCCTCATGGTTCTGAATCAAGGGCTATTTTGAATTACCTTCTGCAGACTCAGACCATCAATACAGTGGTTAGACGATATAATAACCCACCCTCAAAGGTTTCATATGAACTGCGTGTGGGTTGACCCTGAATTGCTGGGCACGGTTATCACAATGTTTGAAGCTACTTGTGCTAAGCTGCCATGACTAGTTAACCACAAACCTCCCGGGGGT
This sequence comes from Varanus salvator macromaculatus, assembly GCA_023646645.1. Classification (NCBI taxonomy): domain Eukaryota; kingdom Metazoa; phylum Chordata; class Lepidosauria; order Squamata; family Varanidae; genus Varanus; species Varanus salvator. The sequence continues at coordinate 8,678,200 of JAIXND010000802.1, read as the reverse complement.
TGTTTGGGTGGAACTTGTGGGTTGTCCACCCTGGTTTGTTCAACCAGTATGATAACCTATTTTTCAGCAGCAGCATTTCAAGGACTGAGCGTGAGTTATTGCGTTCTGTTCACCTGTTCAGTGGCAAAACCACAGGTGGCTTTTGTCCCATTGTGGCAAAGAGGCAGGCCTACCCACAGACTGACCCCAAGCCCACCCCACAGGCCCCACCTCTCACTTACAATCCCCACAATTCCTTGCTGCTGCCCAGCAGCTCTCAACCACTAAACCACAAAATACATTTTTTATTTATTTAGAATATTTATATGCCGTCCTGTTGCGAAGGCCTCAGGATGGCTTACATCAATAAAATAATATAAAACGTAATACAAACGAATTACAGATCCACCCTGGCTGCAGTTAAAAACATATATAAACAAGTATTAAAAATTATTAAAATATCGCTGGAATAAAAAGGTCTTCACCTGGCACCGAAAAGCAAGTAACGATGGCGCCAGGCGGACCTCTCTGGGAGCGCATTCCATAGGCGGGGCGCCACTGCAGAGAAAGCCCTCCTTTTGATATCAGGATACTACAAATGCTGAAAATTTTAAAATGACAATTTAAGTTACTATCCTAAGTAAAACCTAGCAGTAATGCAGAGAGTCCAAATACAGGAACGATGCGATATCTGGGGATATCTGGGAGGTCAATGACAGAGTCCCAAGTCCAAGCCCCTTGGAGTTGGGGCTCGAAGGCCCAGTCCCCACTCTGCCTTCTTGTAGTGAGTCTGGGAAATTCCCTCCAAAGTTGCAGCCGGGAAAAAAGGCCTGTAGAGTTGTGCCAGTTCCTATGGGTGCCCCATTGCTAAATATCAATGGCCATTCATAAGCTGGAATAGGAGCGTATCCCAACAGTTTTAAGTCACAAATGCTAATAAAGGGAAGTATACAGGAAGGTCTTTACATGCATCTGGGAACAGATGCAGTTGTGCTGTAATTTAAACAGAAGGGCAGCCACTTCCCACATTATCAGCTGTGGGGCAGAAGCCACAGGCATGTCAGCCAGTGCCCCAGGACCAGGGTGAATGGCAAGGCAAAACAGATCAAGGGCAAAGACAGAACCAGGAAAGGCGAGAGTTGAGCCACGAGCCAAGACCTTGCCGGACCAGACACAAATCGGGGACACAAAACAAGTACCACGGAGGGTTGTGTGGCTGTGGCCAAGCTGTGCAGGGCGAGGAGTCTTTGGCACAGCTTCCTGGAAATCCTGACTGGTCCGCAAGGTTGCACTGGCCCTCCTCCCGCAAGCACCTACAGCTCTGGTGCCAACTCTGCAAAGAGCTGCCTGGTGGACTGAGTGCTTTCTCTCTCCAGCCACCAGGGGGAGCTGAATCACTCCAGTAGGAGGAAAGCGGGCACAGAGCTATTCTACTGATCAGCCTGATGGGTTCTGGGGGCCACATCTGCAGTCTTGGGAGCATGCAGCCCTTCAGATGTCTCAGACTATAATGGCCTTCCTCCCCGGCAGTGTCTAGAGATGATGGGTGCTGGAGTTCCACACATCCCAAATGCCTCAGGCTGGTAGAGGCATATCATCCCAACACAAGGCACTCTCTGACACTGAGAAAAACTCTCTGTTGCAATATCAGAGAGTTCTTTGACAAGAAAACTCCTGGGCAAGGTGGGAATAGAATAGACAATCTCTGGACTTGATGAGCCACACCCTGGTTGAGTATGGGTTGAGTGTGGCTTACTATTGCAACATGGGTTGTCTGAACCCAACATGGCTTGTTCAGCATGGACCATGGTTTGTTGTGGGGTCGTGAATCATGGGTTCTTTACCATGGTTTGTTACTCAATATCACGACAACCCATGTTTCCACAGGAACCCGCACTGGCTGATACACAGCCCTGGAGTATGGGTTAGCATGTCCGGTTTGCCGCTAACCAGTTCTTTCCCGGCTAAAGTGAGAGGAGCAACAATGCAGAAAAGGTCACAGGTTCAGCCCTGAACATCATTCCTGCTAGTACAAGGTGCCCATGCCACCGTCTTTGGCAGAAACCCCGTGTCGTGCGGGTTGTGGGGATGATCCTCAGCCGTGGCATGGAGCAGGGCCATCCCCCTCATGGGTCCCTGCTCCTCTTCCCCACAGTTCCCATGGGTGCACTGGAGGTGCTTTATGGGGCAGCTCAGATGGCTTGATTGCACTGGGCCTTTTCCGTCCGTTGAGAGATCACCCTTAGCTTGTCGCATGTATGCTGCACTCCGACTTTTCCTCCTGACTGTCTAACACGGCGGTAGATTGGCTTCATCTCTTCTCTAATTGATTTTGGAAGCTGCACCAAGAGCCTTCAGGTGAAAACACAACCTAGAAATATAAATAGAATTGCCTTGTAATTAATATCTGTTTGACACACGATCTTCGTACTGAGCTCGGCAGAATATGTGGATGGTGCACTTTTGTGGCCAGGCAGCTTGTATGGAGGGTTCTTAATTCGGTGGTGGAGAAGGGCTTGATGTTGAAAAGTCCTGGGTTCAAGTCCTACCATCTCAAGGGAGGGCTTAAAAAGTTCCCTGTCTGAAACTTTGGGTAATGCTGCTGGTCAGTGGACTGATTTCTGGAGAGCTAAAAGGCAGCTCTTAAGTTCACATGTAAACTAAACTGTTTGTTTGGAATCATGAGGACTGGAATCTTATTTTTAAGGGAAAGATGTCCGCTCAGTTGGTGCACACAGGAGGCCTTGATACCCTTTCTCCAACACATCGGTCCTGACTATTGGCCTAGGGATGATGAGAACTGTAGTCCTACAACACTGGCAGAACTTCAGGTTGTGTTGAAGACTGTTGAAGGTGGGAAGGTGCTCTGCATAAGCTCAGAGGCACTGAACCTTCTATTTTTTAAAACATAATTTCCATCCTCCCATGCTCTTTAATAGCACAATAAAAATCACCAAGGTCTGTCTTTAGTCAAATAGTCACTGGAAATGGGTCTTGATTTGCCTTTTGAGAGCCAGTGTGAAGTAAGGGGCAGGTGTGTAGAACTGGGACTCAGGAGCTCTGGGTTCTAATCCCCTTTCTTTCAGCTCTGGAGCTCCCTGGTGACTTTGGGCCAGTCAAGGACTCCCAGCCCAACCTTCCTCGCAGGTTTGTTGTGAAGATAAGATGGAAAGGAGGAAGTAGAATTATGCAAGCTACCCTGAGCTCTTTGGAAGAAACAAGGCAGGACATAAAGAGCAACTTTGCTGGACCACAACATCTGCCTCGAGGCCTCATACAGGGGAACTCCTTGGGACCCTCGTAAAAGAGGGAAGGCCTGCACCTGAGGAGGTTTGCATGCCGAAAATTTGCATGTTGGGTTCAGTTTCCAGATCCTCCATCTGCAGGCCCACGTGGGGGCACCTGATTTGCAGAGCTGAAGGTAGCCTTGCATGCACCGGCTGCTCTGGAGGGACCCCCAGTGTGGGCCAACCGTGTTCCAGAATGTGGCCTGGGTCGCCAGGTTCTGCCATGGGCCAGACTCCTTGGCGGAAGTCAAGCACCTTCCCAAACGCTTCCTGCACCTGTGGGAAGCTAGGCAGAACGTGGGCAGCACCACAGAAAGCTCCGGGTTGGCTGGACAGGGTTGCCCATTGTTGGCTCCAACAAGGGGCTGGTCAGGTCTGAGCCTTCCATAAGAGTTCGGCCGCATTCAGATATGTCTGCACTGAGTGAGGCCCTTGCCTTAAAGACACACTCTTGGCCTGTTTCAGCAGCTCCCAGATGTTCCAGGAGGTGCATGCTTCATGGCCGGGGCCTGCGGACCCTCCTTTTCCCGGGGTCTTTTCCAGAAACCTCTTACCCCTCCAGGTTGCAGAGCCTGGAGACTCCTCAGAGGATGAGGGTCTGGGGTCCTGGCCAACAGCCTTCGTCGACCCGTGCAGGTGCCCAGCGGGACATTTTTCAGTGCCCACAAATGGTCCAAGGAAGAAATGCGTTTAGCTGGAGGGCAGGGCTGAGATGGGGCAGTGAAACAAGGTGGCCCCCAGGAGTTGATGGGCGAACTCTGAGCTGTCTCTCCCTGGCTGAGTCGCAGCACCATTTCTGCCTTCCAGAAAAAGCGCTTGCTGCACCTGGGCTCATTTCCACCCCGCCCACCATCCCCGCTGCCTTCCTCTTCCTCTTTTTTTTTAAAATAAGTTTTATTGTTATTTTCTACTAACTAACAAAACTAACAGAAAGAAACTGAAAAAATCCTCAATCATCTTCCTCCGTCTTTTGCAACTCACTGCTTGTCTGCTTGGGGAATAAAATCAAATCAAATCAAATCTCAATTATCTTTGCAGTTGGTCATTTTTTGAAAACACCAATTGTTCTACCCTCAAATTTATGTACAAACTCTCACAAGATATCCCCCCTTCTTAAATATGATTATTTAACTGTTCAGAAAAATGGATTTAATATGCAACTGTAGATTTTTGGACAGACCTAGCTAAGCTAACTCACTCACAAATTTGAAAGGCACAAAGAAAAAGAGAGGCAGAATGTAATAATTATTAGTCTTAATTCAGGATTAATTAACTAAGTATTATTTTTAATTAAGTACTATTAAGTTACATTTGTAGATATAATCTTGGTAGAAGTGATAATACCTATTGATTTTTTGTGAAATTTCCTGAATATGGTATAATATGTAATATTTGTATAAGTGCCCTTGGTATCTTTTTCTTATAGTTCTTTTTTATTGTTTTCTATTCTAAGAAATAGAATACAGAGAAGAGAAAAAAATGCCAATGAGACTTACACGAATATAACATACAAATTCATAAGCTAGCAACCCCTGCCCCCAAGTTATCTGTCAATCAGTACTTTGTTAAAGCTCATAAAAAGATAATTATAATTCTCTAGACCAATAAATTTCCCAATCACTTCAAGTCAATTATAAATCATCAACAATATTTTTATGAGCTCCATTTTATTCTGTATTAATTAAGCTGCATATAATAAAATTTCCATTTATCATTAAATTCTTTGATCAGTCTTCTGGTTACATAATTAGTTAATTTTGCCATCACTGCAAACTCAGCCAACTCATTTTTCTGGTCTTCAATTGTTGGACATTCTGCTGTTTTCCATTTAGAAGATACTGTAATTCTTGCTGCAATTGTCATATATTTAAATAACATATTCTTTGAATAAGTCTCTGGCATAATATTCAAAAGCACGTTCGTAGCACTCATAGGAAAGTTAATTTTAACTTCTTCTTTTTCTACAATTTTCTTCCTTTTTATTATGAAAACGATGCCAAATTGAATAAAAATGTAAAGAAAGACATAATACTCACTCAGCATTCAAGCTAAGCTGAGTTTTACAAAACTTGAGCCTAGGTGGGAATGGTTTCAGGTTTGGTGGCGAGGTGGCAAAGCATTAAATGGCAACAAACAGCCGTGGAGGATTAAAAGGGGGAAAACTTGCCTTGCCATGGAAGCCCATTACCAGTGTTTTCGGAGTTCGCCACTGCTTGTGCTGTCCAGCTTTGTGCTGCTAGTGTGTGAAAGCAGGATGCAAGGAAATTACGGAAAATTGTGTTTTGATTGTTTTTTTGTTTTTCGTTTTTGGATCCCCATGTATAGATGATCTTTATCTTATTCTTATTCTGCCTTATTTAATCTTAGTATCTTTTATGTATGGATTTGTATAGTTTATGGGATTTATTGTGAATTATGAATTTTATTGTGTTGTGTTGTATTATATATTATGTTGTATATTATGGATTTTATTGTGTTGCAAGCTGCCTAGAGAGCTTACAGCTAATGCTATATAAATTTATTGATTGATTGATTTATTTAGCACACTTCTATGCCGCCCCATCGCCGAAGCCTTGGGGTGGCTCACATACATAAAAAATAATTCAAAATTAACAATTCATTATTAATAAATAATTCAATAGTAATAAATATAAAAATAATTTGAGTCACCCTGGCCAGAAATTAAAACTAATAAATAATGTTAACAATTAAAATAGCGTTTGAATAAAAAGGTCTTTGCCTGGCGCTGGAAAACAAATAACGACGGCGCCAGGCGGACCTCTCTGGGGAGCGCGTTCCATAGGTGGGGCGCCACCGCAGAGAAGGCCCTCCTCCGAGTACTCACCCTCCTAATGTCCTTAACGGAGGGTTCCTGGAGGACGGCCTCTCCTGCCGATCTCAAGGGGTGGATGGGCAAGTACGGATGTAAGTGCTCCTTCAGGTAAACAGGACCCAAGCCGTTTAGGGCTTTATAGGTCATAACCAACACCTTGAACTGGGCCCGGACTTCAATAGGGAGCCAGTGGAGCTGATGGAGAACTGGGGTTATATGAGGACAATGCCCAGTCCCCGTCAGCAGCCTGGCAGCTCTATTTTGCACCATCTGAAGTATCTGGACCATCTTCAAGGGCAGTCCCACGTAGAGTGCGTTACAGAGGTCTAATCGGGAAGTGACCAATGTGTGTGTCACTGTCGCCAGGCAGTTGTTCTCCGTAGGGACGCAGCTGATAGATCAGCCGAAGCTGAAAGAAAGCGCTCCTCGCCACCGCAGTCACTTGAGCTTCCAGTGAAAGCTCCTGGTCGAGGAGCACTCCCAAGCTGCGGACCCTGTCCCTCAGAGAGAATGCAACCCCATTTAGGACAAGGCCCAAGTCCCCCACCCTGAAGCCTGAACCACCCACCAACAGGACCTCCGTCTTGTCTGGATTGAGCTTCAGTTTGTTGGCCCTCATCCAGCCTCATTACCTCAGCCAGTTCAGTACAGCCACTGCCTCACCTGGATCGGTGGAGAATAAGAGAGAGAGCTGGGTATCATCAGCGTACTGATGATTCCGCAGCCCACACCTCCTGATGACCTCTCCCAGCGGTTTCATGTAGACGTTAAATAGGAAGGGGGACAAAATGGACCCCTGTGGAACTTCATAGCAATTGCCATGGCGCAGAACCATCGTCCGCCAGCACCACCTTCTGGAAACGGCCATTGAGATAGGAGCAGAAACACTGCAAAGCACAGCCTCCGACCCCCAATCCCGTTAGCCTATCCAGAAAGATACCATGGTCGATGGTATCGAAAGCCGCTGAGAGGTCCAGGAGGACCAACAGGGACGCACTCCCCCCGTCCCTCTCCCTGCACAGGTCATCGTACAGGGCGACCAAGGCGGATTCAGTGCTGTACCTGGGTCTGAAGCCGGACTGAAATGAGACCTCTCTGGGGAGTGCGCTCCATAAGTTGGGTGCCACTGCAGAGAAGGCCCTCCGTTACTCACCCTCCTAATGTCCTTCACGGAGGGTTCCTGGAGGAGGGCCTCTGCCGCTGATCTCAAGGGGCGGGAGGGCAAATACGGAAGAATTTTTTTGCTCAGGAGGAGCTTTCCTGGGGGCCCCATGAAAGGAAACCCTTTTTGAGGATGGGACTCATGGAGAGCTCCCACATCAGGCCAAAGAGATGCTGCAAGGAACCTCAATGGCATAGGGGGTGTCAGGTCTGTCCACACCCAATTTTAGGGAAGCTTGTGGGTGGCTCATTCCCACAGTGGTGGGGCTGAAATTGAAGGAACAGGAGAGCACGGAAAAGAGACAGAGCAAAAACTTATTCATTTATTTATGCTGTAAGTCATCCAGAGATGCAAGGAATTGGACGGCATACAAATTTTTATAAATGAATGAATGAATGAATAAAATGCTAAGAGCCCCTAAGCTGATTGTTGGTTCCTCAGTAAGTAAGGCTTGATGGGGCTATTTCAGTTTTCCTGACTGGGGATGGGGAGAAGACAAACACTGCAGAAAATCAGGATTCCCCCAAAGATAGGTAGGTAGGGGAAGGGGGTGTGGCCAAGGGAAGGGGCGTGGCAGTTAATGAAGTGGAAGCATGTCAGCAGCCTAGGTTGCTGAGGGTTCTAGGTTATAGCACCCAGTTTCTCAAAAAAGAGCATATCAACAAAAGCAAGGACTGTGTGTTGTGCCACCGAGGGCAAGCTAACTGTGTCTCAGAGCGACCATGGCCAGAGAGCCATTCAAAGTCAGTTGGCTGGTGGCAACAAGGGAAGGGGCCTTTTCAGTGGTGGCACCCAGTTCTGGAACAAGCTCCCCACTGAGGCCTGCCTGGAGCCAACCTTCAGAGCTTCTCAGCTTCAGGGCAAGACTGTCTTCTTCAGCAGGGCATTTAATTCATTTACTGGGGCTTTTTTGGCCACGTAAACAGGTCTTAAGATTTACCGTATTTTTTGCTCTATAAGACTCACTTTTTTCCCCCTCAAAAGTAAGGGGAAATGTCTGTGCGTCTTATAGAGCGAATATGTGTGTGCAGTAAGTCTGTCAGATGTGCAGCCCATGGGGAAGCGATGGGGAATTTGCCTGTGATTATATGCCCATTTGATTCAGAATATTTTTTTTCTTGTTTTCCTCCTCTAAAAACTAGGTGCGTCTTATGGTCAGGTACGTCTTATAGAGCGAAAAATACGGTAGTTTGCTGAAGCTATGGGAATTTTCTTACAGGTGTTTTAAACTGAGATCTTTTTATGATGTTTTAACATAGTTTGCATTTATACTGTATGCTATTTTAATGTGTTGTTGTCTATGGGGCAGCATAGAAAATGAATGAATGAATGCATGAGCCAGTGGCATTCCAGCCTGGGACAAGAATGATGGACCTTCCTACACCCTCCAGGCCATGCACCTGACCTTTCAAAGGGAGAGAGATGCCCGGCAACACATCTGTCTTATCAGCTTGGGTATCGTTTGCCTGCTGTCTTCCATCTTCCCAGGGCTGGGTTTCAGGTTCTGGACTCTCGCCCAGCCTGAGCTGAGCTGCTCATCTGTGTGCCAAAGGGCAGAAGAGAGAAGGATGCAGCATGGCCAGTTTGCAGTCCAAATATCCAGCATGCCATGGCCAGCCACATCCCTCCAAGCCGCGTCTGAGAGGGAATGCAGTGGTCTTTGCGAACAGTGGGAGTTCTCAGCTGCGTGCCTGCCTTGCACCGCTTTCTCAGCAGGCAGGTTGCTTAAACCAACCCCAAACTCAAAAGTGGGCACCTGTTTCCATATGTGGCAGGATTGTGAAAATATTAAGCGATTTTGGATAATGGTTATCAAGGAAATTAGCAAGGTATTGAACTTTAAAATGGAAGCAGAACCCGAAATAGCGTTATTGTTAATAATTTATGCAAAGAAATGGAAATGGAACACTCAAGAATTAATAACAAATTTGGTAACAGCAGCAAGATTGATAGTTGCAAAAATTGGGAAGAGAAACTGAATTTCCAGTTAACCGAATGGTATAAAGGAAATTGGAATAAAGCTGTTCATGTGGAATTAAGGTGAAAAAGGGTTGACAAATAAGAATGATTTTAATGATATATGGGGTTGTTTATTGACCATGTACTAATAAAAGGGAAAGGTATTAAACCATTGGATGACTCAGTGCAATTCTGGATGGAAGGGGGTACTCCTGAAAGAGTAGGAATTTAGAAGTAAATGAAGCAATACATACTCTGTAGCCATGGTTCCCGTGCAGAGCTGCCCTAGTTGTTTTCTATATATTTTTTCATAACTTGCATTGTTCTTTTTAAATTCTTTATCATATATATTTATATTTGCATTGTTTTATTTTAGTAGTTTAAATAAAAATGCAAAGTAAAACAACCTCCACTACCGCCATTTTCCATCAGAAGAGGTCCTGAGGTGAGCTTCTTGCTGCAGAACCACGAAACGGTCTCGTGGCAGCTTTAAGGCTGAGATATTTATTGCAAAACAAGCTCTCGCGGCCTTCCAATGTGAGGGACTGAATGCAAATTTTTCCTGAAGCTCTGCTCTTCCGAACAGCATGTGCCAGTCTGCACAGATGTTGCTGTGAGAAGCGGCGCTGATGGTGTATTGTGAGTGACCAATGCCGGCTGCTTGGACGCCAGCATCTGCTTCAGCGGGTGGTTCCTGGGTAAAAGATGGGGGTTTTGCAACTGGATTCTGGTGTTGCTTTGTTACAAGACTGATCCTTCCTCTCTTGGCAATACTTCCTGGATCGGTTTGCGTAGTTAGAAATGAAATGGTTGCTGAAGAAGACCAATGATCATCTTGCTAGGAATGGCTTGTGGTCTGTGACACTCTTAGGGTGGCTTGTGTGGCACCCCGCTCTGCATTTTATCCTCATAACAACCCTGTGAGGTAGGTTAGTGTCAGAAACTCGGTCTACTTCTCTCTTTCAAAGCAGCAGAACATTAATTGGCAAAAGCTCCTCATGTCAAATGGACTTCTGACAAACTAGAGTCAGCAAAGAGAGAGTCTCTGAGCATGCACAGAGCAGATTGTTGAACCCAGATTAGAAACTATTTCCGAGAACCTTTGCTTTGAGTAGCCCTGGACACCAACCCTCTGGGAGTGCCTTTCTGGGGCTAGCTGAGTCTTGGGGCTCGTGTGCCAGGCGCCTCCCCGGCACTTGAAGATTTTGATGGTTCTTGGGGGTCTGCTGAGAGAACTTCCTGCCCCACTAATGGTCCCCCTCTGCTTTCGGTCAGTCAGCCATGCCCTAATCCACCGGACAGTGCGTTGGTGTATCCCAAAACTCCTCAGTTTCTCCACCAGGATATCATGGGGCACTTTGTCAAAGGCCTTGCTGAAATCCAGGTATACCACATCCACTGCATCCCCTCCATCTAGCCACCTTGAAACCTTGTCATAGAATCCCACAAGGTTTGTCTGGCAGGACCTGTTTTTGGGGAAGCCGTGTTGTGTGGCCGTCAGCCTCCCTTCCCTATCTAGCATCACTAGATCTTTATTATGAGCCTTTCCATTGTTTTTCCGACAATGGACGTAAGGCTAACCAGTCTATAATTCCCCATGTTCCTTTTACTACCCTTTTTGAAAATTGGGACCACCGATGCCACCCTCCAGTCCTCTGGAACTTCACCCGTTCTCCACGAGGCCTCAAAAATGGAGGCCAGCGGGCGTGAGAGAACCCCTGCCAACTCTCTAAGTACTCTCGGGTGTAACCCATCAGGGCCTGGCACCTTTGTAATGTCCAATGCCCTGAGGAGCCCCTCGACTTCAAGGGGGGTGACTCTAATCTCTGCCCCTAAGTCCCCAGCCTCATCCAATCTCCTATACGGATATCCCCCATCCTGCTTTGGGGAGAACAAGAGGCAAAATAGTCATTTAGCATCTGTGCCTGTTCCCTCATGTCAGTCACTGGATCTCCTTCCTCCTTATTTAGCAGTCCCACTACTTGTCTCCCCTTCCTCTTGCTATTTACATGCTGATAGAAGCCCTTTTTGTTGCAGTTCTATGGTTAAAAACCCTGCTTTGTATGCTGAAAGCTCAGAGTTCTTTTCTTTGGCTTGCCTTCTCTGATTGTTTTGGACTATAGTTCTCATTGTCCTTGACTACTGGTTGCTGGGCAGGCAGAACAGAAAAAAAAAAAGTTGCATCTGATGAGAGAGCTTTCAATTTAAATCAGTATTTATTTAGAACAGTGAGGACTAGAAACTTATATCAGCAGCTGAGCAGTTGAACTTTGTGTTCAGATTGTCCTAGTTTTGACATCTGGGATCTCCAGGAAGGACTGGGAAGGGATCTTTTTTGAAGCCTTGTTCTAGCAGTCTGTTTGGTCACTACTAAGTATTTGAATCATTGGTATGACGATTGGTTTAAACAAAACTTTAAACCAATCACATATCCAATAATAATGCACGATGAGCAGCATGTTTTATGATTTCTTCACAGTGGTGAAGGATGCTTTTAGAAACATAAAAACATAGTGAGTCAGAAGGGGCCTCCTGGGCCATCTAGAAACATAGAAACAGAGTCTGTCAGAAGGAGACTCCCGGGCCATCTAGTCTGACCTCCGGCTCCAGCCAGCTCCACTCACAACATGCCTAACATGTGCATTTTGTGGAATGTGGAACATTTTGTAGTATGAAAAGTTAGCGGGAGTTCATAAAAATCATTTATGCCCTGGCGGCTGGTGCATAAATATTTGTTTTTCTCACCTGAAGAGTACAGAGGTGCAGCCCAACAACAACTCATTAAAAGTAGATTAAGAGAGATTTTCTCCCACAGACTCAAAATTAGCCAAAATGGGCAATTTGCTGAAACAGATTTTGACTAATATGTTGCTCTTGGGAATTGTGTGTTTATTCTTGTTTTTCTATATTGTTGACTAATTGGTGGTGAGCTAGTGTTGCAACTGGGGCTGGTAGGCACATGTGACAATTAATGGTGTAATATTTTGTGTGTGTAGGCAGAAAAAATTCCTATGACTGAACCAAGTGAGCTTCCGAGCAACTGTGGAGAACTGAGCAAACTTGAGAACAGATGCAGAAAAATGAACGAACTTGTGAATGGCTGCAGAGATGAGAGGCCTGGGGAGGCACCTGCGTGGTGAGCAGAGTCAGTACCACAGAGTGGCCACTAGGGGCAGCCTCTTGTGAGCAGTTTTATGCATATTTAGACAGGAAAAATCCCATCATGCTCAGCTTTTCCCAGCCAGCATGGGAGCTGTGGGTCTATTTTCTGTCTAAACATGCACCCCATGCTTGGCGGTGGGGGAGGGGGCAGGGAAGGAAAGGGAACGGGAATGGGAAAGGGAATGGGAAAGTATACAGGGAAAAAATGGAAGCCCGCTCCTTTTCTCATTGGCACAGATGGATTCCCAGGGCTCCCTAAACCATAAATCCAGGGGCCTGGGAAACAGACCTGGGGCAACAACCCTGCTTTGGAGGGTCTGGCCTTCAGCTGAATCGGTCAGATGTTGCCAGGAAGCAGGGAAGCAGGAGAAGCAAATACGACAGAGAACAGAGTATCCAGTCATTGTAAACAAAGGTTTATTGAAAAGGAGATAATCCTTGTTTCTCCAGAGTGATACAGAGAAATTTGTACTGCTGTAGCATGCAGGAGAGGCGCATATTTAAAAGATGAAAAGTCACTGGGGGGGACGGTCACGAGAGAACTTGTGTCATATCTGTGTGCTTTTATGCCATTTTTTCCCATGGGGAGGAGGCCTTGGCCTGGCAAGTGGCGGGGGGGGGGGGGGAGAAAGAGGGGCAGCCCGTCAGTATGCAGTGAGCCCCCCAAATCTTCCTCGCATCCCTGCACTCCCCCAACACCAGCCAAATTCACTGCTTTGGTGCCTTCCCCTATAGGAAAAAAAACCTGCACCCCAAACTGTGAGCCTCCCACTTCAACCCCTGGCCAGCGTAATCAGAGAAACATCTGGCAGCTTTCCAATGCTGAGTGGACCAGGAGAAGCGAAATGCAACTCTGCGCATTGCATGCTACCCCTGGGGTTGCCTAGACCAGACTTCTGCTGGCTGCTCCAAAAGGAAGTCCCCCAGCGAGACCAGAAGATAAGAAGGCTGCCCTAGGGTTGGCTCTCAGCCCTCTTTGTCCTCCAAGATGCTCGGCCTCTGAGCATGGAGGTTCAATTTAGCAAGTTTAAAACAAATTCCCCGTTAGGTATGCTTTAAAGCAGGAATCTTGGAATTTGCTACAGGTAATGTTTCCGTTGAGCAAATGACTCATTTACATCATCAGAGTACAACACCTGCAGAGTAGATTGGAGCTGCCTTGGGACCGGTCCACTGCCATGTGCTCCGCTCGGTTTTGCCCCACATGTGGGCCCAAAGAACTTTGCGAATTGTTTGCCGAAGTTGTGGTTTCACAGCCCCCTCACTCCACTAGTCAGGCCTCACCTGGAATGCAGTGTCCAGTTCTGGGCACCAGGATTTAAGAAAGATGCAGGTAAATTAGAAAGGGTCCAGAGGAGGGCAACAAAAATGATGCAGAGTTTGGAAATGCTGCCCTGTGAGGAGAGACTGAGGGAACTGGGCATGTTCAGCCTTGAGAAGAGGAGGCTGAGCGGGGCATGATATCCCTCCATAAGGACCTCAAAGGCTGTCACAAAGAGGAAGGTCAAGATCTCTTCTTGCTGATGCCAGAGTGCGGGACACGGAATAATCAGCTCAAGTTGCGACAACCCAGATTCAGGCTGGACGTCAGGAAAAGCTTCCTCGCTGTCAGAGCAATACCAGAGTGGGACCAGCTGCCTGGAGAGATGCTGGGCTCTCCCACACTGGAGACATTCAAGGAGAAACTGAGCAGCCCTCTGAGTGGGATGCTGTAAACTGGTGTCCTGCAACAGCAGGGGGCTGGACCCCATGGCCCCTGTGGCCTCTTCCAACTCTACACTTTTATGATTCTGTGATTCCATAGGGCTACAAGTCACAGGGGAGCAGGGGTAACAGTTAACCAGGTGACAACAATAGACGAGCATAAGAAGAATTGCGCAGGATCAGACCCCGGGCCCACTGAGTCCAGCCTTCTATCCCCAGAATGGCCAACCAGCTTCCTGTGAGAAGCCCACAAGCAAGATGGGGGTGGGGGTGGGGAGGCACAGTGTCCTCCTGCCCATGTTCCCCCCCAGCAATGGGTAGCCTCTGATACTGGAGGTAGCATAGAACCATGAGGACTAGCAGCCATGGGTAGCCTTCTCCTCCAGAAATGTGTCCAATTCCCCTTGAAAGGCCTCCAAACTGGAGGCCACGGTTGCATCTTGCACAAGTCAACGCCGTAGTTCAACTGCCCTGCATGAAGATGTCTTCCTTTGGTGTGTCCGGCACCTCCCACCAATCAGCCTTTGGGGTGGCCCCTCTGGGCTTCTAGGAGGATGAGAGAGGGAGGAAACCATGCGCCCTTTCGCACACCTCCATCTCGTCTCTGCTCACCTGCCCTTTTTCTGAGCTAGGCATTCCCAGGCGTGGTTGGTGTTTCTCAGGGGAAGATTCTCCAGCCCCTTCCCTGCACTCTTCCCCTTTCTCATTTCCACTGAGGTGTCACCATGACCCCGAAACCTCTCACTAGATCCCAACAGCTTATGCGATTTTGCCCCAACATGCATCCTTTTATACTTCCTTATATTGAACTGCATTCGCTGTTTTGATGCTCATGGTTTTGTTTTGGAGGTATCTTTTTGGAGCTCCTTCCTACCTCTTTTTATTTTAAGTATCCCAAATAATTTGGTGCCATCAGCAAACCTGGTCACTTCACTACCCCCTCTAGATCATTTATGAATAAGTTGAAAAGCATGGGTCTTAATACAGAACCCTGTGCAATCCCGTTTATGTCCCTCTATTGGGAGAATTTACCATTTATTTCTACCCTCTGCTCTATTCTTTAATCAATTCCTGATTCACAAGAGTCCCTTTCCTCTATTTCATGACACCTTTGGTAAGAAGCTTTCTCAAAACCATTTTGGAAGTCTAAGTACACAACATCTACCATCCACATTTCACTGAGACTCCCAAGAAATCTACAAGCTCAGTGAAACAAGACTTGACTTCGAGAAGCCGTGCTGATTCCTTTTCAGCAGGGCTTTTCGTTCTTTCTGCAACTAATTTCATCTTTCAGTCATTTTACCTGGAACAGATGTTCAGCTCATTTTTGTGTAATTTCACAGGTCTCCCCTGAACTCTTTTAAAAATGTGTGACCCATTGACCATTTTCCAGTCTTTTGGTCCAGAGGATAATCTCAGGATATTTAAATATTTTGGTAAGAAGGTCAGCCATTTCTATTTTGAATTCTTTTAAGAATTTTTGGAGGGATACCATCTGGACCTAGTGAAGATTGACTTTCAGTAAATTAGGTTGAACAGTTCATTGTGGGCACCACTATTTGACTTAATTCCTCTAATTCTGTTCCCAAAAATAGCCATTCAGGAACAGGAATCTGTTCCTTACATTCTGCGTTGAAGATGGATGAAATTAATTCACTCAGGTTCTCTGCAATCGCCTCATTTTCCTTCCGTGCTCCTCTACCACCACTGGTATCAAATGGTCCTACTGATTTTCAAACCAGGTATGAAACTACTTTTAAAAAAATGATCAGTACAATCCTAAACTTTAAGACAGGAGGACTTGCGGGCCTGTAAATGGTGTTGGATGACAATTCCCATCAGCTCTGACATTTGGCCATAATGCCTGGGAGCTGGAGTCCCCGTTCTGGACATCTGCTCAACAACCCCAGGTGGACTATGATTTAGTACTAAGATGACCAGGGCTTTTTTTGTCATAGAACGCACGGGAATGGCGTTCCAGCACCTTTTTTCGACGGATGTTTCTAAGTGATTGTGAATCGCCCTGTTGGGTGTAGCAGGTCGGCGGCAGAAATCATTAACATAGTGCCTGCGGGCTGTGTGTGTGTCCGCGCTGGTTGTGAGGGTGCTGCTCGGCTTGTGACGCTGCTCGGCTAGTGATTGGTTGTGCGGTTGTACACTGAGTGCTTCCTGCGGGCGGTGACCATTATGTTTCATTATACAGTGTTGGTGTGTGTAGAGTGACTGGCTACATGCAAAAGGTAAATATTTTTTAAAAAGTTGGTGAATTGAAAATCTTTTTTTAATTTTTAGTGTAAAAGTGTGACCCCAAATTTAAAAATGAAAAAATTACTAATTACTTCTCAACCACCGGTCCTGCTAATAAAAATTACCCTAAAAAAACCCTAAATATAAGATAAACAAGATGTGAGTTCCAGCACTTTCTTTCTTTCTTTTTTTTACAAAAAAAGCACTGGAGGTAACTCAAACTGGTTTCATAGATACCAGCTTAATTATTCCTCACAACTACCCTGGAAGGTAGGCCCAAATTTCCCCAGTTGCTACAATTGAGGGGGTCCAAGGAAAAACCTCTTGGAGTTATGCCTACTCAGAACTGCTGTTAGGAAAATGTGGTGGACCAAGGGAGCTACAGAGCCTCTGAGAACAACATTTCTCAGTTCGAATGAACTTTGTGATGGTTCTTCCCTTATTTCTCTCAGCTGTGTGCAAACACACTGGAATCAGGATCCGTGCCTATGGTCATTTCCAGGACTTTTAAAGAGCTGCTTCCAGAAACCCAGGTGGGGTTGGTTTTTCTGTTGAATTCCAACCTGTCACAAGAGGCTCGATGGTAGCAGAGGTGAGGGAATGAATGGATGCGCTTATTTTGGTTGTAGACCAGAAAAGAGAGGTGGGGAATTGTCCATCCCATGGTGAGGAAGCATCAAGACAGAGTGTTGTGTGTGTGGGATTCTTTCCAGGCTGGAAAAAAGCATCAAGAATTGAGAACAAACTGCTTTTCTGTCTTCCCCCAGCCTGTTTGGAATATTGATGAAAATCAAAGCCCTGCAGGCTCTGTGGGTCCCACATGATCTTCGTGTCTCCCAGCAAAGTCTCACAAGCATGAGGCCAGTGTGGCTTGAGGGATCCAATGGAGAACTGGGCTGCAGAATGGAAGGGGAAGGAGAGTCAGTTTGCCAGCAGCTGCAACATGTGCAGTTGCTTCAGTGGCTGCTGACCCAACTACAAGGTGGCAGAAACATGCCATCCTCACACCCTTCCCAGGACAACAGTGAGCACCTTGCTGTTTTAGTTGCCTCAAAGAGTTGCCTAGTGGCAGATTTTATTTTCCTGGGCTCCAAGATCACTGCAGACGGGGACTACAGCCAAGAAATTAAAAGACGCTTGCTCCTGGGGAGGAAAGCTATGGCAAATCTAGAGAGCAGACTAAAAAGCAGAGACATCACCCTGCCAACAAAAGTGCGCATAGTCAAGGCTATGGTTTTCCCAGTTGCAATGTATGGCTGTGAAAGCTGGACCATAAGGAAGGCTGAGCGCTGAAGGATTGAGGCCTTTGAGTTGTGGTGCTGGAGGAGACTCCTGCGAGTCCCTTGGACCACAAAGCGATCAAACTGGTCCGTCCTAGAAGAGATCAACCCTGACTGCTCTTTAGAAGGCCAGATGCTGAAGATGAAACTCAAATACTTTGGCCACCTGATGAGAAGGAAGGACTCCCTGGAGAAGAGTCTAATGCTGGGAACAATAGATGGCAAGAGAAGGAGGGGACGGCGGAGGATGAGGTGGCTGGATGGGGCACTGAAGCAGTTGGTGCGAGCTTAGGCAGACTCCGGGGGAGGGTGGAGGACAGGAAGGCCTGGAGGAATGTTGTCCATGGGGTCGCGATGGGTCGGACTCGACTTTGCGACTAACAACAACAACAGAGTTGCCACTTTTCCACCCACAAGGCCCCAGGAGCTGAAGGCTGTTCTCGCACTGTGCAAAGGTGACCTCCTGCAGGGGCCGAGGGCCAGGGGTGCGGCCGGGGTGGTGCCCGCGTTTGCCAACTGCTGGCTCTGGTGGCTTGCATGGATGGATCAGGGCCAGCCCTACCTCCGGACAGCCAAGTCTACATGTCATGAAAAGGCTGCATCATGACTGCATGATGCTTTGAAGGGGGGTGGGGGTGGGGGGAGGGACTCGAGGGATTTTTGGCTGTCTTTTTTAGTCTCAATGCCAAAATAACTGGGTGCCCTAAACAAGCAGTGCTGCACAATAATGTGTCTGTGTGTACGTGGAAGAGTCCTGCTTTTTCTGCTGTGTCTCACACAGCAAAATGTCCAGGGTCAACACAATGAGTGACCAGCTTTTCCCTTCCAAAACTGCATCGGACCTTAAACCCCATGAGTGGAAAGCATTTTGCAAATGTTTGTGTAGGTAAAAAACGGAGCATGGGTTTGTGGTCTTGACTGGGGACTACGGTCTCCCACTCCCAATTTATTTTCTGGGTTCCCAGTTCCCTTCCACAGGGCCCTGAGGACACCAGGACCAGCAGAATCCTCTCCCTCATTCCCATCAGCTCAGTAGCTATGCAGGGGCTATTTTAAAGGGGGTTTTTATTTTTATTTATTTTTCGATTTACATCCTGCCTTTTTCCTACAAAGGGCTCAAGGCAGCTTACATCCTCCTCCTCCTCCATCTTATCTCCACAACAACACCCCTGTGAGGCAGGCTGGGCTGAAAGTCTGACTGGCCGAGTCACCCAGTTGGCTCCCTGGCTGAGCGGGGACTAGAACCCAGATCGCCTGAGTCCCAGTCCCATGCTCTAACCACTATGCCACACTGGCTCTCAGGTTGGTGCTAGGGAGGGAAATAATTCATTTCCCTGCTTCCCCCCTGCTTCAGCCCCACTTCCCCTGCATGCCAATGAACTAAGCTTAGCAAAAAAGAATGTTTTTCCATCAGCTGGGCTGAGCTGGGTCAAGAGGACAAGTGACGGATTCATTTTATTCGCCTTGCCTTGGATGAGAGATGAAGTGGCTGACAGCCTCCTCTGAAATGGAAATAAACCCGACCTCTTATTATTTGATTGGCAGCTATAGATATCAACTGGCACATGAAAGTGTACAGATTCATCTCTATGAGTCTGGGCCCCAGATCTTTTAGGAGCCTAGGAATACTTTTGCTCCTGGAATTGGACCCAATGATCCACCAAGCCCAATTTCCTGTTTCCAACAGGGGGTGGCTAGACTGGCAAAGAGTCACATGCCTTTTCAATGGTGGTGCCCACCATGGGATGTTGAGATAGATTGCACCAGGCCCAGATGCTCATTTCACTGTTGCAGCACATGGGGGTTGGAAGGGGAAGAATCAGAAAATCTGCATGCAACCCAGGATGAAGGGGCTGATGGGTGTGGGGTGGGGTGAAGAGCTGAAAAGACACTGCTCTTCACGGTTATGGGAGCCGCAGTCTTAATGCCCCCCGTCTTCACAGTGCACCCCCCCCCCACTCTGGACCAAAAGCTCTGGGTAGATGGTTGTAGCAGCAGGAAGCCTCCTCCCCCGCCTTCTTTCTAGCGATTAAGATTAATGGGTTTGTAAAAAGGGTGCCAAGTTGCCATCTTTTTAGGACCATGGGATGCAATTTTCAAGGACCTCTGGTATGCAGAGAGGGGAAACCAGGACTGCAAGCAAAAGCAGCCACCCTGAATCTAACCTTTCCTGCAAGAGGGTTTGAATTGTAACTCTTCTCAACCTCGGCCATTGGCCAGGCTGGTGGGGGAGGTGATGGGAACTGCAGTCCAGCAACATCAGGAGGGTGCTGCGTTGGAGAAAGCTGAGGCGGAGCAAATGCGTTTGTAGACGCATATCCTCCAGAGGTTTTGAACTACAACTCGCAGTGGATTTAGCTGGCATAGCTGAGCATCAGGGATGATGGGAGCTGTAGTATAAAAGGCCTGCTCGAGAAAGGTCTTCCTCTTTCCCTAGTGTGTAGGAGAGTGGAAATTTAATTTGTACTTCACTGGGGACATGTCGCGTGTCTCTTTGAGAGGGAATTGTACTGTAGGAGATGTCCAACCTCTTTTACTGAAGGCCGTATTCCATTTAGGAGAAGCACCCAGCGAAGGCGAAAAGGGTACCCGGGATCTCAGCCTATTTTCGCTTCAAGTTCATTCTGCCCTCAAAGCCTTCTACTTTTTCGAGTGAGGAAACTGCACAAGATACCCCCCGATGACTGGTGACTGGGAGAACCGGGGCAGAGGAAGGGAAGGGGCTTTGGGGGAACAGGCAGGGATGTAAGATGGGGCTGATTTTGCCCTTGGGCTGGGGGCTTCAGACCCCCATCATGTGGCCTATGCTGCACTTGTAAAGTTATCCCTGGATGTGATTTTCAATCCTGGTTTAAGGGGGCATTTGATGCAAGAATTTTCCAAACTAAGTCAAGCCACACATTTCTCCATTTGTCTTCCTCTAAATACAGTCAGAATTCGCTCCTGGACACTCATTCACTCGCTTACATCTGAAGTGACCCAACATCTAAATATTCTTCCCAGGGGCTCATGGGAAGCTGGGGGGCCTTGACTTCCCTGTTCCAGGAGCCACGGGGTTTCCTTTTCAGAGAGTTGGGGGCATTTTGGAAGCGGGTAGGCAGGCTGTGCCATGGGGACTAGCCTCATTTATAACAACACTTAGCACTTCTGATGTGGTTTAAAGTGTTCAAGGTGATTTACAGCAATCCAGGAATATCAGTCACGGCTTTCTTGCAAGGGCCAAGACTCCTTGGGCTTCCATTTTCCCCGTCAAGAGACATACTCACATCGAAGGCTCTTGAACATTTGCAAAAGGGGGCTTGTTCTAAGAGTAGAAAACACACCTTTCTGGGTCAGCAATAGCATTAGACATATCTAGTCATTGCCCCTCTGCCTCTAATCGTCCCAGTCTTAGCTTCATTATGATCCATTTCTTTGTCTGCCGCAGAAGCATTTCCCCCTCTCTCCCTGTTCCAAATCTGTGTGAAAACTAATGCAGATTTACACAATTTCCTGTGCCACTGGGCCAAAAGTACGCCACTTCAACAGTGGTTTTCTCTGGCATTTCTGTTCTTTGCACCCATGTGCATGTCCTTTGTGTGCACATTTCTCCCACGGAGGCGATTGGCCTGACATGTGGGTGTTCCCCAGGTTGGTGCGACGTATTGTAGATCAGCGGATTTGCAGGGGCATGAGCTGTTGAATGTACATGCACACATACATATATATTCATTAGGACAACGGTTCCACCAAGCTCAAAAGAAAGCAGAGCGTGAAAGAGAGCGTTTGTCTTCGACTGCATATTGCTTTGAGACAGTGATGTTAGGCAAATTTGCATGAAAAATGGAAACCAAATGCATGTCTACTCGCTCCCTCCCAGAAATTTGGGATCTACCGCCTCAAAAGCCCTAGAGAATGGCTAAAGGTGCAATCCTTTGTGTGACGGGCAAAGCATTTCCTCACAACTCCCGGAAATTCCCAGCAGGGGAATGCTGGGTAGTTGTAGGACTTTTCCCATCTAAAGATACATAAGGATTGTGTCTAAAGCCCATCAGACCCCTTCTTTGTGCAGTTGATATGGGGGGGGACAAGAAGTCACCCCACATGGGACCCTTGCAGTCACCCCACATCTCAGCACCACAACTCGTCTCCCCCCACAACTCAGCGCATCATCCCTGCCAGCCTGTTCCTGATACAGAACGGCTAATATTTTTCCCTTCTTGAAAGAACCAAAAGACGAACGGAAAGGCGGAGGGAAAAGGTGGGTGAGGGGAGAATGTCTCCTCCTCTCTCGTAACCCACAGGATGGGTTAGTCTTGCTTGTCGACATGACAAACCAAAGCAGCTTCACACACACCAGTTAATGCCACCAAAGAAGTGTGGCTGTTCCCAGTCACCCCTTTGACCTTAGCCATCCTTTGAGAAAAAGCACTGGAATTCCTTGAATTCTCTGCTGGCACTGAGGGCACTTGAACCAGAGGTGTGGAACTGCTTCCAGCCTGAGGGCCGCATCTTTTTTCAGAGCGGCTCCCGGGGGTCACCTTCCAGGGAGGGTGGGCTGCGGAAAAAGCGGTGGGGCCAACAAGACTTTCCCTGCAGCATTGCAGCTGAAACTGCTACCCACCGAGCATCAGGAGAGAGATCTCCACTTTTTAGAAAGGGGGAAGAAGGTGTCACGAAACCCAGGAGAGCGTCAAAAGTTTGGAGGCTGTAGGGACGGCGGGAGCAGTGCCAAGAAAAAGGTTGTGGCCACCCAGGCTGGATTTGGCCTTGAGTTCTCCAGCTGTGAAGGGCTCCAGGCAACCACGAGATGGGGCTCCTCTTCGCTCCTTCCTGGCCACCAGCTCCACTGGAGTGGCCCACCTGGAGAAAGGTCTCGACAGACCAGAAGACCCGCCTACAAGCTAGCATTCCTTCCTTGGGTCGCCCAGGAGGCGAGGATAGGATGACCAGGGGCTTTTGTCTGTGTGTCTGTGCAAGAAACACAGGAGAATCTCATAAAAAGTGGACAGAACCAGATGGGGAAAGCCGAATGGAATCCGGACGCAGATTACCTGCTTTTCACAATCTGGTACTAGGCTCCAACTGAACACTGTAGAACAAAACCAAATTTGAAACAAGGCTGGGCTGGGGTGGGGAGGACCACTGGTAGGCATCCCCGAATCCTTGTGCATGGCCTTCTGGAACTTTTCTAGCGGCTGCTGTTTCCTGCTCGTTTATTTTGCGATTGTCGATCCAGCCTGTCCCGTTAACAACAACGATAATAATCACGACCGTAGCTTTGCTGGGGCGGGCAGGACGACCTCTGGGCCTGCCCCACCTGCCCCATCAGAAAGGAGGGGGCACCACTCAGCGGTGAGGAAGAGTCTGATGAGGGAGAGCCAGGATGAAGTAACCCCCAAACACACACACGCACACACCGAAGAGGTTCCCCCTTTGTGCAGCAAGTCGCACCTCCCTGGTGACCCCCACGCCCCGACAATCTACAGGCCTGGGAGGGGGCAGCCCAGATCCTCGTCCTCCGGACTTCCCTCCCCGAGGGGGAGAGGGGTCTCCCATTGTCATTCCTGATTCACCCTTCCCGCACTGCCACAAAACCCTGCCTCCGTTTCCCGCGAGGAGGGAGGTTACCAAGCCACGCCGCACCCCCGTGGCGCCTTATTTGACTGAGGAGGGAGTCCGTTCGATGCCCGTGTACTTCAGGAACTGGCTCAAGTCTGCCAGGGTGTGCTGCGGCCCCAGTGTCGGTGCCCGCTGGGCTCGGGCGTAAGCCGCCGGGCCTTCCCCGCTGTTGAAAGTGTGGGTGCGTCTCAGCTGTGCATTCGCTTTGCTGGTGGCGTTGTTGCTATTCGAGTTCAGCTTGTTGGGGTTCCACTGGGTGGGGTCCCCTGTCTCCCCGCCTGGGGCCGACACCACCCGCCGCCGGTCTGGGCTGTCGTGTGGCGTGATGGGGGGCTCGCCGCCGTAGGAGCTCCGTGTCCCGCCGGGCCGGTGCGAGGACGGTGGCAGTGCCTGCTGCAGCTGTGGGGGCTGCGCCTGGACCCCACGGGGTTCCTCGCCCCCGCTGATGGGCAGGTACCGCATGTCCAGAGAGAGGTCTCCGCCTTCACCCTCCAGTTCCTGGTCCATCAGCATGGAGTGGCAGGAGATGGGGATGACCCGGCCGGAGCTGATGTGGTGCGGCATCTGGGCGTGGCCCGTGTGCAGCAGGATGACGGAGGACGGTGGGTCCCCGCTCCGCAGGGTGGCGTTGATGAGGTTGTGGCTGTACTCCCAGGCGCACGGCTTGGGGCACCGCTTCTGCTGCAGGGGCGTCTGCTCCGGTGTGGGCAGGACGCCCGAATCCAGCTCGTGCTGGCTGACCTTGAGCAGCCCCTTGGGCCACCCGTTCTGCATGAGTGGGGCCAGCAGGTTCTCTGGCGGCCCGCTGCCGGGGCCCCCCCTGGTCCGCCGGTCCCCCAGCCGGCTGACGCTCACCACGGACTCGCTGTGCGACAGGATGCTCTCCTTGTCCTTGCGGCGGGCCAGCTCCTTCCGGTCGCGCTGACCGATGAACCAGCAGACGCTGAAGCCCGAGATCACGGCCCCGATGACAAAGGCCGCTACGGAGGAGATCACAAGCAGGTTCACGGACACCAGACCGTCCGGCTCGTCCACGAAGCTTTCGGTCACCAGACCTGAGAGAGAGGAGAAGGGAGCTGGAATCCTGCAGGAATAGATTAGCCCTAGAAATGCTCTTGAGAAGGCCAGATCCTGAAGCTGAAGCTCAAATGCTCTGGCCGCCTAGTGAGAAGGAAGGACTCCCTGGAGAAGAGCCTGATGCTGGGCACAATTGACGGCAAGAGAAGAAGGGGAGGGCAGAGGATGAGGCGGCTGGATGGAGTCACTGGGGCAGTGGGTGCAAGCTTAAGTGGACTCTGGGTGATGGTGGAGGACAGGAAGGCCTGGAGGAATGCTGTCCATGGGGTCATGAAGGGACGGGCACGACATAGCGACTAGCAACAACAGAAATGTGGACTGATGGACAGTTGTATTACTGGTTCCATAGACCTGAGCAGGGAACCTGAGGGCACAATCCAACTTGGAGATGCTCTTGGGAGCCACCTGTTGGCGTGGGTGGGGCCAAAAGCACAGGGGTGGGGCCAGAATTATAAAACAGTGCCAGCTCAGTAGCTAAGCCTTTGGGGCAGGTTATCCGGGGGCTTATGGTTCCCTGTGGAAGTGGGAAATCTGCATCCAGTGCAAATAAGTATCATTGTCTAAGAATTCAGCCCTAGATTCCTGAGTGGCTTTTCCTGAGTTGCACAGTTTCTGCCAACTATGCGGCATGTTTAAAATTTCCTGTAATTTTATGGAACAGAGTATTATAAAAAGAAAAATGAAACTCTAACCAAAAATGGGCATTCCCTTCAGAGTCTAGCATGTGAAAATACTCATTTCAGGGGGGCTTTGCACATGTTTGGGAATGTGAATTTGTGAAAGAATATTTTTGCATAAAATCTGATTCCGTGACTGAACTGATGAAGAAAAGAGGGTGCCTCCCAAGTCACAAAACTAAGACGGAATGGAGTTTGCAACACCTGCACATTTCCACAGGTGGTAAAAGGTGGAGATCCTGGTCCTTTCTAAGACCTCCTTTTGCTGCCCTGGAGGCAGAGCCAGGTTAATTTCCTTGCGACAGGCCTGAACAGGCTGCACGTGTAGCTGCAGGATGGAACCAGCAAAATGAGATGGCAAAAACCTTCCGAAGCACCATCACCAAATGAAAAAAATAAAAAAATAATTAAAAAAAAAACACTAGAAATGCCAAAATAAAGTGTGGAAAGGAAAAATGGTTCCTTCCTGGCTTGAGAATCCACTGCTCAGCTGCTGCGCTTGGCTTTGGCCCATGGAAGTAAAAGCAATGGATCAGCACTTACCTTCACAGTCACCAAGGTGAGACGTCTTCACGCCACTGATGTCCTGCTCGAAGGCAGCCCTGGGAGAGGGTGCAAAGGGCAGAGACGGATGGTCACCATTAGGCAAAGGTTCATTAGGTTTTGTGCAACTTTGCTTTGTTGCATGGTGTGGAAATCTTTCTGTTTCACCCTGACATTTTTCTTTTCTGACCTCAGTGCATTTCCCAAGACATTCGGGGACCAAATGCCACCATATCTCATACCTGGAAGATGCATTCCAGATCTTTACCTGGTAGGTCCTCAAACTACGGCCCCATGGGCCAGATATGGCCTGCCATGGTCATTTAGCTGGCCTGCCTCAGAACTTTTGGACTCGCTTGGAGAAAACAATCTCTGAAAGAGTTCGAAAGCTCAGAGCCAGCACAGGCCTTCTCTGAAGCTCTTTCAGATTTGGAGACTAGCAGAGAGCTGGCACACACGCCAAATTATAACAGCTCCCTTGAACTGTGTGAGCGGCTCTTCCCCCCTATTGCATGCATGCGTTGGCTCTGAATGCAGAGCGGGAATACAGAAGAGAGGAGTGCGGAAGAGAGAGAGAGAGAGACGAAGACACTAAAAAAGGTAAGAAAAATATAACATTTAAAATCTATTTTTAATTATGTGAGGCATGTTCCAGGGCTGCAGGCCAAGCTGTGGCTGCCTCGCCAAGCCCGGGGGCAGCTGCTCGAAGGTGGTGGCAGCTTGTCCAGAGAAGGCGCCTCTGCCACAGCCTTCTCTGGGCAAGCTGCTGTCGTCGAGTGGCCGCCATGCTTCTTCCCCCGTGGAGGGGGAAAGGCAGGAGGCGCCCCGCTTGGCCAGCCGCGGCCCCGTCCCTCGCGTCCCCTCGCCTCGGAAAGAAGCCCTTACCTCCCTCCTCACGGCCCTCTCCCAGCCGGGGGAGCTGCACTGCGCCCGCCTCTCTGGCCTCTGCTCCCGCTCCGGCTCCCTCGGAACCGGGGGGGGGGGGGCAGCGAGGACTACAATTTCCATCATGCGCAACCAGCATGTCCAATGGAAGCTGTAGTCCAGCTCATCTGGGCAGTACCAGTTTTGGCAAGGTTGCACTTAAAACATGGTGGTCATTAGCTCTGCATCCAAATACAGCCATTGTGTATTAGGGAATTGTTCTGGGCTGACTTGCTTCAAATACTAAGAGTGGCATTGACTGTATTTGTCCTTAGTATTTTTGCTTCATTCTTCGTAAATGCCAGTTGCAGTTCTCAGCTGCATTATGCAAAATACTCTATTTAGTGCCTTGGTTGTGTTGTAACTCTGTCCCTCGAATATGGACATGCTCTTCCCCACCTCATCTTGGGCTTCTGCTGCAGCCCGAGGGAGTGGAGCAAACATTTTTAAACTTTTAATTAATGTTTAAAATTGTAAGTAATTTTTAAATTTATTTTAACTTTGATTTTTAATTTGATTTTAATTAATTTTTGAGTTATTTTAATTTTAATTAATTTTTTAAATGTGCAGTGTGCACAGGAATTCGTTCATATTTTTTTCAAACTATAGTCCGGCCCCTCAACAGTCTGAGGGACAGTGAACTGGCCCCCTGTTTGAAAAGTTAGAGGACCTCTGTGCTAGAGCGAGAAACTACGGAACTGTAGCATCCCAGTCGAGGGCTGCCCAGCCTCCGCTGAAAGATTTCCGGCAACGGAAACCAATCCATGCTGAGCAGCTCACGCCACTACAAATGCTGGCACAAAATCAGCTTTCCTGTCATTTCACCCGCTGATTCCTGAGTGACAGAAGACAAATCAGCTCTACCTCCGTCTTTCAGAAAAGAAGAGCTTCTCTGGAAGAGCTCTGTCTTAATTCCCCTTCGTCTCTCTTCTTCAGGCCAAAACAGCCTGCTCCCTACCTTCGTTTGGCATTTCAGTACACATCATCCTCAGCAAACATGGCCAGTGGTCAGGAATCTTGGATATCGTATTATTCTTCTTTATGGTTTGATGCCACCTTTTTTCCCACCAAGGAACCCCAATGTAGCTTATATAAAGGTAAAGGTTTCCCCTTGACGTTACGTCCAGTCATGCCTGACTCTAGGGGGCGGTGCTCACCTCCGTTTCCTGGCCGAGGGAGCCAGTGTTTGTCCACAGACAGTCTCCGTGGTCGTGTGGCCAGCATGACTAAACACCGAAGTGCACGGCACGCTGCTACCTGCCCATCGAAGTGGCACCTTTTTATCTACTTGCATTTGCATGCTTTCGAACTGCAAGGTTGGCAGGAGCTGGGACGGAGCATGGGAGCTCACCCCGTGTGCAGATTCGAACCGGCGACCTTTCGATCAACCAGCCCAGCAGCACAGTGGTTTAAACCACTGCGCCACCTGCAGTCCCTGTAGCTTAGCGCCCCCTTTTTATTCTATCCCCACAACAACCCTGCGAGGTAGGACCAAAGTCTTCCAGTGCACTTTGTGGCTGATTTCACTCATGCCTGGTATTCTGCTGTTACCTGATGTTCTGCTCTAAGAAGACACACGATCCTTCGAGTGTCCAACCGCAGTAGGGGTCGCGGCTGCCCAAACAGTTCCTGAAGGGAAGAAAGCAAACCGAGGAGGTAAAAGGAGAATTTGTAAAGGCTCACTGGGAGGAACAGATGGTGATGGAGAGGGGATGTCCCACCAAATAGGTTGTGGGGCAACAGAATGAGAAAGAGCTACGCTTGCGAAGCGTTTTCACTCAGAGGGAGATTCTGTACTGAATTAGCAGTTGCTCTTGGATAATGCATAACGGGGAACTGCAGTACACTGCCACCCGGGATGCCTTGGTTCGGACCAAAAATGGCAGCGCACCAGAGGCTGGCTGTGCTGGCAGCTTAATGCCAACGTTGTTTCCTCGCCATCAGCTTCCAGTTCCTCTCCATGCTCAGTTAAGCATCCCGGTTTGATCCTATAAAGCTCTTTGTGGGTTGGGGCCACAGCAAAGCAGCCCCTCACCCACTTGGCACTAGGCTGGGGACTGCAGATCACTGTGTCCCAGCCCATTTCTGGGGTAATCTGCATTTCAGAAAAGAAAAACATGATTATGGCTTTTGGAAGGCATTTCTCCTCGAAGCCTGCAAGTCCAGATGAGTTTGGTCTCCAGAAACGCAGTCTGAGCCTAGAGAAGATGAAGGGAAAACCCGTGAAGGTTTGGGGCCGGGGAGGGGGCAGTTTTGCTCTGGTTGGATTTCCTTCTGCTGCAGACACGGGCAGCAAATGTTGCCCAAAGGAGAGCTTTTCCCCCTTGGCTGCCCACCCTGTTTCCCCTGCAGGTCAGGTATTAAATAGAAGCCTTGTGAATAATGGAGCCTTTTGTCCCTGGAAATTAGGAGAGGAAACATCGCAGGCACTGCAAAGGGAGATCCCTCACTCCGTGATGGGTGACAAATGGTTGCGATGTTGCTTTGTGGCTGGATGGCCTCCGGTCTTTCGTATGGAATTGGCTGAGGACCCCACAGCACACACAGGGCTCCATCCCTGAATGATGGGTGTATTGTGACGAGCGTTTCATTACGAGGGTGGTCCCTTTCATTTTGTTCCTGCTAATAAGGGACTCAGACCGCCTGTGCCAAAATACTCCCGTGCAGAAACAAGTGTGTGTGTGTCTCTGTGGGGAAAGGGAAATGCACATATTTTGCAGAACAACCTTCTCAGCTATGTAGAAAGAGAAGGAAACTATTTAGGGATATGTGACAAATTTGAGAGTGGGGTGAAAAGCTGGTGGATTTTCTCAATCCAGCCCCAAAGCTTGTTTCATGGGTCCTGCAGTGACATCAACACCGTCTCATGTGAGTCAGCACATGGATTTCTGTTTTCAAAATGGGTTATACTTTGTGTAATCTTTTTGAATGTGCACCTGTTCTAGGCCACTCTGCAAACTTTGGGAAATTGTGGAGTGAAGGGCTGAATTTTGCACAGCCCCGAAATTAACGGTTTGAAAATTCATGGTAGCCAAAGCGGGGTGTATACTGAGAGGAAGTTCTTCCATAAGTCTCATGTTAAAAGCTGCAACAACGCTGGATAGAATGAGTGGGCCCTGCTCACAGAAATGGTGCCAGGAATTTGGAAATAGTTGGAGCACTTCTGCAGGAGCCTAAGATCTTCCTTCCTTTTCCTGCTTTTGGCTTTTGCAGTAGAAATTTGTTGGAAGTCCAATAAGCTCAAATGGAATGATACTTCCAGTGTTGCACATCCTAAGAAATGTTAATTATGGGGCCTGTTACACTTCAAGTCGGGCAAAGCACTGCACCTCTTCTGCTATCCTGATGGGAAACATACCATTTTGACAAAGAAAAGGAAAATTTGTGGCAAAATGAACAGAGAGTCAGTAAACATTTGCATGTTCCGAACTTGAAAATATTTAAGCGTCACCAGAACC
This sequence comes from Varanus salvator macromaculatus, assembly GCA_023646645.1. Taxonomy (NCBI): domain Eukaryota; kingdom Metazoa; phylum Chordata; class Lepidosauria; order Squamata; family Varanidae; genus Varanus; species Varanus salvator. The sequence goes on along the minus strand of JAIXND010000802.1, from coordinate 8,648,307 downwards.
TTCGCTGGGGACAGACAGAAAGTGAAGAGGTCTGTAATCTGCAAGTGGGTCTGGAGATCTTTGCCTTTGACCTGTAGATTTGTGGCAGACCAGCTTTTCCCAAGTCATGCAGGGTCTGCAGGTTTGTGGACCCCTCCCCACTTTCCCTGGGTGGAGAGATGTGCACCACTTTGTTTTGGTGGCAAGGGAGTGGTCCAAGTGCAAACTTGGACAAATGTGCCTGTGTGCATTAGTGAAGGCAAATGAATTAATTCAGATTAGTGCGTTGCACACGTGTGTATTTGTGCTAACATGGGTCAGTGCCAAGCCAATTAGCACTGGGAAAAAGGAATTTTGATAAAAGAAAATCCAACTCTATCAGACAGCAGATGCTGGGATGAAAGAAAGATAGCTGATAGCCTGAAAAACATCAGAACTATCTTACAAAGATGCAGAATTATCTTGTAAAAATGGTAGAGCCCTAGCAGGGAACGCCGTATGAGACGAGACTGGGGGAGCTGGGCCTCTTCAGCCTGGAGGAGACTCCGAGGGGATCTGTTGGTGACATGCAGGTATGTGAGGGGGTGTCGCACGGAGGTGGGCAGAGACCTGTTCTCCCCTGCAGAGGAAGGCAGGATGCGCTCCAAGGGAGCAAAGCTCAGGGAACCCAGGTTCCATTTGGATGCCAAGAAGCACTTCCTCAGAGTCAGGACCCCGAGGGTGTGGAATGGGCTTCCCTGGGAGGTGGTTGGGGCCGCATTGGTGAGGGTGTTCAAGGATAGGCTGGATGTCCACATGGTGGGCATGTCATGAGTGGAGCCAGCTGGAGCCGGGGGTCAGACTAGGTGGCCCGGGAGGCCCCTTCTGACTTGCTCTGTTTCTATGTTTCTAAATTACCAACATATCATGGAGAAAGGTAGGGAGAAAGGATCATGGAGAAAGGTAGGGAGTTTCAGAAAAACATCTGCTTCATTGACTATGCCAAAGCCTTTGATTGTGTGGATCACAACAAACTGTGGCAAGTTCTTAAAGATATGGGAGTACGTGACCATCTTATTTGTCTCCTGGGAAACCTGTATGTGGGCCAAGAAGCAACAGTGGGAACTGGATAAAGAACCACTGATTGGTTCAAAATTGAGAAAGGAGTTCAGCAAGGCTGTGTATCTTCCTCCTGCCTGCTTTATGTGTATATAGAACACATAATGCAAAAGGCTAGAGAGAATGGATCTCAAGCAGGAATTTATATTGTTGGGAGAAATGTCAACAACCTCAGATGCCTTGAAATTACATGAAAATACATCTAATGGCGGACAGTGAAGAGGAACTAATGCGACTCTTGAACTGGGTGGAAGAGGAGAGCGCAAACAATGGCTTGAAACTTCACATTAAGAAATCTAAGATCATTAAATCCAGACCCATCTCTTCCCCCAAATGCAACCCCAGCTTGGCACATCAAAATTTGGGGGTGAATAAATTTCTGTGCATTATTAGCTCAATGCAAGACAGTTACACCAGCATCTAAAATTACCTAACCACACCCTGTAGTTGCAGATCTACCTGAAGGTTCAAACCCATCCCCTACACCAAGGGCCAAATCTGGCTATCCTGAGAGCTGATTAGGATGAGGAGCTGAGTGTGACCAGCAAAGATGCTCAGTCTGTTCACTGCTGGAAAGAGAATGGTGGGGTCAGGCCGTGAGAGCAGTCCTCCTGCACCAGGTCAAAGATCCATCTTGTCCTCCTTCCTGTGTTTCCCATGGAGGAATCCTAACTGGATGAAAGTGGGAAGTGGCTCTGCTGAAAGGCAGAACATTCCCCCTCTTCCCTCCTCTTCCCTCCTTCCTTGTGTGCTGTGCCTTTGTCACCTGATGGGTGCATTGGGCCTTGCACGGTATTTATTATATGTTAACTGCTGTTGGAGCCTTCTTTTGGCAGAGGAGTGGAACAGAAATAACCTATAAGCCAAGACATGAATTAGGCACTCACTTCATACAGCCAGAATGTTGGTGGCACCTGGCCACGGGTGCGCGTACCACGCATGGAGGAAAGGCCATCAGGAGGGAGCCGGTGGGCTTGTCCAGCTCCATGCCCAGGAGCTTCCGCTCATTCACATTGTCCTTGCCACACCTGGGGGAAAAATATCAGGACCACTGCCTAAGGATTTAGGACACCAGCCCAGCCAGGACACGCCCTGGATCCATTGGCCCGGGAAGGTGCTGTCTTTGGAGTTACACAGGGCTCTTTGCTGGGCAAAAATCAAAGCGGAGCTTGTTTTCACTTCTCCACACATCACTGTATTTTTAGGACTGATTGATTTTCACCCATTTCTTTTGTACAAGTTAAATTCTAGGAAAAGCACGTGAAAACACAGGGAAAACAAAAACAAGGAACCAGCACTGCAGTGCCAGAATTGTTGTTTTTTTTAAATGAGCAAAGGCCCTGACATTGCTCGTTCCCTGTGGCCCAGGGTTTTCTCTTCCCTCTGCACTCAGAGGCAATGTTCACAGTAGTTGAGAATACATCACATTTTCCCAGAAGCCATTCCTTCCTTCTTCTTCATCTTAATAACCTGACTTCCTTTGTCCAGCCGCAAAGAACCCAAGGTGACTCACACGGTCCTCCTCTTTGCCCTTTTTTATCTTCACAACAACCCTGTAAGGTAGGTGAGGCTGGGAGTCCGGGACTGGCCCCAAGTCAGCCAGTGAATGTCAGAGATGGACATGGACTAGAACCACGTCACCGGAGTCCCAGCCCAACACTCGAAGTGTTACAGCACACTGCTTGCTGCTGTTGTTGTTCTTGTTGTTGTTTTGCTGGGTGGGGCTTGACCTTGAACGCGCTGTTGAGACCCATCAGCTTTGCGAAAGCCCTGCTCATGGTAAATTTGATGCAGGGTGGAGCCGGTGTCTTCCCACATTCTCAGACTCCTCTTAGCATCATGGCAATGGCTTTGTCGCACTTCCAAATTCGCCACTGTGTCAGTGCTGGGAAGAGAAATGTGCTGGGGCGATCGGCTGCGCTCCAAAATCACAAACACTGGTTTTGTGCAGGGGCAACGCACACATCTGGAGCTCAGGTCCACGGTGGGGGGAACCCAAGGAAAATGTGCGAACTGCACCTGCTAATTTACGTATGTCCTAAAGACTCTGTGTGTCCTATCGCAGGCTGATTTGTAGAACAGGACGCGTGGACGGTGAAGAAGAGCGCATTCGATTTCAGGACAAAATCAAGGTAGGACAGTTCATGGAGGGTCGGCAGGAAGGAAGGGTGTGTGGCGAAAAGCTGGTCTGTTCAGGGGGAGCGCATGCAACAGAGATTGGGGACTCACGTGCCTTTATTTGAATGAGCGCCACAGACGGACGGCGAGAGGGTGAGCCCATGGTGTCCTGGAAACCCAGGGCTCCGGATGGCCCTCTGCACCACCCTGGATTCTCACATCATTCCTCCCTCCATCCCATGAAGAGTTGCCTGTGCACTCGTTTTGCCCGTTTCCACTCACTTGTCGCTTGGGTAGGTCTCAAACTCTTCCAGAAGCAAACTGTGGCTACTGGCCCGGATGGTTGCCGAGCCGGCACTGATGTTGGTCTGGATGAGGAACTTGAGCACTGTGCCCGTGTCGGACGCCAGGAAGACGACTGTATGGTTTTTGGTGGGCCCGGCTTCCGGGTCCACCACGATCTTGCGGAGCTGGTACCTGCCCCGGGAAAACACAGAGCATGGCTGAGTCGAGCGCACCGTCAGGCGTTGCACTCCAAAGAGTTGGGCTAGTTAAGGAAATTGGGAGAAAGCAAGCACACACTCACTGGGAGGAGAAAAAGCTTTTAGTGGAAAGTTTCCCATTTTCTCATTGAAGCTGTAATTATGCCCCAACTCATTCCGGCTCTTTTGCACACGGAAGCAGACAGCACAGGGTGGGAACGGAGGTTTGTGTTGTGCCAGGGCCAAGCAACTGATGTTGCAATAGGCAAGCCCCCCACTGCAGATCTGTGAAGTCCCACCTCACTGGTGTGTGGCCACCACGACCTGTGGTTGTGTGTGCACATGGATACACACCATTCCTGCAACCACCAAGGGGAAGTTTTGCTAAACCTTTTCAGAAACACAGATAGACACTTGCCTATCCCAGGCTCTCCTGGTGTGTATTTCTGACTTGAGAGACAACCGAAATAATGCTTGATTAATTTTGCGCAAAACTGCAATTAAGAGAGATTTAATTATCGGTAGATTGTCTTGGCTTCAGTGCTTAGGAAATGAATGGCAGCGCTTGATTCCCTGGCCCTTTCGCACACTCAGAAGTGCATAAAGAATTTGAACAAGGTGGGTGTGCTGTACGTGCGTATTGTGCAATGGCTCCAATTCGTTAGATTAATCAGTTAAAGACCACTGGGAGAGCTAGAAAGGTTGCTCTCAATTAATCTTCCAGCAGAATTTAAAAATCATCTTGTTTTTCAAATAAATACCCCATCTTGGAAGGGGGTCCTGTTCTGTATGTGAAAGGGATGGGAGCGGGAGGTCTGCCCCTATAAGACCAGTTTTGGCCCACCTGCACTGACTTCCTCCATGTTTCTGGTCCCAGTTCAAGAAGCTGGTCTTACCTTATGGCTTGGGACCGCAGTACCCACTGGAGAACCTCTTCTAGCCCTGGTCAACCCAGGTCACTGTACTCAGCCTCTGGGGCCTAGAGGGTGGTAACAAGGGGGAGGTCCTTCTTGGTGGTGGCCCCATCTTTGGAATAACCTTCCTGTTGCAGCCCGCCTGGTGCCCAATTTGTCATCTTTTTGGTGCCAGGTTAAGACAACTCTCTTTGCAGAGGCCTTTAAAGCCTCCCCCCACCCCAGGTCATTCAGGGGTCAGTTGCAATTAGCCAAGTGCCTGTTACACTCAGCTGGGTCTTTGTAATGGTCCGTTATGTTATTTTAATTTTTAATCTTACTGTTTTTATCTATTTTATTGTTTTCATATTTTGTTGCACATCACCCAGAAAGCTTCAGCTAGAGGTGGAATAGAAATGAAAACCTGGAGACATGGCGGCTTCTATCAAGCTCAGCACTGTATCTGTTACTTGTCTCCTTTGCTCACTTTTTTCCCCTGCTATACTGAGAGCCTTTTCCACCATGCAAGGAAGGATAAGCTCTTATCTCCAGTTAGCAGCTGATCGGAGATAAGACCTTCACCTGCCTGCCCACTGAGAAACTAAGCCTTTGTCATGGTGTGCAGGATAACACTAATTGCTGATCAGAGAGATAAACTTCTCTCTTTCCTGTGTGGGTGAGGTCTAGGGGAAACTGTGGTGTGATTCTGAGGCTTGTCTTGCTTACTTCTGAGGAGACCAGCCCCTTCAAGCAGCTGCCCAAGCTCCACTTGTGGTTCTTCTACCAGGGAGACCACATCATCCAGCAGTTCACTGATGCCATTTTGAAGCTGCGCTGATCGACAAGAAGCACCTCCTAAATTCAGCCAAAATCTACCCTCTTGTAAATTAAGCCCCTCGCTTCTAGTTTTGTCCTCCCGCCCCCAAACTGGATTCCTCACCAGTCGCTAAAAGCGACAACATGCAAGCCCAGCCCTGCTTGGCAAAAGCCTCCATAGTTGATTTCTTGCCTCTTTCTTCAAAGGGGGAGACCGACCCTCAAGCATTTCGGCGTGTGCCGCCTCCCACTCACCGAGTCATGGTCCGGATGATCCAGGGAGCATTGCCCAAAGACGGCACGGACTCGTCCATCAGGGGATGTGTCTTGACGAAATTGAGGATCTCGTCCGGAAGGAAGCTGGAGGAGTTGTAGCGCATCCCTGGAGCTGTACAACACCCCGGCCTGGGAGGCAGAAGGGTGGGGTGGAAGAAAAGCAAGAACGACATGGAGTGACTGGGGGGCGTCAAGAGAAGGCCGTCTGTGGAGAGTTGCCTAAGGCAGCTTGAGCCCATGTTTGGTCCCTTCACTCAAACTGCCTTGTTTGGCTTTGTCTTCACCCAGTGCTGGGGCCGCAGGTGACAAAGCACGGGCTCTTTTACCCAAAGTCGGAGTTCAGGGACAGCCCCCATATCAGGTATGGGGTCACAATCCCCGTGTCAGGGTGCAAGGGCATCCCCACAGGGGACATGCTCCTAATGCATGATCAAATGCATAAATACATAATAAATACATGCATAATAAGTAAATAAATAATGCCAGGCTCCGGGGATGTGCCCCTCCAAAGTCAGGGCATTCAGTCAACCCACCTGGCACAGCAGGGCACAGGATCACACTACAAATGTTGGGGTGAAAAGAAATGCACCCCAAAATCGGGGCATAGGGTCACTCCATCCCACATCCCTGTAGTCAAGTTACAAGGTCACATCTGGCTAGAACATGGGTCCTCGAACTACGGCCCACCAAGCTCATTTATCCAGCCCATCTCCAAGCTTTTGGACTTGCTTGGAGAAAACAGTCTGAGCAGAAAGCTGGCGCACGGGCCTAATTGTAACAGCTCAACTGCGCATGCACGGGCTCTCCCCCCACTGCATTGCATGCATATACAGAGTGGGGATATGGAGCGGGAAACAAAAGAGAGGAGGGTGGAAGAGAGAGAGAGACGAAGATGCTAAAAAAGGATTGAAGGTAAATAAAATATAACTTTTTAAATCTATTTTTAAGTATGTGAGCCACGTCCCCAGGCTGCAGGCCAAGCCACAGCCGCCTCACCAAGCCTGGGGGCAGTCGCTTAACAGCAGTGCCAGCTTGCCCAGAGAAGGCCGCAGCGGAGCCGTCAAGCAGCCGGCATGCTGCTTCCCCCCGTGGCAAATCTAGACGGCAGACTAAAAAGCAGAGACATCACCCTGCCGACAAAAGTGCGTACAGTCAAGGCGATGGTTTTCCCAGTTGCAATGTGTGGCTGTGAAAGCTGGACCATAAGGAAGGCTGAGCGCTGAAGGATTGAGGCCTTTGGATTGTGGTGCTGGAGGAGACTCTTGAGCATGGGTCCTCAAACTATGGCCCGCGGGCCAGAAACAGCCTGCCATGGGCACTTACTTGGCCCGCCTCAGAGCTTTTGGACTCACTTGGAGAAAACGATGTCCGAGCGAGTCCGAAAGCTCTGAGCCGGCCCAGGCATTCTCTGAAACTGAGCAAAGCCGGCGCACGCACCAAATTCTAACAGCTCCCTTCAACCGTGCATGCGCCGGCTCTTCCCCCCACACATATACAGGGTGGGAAGATGGAGCGGGAAACAGAAGAGAGGAGGGCGGAAGAGAGCAAGAGAAATGCAGATGCTTAAAACGGATTGAAGGTAAGAAAAATATAACTTTTTAAATTTATTTTTAATTATGTGAACCACGTCCCTGGGCTGTAGGCCAAGACGTGGCCGCCTCACCGAGCCTGGGGCAGTCGCTTAAAGGCAGCGCCAGCTTGCCCAGAGAAGGCCGCAGCGGAGCCGTCAAGCAGCCGGCATGCTGCTTCCCCCCGTGGCAGGGAGAGGCGGGAGGCGCCCCGCTCGGCCAGCCGCAGCCCCGTCCCTCGCCTTGGAAAGAAGCCCTGACTTCGGAGCCGCTGCCTCTCTGGCCTCCCACTCCGGCTCCCTCGGAACCAGGATGACGGCAAGGACTATAATTCCCATAATGCCCAACCGGCATGGCCAATGGAAGTTGTAGTCCAGCTCATCTGGGCAGTACCAGTTTTGGCAAGGTTGTGCTTAAAATACGGTGGTCATTAGCTCTGCATCCAAATGCAGCATTGTGGGAATTGTTCTGGGCTGACTTGCTTCAAATACTACGAGAGGCATTAACAGTATTTGTCCGTAGTGTTTTTGCTTCATTCTTCATAAATGCCAGTTGCAGTTCTCAGCTGCATTATGCAAAATACTCTATTTAGTGCCTTGGTCGTGTTGTAACTCTGTCCCTCGAATATGGACATGCTCTTCCCCCCTCATCTTGGGCTTCTGCTGCAGCCCAAGGGAGTGGAGCAAACATTTTTAATTTTTATGAATTTTTAATTTAATTTTTTTTAAAAAAATTTGAATTAACTTTTAAAAATACTTTAATTCATTTTTTTCCAAACTGTAGTCCAGCCCCCCAACAATCTGAGGGACAATGCAGTGGCCCCCTGTTTAAAAAGTCTGAGGATCCCAGGGCTAGAACCTTTGACTCCCCCCAAGGTGCTGGCTGGATTGTCTATCGCACACTTTGGCCAGGATCTCGCTTTGAGGCATGTCGCCTTCCCCTCATTGGAAAGTTTACTGCATGCCATAAAAATGGCCCTGTGAGCTCCGGTGGGCAGTTCAGGGTTGTTCCATTAACGCCCGAGCATGACATCATGCCGAGGGGGTTCTGGGCGTGAGCATTCCATGCTCCTCTCAGCAGCAATGTTGGTCTCCTTCCATGCTGCCCAAAGCCAAAGCAGTGCATAAACTTTAATGAATTCCATAAAGTGCAATATAAAATCTAAGTAACAGTAAAAAATAATAAAATGACACTAAAGAATTAATCCAAAACCACTAAGGCCAATCTATACTCACAGGCCTGCTAAAGGCCACTGCCAAGATCTCCTGCTCCTCCGCGTGTGCTGTTTGGACTTGGCCAATGTCACAGCAAAGAGTGTGGTCTTAGCTTGGCTCCAAAGGATGGCCTTGGCGGGAAGATCATTCCATAATTTGGGGGCTACCACAGAGAAGGCCCCCTCTTTGTTGCTCCCTCGGAGGTGGCTTTCTGAGGAAGGCCTCAGATGCTGATCTTTCCCAGCAGGACTGTGTTTGGGAGGGGGTTCTGTTTGCTCTCTCTCCCCCTCCCCTCAACATACATGCTATGTAAACATGAATGGAGCATGACCAGCTGAACCCCCTCAGCTGCCCATAACAGGCCAAAAGTCCTGGACTGGAAACAGTGAGAAAGGCCTCAGTGGAGTGGAATATCTAGCTTTTCATCCCCCCCGCCCCAGCCCCCAGTGGCCAGTTTAGGTAACCCTTTCCTGCTGATGGAGCTACTGCAGTGTTTGTGGGCATTCCGTGACTTCACGCAAGCCAGACCTGCTGGATCAGTCCAAAGACCTATGTGGTCTGACGGTCCATTTCCCATGGTGGCCAACCCACGCTAGCTTTCTCAGCCCAACAGCCGGTTGGCTTTGCTTTCACTCACCGCGGCTTGGGCACCAGCTCCTCCGGCACTGGGGTCCAAATGGACTCGGGGGATTTCTGCTCCCGGAAGCGTCCTTCAAAGACAGAGGCGATTTGGGCCATGTCGAAGGCGCAGACAGCCGAGCCGGGAATGCTGCAAAACGAGAGAATAAGTAAGAGGATTTTACTCTTCGGAGCAAAGAAGATTGGAGAATCCAGACGGGGGTATGGTGGAGTCTGGAAGTCACAGCGGTGGAAGCAGTGCTGACTGCTTTGGTCCTCAGACTTCCCTGAGTCCTTAGGCTGAGCTGCAAAAAGGGATTTGTCCAGAAGTCTTCCTGGCTGCAATGCCAGAATATTTTGGGACTGGCTCAGACCCAAAAGGATCAAAATGTGCTCACTGGGGAGACTGCCAGAACTGGTTTGTGGGTGCAGATCAACACTGTTGTGGGATGTTTTGGACTCCTCTTGTAGGGGTGTGTAGGCATCATGGGCTTCGACTGCCGCACCACTGCTCACACGGTTGGTTTCCAAACTGTGCAAGCATCGTGGTCACACAAGCTTGTGGTTCTTAACTCACGTCAGCTGAAAGTGCATTAAGGTGCAGTCCTAAACACATCCGGACAGAAAAAAGGTGCAGCCTGCTGGAAACTGTAGGCCATTTTCTGTCTCAGTGGGCTGCACCCAGGGGGCTTCTTGCGTGAAGCAAAGCTGAGCACGCAGAGGGCTATTCTATGGATTCTAGTGAGATCCCCCATTCATTCATTCATTCATTCATTCATTCATTCATTCGATTCCTTCCCTGACTTTTTTCCTACAAAGAACTCAGAGGATCTTATATCCTTCTTATCCTCCTGCTCTTCATCTTATCCTCACAACATCAACCCTGTGAGGTAGGCTGGGCTGAGAGTTTGTGTGGCTGGCCCAAAGTCACTCAGGATTCCTGCCCCCAGACAAATTCCCCACACATCCCACTTGAACTGGGGACCTGGGAGAACTGGGTTGTGGTCCCCACTGGGCCATGGAGCTCACTGGGTGATCTGGGGCCCATCTCAGGCTCTCAGCCCAACCTGCCTTACAAGGCTGTTGTGAAGATCTCTAAGCTGGCTCAGGTTCCTCACATGAGGGAAAGAGGGTTATAAATGCCATGTAATGACAACACTTACAGAAATAATATGACTCTAAACCAGCGCACCGCTTGCAGGTTATGGTCGTGAAAAGCTGTGAATGCGCCAAAGTTCTATGAAGACTTATTAATAATAAAGATTAATTATTTAGGAATAATAATGCATTAATGATGATAACCTGTTATGATTAACGCTTCTTTCCGGAACCAGAGAAGAGGGAGGCAGGAGGCTGTTTTGTGACTAATCTTTCTTGCTTGCTGCTACTCACAGCGACTGTTCAGAGCCCTTTGAGGTTTCCAGTCCCAGAAGAAGCTGGGGGTTGACCTGGAACCCCTGGCATGAAAAAGAGGGGCTCTCCCCACACAGCTATTGCCCTTCCTCAATTAATTTTGGACAGTCTTCTGCTCAGAAAATCCTCTCTCATAAATCCCCAGTCTATGAGACTATTTCTGGTCGAGGCCCAGGTAAGAAAAACTCTGCACATGCTCAGGGGCTCTCTTATCCTTTAAGCTCCTCCCCAGAATGTCAGAGATGCGAGGGACTCCACAATCTTCGGGGAGGCCTCTGCACATGCTGCCCAGTCCCTCTTTCAATTTGGATGCTGCATATCCCAAAGAAGCAACTTCTGTGAAGGAGGCGCTTTGCACGTACTCCGAAGCACTCTCCCCATATTATTTATTTATTAAATGTGTCTAAAAGTATTATGCAAAGGATCCCTTCTTGCGAGGCTGAGTCCTGGAGCAAGCCTGGCGTAAGGCTATCCCCACCTCACCTGGTCCTGGCTCACCTGTTAGTGGGTGTGGAGAAGACGGCCAGCACCATGGGCCTCCCATCAATCTCCAGGATGTCCGTCACCGACTGGATGACGTTGAAGTAGAAGTGCGAGTCGCCTGGCACCGAGCAGTTGAGGCGGGCCTTGAGGAAGGAGGTCCACTGCTTCTCCAGCACCCGCTGCGAGCCGCCCATGTCGTTCTTACACACGCGGGCCACTCGCGAAACCACGACCTGGGAGGGGGAAAGCGAGCAGGAGCAAGCGGTAAGACCATGGAGCTTGCTGTGGGGACCAGATCCGGTGGTGTGTGGAGGGCAGAAAGCGGGGCGCAGAGTCTCAGCTCTGTGGAGGGCTGTACCCCCTTTGGATGGCCAAGCACCCTTTCCTCTGACAGCGGATTATTTGCTGGTTCCCTGGCTTTGCAAGCTCCCCATTCTTGGGAAAATGCAGATAAATCCTGCTAGAAAAACGTTGCTTAAATGTCCCTTTGTGTTCTAAAATCAAACCTGCACCCCTTTTTCAGAAAGCACCCCAATTCCAAGCCAGGTTACTGTTTAGCATTTGTTGTTACTTTAAGAAGTGGGACCTGATGGCTTTTGGCTCTGGCCTCTTGGCGGAGCAGCAGAGGCACGGGCTGGGGGAGAGGGCTGAGGGTGGCCAGAGACCGGGGAAGGCAAGGCAGGAGCTGGGCAGGGGAGCGGGGGGGCAGCGGAGCAGCGGAGAAGAAGGGGGCGGGGCCAGAGGGGCCAGGAGGGAGCAGGGGGCGGGGCCAGCGGCCTGGGGGGCTGATGAGGCGTGGTCCCTCGCCTGCGCCCCTGGGTGTGGTGCCAGAAGGAACGCTTCGGGTTCCTCGACCACGGCACCCGGTTTCTTGCCAATGGACAAGGGACGGGTTACACCTCACGAGGATGGGGAAAGGGCCCTTTGGAGATGCTCTAGCGAGCTCCCCCCCCCATTTTTTCTTTTCTTTTTTTGACAAAAAAATTACAATACATCACAACAGTAATGATATAACAACAAAAACACAATAATAAAAGGTAAATGATAAAGTGCCCCCAGCACCCCGGAGACCAATGCTATCACCATTCACATACTATAACAATTAATTATAATATACTTCAATTATTTCCATATCCCCTCCAGAAGTTCATAGAATCTTGACTGGGTTTATAGCCTTTGCCTTCTATCAGTACTGCTTTTACAAAATCTTCCCATATGTCATTATATTTATTTGCTTTCATTAACCCTCTTTTAATTTTTATTTCTGTCGTCAGTTAATCATTAATTACCATGTTCCATATTTCGTTATACCATCCATGCCTTTGCAAAACCCAATTCTGTTTCCAGTATTTAATAATCACTAGCCTAACTGCCATTATCATACTTACAATCAATTCTTGCTTAGCTTCACTTATATCTTGTTTTTCTATCAACAGTAATTAAACACCATTCTTGGTGACATTTCTAAGTCTATATCTAAAATTTCTCCATTTTCCTTAAATGCCATAATCCAAATCTTTTGTATGTTTTCACAATCCCACCACATATGTTTATAAATTTCAATCTCTTTACCATATCTCCAACATATATTAGAATATTTGTCATCAATTTAATTTAACTGGTGTTAAATACCATCTCCATATCACCTTATATCCATGCTCTTTAATTCTAACTGACATATTCTTATATATTCTTCTGTTCCAAATATTCTTCCAATTGTCTTTTGTTTCACCTACATCCATTTCCCAAACTGATTTTAAACTTTTTTGTCTGATCCCCTTATTCCATCAATATCCTATAGATGTTGGCAATTCTTCCTTTACTTGTATATTCTTCCTCAGTCTCACATTCTTTTATGATTTTGTTAATTGCCTTTCTTCCTCTTTAAATTTATCCTTCATCTTTATCCATTTTTCTAATTGAATTAAATTTAACCAATTTAATTAACCTCTGGCAATATTCTCCTTAATTGTAATAGATTTTTTATCTTATTTTTCCAGTCTTCCCATCTATATATATGGTCATTTTTTAATTTAGTTTTTGAATCCTTTATTTCTATTTTTGAGGATTTTTCCATATTGACCACTGGTATTAACAGAGAAATTCCAGGGATTTACTGTTGTCTCCATTTTTCTTATACTTCCATCGTATTTTTTAAAAAGGGATTTTGAATTCTTTTAATAATCTTTTTAATATCCTTTTTAAGCCAATATGTCTCTAAATGATCACCTATTTCCGTTAATTCTTTTAATTTGATATCACTCCATATTAATTCTTTATTTTGGGCTATAATATCTGGAACTATCTTTAATTGGTTTGCAACCCAATACTTTTTAACATCTGGAATGCCCAGCCTCCTTTTCTTTGTGATTCATATCACAGTGCTTTACTTATTCTTGCTCTCTTTCCTCCATTACAATAAACCTCCAATAACTTCTGCATTTCCTTTAATTCATGATCATAAAACCTGATTGGGATCATCCAAAAGAAAAAATTAATCTTTGGCAGAATTTTCATTTTTGTTACTGCTATTCTTCCAAACCATAATAATTTTACCATTTCCTATTTTCCTATTTTATCTTTTATATCCTCCTTTAATTTACCATAATTTTTCTTCTCTAATTCTTGACTATCTTTTGGAATATCAATTCCTAAGTTATCTATTGTCCACTATTTTTAATTTATATTTTTCTTTTAATATGTCCACTTCTTCACTATTATGATTATATAACTTCATTTTGGATTTTTCCCAATTAACTTGCAATTTCCTTTAAATGTAAATATATTCTCTCTATAGTATTGGGTCTTGAAATGTTAGCAATGTGTCATCTGCGAACAGATTAATTTTTATTTATTTATTTAGCAAGCTTCTATGTTGCCCCATTTGCCGAAGCCTCACAACAATAAATAAATACACAATTAACCATATAAAACAATATAATTGGAGACGTCCTGGCCAAAGATATAAAATCAATAGATAACATTAACAATTAAAATGCCATTTAAATAAAAAGGTCTTTGCCTGGTGCCAAAAAGCAAATAATGCCGGCACCAGGCGAGACTCTCTGGGGAGCGCATTCCATAGATGGGGCGCCACCGCAGAGAAGGCCCTCCTCCGGGTAGCCACCCTCCTAATGTCCTTCACGGAGGGTTCCTGGAGAAGGGCCTCTCCCGCCGATCTCAAGGGGCAGGAGGGCACGTATGGACGTAAGCGCTCCTTTAGGTAACCAGGAGCGCTTAAAATTAATTAATTTTAATTTTCTGACATACTCCAATTTCTTCTATCTGTGTATCATTCCTAATTGCATTTGCCATATTTTCATCATTAAAGCAAATAATATTGAGAATAAAGGACAACCCTGTCTCGTCCCTCTGCTTAGAATTATTGTTTCTGTAATATCATCATTTACAATTATTTTTGCCATATTTTCTGAATATAATTGATTTATTACTTAAACTTTATCCCAAATTCCATCTTCTCTATTAAAAATTTCATTGTTGGCATTCCACACAGTCAAAGGCTTTAAATATATCTAATGCTCATATACTTGCCTTTATATTTTGCTTCTCAATATAATAGTTAATATTTATTTATTTAATACTCTACCACATCTGAAATTTGTCGACCTCTTATAAACCCACATGGATCATTCCTTACATATTTAACTATAAATTTATTCAATCTATTTACCAATATCACTGTAAACATCTTAGCATCTTGATTAATGAGAGATATCGGTCTATAAGATCCGGGGCTTGTAAGGTCTTTTGTTAGGTTTTGCTATCAATACTATCATGGATTGTCTCCAAGTGCTTGGAATTGTTCCCCCTTCCATTATTAGAAACTGTTCTGACTGGGGCGGCTCAGGACTTCATGGCTGCCATGACGGCCATGGGGCTGTCTCAACATGTCATTGGCCCAACCCATGAACATGGACACACTCTGGACCTGGTTTTCTCGACGGGGCAGGAAGAGGGTGGTCTGAGGGTGAGGAATTCGTGTCTGACTCCCCCGTCATGGTCAGACCAACTTCCTCGTGAGGTTTGAGCTCGAGAGCGGCCTTTCCCTCTGTAAGGGTGTGGACCTGATTGTGTTGGTCCGCCCCCAGAGCCGGATGGATCCGAATGGATTCCTGAAGGCCCTGGGGGAGTTTCCAGCTGACAAGACTGGTGCTCCTGTCCAGGCTCTGGTCGAACTATGGAATGGGGAAATGACCAGGGCTGTTGACATGATCACTCCTGAGCATCTTCTCCTGCCAGGCAGAGCCCACTCTTCCCCTAGGTATACATCTGAATTGCAGGCAATGAAGCAGACTGCGAGACGCCTAGAGCGTAGGTGGAGGAGATCATGGGATGAATCTGACCGAACACACTTAAGAGCCCATTATCAGGCCTATGCTGTGGGGGTGAAGGCGGCGAAAAAGACATTCTTTTCCGCTTCCATTGCCTCCGATAAATGCTGTCCGGAGGAGCTTTTTTGGGTGGTACAAGTGCTAATCCATCCTGGCCCTAAGAAAGATCTGGTTTCAGGGAGAAAATCGCTCAGATTTGTCAAGAGCTGGACTCCACTAGTGACTCAGAGGCTTCTGGGGAGATGCCAATGTCGCCGTCTGGTCCAAAATTAATGGATGAATTTCAGTTATTGCGGCCTGATGATGTGGACAACGTGCTTGGACAAGTACATCCCACCACCTGCCCATTGGACCCTTGCCCATCTTGGCTAATTAACAACGCCAAGCACGGGATTGGGTCCTGGATCTTGGAAGTGGTTAACACTTCTCTGAGGGAGGGTTGGGTCCCTGCCCCTTTAAAGGAGGCGGTACTCCGGCCAGTCCCAAAGAAGGCATCCCTGGATCCAGAGATGGCCACCAATTATAGACCGGTGGCCAACATCCCGTTCCTGGGCAAGGTGCTGAAGCAGGTGGTGGTGGGACAACTCCAGGCACTCTTGGATGAAACGGATTATCTGGACCCATTTCAGTCCGGCTTCAGACCCGGGTATGGCACTGAATCTGCCTTGGTCGCCCTGTACGATGACCTGTGCAGGGAGAGGGACAGGGGGAGTGCGTCCCTCTTGGTTCTCCTGGACCTCTCGGCGGCTTTCAATGCCATCGACCATGGTATCTTTCTGGATAGGCTAACGGGATTGGGGGTCGGAGGCTCTGCTTTGCAGTGTTTCTGCTCCTATCTCAACGGCCGATTCCAGAAGGTGGTGCTGGGGGACGATGGCTCTGTGCCATGGCAGCTATGCATGGAGTTCCGCAGGGGTCCATTTTGTCCCCCTTGCTGTTTAACATCTACATGAAACCGCCGGGAGAGGTCATCAGGAGGTGTGGGCTGCGGAATCATCAGTACGCTGATGATACCCAGCTCTACCTCTTATTCTCCACCAATCCAGGTGAGGCAGTGGCTGTGCTGAACCGGTGCCTGGCCCAGGTGATGGGCTGGATGAGGGCCAATAAACTGAAGCTCAATCCAGACAAGATGGAGGTCCTGTTGGTGGGTGGTTCAGGCTTCAGGGTGGGGGACTTGGGCCTTGTCCTAAATGGGGTTGCATTCTCTCTGAGGGACAGGGTCCGCAGCTTGGGAGTGCTCCTCGACCAGGAGCTTTCACTGGAAGCTCAGGTGACAGCGGTGGCGAGGAGCGCTTTCTTTCAGCTTTGGCTAATCCATCAGCTGCGTCCCTACCTGGAGGACGACTGCCTGGCGACAGTGACACACGCATTGGTCACTTCCCGATTGGACTTCTGTAATGCGCTCTACGTGGGGCTGCCCTTGAAGATGGTCCAGATACTTCAGATGGTGCAAAATAGAGCAGCCAGGTTGCTGACAAGGACTGGGCATTACTCTCATATAACCCCAGTCCTCCGTCAGCTTCACTGGCTCCCCATCGAAGTCCAGGCCCAATTCAAGGTGCTGGTCATTACCTATAAAGTCCTAAATGGCTTGGGACCTGGGTATCTGAAGGAGCACCTGCGTCCATACTTGCCCTCCTGCCCTCTAAGATCAGCAGCAGAGGCCCTTCTCTGGGAACCCTCCGTGAAGGACATAAGGAGGGTGAGTAACGGAGGGCCTTCTTTGCAGTGGTGCCCAACTTATGGAGCGCACTCCCCAGAGAGGTCCGCCTGGTGCTGTCGTTATTTGCTTTTGGGCACCAGGCCAAGACTTTTTTGTTTAAACATTATTTTAATTAATTGTTGATTTATTTATTGGTTTTAAATTATTATGCCAGAGATGTTTCCAGTTTTTTATGTAATTGTATTGATGTTTATTTGTTGGAAGCCACCCTGAGGCTTATGTGAATGGGGTGGCATATAAGAATTCCAAATAAATAAATAGATAGATAGATAGATATTTTATTAAACATCATTTTCATTTTAGGGACTAATAATTTTTAAAATTTTTTTATAATATTCAGCACTCAATCCATCAGATCCTGGTGCTTTACCTATTTTTAATTTAATAATAACTTCTAATATCTCTTCTTCTATTTGAGTTTCCATAATTTTTTTATCCTCAAATTTTACACATTACTTTCTTTTCTATATATTTTTGGCTTTCGTTCAAATCTATTTCATTTCCCTTGTATAATTTGTCAAAAAACCTTTGGAAAATTAGAAGTTTTTCTTTCATGTTATTACATCTGTTCCCTTTTTCATTCTTTATTACTCCAATTAAATTTTGTACTTTTTTGACTTGTGTGACTCTGGCCAGCATTTTGGAATTTTTATTACTATTTTCATAAAATTCCCTTTTCAAGTAAATTAGGTTTCTTTGAACTTGTTCTAATTCAATATTTTGTATTTCTTTTCTTTTTGCTGTTAATTCTAACATAATTTTGTTTTCTCTACTTTTAATATATTCTTTCTCTAATTATTTAATTTCTTCCTCTAGTCTCATTATATGTTGCTCTTTTTGTTTTTTTAAATTATATGAATATTTTATTCCTAGCCCTCTTACCATTGCATTCATTCTATCCCATATTACACTTGTATTGCTACCTCCTTTTTCATTTATTTCCTATAGTTCTTTTAATTCTTTTTCGATTTTTTCTAAAATCTTTTCATTTTTTAAAATCCTTAAATCTACCCTCCATCTATTTGCCTGACTATAATCACATTTTATTTCCATTTCCATTGTTATCATTTCATGGTCTAATATTTTATTTATTTTTATATCCGCTTTAACTATCTTAGACAATATTTCTGGATGTTACAAATATATAGTCTATTCTTGTGAAATTTTTATGTCTATTTGAGTAAAATGCATAACTTTTCTTATCCAACGAAGCTCTGGGATCCAAGGTTCAATTAGATGCCAGGAAGCACTTCCTGACAGTCAGGACCCCGAGGGCGTGGAATGGGCTTCCACGGGAGGTCGTTGAGGCCCCATCGGTGCGGGTGTTCAAGGACATGCACATGGTGGGCATGTCATGAGTGGAGCAGGCTGGAGCTGGGGGTCAGACTAGATGGCCTGGGAGACCCCTTCTGACTCGCTGTTGCTATGTAGCTTTTCTGTTCCCCATTTAATTCTCTCCAGACATTTTTAAATCTATTTTCCTCAATAAATCTACTTAAATCTGTATTCTCATATTTTATATCTTTGATGGGTTAGATTTATCTTTTTCTTTATCCATAACCATATTATAATCACCCACCATTATCATATATCCTATTTTTAAATTCTTCTATTTCTTTATATACCTTATCATAGAACTCCCTTTGATTTATATTAGGTGCATGTATATTAACTAATGTCACCTCTTTAGAACTCGTATTATTAGAAATCTCCCCAGATGGTCCTTTTTTATAGCTTTTATTTTAAATTCACATCTTTTGGCAAGAATAATTGCAACAGCTCTAGCTTTTGAACTATCACCTGATTTCTCATACACATTTGTCCAGTATAATTTTAGTTCATTTACCCCATCTTTCTTTTGATGCGTTTCTTGTAAAAAATATCTGCTTTTTCTTTATATAAAGATTTTTCAATTCTGGCTTGTTTTCATTTATGTTTTTCTCCCAAGCCATTTACACTCCAAGACACAATCTTCAGTGTTTTCCCATTCTTTCAATACAGTAAATGTTCTTTTTGGTCTCCAAATGTGATAAAATAAACACTCCAATAAGACCATCACAACTGCCCAAATCAATTTCACCCTACCCCCCATATTCCCCACCACAACTGTGTATGGAGGCCCCCTTGCCCCTCTTCAGGAGATTCTCTCCTCCCCACTGCTTTGGGCTTCCAAGCGAGGGTGGGGGGGAGAAGAGCCTTCCCTTTGTAGACCCCAGACACCCACCTTCCCCAATCATCCATGACCATTTATTCTATACTCAAAATGCTCTTATATTTCGGTAATAGTTTGAACACTTACAATATATTCTATATTTATTACATATACATCTCTCTATCTTTTCATCCTTCTGAGTCTCCTCTGGATCTCCTCTTCTTCCTGCCTCTATGGAAAGGATGAGCCTCCTGCTCAACTTCTCCTTCTCACTGTCTTGTCTCTCCTTCTCTGTCTTCTTTCTTGAAAATGTAGATACAATATGTCCTTTAACTTTTGCATTTGTGCTACGTATTCCTCATCCAGGATGATTCTGAGCATCTTCAGTAATTCCAGTGCTTTTTCTTTGCATCCACTCTATGATGGTTTCCATTACATGCAAACCTCATAAAAATTGGGAACCCCCAACGATATTTTATGGAATTCTTTTGGAGTATTTGACAGACTTGAGACATATCCCT
This sequence comes from Varanus salvator macromaculatus, assembly GCA_023646645.1. Taxonomy (NCBI): domain Eukaryota; kingdom Metazoa; phylum Chordata; class Lepidosauria; order Squamata; family Varanidae; genus Varanus; species Varanus salvator. The sequence continues at coordinate 8,628,598 of JAIXND010000802.1, read as the reverse complement.
TCTCCATTGCAAAGTCTCATTACATAGATCAGGAAAGACTTGAATCTGATGACCTTCCAGCATAATTGATGACATATTCCATAATTTCTGCATCAGTTGTTCCTTTTTTGCATATGACCAAAATCTGACCAGGATGTCTCTCGGTATGTTTCTTCCTTGGGCCAACTCTGTGTATTGCAGTGATATCATATCTTATAAGGGAAACATCTGGAAGAATAGTTTTAGATCCAATAGATTGGATCAATTTATCTTCATTCTCTTTTGCATCCTCTGGGTATCCTTTAAGGCGTATATTCGATCTTCGTTGTCTATCTCGGATCTTGATCACACTTTTAGAGACCTGCTCTATCATAGTCATCTGTATTTTTAACTCTTAATCCTGTTCTCTCACCTGAGCTTTTCCTTCCATAATTATTTGGAGATTCTCTTGATTTTTTTAGCTAACTCTTTTATTCTTCCATCCATATTATCTATTTTATTATCCAGCTTCTTCATCTTTTCTTTCACATCATCAAATCCTGAGTCCACTTTTGTCTTTATTTTTCTTATTTCTTGTAGAAGTATAACAGAATTATCCAATTGTATTGATGAAGTCATTGCTTTTTCCAGGGATTTTTCCGGCGATGTATTCTTTTTTCCACCTATCTCTACTCCTTCTAATCACAAATCTGAAGGATGGGGTTTGTGAGAAGAATCTTGTTTTGCCCTGGATCTTTGCCAAACAACCTTCGGTTCTTGAGATCAAGATCTCACATTTTCTGCACTTTTACTGCTCTTGGACATACAGTCTACAACTATTACTTCCAACTAAGTGGAGAGAGAGCTCCTGGATGTAATGATCTTATTTGCAGGCCACCATTAAATTACACTTTCAACCAGTAAATGAATTGTTATAGTTGTTAGTCGCTATGTCGTGTCCGACCCATTGTGACCCCATGGACAACATTCCTCCAGGCCCTCCTGTCCTCCACCATCCCCCGGAGTCCACCCAAGCCCACACCCACTGTCCCAGTGACTCCGTCTAGCCAGCTCTTCCTCTGCCATCTCCTTCTCATTTTGCCATCTGTTGTTCCCAACATTAGACTCTTCTCCAGGGAGTCCTTCCTTCTCATCAGGTGGCCAAAGTATTTGAGCTTCATCTTCACTATCTGGCCTTCTAAAGAGCAGTCAGGGTTGATCTCCTCTAGGACTGACCGGTTTGATCGCCTTGTGGTCCAAGGGACTCGCAGGAGTCTCCGCCAGCACCACAATTCAAAGGCCTCAATCCTTTTGCGCTCAGCCTTCCTTATGGTCCAGCTTTCACAGCCACACATGACAACTGGGAAAACCATAGCCTTTACTATATGCACTTTTGTTGGCAGGGTGATGTCTCTGCTTTTTAATATGCTGTCTAGATTTGCCATAGCTCTCCTCCCCAGGAGCAAGCATCTTTTAATTTCTTGGCTGCAGTTCCCGTCTGCGGTGATCTTGGAGCCCAGGAAAATAAAATTCGTCACTACCTCCATTTCTTCCCCATCTATTTGCCAGGAAGTGAGAGGACCGGATGCCATGATCTTAGTTTTCTTAATGCTGAGTTTCAAGCCAACTTTTGCGCTCTCCTCCTTCACCCGCATCAAGAGGCTCTTTAGTTCCTCTTCACTTTCTGCCATGAGAGTGGTATCATCTGCATATCTGAGGTTGTTGATATTTCTCCCAGCAATCTTGATTCCAGCTGGTGATTCATCTAGCCCTGCCTTTCTCATGATCTGCTCTGCATATAAGATAAACAGGCAGGGCGACAGTATACGGCCTTAGCAGCTGCAATTTAACAATTAGCCAGCAGAGGGAGCTCAAATCCAGATGAGTTGAGATTCAGATACGATTCCATTACGTAGCTTGTTTTGTCTCTTGATGCTCTAGCGAGCTTTATCCAGAAGACTTTAAAATGTGCTGGGGGGAAGGGGTTCAGGCCCCCCAGAAACTTGCCCACATTTGACAAGTGTGGGGAGAGGATCAGGGCTCTGGGACCAGGGTTTTAGAGGTATTGCAGCGACTGATAGGACGCCTACAAAGAGAGGGCTGGTTTCAGGGAAGATGGGAGGAAGGAGGAGGCTGGGACTCCAAGGAAAGGAAGTGGTGGGAAGGAGTTGAGGTGCATGTGCACCAATGCTAGGAGCATGGGTAGCAAGCAGGAAGAGCTGGAAGCTCTCCAGGGAATGGGAGGGTCTGACCTGGTGGGGATCACAGAAACCTGGTGGGATGAAAGGCAAGACTGGTTTTGAGGTGGCTGGATGGAGGGGATGCAGTGGATGCGGTTCACCTGGATTTCAGCAAGGCCTTTGACAAAGTGCCCCATGATATCCTGGTGGAGAAACTGAGGAGTTTTGGGATAGACCAAAGCACTGTCCGATGGATTAGGGCCTGGCTGACTGACCGAAAGCAGAGGGGGACCATTGGTGGGGAATCATCGGGATGGTGGCCAGTGACAAGCAGGATCCCCCAGGGCTCTGAACATGAGCCCACCGTGTGATGCGGTGGCCAAGAGGGTGAACGCTACCCTTGGTTGCTTAGCCAGAAGTGTGGCTTCTAGATCGAGGAGGGAATTACTACCACTCTACATGACTCTGGTGCGCCCGCAACTGAAGTATTGTGCTCAGTTTTGGGCCCCTCATTACAGGAAGGATATGGCCAGGTTGGAGTCAGGGCAGCGCAGGGCCACAAGGATGGTGGCTGGTTTGCAGGGGATGCCGTATGAGGTGAGACTGAGGGAACTGGGTCTCTTCAGCTTGGAGAAGAGGAGGCTCAGAGGGGATCTGTTGGCGACATACAGGTATGTGAGGGGGTGTCACATGCAGATGGGTAGAGACCTGTTCTCCCTGCAGAGGAAGGCAGGATGCGCTCCAACATAGCCAAGCTCAGGGAACCCAGGTTCCATTTGGATGCCAGGATGTCCTTCCTGACAGGTAGGTCTCCGAGGGTGTGGAATGAGCTTCCCCGGGAGGGGGTTGAGGCCCTCAGTGAGGGTGTTCAAAGATAGGCTGGACATGTGCATGGTGGGCATGTCGTGAGCGGAGATGGTTGGAGCCGGGGGTCAGAGCAGATGCCCTGGGAGGCCCCGTCTGACTCGCTCTGTTTCTATGTTTCCCCAAGAAGCTGCAATGGCTATTGTTTTGATGATTAGTAAGAGCTGATAAGGCTGCCAGGTTAACAGCACTGCAATCTCCCTCATTGGCATGCCAAGACCCATAGTAATCCCTGTGCCTCAGTGGTCATTATGTTAACCTCCTGCAACCAAATGCCATTGTACCGAGCCCCCTCTGCAGACGCCTCACCTTCTTCTGTTTGTGCTCCCCTTATTTCGTCATCAACTGCCCAGCTGCTGCGCCCATGTGCCTCCGAATCTACAAGAAACTCTGCGTATGTTCTAAAAGCTTGTAGTTGGCGGTGGAGACCACTACCTGGGAGCACGCTGTCGAAGGCACTGCAGGGGGCCTGGGTGATCTCACCGATAAAAGTGCCAGGTTCAAGGCGATTCCATCTTCACTGCGCGTCCTGGTGATTCAGTCTTGCTGTCTGGTAAGGGGGCCCTGATACCCTCCATCCTAAAAGGGTGGGACGTTTTCTCTCAAGGCTGGAAACGCATCTGGCTTCTTTTGCCCTTTGGCCGCAGCTGTTCTGAGCACTGGTCCCAGCCATTGCTTGTGTGCTAGCCAAGCATCTGCTTCAAACACGCTGGACCTCCCATTTTGTTAGTTAGCCTGATGAATTCTGACTTGCTCTTTAAAGCTGTCATGGCGAGGTTGTTCCCGCAGAAAGAATCGCTCAGAGCTGTAGATCCTATTGATTATCGAAACGCTTTTCCTCTGCGAGTTTGTTTTACTTTTGCCGCAAACTCAGTCATTGAAGGAGACGGGAATTTCCGCAGCTGCCACAAACCTACTTTGATTACAAGGAATTGCATGCATAGGTGTGTGTGTATTTGTTTGGATGTACTTTCTTTTGGAGGGAAGTTGGCAGAATGCAACACTCAACAAGTTGCTAGTCCTCTAGATCATGGGGCATAAGTGGGAAGTGGTTTCAATGTGACTTTTACTATAGCCCGCCTTAGAGGTTTTGGACTCGCTGGGCCCACATCCGTGCACATGCACAGCGAGGCGCCGGCTTGCTCACGCGGAGACTGTTTTGGACTCGCTCGGAGAAAACGATCATGGTCCGCCTCGCCATGCACATGTGTGTGTGCACCCCCCACCGCCCCCCCCCCACCAGCACTACCTTGCCGGCCTGCGATCACCACCAGCACCTTTCAACTGGCCCCCTGTTGAAAAGTTTGAGGACCCCAAGTGCTGGTTGGCCTTGTCCTTGTGTCAGGCAGGACAGCTTCATGATTTGGTGAGGGGCAAACCTGGGAAGGGCATATGATTATTCATGCATTATTACATTTATATCCCAACCTTTTCCCTTCTGAAAGGGAGCCAACAACCAGGGTTTGGCCCAAAGTCACCCAGTGAGCTGCATGGCTGAGCGGAGACTTGAACCCGGCTCTCTCCAGTTCTAGTCCTGCACTCTAGCCACTACACCATAAAGGGGAAGGATGCTTTCACTGGATGGATGTGACTTCTCCCAGCATCATCCTGGTGGCATCACCCTGGAACTGAGAGGAGGAAAAAGACTACGAATTGCCTTAATGCTTCTGGTAGTCAAGACATGGTGGTCAGTTGAAGCCAACAGTCCACCTCAGGCCACTGCCTAGAAGGATGTCCATACCAAGGATGCTGAACTGTTGGAAGAAACAGAGTCCTGAGGAAGAAGCTGCTCTGGATCTGTGCCATCATGCCAAGCCAGGAAGCGCTGGGGCAACATCAGCCATTGAGCTCAACTGGCCTCCAAGCATTGCTGAAACAACATCTCTCTTTGTCCCCTGCTTGCTGCACAGCTCCCTTGCTGATTTGCATTATTTCATCCTTGACTCCCAGGGACACCTCTGGAAAGACAGGATTCAATCCTGCTGGTAGGAATGGGGCACGGGTGACTGCCTCCCAGGACTCCACTGCCCAGCGACACTCCCTTCAGGTCCTCAAACTGGACAGATAATGTGGACTGTGGACCTATTCCTGTGTTTGCGAACCAACACCAGGGCTAGGCCCAGCTTCGAATGCACCTGAGCTGGAACTTTCCCTGTGTTGGTGGTCCCCACGCACACGTCAGTGGGCCACTTCCCCCATCAGTGGGTCACTGGCTGACTATTGTATAAAACACTCCAACAGTGGCATGGTGGGATGCTGAAAATGGTGGTCTCTTGAGCTGCCCCCCACTCACAAATTGTGCCTGTGTCAGTGGACTGACCTTCTCCAAGTAGTTGAACTCCATGGCAATTTCCCGGAAGAAGAAATAGACGTGGCTCTTCCATTCCACGGTGTGGACAAAGTAAGGTTCTATATAGCATGGCAGGGGGAAAAAAGAAGAAAGAGGAGACATTTAAACAAAATCTCAGCAGGGCCAAGGTTCAGAAGACTGACCTGTGTCTGATAAACAGAATCACCTATAGATTTCTGAATGAATAGCACTGCCCAGAGCCCCAGTGGCAAATGACCTCAGTGTATTTTAAAATCATAAAACCACACAACAGCTGAAGAATAATGCTCATCCGCATCTGAAGCAAAGATAAGAGTATAACAATCATGGCATATGGACATGAAAGCATTTTAAATGTTTAAAACATTGGGCTGCCTTTCTGGTGGGCACAGCCTGGCCGTGGGACAATCTCACCAAACAGGTGTTTCGTCTGACACCTCCTCTGTTGTTTTTTTGCCGGACCAAACCTCCTTATGCACCCACAGTTTGGACGGGTGAGGATTTCGTTTGGTACATTTCTTCTTAAGACTTTTCTAACATTCGCAAGGCAGTTCATATTCAGGATTGGAAAAAAAAACCTTGAAAAGATGAATGTGGGAGAAAACCAAACCAACAGGTTTTGAGCGCTTAGCTCTTGGTGAATATCCCTAAATATTTGGTCAAGTTTGAAGCACTCATTTGAGGTTCCCATCTCTTTTTTTCTTAAGAGGATCCTCATCAGAATACCTGAAAGGCAGGCAGGTGTGACAGAAACTTTTCTACAGTCCTGTCAATTTTGGCCATGTGCAATTGGTGAGAATTTGGTTCAGTTCAGGGCCTCTGGTGGGTCTGATAGCACAGCTCAGGTAACAAGGAAATTGGTGAGCTACTGTGCTGTCCTGGAGAAGCGTTGGAGGGGAACTTGGGAGAGCTATGTTCTAGATCCCCCTCTGCTATGAAGCCTCCTGGGTGACTGGAACCACTCTTGGCTTAAGCTACCTTGCAGGGCTGTTGTGTGGATAAATAGGAGAGGAGAAGTACCCTTTAAGCCTCCTTGGAAGAAGAAAAATTGGGGTATAAATGTAATAATACATTTTGTGGGCGTGTGTCGAGGGAGAGAGAGAGAGAGAAGAATGTGGGAAGACGCAAAAGGGAGGGATGTGTACCTTTGAACCATTTGGAGTCGTGCTTGACGGTGCGCAGGGTCGGGCTGTCTCCGAGGCTGCGGTAAATCACCGCGTCGATGGCCAGGAAGTCCGTCACCGTGGCGGTGAACAGCATCCCCCCTGTCACGAAGAGCGAGAGAGAGAGAAAGAGAGAGAGAGAGAGAGAGAGGAGAGAAAAGGAGAAGAAGAATGGATGAGCTATGCCGGCACGGAGCGAAAGGCAGGGGAGGGGGTTGTACAAAACATCACTGTGCAGATCTGGTGCTCAGCCCGTGGGACTTGAAATGGGAGAAGGAAAAGAGAAAGCAAGCAGGTTGTGTGACGCGGTGGGAGAGGGAGGAATGAGACGAGAGAAACGGTGGATGGATGGGCGGGTGGATAGCAGGGGCAGGAGCAGGAGAGAGCGATGAGCAGGAAAAGGTGGAGAGAGAGAGAGAGAGAGAGAGAGAGGGAGGGAGAGAGAAAATTTGATAACAATTAAGGGCCAAACTTAAACTATACTCTAGTGCTGGGAGAAGGGAAGGGTCTTGGCTCTGACCCTGCTTTGCTCCTCTGAGGTCACTTGTCTTATCACCATGGGATGTGACTGAGCGGACCGGTGTGCCCATTTCACAGAGGGATGACTGAGTCCAAGGGCTGAAGGGCTAAATGTAAATGATGTTGAAGGGGCGTGGAAGGAGGCAGCCCAGATGCTCTCAGGGTGGCAGCAGCTCAAGACAGCGGGGACAGAAGGGCTACACCTCATGACAGAGGCGACACACCCGTTATGTCAGAGCTGAAGACGCAATCCACCTGTTGCATGTTTCATAGTTGCAAAGGGTGCTTGATTCCAATTAAGTCTGGTAGTAAATCCAGAACCTCCTGCCTATTTCTGGTGCTCAGAGTTTCAGGGCTAGGCTGAGAATAGAAGTGCTGGCTTGAGACATGCTTCGGAGGCCCTGGCATGTCCCAGAAGGCCTGGCTCGGGCTGCGTTGCACCTATGGAGTCCCACAAACTGGGTAAACGCTTGGCCCCCGCCAACCACCTGGGAGACGGGGCCCTGCCCTTCCCAACTCCACTGGGTGAACCGTTTGGGATAGGGTGGATTTGAAAAATAGCGATTGAGTGAGTTAATAAAAGCATGCACACAGAAAAGTATGAGGTGCACAGGTGGATCCATGGGGCGGGGTGGGGAGTGGATGGGGAGACACGTTTTCCCTCTCTGATCCTCCTAGAAAGCAAAGGGGTCATCCCATGAAGCCAGTCCGTTGCAGTTCCAGGCCAGATTAAAGGAAGGCGCTGCTTCGCCCAGCGCAAGGTTAAACACTTCCACAAGACTGGGGGGTGGGGGGGCTTCTAAAGTTGCTTGGAGAAATTCATGGCTATCCATGGCTACTAGTCCTCATGACTCTGTGCTGCCTCTGAAATCAGAAGCAGTGTGTCTGCTCTGATTGTATTCCGTGAAGTGTTTGTATTCTGAAGGCGCTCTCCAATTTGAACGCACAGCGCATTTCTACCACTGATGGTAAACATCCTAGTGTAGGAGCAGAACAGAATAGCAGAACAGGATCACTTATGTCCAACATGATTTAGGTTTTGAAGGAGAGAACCTCTGGTCACATTCCTTTTCAACAGATCCATGGAGAAGATTATTTATGGCTACTAGTCCTCATGGTGCTCGGCTGCCTCTGATATCTGCAGCAGTGCACATATGCACGTGCATTGCTGGGGAACATGGGTGAGAGGGTTCTTTCACTCTTCTGCCCTGCTTGTGGGTTAACTCTTGGGGGAATAGAAGGTTGGGCTGGATGGACCCAGAATCTGGTCCTGCAAGTTCTTCTCTGAAAAAATGGGAGGCAAAATGGAGCATTAGAAACTGTCTGTCAGTAGGAGGCGCTGTGTGGCAGGGGAAATGGTTTGCATCAGGACTGCGTGGTGCAAAGACAGGAAGATCATTCTCCTCCCCTTGATGCCCGCCCCCTGCAAAGGGAAGCGCCCACTGCTGCTAATTGGTGCCTCTCCCACCATGGGGTGACAGCAAAAGGAGCAGGCTCGTTTTGTCCTGACAGCGATGGAGAAGAAAGAGTTAAGCAGGGTGGCAGGTGTGAGCGAGACTCATTTCAGGAGCTCTCCATGGTACTGAATCCCATCTCCAAAGTAGGTTCACCCCCTCAGAGCTCCTCGAAAGCTTACAATAAAAGCTGAAATGGCTAAGGAGGCCCCCAACACAGGAACCGGCAGCCCTCTGTAGCGTTAGGTCTCATGTGTTCATCTGGATGAAAACTAACACCCCTCGCCAATCCGTTCTGTACCCATCCAGATGTTTTGGGCGCCAAATGCCAGCAGCAGTGAGCCAGGGATGTTAGGAAAAGCAGCCCAAAACATCTGGAAGGCATCGCATCCAGGAGGGTTAATTATGTCCTGCAATTACTTCCAGGAAGGGTGAATTAGAACACAAACATAGTTCCTGCGCATGGACTGAGCGTTGCCTTTGAGTTTGCCCCGCGGTGTTCAAAAGGAGACACACAAACACACAGGAGTGAGCGAGAGATGGACAGAGAGGGCTTGCAAGACCAAAACTGCTAGAAAGGAAGGTCTGTTAGGAAAGAGGCAGTACAGGAGCTCAAGAGGAAATACCTTCTCTTCCAAGCAAGCAAACATGCACATTGAAGTTGCGGAAGTGCGAAAAAGCGATTGCCGCCACAGAATTGGGAAGGGGTCACTCGATCCAAAAGAAATTAATGCAGGGAGCAGTGAGGGAAGCCCGGAGCCTTCCCACTGGGGCAGTTGGGGATAATGGTGGTGGTTGTACAATTCATCTGGAAGCAGCTAGATGGGGAAGGCTCCGTTAACATGTCAGGCTGGGATGGGGAGACTCGAGTTCAAATCCTCACTCAGCTCCCAGTGGCCGGATGTGATCACTCAGCCTAACCTACCTCACAGGATTGTTGTGCAGGTAGAGGGAGGTAAAAAGCCCATTCTGCAGGTTGAGTGTGAAGAACCAGTATGTGAAGATACTTAGCCATTGTTGGTGAGAGTCTGCATTGCCTTGAGCTCACTCACTCGCTCGCTCATTTATTTATTAATTATTGTATTTCTTCACCACCCATCAGCTCAGAGGCTCCCTGGGCAGTTTACAAATTGAGCTTTTGGGAAGGTGACAGGAGTCTAACAGAATTAAGAATGATCAAGGGTGCATTTGTGCACACGTGAGGGCATGTGATGGGAGACAGTGTTGCATAGTGGTGAGAGCCTGGGATTGAGGCTTGGGAGAATTGGCTTTTAGACCTCACTTGGCCATGACATTCATGGGGTGACTTTGGACCAGTCACTGACTCTTACCTAACCCGCCTCACAGGCTTGTTGTGAGTATAAAATGTGGTAGGGAATTATGAAGCGGCCCTGAATTCCTTGTAAGAGGGAAAAAGGCAGGGTATTGATTAATAAATGATAGTAGTAGTAATTAGAAGCTCCCTCCCCACCACACTGACCTGTAAAAAGAGCGACATTGGCATGCTTTGGGTCGTAGGGGCACCGGGCCATGCCGCTGATGTTGTCTCCGATAAGTTCTAGAGCAGTTATCTGATGGAAGGAGAAGGAGGTTAGAAGAATTTCAGCACTCCATAGGAGTTGGAGTCTCCAAGACCAGAGATCTGGGTTCTAGTCCCCAGCTGTCAGCCGCATTAATTCTAATTCACAACTCTTCTTTGGAAAGGCTTTTTGCTTGGGGGCAAAAAAATGCCAGGACAGACGAGCTTTTCCTAAATGGAAATCAATAATCAATTTGTCTTGTGGATAGTTGTACACTGCCCAGAGAGTTTTGGCTGAGGGGTGGTAATAAATAGGAGGAGTAGTAGTAAAAGAAGCCCTGGCTTTGGACTATGGCTGCCATCAGCCCTGATCTCATGGTTGGGGATGATGGGAACTACAGTCCAAAACATCAGGACTCTGGTGTGCAGACAGCAGAGGTTTAGCTCTTCTCCCTGCTCCCAATCCAGATACAAATTCCCCCTCCTTCATCTGCTGTTGATCAATCAGTTTCCCTCAGGAAGGTTGCAGCTCCCATTAGCCCCATCCAGCATGGTGGAAGTTGTAGTCCAAAACATCAGTTTGCCAATCTCTGCTCATTTCCAGAATGGGCACTGGTTTGCCCACCGGGTGTTCCTGAAGTAGAGGAAAACCACATTTGCTCTGTGTTCTGCCTCCTATCACAAATGGGGGCTGAGGGGTAAGGATCCTGTCTCCTCGCTTTACCTCATGCCTTCAAACGTGAGCACTGATATTTATGCAGTGCAATTGCAAGTATAAAACTGAGGAATTAGCAGGAGAAATTGATGGTTTGGATAAGCAGCCCCTGCCTCTGGAGGGAGAAACCCTTTGGGAAAAGAAACCCAAACAGGGAAGGGTCACAAATTCATGAATACACACCATGGATTCTCCGTGGCTGCAGAGAAGTGGGATCAGATAAAAGGATAACCCTCCACTAGGGTTGAGTATGGTTAGTCCTTGAGCTGTGAGTCGTTGAAACAATCAGTGGTTCTAGGAAAACCCACAGCCAACCCACGTGAACAAACCATGGTTGGGTGACCACAAAAACCCATTAAGTCAACTCAGGATTTGCTTTTGGGTTGTGAACTGTGGATTGTTCACCATGGTTTGTTATCTCAGCTGGGTCTGGACAACACAATATCCCAAACTCATGGGTTCAGTGTAGGTCAGTGATGGTGAACCTATGACACATGTGCCCGAAGGGGCACGCAGAGCCCTCTCTGTTGGCACGCGATCGATCGCCCCAGCAGCCATGCACATATTCAGAAAGATTAAGGGTGCCGGGCAACCACGTCACTCATTAGCCGCGACTCCCCGAGCTTTCGCATGGCCGGTCAGTGAGCTGCCGGGGAGCTGCTTGGACTGTGATTTTAGCAGAAGGCAGGAAAGGTAGGAAATACACTCAGGTAGGAAATACACTCAGATGGCTTCTCCAGGGCCGGCCAAAAGCTGGTGGCCAGTGGAACGTTGCCCCCTTGTGCTGGTGGTCAGCAAATTCAGGTTTTGTTGCAGCATTGGCACTTTGCGATACATTAGTGGGTTCTGGGTTGCCGTTTGGGCACTCGGTCTCTAAAAGGTTCGCCATCACTGGTGTCGGTTGTCACCGAACTGTGGGTTCTTGTTGAATAGTGGCTTATTGGTAACAAAAAATAGTGTCTTAACCATGAACTATGAAAACACCCTGGTTTGTAGCTGGGCTGTAAATTGTGGTTTGCTAGTGTAACTGGAATCAAAAAACATGGCAACATTTCCAAAAGTTGGAACTCACAGCACAGTGACAACTCACACTCAACCCACACTCAGCCCTTGAGTGTTGGCTATTATTTTGTCTGAATCCAGTCAATATGGCCAACTTCTAAGAGGTGTGTGTGAAAAAACAGAATGGGAGAAAGGTAAATTGAATGGGACCAGCCTGGCACCCTCATGAGAAGTTGGGCTTCAGTTCCCAAAATCCTTGGGCAGCTGGAACTTGAGGAACATGGAGAGAAGCTGGAATGGAATATCCTGGAAGAAGTGAAGAAGTTCCCTTCCTGGTTCCAGCTGGGAGAGGCGGAGATTGGAAAATGGCTTGGAGCCAACCTGGCTTGGATCTCAGGTAACTTACGCTGTAGTTGGCACAGGTGGGGTTGAAGGCGTTGGTCCCGCAGACGAAGAGCATGTCGTCGTTACGCAGAAGCAGCACTTTGATGAAATTCCGGCATTCTGCCTGGGGAGGAGAAGTAAAGCAACGAGAGCTACAAAGCAGAGGCCCAAGAGTTCATGACATTACGTTGGACTGAGAGGGAGATGTTCTAGGAGCTCCAGCACCTTTGGGCTCTTGGGGCTACCTTGCACCCAAGGAACTTCTGTGGGCAGCCTCCCAAAGGGCCAGATCCATGCATTGCAGCGTGGGCATCTACCTGTCTCCTTTATGGAGCACAGGCTGCTTCTTCCTCAGCTAAAAAGTTTCTTCTACATCTGCCTGCAAAGAGCATCTGGATAAAGGTGTTCCTTGGGCTGAGCGGAGAGTTTCTGGATTTGCCCTCCTCTTCCTCCTTGCAGCTTGCTTACAAACCTGTAAGGTAGCCTGTGGTGTGATCTCTAAGTGTCTCGTGGGAGAGGTGAGGCTGGCATGACCTGGAAGCGTGACTTGCCCCAGTGCCACCTGGTCTGCTCGGGTGGCATTTGAACTGGAAGCTTTCCAGTGTGCAACAGTCTTTTAGCCATTACACGAGCAGTGGGAAGCAGACGAGCCAACACACTAATGAATACATAATTGTGCACTTTCTGCATGCAAGTCTGGGATCAAGGCCCTCCAAGCAAAGGAATTCTCCCCCCATCACATTTCCACCCACCCCCGGCGCCTGCTCGAGTGCAGATCTTTGTGTTTCTATTGTAGGTTTTCATGGTCTCTCGGCAATCTCCCATCCAAGCACCCTTTTTTCTCCCTGTTTCCATGGTTTCGAGCAGGCCAGAGCGGAGAGGAAGAAAAACAACTCTTTGAGGAGCTGGGTTGGGTGGGTTTTTCCTCCCCCCACACCACCCCAGTTTCCCAGTTTTCTTTGGAAATCATGACTTCTGCCAATCTGGAAGGCTGAAAAGGCACCATTTCAAGACTGAGAGATGGGAAGCGGTCCCAAAAATGAGGAAGGGGCCAAGAAAACACAGGAGCTGCTGGAGACTTGTTCTGGACCGGAGAGGAGCTACGCGTAGTGCTCCATGGTGGTGAACCTACTTTGGGGATGGAGCTTAGCACAACAGATCGATCCTACAGAGCTCAGCATAAAAGCTGCCATGGAGCAAGAATCCCACGGATTCTGGGATCCCATGGAATACATTAGCCTCCCTGCAAAGACCAGTTCCTGATGTCAAAGGTGGGAGGGCCAGCTGGCTACTATCCCAAGTAGCCAGCCAAAGGTTTCTCTGAACCAGAGTATCTCCACCATGGATGGCTCCCCCTAAAGTTCTCCACTGAGAGGTTTCCTATGTTGCAAAGCAGTCGGTGTGCTCCCATCTCCTGTTATATTTCCCACCTTTTCCCTACAATGGAGCTTCAGTTCAAGGTGAAACTGAGGAATGGGGAATTACAGACCTAGACACCAAACTCAGGCCACCAGCATTCCTGTATGGCCACACCCCGTTCCCCTCACTCTGTGCTGGTCTTTCCAGTCATAATCATTGGGTAGTTTTCTGGCTTTTCATATTTCTTAAAATGCTGCAGGTCCTAATAGGAAGAGTTCCGAGTAGGAATTTGCTGGCATGTTTTGTGTTCGGGGTCCTGTCCAGCGCTGGAATGCTGCTCGGGAACTTGGGAATTCAGCCCCTGGCTGAGAGACGCTCCACACCCCTGCGGTTCCTGCTGAGATGCAGACAGGACTCGCTGGGGAGCCTGCCCATCCCATCCCCATGTGGATTACAGTGCTGCACTTGGTTCTGGGCAACAAAGGATGCTTTCTAGTTGTTTTAGCCTGCACAAGCTCCATCATCCCTGAGTGATGAAAGCTGCAGTGGAAACACTGGAGAGCACCTGGAGAGATTCCACTCCCACCCAACGTAGTCACTGGGGTGGGCACAGCTTGTCTGAACAGATTAGAGAAGCTACAGAGGGAAGAGACGGAGATAGGAGGACTCTCTGAGCATGTACAGAGTGTTTTCATGGCTGAATAGCTATAGTCGACATAAGACATTGGGAGCGGGGTGAAGTACTGGGAATACACATTTAGAAGATGGAGCCCTGCTGCTCCCCCTCCTGACCCACACCCTTCCCTACTCTTCCTCTTTCCCTGCCTCTGGGAAAACTTCTCTGCATGGCAGAAGTTGGAGCCCCTTCCCCAGAGAGTTGCACAAGGTTTCTTGCATTTACTTCCCTTCTAGCTCCCTGCAAACATTTTATATCAAATGTGATTTATTAGGAGGCTCGTATAATTGGTTTTGTAATTAATTATTTCCGGTCTGTTGATCGGAACAGACATCTCATAATCAGTGCAAAATCCAATTTCCAGATTCTATTAACGCCTCCCTGGGCTGCATACACTGCAGAACCACCAAAACCTCTCAGGAGCCCCATCGGACTGAGGACGGGAGCCTAAAAGCTCCTGTGATCTCAGGGGGACTCACAGTTGCAGCTGAGAATGGGGGTGTGTGACGCTGTGCAGCTGAGCTAAGTGAATGCGGAGACACCTTAAGCTCAGCTGAAAATGCCTATTCAAAGTGGAGCGTTCCAAGCCCATGGCTCCAGCATTGGCAGGGTGCCGTATCCACTCTGGGCTCCGGCCTGCATGGAGAAGGAGCGATCCGTGGTCCTGAACGTGAGCAGAACAAGGCTTCAGCACCAGGGAGAGCTCATTAAGATGCCGAGCCAGGCAGAGCACCAAGGGCAGCTCCTTGAAAGTCAGATGAACCTGGATCCCTCACTGCTCCAACTGTGCTTCCAGACCATCATCAAAGTCCAAATGGTCCAGAAGGACCTCATTTTACAGGCATCAACACTGACAAAAGGGCATTGCATAAGTACTGTGTTCCTCTGAAAATAAGACTGGGTCTTATCCTAATTTTCACTCCAAAAGATGCACTAGGACTTATTTCCAGGTGATGTCTTATTTTTTCATGTGCAACTATCTACATTCATTCATTCATTTATCCGTGCACAAAATCTACATTTATTCATGCACAAAAATCTACATTTATTCAAATACAGTCATGCCATCTTCTTCTGGAACATCGTTATAACTCTCCAAACCCCAAATTGTGTTGCAATGAACACACTAAATGTGTCCGTTTGGGTGACGATCTTAACTGGGGCTTATTTTGGGGGTAGGGCTTATATTATGAGCATCCTGAAAAATCGTGCTAGGCCTTATTTTCCAGTTAGGTCTCATTTTTGTAGAAACAGGGTATCTGATGATACACAGCAGCAAACACCAGTCCTTCTACCACTGAACCTTTGCCATTTTCTATCAGAAATGCATGCGATTTGCTTACCTCATGTTTTCCCTTCATCCGACAAATGTTGATATCATGCTGGTTCGAGGTCCATGTTAGTTTCTGTGTCCAAAATGACAAAGGGGAATCAAATAAAAAAGAGTGGCAAAGATGTGCATGGGAACAACCACACAAACCACCCTGAAAAATGATGCCTCCATGTGGTTCAGGAGTCTCCAATCCACTCCCTGGAAAAGGTCTGAACCTGTGGCAGTTTTTAAAGAATCCACAGGCAAAATGATGAAGTACCGTATTTTTTGCTCTATAAGACTCACTTTTCCCCCCTCAAAAGTCAGGGGAAATGCCTGTGCGTCTTATAGAGCGAATATGTGTGCGCAGCAAGTCTGTCAGATGTGCAGCCCATGGGGAAGTGATGGGGAATGTGCCTGTGATGATGTGCCCATTGGATTCAGAATATTCTTTTCTTGTTTTCCTCCTCTAAAAACTAGCTGTGTCGTATGGTCAGGTGCATCTTATAGAGCGAAAAATACGGTAAATGTAACAGTTACAAATATCACGGGTGAATTTCCAGGCCAAGGGAGTGAGACTTGGGGAGAAGAAAGGAAGTGGAAGGATCCCACATCTCTGAGGGCCAAATCTGGGGGCTGGAGGTACCCCACCCTTGCTGTAAAAGGACCAGCATGTATAAGAGATGCACCATGCCAAGAATTCTGGGAGAGCAACATTTATTTTTTAATTTGCATGTAGCTTTTTCTGGCGCTGGCTGAGAGCTCCTTGGATCGATTACCAGGAGCTGGTGACTGAAAAGCTAGCAGGGGTCCCTTCTCCATTGCAGGTTTTATTTTGAGCTTCACTGGAGTTATTCATGATGTCCCATGGTGGAGGAGCTATTCTGAGGATGGAGTTAAGCACCACGGACAGCTCTCACAAAGCTCAGAATAAAAGCTGCAGCGGATCAGAGCCCCTGAGACAGAAGAATCAGCATTCCCTGTGTAATGCTTTTACATCTGTGCACTCGCACATACTCACATACGCACCACACAACAAATTATAATGCAAACCAGGCTTAATGGAGATTTAATAGAGACATCCACTGTGGTGTGGTGGTTGGAGCACTGCACTGGTGTTTGGAAAATCCAGGTCCTAGTCCCCCGCTTGGCCACAAAGCTCACCGTGTGACTTTGGGCCAGTCATTCAGTCTCAGCCTGGCCTACCTTACAGGGTTGTTGTGTGGACTAAACAGAGAAACAGTGAGGGCTACCTAAGATGCTTTGGATTCCTTGAAAGGGGGCAAAAAGGCAGACTATAAATGGAATCATCCTCAGCATAAGCGGAATTACAGCTACCTGCTTGAATTTTCCACTTACCCGATGGTAGCGCATTTCGCTGGAGGAGGCAGGCTCCAAACTTATGCGGTACAAATTATCCCTAAGCAGGACAGGGAAGGGAGAAAGAAACAAAGTCAGTGAAGTGCCCAGGAGAGAGAAACAGCCTTTGCTTTCTGAAGCTTGCACAGTTTTCCCACAACTTTACAGTTTTTAAATTTTAACAACACAGAAGTACAGTCCCTGGATCTTGAGACTAATCTGGAGGGCCAGTGTGGTGTAGTGGTTAGAGCGTGGGACTGGGACTCGGACGACCTGGGTTCGAGTCCCCGCTCAGCCATGGAGCCCACTGGGTGCCTTTGGGCCAGTCCCAGACTCTCAGCCCAGCCTGCCTCACAGGGTTGTTGTTGTGGGCATAATACTGAGAGCAGGAGAGGCAGAATGAGAGGCAGTGTGGTGCAGTGGTTAAGAGCATGGGACTGGGACTCAGGCGATCTGGGTTTGAGTCTCCGCTCAGCCATGGAGCCAACTGGGTGACTTTGGGCCAGTCCCAGACTCTCAGCCCAGCCTGCCTCACAGGGTTGTTGCTGTGGGGATAAGATGGAGGAGGAGAATGATGTAAGCTGCCTTGAGCCCTTTGCAGGAAAAAGGCAGGATAGACATCAGAAAATAAATAAATCAATAAATAAAAATCACATGTTGGGACTGATGGCCCGCAGTTCATGTATCCACATACTCTGTTTCTATACTGCCTAACAGCCAGAGCTCTCAGGATAGTTTAGAAAGATTAAAACCTTTAAAGTATAATATAAAAAGCACATGCATACCAACATGTAAACACGCAACTCTGAAAGAATTTATTTATTTTTAACTGTTAACAAGAACAAGACTGAATCAAGGCCTCACTAGATGCCGCTGAATGTCTGTGAGAAGGTATGAACCGCACACCAAAGACTGAGCAAGGTGGGTGCCATGTGGGCCGCAATGAGGAATCGTTTCAGAATTGGGGTGCCACCACTGTGAGATCTTTCCCTCTTTGCTTCTTTTCAGGTCTCCCTTGGAGGAGGCACCTGGAAGAAGGTCTGAGGAGACGAACATCATTTATGGCTAGGTTTCTGCTTGGAGAAATCTTTGTCGGGTATAGCAGGCCTGATACATGGTTCTCCAGGGATACAGGCATGGCCTAAACTCAGCCCTTCTACATGCATAGTGAGGGATTTACCATCCAGCCCCACACATGTTCATCTTGTTATTTGTATCTATTCCATTATGATTGTTGCTGTTAGTCGCGAAGTCGAGTCCGACCCATCGCGACCCCATGGACAACATTCCTCCAGGCCCTCCTGTCCTTCACCATCCCCCAGAGTCCACTCACGCTCACACCAACCGCCTCTGTGACTCCATCCAGCCGCCTCATCCTCTGCCGTCCCCTTCTTCTTTTATGATTATGATTAATTTTTATTTATTAAAAGCTTTTCTATCCCTTCCACCACTAGCATCTTGGGATGGCTTACAATGAAAAACAATTGTAATAAAAATAACAACGTATTATTGCACTGATATCCCAACATTTTCTCTCTTGCAGGGAAAACAAGCTGGAAGAGATGGTCCTCCCATCCATTTTACGCTCCAAACAACCCTGCAAGGTAGGTTAGGGTGAGTATCAGGGACTGTCCTATAGTTGCCTAGTGACCCTTGTGACTGAGTGAGAACTAGAACAACACTAGTTGTTGGACTTCTAGTCCTCATGAAGGACTAAAAAAATCCTTCTCATTATGTTTTACTGCACTGAATGGCAGCAGTTCTCCAGGTTTCCTTTCCCAGTCATGCCTTGAGATATCAGAGATGAAAACTGAGTCCTTCTGCAGTCAGAGGTGCTCTACCTCCAAGCAATGCTTCCCTTAAAAGGACAATAAGATTCTAGTCCTCATGAAGTAGAGGGATTAGACTAGACTGAAGACTAGAGGGATTAGACAAAAGAGGAACCTCCATAGGAAATGGGTACTGGGGGAAATAGATAAAAGGGTATACCGGGAGGAGGAGGCCCGTTGCAGAAGGATTCTTCGCAAGACTATGGCTGATTATGAGCTGAGATTTGCCAAGAATATCAAGAGCAACAAAAAGGGCTTCTTTCAGCATCTAAATAGCAAGAGGAAGGGGAGAAAAGTAGTGGGATCGCTAAATAAGGAGGAAGGGGATCCAGTGACTGATATAAGGGAACAGGCACTAAATGACTATTTTGCCTCTGTGTTCTCCTCAAAGCAGGATGGGGGAGATCCGCATAGGAGATTAGATGAGGCTGGGGACTTAGGGGCACAGATTGGAGTCACCCCCCTTGAAGTCGAGGGGCTCCTCAGGGCATTGGACATTACAAAGGCGCCAGGCCCTGATGGGTTACACCCGAGAGAGAGTTGGCAGGGGTTCTCTCACGCCCGCTGGCCTCCATTTTTGAGGCCTCGTGGAGAACGGGTGAAGTTCCAGAGGACTGGAGGGTGGCGTCAGTGGTCCCAATTATCAAAAAGGGTAGTAGGAAGGACATGGGGAATTACAGACCTGTTAGCCTTACGTCCATTGTAGGAAAAACAATGGAAAGGCTCATAATAGAGAGAGATCTAGTGATGCTAGATAGGGAAGGGAGGCTGACAGCCACACAACACGGCTTCCGCAGAAACAGGTCCTGCCAGACAAACCTTGTGGAATTCTATGACAAGGTTTCAAGATGGCTAGATGGAGGGGATGACGTGGATGTGGTATACCTGGATTTCAGCAAGGCCTTTGACAAAGTGCCCCATGATATCCTGGTGGAGAAACTGAGGAGTTTTGGGATACACCAAAGCACTGTCCGGTGGATTAGGGCATGGCTGACTGACCGAAAGCAGAAGGTAACCATTAGCGGGGAATCGTCGGGATGGCAGCCAGTGACAAGCGGGGTCCCCCAGGGCTCTGTCCTGTGGCCGATCCTGTTTAATCTTTTCATAAATGACATGGAAGAAGGGGTGAACAGTCTGCTGATCAAATTCGCAGACGATACTAAAACTGGAGCAGTGGCCACAACTGAGGAGCAGGTACTCCAGATCCAAAAGGATCTGGACAGACTATGGAAGTGGGCAGGAGACAACAGGATGGTGTTCAATGTGGATAAGTGCAAGGTCTTGCACTTGGGGCATAGGAATGGGTGTCACAAGTACAGGTTAGGGGACAAGTGGCTGGAGAGCAGCACTTGTGAAAGGGACCTCAGGGTACTGGTTGACCGCAGGCTAAACATGAGTCAGCCTTGTGATGCGGTGGTCAAGAGGGCGAATGCCACCCTTGGTTGCATAGCCAGAGGTGTGGCTTCTAGATCGAGAGAGGTATTACTGCCACTCTATATGACTCTGGTGTGCCCGCAACTGGAGTATTGTGCTCAGTTTTGGGCCCCTCATTACAGAAAGGATATAGCCAGGTTGGAGTCAGTGCAGCGTAGGGCCACAAGGATGGTGGCTGGTTTGCAGGGGACGGGCTATGAGGCGAGACTGAGGGAACTGGGTCTCTTCAGCCTGGAGAAGAGGAGACTCAGAGGGGATATGTTGGCAACATACAGGTATGTGAGGGGGTGTCACATGGAGATGGGGAGAGGCCTGTTCTCCCCTGCAGAGGAAGGCAGGACGCGCTCCAATGGAGCAAAGCTCAGGGAGCCAAGGTTCAATTTGGATGCCAGGAAGCACTTCCTGACAGTCAGGACCCCGAGGGCGTGGAATGGGCTTCCACGGGAGGTCGTTGAGGCCCCATCGGTGAGGGTGTTCAAGGATAGGCTGGATGTGCACATGGTGGGCATGTCGTGAGCAGATCCGGCTGGTGCCAGAGGTCAGACTAGATGGCCCGGGAGGTCCCTTCTGACTCGATCTGTTTCTATGTTTCTAAGTAAGAGCTGATTGAAACAGGAACACAAACTTCCTCATAACTAGTTGGATGATCTGTTTGTAATAACTGGAAAAAATATTTGTGGTTTCTGACCCTGGAATCTTTCCCAGTCCTAACCAGAGAAGTTTAGAATTGAATCCGGGATTGTCAGCATGAAAAGCCAGGGCTAGGACTGCTCCCATCTCCCACTGCCAGGTATGAATGTTTCAAGCGCAGCTCCTAAGCAACAGGCAAAATAAACTGCAATGATTCATGGGGCGCGTTTGCTCCAGGAGGCCAAATGCATCTCACGCCTGCCTGTCCTTCTTTAAAGTTTGATACATCCCAATTAAAGCAAGCAAGAGCTTTTCCACTGGGGCTAATGAATAAATATGTTGTCTGCACTTCCAAGGCTTCCCATCTGGGGAAATGTTCCCTGGAATAGGATTGATTCCAGCATCACAGAATAGCTTGCAAGCTTTTGCGCTCACCAAGAAATTCTTTTTCTCCCAGGGGCGCAAATTAAGCCAGGAAGGGAGTGGTGTTGAAAGAAAAATGCAGCTGTCCTGATCGAAACCAAAGTCCATACTTTACACAATGCTAAGCCAGAATCAAGGAGCCCTTCTGCAGACCCCAGTCTACTGGGAAGTGTTGCTGCAAAGCATGCTGGGATAAACCCTCTCCCCTTGCAAACAGAAAAGCTTTCTGCTATTCGAGCCCCCTCCTTGCTTAGTTCCCCACTTGCTGAGGGGAGAAGAAGGGGCTTTCTCCCCAGTAATGCCAAAGCCTAGCAAAACAACGCGCAATCTCAAATCCACCCCCCGCCCCCGGTCCGGGGTCCCAAATCCAGCAACCCTGGAGCATCATGTTGTGGAATCCCAGCTTTCATGCAAATCCCTCCCCATTCTCAAAAGTGCAGATTCCTTCCCAAAGCATAGTTACTAGAAGGAAGAGCTTTGAATACCACATGCTGGTATTCTGGGGAGTTTCAGCCCCGCCCCTCTCCCCTCTGGCCTTGCCCACCTCTGGACAGTGGTCCCTGGGTGTTTCTCTGAAATGAATCCCCCACCCTGGCCTAGGGATTCTACATCAGTCAATGGGCAGAGGTAAGTCAAGGTGAAATTTCCCAGGGCTTAGCTATGGTGGAATGGTGAGCCTCCATTATTAGAGGCAGTGTACCTGAGAAGGACAATTAGTGGGTAGGGTGGGCTAACCCTGCCTTGGTGGGCTTCCATACCCTGTTTGCAGGCTTCCCAGGAACACCCAGCTGTACACGATGGGATAAAAGGACGTTGCACCCCATGAAGTCCTCTCGGTCTAATCCTGGAGGGTCCATTAAAATTTATTCATTACCTGGTCTATTCAGAAATGGCCTTGGGTTTGCAAATGGAGTCCCAGCTCATTCGTCTAAGGCAGCTGAATCGCTGTCTTTGCAAACTCTTCTCTTTGAAGTGACCAGCAACAGCGGTGGGGAGGAGAAATGCAAATTTGCATCTGGTGGATGTGTCAGATGAGAGTCCCATTTCTCTGCCTGGGTTGGTTCTTCTAGAAAAGTGGATTGGCTCCCTTCCACAAGGGGGAACGGGGTGTGACCATCCTGGAACCCGGGGTAGGCTGGCTTTGGTTCTGGGGCCTGTGGCCCTTCCAGTGGGGTTCTGCACCCCTGCTGCCAGAAAAGCTCCACCAACATTCGTTTGCCCTTGAAGGCTTGTGAGATTTAAAAGAGAAGATCCTCTCCTATTAATCCTCCAGGACTTTTGCCTTGGATTTCAGTGGGGCCCCTCATCCACTGCAGCCATTCTCCTGAGCTCTGAGCTCTGTTTGCGGTGCTGAATGCCATCTTCAAAAAGCTTTTGCCACCATGAAATGCCATGGAGAGCTCCTTTCAAGCACGGGTGAAACCTGCAATGGAGAAGGGGAGTTCGATGCTAGAAGTCTTCCTTCCTCATCTCCTCCTCCTCCTGACTTCTACTTGCCTGATGGGTAGACAGAGTGCTAAAGAGTCAGGAGCCACGGCATGTTTCTGTCTTCTCGGCACTGCTGCTGTTTGGACACGACAAGCAAGATGGTGAGCAAGCAGCGGGCAGCAGGAAAGAGCAGAAGGAGTTTTGCCAGAGTCCCTGATCAGACCCATCCTTGATATTGAGTGGGGGACATGGAAGCCACTGCCTAGAAAAAGCAGCACGCATGAAAATGGTGATCACCTTTCTCTGCAGCTTTTCAGCAGAGGTGTTTCCTGCCTCTGTGATAAAAACCCCTCTCCTCTCCTCTCCTCTCCTCTCCTCTCCTCTCCTCTCCTCTCCTGTGATTGCCACCCAATGGCCAAGCTCTCTGGGTAGTTTACAAAGATTACAAATGCAGAGTCAACCCCATGCACATGCAGATGTAAAAAGATGTGACACACGGAGAGACAGCCCCATGTCTAAAAGCAATTCTGAACAATGAGTGAGGGCTCAAATGCAAGACCCGATTAGAAACCTCGTCATACGTTGTCGAATGCCTGAAAGACGCAAAGATCGATCATTTCTTCCCCTGGGCTGACAAGAAAATAACAACAGTGGCAGCAGCAACAACAAAGGAGCTTTGTGGACAAAGAACGACAATCCTGCCACATGTTGACACACATCATGCTCAAGGCACATGGTGTCAGCCCACACTTGTCCCCCGCAGATAGCCAGAACCCTACGGGCTCTTTGGAAAATGCTTGTTTGGAAGTTCCATGTAAAAACATGGCTGGACTTTCTGGCACCCCCTGGGGATCGGCGAATCCATGAAGCTTGCAGGCTGAGATTGCCTGAGCTGTGCCTTGATGCTTAGACAGCCTCTCTTGTGTTTTTACTTGCACTTCCCCCCAGAAGTCACCCAATTGCCCACTTTCTCCCATAGAAGTGGAAATTCTTGTGCATTTTTAGAGAGGGTGCATCTTGCAAACATTTTTGCAAGCTTCGAGCCACAACTTTCTGCAAAAATGGTTCCCTTTTCATTGGCATTCAGGGTGGTGGATGGGACACGCTTGGGTCAAAAACAAAAACAAAACATGTGGCTGTACATTCCTTGTGTTGCGGGTCGGATCGATCCACAACATGGTGCATGCAGCTTTGCACTGTGGGGGGAATTCAGACGGACGTATTGGAGGGGACTGAGAAGGAAGGACTCCCTGGAGAAGACCCTGATGCCAGGAGCAAGAGATGGCAAGAGAAGGAGGGGACGGCGGAGGATGAGGTGGATGGAGGGGGTCCCTGGGGCAGTCGGCGTGAGCCTAGGTGGACTCCGGGGGATGGTGGAGGACGGGAGGGCCTGGAGGAGTGTTGCCTATGGGGTCGCGAAGGGTCAGACACGACTTCGCAACTACAAGAAGTAACAACATTGGAGGGGACAAATGCAGGGGATCCGTGGAACAGTGCTGGGAAAAAAAATGTTCGGGGATTGAATCAGGGTCCAGCTGGGTGGTGCTTGGCTCTGCGAGGCAGTGGGCATTTGCCCAGGGTCTGGTGCGAGGCCCAACCCCTTGAAGCTCTCTGGTCCGAGGGTGGAATAAATGACGGGCCACCTGGGAATGTTTCCCTTCCCAAGGGCATCTTGATTGGCACGTGGGAAAGGCCCTCTGCTGACCTCGCACAGGGCTCCCTCCTAGCAAGCACAGATGGGCAGTTCACAGATGAGGTGGCCACATTTCATTACTCCGCCATCTGGTGTGCACAGCCTGGCGTTTAAAAGTCCCGTTAAAAATGCAAATAGATAAAAGTTACACACCCAGAACGGGATTAGTGATGTGTGAGATGCTGTGGGCAGGGTGCGGGAGCGTGGCAAGGTGGGAACAGGGGTGGGTCAGTGGAGGAGAAATAGGCATCCGTGCCAAAGGGAAGTCCCTGGGGAAAGGAGTTTGCAGATTCTAAGCCCCATCAAGGAAAAGCGGGTGATGGCAGCTGAGATTGTGGAGTTTGGGGAGTAGCTCAGGTAGTTGAGATGTTGGGCGTTGTCCAAGCTGCCACCTTTGGGAGGGGCACAGGGATCCATGGCTTGGATGCTTGCTCTTCATCCATCCAATCCATGGGAAGGAGGAGGAGGAGTGCTGTTGTGAGAGGCACAACATGCTAGACCTCATTGTACGCTCTTGATCAGAGAGAAGAATGGCCTACAGCACCGCAGGAGTTAAGCCGGGCAAACGCTTTGCAACACACTTGGAATTGATCAGCTAGGGCATCTCAGCCAGCCCATGTCTGCTAATTTGGGTTTGGTTTGGTGGACTGCAGGTTGCTATGGTGATGAAGCAGGCAACATGGTGCTCCCTTTGCTTGAACCAACCCCTCCCCTCCCTTTGGTCAAAGATGCAACCTTCGCCTCCAGCACAAGTGGAGCTTCTGATTCAATGCAGCTTTCACGTTGAACTATGCATGCACTATCCACGGTACTGAAATATGCATGCACACACTGACACTGAAGTATCCAGTGGCTCACACATACAGACATGTAGGCACTCGCCTACACAGAACCAAAGACTGTGTCCATCTGTTCACAGATACCCCCATCTATCCATCGATTTAGAGAAGAAAGGGCATTGGAACATGCACAGAGTGCCCTGTTTTCTGTAGGGATGGGCCACAAGTCATCTTGCACTTCGAAACTGTTGCGTTTCAACTAGACCAGAGTTTCAAGGGCCCTGATGCTAAGATAGTCAACAGTGCCAGCCCACAAGAAAGGCTCGTCCTGAACTACCCATCTTTTTTCCATGCTCAGTTTTGAACTAAGGCTGTCTTCCAGGAAGCAACTTCAAATTCCAAAATCCACCTCTGAGCATGCAAAGAGTACTTTTCCCTCTTTGCTGAGCAACCATTGCTGTGTGTGAACATGCTTGGGAATGGGCCAGAGCTAAATCCAGGGAGCATTTCTGTGTTTGGAGAAACCACGTTTCCTTAGTCATAAGACATAACTTTATTTAGCTCCAACTAGTTCTTGTCTGGTGTACAGGATCCAATGGCTTTGAAGGAAGACAGCAAGCAGTTCCTCTCTGGAAAGACTGAGCAAAGAGGGTTAAAAAGGTAAAGGTTTCCCCTTGACGGTAAGTCCAGTCCTGCCTGACTCTAGGGGGCGGTGCTCACCTCCGTTTCCTGGCTGAGGGAGCCAGCGTTTGTCTGCGGACGGTCTCCGTGCTCGTGTGGCCAGCATGACTAAACACCGAAGTGCAGGAACGCTGTTACCTGCCCACCGAAGTGGCACCTTTTCATCTACCTGCATTTGCGTGCTTTCGAACTGCAAGGTTGGCAGGAGCTGGGACGGAGCACGGGAGCTCACCCCGTGTGCAGACTCGAACCGGCGACCTTTCGATCAACCAGCCCAGCAGCACAGCGGTTTAACCCACTGCGCCACCTGTGGCCCTGCAAAGAGGGTTACTTTAGATCAAACTGACGACGACTGAGGATGGGCACTGCATATGCAGCATGTCCCAGATTTGTTCTCTGTCTCCGTCATGGACGGCAGCAAGACGAGATCTAAGGGACTGATGCTGCAGGAGGATAGATTTGGGTTGGCTATTAGGAGAAACATCTTGGAGGGAGTGGCTTAGGAAGTGGGTTCCCCTTTGCTGGGGGCATGGAAGCAGGAGCTGGACAGACAGAAGGTGGACAGGGACACCCCAACTTGAGGTTTCTTGCATTGAGTAGGGAGTGGACTAGAAACATAGAAACAGAGCGAGTCAGAAGGGGCCTCTCGGGCCATCTAGTCTGACCTCCGGCACCAGCCGGCTCCGCTCATGACATGCCCACCATGTGCATGTTCAGCCTGTCTTTGAACACCCTCACCGATGGGGCCTCCACCACCTCCCGTGGAAGCCCATTCCACACCCTCGGGGTCCCGACTGTCAGGAAGTGCTTCCTGGCATCCAAGATGCCCTTCAAGATCCCTTTCAGCTCTAGGATTCTATGCATAGCCTGAAGTGTTAAAGCTTCCATGGCTTTATTATTATTATTATTATTATTATTAATCATGTTATCATACTGATCATTTATTCTTTTCATTTCTATAGCACCCAATAGCTGAAGTCTCTTTAACAAGACAAAAAAGGCCCAAATAGAGATAGCAAAATAATAAACTGTAAAACTATTTAAAGAGTGAAAAACAATTTCCATATGAAAATATTCAAAAGATAGCTGATGTTTGTGCTCTGTCATATGGCATTAAATACCATTAAATGCCTGGAGTAGAAGGTGATTTAAACCTGATGCTAATTAGATAATAAAACCTGCTGGTGCCTGTGGGAAGCTTGTTCCATAAGTGGAACTATCTAGAATTATTCCATAAATGGAATAATTCCATCCTCATCATTATAATAAACTGATAGACTTGATATTGTATGTATAAGGCAAAACACCCATTTTCGTTTACTTGGAACACACAGATCTGGTTGCAAGATTCTGGGCTACACAGAACTCCTTTGTGAGCAGGAATGCTGTGTTACTTCAAAGCCTTGCATCCTATGTTCCAGGGAGGGCAACCTCCATCTTACATCCTTCCTGGATCCTGGCCCTTCCCAATTTCGGAGGGATCGCTGTCTGAGGATGAGCCCTGCAAAGGGGATGTTTCATTGATCAGAAATTGGAGGCAAGCCGGGAATTCCTACACAGGCCTCCTGTATTGCCACCCCACCCCACTCATGTCTAGTTCCTCCCAGATGTTATGCAGAAGAGGAGAGGAACTAGATGACCTTATGGGAGGTGTTGGGTTCAGGATGGGGCCTCTCCCTCTGGAAGCTATCCACCCCATCAACTTGGACCAGGGATGTAATTTGGCCCTCAGACTAAACGTTTGCCTGCTTCTGCTCTGTTTCAGCTTGTATTAAGAGTGACTTTTCTCCTGGTACAATTCCTAAATTAGAATAGACAGATGTGGTTCCTTCTTTTCCAGCAAAGTATTGTAGAAGGCCAGGCATTCCATCCTGCACTCAGATTTGGCTTAGATGCATTTGAACACATTTGCACAAATTCGGAGTTGCAAAAAGAAGTCAGGTGGCTTCTAGAGATTTGGGGCTCCTCATGCTAACATCACCTCTAATCAACATGCTCAGTTTGTTCCTGACCAGCATTTACCAAGATATTCAGGAGAATAACACTGTGGAATTTACAAAAGGCATTTATGGGCCACAGCGAAACCGGTGGATTCCCTCATCCCGAGAACCTCCCTTCCTTCAGGGCTGCACACAGAAAGCAGATTGCTGTTTCTCCACACAGTTTTGCCCCTTCCCCAAACAGCATCATCATTGATTTTTTTTTTAAATTAATTGTTTCATCTGTTTAAACTATCTGGAATTTTGGATACTGGAACTGCATGCTTTATTTTACTGTTTCAGTATTTAATGTTTTATTGAGCATTGCATCTTCTGTGTTGCGCTTTATGAATTACTGTGAACTGCCCAGTGACTGGGTGGCATAGAAAGCAAATGAATAACACCCATCTTTGCAGTTTTAGTTACGCACTGTTGTTCTTAGAGGCTTTATGGGGGATCTAACTGGCTGAAGAGCAGGGTGAATTTTGTGTGTATGCTTGAGTAAAATTAAGTGATTCGTAAATACACCAAACTTTACAAAGACCCCTGCCTTTATACTTCAACACAACTGGCCTATAGCTTCAACCAGAGATTGGTTGTTTATTTGACATCAGTGTGTGAAATTACAGCCCTCCAACCAATTGTTTCCCGGACTGGGTTACCCAGAAACACTCCAGAGTATTACCTTCTCTTTTGTGTCATTCTTGATGGCACAGGGTCTTCTAGACCCTAAAAATTGCCCTCTTCTACTACCTGTCTACCAGGTAAACCTTGGAACTTGGGGAGAACTGTATGCAGTCCCCGGGTTAAGAACAAGTTCATGCCTGAGATTGTTTTTAAGTCCAATCTGTACGTAAGTTGGATCATGTATATAACAATCATATAAAACACTTAAGAAACATTCCATATAAACTAAAACATCTTAAACACAGTACAGCATTTAAATAATGGTAATAATATAGAAGCAATAAAATAAACACTGGTACTGAAGAGAGAGAGAGAGAGAATTTGCATGTATGGGTGTAGGTATTCAGTACAGCTCTTAAAACGGTTTGGGTGAAAGATAGAAAGATAAGAAAATAGTAAAGATTATTAAAGGTTAACATTTCTTGAGCTAACTTTAAGCCTAACATTAAATGGTTGATGATGAAGATGAGACTGGTGTTGGAGAGTCACAGCTAAATGGTTTGGGTCCAGAATACCTGAAGGAGCGCCTTCTTCCCTCTGTGCCTGCCCACCCCTTGAGATCTGAGGTGGAGGTCCTTCTCCGAGAGCCCTCTTTGAAGGAGATTAAGAGGGAGAGTACCCAGAGGAGGGCCTTCTCGGTGGTGGTGCCCTGACTTTGGAACACACTCCCCAGTGCCATCATTTTATTCTTTTAGGCATGAGGCGAAGATCTTTTTATTTTCCCAATATTTTAACTTTTAAATGGTTTTATCTTTGATTTTATCATTAATGGTAGGATGCAGTGCATTGTGTGTTGTTTTGCTTTTTGCTTTTTGTAAGCTGTCCAGAGACTTTAGTATTGGACAGCATATAAACTCTTTAAATAAATTAATAAATAAATTTGTAATGGGGGGGACTGGGTGTATACTGTCTTGCTGGGCAAATCTTCTTACATGTAGGGCATTCTTGGTCTTGAATTATAGATCCATTCCTGGGAAGGCTTGGATGTGATTCTCACAATAGCCACAGCAGAGATGGGACAAGACGCCCTTCACAGCCGTACCCAAACTTTTCCTTCCCAGGTGGAAGCTGAAGAGCAAACCTTTTCCTGAGCAGCTGCAATGTTTGCCAGCATTCCGTGTCCTCACACCATCTTGGCCAGCTGGAGGCAGAAGAGGCTTTAGAAAGAACTGCCATACCTTGGATTAGTGGGATCCACTATAGCATGGGTCCTCAAACTACGGCCCGGGGGCCAGGTCTGGCCTGCCATGCCCTTTTATCTGGCCCGCCTCAGAGGTTTTCAATGCGCCAGGTGTGCGCCCACTGCTGCCCACATCACCCCACACCGGGGAGGCGGTGGCTGGCTTGCCCAGAGATCCTTTTGGACTTGTCTGGAGAAAACGATCTCCAAGCGAGCAAGCCGCTGCATCGCACGCCCACTGCTGCATCGTGGTGCATGCCCACCCCCGCCTCGCCTTGCCTCCCCTTGCCACACGTGCCCACGCGCCTGCTCCCCACCCCCCCAGCGCTGGCCCGCGCGCCCTGCGGACAACACTTTCCAGCCTGCACACAGCACTGGCACCTTTCAACAGGCCCCCTGGTGGAAAAGTTTGAGGACCCCTGCACTACAGGATTAGAAAACTGCCTGCATTCACAATAACCTTGGATCTTAGAACTCTTGGACTCCGCCCTCCTTTTCGGTCTGCTCCAGGTCCACCTTGCACCAAGCATTTGGATGGGTGCCCAGCACGGAGTCTGTGGGGCCAGCTTGTACAATGCCTCCCACAAGCTTGCTGTGCAAATGTAGTTCTTCCACATTCATGATTTGCTGACTTGGTATCCTTTGCACAAAAAGCTACATGCTTTGTGTAGTTTGGGCAATGAATTATGGACTTTCTGGGCAGGACCAAGTCTGGGAAGGAAGCAAGAGGTCTGGATCCTGGCTTGATCTTTGCCTGCCTAACCTGCAGGCAGTTAAATATAGGTAGGATTTACCTCTCCCCAATGAACAGGGTCCTGTTGAATGTGAGCATCCGCTGGATGTTGAGTCGCTCTGCCCCGCCATCTTGGCTGGAGAACCGGCCTATTCCGTTGCCCACGAAGACTGAATACTGTTTCACATCTGCAGGAAAATGGGAAAAGGTAAATGGAGAATTACAAGCAGCTTCCAAAATTCGGCAGGCCACTAAAAGTGAGCTAGTGTGAGGGGGGCAGGGGTTGGACTGGGGAGAACTGCTTGGTCACAAAGGTCAATGAGCAATGGTTGTGACTGTGCTACTTTGCAGGGTTGTTGTGGAAATAAAACAGGAGACATTATGTGAGCATCTTGGAAGGAAGAGTGGAGGGTGAGAATGGGACAAGCTGCAAAGTCGGAGGAATGGAGTCATAATGCAACAAGGACTAGAACTGGGCTCCTTCCACAAAGCTTCCTATTCCCCTGCCAGTCTCTGTCCCAGAATTCTGAATGCTGCATTTATTTTTTAAAGTTAGGCAGGTGGTAAAAGTGGGGTTGGGGGTAGGAAGCATTTTGTCAGTTGTCTTCAATGAGTTTTTTTGTGGAGGTCTGCAGTCATTCCATGGTGCAGGGAAGTGGGAAGAGAAAGAAAAATCTTTTCTGAGTGTTTTGTGGTCAATTCACATTGAACAGTCCTCTTAGGAGTTCATTCGTGGGCATGAAGGATGTTGCAGGATCAGACTGGACCAGGAAGTGGGCATCATCCTTGAACTCAACGCTTCCTTCCAGAGAATCATGAAAGAAAAACAGTCTGGAGACAGAGACGCCCCGTTTCGTCATTCCCTTTGCAAGTGGCAAAGTGAAGATGGGCGTGGACAGATGGTGCCTTGTCAAATAATATTCAGGGTACGGAGTGGGAATTTCTGCCCTGCCCAATCCAAGCTCTACTGCCTTGTCTGGAGGCTTGGGGTGAACACCCCCAACCTCTGACTGGAGATGACAAATGGATTTGTGCAGCTCATCCTTCCCAGTGTGGGGGGAAGTGGACGATATGGGCTTTTATCATGGAAGGGGAGGGTTTTGGCAGGGCTCAAGAACACCCATACTGAGTTTGAAACAAAGAATGGGTGCCTTTTCTTCCTCCTCCTTCCCGATCGCTTTTCCTTTTGTGTTGTGACTTTAGGCAGGTTATTTTTCAGCCTGCCATCTTGATCCAGGAAGGAAAGATGTCTGCTGGCCCAAAACGATTGTCCACCCTTCTCTAGGGAGCAGGGACCAAATTCTCCAACGGCTTGCGGACAGCTAGTCAAAGAAAAAGCTCGGAAGATGCAACAAAGCCGTCCTTTTCCGAGCAGTGCAGGACTCCACAGCCTCAGCCACATCCCACCCATCATGACTTCCCTCCAAGCTTACAGTCATCCAGGGCCACGGAGATGGGGCCGGGCTCCTCGGGGAAGAGGGCGTGTGTCGGCGTCTCCAGCAGCAGTAGAAGCAGGACAAGAGACAGACGCATGGGTCTCACCGTGTCTGCTCGTAAAGTGCCCATCGCACCTGCAAGGGTTGGAGATGACCAAGGCATTAATCCAGTGGAGGGATCTGTGTTTGCATCTATGCAGAAGATGACACTACTCCCTAGATGCCCCGCGCGTGAACTCATCACATCTGCTGACTGCATGAACCCTGGAAGAAGGCAGAAAAATGGTCTGGACTTCATCCATTAGCCAGGAAAGGAATGAGCCCTGAGAAGATGCAGCGCAGCAAGAAAAGAAGTGCTTTGCAGCAAGAGAAGCCACCACAACCCGGCCTCACACACGGGCCGAGGGAGAACAGCTGCTTGTTCCCTTCCTGGCCACAAAGAACACCCATGCTGAGTTTGAAACAAGGAATGGGTGCTTTTTCTTCCTCCTCCTGCCCAATCTTTTTCCTTTTGTTTTGTGACTTTTAGATTGCTCGCCTGAAGGCAGGGGGCTGTGTCATGATTTGTCTTTGCAAGCCGCCCCGAGAGTCCCTTTTAGCCGTGGACCAGGATAAAAAAAATCCTAGGAAAAATAAATAATGCACAAGCAAAGGACCACTTCCTTCCCACGGAGACCTACGGGAATTGTTCCCCAAAGCTGCAGACTTTTTACAAAGGAACTGAAATGAGGGGTTGTTTGGAAACCAAACTTAGGTGATGAATTCTGCCATCTAAAGGTGCCACATGAACCAGAGGAGGAGGAGGAGACTGCTGGATTGAAAAGTTTCAAAAGTCAGTGCTCCACCACTACTTCATAATGTGTGCAATGTAGGGGGATACTAAAGAAGGGGCACTGATTTATTTTCTGCCGAAAAGATGGAGCTGGGGAGACTGGTCCTCAGCCAGAGTTTCTCATGTTGGACTGGGACGCAGAGATTCCAGCTCAAGTCCCCAGCTGGCATGGATACTCTCTGGGTGCCTCTCTCCCAGCTGTCCTACCTCACAGGGTTGTTGAGAGAAGGAATTGGATGTGGGTTCTGTGCAGGGGGAAACAAGCCGAGATACAAATGTGGCCTTTGTGATTATGGCATCTGCCTCCCCCACTCCACGTGTTGGGGCAGACAGGCTGGTCAAATGCTTCTTGCATTACAGGCAGCCTAGAGTTAAATGAATGCGGGAGAAATGCACGATGGTTACAAATGAGTTGGGATTTCTATGAATCCAGCCCATAGAATCTGTAGCAGCCCGGCTTCTTCCAAGTGGCTTGAATTCCACCGACTTGAGAGGCACTTGTTTGACTTTGGGGTGGGGCAAATTATGTTAATTCACATTACTGATGATGGGCATTTGTACAAACGCACATCATCGCCAACGTATTGGCGTCATTGCCCAGCTGTGTGTCAGCGCTCGGGCAGAGAAAGCGAGTAAAATGAAACACTGGTTTAGAAAACATCGAATTCTGTCAGTGCACGGGTGATGTAATAGTCTGCAGAACACAGGTTTAACAAAACTGGCACATTCCTGCTCCCACCCTCAGCTTGACACCAAATCAAACAGATTTTTTAATGTGAAAAAAGATATAATAAAATAAAATCAAGAAGTTGTGGTTTAAAAGAGAGGGGGACAGAACTGCTTTCATGATAATCTGCATTTTTAAAAAGTCTGCACAAAATTGTGAATGTGTATTTTTAAAAAAATTGTGTGGGTGTCTGCTGGGCAGTAAGTTCGATGATATTGGGCGTCCTGTGGCCCCTGACCTGAATTTACAAGTCTTCTGCAAACTATAAGGTCAGACTCGTAACATCTTTCCCTCCCATGGTACGTGGCTGGCTAAGGCTGAAGAAAAAGGAGAATAAGAGGCTGAGAGGAAGAGACAGTGAGCGAGAAGAGGATGTGCAATAGAGGGAAGGAATTGACAAAAAGAGCAAGAAGGAGAGGCAGAGAAAAGGGGGCGCCAGAAAGAAAAGACAGAGAGGGAAAGAGAGAGAGATGAGAAAGAGGGAGAGAAGGTGGTGGCAGAAGGAGAGTTTAAAAGAGAGTTTTTCAGGGGAAAAAGAGAAATGGGATAGCAGAGAGAAAGAGAGAGGGAAAGAGAAAAGATGAGAGAGAGAGAGTGCAGGAGGAGGGAGCAGAAAGAGACATTAAAAGGGTGGCAGAAGGAGAAAAGGAGAAAAAGAAGGTAAAGAGAGAGAAAGAAAAGAGGGACCAGAGACAGAAAGAGAGAGAGAGAAAGAGCGAAGAGAGTCTTTGAAAAGAGAAGTACCTGGTTCTTCCCAGTTTTCACCCAGCGCTGACCCACCCATCAGCGTGGGTGGAATGGAGTCAATTTGTCGGCTCGTCTCTGGATTTGCAAAGATCAAATTAATAAAATATGAAGGGGGGACGGACACAATCACAGCTTCAAGAATCTCCCTCCCTCCCTCCTCATGTTTAAAAGACCAGAAGACCAAGGGCAAACAAAGAGAAGATATTCCATCCAAAGTTGCACAATCCATTTAGGGAATTCATTGGCACAAGGTGCACCGTGCTTGTCTGTTTATTTATTTGGCACATTTCTATACCGCCCCATCGCTGAAGCCTCAGGGCAGCTCACATACTCTGTTTGTCCTGTGAGAGACATTTGCTGAGCTTCATTTGTAATGGCATTTCATTATTGGGCTGCAGTGGCTGGCTGGCACACAACTGCATTTTGACAGTGGCCAGCATGCAATATCCCATACCTGCTACTGGACATCTGTTTAGATCCTGGGAATAGGAGGCTATATTCAGAACTGGGGAACTGCAGGCGGTGGTGGACAGACCGAAATGTTTTGCAAATGTTTGGCTTTGCTTTCAGACAAAGGCCATGGCAACTCAACCACTTCCCAGCAATCCCACCATTCTGCATTGCCTTGAGTACTTCGGAGAACACACTGCAAATGACTTATCAATGGACAGGATAGAAATCCTCCAAATTAGTCAATATTAGCCTTCTCCATGCAGCATGACAAGGCCACTGTCCAACAGGATCCCTTTGTAAATAAAGCCCCATGCAATTAATTCATGCACACGCATAGAGCCCTTCCCTCCTCTTCTTTCAGAAGAGAGCTTTTGTCGATTCCTAATTCTCAGTAGGCCACAATCATAGGAGCAGTTGTATGCTTAGAACTGTGGTTTTCAACCTTTCCACAGCTGGGGACCAGCAAAAACAGGGAGAGATGGTCCAGGTCCCACTGGACCATCTCTCTCCTCCCTGCCCCCACCGGCAGCACCGGCACGCCCCCGTGAATGCAGTGCCAACTGGGGAGGAGGTGGTGGAGCAGAACCAGCCCCAGCTGGTCCCTGGCAAGCGGGAGGTGGTCACTCCATGGACCAGCAGGAAATCCGTGGACCAGAGCTTGTTGTTGTTGTTGTTGTTGTTAGTCGTGAAGTCATGTCTGACTCCTTTGGGCCTTCCTGTCCTCCACCATCCCCGGAGTCCACTCAAGCTCACACCAACTGCCCCAGTGACTCCATCCAGCCACCTCATCCTCTGCTGTCCCCTTCTTCTTTTGCCATCTATTGTTCCCAGCATCGGTCCATGGTTAAAAACCAGTGGCTCATGCACAAACATCTCCAGAGGGGTAGATGTGTTAGTCTGTGGCAAAAGCCACCAGCTCCACTGAGAAGGGCGTTTCATGGCACTTTGGAGACTAGCAAATTTATTATTTTTGTGGAATACAGTCCAAATGCGCCCACACATGCACATGCGGCAGAGAGAGCGGCTGAGAGAGGGAAGGAGGTGAAAAAGACAGCAAGAACACAGAGAGGGCTCTGAAGGGGTCCAAACAAGGTTTTGCATCCTGGCTGCTCCAGCAGCAGATGTTAGATGGCAAAGATTTTCTTCCTTGTTATGCTCTGGCTATTGTCCTCATCCTCATCAGAGTGCCTTTTGTAAGTCTCTG
Organism: Varanus salvator macromaculatus; assembly: GCA_023646645.1. Taxonomy (NCBI): domain Eukaryota; kingdom Metazoa; phylum Chordata; class Lepidosauria; order Squamata; family Varanidae; genus Varanus; species Varanus salvator. The sequence continues at coordinate 8,592,930 of JAIXND010000802.1, read as the reverse complement.
TACGGGCGGAGGGTAAGGAGAAAGAGGGATTCTGGATTTTATGCAAATAGCAGGCCTATTTTCTTTCCAAACCCATGGAAAAAAAAAAAAACACCCTTCAGAAAGGCAAAGGAACAGGGGGGAATTACAGCTGAAGCAGCAAGACAAATCCTTGGAGCTTCATTTGCATGTCAATTATCTGAAGATCGTTATCTCATCCCCATTTGCCAAGTGCAGGCGACAACTTTCAAAGGCTGCCATCTGACGTTGTGGGAGTGAGGGTTGGAGGGAGAGCAGAAGGCCGCACCCTGACCTTGATGGCAGAAGCTTCGCTTTGCAAAGTTGGCTGAATATTTGCATCAGGATTTGTGGACTGCTATTGCTTTATTTTCTAAAATATTCAGCTCAGCAGCACCCTCATCACAGACCTTATCACTGGCCAGGCATCCTGTCCCAGATGGCCACTCCTTTTTTCCCTTTCTGCTACTGTACTTGCTTGGCTTTTGTGGACTTTGTTAACCCCACAATCCCAAAAGGCCAAAATGCGGCTTCTAGGGTTTACTGACTGGAATAGGAGTATTTTCAGCTCCAAGAGGGGTGGCATTTTGGTTCAGCTCCCCTGTTTTACTTTGGTCATGCCAACCGTGGGCAGCAACCCAGAAAAACACTCCAAAATGGAATTCGCTGCTGTTCTAAGGGCAGCAACAATGGCATTGGGGATGAAAAATGCTCTGTAGTCATAGAATACTGGCTGACTGTGGTGGACTGGATGGAAAACCAGGCATGGGGAGGGGAAATGGAATGGAGTCTCTAGAAAAGGGTTGTGGCTGGCACCGGGACCAGTTCATCTTACTGATGTCTTGTTTGCAGCATTGCTTTCACTTGCTTTGGCTCCTTTTATTCAGCAAACATGTTCTATTTTCCAAGCTTGTAAGAATGCCGAAATGTGCCCCCATCAGCTATTCTGAGTCCATGAAATATTTATTTTTTAAAATTTTATTTAAAACTTTTCTAGACTGTTCCATTACTAAAGTCTGGGACAGTTTAACAATACAAATGTAAAAAATGTAAAACATAGCATCCTAAAAATTCCTCTAACAATAAAACCCCAATTAAAACAGTCAAGGTCTTAAAACATTGAGAAAATAAAAAGGGTTTGGCCTGGCACTGAAAAGAATAAAGTGACGGTGCCAGGCGAACCTCTCTGGGGAGCACATTCTGTAACCAGGGTGCCACCCCAGAGAAGGCCCTTCTCCGGGTACTCACCCTCCTAATCTCCTTTGGGGGAGGGCACCCAGAGAAGGGCCTCTGCCCCAGATCTTAAGGGGCGGGCAGGCACGTATGGAAGGAGATGCTCCTTCAGGTAAGCAGGCCCTGAGCCGTTTAGGGCTTTCTAGGTCATCACCAGCACCTTAAATCGGGCCCGGGCTTCAACTGGTAGCCAGTGTGGGTAGAGAAGGACCGGCATTATCTGTGCATCCCTGCCGGTCCCCATCAGCAGCCTGGCAGCTCTATTCTGAACCAGTTGAAGTATCTGGACCGTCTTCAAGGGCAGCCCCACATGGACTGTGTTGCAGTAGTCCAACCGGGAAGTTACCAGCGCGTGGGTCACCGCTGCCAGGCACTGCCCATCCAGACAGGGCTGCAGCTGATGGATCAGAAGGATCAGCTGATGGAGCTGAAGGAAGGGATTCCAGGGACGGTGCTGGGTCAAGGAGCACCCCCGAACTCCCAAATAGAGCAGGATATAACAGAAAAGCAGCTTGGCTGAGATGTAACGTGCAGTTACACTGTACAACCACCTGGAAAGGGGCCTGAGAACATGAGAGGAAGTGATTACATAGCTGAGGAGTGTGTATGTGTGTAAGGAAGAATGGTTGTTTTCCTCAAAACAGCTCAAGTGTTGCTGTATTAAGAAGAGCAGGTGAGAAATGTAGAGAAATTGCTCCCTTCCAGCTGGAGAACAAAAAGTACTCAAAGCATCCAAGATACCCTGAAAGGTGGTGCCCTGGTTTCTTCCCTTCTCGAAGGAGGGTGGGTATGAGAAGGGGAATTGATAAAAACGGCTTAGTTCACAAGCAGATGATGCAAAGCTGAGATGATAATAAGCCACAGAACTTCGAAGCCACAGAAGTTCAGCCTTGCACAAATTGCTTCACTTGGCTGCACCTTGGTCATGCCATGGCCAGCAAGATGCCTTGGGAAGCAAAGAAGGGGGCGACAAGTCCTCATTGTTCTGAACAAAGGGCTGATTGAAAGAGGTCCACAGGAAGCAGCTCTGTGCTAACTCAGAACGTCCGAGTCTCTAGCTAGGCATTGTTTTCGCCAGGGGGAGAATTTTCTTCAACTTGGTTCCGACTTCCACTGTGAAGAAGCTCTCAAGGGGTGGCCTTCTACTGATAGCATCCTCAAGGCAAATGCAGTGGGGCAAATTCATAAAAAGTTAACCCCGAAGAACCAGCCTATTTTAGCTTTCAAATGCTCTTTGAAACACCTGTTTGTTTTATAGCCATCTTTTCCCCAACAAACGCAAGGTGGTGTACATCATTCTCCTCCCGCTATCCATCTTATCCCCGCAGAACAACAACCTTGTGAGGCAGGTTGGGCTGAGTGTCTGGGACTGGCCCAAAGTCCCTGAGCTGGCTCCATGGCTGAACGGGGGGCTTGAACCCCGTCCCAAGTTCTTAACCATTACACCACAGGCACTTTCCGATCATGATTTGCCAATGGCAGTGCTGGACCTAGATAAGGGTGTGGAGCTCTATTGCTGAGGGACTTCCAGAGTCCTCATTCAGGAAGCAGGCCAGAACACCCAACAAAACCCGCACTATTTCCACTTAGAGTAAGGCCAAGAGCTACTCTGATGCTGGTGAGACCACTGGGAGATCAGTGGATGGGAAAGGAAGTGGGACTGGGGAAGGGAATGGGACCACGTGGGAAGCCAGTGTGGTGTAGCGGTTAAGCGCATGGGACTGGGACTCAGGAGATCAGAGTTCGAGTCCCCACTCAGCCGTGGAGCCCACTGGGTGGCTTTGGGCCAGTCACAGACTCCCAGCCCAGCCTGCCTTACAGGGTTGTTGTTGTGGGGATAAGATGGAGGAGGAGAATGATGTCAGCTGCCTTGAGCCCTTCGTAGGAAAAAGGCAGGATATAAATCAGAAAATAAAAAATAATAAATAAAATAAATAAATAAGTCCAGAGGGAAGGGATGAGCCCCCAGCTTGGTTCATTCACTCGCACTGGAATCATAGAACAGTAATGCTGGAAGGGGCCATGAAGGCCATCAGGTTCGACCTCCTGCTTTTGCAGGACAGCAAGTTACACCGCTGGAACGACCCCTTAGAGCCCTCAAGCAACCTTCGGCTCATGAGATGTTGCAAGTTCCAGATGTTCTCTTACTTCCTACAAGAAGTCCAAGAGAGCTTCCTTGCTTCTCCTTTTCTGGATTTTAATCTCCAACAACCCTGTGCGGTAGGTTCAACTGAGAGCAGCACCCAAGAAGCTTTAGGGCTGAGTGGGGACTAGAACTGAGAACTCCTGGATCTCAGTCCAATGCTCTAACCACTATGCACCCTGGCTCTTAGGAGGTGCAATTGCCAGGCAGCATGCCGAAAGGTACTTGTTGTCGCATGGTGGAGCCATTCTGGGAACAGTGTGCTGATACGGATCTTACAAGTCAAAGAAGCGTCTACGTTGGAAGCCTAAAAGGCAGCAGAAGAAAGGCTTGTGCAGGAGGGAAATGAACGCATGTGGGGGAAGAGACTGTGGGGGAAGAGACTGTCTTTTAGACAGAACTTCGCCTCCCTCCCCCTAAGGGTGACAATGAACATTAAACAATTTATCATGTGAGGCTGAGATGGGTGCTACTTCAAGCTGCCAAGTTAAAAATAAGGGTGACACGAGTCGCCCACATCTGTGAAAACTTAACTGTTTGTTGAACCAATTTCCTGCCCTTCCCCGGCACTCTGGCCATTCCTTCCCTCCTGCAGCCCCCACATCCCCATGTCCCACAAAACAGGTTGAAGAATTTCACACTGGAAAAGTGAAGAACCACCCACAGATGAATTGATCCTAAAAAAGATCTTGGACTGTGCAGAAATGGACAGATTGACTTTGTCATTGAAGGAGAAAGCAGATACTGATTTCTATCAAACTTGGGACTCTTTTTATCATTGGCTAGAGAAACGGGACTTTATATAGATTTAAATATGTTTTTAAGTTATCAAATAAAGAAAATGTGGGGGCTAACCCAGCAGGTCTGATGTTTCTGATGATTGATGTTGTTTTTAGTTTTCCTTTGTTTTAGGGTTATTTTGAATAAAACTTATTATAAAAACAAACCAGGTTGAAGAACTTCCGGGTTACAGAGACGGATGGGTGCCAATGTCTCCTTGAACCCCCAGAGTTCATTTTGATAGCTTTGATTTGGATCTCAAAATGTGTATCTCATCTTTTTAGGCACAAAAGGGAGAGGCAGAGAGAGGGAAGGAAGGAAAACGCCTCCACTCAGAGCAGCAGATAATCTTTATGAACTAAAAAAGAGACAAAAGCAGCATATAAATGTAATTGCACGGGAAGCTTGTGACCACAAGCACATGGAAACAAAACCACAAGAGGTGCCCTGATGCAGGGAAATCTGGCTTGTTTGAGCCAAGTCAGATTTTTTTTCATGGATTCCTTGAACAAATAACACCCCCAGGCCATGAGCCCTCCTCCTGCAGTGGTTGATGGGCTCCAATCAACCAATTCTTCATGGGTTGCACTAAAGGGACATGATTTTGGAGTGCTGATGTTCATTTGCTAAAATATCGCAAATTTCTATCTGTCTTAGAGATCGTCTGTTCACCACGATGGAATCAGAACAGCCCTGCTGTTTCTTCACACATTTGGGAGAGGCAAATGAAAAGGGGAAAGCTGACACACGTAGTTTTCTGTGCGAGCTTTTCAGCCTGCCTGCCAAGAGGCCTCAGTTTCAGCCTTAATGGAGGATACCACAAATTTAATTTGGGATCATCTTCAGACCACGCATGGTCGGGACCTAGGGTGAGCAGGGCTGGGCATGGGCTGAGGGTCCACAGCCCAACAGGGACCCGCAGGCCAAAAGCCCCTGGAGGTATTCCTTGTCTTTACTCCTGGGACATGTTTTTTCCACCCACCACCTGCTCCGTGGAGCAGGGGAGAAAGAGGCATGGGAAATGACCCAGCTCTTTGCGAGCAGGGCAAGCCACAGGGAACCCATATTGACTGATTTATCCCATTTCAATATTGAGGCTCTCTGGGCATTTAACAAAAGTTAAAATGGAGAAAATGTTACAAAACATGCACACACAAATTTAAAAGAGTAAAACTGGCAGCAGTTGCCACCCGCTACAATTCAGCAGAGGCATAAGACGGAATAAAACAGGATGTATGAAAACAAAGTTAAAAAGTTAGACTGTTAAAATGTTGGGAAAATAAAAAAAGATCTTCACCTGGTGCTGAAAAGAAGGCGAAGTCAATGCCAGGTGCACCTCTCTGCCCCTTGCTCAAGACCAGACCGCAGCAGGGGCGGCAAGGCGGGAAAGCAGAAGCCGCGGCTGCCTTGGCTCTCTGCCTAGCAAGCAAGCGAGCAAAACCTCACTAGCAGCAGGCAGCCCTGGTGGGTCGGAGGGAGACTGAGCGATGGAGGCAGTGGAAGGTTTCTAGCCCAAATGGAACCTCCAGGGCAGGTTTCTAGCCCAAGAGTGCTCCACACTTGGTGCTGGCATGGCCCCACATAACTCAGCAAGGACTGGGGTTCACAGCTTGAGTTGCTGCACCCTCCCCTTATCAGGGGGCTCTGCCTTAGTGAGGGACACCGCACAGAGCCCCCCAGATTCTTTCCCCCTAGTGTGAGCATCTTGGGTTTCTGCTTCTTGCACAGGCCCAGAGAACAGTGGTGCGTCAAGGCAGAGTGGGGGAAACTGTGCCTTTGGTCACCTTTGAGACTCCTGGCATTGCAGTGCAAGACAGAAAAATGCCTTGCAGGCCTGTTTTAAGGTTGTCTTCCGAATTAGCAGGGCTGAGAAGCAGGAGCTCTGCTTTTTTTTGCTGAGGTTGTGGCATGGGTCGGCCTGATTGGGCACATGCCAAGGCCCAAAGCCCAGTGGGGACCCCCTGAAAAGACCCCTTTGGACTTGCTTTTTGCATTGTTGGTGCCTGTTTGTTCACGTGCCTCTGGAGAAGCGCCAGACAACATGGGGAACTAAGAGGTGCTGTTTCCGCTCGCAAAACATACTCTGTTTACAGATGGAAATGCGAGTGGAAGGTATTCACTGACCATGTGCAAAAATCACAGGCTCGTGGCTGCATTTGATCTGAGCAAACTTTCGCGCTTGATTTTGCCCAAATGCCCAGAGTTGTGCCAATGCTTGAATCACACATGCCGTTTTGGTCAATGGGGGGAATATGGGCGGCTTTGCAAAATGGCACAGATCTGCATCCGTTCACTTTCAATGGCTGCTCGTGCGTGGGGCAAATTTCCCTTTGGTACGAACCAAGCGGGCATCTGCAAAACCTGAGGGCTGCAGCTGGGAGGCGAGTGGGGAGCAGAGGATCCTGGCAAGCTCACATGTAGCGTCTTCAACACCCACAAAGAAGATGCCAGTGACCCCTAGTGGAAGAATGGAGGACTACATTTAGAATGCAGTTCCGGCCACTCACCCCCAAGGAGGACGTTGTAGGGTTGGAAAAAATGCAGAGACCGGCAAATCAAGCGACCAAGGACACAAAAGACTCCCTTACAAGAGAGTTTGCATCTGGGATTGTTTAGTGTAGAGGAAAGGTGTTTGAAAAGGAAACTGAGAGGGGAGTTCATCTGGATGGGAATATGGATAGCAGGAGAAATTGCTCCCTCTCTCATAATCCTTGAACCTGATGCCATCAACCCACAAAGTGAGGGATGGGAGATTCAGGACAGACGAGTGGAAGAATGTCTCGACCCTACACAAACAATGGAATTCACAAGATGTCATGGTGGCTGCCAATTTGGGTGGCTTCAAAAGGGGATTGGAAGAATTCATGCAGGAAGAGAAGATTCTCCATGGTTTCTAGACCTCATGACTCTATTCTCCCTCTATGCCTGTGTGCTGTGTACACCAGCTGCTGGGGAATATGGGTGGGAAGGTGCTTTTGCGTTCATGGGCTTCTTTTTGGCCACTGGGTGGCTACTGTGGGAGCAGAAACCTGGACTCTGGAACAATTTTGGTATTATCCAAAAGGGCTCTTCTTATATCCAGGTGGCCACTTAAACAAGAAATGCCAAAGATCCTAATGAAGGATGCCCAAACATGCAACATTTATGCTTGTCAGGGGTCTCTGAATTTCCCTTTGAGGGTCACTGCACCTTGTTTGTATTCCTGAATGCAAGTATTTTTCTTCTGATCTAGAAAAATGTGTATTACTGATGGGGGGGGGATACATATTTTTAGACACATGCTCCCAAAATAACTCTTTCTCCTCATGCATTAAAGCATTAAAATGCAAGTGCTTTGAATGTGAATGGAATGCATTTGACTATTTTGTCAGCCCAAACGAAATCCTCATTCATCCCAGATTGAACTGGGTGTTTATGCGCAAAGAACATTTTCTCTGGCTTCGAGGGACGGATGCTTCCCCGAGCCCGTCCTTGATTCACTGCCTTTTTCACAGCCAGCTCATGCAGCCCTATGTGCAGCTTTGAGAATGGCTGGTGTGAGAATCAGGCAGAACAGAATACTTGCTACCCATGGGGTTGTGAGTCACTAGGTTTTTCTGCAAGGGAGAAGGAAAAGAGAACGGAGGAAGGAAACTCATTTTAACCCAGACCGTCTGGCAGAATTTGTCCTCACGCTTCTTCCCTTACCACCTGTCAACGCGGAGACACAAGAAACTCATCTGTTTTCCAAGTCAGAGAGAACTCTGAAGATAATTCTGTAGGATACCTCTTATGGTTGTAAAGAGAGCTGCTTCCCCTGCATCCTCCAGCCCAGCTCACAGGGTCCCTCTCAGCAGAACCTGCTTTCTGCACCCGCCCCTCCCACCTGCTCTGGCCACGACCCTCTTGCATTTCACCACCTTTGGTGGTATTCACTGACCATGTGCAAAAATCACAGGCTCGTGGCTGCATTTGATCTGAGCAAACTTTCGCGCTTGATTTTGCCCAAATGCCCAGAGTTGTGCCAATGCTTGAATCACACATGCCGTTTTGGTCAATGGGGGGAATATGGGCGGCTTTGCAAAATGGCACAGATCTGCATCCGTTCACTTTCAATGGCTGCTCGTGCGTGGGGCAAATTTCCCTTTGGTACGAACCAAGCGGGCATCTGCAAAACCTGAGGGCTGCAGCTGGGAGGCGAGTGGGGAGCAGAGGATCCTGGCAAGCTCACATGTAGCGTCTTCAACACCCACAAAGAAGATGCCAGTGACCCCTAGTGGAAGAATGGAGGACTACATTTAGAATGCAGTTCCGGCCACTCACCCCCAAGGAGGACGTTGTAGGGTTGGAAAAAATGCAGAGACCGGCAAATCAAGCGACCAAGGACACAAAAGACTCCCTTACAAGAGAGTTTGCATCTGGGATTGTTTAGTGTAGAGGAAAGGTGTTTGAAAAGGAAACTGAGAGGGGAGTTCATCTGGATGGGAATATGGATAGCAGGAGAAATTGCTCCCTCTCTCATAATGCTTGAACCCGATGCCATCAACCCACAAAGTGAGGGATGGGAGATTCAGGACAGACGAGTGGAAGAATGTCTCGACCCTACACAAACTATGGAATTCACAAGATGTCATGGTGGCTGCCAATTTGGGTGGCTTCAAAAGGGGATTGGAAGAATTCATGGAGGAAGAGAAGATTCTCCATGGAGAATCTTCTTCGCCCTCCCCTCCCGCCTGCTCTGCACATGACCCCTTTGCATTTCACCACCTTTGGTGGTGGTGAAAATAATTCCGTGCACTGGAAGTACGCATGCAGGGTTGGGTGACGGCGACAATTTGGCTCCAGAAACTGGCACAAAAGGGCTTCACAACTTTCGTGTTTTATTTTTGCACAATTTGTGCAAAAAGTCCTTCAGAAAGATGCAGACAAGCTGGGAGGGTTCAGAGAAGGGCAACAGGGTTGAGCCAGGGACTGGAAACAAAGCCCTCAAAAACTGAAAGAGCCGGAGATGTTTTGCTGAGCAACCTCATGTATCATGTACCTGCTCTGATTTTGTCTTAATTTGAACTCGTGCACCTTCTTTCACATGGTATTTTACACATGGTATTCTGTATCTTGCATTAGTGTATTTTGTAAACCGCCTTGAGAGCCTTTTATGGCTAAGTGGAGGCATACAAAGGTGATGATGATGATGATGATGATGATGGGCTCTACCAGAGGAACAGCAAAGAGGTTTTTGAGGTTTGACTGCTCATGTTTTGAAATTTCTTAGTGTCCAAAGCAGGATAATTTTTCCAAGCCATGCCAAGGCTTTCGGCTCCATTCTGTAGAGAACAGCTGCTTTTGCTGTGAGAATGAGAACTTGTGGAAGTGACTTTGCTCCCCTCGCAGGGAGGAGGGACTAGAGCCTTTGAAACAACGTGAAGGAGGAGCGCATACAATCCATGGCGAGAGGCACTGATTTTTCTTCGCAGCCAGGAGAGAAGAACTGATGTGTCATCCCCCCAAGTAACTTTGGAGGGCCCCAGAACATCACCTGGCCTATTCAGGGAACCAGTGTGAACACACATATGGGGGCTGATAGCCCTGTGCCCCTTTTGATATCCTGCATTTAGACTCTATTACATCACCAGGTTCGACAACTTGGATCTCATCTTTGCTACATCTGCTTCCATTCCTCTCTGAGTAACATCAAAGGTGAAGGACCACTTGCAGATGCACCTGGTCTATAGGTGCTAGCATGGTGCTGCGGTTTCCACGCAGTGCAAACACATCTGTAAGGCATTGGCCAGCTGTGTTCATGCTTAGACCAGTGTCAAACTGACACACAACCAAACGAAAAAACACCACCATTGGAGGGGAGGGTGAGGAAAGGGGAGTTTTTAATGCATTCATCACCCCAATCAGCAGCCAGGCCTAACAAACAATCCTGGAGCTACACATGAGAACCAGTGACTTGAGACTTCCACAGCAACTACTCTGTTGCCAGCATGTCATGGAATGTTCACAGACATTCCAGCTTAAGTGCGGCAAACACACAAGGACCCTCCTCTCCCAGAACTGCACCTGTAAGAATCCAATTTGAACATGTCAAATTAGCCCTTTCAGTCTTTATTCTTTCCTTTCTGGCTTTGCCACATCTCCTGTTACGGGCAGATCCGAGCCAGCAGCTCTGCCAAAATGGTGTGACAGTTTCAGCACACAAAGAATGGCATGCGAAAAAAATATTCTCATCTCGTGGGGTTGACATCGTTCTCTTACCCAGTACATACCTCCCCCAAGTCCAGGGGAGGGGGAGGAAAAAGACTGAATTATTATATTATATTGCTATACTGCCCATGGCTGAAGCTCTCTGGGCAGTTCACAACACTGAAGTCCCCCATCCAGTTTTCAACCAGCCCTGACCCTGCTTAGCTTCCAAGGTGAGACAGCATCAGACACTTCAGCCTATATGGAATTCTGGCTTCCTCTGATGGAGATGAGGACAAGCCAAACATATGCGTATCATGCATCTCACAGCACAGAGCAAACTGCTTCACCCGGCAAAGAACGGAAGGGAAGAGGTGGTGGAACTCCCACTTTGCATGATGGGGGGCCTCAGTTGGATCCCCACATCTCCAAGTAGGGCTGAACTCCCCCCGCCCCACCCTGCCCCTGGTCTGAAAAAAGAGCTGCCAATCGTCATGGAAGCTACTGGACTAATTCAGGGGTGCAGGACCTCAGCCCAGGCCCAAACTCATCCCTGATGGGGAGCCCCTCTGCCCCCAGAGTTCCTTGCCTCATTTCTCCTTGCCACTATTTCTTTGCAGCTTCCAAAACGTTCTGCAGTCCCTCCTGCCACACTGCCATGTTGAGAAGTCCAAATGTTCTCCCACTGGCAGCTTACAGGCAGAAGAGCCAGAAGGTAAAGCAAGCTAAAGAAGTGTTGCGGTGTCTTGGCCCTCTGACCCCCAGTCCTGCCTGTTCCTGGAATGCAGTACCCGATGGATCCCCTGAAACGGAGCATAGTCCTTGGGCCAAAGAACTTCCGTGGTTCCTTAGTTCTTGGGGGTGAATGATGGAATTTGCTGTCATGGGATGGAGTGGGTGGGTCAGCAAATAGCTTGGAAAGGGAGAGTTGTTGTTGTTGTTGTTTGCATTGCATCAATATCCTTCCTTTTTTCTTTTCCAAGGAACCAAGGAGGCCTACAAGATGCTGCTTTTCACCGTACCCTCACCTGAGTGCCGTGTGGGAAGGTAGGCTGAGCATTTGTGGCTGGCCTACAGCCACCCAGTGAATTGAATGACATAATGGGGACTAGAGTCCCACTCCAGAACTCTAACCACTAGGCCGCCTTGTCTCCCATCACGCAGGTTTGGTTGCAGTGTGGTCCAGGGGAAGCATTTCTTTTGAGCCTTAGAGGAGCTCCATGCTGAGGAAATCATTTGGGAGGATGGGATGCAGCAGTATGGAGAGCTCCTGCAGAGCTCGGAGGAACAGTTGCAATGAGCCCCACTGACGCTGGCAGCAAGAGGCATCCCTGAGTGACCTTGGACACCAAAAGGCCCAGAGCACCAGCAGGAGAAGGCCTTCTCTCTTGCGTCCTCCTTGCATTGGTGGACAAAAGAATGTGGGGTTTTGGGTCCTTCCCGGGAGAGCGGTCTTATGCCGGGGGTGCAGGCTGAGGCACCAGCTCACGTGGGATGCCCGGATGCCCACACCCTCCCTTCAATTTTCAATTATTTGATGATTTCCAGGCTTCTGTGCCACTGCCCCCGCCCCCCCCCCGCCCTGGAGCTGCATCTGGCTGGGTGTGCTTGCAGGGCGTCCAGTTGCCCACCCCACGGCAGACTTGTGGCATTCTCTGTCTCCCACTCTCTGGCGTTTGCAGGAAAGTGGAGGAGGGGAGAGTCCACTGGTGCTTGTTGGCAGGCAATCAGGCTGTAATTAACAAGCTTGTCGGAGGAGGCCCTGTGACGGCAGGCAGAGGCGGCAAAGCGGCTTTTGAAGCTGCCTGTCCGTCAGGGAGACCCGACCGTGGAATCGCAGCTGGCGCTGCCTCTGGCTGATTAGATCTCACAGCACCAGCTTCTGCCAAAGCGACGAGGTTTGGAAATGGCTTCTCCGGTGACAGGAAAAACAGAGTGGATGGGCAGATGCTGACAGCTGCCATCCTAGGCTGGAAAGCAGCTGAGTTAATGGCATCGTGCAGGTTGGATGCAGCTTGTGGTGGGTGGGGTGATCTTCTATCTCAGATCAAAGAGAATCAACAGGTTGCTAGTCCTCAGTGGCAGTACAGTGAGGAGAGAGAGAAAGAAAGCGAAAAATGGATTTACGAGTAGACACAACCATGCATCGAAGGCTCTTCTGTGCCCAGGAAGACATGCGGTTTTCTAGCAAGGGCTGGCAAATCGTTATCCGGCTGGTTGGACTAGAAGGAGACCATGGTCTAAAGCCCCAAGAAGTCTGGTACATTTATGCTGTCAAGGGCGGGAGGCTTGGACGTCTGGCCGACATGGCCTTCCCGAATGGCCGTGGCCTTTTTGCCTAGTCCCTTTTCACGGCTACCAACTGTGTGGAAGCGTCCCAGCCTTTTTTGCACTTTCAAACGAGGCTTGGTCCCCCTTTAGGGGTGCACCTAGCCCGTTTCTCAACTCTTTGTGGAACCCCTTCTTTGTGCCAGACAGCAAGATCGTGTAAGGGACGTGTGGGTAGAACAGGCACTTGGCCTTGTGAGGGATTCAAGGGCAGCCGCTGCCATGGCCGCCACCCCAGGCGGCGGGGAGAGGATGCGTCTCGCCCCTGCCCCGTTTCCAAGCCCAGGCAGCTAGTAAAAGGACGCAAGGTAGATGGAAAGCCGGCTGCTGGGTGTCCCGCGGGAGCCATTGAGAAGAGAGGCCGTAATTCTACGCAGGTGGTGAGAACGCCAAAGAGCCACCCAGGGAGGAGAAGCCCAGCCTTTAATTATTGCAATTAAATCCTTAATGGGTTTTTGAAAGAGTGGCCCAGGCAGAAAATACTTCCAGCAGGGCCCATGGGAGCAGAATCCATTCAGCCTGGCCTGCGTCCTCGTGTGGCTCAAGGCAAGATGGGAGCACAGCTCTGTTGGGTGTACACGTGTACTGTGAAAGGAATCGGGGCACTGGCTGCAAAACCTGCTGGGCCTGTGGCAGAAGGGCGCTGAGGCCCTGGCGCCCTGTGTGTGGCCTTCCCACTGGGGCAACAGGGCAGCTGCTGTGGGAACAGGCCAGCGAAGGCTTGGGTCACATCTGGCCTTCCCCTGCAGCCACGTGCCTGGTGCCTTCCAGAAGTGTTGCACTGCAGCCCCTATCATCCCCAGCACCCAGGGAAATACTAGGGACGGCAGAGAATAAGCAATAAGTCAAGGGGAGTGATGGAAGAACCTGAACTACACACCGTTTTCCAAATGTGAGATCCATTTACACGAGTGCTTTGTGAGTTAACAATAGTTCATCTTTTTTTTCACACTAAAGTTTCCTTGCTTTATTTAGAGAGTCGGTGTGGTTAGTGCTTAAGAGCACAGGGCTGGGATTCAGGCGATCTGGTTCTACTCTCTGCTAGGTCATAGAGCCAGTGGGGTGACTTTGGGCCAGGCACAGCCTCCCAGCCCTGCCTACCTCACAGGGTGGGGAAAAGATGGAGAGCAGCATGAGGAGAAGGATGTAAGTTGCTTTGTGCTCTTTAAAAAAGAAAAAGGAAGGATATAAATCTAATTAATGCAGAGGTAGCATCCCTGTCTAGTCCCTGCTAGGCCATGGAGCCAACTGGGTGTCTTTGGGCCACCCACAGCCTCTCAGCCCAGCCTGCCTCACAGGGTTGTTGTTGTGGGGATAAGACGGAGAGCAGCAGAAGGAGAAGGATGTAAGCTTCCTTGATTTCTTTAAAAGAAAAAAAAGCAGATCCACCGTGCCAACAATGCTGCAAAAAGAAGAGCAGAGGGAAACTACCCTTCTGGGACAGTCCCTGAACCTTGGTCTAATATGTTTTGGCGGATCGTCGATATCGCTCTCGAACAAAGCCAGTAATGACTGACCTGCTCTGGGTTGATCACTTCCATGCAGTTGCTTCTGGGTCCCTCTTCCTCAGCGCTGGATGGGGATTGAGAAGATGAGAAGTCTGTTGGAAAACTGGTTGGGCGGGGGGGGGGGGGGGGAGGTACTGTGAAGCATTGTTTCTGGAGGTCAGAAAAATCCTCCATTAGTTTGCAATATGACTGAGCCATTTGACAGGAGAGCAGCTTTCCCAGGGCCTGTAGAATCTACAGAGTTGTGGAATTTTTTAATTATCCAAATTTAATTATGGGAAAATTCATACAATTAGCAAAATGAGCATTTGACGGAAGTGTGACTAAAGGGATTGTGCTGCGTAGGAAGCGTGATTTGCAGAAGTGCGAGGTTTATGGATGCGGATTTGATTCCAGCAAAGGAGGAGATGATAAAAGGGAAGGGGGCCCGAAAGTCTCTGAAACAGGGACAGGTTGATCCATGAATCTCTCCCCGCAAGAGACAAAAAATGGGAAGAGCTGCAAGGTGCCCTATTACGTGTTCTTTGGAAAACGCACAGGATAGAAATGTAATCAAATAAATAAAAGGCAATAAGAACTAGATGGTTTCATTTTGTTCCTAAAGAAGGGGGGTATTTTCGCTTCTCTGAACACCTGCAAGAGCAAAGATGGGAGAAATCTGATCTCTATCCACAGTTGATTGTAAGCCATGTCAGCCCATTAGATCACTTTGGACCTGATCCCTTCAGGTAAGCCAGTGCATTGCTTTCATTGTGACTCTTCCTGTTAATATTTCTCTTCTCCCCCTTATAAACTTCACAAGTGATGAAGCATCAGAGCCTAAAAGGGCAGAAGACAGAATACGAAAGGCATCGATTGTCCCAGAGCTGCTCTGCGCATGTGCAAGTTTTCATCTTAAACTCATTTAGATCATCAAACTCTCTTGACTATTGAAGCTAAAACGGTGCCTGCTTCCTCTGTCTGACGCAAAGCACATCATTTGGATGCAGAAAAGGGCACTATAGCTTTCCAGAATAACAACAACAAGTAGTGAGTAATTGTAAGTCAGGCTGCCCCAGACTCTAAAATATGTAAAAAAAATAAGTAAGGGTGAGATCCACCAGAAATTCAAATGTATTTGCATTTCTTTGACTCTGACCTGTGAATTCTGCAGCAGAACATTTTTTTCTCAAGCACGCTGCAGAAATACAGCTCAGTGTTTTCTGTTTTCAGAGTGTAAGATTTGAGCTAATCTACCTTAGCGTTACTTTGCTTCAGCACACATTTGAATTAACTCCTGCATATTTGCACAAAGAGGGTGAAATTTGGGTTAAAAAGAACCAGATTGGTCCGTCAATAATTTGTGAGCAAGTGTGGTGGTCGGGTGACAGGGTTGGATCAAGGCCCCAGGAGCTGGTCCCCACCTGGCCATGAAACTTGCTGGCAGATTTTGGGCCAGTTACTATGGTTAGCTCAAACTACCACACAGGGTTGTTGTTCTGTGCAGGAGGAGAAAAGGCAGGCTTTAAGTGCAGCGTAACAGCAACAACAGCAACAACAACATGGTGCAAATCCATCAATTGCAGCTGCAGGCAGGGCAGAGTTGCCCAAATGCGTACTCTCTGAGCCGCAAAGGCGGACCATCAGCCCCGGCCTGTCCCCAAAGGCCTGCACCAGGCCGCGGGCGCACACAGGTCTGTGCTGTCTCTCCTCGCCATCTGCCACTGTCTGGCCTGCAGGGGCCGCGGGCACCGGCGCCCAAGCCCCGCGGAGGGGAGCCGGCGCGAGCGTCCGCTCCTTTGGCCGCCCCGCCTCGGATCACCGCTGGTCCGGAGAAAGAGGCAGGCGCGGACGCGTCCCCACGGCCCCTCCTCCACGCGCCCCGCGGCAGCCGTGCAAAGTGGCCCTTTGTGAGGCGCCCACGTGGAGCTTCCCGTCAATCAAGGCCCCCTTTGTGTGCGGGACTCCCCGCCGGGTTCCCACTCAAGCACATCGCAAACCTCCTCCCGAGGAGCACCCCTGTTCCTCCGACACCTCTTAAAGTGCCGCTAAAGGCTGGCCTCCCGCCGGCAGCGATTTATGGGCTTTGCCTGGACGGCGCTTCCCGCCTCATTCTCCTCTGCCCGCCATGGGCTCCTGACCCCCCGTCACTCGCTGGGAACCGAACTGCATCCAGTGCTACGGGGATCCTGACCCCTGATCCGCTTTTCTTCCCCCGTTCCGACTCTGAAAGTTGGGATTATAGATTATGGGGCAGAGCTGTCCATAACTAAATCATCATTTGTAATATTAATCATTCTATTAATTGCATTATTGTCACATCATCATTACACTACATTACATTACATGACATGTATCCAGCTATTTCTCCCTCTCCCTCTAGTTTTCTTACTCTTGCAAGGAAGACAAGACATCTTACATCGTCTTCCTCAACTCCATTTATCCTCACGACAACATTCCTGTGAGGTAGGCTAGGCTGAGAGTCAGTGCCTGGTGCAAAGCTTCCAAATGAAATTCATGGCTAAGCAGGGTCACTCATTAGTTATTCTGGAACTGTAGGTTGTCACTGAAACATTGGTTATTGCATTGTCTGAACCTAGTCGCATGAGCAAACCATGGTTTGTTGACCACAAACAACCAATGGTTTGTTGTTAAGGTGTGAACAACGGCTTGAGCAAGACATGACTGGGCATAGCTGGGTTCAGACAACATGACATCCTGCATTCTAGCAACTACCCACGCTCAACCACTACACAGTCATTGAGTGTGGATTATTGTGTTGTCCTTTGGTGAAATAGCTCATGCCACATCCATGCATTTTGACAACGCAGAAGATGTAGGTGCAGCCAAGGAGCTGAGCTTTGGTACCAGGTAGCATATCATGCACCACCACATTATGAGTGCCCTTTCTGAGGGGTTGTTTTCATTTGGCCTGCTCACCACATGATATCCTGGGGCAGCCCGTGCCGATCGCTGGAATGAAGGGGACAATGCTGGGAGTTCTCCATCCACGTCAGAACTGTAGTGACAGCTGCAGAATTCCTTCAACGAACTCTTTGGGGAGGGTTATAAGCAGTTGTTGTTTGTCGCAAAGTTGTGTCCGACCCATCACAACCCCATGGACAACACTCCTCCAGGCCCTCCTGTCCTCCACCATCCCCTGGAGTCCACTTAGGCTCACGCCGACTGCTTCAGTGACTCCATCCAGCCGCCTCATCCTCTGCCGTCCCCTCCTTTTGCCCTCAGTTATAAGCAGTAGGCCACCTGAAAATCTAGCATTTCTATCACATTCTTGCCAAGAAACCAAGGCAGCTTACACAGCCCTCATTACAGGAAGGATATAGCCAGGTTGGAGTCTGTGCAGCGTAGGGCCACAAGGTTGGTGGCGGGTTTGCAGGGGATGCCGTATGAGGCAAGACTGAGGGAACTGGGTCTCTTCAGCCTGGAGAAGAGGAGACTCGGAGGGGATCTGTTGGCGACATGCAGGTATGTGAGGGGGTGTCACATGGAGATGGGGAGAGGCCTGTTCTCCCCTGCAGAGGAAGGCAGGATGCGCTCCAACTGAGTGAAGCTCAGGGAACCAAGGTTCAACTTGGATGCCAGGAAGTACTTCCTGACAGTTAGGACCCCAAGGGTGTGGAATGGGCTTCCAGGGGAGGTGGGGGGGGGGGCTCAGGTGTTCAAGGATAGGCTATACATGTACATGCAGAGTGGAGCCAGTTGGAGCTGGGGGTCAGACTAGATGGCCCGGGAGACCCCTTCTCACTCACTGTGTTTCTATGTTTCCACTACATGTTATCCTCATCACAACAACCCTGTGAGGTAGGATGGTTAAGAGTCTGTGAGTGGCCTGAAGTCACCAGTGAACTTCATGGCAAAGTGGGGAATAGGACCCAGATCTTCCAGTTCCTCAGTCCAACACTTTAACCTCCACACCACACTGGTTCTAGTTTGATGTGTTTCATAGTTAGTTGATTATTTATTTTAAAAGTAGGCCCCCTTTCCAGTGCAAATGAGCAATGACTGAGATCACTACGATTCTCTAAACGTCTCTTTGATGCTTGACTCTCCAACTGCTGCTGGCGCTGCAGAAACAGGCAAATTGCACTAATTGCACAGCAATCAAAGGGGGCACATCTGCAAATTTCCTCAGCTGTCCCCACTCAACAGGAGGATGTTTGCTTGAATTGGGAAATGGGTGCAAAGCTCAGCAGAGAGGGAAAGCTGTACAAATGCAACATGTTTCTGTGTCCGTTTGCAATCGTGTTCAGCAGATGTTCGCTTGCCTGCTTCATTTGGGGATCTGAACAGGGAAACCTCCTCCCCAACTGTGTGTGCCACTGAACTGGTTCCCGCCATGGCTTGTTTCAGTGCTCTTTGAGAATGTGCAAAGTGCCAAGCACAACCCGCAGGAGTTCCAGAGCTGGAAGATGGCAGGAAAGCAAATCAGTGGGAGAAATGTCTGCACTCTTAGAGCTGATTGGCAGGGAAATGGGCCTACTGCCATTTCTTGGAAAAACGGGAAGCTAATTAACCAGAGTCTGGGTGTCCATTGACCCTGAGCTGGCACTGGAAATTTCCTGCACTGTTCAAGTAGATGACGTCTAAGTTTAAAAGGGGAACTCAAACGAGCAAAGCTTTGGAGCAGCTGAGGAAAGGTTGCAGCAGGTGTGCAACGGTTAGACTGTCAGACTGTGACTTTGGTGATCCGAGTTCGAGTCCCTACTCAGCCATGGAGCTCACAGTGAAATCTGGGCCAGTCACTGACTCTCAGCCTGTCCTACCTCACAGGGTTGTTGTGAGGATAAAATGGAGAGGTTGGGGATTAGGCAAGTTGCCTTGCGTTCCTTTCAGGAGACAGGTGGGTCAGAAATATCATATGCAATCAATCAATCAATCAGGGCAAGTGAGTGGAGACATGAGTGCGGTGTGCAGATTATTGCAGGGTGTGGAGAAAGTGGAGATGGACATTTCTCTCTCTCAACAGGGTCATCCAAAGACATTTAGGACAGGTAAAAGGAAAGGCTTCTCAACCCAGGGCAGCTGTGAAGTGTGCCAATGGACAGGCAGGTTTATGGCCATGTGCCGCTTGCTGGGAAACATGGGCAGGAGGGTGTCAATGCACACGTGTCCCTTATTCTGCGTGTTCCACAGGCCTTTGTCCCCTTCTAGACGCTGCGGCGGGTAGACCCTGGACCTGATCCGGAGTGGCTGTTCTTAGGTTCTTAATGTCCCTTCCAGCTGCACAATTTCCCAGCCCTGAGCGATTGCCTGAACGGATCGATGCGAACCCAGAACACATTGGCCAAGAACTGCACCACCTTGTCCCTTTCTGGCTCCCACGGACTGTTGACAGATAGGAGGGAATGACACGTCATCAGGATTCTGCAGCTGTGTCGGGGAAGCCTGTCCTCAAACTCATGTGGATCATGGGATGACCTGGCTCCCTCAGCAGCTCCGAGGGACTGCAGGCTTTGTCTTTGTCCGGCAGCCTGAGAACTTGAGGGGTGCTTGGAGGTTGCACCCCCTGCCCGCCAGGGAGAACAGCGCTGCCAGAAGGAGCCCAGGCTGGCCCCAGCCCGCAGCCACAGAAGCACCGTTGCACCTGGACCCTGCTCTGCCAGAAAGAACGTGTGCAAGGACTCTTGAAAGTGAAAAAGCGTGCCTGAAGTTGGCTTTCTTCCTTCTCCCTCCCAAACCCCTTTCCTTTTATGCTGCACCTTTCAGATTATGAGTGGCAGTTTCTATTCATCTTCATCAACCACTCTGAGAGCCCTTTGGGGAGGGAGAAAGAGCAGGCTAGCCCCCCCCCCAACACTAAGAACAACTAATATCTACTCCCCCCCCCCGGCCTTTCTTCCCCTTGCAAGGAACCCAGAGTAGCTTAAAAGCGTCTTCCTCTCTTTCATCATCATCATCACAACAACAGGCCTGTGAGGTAGGTTAGTCTGAAGTCACCCAATGCTCTAACCATTATACTGTATTGCATAACTAGATGGACTTCCCCTTCCCCTTCTTCTTTATTTATTTTACAGATTTACAGGCCGCCCCTTGCCACAAGCCTCGGGGCGTCTCACAACCTCAAAAACCTTGTAGGCTACACACAGTCTCCTGTAAAGACTTTCCTTCTTTACAGGAAAGTCAAGTGCCCAGTCCTCTTGGTCAAAGGCAGAATAAAATTGTGGCTACCATTTTCAGGACAGGCAAGTCCAAAGGAGCTGGCCAGGAGTGACGGGGAAAGGCAGCCATTTGCTGGGGCCGGAGGGGTGCGGGAGACGAAAGCCAGCGTATTGCTAATGGGGAAGAGAGGCCGGCTCGATAGGAATTCAATGCGCATTCAATAAGGAAGCGGGCGAGCCTGGCGGTCCCACCAACAGCCCCACAGTTAATTAGCGTCAACAGGAAACAGCCTGCCAGCTAATTGATAGCTGGCATCGGAGGATCCAGCCCTCAGCTAAGCTGAGCTGTCCTGCTGGTATGCGAACCGGTTGTTTGCATCAGATTTGGTTGCGCACGAGGCATTCCAGGTCCTGTATGGAGAGGAAGTGAACTCTGCACTGTGCTGTCTTTGTTAGGGTGCACCTCTCAATTGGCGAGGGGCCACGGTGCTCTGGATTCACCCGCCGGCAGATGAGCAGGGTCATTGCAGCATGGCCTATCCAAGATCTCGGAGCTGAGAAACCCTTTCTCATCCAGGGAACACGGGCTTTGTTAAACCCGTTCTGTCTGGGCCTCATGAATTATCAAGTCTCTTTTATTCTTTTATCTCCTCCTCGGCAGAACCTTTTTTAAAAGATGTACTCACATTTCATTGCTGGTTGCACTTGTGCACTGGCAGGGTGGTGTTAATGCCCAGCAGCACTAATGCATGCTCGCCCCGTGTATGCTTACGCGTGTGCACATTTGCACAAATCCTGCTCAAATTCATTCATCACACAGTCTCCCGAATTAGTGCAACTTGGGAAAAGGTGGTGCACGGCGAAATGCAAAGGCAGGCTTCACAGAAATCCAAACTCATACGGATATGTCACAGATTTCTCTAATGTTGCTATTCAGAGCTATACTTGGACATATGGATCTGTTGGCGACATACAAGTATGTGAGGGGGTGTCACACGGAGGTGGGTCAAGACCTGTTCTCCCCTGCAGAGGAAGGCAGGATGCGCTCCAAGGGAGCCAAGCTCAGGGAACCCAGGTTCGATGTAGGTGCCAGGAAGCACTTCCTGACAGTCAGGACCCCGAGGGTGTGGAATGGGCTCCCACGGGAGGTCGTTGAGGCCCCATCGGTGAGGGTGTTCAAAGACAGGCTGGACATGCGCATGGTGGGCATGTCGTGAGCGGAGCTGGCTAGTGCCGGAGGTCAGACTAGATGGCCCGGGAGGCCCCTTCTGACTCGCTCTGTTTCTATGTCAGGGGCTTAAACTGGATCCTTTTGTATGCAAAACATTCAACTTGCCATTGTACCATGGCCATTTGCTTAAAATAATGTAAGTTTCTAGTCCTCATGGTTCTACAGTGCAATGCAGGTTCTGCCCTTCATCAGTCTTCCCCAGTAGGAGGCAGTGGCTCAGAGCGGGGTGATATATCCATCCTGGATTTTTGTATAGACTGAAAGGAGCTATCAGTTTTGCCCAACTCAATCCTCTAAATAGGTCTAGCACCATGGATAGTTTCTTTAAATTTCACACTGAAAGCTTGAGTGGATACCCAGCTCCACTGACCTTCTCTTCCCATAGCCAACTAGAACTATATATTTCATTTTGGGCTGGAAAAATTGCTTGGGAATCAAAGCTTAGGAAATAAATAAAACACCAAGACAAGGCTCCAATATCTACTAGCTGGCATGGCTGTTTAGAAAGCATGAGAGGAATTCATGGAGAACGCCTGTCCACTCTAAGTCGTGTTAGCTAAATAAAACCTCCATGTTCTGGAGCAGTCCACCTCTGACTAAGAAGCATTGGGCACTTCTCAGATGGAAACAAGATGGTCGGTCAGCTGGATGCGTGGTTTTCCTCGCTGCTTGGTTTAAGGTGCAACGTTATGAATGTTTAGACTGAAAAACGGCTGCATGCAGGACTGCATTCCGCATGGAACAAGGCTCCCCTTAGCAGCCTCGGAGTCACTTCTGCCCTCTGCGGGTACGCAAAGCCAGCAGCCTGACATCTCTCTCAGTCTCTCTTTTTCACAAGCCTGGGGAAAAGCTGGCTTAGCTCCCAATCCTTCCCCCACCTCTTTAGAGAAGGAAACATGGGCACACCGGTTGCCTTATACCTGCCATTTTTCTTGGAAGGAACCTGGAGTGGGGGGCTGGTAGAATCTTCTCCCTCCTCCTCTCCATATTATACTTAAAACAACCCTGCGAGGTAGGCCAAAATATGCAGCAAGGAAGCTGCTCCTCTTGGATGACACTGGCAAATAACGACAGACAGAGCAGTCCACTTTCACTCACTGTCAGTTTCACAAGGGTTCAATCTACTACTAGTAGTAGCACTTAGTAGTACTAGTGTTGGAGTACTTAAGAGTGTTGGACTGGGACCTGGGAGATTTGGGTTCAAGTCCCCACTTGGTCATGAATTCTAATAACAATGATGATAAATAATAACGACTTATATTCTGCCTATTCCCAATCCTGGGACTCCAAAATTTGTTCTATACCATGTTCTCATTAATTTATTTAACACTTTTGTATACTGTTGCAATAGCTGTATGGCTCTTTGGATCCAGATAATAGGGTTGATTTTTTTAAACCATGCAAAGCACCACATTTGAGCCCTCTGCAATGGGGATTTTGCAAAATATAGATTTCAGTAAGCATTTCCTCTTGAATTATGGATTTTTGTATACATTGCCCCCCAAAATTCACAGTTTAGCATACTTTCACCTAAAATATACATTTCTGTATGCATTTCCCTTCAAAATATGGAATTTTGTATACTTTCCCTTAAAGTATGCATTTAAAACTCTTCTCAGAAGTTGTTCCAGAAATCCTTGCAAACAACCCTGTGAGGGAGGACCAATATTATTTTACCCACCTTGCAAATGAGGGGCTGAAGCCAAGATGTCTGAGGATGAAGGTAGAGGGAAGATGTGACCTTAAGGTCTTCTTTACAATGGCTGAAGATGACCTGCTAGCATTGCATATTGATTAGAATATTAGACTGGGATTGAATTAATCTGGGTTCCAGTCCCAGTTAGCCACAGAGATCACTGGGTGACTTCAGGCCAGTCATGGACTCTCAGCCTGACCTACCTCACAGGGTCATTGTACAATGGGGAAAAGAACTACTTTCCCCAGTGCCTGTTCATAAAGATAAGATTTAGCCTAAGCATTATTTTCAGTGCTCAAAACATTAAAATGAAAGGTAGGTAGACATAGAAACCCCACAGAATCAAGTTTCCAAAGGGATAACACATTTACAAATAAAACCAGAATCCATCCCAAAACAGCTATCCCAGAATCCGGCAGAGAGGCACAAAAGGGGTCCTGCCAACGGAAAGCCACAAGCTTTGGGCCACAACCAAAAAGGCCCTGCGGCCCATTTCACTTCTGATCTTACCGTGCTCGAAACTGGCCCTTTTACAGGGCTCCTCCTGCTGGCCTTAACCGCTGGGAACGGCCTCTAAGGAAGAGAGAAGCGCCACAACTCCAGACAGCTCCCTGGCCACCGTTTAGGCAGAGCACTCGAATGGACAGATTGTGCACGGGTCTGATGAGGCAGGAAGCGTTGCCCCCATCCTGCGAGCGACCGATCCCTCTCGCCTTTCCCTAATGCATGTGGCTCCCCACCAAGCCCAAACCCAAGCCGCTACCTGCCTCCTTCTCCCCTCTCCGACGCCACTTTCCCTTTGAATCAATGGTGAATAGAGCCCTCTCGCAAAGACACACAAGCAGTGTCCGCGTCGGCTATCCGATCCCCCGCTGGGCCATCCTCCCTTTCTCGGCCACTTGTTCCCATCCTTCTCTGCCGCTCTCCCCTCCTTCTCCTAACTTTCTTCTTCTTTCGACGACAGACAATAAAGAGGCTCATGTTACCGGCCCTCATTCTCTCGTGTTAAAAAGCACGGCCTTTTTCCTCTGCCCCCACCAGACAGTCCTGAAGTTTCACAGGCCACCCCTCCCTCAGGGGAGGTGATCCCAGTGGGATGGGGTTACAGATCTCAGGCATCACCAAACAGCCGTCCTGCCGAAGACAGGTGGAAGAGAGCCCGTCATGAAAGACAAGGCCGCACACCACTAGGCGGCGCTGCTAACCGAGCCCTTCATCTTGCAGGTGCTCATGGCCTCTCGGCCATCGCATCTCTCGGGACAGAGAGGCGCCCAGTGCCGGGTTCACCCTTGCTGTCATCTGCCAATCGACAGCCGTTTCACCAGCGAAGAGCACTTTCTATGGTCAGGGACTGCTTTCCTGCTTGTCCTTTCCGCTGGTGCATGCCACAAAGGATTCTGGGATGCCGTCTCAGGCATGTGGACGGGGTTTTGGGCCCCGTCGTCCCATCCTGCACGGATGGGGTACGCTGTGCATTGCAATCAAGTCTCTCGTGCCATCGCAAGCGTTCCGGGAGAGATTCAACACCTCAGTTTGTCAGCTCCAGACTGGTACCAGCACATGCAGTTTCTGAGTTTCCCATCTGATGGGCCATGATTTATGCATGGCTGGATCGTAGGTTAGATGTATTTAAAATGCTAAAGACGTTTGTGCAAATCCTGCTTTCGTGCAAATTGCACAAACTGGAAGCCAGAAACCGTGCTGGTGGTGTTGAACGGCAGAAATTCGAGCAAGAAACGATAAAATGGAAGAGCAGTCAAAGACACGGGTGCTCACTCAGGGTAGGTGGTCTTGGATGTTTTCCGGAGGCGTTCAAAGCAGCATCCAGCAAAACAACATTTAGAGATGAGGAAAAAGGCTTGCAAAACATGTGCCTCTTAGGCTAATTTGCATATAAAACAAAAACAAGCACACAAAAATAAACACACAATAAACTTCTGGAACCAGCAGCTCAATTTCCCAGAGCCCAGTAGAGCTAGTGTGTCGCCACCTCATGCCACCTCGCCATGCAATTGTTCCTTAACGTCGCCAAGCACAGTTTGCGCCTCTGGTGTGCCCCAGTAACCATATGCCTTGTCTTGCAAAGGGGCTTATTTGGCCTTCCTGCCCTCTGTTTTATCCTTCCAATAGCCCTGCAGTGTAGGTCAGGCTGAGGGTCAGCAACTGGTCTAAATTCGCCCAGGGAGCTTCATTGCCAAGGGGGGGAATGACCTTGGCTTTCCCAGTCTAGTGCTCTAACCACTCCTCCACACTGCTTCTCTTTATCCTCTGCCTTTCTAGCCATTTGATTTATGAAGTTGCTTATAGCAATAAAAACCTACACTAATATGAGGAGGCAAGAAAGATGCACAGAGTCACATTAAACACGTCAACTCAGAAGAAAGTCCAATTCACTTCAGCGGCCTTCACTCTCAGCGAAGCGTGTGGAGAATTCCAGTCAGCCCACCACAATAATTCAAAACAAAACAAAGACAACACAATGAAGTTGCTGGGCAATTAATATCTGCAGTCCCAAAGCCCCTCTGTTGCAGTCGAGTCTTTTTCGTTTGTGTATGTAGGTATTAAATTATAAAACAGCAGACAAAAGCAATAGAAATAGGAATATAATTCATAGCAAACTCACGTTGTTCTTACAACACACCTATTAAGTTAGCCGCTTATCTTATTTAATTAGAACAGAATCATTCTGTCCCATGCGCTCACACACACACAGTCACAGAAGAGATATACCTTCATCCAGAAAGGGGAAAAACAAAACCAATCTTTTATCTCATATCCAGGTGACTGGGAAAAGAGAACCACTGGGGAGATGGCTGGTTGATTTTCTGCAACCAACCTGGAAGTGAATTTCAGTTTGCAGAACAGCTCTGTGAAAGTGAGAAATTATATATGTTTGCAATTAATGCAAACTGAACAATTTTCTCCTCCGGCAGTGTATCACTGCAGGGGCTGATTTGGAGGACGCTTGGCCAACGACCCACACGATGTCTCCCTTCCAAAAGGGCTCATTTTTTTCGACCTGCCGCCACTGCAAACAGAGAGAGCAGTAGGCTTTTGGGGGCCTGGTTTCCAGTTTATATCCTTTACCATATTCCACACCTAGCATTAATCTGGGCCTTTCTGCAAGGAGAGAGAGAAGATGGCCAGGATATAAAATTAACTGCAGTGTGGAGAGATGATTGCACAGAAAAAGACGGCCACCCTGGCCACCTCCTAAGCAAGCTCAGTGCAATGGCCTCAGGTCCAGCCCACGAGAAGGTCCCCAAAATGCTCTTCTGTTCTGGATTTCTTTTGAGGGGGGCACTTCTTATCTTTCCCTTTGGGAATGGTCCAAAAAGCATCACAGGTTGCCCAACTTTCCATGGGCCTAAGACAGATGCTGGAAAAGGCCCAACTGTTTTAGGTTGCTCTCCCGTAAATCACAGTGGCAGGAATTAAAATTAAAAAAATAAATGAAATAGAATGCATATTGTGGCTTTCAGTCAGTTGGAAAACCCTGCTTTAATCCCAAAGAGGCAGGCAGGAATGAACAAGGCTGTAGTTCTGTTTGGAGGTGGGGGCTGCCGGCAGGTCAGCTGTCCTGCGACGGCTGCAAGGGTGCTCCCCCCTCCAAACTTCCTCTGCAACAGGTGATCCGACAGAACTGATGTCACTGTGTAACCAAAGACCCCCACCCCCGGCAGCTGGCCGTGTTGCCGGCTGACTCCAGCGCTCCGGTCCCTGTGCTGGTGATGTCAGAGGAATTTAGCCTCCATTGAGGCATAGAGTTACCAAGGTCTCTGTCCTAAACTCCCGGCGGGTGGGGGCAGGATGGGGAATGGTGGCTTGGAAGAATGAGGTGGTCAGGTGGCTGTCAGTGGGACAACTACCCGGGGGGATGCAGAGAAATCGGCACCCCTGTATAGGGGGTTAAAGCCAGCAACGTGTGAATGGCAAACACACGGAGGTACTTACTGTATTAAAAAAAAAATGTTTGGGAACTGATGTATTGCTGAGGACGGAGTGATGGAGGAGCATTCCCCAAAATCCCAGTTCACCTGCCAAAATCTGGGGAGGCTAATGCAGATTTGGTGGAAAGGGAAAAGTAACTTTCCAGGCTGTAACACAGAAACATAGAAGCACAGCTAGTCAGAAGGGGCCTCCCAGGCCATCTAGTCTGACCCCCGGCTCCAGGTAGGATGTGTGTGTCTTTTTAGAGACCTTCCACACTCCTGGGGAAGAAAAGGGGGGTTGCACAGAGACCATTCCTCCAGGGGGTGTGCCACAGACCCCAGGTTTTCCCACTGCGTGGAGGAGAGGGGTGGGACACTGCTTCCCTGTGGCCACAGAACTTCCATTCTCCCTGTCCAAAGTTTCTAGCCCTCATTGGCAGTCATCACTGCCTGCTGAAATCTCTCATGACAGATGGGATGTGGGGCTAGATGTTCTTGGGGAGGATTGTCTTGTAGCTGCAAAACCCACACCTGAGTCATGGGGCAATATTGGCACCTGTTTGGCCTGTGCCCCAATGTGGGGCTGTTGTCATTTGTGCGAACTCCTGCTTTTTTAAACTTTGCTCCTGCCGATTCACCTGCTCCTCTGATGAGAACAAGCCAGAACAGAAGAAAAATCAACAGAGCACTGATGCCAAACCCGCCCCCCTATCTCTCGTTTGCTCTGAGTGATTATGTAGATTAGCAATGTGTACGGAATCTTGTTTGAGTGGGGGGAGAATCTGCCAGTTTCCTCAGCTTAGCCCCCCAGTCTCCGGCCCACCTTCCCTCTGCCCCCAGTCCACCTTGCACCAAGCAGTCGCATGGGGGCCTGGCAGGAAGTGAGCGCCGATGAACCCGCAAGGCTGCTTTGCTCACGTCTGCCTGTGCCCGCAAAGTTCTGCCTCTGCACACGTGACTTGGCAGTTCTGTGCACTTTCTGTATTTTGTGCAAAGAATTCCGCACTTGCCACATTTAGCACAATGAATTGCTAAATTCTTGGTACTTGGTGGACCTTGTCCAAAGAAAGAGCTGGCATTTCCAAGTGTCCGCAGGTGTGGCAGGGCTGAATGTAGCAAAGTCCAGTAAATGAAAGGGGACTGGATTCCAGGCTGATTTTCTCTGCGGTGGCGCCCCACTTATGGAATGCGCTCCCCAGAGAGGTCTGCCTGGTGCCGTCATTATTTGTTTTTTGGCGCAGGCCAAGACCTTTTTATTTAAATAATATTTTAATAATTGTTGAATTTATTTTTTGGTTTTATTTATTTATTTTTCGATTTATATCCTGCCTTCTTCTGACAAAGGGCTCAAGGCAGCTTACATCTTATCCCCTCAACAACAACCCTGTGAGGTAGGTTGGGCTGAGGGTCTGGGACTGGCCCAAAGGCACCCAGTTGGCTCCATGGCCGAGCGGGGACTCAAACCCGGATCACCTGAGTCCCAGTCCCACGCTCTTCACCACTACACCACACTGGCTCACTGGTTTTAATACTGAGCCAGGATGTATCCAGATTTTATATGTATGTATTTATATGTGTATTTATTTATGATGTTGGAAGCTGTCCTGAGGCTTATGCGAATGGGGCAGCATACAAAAAAATCCAAATAAATAAATAAACAAATAAATAAAACAAATCTTCGCTTCCCTGGTGTAGGTTAGACACAGAGAGACTTGTGAGCAACAAAAGAAAGGAAGAGGTGCTGTGTGAATGCGCTCAGAAAGGAGGGAAGCTGGCAAAGAAGTGGGAGCGTGTGCACAATTGACATGCGAGTTTGTCAAAATCCCACAAATCCCACACTGGCACTGATTCAGTCCTGCATCTGCATTGCATCATGAACTTTGCTTCTCCCCACCCCCTTCCCTTTCCCATAACAATCCATCCATATTTTCATGCATCCCTTTTTCCTAATGTATGCACTGATTGCAAGCATCTTGGAAATTTATGCATTTCCCTCTTTGATCTCTTGATTAGGTATGTGTGTGTTTTTGGTGCGCGTGCGTGACTTCAGGAAGCTGCTTTTATGAAGTTGGATTCATCTGTTTTATTGTTGCAAGCTGTCTTAGACGGGCTCCTGAACAAATGCAGGTACCAACCACGGTAGCTGGCCATAAGACACTGAATCCAGAGAACTGGATTCAAGGGAATGAACTGAGGAATCAATTCTGGAATTAAGAGGTGGGTCAGAACAACTCAGGCTTCGAAGATGTGAGGCCAGAGTGATTGTCTTGCTGCAACTCATTTGTAACCACTACTTGACCCATTTGTACCCCCAAATGTGAGGGCATCTTGTTGGCAGAACTAGCATGCTCTTGAGCGGATCAGGTTATTTCCAAAATCAGGTACTGTAAAAAGAAAGAAGTGCACCCAGAAATATGCATTTTAGGAAAAAATATGCATTTTGATGCTTGAGTACATGGAAGAATGTCCACATTTGGGTGTGAACTTTAAAAACTTGGACCCAAGTGTGCATATCCTCCAGTTGAACAAAAGAATAGCCCTCACAACAGGGAGTAGAAGCAAGGGTTGCGCCTGGAGAATAGTGACGAGTGTGAGCATGGCAGAATTCTTGCATTCCGGGAGGATGCGGGTGTAAAGAGGGGAATAAAGTTCCTGTGCAAATGCAAGTTGCAGAATTTAGCCCCCTTTGCTGCAGAATTTGGATTTATGAGCATGATGTGTCAAGCTGCAGGCGGAAGGCATGCTCCGCAGGAATACTAAGAGGCCTCCCCTGGTCTTAATTGAAACTGATGCATCTGGAGAACGGATAACCCCTTCCGGACACAAGATAATGAGATGAATCTCAGGGACATGTTTTCATTTCAGGTCTCCCCGCCATGCCCAGAGATTGAGAGAGTGGCGCGACCGGTCAGCCCATTTGGACGCCGAGAGGGGATTTTGAAAGCCAGGCTGTGTGCATAATGGCTTGCCACCCCTCACCCCACTTGCCATAGGCCGGGCGGCGGCAACGATAACTTAATGCTTCTGCACCAAAGCCAAGCCGGCTTGATATGTGTCTGCGCTTGAATCATGCAGCTGCAGCTGGGAGGTGATTGCTCCTGGCTTGCTTTCTGTCGGTTGAGAGGGAGCGAGGGGAGATTTTTATCCGGTTACTGGCTGCATCTCAAATACTTCACACACACACACACACACACACACACCCCAGAGAGAGAGAGAGAGAGAGAGAGAGAGAGAGAGAGAGAGAGAGAGAGAGAGAGAGAGAGAAGCAAAATAAAAGGGGAATGGGGCAGAAAGAGCTTTTGGCCAAACAAAACAAAACAAAAATCTTTAAAAACATTGCATTCCTTAAAAGGCAAAAGGGATAGAATTTAGATGCATCCGTGGCAGTTGTCAATTTCAAGGGGAACAAACCGCCTTCATTTAATGGACAGGCTGGTCATTTGTTTTGGATTTGTTTAGGAGATTATCTAACCACCAAAATTCACTTACTTTTAATGAGAAGAATGCTCTCTCTCTCTCTCTCTCACACACACACACACACACACACACAATTCTAAGTTTGGAGGGTTCTGCTTCCTCACACACTTACTTTGGGGGCCCTGCTGCCCCCACTCACTACATCACTCCAATTCGGCAGGGCCTGCACAATCCACAATGGATGATTTATTTCCCTGAGTTATGTGGACTGGCAACTCTCTTGAAAAAAACCAGGGAAAGCTTTGCGTAATTTCTTTTATTTGCCAATGTGCACTTGCACTAGCATATTGGCAAAAGAATGAGATTTTCATGCACAAATTCCAAATCCATCATAGAATGATGAGGAAATTAAAGACATCTTGACTATCTGCGAAATGCAGACAGAATGCTTAACCCCCCCCCCCCCGTACATTGTTGTAGTCAATCAGTACCAAGTACGCTGACTGTGCAGGAGAAGGCTATGAGCTGTGTTAACGAGTGTCATTGTATGCAAGAGGAGCAGGATGGAAAATCTTTCTAAATGGCTTAGATCTGTTTCTTGGCATTGGAAGGCAAAAATATTCTTGGCAGCAAAAGAGGGAAGATTCTTTCAGAAACAGGTAAGAGTGACAGTGTTGGACAAACCAGACTCGGTCCAGCCCATGTTAGTTGTACACACACTTGTTCCAGCCTGTTGGGTTTTTTTTTTTAATTGAGTCTCATTTTCCCCTAACGTTCCATGAAAATATGCAGTATTTGTGTCGAGCCAAAATGTTCATGAAACACACACACAGATATATACAACTTATTATCCTAAAATATGCATGGTGCACTGGATCCAAAAATGAGTCCAGCTTAGAGTACAACCATTGGAATCCATGGGAGCTGGGTTAGTCAAGACTAGCAGGACTAAGTAGAACTACAGTGGGATCTAGCCCTTGGGACATGATATATTTCCCCCACCCGTTTGTATAGGGACTTTAGCTTTCAAGGTACATCTTGGTAAACATTTCGGTACTGTTTTGTTTTTTGTGTTGCTGACAGAACCGGGGTCTGAAAAGTTGGAGAACTGCAGAAAAGGAAGGGAGGTTCGGAGTTTAGGAAGAGTTAAATGTGGACCCTGCACCAGACTCTGGACTGAAAGAAGGCCCTCAGGAAGGAAGGATAAGACTGAGAGGGCAATGGACTTCAAACCCCATCATCACAGCCAGAAGGGGTGGGATGATGGGAGTTGTAGTCACAGCCATCTGGAGGGTGCCAGGGTTGGGGCAGGCTGTGCTGATGGGTAGAACCAGCCGGCCACACCCTGTTAGGAAAGGAAGAATCCTGCCAAGACTCAGCAACTTTTTCCTGCCTGGACTGCTGATGCATGTTAGGGTCACAACTGGGAGTGTGGGAGAAATCCCCAATGGATCCCCATAATTCTGGATTTCCATGCCTGCACTGGATGCGTTCAGAAACAGACCAGCTGCTCCCAGCTTCCAGCCCATAATTAATAAATTAATAAATAAATAGGGTGGATTTATGCAGCTCTACAATTAACATTCAGTAAGGCACATTTGCATTAACGTGCATAACAGCCAGGGAACAATCTTCTCAGGTGTTCCTAAGAAATATCTCAGTTCAACCAAAGAGTTGATTTGATCCACAGCCTTTCCAAAAATCAGACCATAAAAGTAATAGTGAGACATGATCTGAAAACAGCAAATTAAGCATTGAACAGTGGTTAAAACAGCAGAGTATGAATGTGTGTGTGTGTGCAAGTACTTCCCTAAAAACAAATCTGACTCCACTGGCCAATGGGTGATAGAACGACAGAAGCCCGATATGCTAGCCACGGCAGGCCAGCGCTCTGCCTTTGGAACATTCAAGCCACAGAGAGGGAGGCTTCTGTCCTTTTGAGCTTTGCAAGTTGCTTCAGCCCGGCTGAAAACCATGATCTGGGAACGATCTGCATGCCAAGTCTGTCACTGAGCTTTCGCCCTCTCTGTAAATGCAAAGTAAGATGCCAGTCCTCAGGGTTCTTAAAGAATGGCTGGTTTGAACCAGCACACTGCAGAGAAACTGCCTGGCTGGAGTGCTCCATCCCGCTGCCTTCACTGCCTTGCTTTTCACATTATGGAAGCCACCTTGGGTTCCTTACAAGAGGGCAAAGGACCAAGTATAAGGATGAAGATCGAAAAAAGGGATAGCCTTGTCCTTCCTCCCCTCAACTCCTTGGCAGGACAGCCGCCTGGGACTCATCCAGTAAGGACTGGCTGAGACAGATTTCCCCAGCACAGTGAGAAAAACTGTTCTATCATCACAACAACCTTGCAAGGTAGGAAATGCTGCGGATCAGGCACTGGCCCAAATCTATCCACTGAGCTCCATGGCTAAACAAAGGATAGAACCAGGTCCCAGGTCCCAATCCGACACTCTAACTGCTCCTCCACTGCTCCAACAGTGGCAACAGCTCCTCCCTTTTTGGACCCAGAGACAAGCAGCACATCTCTGGGTCAGGATTAAAGAGCTTCATTAGAAGACGAAAAGAAAAAGCAGATAAAGCGAAGTGAGCATGGAGTCCCTTTGGTTAGCAGTGCCGCAAGGCAAAGGCTTGTGGCAAGGGGCGGCCTATAAATTTCTAAATAAATAAAATAAATAAATAAAAAGGGACTGGTGGACTCAGGTATCTTTGCAGCAGGCTTGGCCCCGAGGTTCTGGGTTGCGACAACTGTCATTTGAGGGGTTTCCACCTTCCAAAGGAAGACCCAACTGTGGTGGGGCCGGTTTACCCACCGCCTGTCATGCCCCCTCCCCTCTTGACCCACACGAGGCCTAGCTGGGCCCATGGCTGGCTCCACTTCTTTGAGGGCCAACTAAGAAGGGGTGCTTGAGAGGCCTGTGTCAGGACTATATTTGGGGGCAGGAAGAAGATCCTGGAGCCAGGGAGAGAAAAAAGAGAGCCTCTGATTATATTCACTCCAGGCCTCCTGCAGTGACGCCCCTCTGTCCCTTTTGCTAAGCTCTTTGTCCCGTCCCCCCCAGCTTCACCACAAACCCTCCACACTTGTGCCGAGAGGCCAGGGAGACGACTGGAGAAGTGATTAATGTTTTATATGAGGACTGCCAAGAAGGTTTGATTTCTATTAAGAGCAGCTGTAAGCAGATCTTGAAATGCTATACGCAGGTCCCTGACTCTGGGGAGTGGGGGTGTCAGCACGGTGGGGAGCTGGGCTCGGGTGACATCGATCCGGCTGTGAAGTGGTGACGGCAGCCGGCTCCTACATAAACAGTAGTGGTTAAGGTTTGCGGTGGTCTCCCCACAGAGAGGCTCTGACACATGACAAGCTGTGCCCGGTTCGCTCCAGAGCAGAGGGCTGGAGAAGGTGGATGTATTCAGGATCAGGGCCATGCTAGGCTGGCCCAGTATGGGCCCATCTAAAAAGCATGCTGTCCCCCAAAGGCCAACCAAATGTCCCAATGGAGAAGCGCCAGTCACTTGTGAGCACAAAGTTCCTTCATGATCCCGGAGACGGGCATGGGCGAGAAGTCATTTTGCACGATGGCTGGGACTCTCCACGCCCATGTTTGCACCCTGTGTTCACCCCCACGCTTCACATTCCTTGTGCAAACAAGAAAAAGGCATATACAAAATGGGGAAAATGCTTCTTTTAAAGCACACCCAAACACATGCTTTGTCACGTCATAGTACAACTTTCGCAGCCAGAGCTGCCTGCTTTCCACAGCGTCTGTTTTTGAAAACATGCCCTTTCCCAACACGAATGCAAATTTGGCAATTTATGAGCATTTTCGGAGACAGGTGCTCTGGCATGCAATCTCAGTTTGCAAATGGAACATGTTCACTCGATCAGAGATTGTAAATGGCACTTCTGGGCATTTCTGCTACAAAGGTAATTACCACCCCAATACAGAACGTGGTATTATTTGGATCCCACCAAAAGGGGATCCTGTTCTGCTCACAACACTTGTAGTATGAACATCTATCTAACGAATGGGAATATTTATCTAATGAACTATCTTGGAAGCTAAGCAGGGTCAGGCCTGGTTGAAGTCTGGATGGGGGACTTACAATGTTGGGAACCACCCAGAGGGCTTTGGCTACGGACACAAAGAAACATAAAATAGGAATGAGAATAGTCTGGGGAATCGTCCTAGATCCATCATTCTGGCTGAGCAACTGCAGTGGCTCGGAGCACCTTCTACCAGCTTTGGCTGGTTCTCCAGACAGGGTCATTCCTGCTGGAATGGACACCAAGAACTTCAGGAAGGAAAGTCGTGTGACTCTGTGCTTTCTCTTTGGATGCTCCAGAAGCTCGAGCAAGTGCAGAACACGACAGCGTGACCTCTTCCACTTCTTCGCAGCCTGCAACTCCTCTGCATGAAGGGCTGCGCCAGATGCGGATTTACTACTACAGTTTGGGGTTGGGGTTCAGGTATGAAGTCCGTTTTGCCACCTCGGAGCTGCAACAAGGAATGCCACTCTGAGACTGGAGTTCCGGCTCTGACCTTGGAATGCATTTCTGAGCTGGGACGCCAGCTTTTCTACAGCCACTTAGAGGTAAAGGAATGCATATTGTCAAGGAATAATGGTAAATAAATATTTGTATGATGTAAGCTGAGATCAATTACACGCATCTGCTGGGGTTGCATGACTAAAACGTCAACATTCCACCCCTTATTTAGCAATTTTTAGGAATGGATTGTTTTGTATTAAAGACATTCCTAACTGAAAGTCCAAGGACAAACTTAACTTGGCGAGAACACTGGTTTGAAATGCCCTAGGATGCAGCTCCAGAGGTCATGCCCTTAATGGATTTTTAAGAAACAGATTAAAAAATATAATCACAGGAGAAGGAGAAAGTTGAACAAGAGCTCTTTGCCAAGATATCTCTGAGTGGCAGATGTGGAGTTTGAATAATGGGGAATTTCTCTTCTCCTGAGCACTGGCGTGTCCTCTGTGGAATTGCACTGGAGGAGAAGGTGGTGAATACAAGTTCTGCATCGTGGCTCCGGGCCCAAGAGAAATTGTTTTTTATCCACAAATTGTGAGAACAAGTCACCTTTGCTCTCCCAAAGGTGTCCCAACCATTACTGCAAAGGTGAGTGCAAGGAGTAGCTCCTGCTCTTGAAACTTGCAAATTGTTGAGCTTGTGTGCATATGTGAAAAGCACACATTTAAAAACACACATCTCCTTAAAAAGCTGCATTTCCTTGTTTTACAGGTGGGGATGTGAGCATTTGGGTGCAACCCGTAAAAAATATACCTTCTCCCCTTTGGGATGAAATGAGAAGCAGGTGGCAGTTCAGCATAAATAGCAGTCCAGGGTGGGGACTGGAGGGTCCCAGAAAGGCAAAGTGCCCCTTGCCAGGCTTCCCACTCACCACGTGGGATTCAGCAGGCGGAGAAGAGGGAAACCAGCACTGGCGCCTAACAATGGCGAGAGTGAAGCACTCCCTTCAGGTGGCAGATGATGGGAGGTGGAGGAGGGCTTTGCAGGGCGGGGTTCTGCTTGCCTCCTGGCCCGTCCTTTGTCCCCTCCGAGATGCTGTCCCCAAAGCCCATTCCGAAAGGGAATGGGGACAGTCTTATCCGTGACTACCACGCTGCAGCTTTCATCTATGTTGGGAAGACAAAGTTGTGGCGGTGGCCAAGAACAGCCTTGCAGGCCAGGCGGAAACTTCCTTTAGTCCAGATTTCTGTTCACTGGCTGACCAAACAGCTGCCCACCTGAAATGCCCACGCAGGACATGTAGGTAACTATGCCCCCCCGCCCCATGCTCCCCAGGAGCTGGTGTACACAGGCATACTGCCGCTGATCTGGGGGTAGCATGGAACCATGAGGACTAGAAGCCTTGGATAACCTTCTCCTCCATGCATTTGTCCTATTCTTTTTGAAAGCCATTTGAAGCATTTCTGGAAGTGAATCCCATGGGTCGTCTCTGTTGTGTGAAGAAGGACTTGCTTGGATCTGTCTTGAATATCTCCCCCTGCTTCCCCCATTCCCCTTTATAGGATGGCCACTTTGGGTTCTAGTATTGTGGAAGAGAGAGAAAACGGTCTCCCTCACCCCTTTTTCCACACCAGTGTTAAATCTGGACTCCTGTGTCATGTCTCCCCTGCCCACCGTTTCAGTCCCCAAAATCGCCTGTCCTCATACGGGAGTTGCTCCATTGCCTTGAGCATCTGAGTTTTTCTTTTCTGCTCCTTTTCAAACTCTGCACTAGCCTGTTGGAAGTGCATGACTAGGAGTGTGCACAGAACTCCATGCGTGGGCGACCTGCAGATCTGTACAAAGTGCAATGCGATATGGCAAATTTATTTTCAATGCATTTCTTAATTATGCTCAAAGAGCACGTTGTCCTGTACCCTTTTGAGGCAAGAGTTGGAGAGGAACAAATGAAATTAATTTCCTGGGATGAGATTTCAATTCAGGGCTTAGTAAAGAGGAGGAAAAATGCCTCTGAGAAGGCACAGAGTGCCTTCTCCAGCTAATTAACTTCAACTAGTCCCAGCTGACCTAAAATGGCCACAGGGTCTGGTGTCTAGCTAGCCAGCTCCAGCCCCGGATGACTGTCGAATGCTTGCAACTCCCAAGGAGATGTTGGCGGCCTTCCATATCCGCAGGGCAATTTGCATATTAAACACACACCAATCTGCATATTAAGTGCTCATTTGCATAGAGGAAGTCAGCTTTTATGGGCACCCAAAATAAACACAAAAAAGCCAGCATTAGGAAGCAAAACGTTACCACAAATAAATAAGGGTCAATTTATGGGGGGCAGCATGGACGGTGTGTGTATGTGTGTGTGTAAACAGGTTTTGTTGCAATACACGCTATCTTAGCAGGGCTACATATTTGCTCCAGATGTCAATCCGAACATTCAAGGAGCTGTCCACGGTACTGAACATGGAAAACTCCTTAAATATTTGGTGCAGTCCAGCACCTACGATGTTACAGCATTATTCAGCAAACAAACCATGCTACTCCAGGAACATCTGCTCTATTCATTAGGCAGCACAGTCTCTGATCTGAAAAGCCCGCAGCTTTGAGGAAGAGACACCAAAACACTGACTCTAGTTTTCCTGGTTTGTTAGCAGGACAATTTCCATGGCAAGCAGTGGTGCAGAGGACGGGAACGCCCAGGTTTTTCCACCGGACTAGAGGTCCTTGGCAGCTGCCTGGCTGTTCCTACCCCAATGATGGATCTGGAGAGGCATTTTAATCTTTTAGAACGGGAAAAATGACACAAATATTGGGAATCCACCACATATTTTGTGGCTGGGGAAGTGGATGGCATACCTGAGGCAGTAGCCTTCTTGAAATCCTCAGTGGGTTCCGTTGGGACTTCAAGCTGCCCAAATTTGGCCCCCAGGCATAAAGAAACTCACCTTTGCCCTAGAAAAAAGGGAAGGGGAAACATTTTATCTCCTTTCCTGGGGACCCTGGAACCCAACAGGCCATAAACGAAACACAGAGTGGCAAGCAAGCAGAAGTAGTCCTTCCTTCCTGGAGACTGTGGGATGCCTGTTTATGTGTACTTGGTTTTACAAAGGGATGAGTGGATGGAGGAGAGCTTGGCTATTTGCTGCACATGGAATCGGTGGCATGGAGACACAGGGTCGGAAGCAAGCGGCCCCTCAAGAGCAGTATTAGGAACCAGTAAAAGTCTGTTCCCCACAGATTCCAGACCTTGGAGGCACCCAAAGCACCCGTCTCTCCTCAGCTTCCTGGCCTCATGTGATTTGCAAAAGCAGCAGCTTGATCGTTCGACCTGTGGCTGGAAGTGCACCAAGAAATGTGCCCTTTGAAGCACAGTACATAGAAACATAGAAACAGAGCGAGTCAAAAGGGGCCTCCTGGGCCATCTAGTCTGACCTCCGGCACCAGCCGGCTCCGCTCATGACATGCCCACCATGTGCATGTCCAGCCTGTCTTTGAACACCCTCACCGATGGGGCCTCAACGACATCCCGTGGAAGCCCATTCCACGCCCTCGGGGTCCTGACTGTCAGGAAGTGCTTCCTGGCATCCAAAAGGAACTGGGTTCCCTGAGCTTTGCTCCCTTGGAGCGCGTCCTGCCTTCCTCTGCAGGGGAGAACAGGCCTCTACCCATCTCCATGTGACACCCCCTCACATACCTGTATGTTGCCAACATATCCCCTCTGAGTCTCCTCTTCTCCAGGCTGAAGAGACCCAGTTCCCTCAGTCTTGCCTCATACGGCTTCCCCTGCAAACCGGCCACCATCCTTGTGGCCCTACGCTGCACTGACTCCAACCTGGCTATATCCTTTCTGTAATGAGGGGCCCAAAACTGAACACAATACTCCAGTTGCGGGCGCACCAGAGTCATGTAGAGTGGTAGTAATACCTCTCTTGATCTAGAAGCCACACTTCTGGCTGTGCAACCAAGGGTGGCATTCGCCCTCTTGATCACCGCATCACACTGCTGGCTCATGTTTAGCCTGCGGTCAACCAGTACCCCGAGGTCCCTTTCACAAGTGCTGCTCTCCAGCCACTTGTCCCCTAACCTGTACTTATGACAGCTATTCCTATGCCCCAAGTGCAAGACCTTGCACTTCTCCACATTGAACGCCATCCTGTTGTCTCCTGCCCACTTCCATAGTCTGTCCAGATCCTTTTGGATCTGGTGTATTTGCTCCTCAGTTGTGGCCATTGCTCCAGTTTTAGTGTCGTCTGCGAATTTGATCAGCAGACTGTTCACCCCTTCTTCCATGTCGTTAATGAAAAGATTAAACAGGATCGGCCCCAGGACAGAGCCCTGGGGGACCCCGCTTGTCACTGGCTGCCATCCCGACGATTCCCCGCTAATGGTTACCTTCTGCTTTCGGTCAGTCAGCCATGCCCTAATCCACCGGACAGTGCTTTGGTGTATCCCAAAACTCCTCAGTTTCTCCACCAGGATATCATGGGGCACTTTGTCAAAGGCCTTGCTGAAATCCAGGTATACCACATCCACTGCATCCCCTCCATCTAGCCATCTTGAAACCTTGTCATAGAATTCCACAAGGTTTGTCTGGCAGGACCTGTTTCTGCGGAAGCCATGTTGTGTGGCTGTCAGCCTCCCTTCCCTATCTAGCATCACTAGATCTCTCTCTATTATGAGCCTTTCCATTGTTTTTCCTACAATGGACGTAAGGCTAACCGGTCTATAATTCCCCATGTCCTTCCTACTACCCTTTTTGAAAATTGGGACCACCGATGCCACCCTCCAGTCCTCTGGAACTTCACCCGTTCTCCACGAGGCCTCAAAAATGGAGGCCAGCGGGCGTGAGAGAAC
Source organism: Varanus salvator macromaculatus (assembly GCA_023646645.1). NCBI lineage: Eukaryota > Metazoa > Chordata > Lepidosauria > Squamata > Varanidae > Varanus > Varanus salvator. Next base: position 8,553,058 of record JAIXND010000802.1, on the reverse strand, counting down.
CCCTGCCAACTCTCTAAGTACTCTCGGGTGTAACCCGTCAGGGCCTGGCGCCTTTGTAATGTCCAATGCCCTGAGGAGCCCCTCGACTTCAAGGGGGGTGACTCTAATCTCTGCCCCTAAGTCCCCAGCCTCATCCAATCTCCTATACGGATATCCCCCGTCCTGCTTTGGGGAGAACACAGAGGCAAAATAGTCATTTAGCATCTGTGCCTGTTCCCTCATGTCAGTCACTGGATCTCCTTCCTCCTTATTTAGTGGTCCCACCACTTGTCTCCCCTTCCTTTTCCTATTTACATGCTGGAAGAAGCCCTTTTTGTTGCTCTTGATATTCTTGGCAAGTCTCAGCTCATAATCAGCCTTAGCCTTGCGAAGAATCCTTCTGCAACGGGCCTCCTCCTCCCGGTATACCCTTTTGTCTATTTCCCCCAGTACCCATTTCCTATGGAGGCTCCTCTTTCGTCTAATCCCCCTAACCACCTCCTTTCGCATCCACGGCAGCGCTCTCCTCCGCCTCCCCACCTTACTGACTAGAGGTATCGTCAGGGCTTGCGCCTGCAAAACCTCCCTTTTGAGTGCCATCCACCCCTCCTCAACTCGCTTACCTTCCAGTAACCTGTCCCAGGAGACTTTCCCCAGCCTGGCCTTCAGTTGGCCAAAGTTGGCCCTCTTGAAGTCCCAGCTTCTAGTGCTCGCCCTGCTGCACGGCCCCAGTCCCCTGATCTCAAAGCAAAGGATGGAGTGATCACTCGCATCCAGAGCTCCCCTAATCTGTACTTCATCTATCAGCTCCTCCCTATTGGTCAAGACCAAGTCCAGGATGTTTCCCCCCCTCGTCACCTCTCGGACCCTCTGTGTGAAAAACCCACCCTCTAGAGCTTCTAGGAAGTGACGTGACCTGGCTGTCACCGCCGAGCGAGTCTCCCAAGTAATATCCGGGAGATTGAAATCTCCCATAATTACTGTGTCTCTCCCCCAAGATATTCTTAGAATCTGGCCTGTCAGGACATCATCCAGGGTCTCAAGTTGACCTGGAGGGCGATAACATACCCCCACTGTCAGGTCTCTTTCTCTGTCAAAACCCCTAAGTTTCACCCAGACTGCCTCTACCGAATCCCCATCTGTGCTGCACTCTATCTCACTGCATCCTATCCCTTCCCTGACATATAAAGCCACGCCCCCACCTCTCTTTCCCTTCCTGTCCTTTCTAAAAAGGTGATACCCTTCTATGTTCACATTCCAGACTTGCCTTTCATTCCACCAGGTTTCCATGATTCCCACCAGATCGTATCCTCCTATTCCCAGGAGAGCTTCAAGCTCTTCCTGCTTATTACCCATGCTCCTAGCATTGGTGTACATGCACCTCAACTCCTTCCCACCGCTTCCTTTCCTTGGGGTGCCCAGCATCCTCCTTCCTCCCATCCTCCCTGGTACCTGGCCCCTCTCTGTAGAAGTCCTGTCAGTCCCTGCAGTATCTCTAAAGCTCTGCTCCCAGAGCCCCGATCCTCCCTGCACACTTGTCCAGTGCAGACACGTTACTGGGGGACCTGAACCCACCCCCCACTGGCTCAGTTTAAAGTCTTCCGGATGAAGCTCGCTAGAGCATCTCCAAAGGACCTTTTCCCCATCCTCGTGAGGTGTAACCCATCCCTTGCCAGAAGTCCATTGGCAAGAAAACGAGTGCCGTGGTCGAGGAACCCGAAGCGTTCCTTCTGGCACCACACCCTAAGCCAGTCGTTCACCTCGGAGACCCTCCTGTCCCTGCCTGGCCCAAATCCCCGGACAGGTAAGATTGACGAGAAGGCCACTTGGGCGTTCAGCTCCCTGAGTTTCTTCCCCAAGGCCGAAAAGTCCCTGGTGGTCCCGACCACCCCCTGCCTGGCCACGTCGTTTGTGCCCACATGGATCACCAGGAGTGGCTGGTGACCCCCGGAGCGAACAAGACGCTCCACTCTGTCCTTCACGTGCCGGATGCGTGCGCCCGGCAGGCAGCAAACCTCCCTTGTCTCAAGGCTGGGGCGGCACACCGCCGCCTCAGTGCCCCTCAGCAGGGAGTCCCCAACAACTATCACCCGCCGCCGTACCTTCTCGGTGCTGGTGGGCAGCCATGCCCTGGTCCTCGCCTCTCCTGCAGTGGCTCCCTTGCCTCCTGATGTCCCAGGCTGGGGGTCCTGCTGGTCCCCCGAGGCCTCCTCAGCCCCAGCCTCCCCAAGTGGAGAGAACCTGTTTCCCAGCTCCAGATCGGTGCCAGGAGGAGGAGGAGGCCGTGCTGGCCTCCTCCTCCTGTGGGTGACATGCCTCCATGTCTCTGCAGCTGCTCCTCCCGTGGTCTCTCCCTCAGCCCTCTGTCGAGAGGGGGGCTGCTGCGGGGGGGCCTGAAGAGCTCTCTCGGCCCTCAGGCACCTCACCTCCTCCTCTAGCAGGGACACCATCTTGCACCAAGGGCAAGTGTATCCCTGCCTCTCCTGGGGGAGAAGGGCGAACATGTCGCAGCTCTCGCAGCGGACAGCAACACCCGTGACTCCTGCCAAGGCCATCTCCTGGTCTGCCATCTGTAACCCTTCCGAGACCTTACCTTGGTCCCCTGTCTTGTAAGTCCTGCAGTTCCTCTCACTCTCCCAGTTCTCCCAGGCAAAAACCCCACTTGCACACACACACAAGTACACGGGGAGCAACACAACCTCAGCTGATGTCGGTGCTTGGACAGCCACCCAGGCTCCGTTCCCTGCTCTCCCACTGGCCTGCCTGGTTGGGAAAAGTGTCTACAGAGCTCACGAATGACGGCAGCCTTTGAGAAGCCTTCATTTGGCTTCCAGTCACATCAAGGTGTGAACGATGACACACACCTGCCAACTCTGCCAGCAACATTCATGCATCCCCGAGGGCTGCATCTACAGGTTAAGGGAGAGCGTACTTGTCTCGCATCCCTTTGGCAGGTGTCCAGCCAGCCAAGGGGGCACATTTTGTTCTGGTAGAGCCTGCCTCTTCCAAAGCGATTCCCATGCAGACTCCGCGAATGATTCAGGTGGGGACTCAGTCACGGTCCCCCTCGGCTCCCTTCCCACTACCTCCACCGCCACGTCTTTCTGGATCCAGCCAGCTCCATGGTGGCTAATTAATTTTAATTACTGTCTTTCGCTGTTTGGAAATTGGGCATGCTTACAAAGGGAGCGAACGGAAGGCGAGAAGAAACAGAGCTGAAATGTGTGTGGGGGGGGGGAGTAGACAGGGTGGGGCAAGGAAGCCAATCCACAGCAACGGGGTGGCAATTGGGTTGGGTGGGAAGGGACAGAGTGAGATCTTTGCAACGCACTGAATCGGTGAAAAGGAAATTAAAGTGTTGCTTGAGACGGAGAGCAGATAATTAACAAGGTGAGCTGGTGGGTGGGAGAGAATGTGAGGCTGCACAGGGTGGGCGATAACATGGAGGGGGGTGGTTGCATTGGGTGTCAGGACTGAAACAACATCAGGTACCCATGGACAAGTTTTGGGGCGTTAGCAACTTTCTCGAGCAGCTAGAGATATGTGGCACCTTTTGAACTCCTCCACAATGCCTTGCCGGCATGGAAGTAAAATCTAAAAAAACAGCAGACACCTACCCACAATTGAAGCGATGAAATGGAAACAAAAGGAGCCGCGTTCAGACCAGGGTGCGAAGCTCTCTTTCTCTGGATTGGAGCTCTGAATCTGCTCCCGAGGGCCGAATGCCGTTGTGGGGAGAAGAGAAGAACCTGGGGACTGCATTCCCCAGTGGGTGGGGCCCAGAGCAAAGGGGGGCAGGCTGCATGTGAAGCAATAGTCCCTGGAAAACCAGCTTAGTGGTGCTTGGTGCTGCGCATACTGGTCGCTAAAGGCCAGCAGAGGCATTTCAACATTTTAGGAAGGAGGAAAAGCTGCAAGAAGGTTGGGAAAATACCCACAGGATGGCAGAGTTGCGGTGTTGAGGCATTGCAGCTTTTGGCTTGGGAAGGGAATCACCCAGCCCCCATCGAAACATCCCCTTCTTCCTACTTGCCACCCTGGAAATCTTGGCTGGGAACACAATGGAGGCTTTAGTCCATCCTCTTGGGGCTGCAGAACCGAGTGGGAGGCTGCAGGATGGGCAGAGGGAAGGTGGCATCCCCTTCCATGATGGCAGCTGCTTCCAACTTCCTCCTCTCAGGCCTATTTGCATGGAAAGCAACCACCATGAAGAAAAGGGGCAAGGCTCAAAAGGGAAGGTGAGAAAAGAGGGGAGTTGTCCAGCAGCACCATTCCTTGGAAAGGCCTACCCAGATCAAGAGTCAGGGCAGTGTAGGTTTTTGAGCACTGGACTGGGAAATCCAGAGATGTGGCCATAAATCTTTCTGGGTGCCTTGGGGCCAGGCCCTGACTTGCAGGCCCACGTACCTCATAGGGTTGTTGTGAGGGTCAGGCATGCTGACCCGAACTTATGAAAAAAGGCAGGATATAAGTGTAACAATGAAATAAAAATTCCCTTCACAGACAGGAGATAAATAAAAAGGGAAGACTGCATGATCTCCATATGACAAAGACTGGATCCAACTCAATGAAAAGACACAGAACTTAGGCAGGAAAACCTCTCATACCCAATTCCAAGCAACTAAGCGTTGCTGCTTTGGAAAGCTTGTGTGAAGACTACCTCGTAGGGTTGTTGTGAAGGTCCAGCAGCGATGGGAAGGACAGCACCATCCCCTTCAATGTAAAAATAACAAATCAATATTTAAAACAGCCGACAATGACCACATGTACCCTCCGCGCCATCATCTTTGTTCCATATCCCTTCTCGAATCTATTTCGGGATGGCAGGGTGAGAATGAGGAGAAACCAGGCAGCCAAATGGCACCTCTGCCAAATGCCTTCGTCACGCTCACCGGCTGATTCCCTCCCGTTTGTTTGCAGCTTTGTGGGAGGCGTGTCTTTCGGTGCCTTGCTTCTCCCCAGCCTCTGCCACCGCACTCTCGTGGCGACCTTGGCTGAGTCATTTCCTCTTCTTGGCGCCTGCCAAGTTTCTGCCCACGCAAAGAGGTGGCATGTCATTTCCCCAGGCTCGACAACACTTGGCAACAGGTTTGTGCGCATTGACACCACTGCCTTCCTCCTCTCCACCTCTGGGAGGTCGACTTCCTCCTGACCCACATAACTGACCTACTGCGGACAGAAGTCAGCCGGAGTTTCCAGGTGTAGAGAGCAACGTGTGGGTGGGAGAAGGATGGAGACAGGAACTCAGGGTGGCAGAACTGGTCTGCCTACTGGTGCCAGAAGCAAAGGAACAGAAAACAGCGGTGCGCTTTGGGTTTCCCGCAATGGAGGGAGGGAGAAGGACGCTGCAGAGAAGGCCTTGCCATGCCCCTTCCTCTCCTAAAGGTGCTGCCAGCATGTTACACGGGCCACAGTGTGCCAGGCAAAGTGTTTCCAGGGAAGCCAATTTGTGTCCTGAAAGATCCACCCCTCCCCAGCACCCCCAGCCCTGTATTTTGCTTTTACATATGTTTATGCTTCCTCACTTTCACTCTGGGTAGTCACCTTGGTAAGTTTCTCTTTCTGCCAAATGCTTGCTAATCAGGGAGTCCCATGCAGCCAATTGGATTTAGCAGTGCAGTCATGCCAGGAAGCCAATGCAGAGTGAGGGCAGCCCTTCCTGCCCTCACTTGGAATGGGGAGAACATTTTCAGCCCAGTTCTTGAAGTGCTCCCCATGAATGCCCACCTAATATGCCTTATATCCTGTTCCATCCAGCCTGGCACCATCTAGCCTAGCGATGAGGCCACCTGGTACCCTCCAGATCTTTTGGACTACAGCTCCCATGTTCCCCAACCAGTGGACTTGATGCTTCCCACTGGAGCTTTGGAGAGACTGGCTACCAAACCTGGAGCTTTCTGCTTGCAAAGCACATGCTCTGCTTCTAAGCTGCCATCTTTTCCCCAAACTAAAGAAAGATTCTGGCCCTCATGAGTCAATTTAGAATTGGCAAAGCTGCCTCAGATGACAGATTCAGTCCAGCTCAGTCCTGCCTTGACTGACAGTTGCCCAAATTGGCTATAGGCTCTGGTATATACATTTTAATAAATAAACTTAATTAGCGCTATGCCACTGAGCTACAATTCCAACCTTGCTCGCCTGGAAGATGTATCCCAGCCCTGCCAAGGCCCCCATACACAGAGAATAATGCTATTCCGGGTTCTGAAGCTGCTCCAACACAAGAGGCAGGCCCTCTTCAGTGATATGCTCTCTTGGAAGGTAGCCAGGCAGCTCTGCAGAATGAGGAGGGATTTCGAGAGGGCTGGCCATCGCCCACATGCGGGAAAAAGTGCCAGATCCAAAGATAATGTCTTTAAGACGCAGCGGGGCGATTTAGCAATGAATTTATGGGCCACCTGAGAATGGAGGACTAGTCCAGAGCTCTGCTGGAGGAGTGTGTTTGCTTTGCCAGGAAGAACTGGCTGGGAGGCCAAGTGTGGAAAAATTGATTCCAGGTCCATATGGGAGAATTTTCTGGGAGCTGCCAACAAACCCGAAGCATCCAGGATCCATCAGAAATTAGTGTCAAGATTTTGTCCTCCTCCCCTTGAAAAGGTGGTGGGGGGAGCTTCAAATCCCATGCAGGGTAGAGCTGCTTTGCAAAGTTTCGTTCCAAAAGTAATATAGAAAAGGCCTGAATTTAGAAGCCTGTTCAGTCGACATTTCCAAAATCCCACGGAACCAGAATGCAGCTGTACACAGAGACTTGTGCTTTCCCGAAGTGAGTGCTACTGTTTGCCCCCAAAGACAAACACACACAAGTGTACAAAATGCACACATTGTGGGGTGAGCTGTGCCCAGAAATCCATCTGCTTAGGGAAGCTTGAACTCAGATCGGTGTGCAATACTGAAAATGACACCTTGGAAAACATTAATATCTGTTAGCCAGGCAAACATTAGTGACAAATATGCTCACAATATACAGTACACAAACGGCTCACGAACAAAAATTTCATAAAAATTTTGACTCAGGTTGCGAACTCCACATTGGGTGGAGGCTGCGATCCTGCTGGGGGCGGGGGCAGGGGGGAGATGGCCAAGATCGCTCCTGTCTTTCCTGCAGGAGCGCAACCGCGATCTCGGCCATCTCCCCCTCCGCCAACATGATCGTGCCCATCTCCCCCCCCCCAGTGCCCCGGGATGACGGGCACACGCAGGGATGACGGGTGTGATCGTGGTCTTGCTGGGGGGGACAGGGAGATGGCTGGGCTTGGGGGGGGTGGGGGAGATGGCCATGATCTTTCTTGTTCTTTGTCACTGCTTCTTCACATTTTTCTGATTAAAAAAAAAAAAAGTTACAGAACGGATTAGCCTTATTTACATTGAACCTTATGGGGAAATTTGACTTGGCTCATGACCGATTGGGTCACAACCAGAGTCCTGGGATGGATTAAGTTCATGAGACAAGGTACCACTGCGTACACGTTTTTAAAGTGTGCATAAATGCACAGAGAGCCAGTGTGGTGTAGCAGTTAAGAGTGTGGGACTGAGACTCGGAAGTTCAAGCTTTTAGTCCCTGCTGAGCCATGGATCCGACTGGGGAACTTTGGGCCAGCCACAGACTCTCATCCCAACCTACCTCACAGGGTTGTTGTTGTGGGGATAAGATGGAGAGCAGGAGGAGGAGAAAGATGTAAGCCACCTTGAGTTCATTGTAAGAAAAAGGCAGGGTACCAATCTAATAAACAAACAAAAAAAATAATAAATTGCTTCCATTTGGAGAAAAGTTCATGTAACATTAGGGCAGAATCAAGCTGCATTGAAGTTACAGGTAGAGAAATGAGGAACTTTGCACAGTGAGAGCTGCCAACTTGTATGTTGTTATGCTGTACCCTGGATTGCTGGGTTCTACTTTGGGTCACATTTTTTATCAGGGGCCATATTCGTTCAATTTTCAGGGAAAAGCAAGATGAGAAGATTTCAGCACCATGGAGATCTCCAGGGGGACTGGAAGCCAGACAGGGTTGTCCGTGTGTTGCTCCAACCAAGTGCAGATCAGGACTGAGCCTTAAATAAGAACTTGGCTGCATTTAGGCAGGTTGGGTCTGCCTCCACACTGGCTGAAGCTTTTGTCTTTTAGTGTCTGTCTTAGCAGCCTCAAGTTGCAACCACACAGGGATGGGCAACTGAGTGGGGTGCGGGTACCAAACAAACAAGTGGATAAATGATAAAGATGGCCAGGCAGCGGAGTTGCCCTGGAGAGCATTGGTCAAGCATTCAGCACAGATGAAACTGAATGTGAGGGACTAGCGGCTTGTCTTGCTATAATGGGAACTTTGAAGAAACTACAATCCATCTCAAATAAGTGCTAAGATGCTGGATACATCTCAGTGGGTGTCTTTCCCAAGCAGAAGTAACAGGTTGATCCCCAGATTCCATTGCTCCATCCAAAAAAGCTGCCCACCCCCTCGTATCAACAAACACTCTCTATGCCAAAGGAAATTCCAGCAAGGCGTTCCAAGATTTCTGGCTCTTTTCCTTGCTCCTTTCATAGCACACGCCTCCCTTCCTCCCTAGGGACGTTCCAGTGGAGACGAGTTCATTTCCTCCATCCTGGATGGCTCCGAGCAATTCCCACACAGCAGCACTGAACTCCCAGGAAGGTCCCTGGAAACTTCACCACACATACTTGGCTAGCTCCATCTTCCCCACACCCATCCTGGTGGGGTCAAGGAATCGGCAAAAATGGTCCCTTGGCTTTCTGCAACAGCCCAAGTATAAACCAGAAGCTGAAATGTGGTGTGTGTGTGTTTCATTTCTCTTCCTCTCTCCCATGACGCAGAATATACAAAGCAACACATGAGTCACGCACATGCACGGCCTCCAGTTACCCTGCTTTTGCACCTCCCGTTCGGTCGAATATTCAGGATGAGCAAGAGAAAGTCTGGAGAGCAGTTTGCTCCAGAAACCACCCTATTTGTTCCTTGCCCAGGAAATCTGGCTGCTCAGAATGTCCGCAGGCAAAAGAGCCGGCCTTGAAAGTTTGCAATGTATACAGCACAAACTTTTTGACAGACATTCGGGAGCAAAGTGAGAAGTAAAAATGGCCTAGCTCTCTAATGACATGCGGAGTTCAGCAGGATTCGCACTGCTGCCCTGCCCCAGGCAGGGAAGAAATGGTGCAGCACTCCAGTATTCCCTTGCAACCATGGAAGAAGGACAATGCAGCCAATTATTTCTTTCCAGGAGGAGATAAGGTGCTCACTCTACACCTGTTCACTTTCTCTGCCCGAAGGAAAAAGCAGTAAATTACTGCTGGATTTTTCTAGAAATAACACCCCCACCTCAACCCACCCCACTCCTAAAACAGCAGCAACAACTTCACACAGGTTTGTCAATTGCCGCTTGCTTAGTTGCCTGGGGCGAGTTGAAGTTGTCTGCAGGAGACCACCTGACAAAGCTTGCTTGCTAGCTTGCTTTTTTGAAGAAAAATGGTTCGCTTTATTTCTCTGCCCACCCCTGCAAGCTCCCAAAGTACTCCAAGAAGTAAAACAGGAATGCAAGGGAAAGCAGACGGGCAAGTATTCTCAGGTTAGAAATTCCCAAGGGACTCTTTCAGGACTGAATGCAAATCTATGTTATTACCATGATAAGAAGGGCAAAGTTTCTGTAAGGGATTCAGATTCTCAGCAAGCTGCCCCTACCCACCCCCAAAACCAGTGCCCTCCAGATGCGCTGGACTAACGCTCCCATCACCCTGACCCAATGTCCATGATGCCTGGGGATGCTAGGAGTTGTACGTGTTGGGAAAGGTTGCTTTAAAGCCCCTCCCTGCTGAAGACTAGTAGTTAAAAAGGAGTATATTTTAAAGAGCTCTTCATGCTTCTATCTAGAGATTAATTATACAAAATCATATAAAATTAATCATATTAATTTGTATTTAATTGTATAAATTATATCAATTATATAAATCATAGATATTCTCTCTCTCACACACACTAAATATGTGCAGGTATATATTTAATATTTTATTTAATATATATTTGAATGGCAGTAGGCAACAAGTGTCTTTTGCTATAGACAAGGGAATTTTTGCCTTCGGCTGCACATTTTATACAAGAGTCCATATCATTAATTCTAATCCTCATGTGGAAACAGTAATATTTCCAGGGGTAGGAGTGCCCTCAGAAACACCCACAAGTCGTTTGAGCTCAGGTTCTACCTCTATGCCTATTTTATGCTCACAACAACCCTGTGAGGTAGGTTAAGGTGCAGCCTATGATGATCAGCCCAAATCAAGCAGAGTATTTCACATAGTTGAGGGAAGCGGGATTTGAGCCCACATTTGCAGAAGTCTAATCCAAACCTCTAATCGCTATCCCATGCTCTTTTCTGCGTGGAAAGAAACTGCATCTTCACTGAACAAAAGCTTCCTTTTTTGTGAAAAGGAGGAGTACGGGGAAAAAACAACATTTCTTGTGGGCTATCTGTGTAGCAACAGTTCCTTTTATTTTCTTGTCTAAAGTCCCAGCTGTCATGCCAAACATGAAAATCCTACCGAGAGAGCGGGAGAGAGAGAGAGAACGGCGCCAGGTATCCAAGGCAACTACATTAAGCTTCCAGGCCTCAGTGAGGCCCACCCCAACCACTGTGAGGCAAAGCTAAACTTCCAGCATCTTTTCTCCCTTTAGAAGTGATCTCTTGGCAGCACAAATTTGGGGGCTGGTCCCTTGCTCTCGCCTCGCTGCTTTTCCCCACCCAGCTCCACATACGGGATATGCTAGCCTGTGTTGCTTCCCAGGGGAAGACTTGCTGATTGGCTGCAGGCAGGGCCAACTTTTAACATTTCCACAACACATGTACCCTTGTACCTCTGCAGAAGATCTGTCTGTCTGGGGAGGACAGATGGGGGAAAGGACGAGTGAGAAATACAGATATTATGCTTCTCATCAAAGTATACCCAGTTTGCACCTCCTGGACTGACGCAGCGATGTGATGCAGCCAGTGCTCAAGTCCTTTCGTTTCTAAGCCTGCAGTATGATTTGTGCACACAAAGAACAATGAAAAAGTGTGTTCAACAACATGCATTCATCTGAGGGAAAACCATGCGCAAAATATCCAAAACCATCTTGGAAAAAGTGATCCAAGCTAAAAGTCATCTCATTCTGCATAGCGATCTTGACCTTCACCAGCTTTCCACAAAGGACGCTTTTCCCTGTTCTTCCACCCCTTGATAGACCAGACCTGGCTATGCTCCCCCTTTAATGCTTGTGCTGCACCCCATAGCTCCGGGAAACTGGAAATAACTATTTGCCTACTCACCAGGGGTGAGTTCAAAAGGTTCTCCAGGCGAGCAGGCACAGAATTATTTCTCATTTTAGAAGAGCGTTTCTCCTTTTAAAAAATATTTTGGCCATGGAATGATACATTCACAAATTGTGGCAGCACAAATTCAGGGCATTTCAAGGTTGTTCTCTTGCTCTCACGTCGCTGCTTTTCCCCACCCAGGCAGGCTCTACAAAATAATGTGAGATAGTAGCTTGCTTGGAAGGCTGTGAGGTCCCTCCTGCCTTCCAACATCCTCCAGTAAGAATTCCTTTCAGCACTGCCCCTCTGTTTCACTTCCAGGCAGGCAGAGCTCCCAGAATTTCATCTGGACCCCAAATTTTGGCAGCAGGTTTGGCCGCTGCTTTAATTAAATAGACTGTAGCCGCGTCAAAATCCATAGAAGGACATTCACTGCAAGCTTTCTCTCCGAGCCATGAAAAGGAGGCGGAACGTATCACAAAGCAGACCTCCTTGAGGTGCTGTCCTAAAGCTGATTAAAAACCAGCCACACGTGAAATAATAATAAAAAAAACCTTTAATGAACTCCCGAGCTAAGTGATTTTTCTAAAACTCTCTGCCTCTTTTTATATTTATAAGAAAAAAGGAGAGCATAGTCAATGACATCCTATACCTGGTTGTTGTACCTGTTTGTTTTTGCTTCCTTATGTTTTTGTCCCCACAATACCAAATAAATAAATAAATCAGACTTGGAAGAGCCCATATACCTGGCCTCAGAACCAAGGGCCAGATCCAGCCCTGGTAGGTCCCACTCCATTTCCTGCAAGTGTTGATCATCTGGTGGTTTTGCAACCCGGTTGCCCCATTCTGAATGGCCGAAATACGACTTCCAAGGCTCAAAGTGAAACTATGCGGGCATCTGGACTCCGCCCCTTTGGCCTTCAGCCCCGCCCACCACTGGGATGCAGCCCCCGAGTGCTTCTTCAGGGTGGAATGTGGCCCTCGGGCTGAGGGAAGGTTCACACCTCCACTGCAGAAGGAGCACCAGCCCTGGGCCTCTGCTATCGAGGCACCCAGTGGCCTTCGGCGAGTCACGCATTAACTGCCTCTCTGCGTTGCGATGTAGAGAGAGCAGTTCTGATCGTCCCTGGCAAGATATGCCGAAGTAATGCACATGAAGTGCTTTGGCCCTTCTAAGATGGTAAGGATTTGGTCCATGCATCCGAAAGAGAGATTTTGGCAGAGCTCTCCCAAACCAGGAGCTGAAAAAGCATGGAAGAGCTAGTAAAGCAGCCAGAGCAGGGACTGGACCTAGGAAATCCAGGTTCTGGCCCTGCTCATCCCCGCTCTTCGCATGATGGGAGCAGCACCTTGCAGCATCTGTGTCGCAAGGTCGTCATGGGCCAGCACCTCACCAAGGGCCATGCAGGCTGGATCGGAACCGGACTTGGGGCTCTCTGCCCTGCCCGCACACAAGCTGATGTCCAGCAGGCCTGGGGATTGACGCGAGCCGCAGGCATGGCCTGTGTCCGAAGGCGCTGGCCCTGCCGCCCCTCCCCGCGGCCTGGGCCTTCTCATTTCCCTCTGAGCTGCCCCCTCCCCTAGGGCAGAAATAATTGGGCAGCTCCTGTGAGCTGAGGCCACGCAGCAGGGTCAGGCTTGTAACTCTCTCGATGTATTTTCACAGCAGCCATTAAAATCAGCAAGCTTTTTATCGCCCACCCCCCGCCCCCGTTTCATGGTTCCTTTGCCTCTTGCTCCAGCCCAGACAATGGCAATGGGGTGGGGGGGGGCAGTAGAAGACAACTGGGGCAGCTCACACACCGGCTGTGTGCCTGCCAACAATTTTGGTGGGAAGCAGAGCGATTAGTGCTGGTAGCAGCACCGAGAGGGCTGGTTCACCGGGTGAGCCTGCCTTGCCACAGGCCCTTCAAAACCCAGAGCCAGCACTGCAGGGGTGGTTGGCAGACAGAGGGGGACAATGGAGACCCCGCTGCCCCTCAATTTGTCCCAGAGTTTGCATTTGTACAAAGCACTTGCCATCTTCCCCATTTGGCGGGAGGAAGCAGCTCAAGTCAATCTCCTTAATTAAGTTGGAACAAGTTTCTGCGGATTTGCTCATCATAACAGGCATGCTCCTGCTATACGGAAAACAAGTCTGTTTTCCTCTTCTTTCTTTCTTTTCTTTGTAAAATTGTTTTGCCAAAATTATTATTCAACAAATGCAGCAGCAGCTTGGAACACGTTAGATGGATTTGCCTATCCCCGGTTATTGTGTTGCATATTGATGAAGCTTCCCTGCCCCCAGAAAACCCGTCAGTTCCATTATCACAGAGCATTACAACTGTGGAACCAGCTGCCCGCAGAGGTGCGGGGCTCTCCCACACCAGAGACAGTCAAAAGAACCAGGACAGCCACCTGAGTGGGGTGGTGTGACGTGGTGCCCTGCAACAGCAGGAGGGTGGACCCAATGACCTTCATGGCCCCTCCCAACTCTGCTATTCTATGATTCTGTTTCAGACTGTATTCTCTTAGGGGGAAGAGACCTGCTTTGCTTGCTTGATGGTCTAAAAACTGCCAGTACAAACAGATAAACACCAATGACAATAAGGGCTTAATAACAAAATACTAATACGTATCTATCACTCATGATTCTGGTCTGAATCCTGAAAGCAAAGAGGAGGTAAAACTGTCTATATGGATGGATAGCCATAAACAAGCCTCAAGCTGATCATAAATCACTAGAAAACCCCCGTATCCCATAATTCTGACCTGGAACCCACAAGTTGGGAGTAGGTGAAAGAGCAGCTGGGTGGCGGAGCCGAGGATATCCACACATCTGATTTCTTCGCCGGATGCCAGTGGGAAGCAGCCTTAGGATATTTCCTACCAGTTTAAACCAGGCACTGCTCACACTTTACATCCCACGATTTTCTCTCGAGTTGTGTTGCTTGCATCACAAGAGCTCTGTGTGCCAGGGATGATGGGAAACTGGTCTCCAGACTTCCCAAATTCAAAGGCATGCGGCAAACCTGAAACGTCACTCTGGAAAAAGGCCAGGACATTAATCACTGCAAGATGTTAATCCCAAATGAGCTCTTTGGTAGTCCCAGTACCACACCTTACATATGTTTCTGCTCCAGGGAACTGAGAAAGCAGACTGGCTGAAAGTGCATGAGAGAATGTCATTCAGATGGGGGGGGGGGTACCCTCGAGAGGTCCAGGGGTCCTTTTTCCCAGTGGAGCACTGCCGAGCGCTCTAAGGGTCAGACTTAGCCCGCTGCAACGAGTTTCTCATTTTTCCAACTTTGTTCTTTCCCAGCAACACATCAGTTTGTTTGTTTCCTAAACTGTCCTTTTGGAAATGCTTACGTTTTTCCGTATGCATTTCCCCAATGAAGTTCTTTTTTTGCATGTATGAATCCGCAAAACTCAGACTCACCAAAGTAGTTAAAATTCTACCTGGAACCTAATTCTGCCTTGAGTCCATATCAACGTGTGAGTTCGGCACTGTGGTTTTTTATTTTTTACATGAAGATCCGTGCATATTTTTCTGGGTATTTTCCAAATGTACACAGCTATTGTTTGCATTTTTGGAAATGCATCCATTCTTTCCCCATTGATTAAAGCATATTTGTCTGGGTTTTTTCCAAAAAGGTATCCTTTGCTTTATGCCGTTTTCCCCCAGAGGTGTGTGTAGGATCCTTTCTGGGATCCAGAAATCACACTGTGAATTTGGAAATATATGGATCACTACCAAATTTTGCTCTTGGATCTGTCTTCAGTTTGGAAGGTGTGAACCGGGAAAATCCAAATTAAAGATGACATATTTCTCAGACAACCCTAATGCATGTCAGAATATTGTTCCCTATCCCGCTACACCCCAAATGTTTGGGACTACAGCTTCCATCATTCCTAGCCATTGGCCATGTTGACTGCAGCTGGTAAAGGCTAAAAACTCAGGCACCTGAAGGACACAAGGTTGGAGAAGGTTGTAGAGACAATCCAGAGACAAATTCATCAGACAGGTCAAAGGCCACTGGATGTATCTCTGATCTCCATTCTTAAGAAAGATCCACATTTCAAAAAATTTGGGCTAATAGTCCAAGTTGTGCTTAGAATATGGTGTGGGTTAATCTGCCCCCCCCCCCGGACTTTGCATTATGTCTTTTTCTTTGCACTATGCTTTGTATCATAATGTTTTCACTGGCTGTATTGTTACGAAAAAAATCAATGTCTGTGCTCAATTTGTTTCTGACATATCTAATTCTATTATAATTTGTTTGGTTCAACCTAGGGAGACCTAACCATCGATGCATTTGCCTGATGCTTTTACAGGTCTGCTCTCACTGCTTGGAAGATGCTACACCATGCCAATACCTGTAGACCAGGTGTATCAATACCTACTGCTCTGGTCCAGCCAAGGCACCTCACTTCAGAACTGATGGTTCTTAGGAGAAAACAAAAGCAGCTGTGCCAAAGATGAGATATAGTTTGTTGAAGATGCTGATGAACTATGGATGCAGGATGTAATCGATTGAAATTTCTGGACTTCGAATGGAGGCGTGGGTTCAAATCTCACTTCTGACACAATTTTCAAAATGGACATGGTAGGCATGTCATGAGTGGAGCCAGCTGGAGTCGGGCTCCAGGAGGCCCCTTTTGACTTGCTCTGCTCTGTTTCTAAGAAAGACCAGGGGATGCTCTGGGAGCCACCAAATTTGCCCAGGAATACGATGCATTAATTCCTTTCCCCAGGGCCAAAAATGAGAGAGAGAACCTCTTTCCTGTGGATTTTGTAATGCTTCCTTCTCCACTGTTTCAGTGGCTATGAGTAAACACTGTTTCTAACCTCGCCCTCTTCCCTGGAGATTTGCAGGACGGGGCAGTTTAGCTTCTTCAATAAAGAAAACAGTTTTAGTTCTCACAGCCAAAAGCAGCTCTTTTCTAAGGAATATATTTGTAGAAAGCAGCTCCCAGGCAAGTGTCTCTGGTACTCGTCTTCACAAGCTGAAGGCTGAAAGGCTTTGGGAGGGTTCCAAGAATCTATCTTGGTTTTTGCAGACTGGAAAAATTCCTGACACTACCTGTTGAACATAGTATGTGCCTTGTACTTCTGGTAGAGTCCATCCAGTTTCATTTCATAGGCTTTTGTCTCTAAAACAGGTTGTGATCTGTTTATTTAAAAAAGAAATGCTTGGGAAATTTGCAAAAATTCATACTGTTTGTGTAAATTGGCACCTGAAAAGCACATGGTTCTTTTATGAGTTGCACAAATTTCCTTTGCATTTTTTTAAAAAATTTTTTTAAAATTTAAAATTTAAATTTTTTTTTAAAAAAAATGCAAACTGTGGTCTGTCTTAGAGACAGATGTCTGCAGAACCAAGTGGGCAGGAACTCCATCAAGCTCAGGTGAGCTCTTCTGGGCATCAGCACATCTTGGAGCTGTTCTCCCATCATTTGTCTAAAAAATTCTTTTGAAAAAAACAAAATGACGTCTGGAGTGCCCCTTTTAAGGACTTTTGGAGTGCTATTTAATTACCATGGAGCACCAAAATCATGAAAATCATCTTGAAAACAAGCTAATGTTGACCTTTTGGGTGTTTCATAGCTATTTTAAACTCTCGTGTTATCTTTTAGTTTTTTTCTGCACTGCAGCAGGAAATGAGGACTGCAATCCGCAGATGCTTTTGGACTGCCAGAGTTCTTCACCCCAGCTGTAGATGATCTCAGTCTTGTGGAACCTAGTTGGTTTTTGGAGGTCAAGCTTGTTCCCTCCAGTTTCGACACAAGCTTGAGATCATGCAGATTGAAAAAAAATAGAACAAACCCTGGATTTTTGGGTGCACATTTTTCATAATGTGCATTAATATGTATGCTTTTGCACAGCTTTCTTAAACATACAGAATCCAAGACTCTTTTTATTCCTGGCATGCAATTTTGTGTAAATGCTTCTCCAAACATTTGCATTCTGGATGCATGTACTTCCCCTGAGACAAACTGCCTCTGGAATCTCACCCCACATGAGGATTTAGGAAGTTCAGAACTTCAGGCTCAGCTCAGAATGAGCTCAGAAGCAAGGTCACTCCAATCCCTTTCAGCCCTGAATTTGGGAAAATCAGTCTCATCTGTACTGGGAACAAACTGGCACCCAGCAGGCGGAGGCTAATATATTTTTAAAGGAGAAGTGAAGTGTGCCTTCCATTCTGATTTTAAAAATGATGGCCTATTTATTGAATACACGGGAAATACTGATCTACTGATCCACTTTTACTGTAAGACCATCCCAAGACCATTTGGTATACAAATGTTTTAAATAGATAGAAACACACTCTAAACTGGAGACACCCTCCAGAGGCTTTGAACTAGGATCACAATCACCCCACCTGCCTGGCTAGTAGGAGCTGATGGGAACTGTAGTCTGAAATGTCTGGAGGGGCACAATGTCCAATGCCATGCATCAAAGCGAGGGGGGGGGTATCGTATCTGTTCACAACCAATTGGGAGGCTTCCACTTCTCCTAAATTCCATTTAAGCTGCAGTGAAGGATCTATAGATACTGTAGAATGTGTTTTGTCAAAGTGTTGCACATTTTCAGGCACCTTTTGTTTTGTCATCTGCCCACTGCTGGAATCAGATTTTGTGCGAACCGGTGTATTCTGAGAGCCAGTGTGGGGTAGTGGTTAGAGCATGGGACTGGGACTCAAGCGATCCGGGTTCTAGTCCCCGCTCAGCCAAGGAGCCAATTGGGTGACTCTGGGCCTGTCACAGACTCTCAGGCCAACCTACCTCACAGGGGTGTTGTTGTGGGGATCAGACTGAGAGCAGGAAGAGGAGAATAATGGAAGCCACTTTGAATTCGAAGAAGAAGAAGGAGGAGGAGGAGGAGGAGGAGGAGGAGGAGGAGGAGGAGGAGGGATATACATGTAATAAATGAACAAATAAATCACGCATGTTTGCAGCTGAGCAAATCTCTCAAAATTCAGGCTTGCATACTTTGGCCTCTGGAGGAAATGCCCCTTTAATCAAGTTGCCTTTTTGTTTATTCCATTTTTTTCCTACAATCAAAACTGCATAAAATTGGGGTGGTGGGGGTAAAACACCAGGCCATGAGGCTGCAGAATCTGTGAGGAAGGGGAAAAAGAGGGCAGAGGTTGCAGTACCCATGTCTGTGTTTGTAGAAATTCAAACATCTTTGAGTCCACTGCAGGCTTCTTTGACTTCTACTGTTAGAAACAGGGGTTCCCACAAATGCATTGTTCTCCGCAGTAGCAAATGAGGTGGACCCTGGGGAGCCCACTGTGCCACCACCTTCCTGCTCACGGTTCCCAGTACACTGTCCCTGATGCTGGAGGTAATCTGTAGCCATCCGGTCTAGGAGGCGTCCCTAGCCTTCTCCTCCACAGATGTCCAGTCTCTCAATGGCTATCACCACAGCACAGGTGAGTGACTGCCACAGTTTAACTCTACCCTTTGGGGAGAAATCCTTCCTTCCGTTTGTGTTGGAGCTGCTTCCTATCCGCAAGTACGGCCATCAGCAGGGTCCATGGGCCGTGCATCCGACGCATCGGGAATGTGCACTAGGCTCTCTGTCTCTGGACTCCTTCTTGAGATGGATTCCCATGCTCAATTGAGGGTTTCTGGCATTCTGAACTGGGGCTTAGGGCTGAAGCCTTGGCACACATTAAAGGCTCCTTTTCTCAAGACATCCCCGCCTCCTTCCCGGCCATGAGCTGCATGCAAAATGCAAGTCCTGTGATGCTGCAGAACTTCAAAGCCGTCAGATTTGGCTTCTGCACTGCAAGCTGTCAGATCATGTTGCCTTAATGAGCTGGGGAAGTCACGGCCAGTGCCGCAGAGAAAACCCCAACTTCCACGCAACTTTCTTCCTTCCTTCCCTTAGCAGTTGTGCGTAAATCACACAAATACCAGAGTTTGCACACAAAAACAAGACAGATTTGCCGAAGTGATCAATCTAAGCCAAAGATCTGCTCAGACCAGAAAGTTGCTGCGACTCAGCTCTGGAACCCTTTCCCCAGAGAACAACTCTGAGCATGCACAAAGTTTATCTCTGTGGCATTGCCAAGTAGCTACAGACAGATCTCCACATCCCTGGAACTTGGGTGGTGATTTCTGCAATATCATGTGTGAAAAATAGGCAGATTTGTGCTCATCTCCCACTTTTTTTAAAAAACTGCTTCTCTTCCTTTCCCTGCACCTCCTCCAAGGTGGAAAGGCTTTGTCAAGTAAGAAGTTTAAATCAATCTACATTTTTTTCTTAATAATAGGCAAAATGAAAAGGACTTTGGAGAGCAGGGAAAATGGCCCAAATCTTTTCACTTTCTTCATCATAATAGTTGTGCCTCTTCATAAGAGAATAAGCCCTGTAATTCTGAACTTGAGTGGTCATTAGTGAGGGCCGGAATGAGTTCTGGAAGGCTCTATGGGTGAATGCCAGGGAAAGTTGGTTTGGGAGTATATTGACCAATTACAATCCATTGTCTGGGGAGTAATGGGGGCCTCCTTCGTCAGTTTCCAGTGGCATGGGTGGGGGGAGAAGACAAGGAGATGATGCATCACCATGGCAACTGGATGATTTTTGTAATTGAGAGAATGGAGATGTAGGAAGAATGGTCATTCACGGTTGGGCATGCTTAGCAAGGGAGAGAGAATGAGAACTTGGCACATGAAAACAGGAATACAATACTTTTGAAGAGGCAACTCCAGTTCCAGATTTGATGAACCTCTTGGAGATGCACCTGGAATGGATTAAGTTATTATCCTGTTTTAGGATCATTTTCACCTTAATACAGTTTAAAATGCTTGATAATTTTATATAGAGAGATGTCTATTTGCTATATTCTTCTGTTAGTAAGAGGAAGACTAAGTAAGAGATGGATGGACGCCATAAAGGAAGCTACAGCCTTGAATTTAGAACAGGGGTATTATTTATTTATTATTGTATTTATATGCTACCCTGTGGCCCAAGGCTGTCTGGGCAGCTTATAATAAAAATATAGACAACCAACATAAAACCATAAAGCAAGCATTTCAACAATAAAATCAGGTGTACAAAGAAACAATCCAATGTAATTTACAAAATAGGAGAACATAATATGTATGTAGTTATAACAGGATAAAACTTGAGATAAGCTGCTAAAGCTGGTGATGAAAACTAAGCAGTAAAGGTGCCCAGCTCGCTTCCATAAGAAGAGGATTCGGCAGGTGGGGTGTGTTGTCAAAGAAGGCCCTTCCCTAGCCCTTTGCCCCATCACTTCCTTAGGGGGTGGCACATGGAGAAGGGCCCCAATTGACAATCTTAGTGGACTGGTAGGGATATCATGGGATGTCACCGAAAGGAGCACTTGGAGGGCTTTCGTCCACAGGGTTGCCGTAAGTTGGAGACAGCTTGATGGCACGAAGCAGCAGCATCTTCAACATGTTGAGATTGTAGCATATTCAGAGGCATCAAAGGGCTCGAAAAAAACCAGGCAGGAGATGAGCACAACAGTGATGGAAGAGATGTTTTCAGATCCTCTTGGGAAGCAACGCATCTCATTCTTTGCTCAGCGAAGGAAAACTTTCTTAAAAAACCAGAATTCCTTCTGAATTGCACACATTGCCTTAGTGCGTTTATGTTAATTTGCATTCACACTAACAAGCCCTTGCCCAAGTTTGCATTAGTCAATGCCAATGACCACTAATGTCCATTAACTTATGCAAATGAGTGCATTTCTGGGTGTGTGACTTTGCACTAACATACACTGGCACAATTCCCTCCCCAAAAGTGAGGGTCCTGTCCATATGACTCAGAAAAGCCAATCTAAAAAGCCATGAGCAGGTTGGATTCATAGAAATCCCAACTCCCCTGAATGAATAGAAATCAAATGTCAGGACCCAGGAGTCCTGCTGGCCAAGCACTCCAAACCCATCAGAGCTTCCTCCAGAATACTGACCTCGCACTTCAATGAGTGACTCCTGAAGACTGCTGTTTTAAGATGTGCCACCCCCAGATCTTCAGTTCTCATGTTTCCTACTGGAGCTGACCAGCTTTTCACATCAAGATTCTAGAATCGGTGTCTCCTGGCCCAGCCCCAAACCTTGCCAGTTACAGTCTGGGGTAGCCAACTTTTGATCTTTTGCACCACCTGGACCGGGGAGAGATCATGGGAGTGGTGGAAGAACACACCTGGATGGCTAGAAGTTGTCCTCTCCTGTCATGGATGCATCCACACCTTTGCACTGCAGAAGCTTTATCTTGGAAACCTGGGAGATTTCTGCATCTCCTGGAGTGCCGAAAGAGTCGGCATCTTTTCCTCCAAGGAGGGGGGCAAGGTTGGGCCCAATCTACCATGGAACATCAGCCAGCGACTTTGTTCTTCTTGAAAGGAACGGGAAAATCTTGAACGAATCCTCAGGGCAAATTGGTTTTATTGCAGAAAGGTTTTTTTTAAAAACTGTATTGTTGTTGTTGTTGTTAATTTCACTTTGTTTACCCGAATGGCAGAGCGGAATGGAAACATGTTTCGGAGCCTCTTTCTTGCTGCTTGATGGAGGCTCTCGGCTTGGAGGGGCAATGCTTGTGTGCGCAGATGTGCCCAAGACAGAATGGCATTTAGATTTAAATGAGGACGGGGAAGCGTTCCGAGAAGGAGTTGTTCTCCCCTGGTTTGAAAGCAAACGGAGAGCAATCCCAACGCCACAGATGAATCTCTTGGCGGTAGAAGTCTGGCTAGGAGGCCTGCAGTTGCTGATGCCGTGGGTCAGGAAACCTCCCAACCATGAAACCGGGGGGGGGGGGGGTAAAAAGCTTGCTGATTTTAATGGCTGCTGTGAAAATACATCGAGAGAGTTACAAGCCTGACCCTGCTGCGTGGCCTCAGCTCACAGGAGCTGCCCAATTATTTCTGCCCTAGGGAAGGGGGCAGCTCAGAGGGAAATGAGAAGGCCCAGGCCGTGGGGAGGGGCGGCAGGGCCAGCGCCTTCAGACACAGGCCATGCCTGCGGCTCGCGTCAATCCCCGGGCCTGCTGGACATCAGCTTGTGTGCGGGCAGGGCAGAGAGCCTGCATGTCTGGTAGATCCGACCCTTGGTGCTTTCCCTGTGGGACCCACTGTCTTCTTCTCGCCCTGGCCCTTCTCCTGATTCCTTGGGGTTTTTCCTGGCATTCCCCCTTTGCTGCAAAAAGCCTCAGCCCTCAGCACAGCTGCAAGAGCTATATGCAGGTATTTCTTCTGGGACTTTGCCCCTCTTTCTCCCCATTGCATCTCAGTGCTAGATTCACCTCCCCCAACCTTGAAAAACCACTCCCTCGAAACTTTGGATTGGAAGAGTTTGCTCACTTGTGCTCTAGGAGCTGTATAAGAGTACATTGTCGACATTGCTCTTTGGCTGGGGGAGAGAGAGAAGAACCAAAGAGCTGCTGGATGTAGCCACACTCCAACCCCCATCAGCCCTAGCCACGGATGATGGGAGTTGAAGTCCAGATATGTCTCCAGGGGGCACAGGTGTTCTGTTTGAAAAGGGCATCCCCTTACTCAAGGGATCTGGAGTGGCAACCCTCAACCTGACACCCACCAGAAATTTTGGATCATAGCCCTGGAGTTCCCAACCATTGACTGTCGCTGAGGTATTCCTGGACTGCAGCCAGCCAGCTTGTCAGCTCTGCCCTCTCTGAAGATACTCCATTTCTTTTCTTGCTCTTCTCTATTTTCCCCATTCCCCTGGGAGTTTGCCACAGTTTACGATTTACACTGGAAGGTTTGGGCTTTTAGGATTCATGCAAGTGTCCCCTGTGCCTACAGGTGGCGCTGTGCAGAGCCCAGAAAAAACAACACGCAAATACAGGGAATGAAAGGAAAGATACCCTGTGAGGGGCAACACGCTTTTGGAGACCGTTTCCCTTGGGAAAAGGGTGAGGCACCCTCTGGAACTCAGCCCCGGTGTTCACTGCCTGGCTTTGGGCTGGGCACAGCCTCTCAGCTCAGCCTACCTCACAGGGTTGTTGTGGTGAGGCTGCGACTGAGAGTGGAATTGTGTAACTCTCCTGACCTCCTTGAAAGGGAGAAAAAGTTGGGACATAGATATAATCAATCTTCTTGTTGTTCATCGCAAAGTCGTGTCTGACCCACAGTGACCCCATGGACAACACTCCTCCAGGCCCTCCTGTCCTCCACCATCTCCCGAAGGCCACCCAGGCCCACACCCACTGCCCCAGTGACTCCGTCTAGCCAGCTCTTCCTCTGCCATCTCTTTCTCATTTTGCCATCTATTGTTCCCAGCATTAGACTCTTCTCCAGGGAGTCCTTCCTTCTCATTAGGGGGCCAAAGTATTTGAGTTTCATCTTCACTATCTGGCCTTCTAAAGAGCAGTCAGGGTTGATCTCCTCCAGGACTGACCAATTTGATCGCCTTGCGGTCCAAGGGACTCGCAGGAGTCTCCTCCAGCACCACAACTCAAAGGCCTCAATCCTTCAGCACTCAGCCTTCCTTATGGTCCAGCTTTCACAGCCATACATTGCAACTGGGAAAACCATAGCCTTGACTGTACGCACTTTTGTTGGCAGGGTGATGTCTCTGCTTTTTAGTATGCTGTCTAGATTTGCCATAGCTTTCCTCCCCAGGAGCAAGCGTCTTTTAATTTCTTGGCAGCAGGCTTAGTAATGTGCTAAGAATGTCTTTAGAAGTTTAAATTGTGTAGTTTGGAAATTTATCCTGTATTTTATTTATGGTCTGTTTGGGGGGAATTTTGTGAACTGGCTATTGGGTGGTAGTGAAATGAAATGATTATTATTAAGCGTAACAACAACAAATGAATTCCATCATTAAGCCCTCCCAAACTTACACTATCCTAGGTGACTTTGGGCGAGGCTCTGCTTCTCATGGTTGTTGTGCTGAAGACAGAAACGGCATGGAGGGAGACCATTTAGCTGCCTGGGCTTCCTCCCCGGGGAGAGAAAGGCAGGATATAAGTGCTGTCCCCAAAACAGGAGTGGAGAGCACCGGATCAGCATCCTTGTCCTCTCTGATGCGCTGTTTTTGGGGCGCAGAGACAAGTCCCGTGAGCTGCACTCAGCTTTTGATCTTGGCTGTTGGAGAGAGGATCCTTCTTCCTCCCCAGAGTGCCTTCTGGGATACCACCTGGAGGACCCAGAGGGAGAGAGGTGGGGGGCAGAGACTCACTTCCAGCGACCTGATTGTGTGGCTGGTTTCTGGAAGAAACCAGCCCAAATCATAGCCGGCACACTTGTCGTGGTGTGTGAACCGAGCCACTGCAGGCGGTCGGACGCCAACTTGAGCCCCTTCCTCGTCTCTCGACCACTTCACCTTCATTCTGTTGCTTTTATAATTGACTCTACTGCAGCTTTGTTCACCTTTTAAATATTTGCAATATTCCCATATTTTATGAGGTCAACATCTCATTTATGGCATTGGCTGCTCTTTTAGCATCATGGCGGGGCTTTTATGACTTCGAACCACCCCAAGAGCACTTGCTAGAGAGACATTTAATAAAGCAAACCTACAAACAGGTTCCTTGTGGATTTCAACAAGAGACTCGGCCAGGCTGCTGCTGCCGGTAACTTTCGTGTTTCCGACCCAAATGGCACCCCCTTTTGGGCATGGCCCAAGACTTCTTCAAGGTAAGTAATCATTCTGCCAAATTTTAGATAGTTTGAGAAAAGGTCTCCACTCTAGAGGTGGCTGAAAAGAAAATGCACATCCATCCAAAGAAAATGCTTTGCAGAAGGGAAACGGAGCTGCTGAGCTCCATTAGTAGCAGTTACACTCTCCATCCTAGTCACCTGATACAGCCAGGTATTTTAGCAGCCCTCTGAAGGATCAGATTTGGCAAGTTTTAGATAGAAAAGGCAGACAACCCCCTGCTACTCTCTGATCCCAGGGGTGAATCCATGGGAAATTTTAGGCAAGGGAGCAAAGTGGTGTGAGCACCGTTTTGTGTACAGACCTTTGCCGATGTGCACTTCCACGAGCAGCCCCCAAACAGTCACCGAAAGTGTGCATCTCCGTCCACAGTCCTTGCAGCAGTTCCATGCAACATGTGCATTTCTGTACAGAACCCCTCCAACATGTGCTTTTCATACATGCAGCCCTTCTAATGTGCACGTTTCCTAGTGGAATTCCACCCGTATACATGTTCATGTACTGCCCCAACTTTTGAGCAGAGAAACTCATTAGAAAACAACCGCATCCCGGAAGAGCAAATTAATTCAGAAAGTAGCAGATCTGATCATTCACCTAGAAATATATACCAGATGAAATTCTGCATTTTCATGTAAACACAACATTTTTCCTCTCCCTTTTGAAATTTCTTTTCCCAGCCTAAGAAAAGTGTTTTGTGAAACCTGGAAGAACCAACCAAGTCACCCTTGAGATATTTTGGGGTGTAACACCAGCCTGCTTGGACCACAGTTTGCAATAGCTGGGGCTGATGGGAGTTGGAGTGCCAAGCAACTGGAGGATAACTACTTGGGGGAAAGCTGAGCTGAAATCACTACATTGCACTTCTCATTCATGGTTGCCCTTTTCAACCCATGTTTTTGACACTTTGCATATTGCTCAAGATACTTTCTCAGGTTAAAACAAAACACAAAAATTCTTTGTAGGAGAATAAGTGCTGTTATTATGGTTGTCAGAGAATTTCCAAGTATCTGACCCATGGGTTCTGTAGCAGACTGGCTTTCCCCGAGTTGCTCAAATGCCATGGTTGTTTTGTTTTGTAAAAAACCAAATTATGTAATTTTATGCCAATATAGTCACAGAAAAATGCACAAAATAAAAGAAACCCTGACCAAGAATGCACATTTCCCCCATAGGAAAGCAAGATAATATGCATGTTGGAAAGAGAACGTATTTTGTGGGATTCATGCACCTTGGGGAATGTGAATTTGTGCCATTCCAAATTTGCACAAGTGTCTTAGAACACACTTCCACAAAATGCAATGCTATCCATGAGCAGGAGAAAGCAAATGTACACGATAACCCATGAAAAATAGACAGAACGGATTTTAAAGCAGTTACCGATCCCCAGGGCTTTATCAAGGAATCACAACAATGCATTTAAGTAATAAGGACGTTGAAAAGGAGACTGAACGATTTTAACATGTTCAATCAAGGCTTAAAAAGGAAAAAGGGGGGGAGCAGCCAGCCTGAAATAGGGCCCCGTATGCAGAACGAAAAATGAATATTCACCGCCGTACCTGCAGGCAGGAAGTCTGTGCTCCCTGGATGGATCGGGCCACTGCATTTTCCTCTAGCTGAACAGCCAAGTTGTTTCGATGGTCCTCACGAAAAACCCCTCCTCATTTTACGCAAACCAGACCCCACACTCCTGAAGCATTTACAAATGCTTGGCCCTGTTCGGAAAGATCTGGCCACTGATGGTGGGGAGCTTGGATCAGGATTGCAGGGACAAATCCTGCCTCTCAAATGGGTAATGCAGTAAACAAATAACAAATTATCTTTATTATAATTTATTACAATAATAAATTGTCTTGTAATTCTCGAGCAGGGTCTCACTCTACAAAATTATTCTCTGGCTGTGTGCTGAGCAGTTGCCCGTTGCAAGCACTTCCTGACAGTGAGGACCCCGAGGGTGTGGAACGGGCTTCCCTGGGAGGTGGTGGAGGCCCCATTGGTGCGGATGTTCAAGGATAGGCTGGATGTCCAAATGGTGGGCATGTCGGGAGCGGAGCCGGCTGGAGCCGGGGGTCAGACTAGATGGCCCGGGAGGCCCCTTCTGACTCACTCTGTTTCTATGTTTCTAAGACTGTGAAAGGCTACCTGAAGTTGGTGGCATGTCTGGAACAAGGGCTGGAAAACTTGCTGGAGTTTTCCGGGGCTGCTGGAGAGAAGGGTGCTCTGTGTCTAGCCACTGGAACCAGCTTCCTGGCTGGGTTTGGTGAGAGACAGGGCATGTGTGGTGGATATCTGGTCTTTCCCCTCTGGCCTGAAGGAGCATTTGAGGAGACTTAGAGGATGCTTTTGCAATGCCGTTGATCCTGCCCCTTGAAAAATTGAAAGGGAGTGTTGGAAGGTGGCAACCAAGGACTGAGCCTCTCACTGGGAGCCCCCTATTCTAGAATCGTCTCCCAAAGGAGGCCCGCCTAACACCCATGCGGTCCCCTTTCCAGGACCAAACATTTAATATCATATAACTGGGACACTGATGTCAGTTGGTTTCAGCAGGCTTGTTGTTGTTGTTGTTGTTAGTCAGGAAGTCCTGTCCTGACCCACAGTGACCCCATGGGCAACACTTCTCCAGGCCCTCCTGTCCTCCACCATCCCCCGGAGTCCACCTAAGCTCGCACCAACTGCTTCAGTGACTCCATCCAGCCGCCTCATCCTCTGCCGTCCCCTTCTTCTTTTGCCGTCAATTGTTCCCAGCATCAGGCTCTTCTCCAGGGAGTCCTTCCTTCTCATTAGGGGGCCAAAGTATTTGAGTTTCATCTTCAGCATCTGGCCTTCTAAAGAGCAGCCAGGGTTGATCTCCTCTAGGACTGACCGGTTTGATCGCCTTACAGTCCAAGGGACTCGCAGGAGTCTCCTCCAGCACCACAACTCAAAGGCCTCAATCCTTTTGTGCTCGGCCTTCCTTATGGTCCAGCTTTCACAGCCATACATTGCAACTGGGAAAACCATCACCTTGACTGTACGCACTTTTGTCGGCAGGGTGATGTCTCTGCTTTTTAGTATGCTGTCTAGATTTGCCATAGCTTTCCTCCCCAGGAGCAAGTGCCTTTTAATTTCTTGGCAGCAGGCTTAGTAATGTGCTAAGAATGTCTTTAGAAGTTTAAATTGTGTAGTTTGGAAATTTATCCTGTATTTTATTTATGGTCTGTTTGGGGGGAATTTTGTGAACTGGCTATTGGGTGGTAGTGAAATGAAATGATTATTATTAAGCGTAACAACAACAAATGAATTCCATCATTAAGCCCTCCCAAACTTACACTATCCTAGGAACAATCCTGGAACCCTTTCTCTGAAAATCAAATTTCCAGTTCTCATGCCTCTGAACATGGGGCTGGTTTAAATATTAACCCAGGAATTCAGTCTTATAGGATAGGTCCACCAAGATATTCACTAGCTGAAACAACAGCGATTCTCTAGGATTGAATTGAAGACTGAATTGACTATCTGCAAAAAGTCAATCAAGGCTCTAGTCCTTATGGTTCAGAAGGTGAAGTTAAATAGGATGATCAGAAGCTGCCTTCTCCTGTGTCAAAGCACTGATCCGTTGAGTTCAATGCTGGCTGCACTGATTGGCAATTTCTTTGTTGTGACTCAGAAAAATGACATCCCCAGAAACAAGGAATATTGAAGAAGTCTGCTGGAAAATCAAACGTGTTAAATGTCTCTGTTGCAGCAGACCCAGTCCATGCATTCTGCAGACTCCTAAAAAATGAATCTGTATGCTCTTAAAAAAATTCTGCAGTGTTTTTAAACATGCGTGCATTTTGAACAAATTTAGCCAAGAAAAAATAATAAAAATGTACAACTTGCCTAAAGGGCAAAGATACCTGGTTTGGTGGGGGGGGATTTGCAAACTTTACAGCAATTTGCACATTTCTGAGGTTGTGAACTTGAGCAAAACAGGGCACACACATTGGTGCAAATTCCAAGATACCTGGAACACCAGCAGACTTTTGCAGGTCATCCATCCCTGCCTACAGCTATTTGCTTTGATTGGATTTGTGGGATCAAACCAAACCAAGAATTTCAGCAAGGTAGGCTTTTGGGAACAGTGGAATTATAGGGATATTAAGAGACCTCACACTAAATTAGATCAGTGCTTCATGCAGAACAGCATCATCTAAACTAACCGGCTTGACACTTTGGGGTTGCAGACTGAGGGTGGTGGAGAAGACTGTTTTCACTCGCATGCTTGTAGTCAGTGTAAGTTCTGGAGGGGTGCCTGAAAAGTAGGGGGACTTTTGCTTTGCAAGCTTTCTAAAGAACTCAGTTGAAAAAAAAAATCAGGGGTTATTGAAAATGTAGCAGTCCCCCAGCCCTCTTCCTGGCTTCAGGTTTGCACGGCCCTATTTGAAATATGCAAGGAGCATTCCTGAAAAAAGGCAGCCTCAAGTGGGGAAAACCGCTGAGATGAAAGTGGGCGAACTCGGGCGGCTGAGCTTAGAGGAAAGGTGAGTGAGCAGAGGAGGGCAGAGGAGTTTCGAATCACACAAGAGGGCTTAAGAGACTCTCTCCGCTAGCGGCAGATTCCAGATAGATCAAAGGAAGGACTTCTTCACACAGTGCAGGGTTGAAACTACGGAGATAGAGTCCTGGGCGTCCCTTTGCACGGCTTTAAAAGGGATCCGGGCAAGGGGCTGAAGGCCATCTGTGGCCACGAGGCAACCGCCTGGCTTTGAAGCAGTCTGCTGGGGAACATGGGTGGGAGGGTGCAGCTGTAATTCAGCGCGGTTATGGGCAGTTGGTTGTCCCCTGGGTGAAGAGGGGTGGGTGGACCTACCAGCATGGCCTCGTGTTCGGATGTTCCTACATCTCCCGGGTCAGAATGCCCCGGATGCTCCTTTCAGCCGCACAGGTGGAGAGGACGGTACGCCGTGCCCAAGCCCTGTTTTTGGAAAACTCCCTCTTCCAGAAATGCCCTTATTCCCAAGATCGTCCTCCTAGAGGCTTCCAGAACATGCATAGGAGGGTTCGTGTTGAAACGAGCACTTTTCAGTATTTATGGGAGAGCAGTCTGTCGGCAAGAAGCTGCGTCGCTCTTGCAAGCTGACACATTTCAAATGTCTGAATCCAGGCAAACCTATTGGGTCCGCAAGCTACTTTTGCTCCCATCAGGCATTGCTCTCCTTCTTGTGGGCCTTAGATTTAGATTTCATGGACTTCGGAGGCCAAAAGGGCAGAATGTGAATCCCGTCTGCTCTGGGGATTCTGGGAGCTGTACTGCACCCCTTTTAGAGAAGGTTCACAGCTGTTGGGTTGATGGAACTAGGACTACAACTCCCAGAAATGCTAATAGGAATCTGATGTTGGTTTCTGGTTGGAATGTGCAAGGACTCACTTGGAAGGTTATAATCGTGTGGCTCTGTAAAGATATTGTCCAGTTCTCAATGTAATTTTGTTTATTTATTAGATTTATATCCCACCCTTTTTTCTTTGGAAGAGCTGAAAGTGGCTTACAACATTCTCCTCCTACCTCCGTCTTATCCCCACAACAACAACCCTGTGAGGTAGGCAGGGCTGAGAGTCTGGGACTGGTCCAGAGTCACACAGTGGGCTCCATGGCCGAGCAGGGACTTGAACCCAGATCGCCCAAGTCTCAGTCCTGCATTCCTAACCATGACACCACACTGGGTTTCATTTAAATTAAAATATTTATTGGAAATGTTTTATTGTATTTACATTTTATGTATGCTAAGCAGTTGTTGTAATGCTGTTTGTTAAAGTAATGCATTCTGTTTCATTGATCATTTGTGCTTCAAAATGATTATTTGTGTTTTAAATGGCCTGTGACCATGCAATATATAAATGAACGAAAAAGGATGGGTCCAATTTGCCCCTCCCCCAGGTTCTGACCCAGCAACGCGGTACTGGTGGAGCAACTCGCTGGGCTGAGACAATGCTTGGCCACCCGCTTTCCAAACAGGTCATGATTTGAGCGCTTTGCATAAAATATGGCCACCATTTGTGCAAACTGCAGGTATATTTTACAAAAGCGGTGGGCCTATTTAATGCAAATTTCCCTACCCTTAATTTCCCCCTCCAAATCGTAGCCCACTTTAGAAGCATTCACCGCACACTCTCACCTTCTGCCAGAACTCCGTCTGCTTTCAAAATCTGACAAGAGCAAGTTCTCTAGTCCCCCCCACCCACCCCGCAATCTCTGCTTAGGAGATTCTGGGAAGGAAGGTAGTTCCCAGGAGCCCCCCCCCCCCCCTGGCATGCTTGACTGGGGGATCTTGGACCCAGGACAATTCTCAGCAAAGCATCAATCCAAACGGACTTTCAGCACACCAGCCCTGAAATATTAAAAAATGGATTTCAGCTCTACAGAACGTACTCCCCACTCCTCTGGTAATATTGAGAACCCCCTCTTGACCCCTGATTTAACCTTAAACTTAAGATTGAAGCTTAAGCTTAATTTTTATGCTTGATTTGTGCTTCTGGTATAGTTTTGAGATGGTGCCAAGGAGAGGCTGTAGAAGGGCATCTGTGTATGTGTGCCAGAATGTGAAAAATACCCCGCATGTAGAAAGCTAGGTCTAGCCCAGCCCCACCATGCTGTGGTAGATTTCTACATGCAAGGAGGACATGTTTGTTTCTCTTTAAGTGCTGTCTATTCCACCACTTCAGGACTCTGCCTTATCATCGCGCTGCCTCGACAGACCAGAACTAAGTCCATAAAGTGAGGTATGTCGTTTCCTTTCCCGAGTGACTGCCCATATCTAAAGAATGCACTTATCTCACGGAGCTTGAGACTTTTCCAAGAAAAGCATTCCAAGACGCCAGCAGAGCCAAAAGAAAAGAAACAGAAAACGCTTGTTAGCAGCCAGTGAGTTAAGCAGGCAAGGGATAACTGGCGTTAATTTGACGCAGAAGGCTTTGTATTTCATAAAGATACGGATTTGTTAGTTTCATCTTTTAAAAAAAGATGATTCTGCCTAGCCCGGATTAATTTGGGGGTTCGTCTGCCTGAAACCCCGAAGAGCCAGGCTTGATAAAAAGAAGGGGAATTGGGCAGAGGCTTGAATTCTGCTTGGTGCTCAGCAAAGGAGGCATCCAGGCAAGTCCAAGTGATGGATATGGAAACGTCTCCAATGAACAGAGCCCACGACACTCCCAAGGTCAAATGGAAACACGGTGGCAGAGAGCCCAGTGTTCAGAAATGAGCAAGGGAGGAAGGGATATGGCTCCACCGATTCAGACATGACGGGCCTACATGATTAAGGAGCACCTTTGTTTCTGGGGCTGACACAAGCACGACCTGACTATACGATCTGATCTATAAAAATGTATTATATATTAAATGTAAGTTTTAAATGTATGATATATTAAATGTAAGTTTTAAATGTATATTACATTGTATTTTATCCATATGTTGTGAGCCGCCCCGAGGCTTTGTTGCAATGGGGGCGGCATAGAAATGTTTCAAATAAATAAATAAGCAAATAAAATGTATATAAAGTTATTGCCTTCCCAGCCAGAGAGCACTGGTTGTCAGACCGTGGATTGGGACTAACGCTGGAGCGCGATGGACGTGCAAGGAGGGCTGCGGGAACAGAAATGCCAGCAGGACCCAGGAAAAGCAGAAAGGACGAGACCAAACGCTTCCCCGACGGTCTCTCTACAGAGCCATGCCTTCTGCCATCAGCATTCTGAGAATGCATTTCTGGCAGAAAAGAGCAGGAGGGTATAGTGGTTAGAGTAATGCACTGGGACTTGGAAAACTCGGGTTCGAGTCCCCACTTAGCCATGGAGCTCACTGGGAGACATTGGCCAGTTGCTGATGCTCAGCCTAATCTCCCTTGCAGGGTTGTTGTACGGATAAAATGAGGAAGAACACGTAAGCTGCTTTGAGTCCCTTATATGTGGAAATAGCCACAAACAAACTCAATAATATTTTTTATGATGTGTATAAGGCTTCCTCTTTCACAATGTGGCGCTTTTTGTGTTGGCGAATGGTGGAACATGTGTGATGGGGGGAGGAAGCACTTTGCACATGTTCAGAAGCACACTTAATGAGTTTCTCCCATGTCAATGAGCAGAAAAATCAGTTCCTTCCTTCGTCTGACCTTGGCCTTTGGCTTCTTTTCCTCAATCCTATTGGATCTCCTTGTTCTAGTATCAAGGAATGGAAATCAAAGATTGGAACGGCAATACATGACACATGAACAGTGTTAAAGGCCTCCCTCCCGCTGGATCTAAAACCGAGTTTCATGGCTGGGAAGAGCGATGAGAACAAATAAAGCAGACTAAGGTATCCAGCGACAAAATCTCAGGTTGTGGGGTGGGACAGAGGAAAGAAGAGGGATTGGGGCGGGGAGAGCAAATGGCTGTCTTATCACACACACACACACACAAATTTTTTGGTAGATCCAATTCCTCCGCACTCACATTCGCGTTTTTGCCACAGCCTTAGAGAATTTATTTGTTCCATGGAATCAATGGGCTTTAACAATCACCAAGGGCTTAGCCTACAAACTGGCCATCTTTAGAAGGGACCAACCCTAACAGACAATGCATCCATCAGAAAAGTTGCTCTGAACATGTGCAGAGTGACTTTCCCGCACTGCCGAAAGAACAAAATGTAGCCCTTGCAGGTCTCTGAGACTGAGCAAGGATCCGGGAAGGGGGAGAGACACCAATTCTCACACACAGAAATGGTGCTGAGGCACAGAAAGCTCATTAAACTTCAAAAAGACCTTGCTTGACATATATCAGTATGGAAACAATGAGGGCTAGAAACTTGAGGCATGGCAGTGATGGGGAGGGAATAAACATTGACAGAGGCCCCAGCTAAAGTCCTGGCCCTGCACATGCAGAATAATGAAGTGCTGTCCAAGCAGAGAGGTAATCTCAACACAGAGGCTGTGACAAAGGCACCCCTGAGCATACAAAGAGAACATGTGTATAGTCTCCCCTCCTCACCACCAGCCTTGACAGTAGCCAACAGACACACATCCAGAAAAAGTTGTGCAGCTAATTTACAGATGTTCTTATTATGATATCATCTTAAGTTCATGTCCCACCTTTTCCTTCTTGTGAAGAACTCAGTCTTCCTCCTGTCCTTTCATCCGCACAACAACCCTGTGAGGTAGGTGAGGCTGAGAGTCTGTGACTGGCCCAACGTCCTGCTGTGGGCAAGCAGGGACCAGAACCTTGATTGCCTGTTTCAGCCCAAGTCTCTAACCACTACTCCACCCTGCTCCTCTGTCTGATCGCCCTAAAAAGCCATTTCTGCTGCTGTGGCTAATTGCAGTCCAAATGCTCTTTCGTGCTGGTTACACAACCCTAAGAGTACACAAACACTATATATGTTATATATATTCTTTCTTTCCTTTCCTGCTTCTATAATAACTACACTGAAATGGAAAAGAACCTGGGTGTGTTTTACAGGGTGGCAGTAATGGTAGAAGAGAGACAACCGGCCCTGTTCGTGCCCCCCCCGCCCCCAATTTCAATATTCCAGCATCATCGTCTTATCTCATTTAGAAGGGACCCTCCTTTTGTGCAGGATAGCTGGGGTGGCTGAGCTAAGCACACCAAGCCCTGCTTTGAAATTACCACCCCCCCCCGCATGCACACGCGCACGCACACACTCACACACAAACACACACCTACTTCTGTTCAAAAATAATCTGCACACTGGCACACTGAGACAATAAATTAACGCGGAGAGGCACCCTTTGCACGTACCCCAATATCACCCGCTGCCCATTTCGTATGCGCGATTCGCCACTGGCTGAACCCTCTCCAAACGCCCCCACCCCAAGGGCGTGTTTGAAACCCCCTTGCGCTTGGACCCCCGAGGCGGGGGAGGGAGCACAGCCACCCTTGTCTCCCCCCGGTTGTGCAAAAGCCAGCGGGAAGCGGTGATCTTTCCCTCTTGCACACACAAAGGGTCCAGCCCAAAGGAGGAGGAGAAGGGGGGCATTCCCCAGCCCCCCGAGTCCAATTCAGGTGAACGGCAGCAGGAGAGGGCGCATGCCCGAACCCCCCCCCCGGCATTTTTTTTAAAGCGAACAACACATCACCTGCAAGCAACGTTTACCCCGCTGCCCGGGGAGGAAGAGGGAAAAGCGCTAACCCGCGACTCCCCTGCACCCCAAAACGAGGCAGGGCACCCTACGTGACCCCCCCTTGCGATGCCTCTCCCAACACAGCCATTAAAGAATAGCTGATTTAATAAGAGGCTCCGTGTGGGAATCGCAGAGCCAACCCGGAATAAACATCTATCGCAATTTGCAAGTACCAAGCCATTTGGGGGAAGCGAAAAGCCAGAGATGCGGAGGGATTAGAGATAACATCATCATCATTATTATTTTAAAACCGCCACAACGCACGAGCTGCAATTGACAGTAAAAAATGCATTCAGATGGGGGGGGAGGCGGGGGGGGCAGCTGACAGCTCAAAGGCAGAGCGATTTGTCTTTCCGCCATCCCTAAAGGAAAGAGATCAATCTCCCCGATTCTGTCCCCGCTTTGCCTCCCCACCAACAGAAGTATTTCAGGGCACCGACAAAGTTTGCGAGCATCAAAACCAAATTTGTCTGCGTAGGGGCGTGTGCGGGGGTGTCTGTGTGTCCGTGGGGGTGGCGGGGGGGTGGGCGAGTGAAACAAACAAACCCTCCCCCCCCCCTCTTTTTAAGCTATTGCAAATAAAAATGCCCGTTTCTGCAGATGCGGTTTACCTTAATTTTGCTGCCGGTCTCTCCGAGACTGATCCTTTTTGGCGTCTGCCTTTTCGCTGCAGTTCTTGCACGCACAAAACTCTCCACGGCTCTTCCCTGCCTTTTGAGGGGAGAGAAAGGTGGCGGCGGGGGGGGGGGACAGGACTCCTCCTCCTATGCTGTTTCTCGTGCCCCCCCTCCTCCTACACCTGTCCCTGCCTTGCATTGAATTTAATTGCCCTCCTTGTCTGCAGATGCCCCGATTTCCAGACTGCACAAGATACAGCCGCTATCTGGGGACCGAGGGGAAGGCATGGGTGGGCTGATGGGGTCGGGGCTGGTGGGAGACCAGAAAAAGACCCCCCCCCAGCTCCTTCTCAGCAACTCTGCAGCAGCTGGGGTGCAAAGCAATGCAGAAAAAGCACCTTTTGTAGGGGGAAATCGAGGGAGGGTGAACAGCTGTTGAAAAGAGCATGTGATGACCCACCTTCTTGGGTCTTAGCTGTTAGATTTTGCCCGGTTTCCTTTTTTCGGGGGGTGGAGGGAGTTTGCAGCAGTGCCCAGAACAGGGCTGGCTGCGA
The DNA here is from genome assembly GCA_023646645.1 of Varanus salvator macromaculatus. NCBI lineage: Eukaryota > Metazoa > Chordata > Lepidosauria > Squamata > Varanidae > Varanus > Varanus salvator. Next base: position 8,516,857 of record JAIXND010000802.1, on the reverse strand, counting down.
ACAAGGTGGGGCTGGCGGGGGGGCACGGGGGTGGGGGCTCTCGCTGGAAGGGAAGCTGCCTGGGATGCTGCAGCCCATCCGCCGAGCTCCGCTTCTGCTCTTCTTGTGTTCCGAGATGGAGCGAAGCGAAGGGGCAACTCTTGCCTGGTGGTAGCGCCTGCTGGGCGAGCTGCAAAACCAGGACCGGATTCTCGGGGCCTGGGAAGCCATGGAACTGGATTCTAAAGCGCCCCCTCCTCCCCCCGCAGCTCCAAAAAAGAAAAAAATAGACTCGCTCTAGACATCATGCCCAGGGAAGAAGGCATCTTAAATCCAGTGGACTTCCATCTGGGAAGATGGGTGCTACAGTGTTTTGTTAGAATGGCTAATTTCTGCCCCCCTCCCCCCGCCTCCCTGCCAGTCCTTTCAATTAGACCTGGGGAAGTTCGGCGCTTTTAAACCCCGTTTTTAACCCTGTTTGTGGGCGTATGTGAATTCTGCCTGGAATCCGCTCTTTGTTTTCTGTCTTTTGAGCAAATGTCTTAACAGAAAATGTGCAAGGTTACTAGGTCGGTGCTTGACTTTGCATATGGAGGTGATGGATTTATTTGCTACAGCAATCCCAGTTTTTTTCTTTGGCAAGGAAGCCATGCCAGCTCACAGCATCTTCCTCTTCTTCCTCTTCATTTTACCCTCACAACAAACCTGTGATGGAGTGGCTGGCCCACTCAGTGAACCCTTCAGCTTTGGAAGGGCACTTGAATCTAGCCCGTCCAAAGTTCCATTTTAGCCCTCTAACCACTATACCACATTGTCTCTCTTCTAAATGGCCCTCTTGTCCTTTCTAACATTTTAACTGCATTCAGACAAACATGAGCAGCTGGTGGTGCTTCAATTTCAGTTTTACTTTCCCCCCATAAACTTAAGTTCATTTTGTCCAATTTCTGTATGAGCTTGTACTATATTTTTGGCAAAAATCTACACAAAAATTCCCATGTGTTTTAAGAGAAATGTACACTTTCTCGTGATAGATTCATTCTGTACCTTATTTATTTATTTAAAACATTTGTACATCACCCAATTGTGCCACAGCACCTCAGGGCAGCCCATGATTACAAGATAAAAACAGAATAAAAAACAATAACAACATTTTTGCAAGCAGAAATACAAACCTGGCGCCTTCCTTAGACTCTTTTTGGCACCAGGTGAATCTCCTTGGGGAGAGCATTCCAGATATGGGGAGCAACTGCAGAGAAGGCCCTCTCATCTCCCTAGGGGATGGCTCACACAGGAGGGCCCCCTGCGTAGATCCCAAAGGCTGGGGAGGCATGTAGAGGCGCAGGCGCTCCTTAAGGTAACCGGGGCCTAAGCCCTTTAGGGCTTTCTATGTCAGCACAAGCACCTTGAATTGGGCCCAGGCCACAACTGGTTTCCCATGGAGATCTTTCAGGATAGGTGTTATGTGGGCCGTTCTAGGGGCTCCCATCACCAACCAAGTGGCCCAATTCTGTACCAGTTGTAATGGCTGGACCGTCTTCAAGGGCAGCCCCACGTAGAGCACATTGCAGTAGTCTATCTTGAATGTTTCCAGGGCATGGGTGACTGTTTTCAGGCTCTGTCTGTCCAGCTAGGGGCGAAGCTGGCATATCCTCCATAGCTGGAGGAAAGCACCCTCAACTGTATATGCATTACGATGTGCAGCTTTCTGTTTAATCCATGCAATTTTAACCTCTTTTCCCCCATTTTTATTTCACTGTGAAATTCAGAAAAGTGCAAATAGTGACTGCATTTGGGTTTTGCTATGGAAAGTACAGTTTGCTTAAGTGGACAGTTATATGAAGCTTCCCCGAATTCAGCAGTAAGTTCCATTGAGTTTAATGGGATCTCATGGAACGAGAATTCTCTCAATTAAGTCTGGATGAGAAATCTGCCATGTGGCCAGGTAACCTCAGAACAGATTTACTAAATAGAAGTGTCCAAGTAGAGGTTGCATATGCTAAAAAATCCATTTTGTCTGCATGGTTCAGATTAACAGAACCCTTTAGTTCCTTTGTTTGCTCATAGACTAAATTGAATTTTGTGCAAATGCATGCAATTCGCACAAAGTGTGAAAATCCCCACCATCTGTAACCTCTTGAAGCAAATATGTAGCTTACAGAGTTTTAAATTTTTTGTGTATTTTGTTTTTAAGTTTATGTACCCTTTATGACTAAATCGGCAGAAAATAATGCAAAAATTTTGGCAAACCTGTCTGTAAATTGCAGAACCTGTATGATACAGGATACTAACCCATGGCAGGATCTACAGGTCAAATCTGAATGCATTTGCAGCAAGCCTGGATCAATGCGTTACAAATTCATTGTTTTTGGCAGTTTGCTAACCATGAGCAGCCTAGCATCAAATCATGGAACAATCTATGGTTCGAAAGAACCAGTGTGTATAGTGGTTTCAAGCATTTGACGGGGACTCCGGAGATCCTAGTTCTAGTCCTCACTTGGGCATGATGCTTGCTGGGTAGCTTTGAGCCAGGCACAGATAACCTAGCCTACCTCATAGGGCTGTTGTGAGGATAGAATGAAGGGGAGGAAGATCATGTAAGCCACCTGGATTCCTTGTAGGAGCAAGGCAGAATATAACAAACAAACAAAATAAATCTACATTCAGTCTAACTGTGGTTTTATTGTATATGAGAAGCCAGCATTATTCGTTGAGTAAATAAAACATTCTTTTGGGTTAAGTTTCACTAGGGAAAGGAGGCGGGGCCAGGCAAAAGGTGGGGGGAATAGCAAAGGGCTGGATTTGGCCTGCTGACGACCCTGATCTGACCAGATCCCTGCCAAGTTGTGATTCGAAGGCACCTGTCTCTGCTCTATCCAGAAATATTTTCCAGTTTTGCAGCTAACAATGTAAGAATGGACACATTTTCCCAGGGTAAAGTTGTGTGTGTGTTTAGCCCTATGGCTAGCTGGGGTTGCTGGATTATTTTTTTCCTGTCTATAGATGCATGGGGTGGCACCCTTATTTATGTATTTTCCAAATCCGGCCTTTCCATCCAAAAATGGCACTCAGGACACAACAAAATTGGAATAAAAGTAATGCCTTAATTAAAATGAACACAGAAAATAAGCAAACTAAATACCATTTAAAAACTCAACGGTTAAATAAAGAAACTGCACATTAACTCCTTCAGCAACAAACTGTCCCCCCAAAAATGCCTTTGTGTGCTGGAAAGTCTTGGGAGCAGCCACTAAAAAGGCTCTGCTTTGTTTCTACACCATGCTTCCAGCTAGAAAACAAACACACACTTGTAGAATCGTTTGGAAATATTGAACCCATTTCAAACTGAGTCCATTTCCTCTGTGTTTTATGGACTGTGTTTAAAGCATGTAAGAGAAATTTGTTCCTCCTGCAAAAATGTGCCTCTCTAATTTGTACTTATGCTATTGCATGTTAGCCCAGGTGTGTATTAGCATCAGTGTGAATTTGCACAAATTTCCCCCCAAAAAGTCTTTAGGTTTCTATAACCCAGCAGAAGCTGTGATCATAGAAAACCAAACCAAATTAATCCACTGAGGATTTCTTCAAACTGAGGAAAGCTTGCCAATGGGTAGTTAAGCGTGTCTGCCAGTTCTTCTCAGTGATACTTACACACTTACACACATGCAGATAGGTAAATTCCTTTTCTCTCTTTGATCTGCCTCAAATCAGCTCCAAAGCCTTTGCACAAACATTCCTGCGCTGTGACAAACCCAGTCTGTCCTCCTTTCTCTTCCTCCAGTTTTGCGGCAGACCTGCTAATTTAGCTTGGCAATCTGGACTGGTGCTCACCTTCTTCACCGGCAAATAATATGCTGCAAACGGAGATGGGCAGACATTACAAAATCCATGCTATGATTTGCAAATTGTCTGGTGCCCTTTGTTCCGTTTTATGTTCCTGGACAGAGGTGGATTTTGCCCAAGTGCATTTGGTGCATTTGCACAAATGTAGACTTGTGCTGATTTGCACACCAGAAAATGCAGATCCCCATGCAAACATGCAATTCCCTTCAAAATGTATATAATCATGCATATATATGAAGGAAATGTGCATGTTTTGGCCAGTGTTTTTTATTTTATTGTTCACTGTTCTGCAGTGAAATGTGTGTAAAATGATGGGATTTTTTAAAATAGTTTGCAAATATGCAGAATCCGCATGACTGGAGAGAAGTTGGTCCACTGTGGGATCTGTTGGGATGGATTCTTAGAAAATCCTGTTCCTTTGAATCCTTTGTGGATTTTGCCAACATTCCTTGCTGAAAATAATCCCAGTGCTGAGTGCTCAGGAAGGCAGATAGAACGGCCCTTTGCAATGCCAGTGGGACATTTGGCTGTGCACTGCAAGGCACCTACAGTGAACTGGGGTGGATGATTCCGTGAAAAGGCTTTGCTCATGTGCTTCCATTGCTCAACAACACCTGTCACAGAGGCAGAGAGTGGATAATAAGCCTTCATGTGCACAGCTCCTGGCTGAGTGTGGAACCTCCAGTGTCAAAACTCTAAAAGTCACAATGCAGAAAATTAATGTCTTACATTCCCTTTTTCAAAAGTGACCTTTCGTTTTGCCTGCTTTGCATGGCTCTGTCGAGGCTTGGATCACTTGCAAGAAAAAGTAGCATGGGATGGAGCTGGGGGAGGGGGGAACAGTCAGGGGATTTCCCCCCTAACATTTTTGATTATTTTGTCTGTACAGAGAAAACCAGCATTATTTGCTGATTAACTCATCTTTCTCCCTTCTCTACCTGAATTTTCATTGTTCAGCTGTTGGTGTTATAGTTTTATTATGATAGGTTGAAGAGGAACACAGGCATTATTCTTATTAGTGTTTTTATCCTACTTTAATCCACTTATGTGTGATCAAGAGAAACGAGATGGTCCTTATTCTCCAGCATATGGCCTAAAATACATGTCATAAAAGGAACAAGGGATGAGGAGGGAAGAGGAAAAGAAAAGAGCAAAGTCAAGTGCCAGTCCTTAAAGTTAAGCAATAGTTGTCATCATGAGGAGCTAGAAATATACAGGGAGAGAGGAATGGAGCTGGTGTTTCAGCAGAGCTGATGGGAAGGACCTGCTTCCCATCTCTATCTGCTCTAGCCAGATGGAATGGCTGCCACCTAGTGACAGTTGAGAGAAGAGCATGGCAGAATTGGTGTTGCTAGAGAACTGCCTTCTTTTAGGGTGTGTCCCTCCTGAGGCCACTTGGAACAAATCAGCGCACTCTGACTTTAAAAACCGAACATTCAAAATAGTTAAAACCAACAACTTTAAAATAGCAGTAGATAAAACAATTACTGGGACAATAAAAGCATTCAAATACAGACTGGAACAGATGCATTCGGCCAATGGGAAGGGACCAGATGGTTTTCCCTGGGAAAATGCTTTCAGAATTCAAGCGCTCAAATCCAGTTTCCAGATGACAAGATCACCAAGAGATGCTTAACTTTATGATAATTTGTTGTTGTTTTGGCTAGCATTTTGGGCCATGCACAATGAATGCACCCTAGGTGGTGAGAAAGTGAATGTTCCAGCAGCTTGGATCTGTTTCACTTGGAATAATTTTTCAGGAGTGACCAAAACTCAGGTTTTACCTCACAGTAAAAACTTTCACGACCAGAACCTAGGAGAGGTCCATTGTGCCATCTTTTACTGGGAGAATTACTGAGAATACCGTCAACTTTTACTGGGAATACTGGGAATATTTACATAAGTTATACAGGAGGGAGAAGTCAAGTTTTTTGAGGGGCTTGAGAATTCATTATTGTAAATTAATCTCTCTTCTTTACCTGATAGAAGATGTCCAGAGCACTGAGACCTCAGTGATGGGGTGAAACCATTTTCAGTCTGGTAGATAATTTCCACTTTGGAGAACCTTTTGAGGGCTGCCCTCCAGTGGAAGGCAGGGTCAGAGCAAATGGGGGGTTGGGGAGTCAAAATGCTAAACATGCTCCATGGTGTTTCAAGCTCTTCCTCATTGTAAGAAGCATTTCAACCTTCTGGAACGGCAGAAAAAACTGCGCAACAGCCCAGAAATCACAACAAACTTTAGGGTTTGAGGAAAGGGGTGGGGGCTCTGGTTGAGACCCTTTGCAGGCCAATCCTGAGCTTCTGAGCACCTGGATTTGGGCCTGAAAACGGAAGAACAACCCATGACATTCTATTAAAGGTCCCCGGTTGGAATACTGAAATGTCTCTCTACAGTTTATTTATTTGTTTGTTTATCAGATTTATATTCCTTTCCATAAGCCAAATGGCTCTCTGGGTGGGTTGAAGGATATAATAATTTACTGGCTGTAAGGTGAAATAATTCCACTCTCTCTGGCCCTGCTTATTCCTTGGTGCAGCCTCCAAGGGGTTCTCCGAAATAAAGTTTGGCCCTGGGGTTCAGTTCATCTGCCCCTTAGCAGTTTGGGTCCAACCCTTGGGCTGCATAGCCAGAAGTGCGGCTTCTAGATCGGGAGAGGTATTACTACCACTCTACACAACTCTGGTGCGCCCACAACTGGAGTATTGTGCTCAGTTCTAGGCCCCTCATTAGAGGAAGGCTATAGCCAGGTTGGAGTCAGTGCAGCGTAGGGCCACAAGGATGGTGGCTGGTTTGCAGGGGATGATGGGGTATGAGGCAAGACTGAGGGAACTGGGTCTCTTCAGCCTGGAGAAGAGGAGACTCCGAGGGGATCTGTTGGAGACATGCAGGTATGTGAGGGGGTGTCACATGGAGGTGGGCAGAGACCTGTTCTCCCCTGCAGAGGAAGGCAGGATGCGCTCCAAGGGAGCAAAGCTCAGGAAACCAAGGTTCAGTTTGGATGCCAGGAAGCACTTCCTGACAGTCGGGACACCGAGGGCGTAGAATGGGCTTCCACGGGAGGTTGTTGAGGCCCCATCGCTGAGGATGTTCAAGGATAGGCTGAACATGCTCATGGTGGCCGTGTCGTGAGCAGAGCCGGCTGGTGCTGGAGGTCAGGCTAGATGGCCTGGGAGGCCCCTTCTGACTCGCTCTGCTTCTATGTTTCCATGTTTCTAAGTTACTTGATGGACTGCCTTCCCCAGAATGAACCTGCCTGGAGGAGCAGTTAGTTGATCCAGTGTTAGCGAGGTTCCCCATCCACTGCAGCTTTTCTTGTGAGCTGTTTGAGATTCTCTTTTGTTAGTCCGGGGCGATGAAAGCAGCTTTGGGATGCTGCTCAGCACCATGGGAAGGCAGATATAAGGGCCCTTTCCCATCAAGCCCCCATGGCGCCTTACTGCTAATGGGTCCTACATCTGTTGGAAGTTCCTGATCCATTGCAGTGTGGAACCTGAGCATTAGGGGAGCATCATGATGCTGGGACAGAGTTCAGGACCATGGATAGCTCATGTGCAAGACAATGTAAAAGCTGCAATGGAAGAGGAGCACCAGGGTCACCTTTTCCTTGTCTTGTCTGCACTTGGCAATCAGCATGAAGGATCTTGCTTGTGTGATGTGTTCCAAGGCAGTTCTACTGCTGGACCTTCCAGGCAGGGCCTTTTCGCAGTGGCTCCCTGCATCTGTGAAGGTCACACAGCCCCATAATTACAGGCCTCCCAGCAGGCCCAAAATGCATTCGTCTTGTTCTAGGAGTGAGTCCAGACTTTATCACGTCCTGTTGTGTGCATAGGTGTCTGGTTTTAAATTGAGCATTGATTTTATTATAATTTTTATTGGTGCTTTGGGGTCTTAAGTTTTGTGGGCTGCCTTTTCTCCTGAAGGTGACTTATGAATCTTGGCAATAAGAAACAAAGGAGCAAACAACTTGGGCATGGAATCCTAGCAGAAGACCCCACCGAAAACAATGGGATTTACTCTGGAGCAGATGTGGATACAATTGCCATGTGCGTTACGGAAATCATATAATCCCTTCCTCCGAGGGCTTTTTCAGTCTCTTCTGAACTGTACGCAACCCGTTTCCATCACAGTCAGTCGGATGTTATAAGAAGCACATAAGTTCAAGAGCTCGCGCCTAAATTTGCTGTTTTCTGCTTCCTTCCTCATGCCCTTTGCTTGTGTGTGTCATGTCGGTGAGACTGGGGGCAGGGGACTGCCTGGGTTTATTGAAGTGGGAACTGCTCCGGGAGCAACCGGGAGATAAAGAGCATGGTACAAATGCTTTAAATGACAAAGTAACTGCCAGGCAGAAGGAAATGAGGCTAAATAAGGTGGAAGGGGAAGAAAATGAAGTCAGGCTGAAGTTAAATGAAAAGATGAAAATTCAGTTAAGCAAGACAAATGGAAAGGAAGTTAAATAGGAAGAAAGGTTGGGAAGAAGGGAAGGGAGGAATGGATGAAAAGAGGAAAGAAGGAAAGGTAAAAGGGGGAGGAGGGAGGGGGAGGGGAGAAGAAAGGAAGGAAATAAGGAAAAGAAATAGGGAGGGAGAAAAAGGGAAGGAAAGAAGGAAGGATGGAAGGAAGGGAAAGAAGAAAATGAGGAAGAGAAAAAGAAGGGAGGAGGAAAAGAAAAAAGGGGGAAGGGAAAGAGCGGGGGACAGGATGGGAAGGAAGGAAGGAAGGAAGGAAGGAAGGAAGGAAGGAAGGAAGGAAGGAAGGAAGAAAAGGAAGGAAGGAAGGAAGAGGAGTCATAAAAGAAGGAAGGCCAGGGCTGTCTGGGCCGTCTCCCTGGCTGCACCGTTTGTTCTCCCAGCTTCTCAATCTGCTTGCCCTTCTCTCCTGCAGATGGATAGCCCTGTTTACAATTAGAGATAGCATCAGCAGAGCACAGGGAAGGCGGCAGCCGTTACAAAGCCATTGTTATTTACGACAGCGACATAAATAGAGGTGTAAATGGAAATTATATTTCAAAGGCATAATAAGCCACATCCATCAACCGCTTGGTGATGGAATTCACACCACTCCCCTCTGCCTTTGGAGGGTCTGATTTCTCAGGTAGCTTTGGCGTCCTTCAGCGGGGCTGGCAAGTCATGGAGAGGAGTTTGGGGTGCAGGGCAAGGAGTCATGTATGGAGGTTATGATGGTGGAATTGACTCTTGGGGGACTTGGCCATTGGGAGACTTTTGGCCTGTCACTGACTCTCCGCAAACCCTACCTCACAGGGTTGTTGTGCTGATGAAATGGGGAAGAGGAAGATTTTGTACCTTGTCATGGTCTTCCTAGAGGAAAAGGAGGGATATGAATTTAACATGCAAAACCAACCAACCAACCAGAATCAAAGTGATTCCCAATAGTGCATGCTGGTCATATATTTTCTAGAAGTAAAACTACAGAGATTTTTTTAAAAAAATAAAAGACTTCATAGATATAAACATTTCAAAGCTCAAAAGTTAAATTGCATTTTGAAAATTATATATCTGTATCTATATAGCTATATGAACATGCACAGTTTTTAAAATCTGAAATCTCAGTTTTTGTAACTGCAAATGTTGCTTTAAACTAGAACATTTCATTTGTTTTCAGATCTGTTTGTTTGTATACACACACACATGTTCATTTTAAAATTTTTACATCTAGACATTTTTGCATCTGGATCTGCCACTGATGTATCTCACACCCCTGCCTATTGGTTGGATAAAGAAAGAAGTAATAAGTGGGAAAAACAGGGGAATGTTGGAGTTGGGGGCAAGAGAATCCTTCAGGAGAAAAAACTGTCAAATCCACTGATGCTGACCCAGCATTGATTTCCTTCTCTATTCAGCAGGATTGGGGCCCCACTTGTGTGCCTACATGGAAGCAAAGCCGATTGAACTCCATGGGGTTTACTTCCATGTGGGCACATAAAAGGTTGTGATATTACTGCTGAATAGCCAGTCTCTTTGTCTTTACCAGATGGCTCCAAGGCTGCAAGATTCTAAATGAGAGGAGGAACTCAAACAACACGAACTGTATTGCTGTATTTTGTTCTTCTAAGCTTTGTCTTATAACCTACCACAGAGCTTTGGCTGGTGAGCGTCACAAAAATGTACGAAACAACAAGAAATAAAAAATAGCTCTTCCACCAAGAATGGCAACATGTAAAATACAGAGCCAAATACAGATATTCCCTAAAAGGCAATTCAAAGGCATTTGAGAAAACACAAACAGCCAGAAAATGCTGGAAGGCAAAGGCAGCACAGAAGGCATTGGACAGATACAGCTAGGGTGAGAATTTAGCCATTCTGGGGCCACCACCAATGGTGCCATCATCTCCCTGGCAGGTTGCTCCCCTAACTTCTGAAGACAGAGTCCCAGGGAAGCGCTCCTGCTCTTACTGAATAGGGCTTATCTTGCTCCATGTGGGGTGCCACAGAGACTCCTCAAGGAAGTCCCACAGAGCAAGCATCAAATCCTCAGACAAGTCCCAGTGATCCCTACCAGCTCAGCAAACATTGTCTCAGCAGAGAGCCTGGGCTCGGTCTGCCACCCCATGGGAGCTGGCCATGCTGCCTCAAAGGGCCCTTTCTGATCCCACAAGCACTGGGTCCTGCATGTGAAAGGCCTGGAGGTATTATTAGGGTCATCTTCTGAGTCAGAAGAAGGTGGGACACCCACATCCTCAGGCCAGGAGAGCTGGGAAGTAGGTATCTCCTCAGTATGTCCCCCTACCTTTACCCCCCCCCCCGTGTTTTACTCAGGGAAGGCAGTGTGGCAGATCAGGGTTCAAGGTGCATGGTAAACCAGCCAAGCCGCAACTAGGTGCTTAATCCACAATGACTGCAATCAGTCTTAAAATAGAATACGGAAAAGCATGGATAGGCTAACGAGAGAGCGATTTCAGAAGATTCCTAGAGCTTGGCGTTGCAGCTTCTGTCCTCATTAGGAGCCGGGATGTTAAACTGTTTCCAAGGGTGGCAATTTGGAATGCCAAGAGAGGAAAATTCCTCAGGAGAAAAGGCAAACCAAGGGTATGATGGGCCAAAGGCCTGAGAATCATCCTCCAGATTAAGTCCAGAGGGCCAAAAAGGTCTGCTTCTATCAGCTGAGATGTCTTCTTTTCTGTCGTGGATTCAGCATCCAGTTAGAAGCGACAATAAACCTGAGAGATGCTATCAAGGCAAGTTAAAATGTCTTGCAACAGGGCCCTCTAGTTTGGTTTTGGTAGGCATGGCAGATTCGTGGCTTGGGGAACTTGCAGTAAGGTTCTTGGTACTTTTTCCTGTGTGCATCCCATGTGTTTTTCAGAGCATATATTCAATTAAATAAAACACATCTGTGGAAGTTCATGTTAGCGATAAACTAATTTGTTCCCAGCTCTGAGATTCTGTGATCATGGATCCAGGACTTGGAAGGTGTGGAAAGAACAATGCTAGAGGAGAACAACTGGGCTGTGGTCTCTCTCTCTCTCTCTCTCTCTCTCTCTCTCTCTCTCTCTCCCTCCCTCCCTCCCTCCCTCTCTCTGTCACACACACACAGAGAGAGAGAGAGAGAGAGAGAGAAGGGGGGAAGTACTTGGGAAGGGGAAAGAAGAGAACAGGGCCAAAGGTAAGTACTGTTGGAGTTCCAGTCTCCTTTCATGCAAAATAATATGTCTGCATTGGCCACCAGTTGCTGTCCAGGCGTAGTTTAAGGTGCTTACAATCACACGTAAAGCGCTAAACGGCTTGGAGTTAGGATATCCAGGGAACACCGAAGCACCAACCGGATCACTGAGGTCACGATCCAAGGCCCATCTCTACCTCCACCCCCTTCAACGAAATAAAAGGGCAGATGGCAAGCGGAAGGGCCTCTTCTGGAAAAGCACCCCAACTGTGGAACCACGTTTATCGGAGATCCGGTTGGCGCTGTCCCTCCATTGTTTCGGACACCAGCAGAAAAGATTTCTCTTTTGCAGCTGCTTTGGCAGGAGAGTCTTGCATGGTTTTTCAGTGTTATTCTGCTGCCACCAGTTCTGATTTCACTGCCCGGCAATCTTTATCTTATTTATTTGTAAATAATTTTATTCCATTTTTGTTTTGGGAATTTTTAAATGGTTTGGTACATTGAGTGTTTAATTTTGATGAGCCTCTTCTTAAGATATTGTTTATCTTATTTTTATTTATTGCTCTTATTCTTTATTGTTCAGCTGTATATTCTCTCTCTCTCTCTCTCTCTCTCTCTCTCTCTCTCTCTCTCTCTCTCACACACACACACACACACACACACACACATGTGATGGGCTGGGCACAACTTTGTGACTAACAACAAAATATTTTATCATGTGTTGTTCAATGTATTGTGCATTCTAGTACTTTAATTGTTGCATAACGTTGTGAGATGCTCAGAGAGTCTCCTAGCCAAGAGGTTCGGCATACAAGTCGAATAAATGCATACATAATGATAAAGGGGGTACTGGAGATCAGCCACAGCATAGGCAACACGCAAACCTCCACGTTTCAAGGCTAAAGTACATCCAGAATGGGGATGATAGGATCATGACCCCACATACTGTTACAACCCTATTGATCCATATGAATATAGATATGGGGTAGAGTGATACTCTGCTTGAGTTAAACATAGGATCTTCCCCATCAGAAGGTGATTAGATTTCAGCCAGTCAACATTCCAACCAGACCTTGACCTTCCGCATTATCAGCCCCTTTCCGTTCCAGTCCAACATTTTCTCGTGGATGATGCTATGGCTGCTGCTGCTTCCTCTTCTTCCTCTTCTTCTCCTTTTTTGAAGCCACCTTTTAGCTGGTTTCGGGGTTTGACGCAAAGCCACCTTGCCTTGCAGGGCGTCCTAACGCTCCCCATACTTCCACCTATAAAAAAACTCCTGCTGTGCTTGAGCGAAACAAAGGGAGATGAGATAAAAGGCAGTTCCTTCAATAAAGCACAGACCTGCGCATGCAGAAATGGGTTTCCTTAGGCAGTGAAAAGGAAGACTCCCCCTCCCCTTCTCCCCATCTATCTCCCAAGTGGTTTTGAGCCTGCTGTTACTCAGTGGGGCACTGACTTGGGGACTGAGAGTTGTGTGCATGTCAGCAATGGAAGGAATTCCAACATGCTGTTGTGGGTGATGCATCTGCCTTCTGAGCAGAAAGCAGAGTCTGAATCCCTTCTCAATCCATGCACCTCACCAGGAGGTCTGAGGGCACCCAGGTTTCTCTCTTTGGCCCAGAGACACACGTTTTGGGATGCTCTCTCAGGGCCTCTGAACTGCATGTTTACAGCTCAAAACCACTACATAGTTTCTGGGGGCCAATTTTGAGTATTGGACCTTGGAGTTTTGCAGCAGTGACTCTGGAGATGCTATTTATATAGTTTATTTCTTCCAGTGTGTTTATCCTGTTCCTCAGCTGAAAAGCCTTCTGGAGCAGTTTATATATAGTCAGTAAAATAGGAAGGTCCCTGCACTCAGGTTTATAATCTAAGAAGACATAACACAAAAGGAAATGGGAACATGGAGGGTAGAGGAAAAACAACTCTTTTTTAGCCCTGCTATCCCATCTCATCATCCTTCACTTGCATTTTTCATGCTTTTGAGCCAACTTGCTTTCCTTTTTGAGATTCTCAGTGCTGCAAACTGCCACTTAACAGGAGCAGGGAGAATCCACCTGGAGATACCAAAGCCCCTTATGAGTAGCAAAAAGCAACAGATGCGTTCATTGGGGGCGGGGAAGGAAAGTTGACACACAAAGCTCCACCTAAGCCCTGTAGGATGAGGCTGAAAGGAGCAAGCTCTTTGGGTAAGGAAAGGCACTCTGCAGGTACCCAGAGGCACAGTTTTCTGTGTTATTCAGGTGGCAAAGAAAGAAGGGTTCAGTTTTTGCCCAATACTATGTGTCCAGCTTTGGCCTGTTGGAACATGTCCAGATGATGACAGTGAGGATGGGGAAAACCCTGGAAATCAAGTTGTAGGTAAAGGTAAAGGTTTCCCCTTGACGGTAAGTCCAGTCATGCCTGACTCTAGGGGGTGCTGCTCATCGCCGTTTTCTGGCCGAGGGAGCCAGCGTTTGTCCGCAGATGGTCTCTGTGGTCATGTGGCCACATGACTAAACACCGAGGTGCACGGAACGCTGTTACCTGCCCACCGAAGTGGCACCTTTTTATCTACTTGCATTTGCATGCTTTCGAACTGCAAGGTTGGCAGGAGCTGGGACGGCGCACAGGAGCTCACCCCGTGTGCAGATTCGAACCGGCGACCTTTCGATCAACCAGCCCAGCAGCACAGCGGTTTCAACCACTGCGCCACCTGCAATCCAAGTTGTAGGTAGGGGATGCCAAAGAATTCTGCAATGGAGTGAAATGAACTCTGATGTCCTGGAATCTGACCTGTGCCTTCTGGAATGCATGCCATGGCTTCTGCAGAGTTGCAAACTTTATTCTAACTTTTTAGATGTTATGCAAATTCAGGGCACAGAATTGTGTGTCCCTACCCTTCCACACTTAGGTGTTTCTGGGTGTCCCATGAATGCGAGAGAAGCTAGAGAGGATTTTAGCAACGAAATATTTCCTGCTCCTCACAAGGAAGAAGTATTGAAGCACCACATAGATTTGGCAGAGGCCGGGGTGCCGCACCTCTCCCATCTCTACCAGACCCCCGCACCCCAGTGAGGATTCAACCTTTTTCTATGGACATAGAGGTGTGTCTGTGTGTGTGTGTGAGAGAGATTGGGGTGGGGGGAAGATGCACATTTCTGGACATATCCCACATGTCCATACGGAGGTCACTGGCAGTTACAGGCTAAAATGTGAAAATATGTCAGTGGAGGGGGTTGCATTTTCAGGCATGCAAATTTGCCCTTCAGGAGACAGACAAAGCCCAAAGCTATCCAGGAATGGAAAGTGCCTGACATGTTGCAGAATGCAGAAGGAACAGATTCTGCTCATCTCTCAAGTGAGGGGGACAGTCTGTGGGCACTGAGCAGAGTTAACTTGAGGGAGAGAGACGTGCATAATGGAGTAGTTCTGTTTCTCGTTTTTGTTTTCATTTTTGTTTTCAGTTTAGCTTTCGCTTTCGTTTTTTCTGCTCTGGGGAGCTAGAGGCAAACCAATGCAACCTTCTCCTCCAAGGCTTTGGACCTCATGATCTGTGGCCACAAGCCAAATGGGCTGGGGCTGATGGGAGCTCTAGTCCAAAAGCTCTGCAGGATCCAGTTTCAAGAGGGCTAAAATAACAAGGATTCTAATAAAACTTAGGAAGAACTGAGGACAGGAAGTATATTTGTACACTCTGGGGAAGTGTATTTTGTGGAGACGTGTTTGATGATGAGGATGTTCGTCCATCGTTTGCAATGAGGACCTTGACATCTAACGGGTTGAGAGTTGTCCATGGTGTATCCGCAGGTGTCTGATAAGGCCAATACGGGCACGGAGTGTTCTGCCACAAGTCAGGCAGACATGTGTGGGCACCACTGTTGCAGCATTTGCAACTCTGGCTTTACGGAGTGCTCGCTTCTCTTGTGCTACGGTTGTCCTTCTAGCTGCAGATGTTTGGCAGCCTTGGTGGATCAGCGTGCGCCATGTCAATTGATCTTGTGCCAGGGCCTCCCAGGAGGTAATGTCGATATCCAGGGACTTGAGAGAGGCATGTTTAAGGAAAGGCCTGATGCCCACCTCTTAGGGATGGCGCAGCAGTCAGTTCTGGGTATCTGCAGGAGGGATCCTTAGACTAGAAGGCCGTTGAGGATCCTCCAAAAAGGCTTTGTCCCTTTTGAACGAGGTTCTGAATGGGGTCCTTGCTTAGCCCTGGCCCACATAAAATTCAGGTTGTAGCCACTCAGTGGGGAAGAGAGAGCACCCTTAACATGCTCAGGGATGTTTTCCCAATTATGCTGAACTGGCCTCGCTAGTGCTTGTCCCTCAAAGCAAGGTTCAGGGTCATTTTGCTTTGTCTCTTGGAGGCATTAACTCTTTGGTGCAGATGAAATGCTACCTACTCAACATGCAATGAAAGGCACAGACAAGGGATGCTGAGCCCATCAGCAGCTCCTCATGAACCTTTCCTGCTTTTATCCTTCCCTGTTTGCCCCAGCTGCCTCCCTCCTTTCTTCCTCTCCCCAGACCCATTTTGCACCCCCCCCCCACAAAGCCCTCCTCTTTCTTTGGTCACCTCTCTCTAGCTGTCACCATGACATTTTTACATGGCTGGTCCCTTTGTTTTCTCAAGCACTCAAGACTTCTCTGATGTTTGTCCCCATTTGGTGGCCCATTTGGGTCTTACTGAGCAAAAGATGCTTAAGTGCTTTTCAGCAATTAAGGCTTGCTTTTCTGGGGTGCATTTAAGAACTGACTGGAGAGAGCAGCATGCATCTTTCTTCTCCTCTGGTACTGAGAAACACCTTTTCTACCTCTTTCCCAGCCAGGGTTTGCATAAGCATTAACATATATACATGTCCAAATGCTAAGGATCTGCAGGCATGGCAGAATTAATTCCATCTGCATTTTGCAGGTTGCTGGGCAGCTTTTGTGCCATCATCCTGCCACTAATCTGATCAGATGTTGCACAATTCCATCTGCAAGAAAATTTGCAAATTCTTGAAAAGGCAGAAATCCCCCCTCCCAATACACAACTCCCCCCCTCCCCAAACAATGCAATATTTCACTTCTCAGTCTATGGGGAAAAATGAACATGTTTGCTTTAAAAAAAAAAAAAATCTGTGACTAGATTTGCATCGTATTATGGATTTTTTTTTTTTAAACCTGCACAACTTGGGAAGAATGCATCTGCTACAGAACCTGATGAGGGGGAAAAATCGGAACGGGCCTTCTGACCAAGATTCCCACTCATCCTTCCTGCTCTCCTGGGAGCACCAGAAAGGTCAGAAGGGGTTTCTCATATGCCACTGAAGCTATTGATGGTGCTGAACTCTACCATCTAATTAGGTCCATCCCTGTGGAGAACCACAGATTGCTCCTATAATGCTCAAGTTAAAAGCTGGAATGGATGAGGACCCCCATGGATACCAGGGTCAACAGGTTCCCTTGCAGATCAGTCTGTGCCTTTACAACCAATGGGACCATTTCAAATCCGTTTTTCCCCAGCCTGCGGGGTCTGCAGGCTTCCTCTGTCACAGTGGGGTTGCTGTCCCTCCAACCACACCAAGCTCCTTTTTTGGGCCTCCATGCCCTGCAGCCAAGTATGTAGGGTTTGCCCCCACTGGGAACACTCAAAGGAGGAGAAAAAGGCCTTCAGAGACGGGAGCACTTGTCTTATATCCAGGCTGGCTTTAATTGGATCAGCCATGGAGGAGTTCTCTCAAATCCCCTTTCTCCCTGGTGGATCTACAGCAGCGAGCTTTCTTTTACACACGGATGCCATGGAGACTGCTGCGGCTTATTTATTTATAAAATAGATGTATATACTGTTGAACATATTTAAGCGGTTCACAAAATACATTATAATGCACATTAAAATGCAATTAAAATACAGAACATTGCTAAAAGCATGAATTTAAAACATTGATAAAAACATTAAAATCAATTAAAGGAAAACCATAATTACCAAGAAACCGACTGGGCAGCATATTTGCTCAGGGAATGCCTGGATAAAAGAATGCATTTTTAATTGGTGCATAAAACATCACTTAGCACCCTCCAAATACCAAGGGGGGATCATTCCATAAGTTGGGTGCCACCATGAAACAGGCCATCTGCAGATTGTAGACTTAGCTGTTGTAAAGTCCATTCCATTTCTTGTGGATTGTTGGGAACCTTTGGCTTCATTGTTCCCTCATTGCTGGAACAAGGTTCTGTGCAAATGCATTCCAATGCAAGGGTGTTCCTGAGAATGCACAAATACCCCCCGATTAAAGCAAACTCCCCAATGTGTATTAGCCTATAGGGCAGATGCACATTTTGGATTTTAAAAAATAATGCTTCAATTTTTTACAATTATATTTGTACAAAAATATGTAGTCCCCCCCCTCCCCAAAAGGTAAATATTCCACAAGGCTGGCAGTGTGTAACTTAATAAAAGCTGCTTTGATGTGGAATCTGCAGTTTGGATTCTTGGACATCAGAACTCACCGGAATGCACTGTGGATTTCTGGAATATCTCTGTGGTGCAGTGGTTAGAGCATGGGACTGGGACTCAGGCGATCTGGGTTCTAGTCCCCGCTCAGCCATGGAGCCAACTGGGGGACTTCGGGCCAATCACAGCTTCTCGGCCCAGCCTACCTCACAGGGTTGTTGTTGTGGGGATAAGATGGAGGAGGAGAATGACGCAAGCTGCCTTGAGCACTTTGCAGGAAAAAGGCAGGATATAAACCAGAAAATAAAAAAATAAAATATCTCTAGTGTGCCTCTCTAAATGCGAATGGGAGATCAGTTCACAAATTGGGTGCCACCACTGGGAAGGCAGTGCTTCCAGGTTGCTGCAAGATGGCAACCTGGAGACTGAGATGCAGCCAGCAGAACTTCCCCAATGCCTCTGGTGTTTGCACAGCTGGGACTGGACGAGAGGGAAGTGAAGAAGGAGACTTTTCATGCTGCCCAATAAACTTTCCATGAAATTGAAACTTGCATGGCCGTCTTACGAGGATTATTAGTATATCTAATATCCAGATTATTAGATATACTCATCTGACTCCCCAAACCTGGCTCCCTCCAGGAATGTTGAATTGCTATCCTTGCAGGGCCACTACAGCTGGGGCTGATGGGAGTTGTAACGTGATAATGGCTTCAGATCCTTAACAGCTTGGGACTTGGATACCTAAAGGAACACCTTCTTCCATAATTGCCCTCCCACCCCTTGAGATCGGCAGGAGAGGCCCTCCTCCGGGAACCCTCCATGAGAGACATCAGGAGGCAAAGTACCCGGAGGAGGGCCTTCTCTGCGGTGGCGCCCCATCTGTGGAATGCGCTCCCCAGAGAGGTCCGCCTGGCGCTGTCATTATTTGTTTTTCAGTGCCAGGCTAAGACCTTTTTATTCAAACAATATTTTAATAATGTCTAATATTTATAGGTTTTAATTGTTCAGTCAGGGTGTTTCTGGGTTTTAATTGTACTGTATTATATTTATTTATTTCTGTGAGCCGCCCCGAGGCTATAAAGCAAGGGGATGGCATACAAAAACTTTAAATAAATAAATACATGATGGGGCTGATGGGATTGTAGTAGGGTGCATCTGGAGGCCATGAGGCTGGAGAAAGCTGATGTGCACAGAGGTATATTATAGATACTCAACATCTTCAGATGGTGCTAGAGAAGGAAAAAAATAGATTTGAGGTCCCTTCCTTTCAGTTTCACTGGAATGTTTGTGAGCATTCCAGACCTCCCACAGGAGAGGAGAGAGCTTTTCAATGTATGTTCTTAAAAACACAAAAGAGAAAGGGAGAAAATATGCTATGCATGAGACTGTCCTGGGACCATGTAGATATTTTGGACTTCAACTCCCATCAGTCCCAGCCAATAGTCAGGGTTACTGGGAGCTGATAGCCAAAAGGGGACCAGGTAGGGGAAAGCTTAGCCTAATTTACCTCACAGGATTGTTGTGCAATCTTCTTGTGCAGGAAAAAAGGGGGAAGTGGGAACACCAGCTTGGGCTCCTTTGACAAAAAGTGGGAGATGAAAATCATTAAGAAATGAAGAATTTGGATCCTGATTCTAAAGGAATGAAAAAGCAGGGTCGTTTGGAGTTAGCTTCGCTTCTTTCTGGGCGTACCTCTGCCGTTCATGGCAGGATCTTTGGGGTCCCTTTCCTGGCAAACTTCATCTCAATTATCCCTTGTTATAGCATGGAAACCCCATTGGCATTGAAGGACTCCTGCCCACCTTCTCCCAAATAACCCAAATATCCCCATATGTTTGTCCTTCGTGGGACTTTGTCCTGGCACGGCTGTTGCAGAACGGTGAGTATTCATTGCAAAACATTCTGGCTGCACTTGGTCGACGTGGCATGCAATGAAGTCAGTGAGGCCTTGCTACGCTTGCCGCACACAACTATCGCTGCATAAACAAACATTTGGGCACTGCTCCCTCCAAGAATCCTGCCCCAAATATTTATTGATGCATGTATAGTTGCATGGCACCTTTTTTCCTTCCAGGGAGCTCAGGGCAGCTTCCTTAATTCTCCTCTTCACAATCTCATCCCACAACAACAACCCTGTGAGGTAGGCTAGGCTGCAAGTGAGTGATAGGCCCAATGTCACTTGGCTTCATGGCTCAGTGGGGACTAGAACCCGGATCTCCCCAGTCTAGCACTCCACCTAGGACACCACACTGCTTCCCTTTTGGCTGCATTTGGTGGAGGGATTGAAAGCAACGGGAGGCTCTGGCAGAATCTGAACCTCCACATTGGTATTTCTGGCGGGTTTCTGACAGCATCCCTATCCTCTCCGGCCAAACCAGAGGCTTCCAACCTGTTTGCTCTGTGATGTTCCACAGGACAGCGTCTTGCTTGTGCAGCCCAGCCTGCCAGGAGAAGAGCCATCTGTCCGTGCGTGGCACCTCCGTGCTGAGGAGGAGGAAAAGAGAAGTGGTTGCCTTTGATCTCCATGGTGAAGCTGCGTGGGGTGGGAAGGCAAGTAGAAAAGAAAACACTGCGGCTGAGATTGTGCAATTCTGGTGCAGCTGGATGCATGTGGAGGGGCTGCGGGAAATTTCCCACTGGGTCTGGATGAGGCCTCCCAAGGTATCCCTGCAGACTTGACTCTGCTAGCCAAACTAGGGCTGTTGGAGAAACCTGCCAAGGACTGAAATGAGTTTGGGATGCTTGGAACCAACCTGCAGGTTCTTCAAGGAATTGGCTTTTCTCAAGTTACACCACACTATTTTGTGCAAATGTGGGCATAGGAAATAGGTAACATTCAAAAATCCCCCATAAAGCATGAAAATCCACATTTTGGGGGGATTTGCATATTGCAGAGGAATCGGTGTGTTTCAGGGAGTACACATTTGTGCAACTGGATTTGCACAATGCACACAAATACATTTTCACAAAATATTGTCCTGGTGGTCCATGAAACACAGACAGTGTGGATTGTACAGATTGTTGTGGGCTGGCTCTTCTGGCATCCACACACCCACAGACACAGACCCTTTTAGATCAGAGATATGCAGTCTTCACCATCACCAGGGCCGTCTTAACAGCATTACAGGGCCTGGGCAAAGCAGAGTCCTGGGGCCCCTACGACAACAACTACTGTTGATTTTGGAAGTCTTCCCATTTTCCAAGGGTTAACATGCACAGATTAGTATGGGGCCCACGGGCAAGTGCCCATCAGGCCCATGCGTTAAGCCGGCCCTGACCATCACTCACCTTGTGTGCAAGGGAATTTTGATGCAACTGAGCTTCTGGAGCAGCTGCAGAAATGGTTTGCTAAGGCTTCTCTCCCCTCTTTTCAGCTTCTGTGGTGTGAAGGTGCAGCCTAGGGGAGGCATGGGTGTGTGAGTGAAAATGCCCTGAAATTGTCCACCCCGTATTACTTCACGTCCTTCAAATGTGGGAAGGAACTACCCACAAACTAAAGTTGTTATGGGGCCATTATGGTAAGGCACTTGGGCAGGTGTCTGGGCTCCTGCTCAGCAAAATGCCCTCACAGTATCACAGCTGACCTGGTGTGTACATCTCTGTTTCTGTGAAAGAGACAGAAAGGGAGAGAGTGACAAAGGGACTAGCTATCCTGTAGTCATCACTGTCTCCTCCTCCTCCTCCATATATCTTGCCTCTTTCAAGAATCCATGGCAGGTTAACTGGAACACCCCCTTTATATTTGATCCTTAGCACAACAACCCTGTGGGGTAGGCCAGGCTGGAAGTCAGGGCCTGGCCTAGAGTCACACTGTGAGCTTCATGGCCAGGTGCAGGCTGTCTCCAGATCTCCAGAATCCCAGTCTGAAACTATACCAGAAAAGGGAGATGGGATAGAGGTGCTTAAAATAATGCACGGTGTGAATAAAGTAGAAAAGAAGAAATTTTTCCTCCTCTACTGTAGTCGTCGAATCCAGGATCTTCCCACAAAGCTGATTGGGGAGGTGTGTTTAGGACAGATAAAAGGATGTCCTTCTTCACACAGTGTGTAGTTAAACTGTCGAATTTGCTGCCATGGGAAATGGTGATGATTGCCAATCTGGATAGTTTTAAAAGGCGGTTGGACCGATCCTCGAGGGAGGCAGCTATCCGTGGCTACCTGCTTGCTGGCCACGGGCTACCCCCTTCACCAGAGGCGGCCCACCTGCATGCACCCGTTGCTGAGGAGCTGGGTGGGAGGAGGTCTTGCACTCGTCCCGCTTGGGGGTCCTGTGGGAAGCTGCTTTGCCACCACGTGTTCGGGGTGCTGGACTGGGTGGACCTTGGTTTAGATCCTGAAGAGTTTTCTTAAATTCTGAAGCTCTTATACCAAACTGACTTTCCTCTTCTGCTAGACAATTGATAGGAAATTATGGGAGTTATTAATCTAGTAGTTTTACTGGTCCTTGGTCATTTTGAATGGGTTTTCACAGCTTTAAATCTTTCTGGGTTTTAACCTCTGCTGTGAGACACCTTGAATCTTTTTTTAATGCCCTTAGAGCAAAATGTCTACTAAGTTTAATGAATGAAAAAAAATGAATGAACATAGGGATCATTAGGAGAGACAGCAAAATGACACCCACCAACCCAAAGGCAGCTGATGGGGATCAGTGCTTTTGAAGAAGGGAAATAGGTGGGAAGGATTGAGTCTGGTCCCCATGGCATCTGCCCATGTACAGACATCAGACTGGGTCTGTTCCTAGCTGGTAGGCTTCTGTTCCAGTCCTGCTTGAGCTAAATGAGTTCATGGCCTGGAATATTTATTTATTTATTTATTTATTTGACCGATTTCTATGCCGCCCCTTGCCAACTAGCCTCGGGGCGGCTAACAACATATAGAAACAAAGTAAAACAACCCGACAATCAAAAACAATACACAATCTAAAATTATACACAATCTAAAATAGTCCATTTCATCTCTGTAGCATGGATGGAGACACCCTGATTTCTTCCATAAAGTCTCCATCAGGCTGTTCCCCCACCCCACAGCACAGAAATCCCCCCCCCCGCCCCCGTTTTGCCTGAGCAGAGTCTTTCTCTCCTGCAATCAAGGCTCTTGATCTCCTCTCACTTTCACAATGCTCAGACAAAACAGGAAAACAATCCAGGGCACAGGAAAACAGGCACAGGAAAACAATCCAATGCACACACCAGAGTTCTTCCAAAGGCTCCCCCCCCCACCCCGCACCTCAGCAGCTACTGCATCATCAGCTGAAGGTTTCTCAGAACACCTCCCAGACCTGTGGCCACCCTGGCCCTGCATTTCTGCCTCAGCTTCCAGAGAACAAAGATCGATCACTATGGGAGCATCTGCCGGCGTCACACCTTCTCTGGCTACTGACGTCACGTGCCCCCCTCTCTCTGCCACCCACGCGGAGGAAGCTGGAGAGATTTACTTGGGTCTGTGCGAAATAGCTTGGGGGGGGGTGATGAGAGAGCAATGGAAAGTTCTGCTTCATGACAAAGGGCAAAGTAACCTATGATGCAACAACAGAGCTTATGACACAGGCTCTGTCCTTCCCCACGCTTTTGCTTTTCGCTCCCCTCTCCCTCCTCCCTCCTTTCTTACCTTCTCCATTTCACCTTCTTTCCTTCCCTGCCCCACCGTACTTTAAAAGTTTGCATGGATGCTCACATTGTTTGCAAGCATTTTACCTAATAGAAAAGATTTTTGGACATGATTCCTCCCATTCTGTGCATGTTTGTATGCAATTTTTGGTTGGAGAACTTCATTGCAAATTTCAGAGGACTGCACAGTTCACAAGACAATGGATGATCATTTGAAGAATCAGAGTTTTGGTTCACATAACAGTTCTACAGTGCAACATTAGGCAAGTTCACATTCCAATGCAATTTGGACTTGGCTGCACCTAATAGCTGAGGCATGGAGACTGATGGCTGGGGAGGAGGAGCTAATGGCAGAAGCAGAAAATATTACGAAATTCACTCTGATCCACCTTAGATTTTTCTATAAAGTTTCATTTTTCCTATAAAGTTTCTTTCTTTTCCCTCCTCTCTATCTATTGCCCTGTGTTGTGTCTTTCAGGATAAGGTTCAGGTAAAAATATTGCGAATATTTAGTATGGTGCCATGGGGACTTGGGAGATGCAACTTCTAGTTCCCATTTGGTGATGAAACTCTCTGGGTGCCTTTGAGCCAACCCCTGAATCCCAGCCTCAGCCCCTCACGGGGCTGTTGTGAAGAAAATACGGAGGACCATATATGCTGCCTTGGGTTCTCTGTAGAAAGTATAATAAAGAAAATCAGAAGCCAGTAATCTCCCCTCTAAAAACAAAGAAAGAAAGAAACCCGAACCAGCTTTTGCTCACACTCTGAAATTTGGTCATCCCTTGTGAACATGGACTGCTCAGGGAATTCTGGGAAGTATGGCCTCACTTGCCCTCCAGATTGGCTTGAACATTTTGGGATCTTTTGCTGGGCTCTTATGCATGTGACCAGGGAGAACAAGCCCTGGTTTTGCATTCACACAAACACACAACGCTTAAGAAAGGGAAGTCTATTCATCAGAAAAATACAGTGCCAGCGCTAGCTTTTAACTTGATGTTCCCTAGACAGAGAATATTCCTGTTGCATCTGTATTCTACTCTATACAGAGAAAACTTCCTGCTAGAGGGAGGAGAGAGAGGAAGGTGGTGGGGGGCGGGATGAGACTCCATTCCCTGTCCTACAGGGTAGTTGCTCAACGGCAGTGTGGGCAGGGAAAGCGCAAGGCCTCCAGAGGCCGTGCAGGAGGCAGGCCTGAGTTCAGAGCCCCTTCCACCTCACTCTTCCTCGCAACAGGGCTGATGTGCATCAATTTCCTAAGCCCTGATCCTTCTACTACATCTCTCAGTATCTGTGCCTGTGGGAAAGATGAGTTTCCCAGATGTATGCTAATTGTTGCAAGCGGTGTTTCTTGCTTACTTCTTGATGCCCTTAGCTATTGCTTCTCTGGGTGAGAAGTGAGTTCGTTGCCTATGTTTGCGGGGCGCTGTAGATCGGGTAATTTTGAGGTGTCTCAGGGCAATGGCTCGTCCCCCTTGCAGGGGTGTTTTGTCTGATCACCTTGAGGGGGAAATGCCGGACCTCTTGTCCACAAGGATTCCAGCATCCGTTCTTCCCTCACACAGCCCAGCCCAGGAGACTCAGTCCGTCTTCCTGGGTTCAAGTCCCCCCAGCATGACCCATGCCCTGTCCTGGGAACCGATGGTTAACGCAAGGACTCAGCTGGCAGACTACTGGATTAATGGTTTGGAAGCTAGATGCTGGATCCGCTCCGGTTTTGATAGCATGTACTATTGCACACACAGAGATGCACCTGTGTCAGGATGCATCCACCCGAATCGCCACGTTCCCCGTTCTTCAATTCGCTGCCTGTCGTCCTCAATTATATGCACACTTCAAATGGCAGATTCTCTATAGCAACGGACATACCGGGAGCTCGGCATTCCCCTGCCCGGTTGGTTTGAAGCACACGCACGTGCACCGGATCATGGTGGAGAAAATAAACAGTTGGGCTGCCACATTTCACGGATCAAATCTCAGGGAGAAGACAGAAACTGGCTGGCAGGAGAAAGCACTCTGTATACATCTGTGAGCGCTCTTTGCTATTCCAGTCACACAGGTTAAGGAGGGATGAGGGGAGAGGTGTGGTTTGATCTGCATTTCTCAGTGAACTGACCTCATTCTGGGCTTCCCAGACCGGCCTGTGGATTGGAATGCAGCTCTCCTTCAGATGCCGCCTGTCTTTGAATTTTGCATGGCGGCTCTTGGCTCAAGAACAGGATGCAGAATGAAGCAAGCATGCATGCAAAACCCATAAGAACACGACAGAGAAGAGCTGGTGCTGGATCTGAGCCTGGTCCATCATATCCAGCCTTCTGCTCCCACAGGGGCCAACCCACTGCCCGTGGGACCACCACAAATGGCATAGGTTCACCGCAGCACCCTTTCATCCATGTTCCCCAGCAATGGGTGTACATAGGCAAACAGCATCTGGTGCTGGAAGTAATGTAGAGTGAACTCCCCAGAGAGGTGTGCCTGGAGCCCACTGCACTCTTTTCAGCACCCCCTGAGGACCCTTTCATTCTCCCAGCATTTTAGCAATTTAACTTTATTTTTAATTATTTTATTCTGTATCGCTGCTCTGCTTCTATGCTGATTCAGTTGCAATGATTGTTGTGGTTTTGTGGTTCTAAGTTAATGTGTGTGTGTTTTCACTTTTGTTTACTGCCCAGAGAGCCTCAGTTATTGGGCAGTATAAAAATAAACAAACAAACAAACTAATAAACAACATAGGTTCATGAGGACTAGTAGCCAAGGTCATGGCACAATACCAAGGATGTTTCCCTGAACTTTTAAAAAGCTGATCTGCTGAGTCCCAGTCCAATGCTCTAATTACTATGCCACACTGTAGCTAAACAAATCATTTTGCCAGTTCCAGGGGGAAGGAAATTTACAAACACTGGGACATCAGCAATAGATTGCAGTTGGGGGAATTTATGGGGTGGAGCTAGGGAAAGGTAGTATAGCCATCTGGGAACAAAGGAATACCTTACTGGGATTCCACGAAGGACGTTTTTGGTCCCCTGGCTACATCCTCCTACTCATGTTTCCCAGCAACACAGGCATGCCTCTGATGGCACAGACCCCCCAGGACTAGCTTCCTCTTCCAGGAATTGATCCAGTCCTCTTTCAAAGCTATAGAAATCAGTGGCCACTGCTACATCCAGGGGGCGTGAATTTAGATGGCTCAAATCACATTCTTTGCTCTGTTGCAAATCTCCCAACCCGCCACTCTGGTTCACAGCTCTCATGGTTTGCTCTGAAAATAAAGGAATGGCCCATGGCTGGGGAACTGGCCCTGTTCCCCAATTGCCTCCCACATCCTGCAGGGCCTCTGACGGCTCGTACGCCATTTGGTGGGCCAGTGACGGGGCAAAGCGTCAAGCCAGTCAGCATCTGTTAAGGAGGAAGATGCCACGTCCGGGGCCCTGGGATGCTGGTGTCATGAGCCCATTAAAATTACAACTAATTATTGCAAACCCTTTGCAATGTTCCAGGAACTTTTATAGCACTGATGGGACAGCATTGATGGTTGCCTTTGGGGTGTGTGTGTGTGTGTGTGAGAGAGAGAGAATGCTAAGGAGCTCAGGTACTCGCAGCACTTCCAACATCCTTCCAGACTCATTACAGCATCTTCTCCACAAGGACTCTCTAATCTCTTTCATTTTTACAATGAGTTCAGAGCTCATTAAAGTTAGCAAGTGTGGCAACCCAATGCAAGCTTTCTGCCTCTAGCAAAATGGGCCCATTTTAAATTTAGGGTGCTCAAGGACATCCCCCCACCTCGTCTCCACTCATTTTTGATAGCATGAAAGCTACGAGTCAGAGAACCAAAGAGCCACAGGCTAAGAGCCCTGCTCCAAAAATCGCTTGGAAGATCCGTTTGTGTTTCTCATGCTTCCGTTTGCAGCCTGCTTTTTCCCTTTTTTGCAATGCAGGCAGTGAGATGTGCCCTGTTTCCCCGAAAATAAGACCTAACCAGAAAATAAGGCCTAGCACGATATTTCAGGATGTTTGTAATACAGGTCCTACCCCCAAAATAAGCCCCAGTTAAGATGGTCAGCCAGACAGAAGCATTTAGTGTGTCCATTGCAACACAATTTGGGGTTTGGAGAGTTATGACAATGTTCCAGAAGAAGATGGCATGACTGTATTTGAATAAATGTAGATTTTTGTACATGAATAAATGTAGATTGTTGTACATGAATAAATGAATAAATGTGGATTGTTGTACATGAAAAAATAAGACCACCTGAAAATAAGCCCTAGTGCGTCTTTTGGAGCAAAAATTAATACAATACCCGGTCTTATTTTTTGGGGAAATACGGTAGTGATGAGAATTTCAGGAGACCCAGTTCCACTGAGCCATGAAACTCAGTAAGTGACTTTGGGCCAATTGTTGACTCTTGGCCTGAGCTACCTCACAGGGTTGTTGTGAAGAAAAAAGTAAACTCTGAGGAGGAAGATCAAATAAATGACTCCTTGGAAGAAAAAGAGAATAGTGGGATAGAAATGTTTTTTTAAAATCAAGTCAAATAAATAGGAGAAATTCTTCATTTCTAAGGGGAAGAGCATGAGGGGCACCCCAGCAACATTGTGGAAAGTTGAAAATGGTCTGAAAAAAATTAAATCCATACAGTTTCCAAAAAGAGGGCATTTTTCATCATCACAAACTTGTACATACATCCTGGGCTGCACTGTAACATCAGATATATAGTTTTAGGGATTTCATTTAGGTGAAAATACTGAATTTAGAGTCACATTTTTCCTCAAAATGTACATTTTTGTTTTCATTCATGTAGGGTTTATTTAAAATCTCTGTAGCCTTCCCTTTCAGGACAAGAACCCCTCGAAGGCAATGCGGTTCTCTTATTGCATCCCTTTGGCAAGGGTGGGGGTCTTACATGGTAAAGTGCAATATGACAAACACCCATAAAAGATAAAAAGAGGGGAAATATTAAGAAAGTCAACAGATCTCTGCAATAAAGCACCTAATCCAGATTGTACTAACATCTAAAAACAGTAAAAAAATAAGTTTTTAAATCTAAATCTAGAAATTTAATGCAGTAATGGTGGCTATTTGTTATCTGAAATGCTGCATTGTGTGAATTCTTAAAAGCCCAGAATAGTCCAATTAAAACATAATCAGAAAAAGGCCAAAGGGGGAAAAGCAGGTCTTTGGGACGTCACTAAAAGCTTGCAACAATGGGCCTGATAGATCCTGCCCCTCCCCAAGGGCAATCATTACAGAGGCGCGGCCACTGTGGAAAAGTTCCTTATCTCTTGTGCTCCCTCTTAACCATTCCCAAACAGACAAGGACAACCTCTTTCTTTCCTAATTTTCAGGGGTTGGGTTGGAGATAGATTATTGCTGATAGATTGTCAGCCACTCTGAGAAGCTTCTTATGCTTGAGAGGCATAAATTGGAAATAAGAATACTTTAACCGAATGAGCGAGCGAGTGAACAAATGAATAACATGCACAGGCCTCCTTCAAATGGGAGTCTTTAGAAACTGTGCAGAAAATGTATGTGATGAAAAATGAGCGTTCAAGTGAAATGGAGCTGGATGAATTTACCTGCCTGCACTCCAGCCCTCTTCCTTAAAATTCTAAGGTAAAAGCACCCATTGCAGCCTCCCCTTGTCTCAGCAGGTCAGATTATAATTTTGTATCTGCATATAAAAAAATGCTAATATGCCTTTTTTGCCTCCCAGGATGCTAGAAGATTCCGAAGGATGCTTCATCTGAAAAGGTTTTCAAAATCCCGAACTTGCGCTGTTGTTCAATTTGCTCTAATGTCCTCCTTCAAATTTGCACAAATTTCAATCTGAACACATTTTTGAATCACCCACCCTTCAGTCTGTGGGAGAGCTGTGGGGATTCTGTGTGCAGCATTCGTACCTGACTGTAATTTATGGGGTGTGAGTGTCCCCCCGCCTCCCGCCCGCACAAAGCCAACAGCAGCTGCAAAGCTGAGAGCAAATGGGACAGATGCATGGCTTGGAGACTGCTGGCGAACTCGAGCGTCCCCCCATTCACATGTCCCTGCCTCCACATCCTACGAGTCACAAATACTCCAGGGTAGTCATTAAGTGCCTGGCTTCCCCAGAAGCACCTCTCACAGCAGGAGCTGTTCCCCCAACTCTTCCTCTGTTTACAGCCAGCGCTTCCCCCAGAACAACCCACCAGCTCCACCAGCAAAGAGAAAGATGAGGATTTTATTGTTGTTAATTAGGATAATGTGCCATTTCCTTTGCACAATCTGCTTAGCAAAGACAGATCGAGGAAACAGCATGGGGAGGGAAAGGAAGGGTACCTGCCAGGCTCCAGGGAAAGCATGAATTCCTTTGGCATGGGAAGAAACAGCATGAATGTGTCATAAGGGAGGATAAATAAGGGTCACTGCCGCAAATTTTTTCCAGAAAAATTTCCAGAAAAATCTTGTGGGCTGCATTCCAGTGGAGGATGGATGAAAGCAGAAGAGGGTCCCAAAAATACCAAATACCAGAAGTGCAAAGACCATCTTATTTCATCTTATTGCTCTCTGCCTGCTTGTATCTGTGTCTTAAGAGCAGTATTTCAAGCTTTCCAAGTTGGGGGAGAAGTGTAAGCAAGCTGGGAAGCCACTGAATCATCAGTGGCCATTGGAAAAGCAGTGTGGCCATTTGTGGAACATAGCTAGATCTACCTGTAGGAAGAGGTGTATTGTCATCACGACCCCATGGACAACATTCCTCCAGGCTCTCCTGTCCTCCACCATCCCCCGGAGTCCCCTCAAGCCCATTCCCACTGTCCCAGTGGCTCCCTCCAGCCACCTCATCCTCGGCCGCCCCCTTCCCCTTTGGCCTTCAATCCTTCCCAGCATCAGGCTCTTCTCCAGGGAGTCCTTCCTTCTCCTTGGGTGGCCAAAGCATTTGAGTTCCATCTGTGCCTACAGGTGGCGCTGTGCAGAGCCCAGAAAAAACAACACGCAAATACAGGGAATGAAAGGAAAGATACCCTGTGAGGGGCAACACGCTTTTGGAGACCGTTTCCCTTGGGAAAAGGGTGAGGCACCCTCTGGAACTCAGCCCCGGTGTTCACTGCCTGGCTTTGGGCTGGGCACAGCCTCTCAGCTCAGCCTACCTCACAGGGTTGTTGTGGTGAGGCTGCGACTGAGAGTGGAATTGTGTAACTCTCCTGACCTCCTTGAAAGGGAGAAAAAGTTGGGACATAAATATAATCAATCTTCTTGTTGTTCGTCGCAAAGTCATGTCTGACCCACCGTGACCCCATGGACAACACTCCTCCAGGCCCTCCTGTCCTCCACCATCTCCCGGAGTCCACTCAAGCTCACACCAACCGCCTCAGTGACTCCATCCAGCCACCTCATCCTCTGCTGTCCCCTTCTTCTGCCGTCAATTGTTCCCAGCATCAGGGTCTTCTCCAAGGAGTCCTTCCTTCTCACTAGGTGGCTGAAGAATTTGAGTTTCATCTTCAGGATCTGGCCTTCTAGAGAGCAGTCAGGGTTGATCTCTTCTAGGACTGACCGGTTTGATCGCCTTGCGGTCCAAGGGACTCGCAGGAGTCTCCTGCAGCACCACAAGTCAAAGGCCTCAATCCTTTTGAGCTCGGCCTTCCTTAAGGTCTGGCTTTCACAGCCATACATTGCAACTGGGATCATGCAGAAATATTTCCAAAATTCAGGCATTGACAGGGATAAAACACCCCATAACTTTGCAAGAACACTGCAAATAGCAGGACTTGCGATTAATCGGCTTGCCTTTGGGCTCAGGACTGGGTTGTTTAGATCCTGTACATCCCTCCAGAATCTGGAAGAGCTGGTGAAGCATACCCCAAAAGGTGGGAAAGCATCATGCCCTGGTTTGGCACAAAGGACTCTGGGGTATCTACCTCTGTGTGCATATTTTCCCATTGAGGAAGATATGTCCTTCATCTAGGCTTTTTCCAAGGTCACCCGGCAAAGTCCAAGACTGCCCCAGCAAGCCGAAAAAGCAACGACAGTCTGCTATTGAAAACTAATTGCTAATCATTTCCCCAGGGGAGATTTAAGTACTTTTCAGGCTAGGATGAGCATCTTAAAATGTGTTTTTGTTCTAGCCTTCCCCTTTCCCCTCCGTCATACATCCTTCGAGCAGTAATGATCTGATTTTGTTTCACCCTGGTATTACCGAGAGGGAGAAAGGAAGAGAGATGCACAAGAGAAAAACATGTTAACTCAGTAGGGTTCATCCATAAAGGATTCAAATCTGTGTGATTCACCAGACAGATAGCAAAGCAGCAAATGAGGTTCTAGCACAGTGATGGTCTCCATTCGTGATTTTTTAAGCCGAGATCGGCTTGTTTTGTATGACATGTGTAGCAGGCAGAATGCAAAGAGGCTGCTGTGTGCATCTAGTCCACCTGATGGGGCATTGTCACACACTAAAATTGGCAAACACCTGCAATGGATTTTTGTGGCCCTCCCACTCCAAATCTTTATTTCCCACAGGTATTAGTATGTCTAGCGCAGGGTCTGCAGAGTCTGCTTTAGCTCAGGGGGCTGGAGGCCACGAGCGAAAGAGCACACTCCACGTCTCAACATATTGTCCTTCCAAAGCTCTTCCTTCCACAGGGAAACCTTCAGAGAAGGATTTCAGGCACCCAGGGAAAAGAATGGCAGCAAATCTGGAAAAAGCTCCTAATTATGGGTCCTTGGCAGAAAGGAGCAGGGGCATTTACACGGCGTGGCGGAGGAACTCCTGGGGAAACCGGCCTCACAAGAGTTCTCCATCCCCTCCCCAGTGGCCCCATCCCTCCAAGTAGCAGACACATAAACAGGCAAACAGGTCTCTACCCACCTCCGTGGGACACCCCCTCACATACCTGTATGTCACCAACAGATCCCCTCGGAGTCTCCTCTTCTCCAGGCTGAAGAGACCCAGTTCCCTCAGTCTTGCCTCATACGGCATCCCCTGCAAACCAGCCACCATCCTTGTGGCCCTACGCTGCACTGACTCCAACATGGCTATATCCTTTCTGTAATGAGGGGCCCAAAACTGGGCACAATACTCCAGTTGCGGGCGCACCAGAGTCGTGTAGAGTGGTAGTAATACCTCTCTTGATCTAGAAGCCACACTTCTGGCTATGCAGCCAAGGGTGGCATTCGCCCTCTTGACCACCGCATCACACTGATGGCTCATGTTTAGCCTGTGGTCAACCAGTACCCCGAGGTCCCTTTCACAAGTGCTGCTCTCCAGCCACTTGACCCCTAACCTGTACTTATGACATCCATTCCTGTGTCCTCCAAGAGCAAGACCTTGCACTTATCCACATTGAACGCCATCCTGTTGTCTCCCACCCACTTCCACAGTCTGTGCAGATCCTTCTGGATCTGGAGTACCTGCTCCTCAGTTGTGGCAACTGCCCCCGTTTTAGTATCGTCTGTGAATTTGATCAGCAGACTGGTCACCCCTTCTTCTCTGTCTTTGATCTGCCTTCCAGACACGTTTGGACTGCAACACCCAGGATTCCTGGTCATTGGCCCTGCTGGATGGGAATTCTGGGAGTTGTGGTCCAAATGCCTTTGAAGGCAACCTGGTTGGGAAGGCTGATTTAGGCAGGCTCCTCCCCTTCCTGTACCCAGCATTTCCCTGGCTGGCCATATGTGACCTTGGGGTTGAGAAATTTGGCATGGTTCTCCCCAAATGTCCACCGAACCCCAATCACTGATGCTTGGATGTTGTTACACATGTTACACATGTGGAAAGCACCACACAGAAAGTGCCCCGTGTGCTCAAGCACCGCAACCTTATGAACTTGGTGAAAATTGGTTTCACCTTATTTTTCATGGATTTTCCAGTGCATTTTGTCCCATATCTGGAAATGGATTTTGTAAAGACGTTCACATGCATTGGCACAAATGGATTTGCACTCTTGAAACTGAGCCAACCCACCGCCACCAAACGCGCAGCTCTGCCTTCTAATGAGCATTTCCCTACTTTTGTCTGTTGGGGAAAATGTGCATTTTGGGTGGATGGTTAGCTTATTTGTGCTCTTCTGTGACAACATTTGCATAAATTAATGTAAAACTTCCAGGAAGCAGCTTGCGAGTCTGCACAATTTACCATGCAGAGGGATGGAGAAGGAAGAAATTGAATGTTCTTGGGGGATTCGGTTTGTGCCACTTCCACTAGAAAAGGACCTACACCCCCACTACTAATTTGTAATTAGGGCAAATTTATCTCCCCCGCCCCAGCTTTCATACTCCCCGAAATGTTCTAGTGTAGTTCACAGATCAAAACCAAAATCACAATAGGCTTGCAGACATGCACGTTTTGTGAGGAAATTCAGTTACAGTGTGCCTTTGGTGAGCAATGATATTTATTATGCCTGTTTTGAGAGAAAATATCTTCAGAAAAGCACCTTTTTGAGAGAAATGCTATTTGGGCATGCACCACTGAGAGAAGGAAGTGCTTTTGGAAATGCAGTTTCAACAAAATATGCTTAGACATGCATGTTTTGAGAGACAAAGGGCGGTTTGAGAAACCATACATTGCCATCTCAGTCCTGTCTTCCCCAGGGAGGACATGCCTATAGAAAGAACTACAAGTGGGGAGGTCTGAGATCTGCGGAAACTCAGTGGTGACTCCTCTTCTAAGTTTTCTGTTGTGTTGGTGGGCAGCAGTCAGACTAGTTGACCTCAAAGACCCCTTCAGATTCAGTTCCATCCCTCCCTCAGGACAACGACCTCCTGCAAATGGTGTGCCCGAACTCCCGCATGTTCAGAAGCCATGCAAAATGCAGTCATACTGTAAAATAAACGGAAAACAGAGAGTCCAGTCTTCTCTGCTGGACTGCCAGCTCATCCTCACCTTCTGTTCTTTCTTCCAACATCCGCTGCTCTACCTTTGTGGTAGAAAAGGACACAGGTCAGAGTGTCACGCAGTACTTTTAGTTAAAAGTCTGCTGCTTTCTTCCCCCACAGTTTTTGCTCCATGTACCTTCACTGCTACTCTCTGGTATTCTCTCTCCTTCGCCACAAAGAGGACATCTTGTTCTTCGGCTTTATTTAGGTTTAAAAAAGATGCAACCACATTCCATCCCTCCAGGGTAGATTTAGAAGCTCTTTCATGTAGGTTCAGGGGTCAGACTAAGCAAGGGCTACCTAGCAGGGGGTGACAAGGAACCGTCTTGTTTGGGGGAACTGGGACAAGTGGAGAAGGTGAAAAACAAGGGCAAGTCTATTTTTGCACTCAATTCTTTCCCTTCTCGTGGCTTAGCCTCTCTCTCCCCTCCTACCTCCTCCTTTATTCTTTTAAAGCTTCACCCATAAATCTTTTCACAGCAAAGAGGGGGGAAAACCCTTTGTGGTTGAAGCGAGACCGAGAAAACCTGAATCTTGTTCAGTTCCCAATCATTTCTTTTCTGAGGTGCCACGCGTCGGTAATCGGGGTGGGAGTTTTGTTGTGGGTGAAGGAAAGGAAAGACACTGCTTAATCTTCAGGAAGCTCACCAGAGAGCCGCTGAGGTCTTTCCTGCCTCGTGTTGGGCACTCGTTAAAGGAAGGTCCAGATCCATCCCCCACCCCCATTCTTGTGAGATGGGTGTGCACATCGAAAAGCCCAAGCTCAGCTAAAGCAGTGAGACTGAAATCCATGCCACAGCTCAGTCCGACTGCGAGTTTTGGAGTGGGGCTGGTATTAGCATAAAAATCAAGATGTCTTTCCAAATGGCCGCACCCACCACTCATAATTTCAAAATGTATGTGCTCTTTTCCAATTGATTAAAGTGTATTTCTGTGCAATCTTCAGATGTACATGTCCTTGCATAAGGGATGTGTGTTGTGCAAGGCATTTGCCTTGCATGGACTTTGACCATGGATTTTGTCTAGGTCCATGTTTGGCCTGGGAGGTAAAAATGGGAGCTTTTCTGAAATGAACTGAAAAGTGTTTCTAATGCATCTTACTTTTGGCAAGGATGGGTCATTTCAGCTGCTTCAGGGGGAGTTTATAAAAAATATCTTTTTGCGGGGGAATATCAGCTCACTGAATACCACCAACAACGTGCCAGAGGGTTCCTTCTTTCCTCTTCCTCCTCTGGACCCAATGCGTGCTGTGTGTCGGCTTCCTGAAGCTAGCATTTCCCTAAAAGCGCATCCATGTCAGTTAAGCTTCATTCAGGTTAATGAGAAAGCAACTGCATGAAACATTTTATCTCTCATTTTAACACCCTAACTCTTTTATGTTGAAGGCAGGAAGGGTGTTAAACCATTTGTGTTCTGTTTTCCTGCAGATCTCTGCGTGCTTGTTAACCGAGCAGGGGCTGAGGGGGCTGGGGGGGGGGGACAGAATCTGAGTGGAATGGTTTAACTAGGACTCCTGCACTGAGCAGGGGCATGGCCCCCAATGGCTCTCTGGCCCTTCCAACTCTACTCTTCTATGATTCTGTGAATGCACAATATGTTTGAACATTACAGACCCCAGAGGAGAAACAGGTAGGTGCCTGGCCTGCATTATGAACCCAAATCCTTAATGTGTTTTTATATTTCTGTGCTTTGTGGTTCCCTGGGCCAGAATCCTCTTCAGTCTGGGAACTGTCTTTGCAGGCCATCTGGGTGTGGACTCTGTTGGGCTCAGCTCCCCAGACCAGTCCGGTTTGCAAGTGGCCCAGACTCCATATTCCTGGTGAACATACACACCATTTTGGTGTGCTCACCAGTGTTATGATCACTCTTTCCTTTCCGTTGGAAGAGAAAAATGTTCCAGGCATGCAGAGAGTTCCTTTTAAAACTTTATTGCAATGAAGGGAACAGAAAGGAACGGTTTCCTTCCCATTCTTCTGTTCACCTGAGCACATGTTCACACCCCCCCTTTGAACCCTGCTCAGGCCGCTTGTTCCCTCCTCCTTTCCCCTAATTGGCTAACAGGGTACTGAGAGTGACACTCTTTCCGCCCGCCTGCTCCACGCTGCCCCAACCCCGGCCCTTCTTCCCAATCCAGCCCTGCCCCCGGTGGGCTGCAATAGGCTCATTTTGTGCTGCCCAGCTTGTCAATAAACAATCAGGAAGTATTTGGCCCTCCTGCTTACCTGCCTGTTTCCCCATACCTTCTGCTACCTGATTTTAGCTGCTCCCCTCCTTTGGGCTAAGTACCCTTTTAAATCTCTTTACTCCCTTGTTTCAAATCATCCTTTCATACCTATCACCAGGCATCGAGCTCCGTCACCAGTTGCACCGTGCAGGGAGAAGATTGGTCACTGGGAAGGGCAGATTCCAGAAATGTGCCTCCCAACCCGAGGTTGGAAGAGCAAGGGCAGCATGACCGTGCTATGCAAGGTGTGTGAGGGGAACGTGTACAGCAGCTGCTGGCCCAGCTTGTAGGCCCTGGGGGTGGATTTGTCATCAGCTTCAGCACCGTGGTCATCTCCCCCTCCCCAGCCCTGCCATGTCTTCTTGCAAGATCTTGCTTAATGCCTCACCATGGTCTACTAAAAGGCATGTAGCTACTAGCACCCCCCCCCCACACACACACAACTCTTCTCTTCTCTTCTCTTCTCTTCTCTTCTCTTCTCTTCTCTTCTCTTCTCTTCTTGCTTGGCTTCATTGACATTTTGTGATGCAGAATTCAGAAAATGCTCCCCCTGGCCAGCAAAAGCGGCAGGAAACATTGTGCAAGGTGCCACTGCATCGCCCTGCATGTCCATGTTGCCTGAGATACATCTAGGGGCAAAAATGTGCTCCTCTCTCCTTCCCTTTTCTTCTGCCTTCCAATAAGGCTCCAGTGTTAGCCACGCTTGAGGAGGCGACCACAATCGCGGTTCTTTTTCCTGGGGCAAGCTGTATCCAAGCTGTCTCTTTCTGGGCTGCCCACCGTCCCAGCCACTGCTGAGCTCAGGGCCTGGGAAAAGCTACTCCCAAAGAGCAGGTCCAGCGAGAGGTGTTGTGTGTGTGCCAGAATCCATGTGTGTGTCGCAAAGGGTGTGCCAAGGGCCACAACATGGAGCAAAACTCAGACAAGAACTGTTTCAGGGAGCTGAAAAGGTACTTGAATGAACAGCTTGTGTACTTGATGCTGAAGGACAAAACAAAAAAATGTGGCAAGGAACCGGCCGGAGGAAATGCGTTTTGTCTGTTAATCAGAATCAGCTTTGGAGGAGAGTCAAGACTGCACACTGGCCAATCTCCACCCACATTCTAGAGTGGCTCCGCCCAAATTCCAAGAGGCTCCACCCAGATTCCAGCCCAGTGGCCTATTACATTCTCACTAGACTAAGCCTGGATTAGTGCATTATGAACACAGAATTAACGAATCAATGAAACCTGGAATCAAATCCTTTGAATCACAGAGCAGTAGAGTTGGAGCATGGCGTTGTCTGAGCATGGAATTCCTGTTCACCAAATCATGCAATCTCGTCGTCTCAATTCTTAGGAAACCCTTGCAGTTTTTCAAACTTAGACTTGCATTCAAATGCACACTTATGCAAAGGCACACGTGCAAAGATGCATGTGCCTGCATTTTCAGAAATACAGAGTTGTGCCAATCCCCCTTCATCTAACTTGGCATACTTCCACCTGCACGGAAAATGCTCCTAGGTGCTTTTGTTCAGGAATGCAAACAAGGCAAAATGATCTTTGCAGAAGAATTTGGAGAAACTCAGAGATGTTCATGCTCAACCATCTGTAAATATGAATTTGCTATGATGTTCAAAATGGATCAATTAGCTGTAGAGCTTGCAAAGGAAATTGGCAGATAGATTTCTACCACCTAGAACCTGAACATTTACTTGGAGTATCTCATTATCTGCCCATATCTGCTATCTTGGCTGCATGAGGACTTCCTACCAATAAGTGAGCGTCACATGAGAGGACGGCCAGAAGAAAACAACCAATCAGAAAGGAACCAGACAGCAGAGTGACTCAGGACTAATTCTGCACAGCACCAGTCCAAGCAACAGCTTCCAGGATGGACCTTAACAATGTGCATGTTCAAAAACTCATGGATCTGGAACCCAATTTTATGCAAAGAGCAAAATCTCACCACAGCTCACTTGGATGCACTTGCAATATTCCTAGTGAATAATGCATTCACGGGGGATAAGTGTGTGCCGGTCAGGAGGTTTCACCTCCCAAACCAGCCTGGTGAATATTCAGTGTGCCCTCCACAAAAAGATTAACTCGAAGTTGTGCTTTTTTTAAGAGTAAATTTCCCTCTGAATGCAACATTTGGCTCTGTCAAAAGACATTGCTTTTAATTCGTGTCGATGCTTGCCGGATTTTTGGAGGATGCTAATGGCGCTCTTTTAAGAGTACATCTTCTGGCTAGGAACTCTGGTGAAACGTGCCTAACAGAGGCGATTGCCAGAAATCTCCCCTCCCTTTATGAAGGAATATTTATCCAAAGAGGATCCAAATCATCTCTGCTTTTGAAGCTGAGATTTGTTTCCCTGCTGCCTCCCTTCTCTTCCCCACCCGCACTTGAAAATTATAATAACGTCTCTGAAGAGCTTTTCAAGGCAAGACAAATATGAAGCGAATCTGTGTTACTTTCTTGAAAATTAATTATGTATTCAGATGCAAATTTTGTGGGGTGGGTGGGAGGGCGGGGGAGGAATGCTAATCCTTTGGCTGTAGGAAGTAGAAAAAGACCAAAGATCACTGGCTGGCTTCCCTGTGTTTAGAAAGAGCTTTCTACCAGAGACGCTTCTCTCTCCATCCATTGTGTTGTCAGCACAGTGCCCTCCTGCCAGAAAAACAGGGGCGAAAGCTCAGGGTGGCCCAGCAGTGGGCTGCCCTGGGACATGGGGGGTTCAAGGGGAAATGACGCCGTTTTTTGGCCCCCTAGATCTTAGCAAGAGGTTGACGAACAGATTCTCCAAGCTGTGCTGGTCAACTGAGTTGTCAAGTCTCCATATTGTAAAAATAGATCGAGTTGCCCACTTAACTGAGAGTCTGATAAATGGTGGTCTTGGAAGGCCTGGAGGAATGGGGGAGTTTGTGCCATGTCCCCGTCTCCCACCGTCTCCCATCTCCTTTTCCTTCTAGCAAGTTCAGGACAAAGACCTTCTAACTGAAGTCTTTATTATGTTAACGTCGACCAGCCAGATGGGTTTGTAATTCAAAAGAAGAGCATTGCAGAAATGAGGAACTGAAGTCACAAGTGGAGTTAGAAGGGTGACCATTAAAGAAGCATGGCTTAATAATGCAAAGTTGATTCTGAAGTAAATTTTCCCAACCACTTTTTATGAGTCAATTGTCAAGAAATGCCCAGCGCTTCTCAGTTGCTCTGGCCTTTATACCACCCCCTGGACAATTAGTCTTTCCTCTGCCATCAGTATGCCCAACTCAGTTTCCCATGAACTAGAAACTGACTGGTTTTCCACTGCTGCTTGTCTTATCCCTGGGCTGGTTGGCCTCGGCATTGCATCCGAGTGGTCCAGCTCCACCTCTTCTTCTAGCTCTAATTCAGAATCAGAGGCAGCAGTCTTTGAAAGATGTATGATAGGAGAAGTGAGCCCAATCCCAAGGAGGAACTAGCTCAAAATCTGGCAGTCAAGGATTTTGCTTGGGGAGAACTCAGTGGAAGGTGTGCAGTCAGAAGAGAAGACCTCCAGTGCTGGTGAGTTCTTGATCTGGGACAACCATGCTACTTCTGGATGGTCTTCCTGTGGGAGAGGATTTGGACACGATGCATCTGGGCCCCTCTTCACCTGTGTTGTCCCTGGCTCACCTTCTGGGCCCTGCCTGCCCAGTCTGCTCTCCCTCTCAGAAGGAGAAGGCATGGTGGAGGTTAGAAGAAAAGAGGCCCATTATCCCGTAATGATCAACGAGACTCTTCCCAGGCTGTTATCTATCTATTGTATCTCTGGATTGCCCAAGAGCTGGTGTCCACTGAGGGTACTTCAGTTCCAGCTCCCCATGCAAAGAAAGGTCTCAAGGGCTGACTTTTCCACCAGGAGACAAATCCCCGTAGCCCCTTCCTTCTCTGCTTGCTTTGCTGCTTAGACACAGCAGGGAAATTTCAAGTAGCCTTTGATCACAGGCACCCGCGGCTCCTGATGACAATCAGATCCCTCCTCCCAGTTCAATTCCATCCTTCCCGGTGAGCATTTTTTACTGAAGCTTGAAAGATTAATGGGGCAGGGAGGGTGACAGTCTGGTGTGGGGCTGAGGGGGAAAAGAAGAGCTTTTTCTTCTGATGGGAAAATTAATTATTCACCACCCAGAGGACAGCAAAGGCACAGGAAAGCGCTCTGGGAGGGAGCTGGGCTGAGAACTTCCAGGATGAACCTGACGGGAAGCCCGTAGGGAAGGTTGGAGGAGGAAGGGGCAAAGATAGGAACGTCTGTGGTTGGTGAAATCTTTTCTATCCAGTGTTTGTGGATTTCAGGCACTTTCGATGCTGACAGCTGCTCAAGGACAGAACTGACGTTCTTTTAGTCATGTATGTTATTCTACTTGCATTAGGAGTAATTTGCACTTGAGTAAATGCACATGTGGTTACGCTGATTACTATTATTTTGTCCTTTCGACCTATTTCCAGTCATTCAGACTCCCAGGGAGTCTATGTTGGCTCACGACATGTAAAACAGATGCAGTTAAAACATTCACAGAGGTGTGCAAAAGCTCAAAATAGTACCAAATCAGTTAAGTATTAAAGTTGTCCAGACTACCCAAACTAAAAAAAAAACTATAAACAATGTAGAAAGGTGCAAACTTATAGGTCCAGACCATTGACAGTTTCCTCCTGGAAGAAAAAGTGTTTTGAGAACCTAACAGGGAGGGTGCCAACCTAGCCTCCCTGGGAAGGGAGCTCCAGAACCTTGGGGGCAGCCACTGAGAAGGCCCTGTTGCACCCATAAGGGTGGTGGGACAAGTTAAGGCCCTTCCCAAAAGTTCTTATTGCTGGAAACCCATGAAGCTGTTTCAGCAAAGGGGTTGTAGGTTCTCTGTAATCAGCCAACCAGATGGTTTAATACTATTGGGAAGAAAAGAGACTTTTGTCAGGGCCGGGGTGACGTGGACTCTAAAGATAGGGAGGTTAGACCCTGGGAAATGGAGGCTCCAGATACTGAGCTGGTGGGGCTTCTGCCATCCCCAGCTGCTCAGGTGGACCCTGAGAATAGCAGTCTGGCCCACTCCTGGGTCACATGAGTCAAGGCCTTGCCAACCAGAGGACCTGAGTCAGCTAGGAGGCTTACCTGGTTCCAGAAGCAGTCCAGGATTACTCAAGAGGAGGGTTTGCAGAAGCAGTTTCTAGCTTGGGTTCAACAAACTGCTCAGAGACTGTTTCTTCATTGGTTATAGTTTCCTGGATGTACAATGGAGAACTAACAAAGAACTTTTGCCAAAGAATGGTCTTTTGTTTGGGAAGAGGGAAGTGGGAACCTGAGCTCCTGACAAATTCCTTGCCTGAACATGAGGAGGGGAAAGCCGGTTCTTTGTGCCTTTCTGGAACAGAAGGTGGTCTTGGCTGGAACAAGGATGGATAATGATGGAGGTGGATGGAGAACTGGAGTAAAATGCAGGCAAAGGAAGAGTCAGGGCTGCGCAAGGGTCAGGTGCCAGCAGGGTGTGGCAGGACCAAAGGCGAAGGTAGAGTCTGGAAGGAGCAAAGGTCAGGACTGGCAGTGCATGGCAGGATCAGGACCACAAAGCAGTCATTACAATGATTCAGCTGGCTGTTGCAAAGTTGTGCAGGGCTGAAGAGCTCCCAACTGGTCTGAGAGCTTGCACTGGGCCTCCTCCTGCAAGCACCTATAGGTTTGGTGCCAACCCTTGCATGGTGGACTGAGTTGCCTTCTCTGTCCTGCCACCAGGGGGAGTTGCATCCCCCTGCAGATCTTGACAGCAGGGGATCAACTTTTGGGTCTGGGGGAAAGGGTCCCATAGGTATTGTAGACCATTCTTTTTACTGTTTGGAGGTTTTGCAGAGAGGTGCACTTCTGCCAATGTCCATTCAGGCCAATGCATCCTTGTGTGTGTGGAATAAAATTCTTGTACATTCCCCTACTCCACCCTCCAAAAAAGATCCTGTTCCATCACTGAGCACACAAAGAAACAACAACTATCTGACAATCTTCAAAACTGAAAAAGAATGGATTTAACCAAACTTGGACATCCTTTATTCCCCACCCCAAAAATCAGGTCTCATTTTGGCCCAATATACTGAATAATTTGAAGTGTGATATCTTCACATCCTTGGCTATGTGGACAATATAAACCCCATTCTAGTGATGCTGCTTGGATTGCCAGGCATTTTATTCCATGGCTTTTGTGCAAATGCATGTGTAAGCACTTGCACAAAATCAGAGGGGTGCAAATTCGCTCAGCTGACATGATCAAATCCCCCGCTAAGTCGCAGATCCCTGAAAAATGCAGATTTTCCTGCTTTAGCTTGTAGCACTAAGACACATTTTGGCTGTTCTTTGTATTTATGATTGTTTCTATTCATACACTCACACATACCTGTATGTTGGCGACATGCAGGTATGTGAGGGGGTGTCTCATGGAGGTGGGTAGAGACCTGTTCTCCCCTGCAGAGGAAGGCAGGACGCGCTCCAAGGGAGCAAAGCTCAGGGAACCCAGGTTCCATTTGGATGCCAGGAAGCACTTCCTGACAGTCAGGACCCTGAGGGCGTGGAATGGGCTTCCACGAGAGATCATTGAGGCCCCATCGGTGAGGGTGTTCAAAGACAGGCTGGACATGCACATGGTGGACATGTTGTGAGTGGAGCCGGCTGGAGCCAGGGGTCAGACTAGA
Organism: Varanus salvator macromaculatus; assembly: GCA_023646645.1. Classification (NCBI taxonomy): domain Eukaryota; kingdom Metazoa; phylum Chordata; class Lepidosauria; order Squamata; family Varanidae; genus Varanus; species Varanus salvator. The sequence continues at coordinate 8,473,663 of JAIXND010000802.1, read as the reverse complement.
TGGCCCGGGAGACCCCTTCTGACTCGCTCTGTTTCTATTTTACACTCTATTTCCTTTTTTACATGAAATAATAAAAGAACGGACCACAAGTCCTTGGGATCCATGTGGCAAGGGAAAAGCCAGTCCATTGCAGCATCTACCAGGTGGATTCTGGGACCTTCAAACTGGGCGGAGCTGATTGAGAACTCCTGCAGCATCCCTAATCCTCCCCATGGCCCTGGCTTGAGATGAAGCCCCACAAATTGCCCGCATGCTGCATTTTCCCTGTTTAAAAATCTACTCATGCCTCCATTTAGAAGTTTGCATAAACAGCTGATATTCTCAGATTGCCAAACAATATGCACAAATCAAACAAGTATCAAATTAATGGATAGAATCAATAACCTGTCTCTAGTCCTAACGAAATTCTTCCTAGGAAGATCTACCCTGGGCAAATTTTCAAAAATAATTTGTCCTCAACATGCACCCAAAAATAAGGGCTGCCAGTACAGATCTGCCGCATCTAAAATCATCATAATAAATACAGATTATACTGCGCAGTTGGAGGAGGTACTGAAAAGGAATAACATTTGTGGCGAGAGGAGTAAGCTTGATCAAAAGTTTATACATTCATTTCCCCCCTTTTTCCATGTTGCTGGAATTTGGTGGTTGCCATGTCAGTGGGACCCAGCATCCAACCTGGGTTTTACTCTGAACTTTTAAGGAGCAATCCATGGTACCAACCCTATGTAATGGATGGGTGCTTGGCTCATGTGCTTGATCGTGGAGTCACCAGTCTCATGTTTCTGCCTCCTTGTGTCCCGTGTTGCTAGAAGGGAGAATCGGAGTCCGACGTGGCTCTGTGTCAGAGTCCGGATTTTATCCCCTCTGGCATGTTTTTCATGGAAAACGAGCTCTGCAATGCACATTTCCCTAAATGCATGTTCATCGGTTGTGTGCAATTCTGCATTTTCATCCTGCTGAATAAAGCCGGGGTGCAGAACTAATCTCTGGGATATGCAGGGAGACTTGGAGCTATCATGGCCAGTTCTTCTGTGGATTGGATTCTACCAGTGTGCACTGCACTGTTCATCTCATAGAAACAGAGAAACAGGGCGAGTCAGAAGGGGCCTCCCGGGCCATCTAGTCTGACCCCCGGCTCCAGCCGGCTCCACTCATGACATGCCCACCGTGTGCATGTCCAGCCTGTCCTTGGACACCCGCACCGATGGGGCCTCAGCCACCTCCCGGGGAAGCCCATCTCTTGCCAGTTCCATTGCATACCTGCAATTGTTGCTTGCTGTACACAAACCAGCACACTGCACAAGTGTTGAATTTGAAAATTGTGCAGGTCTTTCCCCAGTTGGTGCTGCACATATGTGCTAACTTGCACACTTCCTCAGTTGAATCACATGTGGTCTGAATGCAGTGGGCCCGATTTCAAGTGATTCAAGGACCAGAGAGAACTAGGAAATTTGTGTCTCTGTAGGGAACGTGCCTCAGTTGGTGTGTGTGTTTGTTTGTTTACTACGTTTATATGCTGTGCCCATAACCAGCAAGACTCTCTAGGCAGCTTACTGCAGGTTCTGGCAAACAATAAAACAGCCATCAGTAGATAAAATCCATTAAAACAATATAATGATAAAAACCAACAATGAAACATTTAAATGATCAAATCAAAGAGTTTAAAGCAAAGGATTAAAAAATTGAAAGGTTTAAATTTTATTTTTTATTTATTTTATTTTATTTTATTTTATTTGGATTTATATCCTGCCTTTTTCCTACAAAGGGCTCAAGGCAGCTTCCATCTCCTCCTCCATCTTATCCCCACAACAACAACCCTGTGAGGTAGGCTGGGTGGAGAGTCTGGGACTGGCCCAAAGTCACCCAGTGGGCTCCATGGCTGAACAGGGACTAGAACCCAGATCCTCTGAGTCCCAGTCCCATGCTCTTAACCACTGCACCACACTGGCTCTCAGTACAATCTGGTGATTGAAAAGGTGCAGAAAGGGAGCAGCAGAATTAGTGCATCACCTTGAGACCAATTCATTATCAAAGCATCTGTGAAATAAAAAAAAAAGTTTTTACCTGGCAGCAGAAGCAGAGCCGTGCAGGAGCCTGGTATGTCTCCTTGGGAAGCAGGCTCGGGGGGGGGGGGGGGGGGCTACCACAGAGAAGGCCCTTCTCCTGGCTAGCAGGTGACCTGGAGAAGGACCTCTGATGAAGATTTCAATGATTGTTCAGGAATAAAAAACGGAGACAGGCGTTCTCCAGTTTAGAGCATGAACACGTGGTGGGCATATTGGGAGGAATATTGCTGGTGCTTGTGAGCAGGGATGGGGTTTTCTCATGCCCCACAGCCAAATGGGGAGTGAATTGTGGGGAGACACAGGTGACTTTTCCTAGCACCAGGAAGCTGCTTGTTTTTCATGGGCCTGTCTTCATCTCCTTTTCGGAAGACCCAAAGGCGGTTTCATGGATAGGTTGGAAACCTGAAATAAACATAGAAACATAGAAACAGAGTGAGTCAGAAGGGGTCTCCCGGGCCATCTAGTCTGACCCCCGGCTCCAGCTGGCTCCACTCACGACATGCCCACCATGCGCATGCCCAGCCTATCTTTGAACACCCTCACCGATGCTGCCTCAACAGTGGGGGGTTCTTCACACTAAAGCACATCTGTGCCCATTTTCCACATGCATCTTTCCACGCATGCATGCCTTTCTCACATGCATCCCTCTCTGGTCCTCAAAACATCCAGACTTTGGCACATTGCATTCCATCCTGGTTCTGAAAACCGTGAAGAGGATAAATTCTGTGTTATTTTTTAATGAACTGATATGAATTCCACATATATCCTCAGGGAGGAAGAGTATAAGTGGGAAAATGTTCTACATGGTGATTAGTTAAATTATGGGATTCTCAGCTGCAAGATAAAACTCAGCTTGTTGTTATGCGCAGGGAAGTTGTCTCTGATGACCGATGAGCCAATGCTCTCCACAGCTCTGTGTCCTTCACAGCCCTGCTCAGCTGGCCTGGAAAGGGGACCGGACATGTTGGTGTGTGCATGTGTATGTGCGTCTCTTGGCAGCTTGGTTGAGAGGACTGATCGCAGCACCAAGTCGGGCATTCTGCTCAATTCTGGGAGCCATTTTTGCTTTTTTGCCACCCCTTTTTGCTTCCCCCTGTTTTGCCACTGGCTGGACCCATCCTGAGAACCTCTCTGAGAAGGCATTCCTGCTATTGGTGAGCCTGGTTGCCAAAAAACCACTGGAAGATGTCTCCTCTCCAAGGGGAAACTCAGCAAAAGGTCCCCGTGGCCTGTCTGTGCTGCTCAGGCATAAAGTGGAGAGTTTGCAAGCAGCTTCGGGGAGAGAATGGTTTTTTGTGGGGTAGCCAACTGCATCCTTTTTGCCATCGTAGTTTCCCGATGAGCATAACCCAGCTCACTGGCAGCCTTGTGCCTAGGAATGGGGAATCCCTGGAGATTAATTAGGGGAATGTGACTCCTCGGGGTAGAACTGTGTAGCAGTGCAAAGGCAGATTTGAGACAAACGAAAAAAGGATTAACCCCAAGTCGTTTAGAATTAAGCCTGTAGAGTGTAGCCATCCTCATCTACGCTTCACATCAGCCTACACCACACCGTAGAAGCCAAACATCAACACTTGTCCCCCCATCTCCCTTTTGAAGGAGATTAAAACAGAGATTAAACCATCTTTGTTTTTAATGCCCTTTTAACTTTAGACTTAAAAGTTAACTTTGTCTTTATTCCTTTATAAAAGGTTGCATCACAAAGCACATGCCAGAAGACACTGAAGCAAAATGCCACAGCATGTCCACTTCTGCAAACAGGGTTCACTCTCAGCATTGCCTTCAGCTGCAGGGGAATCCAGTGCAGCCCCTCACTCTGCATTTCTGATGAGAATTTTTCATAGTTTTTCTAATGAAAAATATAGATGAAAGTTCATATTTTCAGCTGCAAAAAACATAGTTTCCATTCAACATTTTTAAACAATTGAACAAAATATGTCCAGATGCACATTAGAATAAAGCCTGAGTGATATTCCTTCAGCTTTATGTGCCTGTATTTCGGTTTTCTTCTCTTTTCCAAAGTTTTCAGGCTAAGGAGAAATTTAATCCTCATTTTGGATGATTTTGGGAGAGGTAGCAAGGCTGGAGTCCCCCCCCCCCCCCAAAGAAGTTATTGCATCTCCCCAAACTCAGGGTCTCTCCAGGCATTCAAATGTCTCACTTTTATTTCTTGCATGCTTTGCTTTCTTTCTATCAGCACCAGCCACGGATAAGAATTTTGTGCCGGGTCAATTTTTATCAGAGGTTCCCTCGCCTCGCATTCCAGACTAAGACTGGACACAATCTGCAAATGAAAGCTGTTCACACCTGCGTGTGCAGGGTGATTTCTGGCTAAGAAAGTTGGCATCCAGCCACATGTACACATTTGTAAAATGCTCATGGGAGAATACATGATTTGAAAACGGCACATGGGCTTGCTTTAGCTGACGGCTGAGGAAGGCGTTCCTCTCAGAGCTGTGCCAGCTGATGCATATCTTGGAAGAACGCACAGAAAGATTTGCACAAATGGTTTTGTGAAAACAAAACGAAACAAAGCAAAACCACAGTGCAACATGGAGAAGAGATGGAATGACCTTCTAAGGGTGTGACCAGGCTGAAATCAGGAGTGGATACACTGCTGCACTGATACTGAAACTACACACCACTACTGTGACACAGGCACTAGTGATATTATACACACACACTCTTTAGTTCACTGAGATGGATGGTTTAAACTGCCTTGAAAACCCTTGCTGCCAGAAAGGGGGAGGGGGAGGTAAGAAATATGAAATAAAGAAAAACCCACAGACCTCCCACCCCTGTGCCCTGAACTCGTCTAGCCCACCTAGTGGTTTCTGGGAACAGGTGAGGAGCACCCACCTCTTGCTTCTGGGGTGAGACTCATCTCATGCCTTAAGCTCTTGCAAGCAAAAGGCAGGGAGCTTTTGAAGCAATACAGGAACACTGGTGGCAGTGGGAAAGTGCCAGCTTGTGGAGCCTTGAGTTGTCATGGCAGGAAATTCCTTCCCCCTGAAATATCAGCACCTGCCCAGATGGGAAACCCCATGGATGGCTTGCCCAGTGGAGGAGCCAGCTCAGGGGAAAACCCTGTGCCTTCCCTGTGACCTCCAGTGAGTGTTGATGCATGAATTCATGAATGAATGCATGAATTCGGGATGGTCATGAAGTGTTGAAGCTCTGGTTCAAGTTTTATCCAAATTTCCCGCTCTTCTCCTGTCAATGCTCTCATATGCATTTTATGCCAACCCAGGTTCTTCCTCTTTCTTCTTTTCTGGTGGGACCAAGATGCATTTTGCCAATTATTTATTTTAACATATTTCTCAGCAGAGCAAAGATGCCTCTAACCTCCTCCAGCTCCTGCACATTATCTGCACAACAGCCCTGTGAGGTGGTTTAGGTTGAGGGACACAAACTGGCTCAATGCGTCACCAGGACTGAGTGAGGCCGGGAGTCTACTTGAGTTCAACATTCAGCAGAGGGCTTTGGCAGTCACCCCAAAAACACCCTCTCCCCCCAAAACAGGACCCGCTGCGTCTCTTGGGCACTCTGCCTCATTCACTCCTTTCAAGGAGAACAGCAGCAGTTTCCCACTGAAAAAGGACCACCGGAAACCCCTCCTGTACTCATTCATAGCAAGCACGGAAGTCCAAGGTGGTCATAAAACAGTGAAATGAGACTGTGTGCTCACACGACAGGTGAGAGTGAAGAGCCGGAAGTTTTTATCCCCAGCAATGAAACATGTAACTTGTCGTGAGCTTTCTGGTGCATTCAGTCATAAGATCTCCGGCACTTCACAAACATAAAAATCCTCATATTTTAAAGCAAAGCAAAGAAATATGGGAATAAACTTTAATGGTGTACCATACAAGCACATCTCGTGAGTTGGTTCTGTCACCTTCAAGACAAAGATGGAATGAGAACTCCATAGTTTGTCGTCAGTGCAAGTGTGTGTAAGTGTGTGCTTTGAAACCCGCTTGTCAGCCAAAACCCGACCTTGCTTCAACATCTGCAGCTCTCTGAATTGTGCAAGAGGGTTTGCCAGTCAAAAGACATGCAGAAAAGTGGATGCTTTGGTGAAAGGGCTCTGCAACCATGCATTTCATCAGGAAAGTTTCTAGCAAACATGCACATATAGGAGGTGGCATTGCGTGCCCAATGTTTATTCAGAGAAACTCACAGGGAAGTGTGAAAACAGCACTCAGATGGGCTGGTGAGTTTTGCTCCGCTTGCTCCCTAAAAGAGCCTGAACTCTGAACAGGCTGCAAAGGTGGAAGGTGCAGAGATTGTGGAAAGTCAAAGTTTGCAGTCTTCTCTCTCCCCATCCCCCTTGATCTGGCTCTCAAGCCACAGTGGAAAAGTTAATTAGGCTCAGAATGATGGACATGCTACGATTTGATGCTGGCAGGTTTTTGCCCTGAGATGGAGCAAATTGTAATGGCTTTGACAAAAGGAGGCGCTGGCACAGCTCGGTGAGATGGATGGAAACTGATAGAGAAGGAGAAACGTGTTCCTCAGGAGAAGCCTGGGCATCAACTTGGATTGCATGGTTCCCAAGTTCATATACCTGAGAATGACAGGTTGGAACGGCCCTGTGTCCCTGGAAGGACCTAGAATTTCCTGGCCTCTTTGGAAAGTGCCCACCTGAAGAGTGAGGCACAGCTCTCTGCAGAGAAAGCACTCACCTCAGATGCCCAAGGCTCTGGGTTCAGTCCTGGACCAACTCCAGGTAGGAAAGACCTCCTCCCTTGGGGACTCTGCCTGGCAGGCAATACAGAACAAGATGAGCTGGGGCACGTCCCAGAAACCTGCATGGGCGTTTGGAGCTGGATGAATGTGTTAGGCAGGCGATTCCCCTCACACAAGATCCTGTGGACGGATTTTTCTCCTCATGGTGGTGGTACAGATTCTCAGGGGACACTGGGGGCCCCTCAGCCATTCCAGATGCACTGTCCAGCTTCATGAGAGCTATCCGTGGTGCTGAACAGACACTCCCGACCGGGATAAGCACCACGGACTGGTGAGGCAGGGGGTCCCGCAGCCTTAAGGAGCATTTCTGCTGTTGCCTGGGCAAGCAGGACAGAATTCTGGTTTGGCAAAAGTCGGTTCTAGCAATGATCTCTGATGGGGGTGGGGCCAGAGGAAGGGGCGTGGCCTAAGGAACCCCAGAGAAATGGACTGGGGTTCCAAGGCAGGCTGGATCAGGTTGCTGGGCCTGAACTTCCCCACTCTGGGTTTAGGGTCAAGTTCTGATAGGCAGTGTGTGATTGTGATTAAGAGTGTGGGTCTGGATCACAGGGGATCTCGGTTTTGCCCCCAGTCAGCCAGGATGCTGACTGGGTGACTTTAGGCCAGATGTGGACTCCCAGACCAGCCTACCCCACAGGGTTGTTGTTATGAGGAGAAGATTGTGAGGAGGAGGAGAATTATGTAAACTGCCTTGAGTTCTTTGAAAGGAAAAAAAGGCAGCATATAAATAAAGTAATAATAATATTTCGCTGGTGCCTTTTCCCCTCATCCCAGGAGTGCGACCAGAAGGCTTTTAGGTTTGGTGGCTATGCAACACCAGGGGAGACCTTTCCCTAATTTCCCTAACCTTTCCCTAATCTCTCTCTCACTTTCCTCCCTCTCACCTTTCCCCATGCCCTTTTCCATTCTGCCCTTCTATGACTCATGTTAAAACCGCATGATTAATCAATTCTAATGGGACATCTCTCAAAGGGTGGGCATGGGAGGCAGCTGTGGGGGTGGCAGGGAAAATGCCACTTTTCCCACGAGATTTCTCTCTGTGTGTAAGAATTGGCTGAACAGTGCCAGAGTGGATTAGCTAAAGGGATATCATGAAAACGGCCTCTTTGAAAAAAAAATTCCTTACAATTGTCTGTTATCAGCCCTGGCTATGGATTTATAGAGTGTTGATCTTGTTTGACAGCCAAAACAAAAAGGGCACTCAAAAAGCAGCTTATAGAGATGAACTGATCCTTGTCCAGGCTGTCATCCTAGAAGACACAGCACAGGAGGAAACCCGACTGGGAGGGAAGAGGAAAGAAAGAGTAAAATGCAAACGGCAGTTCAACGTTCTTCTAAATGTTCTTCCTGCCCCAGAAGGGTGAAAAAGCCGCCCACGGGCTTCCTTCTTTGGGGCCAGGCTGGTTTCTGCCTTTCCTTGTCCCAGGGTGCTGCTTCCCAGGGGCATCTCGTTCTCAGGAGGATGGGTGATGACGTGCCAAACCTGGTGGAAGCAGAAAAATGAGAGCTACCTGGAGGTAAATGGGAGATGAGGCAAATCTGGCCAGAAAAAGCAGTGGACGCTTTGCTAGTTCGTGAGCTGTTTTCCTTTCTCTGCAAGACTCTCCACTGCAGATCCAAGCACGCTCCAGGCAGAGCCTGGATGCCTCTGGCTGAAACCCCCAGCGGAGAAAGACTGAGGCCATGACAGCGCCTCTTTGTCCCACCACACAACTGCTGTGGCCGCCTGCAGAAGCGACCTTGGCTCCTTTCCAGCCTGCTTTCAATGGCTCAGGCCCCCCGTTATGTCCATTTGCTGCATGCAACCTGTAACGAGTCCGGTGGGACTGCGGAGTGGAGGGCTAAATGAGATCCAAGGGGAGAGAGGCAGGGAAGGGTTTTGCACGGCACGCAAGCGATTGCGACGTGTCTTCCTTTCTTCCCTGCTCCCCCTGCAATCCTAGTTCCCCTTTCCCAATTCCACCAGGTTCCCACATTGCATGCAGCCAGAGACACAGACATGACTTTGCAGCCAGCAGGAAGCACAGATCTCTGAAAGAAGCCATGAGACAAAGCGAGAGGAGGAGGATCTCAGAAGGAACTGGAACTGGGGGAAAACTTCCCGGGGATCCTCTTTCTTCCTCTCCCCACCCTCTCACACTCCAGCCACCAGTTCAGCATTTGGGATCTCTATTGAAACAAAGAGAAGCAAAATTTATACAAGGCTGCAAGCCTACGCATGTGCAGGCAGACAATAAATGTGAGACAGGGCCTAGCCAGCTACTCTGGCCAGCTATTCCTTTATCACATTCTTTATGAAGCAGAAACCGTAAATGTTCATCCACAGAAAGGCTTCTGAGAGTGAAAAAGCAAAAGGCAGCCAGGGGAAAGCCAGGCTCACCAGGGAAGTCCAATCTGCTAGGGAAAGTCAGAGGAAGGAGAAGAAAAGGAAGGCCAGATAAGAGATGGATGGACTCTGTAAAGGAATCTGCAGACCTGGACTTGGGAGAGTATTGTGGGACTGGGGGAGCAGGACGTACTGGAAGGCTTTATTTCATGGGTTCAGCATAAGCCAGGGGCAACTGATGGCTCATAGCAGCAGCAAGGAACTAAAAATCCAACTCAGCAGCGTCTCAAGGCACGCAGGTATGTGTTGGAAGCACCTCAGGGGAGAATATTCTGTAACAGGGTTAACACTGTTTGCAGATCCCAGGAGAGCACCTGGAGTGGGCCTTTAGGACAAGATTTGGATACCTGAGTGACCAAGGGGGCTGGCTTTTTGCCCCTCCTTTCAAGCAGACTGGGACAAAGGCTTTCGAATTGACATTTTATTAAGTTAATGCTGACCAGGTAGGTTGGCTTTGCAATGCGAAGGAAGAGCCTTTCAAAAGTCCGTCTAATGCATGAAGCTTTTATATCAGACAGTGGCGCAGAGTTGCTTTTTTGGTATCACCTGAGTCTTGAATCCAGTGGATTCTGGGATTGTTGTATATTTGCCTCAGCTTGCATGCCAGTCCTTCACCTCCTTGCAAAGACTCCATATTCATTCATTTCTATGCCCTTGCCCTTCTATCTCACCTATTCAAAGGAAGCCCAGGTGGCTTAAAGACTCCTCCTGCTTTCCACCTTATCCTCACAGCAACCCTGCGAAGTAGACTAGGTTGAGAGTGCAGGAGTAGCCCAAAGACATTCAGATAACTTCATGGCTGAGCAGGGATTTTGCATACAAGCAATGCATGCAAAATATGTCCATGAAGGAAAAAAAGCACATGGAATTGCATACATGAGTATAATTAACATAAAATGCATCTGAGTAAGGAAATGGGTTGCTGACAAAATATACAGTTGTGTTCAAAAAGTGATGTATTTGGGGAAATGGGTGCAAAATGCACAGGAAAACCATGCAAAGGTTTTCTTCCTCTGCTTTGAAGTTTAAGATGAATTAAATTTTAGATTAGAAAAATATTCAAATTTCAAAAGAAGCAAATTTTTGCTGGAAAAAAAATTATGTCTTAGGAAACACACAGAGAGACATAAAAATTGCATGAGAATTCCTGTGCAATATTTTTTCTCAGAGTCCAGGATGAATCAAAGGGCATGTTGTTGTTGAATTAATGTTTTATTGTGAGTTTCAATAATCAATATAAAACTGAAAACCAAAAAAGAAAAAAAGAAAAGAAGTAAGGTTTTCTTGAATGAAATTTGAGTAAGCCTAATTCAATGAATACATATATGTGATGTAACTCTATATTTTATCCATGGTTTAAAAAAAACCTTACTTTTTTATGGGGAATGACGGAGTCAGTTTAACAGAGGCTGCACAAATCTCTCTGACCATTTACAACTATGTTTCAAACCTTCTCATCATGTTCTGTACTCCTTGTACCTCTGTCTGCCTTCCAGTGTTGTTATATCAGTCTTTTAGCTGTTAAAAGGGCATGGAAAATCCGTTTATGTTGTGTTAACTTCCAAGAGACAAGAGACACTTAAGAAGAATGTGTATATCTGTCCGTATTAAAGAACTGGTCCTCACATAGTGTTTCCATATTATGACCTCTCCAAAGTTAAGACAGGAAAAATTCTCAACCTCTGGGAAGAACCAAACTCACACCTGGAAAAATGAGGAAGGGAGAGAAATGGCGATTGGTGGCATGTGAGAAACAAGGATTCTGGCTGGCAAATTTCCTAGGCATAACCATTTCTTCCACTGTGAGTGCAATATCAAGGGCCAGGCTACCTGGAGGAATGCCTTGCCCCTATGTTCCTGCCCAGCCCTCAAGATTGTCTGCCAAGATCCTTCTCAGGGAACAGGATCCTCCCTTGTTTCCAAATATGTCAAATAGATGTTGGAAATGTAAACATAAAGTGGGTACTTTCTATCATATGTGGTGGACTTGTGATAAGGCGAAAAAGTATTGGATTAAAATACATAGATGGATGGAGGAAATATTACAAAAACCCTTCGCTTTTAAACCTGAAGTTTTCTTGTTAGGCATCATACCGGGAGACGTTAACAGACAGGAAATGTATTTGATGTTGCACCTAATCACAGTGGCGAGGATTGCATTTGCTCAGTACTGGAAAAGTGAGGAACTACCCACCGATGGATTGATTGTAAGAAAGATCTTGGACTGCGCAGAAATGGATAGATTGACTTTATCATTGAAGGAGAAAGAGGATACTGACTTCTGTCGAACTTGGGACCCTTTCTCTAACTGGCTGGAGAAACGGGACTTGGCGTAAACTTAGAGATGTTTTCAAATTATTATAAATTGATTTGAATTTGACTTTAGAATGTTTAAAAAAATATGTAGTAGGGGGTTGACCCAGTAAATAGAAACATAGAAACAGAGCGAGTCAGAAGGGGTCTCCTGGGCCATCTAGTCTGACCTCTGGCACCAGCTGGCTCCGCTCACGACATGCCCACCATGTGCATGTCCAGCCTGTCTTTGAACACCCTCACCAATGGGGCCTCAATGACCTCTCGTGGAAGCCCATTCCATCCAATGTATGTGATGTTTGATGTTTTTAGTGTTAGTTTAAAATTTTAACAAAAAAATTTTTTAAAAAAGGGAACGTCCTCCCAAAAAAACAAGGAAAGGAGCAACCATGCGTAGGGTCTTTTCAGCAGGGGCACCTCCTGTCTGGAATATGCTCCCCAGAGAGGTGCACCTGGCGCCATCCATACCATCTTTTCCAGGTGAAAACATTTTTATTTCCTTTCATTCAATGGTTAAGTCTGTTGTGTTTTGATGAGCCAGTTTTAAATATAGTTTATTATTTGCTGATGTGCTGGGTGGGGTCAGGGGGCCTAAGTTATTACAGCTGTTGCAATTTTTTTTTTTGTCCTAGACTTGTTGCATCATTGCTTTGTTTTAGTCTATGCAGTATGAGTATTTTATGAATTGTATATTTGATTTTAAATTTGTAACCACACTGAGATCCTGTGAGCTACAGGAAGTATATAAAAGGAATAAATACAGCTCAGGCAGAAGTTTTGCCCCTCTGTTTACACTAAGCCTCCAATTCACCAGGCCACTGGGGAAGCACAAGCATGTACCAGAGAGGCAGGGAAACTGGTTCCCCCAAGTTGAATCTTAGCATTTGCTTTGCTTGCTGTGTAATCACAGGCAGGGTGTGAAGTCGGGATTCTGCTTTCCATTTAATTAATAACTTGGCACTGTTCAAAGTGCAAGGCGGGTCTGTCTTGCCCGAGGCAGGAGCCCTGCTCTGGTGAGCCACACCTCTGTGCTCTTAATTACCATAGTTAATTAATTAATTAATTAATTAATTGAAACCGATGGTGTGACTTTCTCTTTCTGAGCTTTGCCTGCCCCTCACCCCATACACTTTGCAGAAAGAAGTTTGCAGTGTCAGGAATAAGATCCACAAAATCTCAGCAGCCTCCTACCGGAATTGCAACTGTTAGACTCTGCCTGTCTTTGATCTCCCATCAAAGATTATCCCTCGGAACTGATGTGGTTCTCAGCACCTCCCTTCCAATGAAGACCTTGCTCCCCTTCCACCTCCCTGAACTGCCACCATCTTGGCATCCTTTCTGGTCCTCACCTTCAAAAAACCTGAGTTCTATCATTGAGAATTATCCAGCACGTTTCAACCATCCAACCCAGTTAAGCGGAAGCTTTGCAGCAGCCCTGTGAGGTAGGCCAGAACTGGGTTCTTGGGATTGTGAATGGAACTGGAGGAACATGTTGTGGGGTAGAGAAACAGAGGTTTCTCTGTTTCTAAGAAACAGTGAGGGGAATCCATGGCACAGGAAGAAGTACCTGGATCAATGCAGTCCCAGAAAACAGCCTGTGCAGAATTAGGGTTAGAGCAACTGACTGAGACTGAGTTTCAGACCCTATTCCTCCACTGGGTCTCAGCCTAACCTACCTCACAGGGTTGTGGCCAGGATAAAATGGGGAGGAAGAGGAGTGGGGGAGGAGCCAAGGAAGCCACCTTGGTCTTTCGGCAGAAGACATGAATCTCCATGTCTTTAAGGGGACCTGTTGGTCCTTCAGGGAAGGGTTTAGTAGAGGTGGATGCAAAGGCTGTTGGAGATGTAATTGGTGGTGAATATTTTGAGCTCTGTGTATGTGTGTGTGTGTGTGAGAGAGAGAGACAGAGACAGAGACAGAGACAGAGACAGAGACAGAGGGAGAGCTCTATTGACAGACTTTAATCTTTGGCGCCCAGTAACCCGTTTATCTCTTAGCTTTGCTTGGCGCATCTAACACAAGGCGATCCCCTTGGCAAAACTCAACAGCGATTCTATCTTCAGAAGATTTAGAACTTCAAATGATCCTGCCTCAAAGCATATAAATATCTTTTCATCATCTCAGTCTAGATATAATTATCTATATATATAGATAGGATTTTTTGTTTTGCTTCATGTTTTCAAGGCAGGCTTCTGCCAAACACCAAAGGGAAGAAAAATAAATTTGGTATTTACTGAAAGCAATTTTGAGAGGTGTTTTGTGGCTAATTGCACTGTCTCAGCCAGGGAGGACTGGCTGAGACTGTGCAATTAGCACTTGCAGGCCATGGACAACCCATCAAAGCCAGCAATGGACGTGGTAGAGTTTGGAGGGGAATCTTGCGGGGTCCCCAAAAAACAGAGGCCGAATCAAGCCCGTGGAGGACTCAGCCCATGCTGGATTGGGTCCCTCTGCAAAGCATCCTTCCCCTGCAGGCCAACAAGAGTGGAACCTCTTTTATTTCATGTTTATTTCATTTATTTTATTTTTTGTCCTATGGTTACACCATTCTGAGACTTCAGTAAGGGATAGTCTAAAAAAGTTGAAATACATAAATAAACCTACCTCAGCAGTTATCTCCAGTCAGGGATTGGGGTAACCACGAGGCTTTGTCCTCCGCCCTGTGTGGGACCTCTGCTCTTACCGTTGCAATTGAGGCGATGCTTTAAGGGCTTCTCCCCGGGGGGAAGGCAAAGGTGCCCCAACCCAGGCAAGGGAAGGGGGCAAGGGAAGGGGGAGAAAGCTCACATACAGGGGAGTACTGGGGGGGGATGTACACGCCCCGTCATAGCTTGGGACCACACTACCTGACAGAACGGCTCTTGCAGCCACAAAGTACCCAGGCATTACACCGACATTTAAACCCTCCTTCCAGATGCCCATCTTCCAAGAGATCTGACTGATGGCAACCAGAAGTGGGACCTTCTTGGTGGTAGCGCCCAGTTCTGGAATGATCTCCCTTTTTGGCCCCAGGTTCCAAGACTCTTTGCCATGGCAGCGACCAACTCCAAACAGCAGCTGGGGGTGGGGGTGGATGGGGGTGGGCAGGTACCGACAGGAGTTTTGCTGCAGGCATTAGCAATATGGACCGATGGAATCTTTCACAATGTGGTTTTAATTTTTTAAGTTTTAAATATAATTTTAGGATGCTTTATTGTTGTTTTATTCTATATTGCATTTTTGATATTGTATTCTAATGATTATTGTCCAGAGAGCTTTGGCAGCATAGAAATGTTTAAAAAGCAACAGTAAAGAAATACATCATCACATCGCTTTCCATTTGAGTTTGGTGGACATTTGATATATTTCTGACCCGACAGCCAAGCACAAGCTGGGTCAAGTTATTTGTTTTCCGCTTCCGTGAAACACTTGCACATTTTCGGAGCTGAGGTCTGTATCTCTGAAGCGCGATCGGATCACCTTTGCACGACTTCGGGAATTGTCGGTGCAACTTGGGCAGCTCCACATTTGGTACAATTTTTCCCATACATGCAAAATGAACAGCAAATAGAAGCATGAGTGCAAATCAAGGAGCTGAATTCCTGAGTCAAGATGCTTTTGGACTGGTGAAAGTAGGGAGGCACAAAGGGCCGGATATTTACCCCGCCAACCATTTGTAGGTTTTTTGGGTGACTCCTGCTACGCCAAGCAGGTACATTTGGGTAAACGTGTGCATTCATTTGTGTTCCCAAAAATGCGTAAATTGGACAAAAAGGCTCCCATGCTCTCCACTCCTCACATTTGGGGTGGGGGGGGGACTGGTGCACTTATTTTAATTTTGCATATTCTTCTGTGGCTAAATTGTAAGCCGCCCCGAGGCTTCGGCGATGGGTGCGGCATAAAAATGCTATAAATAAATAAATAAATAAATAAATGTCCACAAAAATATGCAATATTTTTGAAAATGAAAACCATCTTCAAGTCCCACAGATTCTGCACAGTCTCGGAGAACTGATCCACTGGGGAATCCAGTGACAAATAAGTAGATACAATCCTTGGGGAGAGAACTCCGAGAAATCCAAACTTGTTTCAGGCTCATTTCGGATTTTTCCAACATCCCTTGGTGAAAAGAATCACTGAGACGAAGCTGGAAAAAGGGAGGGCTTTGTGAAATGGCTTCTCATTGAATTACGGGATCATGTTCGCCAGATTCGACCCAGATCACCTTGTCTTGCCATCTCTGTTAACCTAAGAAGGAGAACGATGCTTGGATTTCAAGTGGTTGGGATGGAGGGCTGTTGACTTTGCAATGCCAACGTGATCGTGGTGGACCAGGGAAAGGGAAGGTCCGGGGGCAAGCATGGCAGGAGGAAAGGGGGCACAGGGTGAGGGAAGGGTTGAGTACTGGGGTGGTGGGAAGAGGGGACAGCCTGTCCTTCACTCACCCTGGGCAGTGAGAAAGCTTACACCAGGGCAGGCTTTAATCAGTGTGGTCTAATGGTTAGAGTGCTGTGCTGGGGGACTGAGAACTCCAGGTTCTAGTTCTCTCTCAGCCATGGAACCCTAAGCCTAAGCCTACCTGTTTGGGGAGGATATTCTGGAATTGGAGGCCACTGCTAAAAAGGACCTGCACATTATCAGATACTATACTTCTGAGAACCAGTGTGGTATTGTGGTTATTTTCCCAATATTTTAAGACCTGAATGTTTTAATTGAGATTTTATTATTAGTTAAATTTTAGGACACTGTGTTTAAAAAAAAAATACATCTTGTATTATTGAACTGTCCCCAGACTTCGGTAATGGGATGGTCTACAAACATTTTAAATAAATAAATAAAAATTTTAAGTCTGGGACTCAAGTAATCTGGGTTCTAGTCCTTGCACAGCCATAAAACCAACTGAAGGACTGAGGGACTTTGAGGCAGTCTCAGACTCTCAGCCCAGCCTACCTTGCAAGGTTGTTGTTCTTTGGACACGATAGAGAGAAAGAGGAGGATTAGGTATGCTGCCTTGAGTTCCTTGAAAGGAAAAAAGGCAGATATAAGTATCATAAATAAAGAACCCACCCTCCGGAGAGTTATTTTCTATTAGGCTGGACATGCACATGGTGGGCATGTCGTGAGCGGAACTGGCTGGAGCCAGGGGTCAGACTAGATGGCCCAGGAGGCCCCTTCTGACTCGCTCTGTTTCTGTTTCTATGAGCTGCCATTTCTGTTTTATGGTATATGCATAAAAATGTAGGGAAAATGAACTGCACTTTATGCAGAAGCCCAGGACGATGTGCACAGCTATTGTGTGCACAATTCAAATTTGGATCACTTGCTGTTGCTTCTTCAGGGCTGCGTATCCATTTATTGGCACTAGCAGGACTCCGAAAGCTTGGACAGGTGAACAACTCTGCTTTCAGTTCACAGAAACACCATGTCCCCTTCCTCTTCCTTCCCTCTCCTGTTTTCTTCAGCCTGGTGGGAATTAATCCTCTCCCCTTCAAAATATTTAGAATCCAATGCCACTCGCTCCTGATGATGTTTTACATAAGAAAAACACTTTCAGATCTGTCTGTTTGACGGCATTCAAGTTGACAGTTCTAAGCATTCAATCCCTAGCCCTCCCCACATCCTTCTTCCTTCACTGTGACAATAACTTTGGGTGCCCCTCCCCCCACATTACTACAGAAAAGTGCATTAAAATGACCCCGGATCAGGCTGAGCGTCGGTTTCCTAATGTGGCATCTGCAGGAAAAGAAAACACCCGACCTGTGTTTTCACCCAAGCTTTGTATCTTTGACAATCAAGAGGCAGAGTTGGTGCTGACACTTTTCTTGGATTCCTCATCACCGCTCCACACGTGGTGTTGTACCTAATCTCCACAGAGTCTGGCAAAGCTCTTCTTAGCATCTGTGGGTGAGTGTTAAAATGCTCCATTCAGGTTTTAACGGGGCTGAAACGGCAGGGCGTCAAACAACGCTGTCTTTGCAGTTGCTCCACAAGAGGAAAAAATTCAGGATTTCATGGATCTGAGCACCACAGTCATGTTCTCACAAGGCAGGCAGTGTTAAGATCTGGAAAGAATGTAGGAACTAAATCCTGCTAAAATCCACTCATATTTCCAAGCGAAACTCCACCCAATTCCTGCCTGCCTGTTTTTGATACTCTGCCTGCAATCTTCTAAGCTCTACCAGCTAATTCTTTTTCTGCCTCTACCAAGAAGGTGGAGAGGGATCTTATTCTATGAAAATCCTGTGGGCTCAACCCAGAATGAATGCAAATCTCTCCCCAGCAGGAATCAAAATTACAGATCCTTGAGGAATGCAGTTTCTGCAAATGTTCAGGTTGGGATGGAAATGCCTGTTGGATTTTATACTTCTCCCAAATTTTGTGAAGCAGCACAGAAAATAGTTCAAGGTACATTTCAACATGTGCCTGGGGGATGGGTACACCCAGAAATGAATCCATTTGGAGGAAATACCTGTATGCAATGTTTTTAAAGCCCATGCATGTTTTAAAAATTGGCCTTTTTTGGTGCACGATGTTTTGCCCAAAAGACAAGTTTGGAAAGCTGCAGACCTTCTCTGGGAACTTCTGCTCCCGCTTGGGGTTGCAGGAAGGGCATTTCTGGATGATTTGTGAATGAAAACAACATTCTCCTCCATCTCTTGTCTTTAGCCTTGAATTCCAGTAGTTGCAGACTGTGGGGAAAGTGGAGTTTGATAATCCTGTCTAAACACATTGACTTTCAATCCATCAACAGTAGCCAGCTGTTAACTTTCTTTCACCTCCTTCCACTTGGTTTTCATTTTTTTTAAAGCAGCCACTGGAAAAATGGGACATTGGGGGAAAAAATGTCCAACTTTCAGGGCAGGTAGCTAATTGGATAATGGGGGGAGGGCTTTTTGATGAAGGCACAGGGCAATGGCATGGGGGGGGCTATTTGCCCCTCCCTCTGCAACTGCACTTATGTAAGCAGTCTTGACTGGGGGCTGAACTGATTCAGCCATAAACATCTAAAAAAGGGATTTCTCCAGGGGCTATTTGGGATGGGGGCTGGAAGAAGGAGGTGCATTTTTATTGATGGCGCGTCGAGTGGCGAAAAGGGGCCTGTTTAAACCAATAAATCGCTCGAGGGTGTCACAGCTGTTCTGCTCAATGTCTCAGTAAGGCTATGAAGTTATCAAGGTGAAGCTTCTGTTCACAAGGTTTTTCATGGGATTTGAGTTGATTTTGCTGGGTGTGCTGCCTGTAACGGGCATCTATTGGTTAGTCCATCTGTTGGCAGCAAAATTGGACAAAATGAAGGTTTGCAGAAGTACCAAAAATAAACAAACAACAACAAGGGTGGAGGGAAGAAAGTGCAGGGAATCCTGGACATGTGGAATACTAAGGCTTCTCTGTCTGATAGGTGGAGAGGATGGAAAACTGAGTGGGACAAAGGTGAAGGGAATGGAGTACTGTGAAAGGGTGTGGCTGGCCAGAATGTAGAGCAGGCCCTTTCCACACTCTAGATATTGTTTTGGGTCCTGGTTGTTCCAATGAATAGTAATGCTGAGTGAGTGAGCCGAATAGTCTTAGCCACAATGGCTCTCAAGAAGGGTGGGCGAGCAGCCTATGAAGGCTTGTAGAGACGGCTAGAAACAAGTCATTTGCCAGCCTCGAGGAACAGAATCTGATGCCGTTGGCCCCGATGGCCTGCCAGGTTTTTGGCAATGGAACCTGGCATTTCCTAGGTGGGCTCTTTAGATAAGAATCTCCAAGCAGTCCTGCAGGACCACAGATCCATCAAGAAAGGCCTGCTGTTCCCACAGTAGCCAACTAGCTGCCCATGGGAAGTCCACGCTTAGGACAGTGGGAGCACAGCCCATGTTCCCCAGCAAAGAGTGTATGTAACTACCCTGCCTCTGATACTGGAGGTAGCATAGAACCATGAGGACTAGCAGCCATGGGTAGCCTTCTCCTCCAGAAATGTGTCCAATTCCCCTTGAAAGGCCTCCAAACTGGAGGCCACGGTTGCATCTTGCACAAGTGAACGCCGTAGTTCAACTGCCCTGCATGAAGATGTCTTCCTTTGGTGTGTCCGGCACCTCCCACCAATCAGCCTTTGGGGTGGCCCCTCTGGGCTTCTAGGAGGATGAGAGAGGGAGGAAACCACGCGCCCTTTCGCACACCTCCATCTCGTCTCTGCTCACCTGCCCTTTTTCTGAGCTAGGCATTCCCAGGCGTGGTTGGTGTTTCTCAGGGGAAGATTCTCCAGCCCCTTCCCTGCACTCTTCCCAATTCCACAGTCTCCTTTTTTTTTTTTTAGGTGTCCTGACCAGAACTAGGCATGATATTTCACATGCGGTTGCTCCACAGCTTTCTGCAAGGGAAATACAACCTTGGAAGAAGGGCACCAGGGCAGGAAACATGCACTGAATGTTAATATAGGTTTGACAGCCACAGAAATGCCCATATCAGTGTGGAGCCATGATCAGAATCCTGGATCAAGTGGGGAGAACCTGGATTCCCATCTCTACTTGGCCATGGAGCCCACTGGGCCCAATCCCTGACTCTTGCCTAACCTACCTCACAGGGTTGTTGTGAGGATAAAAGGCAGTGGGGAGGAGCATACACTGTCTCATGCTCCATGGAGGAGAGCTGATCTATACCTGTAAGAGATTTTTTTGAAATACATTTTCCCATGGCCAGAAATTATGCAAATTCCCTTGGTGTAAGAAAAAAAGCAGATATTTAAATTGTGTCCCATTTAAAATCTGTGTACCACCCTCACAACTCCTCTCGCTTGGCTTTGAAACTGATGAGGTGCCGGGAGTCCACCAAGCACGCGCGGGTTGAATTGCGCACTGTTTACCCCATTGTAGTTCCCAGAGGAGTTGCTACAACGAGTTAAAAATATTTTGGTGCAGGGGGTGGGCAGGAAGACCCCGGGAAACACAGAGTGCTTTCTGGCCTGTGATGAAAACAACAGCCCCTTCAGGCGGACGGTTCATTTGCAAAGTGAGTCAGCCAGGCATTTCGGCATTTTGACAGGTGATGAAATCTGAGCAGTGAAGCCAAACCAAAAGGAGGAAAACTACTCCCAAACAACCCTGCTCTCGCCCCAAGCCCTCCGCAGGCTGGCTGGCAGAAGGAAGGCCGTTCTTCCATTCAAGGAGACGCTTGCGCCCCTCCATCTTGCAGCGATGCGGATCACGGTTCTCTTTCTCCACATTCCATTCACCCTCTCAGCCATTCAGACCTTTTGTGGCTGTCTTTGCAGAGCCCTTTCTCCCTGTCCTTTTCTGGCTAGGGGCCCACATCATTCAAACGAGACCTAGTTTGCATTAGCCACTTTGAGACCTTGCCACTCAGCTTAGAAGAGGACGAGGAGATGACGCGTGTTTGTGTGTCTGGGGGGAACTTCATGGAAGCAGCTCTCAGCCTCTCTCTCCTTCAACTCCACTTCCTTTTCTTTTCCTTCAAAGAACCTAGCAATATCTCGGAGCGCTTGGGTGACACAAAGCGAAGGATTTTGCAAATGGAGGGGGCAAGAGAATCCAACCAGAGGCGCCGAGGAGCAGAAAAGAAAGCAGGAAAGAAAAATGACACGACTTGACACGACTTTCATGGTTGCCACTGTATAATGTTTCCTCCATTTTTGTTTCTTGTCAAATCCTCATCAAGAATGAGTTCATTTAATTTGTTTCTGTAGCAAAACTCTCAGGCAGGGACGCAAAGATCACAGCCCAAAATGCAGCATGGCAAAACTATCGTACGATGTGCACGACATGAGGAGGCTGGTTTTTCTGGAGGAAGCAATCGTGCTTGGGAAAGGCAAAGGCAGGAGAAAAAGAAGAAAGACAAATATGACATTCCATCAAGGAAACCGCAGCCTTGAATTTTCAAGAGCTGAGCAAGGCTGTTAAAGACAGGACATTTTGAAGGGCTTTCATTCAGAGGATTATCATAAGTTGGAGAGGGCTTGGCGGCCATGTAGCAACAGGAGCAAACCCAAAACAAACCAAAACAAAAGACAGGACCTGATGCCACAGCCCAATTAAATGGCTGGCATCTTTCCCAGGCTTACAGGAAGATCTGAATCTGGTGCCAAAAAGATGACAGTGTGGGTGCCAGGTGGACATGAGCATTCCACGGCTAGGGTGCCAACACCGGAAAGTCCGTGTCTCTTGTTCCATCCTCTGACCTTCTGAAAGACCTGAAGAAATGTGTGCCACGCTTTACCCAATGGGGGAAATGTGCCGTTTTGGATGTTGCTGTTTTCAGTTCTGTATGGCTATTTTTTGTAAAGTTATAGAAAGTAACAAACTAGTCTGCAAGGTAGTCTACAAGAGAATTTGCAGGTTGGATTTCAAGAATATGAATTCATTCGGGCTCTTTGCAGCTTCTTCTGATAGCCATAATCTTGGGTAATCTTGTCACAAGTGCCTTTAATATTTAGAGGTATAGAAGAATTTCCTTGTCCATTTTGTGATTCACTTGCTTTCCATTGTTTAAGATGGTTTTATTCCATCATCGCCCTTTTAAAATTATTCCTTAAAAATCTGTTGTTGCATAGGGGTTTGAGCATTGGACTGGAACCGAAAAGTCCAGTTTCTAATCACCATTCAGCCAGGGAGCCCACTGGGTGACTTTGAGCCATTCCTTGACTCTCAGCCTAACCTACCTCACAAGGTTGTTGTTAGGATAATTTAGAGAGCAGAACCATGTAAGCTGGCTGGAGTTCCTTGCAAGAGGAAAAAGGTTGGGACGTAGATGATGATGATTATATAACAACAACAACAGCAACGAAAACAATAAATGGGTTCTGACCTTTGATAGCTAGATGGTGAGCCCAGGATTGGAGTTCAGGCTTAAAGTTCTCCACCCCTGGTTCATATGAGAAACAAATTGACCCTCCCAGGAGCCGCCGTTCTCGTAGACCGTTTCCCATCAGAACTGTGAAAATCCATTCTTGCCTAAACCTTTCCTGCAACTGCAAACATTGATACTGCTGCAAAGGCCCTTATTTTCTTTAAATGCCGTCTCCTCTTTTTCGAAGTGCAGAATTAAACAGTCCCATGTGGGCAGCACCAGGGAGTGACGTGCTATTAAGCAGCTTTTGTGCAGGCACATGCAAAGGCAAGATGGGGAAAGAGTCCCTCGAGATGTCGCTAAGCCCCCGTTGTGCGGCTGTTATTTTTGAGAAAACGAACCCACAAGCAGTACAGCTCCAAAGCAAAGGGTTGCTTGAGCATACAGCTGCCTCAACTCAAGAGAAAGCACCACAGGGACTCCACTCCCAGATCCTTCAGTTCCGGCTGTCTTCAGGGTACAATTAAGACCATCTCAAAGAGCTTTAGGGATTCTGATTTGGCCTTTGCTTGAGTGTCCAAGGCTCCTGATTAAGTACCCCCACCAGGACACTTCAGCTGAAGTAAAATGGCTCACCTCTTTTCATTTCCTGTTTTTATTTTCTTCCTCTGTCCCACCCATCCACCCACGCATGAACTTTTTTGCTAGCAAAAATATATAAAGAAGTGAATTTAAAGTGCTGCATTGCTTGTGTCAGTTGACCTCGAATTCCCCTGCATGCACTTTTCTTCAAGAACGTCACCTGTTCGGTGCAGTAGAAAGAAATAAAATAATAAAAAATTAAAATGAAATAAATAATAAATAAAATAAAATAAAATATAAAATGCATGTTATTTTGCAGGCATCTCTGGCCGGCTACATAGAATGGCCATATCATATTGTCCTTCCTGAATTTCTGATGGGTAGCAGCTCAAGTTGGCATCTCTACAGTGGAGGAAGGTCTTGGAGGTTGTGTTGGGGGACAGAATTAGTAAAGGATCAAGAGAAGCTGGGAAAAAAAGGCATGTATCAAAAGGTGAAGCGATCTGCACTATCCTGAATTGTCTGGATTCAGCTCCCCAAGACCAAAAGCTGGAGAAGAATCATTCAATTCTTTGTTGGCTGGGTTCAGACAATTAAGGTAAGCAGCACTCAGGGGCTGAGTATGGCCTGAGTACAGGTGTACTTTTGAAAGACAGGTTGTTTTGAAACATGGTTTAGCATGCAATTTAAACCCAGCCGTACTAACAAACCATGGCTTGTTAACCTTGATCAACCCATTATGAGAAACTGTGGTTTACTACTGGGATCTGAACTGTAGGTTGTTCATCTTGCTTCATTATCTCAGTTAGCAGATAATCAGCTAAGTTAGTTTCACTGACTGCCCTGAAAGCCAGTATGGTGCAGGGGCTGGAGTGTTTGACTGGGTTTCAGGAGATCTGGGGTCTAGTCCCCACTTTGTGATTTCTGTTGCTTGGGCAGATTTTGCACATGTGTGTGAATGCAAATTGTACAGTTTTGCAAATGTGTACAAGTGCACAATGGAAGAAATATTGCCTGGTGACCCACAGAATACAGACAGGATGCATTTTGCAACGTCTTTACATGCCTAATGGAAATAAACATACACAGACAGAGATACTTTCGGATCAAATATTCTCCAGAGTCTGTTTAATAAACACTCCCTCCTTTGGCAGGATCAGTGAAAATGTGTAGGCTGCAGAAGACAGCAGTTGCTCAAGGTTCTCAAGATAATGTGAGACCGAATTTTCTTGGAACAGAATGGTGAGGCGCCATCTGTAGGGGGTGAGGGGCTATCATGAACCTTCCTAGGGCAAGCAGGACCAGGAAGGCCCATGTGGCCGGACTACCCGCAGTTCTCCTTTCACACACTGACTCACAGCCTGCGTTGTCCACACCCTACAATGGTGGCCTGTTGCTTCTAGCTGGACCACAGACACTCTCCAAGGATCCTGACCCTTCTTCCACTGAAGAAAAGGATCCGGAGTTGACAGCCCCTAAGAAGCCACCATCACTGGATGATGTCAGAAGAAGTTGGCCTTGCAGACAATAGTCTTGGGGTTCTCCAACCATGAGGACAATCCTAAGACTACAGAAGAGTCCTGACACTGGATCAGACCCAGGGTCCACCTAGTCCAGTGTCAGTTCACTCCTCGGCCCGTGTGGAGCTGCAGTCAACCAGCCACAATGCAGCCAAACTCTTATTTAAGACTCCTCATGGCTAAACTTCTGTGTTGGGCTCCATTTGGAACTTCCTCTGGGGCTGTTCCCTTCCTTTGTTCCCCTGAGAAACCTGACCCCTGCTGAAGACCAGATCCACAGGAGTTCCTGGGAACTGTGACTTTAATGAGGACTACAAACAAACCTCAGGTCAAGCCCTGCATTTATCTGGTAAAAACAGACACCGACTGCCATCACCATTTGAAGTGATTCTGGTTGGAACAGGAAGGTGAGTGTTGGGTGACTCATCAAGACAGCAGGGCAGGGAAGAAAGGAACTAGATATAATTTTGCATACTGGCGTAATCCATTGAAATTACCCCGAAGAATAAATACAGTGCAGTGATCTGTCCTGAGGATAGGAGAGGTTTCTAAAGCTCAGCCTAGATTGACTTAGATGTTATCTGAGACTGTCTGACAAAACTCAGAAAATCTTGCATGGTTTTCCCAAAATAATCCAAACCATGGGAAGGGGGTGGGGTGTGATTTGGAGGCTGTGGTGCAGGGCTCGTGGAAAGCACATTTTCTTGCTTAGAGAGTCTCGGGCTAAGTGGATGGTATATAAAAGCTTTTATAAATAAATAGGGCAGAGACTCTTCATTGGTTCACATGCTTTACCCTCTTTATGTTTCATTGTGCATTATAGAACGAAACCTAAATGACACAGTGAAAAGAGGAAAAAGATGTATTTACTATTATTGATTTCTTTAAATTGCATGTATGAAAACTGTCATCTTTCATTGTATTGGCTCAGATCTTAATCCAAGCTGAATAAGACTTTAGGGTATCTACCTCCAGTGTCTCGCTCTTTGGAGGGGGTTCTTCAGAGCTCCTAATGTTTGTTTCCAAGGTTTTGAGAATAGGGCCAGCATCTGACAACATTTTCCAAGGGAGGTAAAAGGATATTGTTTGTCTGAATCTTTTGGAGAGCAGAGCACGGAAGCAATTCAAGCATTCATGCTCCACCCAGGTTCCACTGGGTTTGAAGGGCAGCTGCATTGGATGGCGCCTTGAATGGATAAATGAATGGGCAATGGATACAGCTTGGAGCCAGTTTTTCAGCTTGCCGGTGGAGAAGTCTGTCATGCTGGGCCCTGCTATCAAAACACTGATGAGCTGCCTCGAAGAAAGAAGGAGATTGACCTGCAAAAGCTGCTACCTGGAAAGCAGCAACACGATGAGCAGAATCCTTTGTTTGGTTCAAGGTCTGCTTCCAGTATGATTGATTTCTTACAAAAAGGCCTGAATTTGCACTCACAGATCCAAAATGTGCACTTGGAAACATAGAAAAGTGCAGATTTAAAACTGCATAAATGAAAAGATTCACACTTTTAAAATTTGCACACTTTTAAACATGGAGTTGCTAAAATTTGCATTTTCAACTTGTAGGGTACGGGAAGGAAAATGTGTTTTTCTGAATAGAAAATCCACATGTGTCCAGTTTGTTCATCTTTTCCCATTCAGATGAACATAAAAACCCAACAGGAATGAGCTAAACCAAGTTTTGAGGGCAAGTTCTGAGAATTTTGGTGAGCTTGTGCTTCTCAGTTCTTCTTTCTCAGGTAAGAAACATTACAAAGTGGCTAATCTAATTGTGCAGAAGTTTTTGGGTAGGGCTATCTGAGGAATCTGATAGGGGTGAACGTCCAAGAAAATGCATGATTTGGCCTCTTGGCTTCTGGATCAGCAGCTCCGTGAAGGCACTTTGATGCACATCAAGTTGGACCGCATATTTTATTTGCATATTCTGTTGTGAACGGGAAAGAAATGTGTGTGAATGTCTGCATGTTGCACAGCACGTTTTCACATAATGCACCATGGAACACATTTCTCCCTTTCCGCATTTTGTGTAACATGATGCAGTTTGCACAATGGCATTAATCAGGCTGTTTTGCATGTTTTATGCAAAGGAGCTCTCAAAAGCATGTGGCTGTAGCATCATTTACACAGAGTAGCAGATGTGTGTGCGAATTGCACGGGATCCACCTGCTTTGGAGTGCTGCTTGCACAAAACACACCCAGGACTGTGATGTGTGCCGTTTTAAGACATGTAAACAAAGGGTGCTGTTTCCCAGCATTTTTAAAAAGCACCTGCTAAGTGTGGCCCATCTTTGGGAGGGAAGCCCAAGGGGGAAAACTCTGATTTGACTGTTCTGATCACTGGCATGGAAGCAGGCAAGAAGCCCATAGAGCTCAAAAAATCCAGACCTCTCAATGTTGGCCCATCCCTGCGGTCCTGGAAGTGCATTATCATACTGGGTGGGGGGAAATGCCCACCTCTTCAGTATCTACTTCATAACCCACCGATGTATGACCTGGGAAGCGCACTTCAGACTTTGGAATGTAGGTGGTAACATGGACTCAACCATCTGCTGAAACCACCAATCTGAGGGCCAAACCAGCTTGCTGGTCTCCCCCAGATGGGCCACAGCACGTTGGGGGCAAACGCTTTTGGGAGGTTTCCCAGCTGTTGTTTTTTTCCAACGCAGATGCACAAAATTCAGTTCCACCCATGAGCAAGTAGTGGAGCAAAAGGCACCGGCGAGCCTCAGAACGCAACCGAACAGATTCTGCTATGTCGGCCCAGCTCCGCAGGGGGTTGCTCTCTCTCTGTGTCGAAGTGATGGGGTCCCACCCCTCTGGATCAGAGAAGTTTGCAGCCCAATTCATGCATGCTGACGCATCCCCGGGTGTGACCACGAGAAACGCTTTGCTCCAGGCACCCATCTGTTCATGTCGCAGCAGAGCAGGTGAGAAAATTATTCACACCCAAACAGTTTCAGTGGATGCTTGGCTGGGGCCCTGGAACGTTCATTTATTTTGCCATAAAAGGAAGGAAACAAGGCTTCAGTGGTCTTGCGTGTCTGCAGAGATCACTGGTGCCAGAACAGGTGACAGACATAGTGGAGGCTCATGGGCAGCCCAATTTCGTCACTACTGAGGCCCAAAGCAACGTTCTGAGTGGCAGGCATCCTAGTGAATGATACGATGTTACATTAGGTCTTGGATCTCTCCCCTGATCTCACCTACAGGGCCTCCTCTCTCTGGCAGAGTTCACTTCACCATGACAACAGGCCAGGAAGTGGCTGATGTGACTGGTAGAGTGAGAATCAGACCAAACAGGACAGAATCCTAGAATAGAAGAGCTGGAAGGGGCCATGGAGGCCCAGGTCCAGCCCCCTGCTGTTGCAGGACACCAAGTCACACCTTCCCACTCAGGTGGCTGTCCAGTTTCTTTTTGAAAAAGGGAGTGCCCACAACTTCCCCAGATAATAGCTTCCATTGTCGTACTGCTCTGACAGTGAGGAAATTCTTCCTGATGTCTGGCCTAAATTAGGTTTCTTTTAAGTACATTGTTCTGTATACTGCACTCTGGGATGAACAAGGAGAGATCTTGCCCTTCCTCTTTATGACATCCTTTGAGGCTGAACATGCCCCGTTCTCCCAGTCTGACCTCATAGGGCTTTGGCTTCACTCCTGAACCATCCTTGTGCCCTCCTCTGAATGCTTTCCAGCTTTTCTTCATCTTTTAAAAACTAGGTGCTCAGAACTAGACACAGCCCTCTCTGGGTGAGCTCTGATTCGTCCTGAGTACTTCAAAGTACTTTGGAATTGTAACTCCTGTTGTCCACAGGGCTGTATCTCTTGCAGCCCTGGACTTCTGGACTCCACTGGACTCCACTGGACTTCTGCTGGAGACCTTTGCTGGCATGGGAGGACAACAAGAAGGAAAGCCTGAGGCCTTTATCGTTTGCCTGAGGATCTCCTAAAGATTTGATGGGCCACTATCTGGAAGTGCCGGATCTGCAACATGGAGGGTCAAGGCTTGGGGTTGTGAGAATCCATCTCTCTTTTGTTTGTTTGACTTCTTCTTGGCTTAGGAAATGAATGCTCACAGAACTCCTGTTGTGCACCAAGAAACCTTTTTCTGCATCCAGGGCAGCAAAAACAAAGCTGCAAGTCATGTGCATAGATGAGGGATGTCACTTGTGGGCTGGATTCCTGGAGGGCACCAGTACGAATGCTCAGCCAGCTCAGTCCCGTCAGGCTTAGGCATGTAAGGAAGTAGGCTAGAGTCTGGCGAGCTAAAAGAGTCCAGTGGATTGCCACCCACGAGGCAGGTTCCCGGGACATGCCCCCTCCACTGGGCCCACCCCTCCTCCTCTGCTCTGGGGAGAAGATGCTCCTTCATATCTCCAAGCTTGATATCTCCAATCTCCATGACTTGATTGCTTATCAGGTCACCAGCAGGAAACTTCATGTTGACATCATGTAGACCACTGGGCTAAAAGAGGTTGCCCACCCCCGGATCATATGGACCACTTGTTCTGACCTGAGGGTCTCCTCCTCCTCCTCCTCCTCCCCACATTGTTGCTCCGGCATCTCACTCTCAGTCCATCAAATTCCAAAATGAAGAGCCAACTAAAAACTTCCTTTTGCTTGGATGATGCTTCATTCCTCCAAGAGCTCGCTGCCTCTCTGGATGCTCTTCCAGATTGCCAGAGTGGGTGGGGATGCAGGTGAGAAAATGAAAAATCTGTGGCATTTTCTCAGAAGAAAATGTCTTTTGAGAAATGTTGGTTCGGCTGCACCCGGATCTTTCAGCTAGCAAACCACATGCCCAGTCCTGGATTGACAGCTGTTGGTAGGAGTTGGAGCTCCTGAAGGACCTGAGCTGAGAAACTTGTTTAAAGCCTGCACGGCCGCTTGCCTTTTGCTGAAACAACAGCGCTGTCCAGAAGAAGCCGCCCTGCCCAGCAGGTGCTGTCCAAGGTGCTGGCCCACCTCGCCATGCTCCTGTTTACTGAGCATCACTGCCAACCCACCCAGCCTTGACTCACCTGTCATGCTGTCCTTCTTTCACAGCCTTCTGGAGCTATTCCTGTCCAAACCCTTAGCCAAAACATCTGGCTTGGAAGATAATATCTCTTAGTTGTGTATCATGTCAAGAAACCGGGAGAGCAGAGTCTTTCCTCCTCCCTACCAGAATTCAGGTTAGTCTGACCGTAGCTAGGTAGCCCTGGGGACTCCCGTTTTGCCCTTAGGACAGGTGGTAAGTGAAGCCCCAAGTCTGCAGTGCCACTGTCTGTAAAGGCAGTCTGAAGGCTTTGTCATGGGCATGAATAGGAGAGGCGCATTATTTCTGTTAGTGGCTTAATGCATTTGAATGGGCAATATTTCTTGGAGAAGGTGGAAATAGCACCCACATGTTTTTTGTAGACTGCTTTCAAGGTCGATGCTACTGTTATGCACAGTGAAGTGTGTGGTTCCATTAAGTAGTGCTGTTCTCACTTCTTCTGATAACCACATTGGTTTCTTTCTGTTGGAAAACAGAGCTGTCTATGCCATACAGCAGTCCAGACTACTCTTCTGCCTCCATTGTGGTGGGCAGCAGCAGCACTGAAGGGAATTTCAGGAGCCTGTTGAACAAGTTGCTTTGGTGTCACCTAAGATCATGGCATCCAGTCCTCTCATTTCCTGGCAAATAGATGGGGAAGAAATGGAGGTAGAGATAGATTTTATTTTTCTGGGCTCCAAGATCACTGCAGATGGGGACTGCAGCCAAGAAATTAAAAGACGCTTGCTCCTGGGGAGGAGAGCTATGGCAAATCTAGACAGCATACTAAAAAGCAGAGACATCACCCTGCCAACAAACGTGCGTATAGTCAAGGCTGTGGTTTTCCCAGTTGCAATGTATGGCTGTGAAAGCGGGACCATAAGGAAGGCTGAGCGCAAAAGGATTGAGGCCTTTGAGTTGTGGTGCTGGAGGAGACTCCTGCGAATCCCTTGGACTGCAAGATCAAACCGGTCAGTCCTAGAGGAGATCAACCCTGACTGTTCTTTAGAAAGCGAGATCCTGAAGTTGAAACTCAAATCCTTTGGCCACCTAATGAGAAGGAGAAGAGCCTAATGGAGAAGAGCCTAATGCTGGGAACAATAGATGGCAAAAGAAGAAGGGGACGGCAGAGGATGAGGTGGCTGGATGGAGTCACAGAGGCGGTTGGTGTGAGCTTGAGTGGACTCCGGGGGATGGTGGAGGACAGGAAGGCCTGGAGGAATGTTGTCCATGGGGTCGTGATGGGCCGGACACAACTTCGTGACTAACAACAACAAAGCCAATGGGGCACTATATCCTCTCCAGGTTTCAGCCTGAACTTTGAAGGTGTTCCTATGGTGCTAAGCTAGATCCCACAAATAGGAGATGATGTAAGAGCTGACACTGGAGCTACAAGCTGCTTCTGGAGGAGGGAGAGTTGGTTGCATGTGGCATGGTGGAGCAATGTATTTCTGTTCAGTTTTGACTGTCCTGTACCCAATTTGCACCTCCCAGAAGCAGCTGACTGCACCCCAAGGCTGTGCATCTCCAAGTTTGCCCAGAAACACACAGAAGGAACCAAACAACCTATCCAGAGCACGACCTCTTGCAAGGAAAAATATCTCCTTTGGAAGGATGTATACAGGCACATTTCCAGTGAAGGGCAAAACAAAGCAACATTTCAAAAGTGCATGCAACTGATGCTTCTGTCTGAGGCACATGTTTTGTGCGAAATGAGATGGTCACCATAGATGTGGGAACCTGCTCCGAGATGGGATTTGGAGAAATTCGGCAGCATTTTGTTCTTTGCTCAGCTAGCCCAAGGGCTGGTCCTGTTGTGTTCTAAGAAGGACAGATGCCATGAGAATGCAGAAAGGAGTGGGGAGCCAGAGGGCTGTCACAACACAGAATGATAAAAGGAGGCGCACAGGGACAGGGAGAACTGCACCCCAGCCTGTTCCTCTTGCTGCTCCTTCTTCCGTACCCGACGAAGCAAGAGAGTGCATCCATTGAGACATTTGCCAGATGTTCTGCAGTTCCCCCAGAGGCGTCCCTGTGCCAGCAGGGTGGATCAGAAGCCCTGCCTGGCCGCGGGTAACAGGTGGACAAATTCAAGCATGGAGATTCATTTATGCAGAGACTGGAAATGCAGGCGGCATCGGTTCCGAGCTGCAAGCACGCGCTCCCACCTGAGTTGCAGGAGGAAGAAGCTATCCGTTACCAAAAAGCCTTGCCCCGCTGTGCGCATCGCCGGGCGGATGTATGGAGAATGCTCAGGGGCTTTTCTACTTTGACTTCCCCGGCAGGTATTATCTATATTAATAGCACATTCAGATGGCCATGGAACAGGTGCTTCTCTCATCAGGGATGCACTTGCTCCCAAGGAAGCTGGTTTGCTGCATGGTGTCACTCCTCTACACGGATCTGTTCACTAGGGCCTGCTGGGGACTCTTTCTAGACTGGGATGATCTACTGATCCGTGGCACTGGGCCACTCCCAGCTGGCTAACAGCAACTCCAAAGAAACTCAGCTCCTTCAAAAGGAAGGCATTGCTTTATTTGAGGCTCAGTAAATGAAAGTGGATTTCTGACTGAAGAGGAAGCAAGGGAAAAGATGGGCAATGCACCACTTATGCAAGTTTGGAGTTAGTTTACGCTTGATTACATAGTTCTCTATGATCCAGTTTCTTCTGTGTATCCTGCATTTGTACTTTAGCCCACAAAGTCTACCAGAGGTATGCTAGTTTATTACGCTGCATGTTCTGCCTACAAATTTAGGAAGCAAATCCTCCTTCCTGACTGGAAACAGTTGATTTTGGAAAGACAAAGTAGAGATGAGCATATTTTGCTCTCCACAATTTGCTGAATGACAAATTGGTTTCAACTCTGTTCTTGTCAAATTAATTTTAAAATGGACCCTTCTATAAATGCTTTGCAAAGGTCATTTAAATTTTTGAAATAATGTTTGGAGAGGAAAGGCGGCCAGAGGGGAGGGTGTTATTTAAGAAATTGTAAACCATCCAGAGAGCCTCAGCTAAGTGAATGGTATTTAAAAGCTTTTACAAATAAATAACTAAGCACCTTATGCGTGGGACTGTCCTTGCAGACAGTCTTAGTGCTTCCATGGGGCCACAATGCAGCTGCTTCTGAGCTCGTTGCCAAGTACCAGCTTGGTGTATCTCACACTCGCTTGGTAAAATCAGTGCTACCTGCCCGGTCACTTCTGGCTCCAGAAAATACATGCTGGTACTTAAAACACCCAGATGGCCTGGAGCCTGAATATCTCAAGGCACTTCTCTTGCAATCTCATCCTCTCGGAATAAATGTTGTATTGGTCTGCTAATATTTACTGATACATATGTCTGCTTAAAGTATTTTCCTGTTGCTTGGAAGTTAAGGCAAGGTCAGCAGAGATGGATTTTCTGCACTCTTTCGACAGCTAGAATTCTGATATTCCCGTGTTGCAAGGATTAACGTCCAGCGCTGATAACATGGCAGGATGAGGACATGACAACACTCTCAATATTTGAACAGGTGGCATTTAGATACCAGCTGGAAATGGCTACATGGGTGGATATCTGGCCTGCTTTAGTGGAAGCATTGTTGTTTTTACCGCTAGTTGCATTTTTACATGCAAATCCATCCATCCATCCATCCACCCACCTGTCTATCTACATCTACTGTAACTCTTCAAATGAATAAAAGGGGATCACACTCCCCCCTTCTTTACTTCTAATGCCTTTGTTTTGTCAAAGTTTATAGCAACAATAAAATAAAAACCCCATCTACCCATTAAGATCTTCTGTTGCATCCTATTAATAAATAATCTAGTAAATAAATTAAAATAAAATAACAGTTAGGGGCCTTTTATTTTAATTTATTTATTAGATTTATATCTCACCTTTTTATCCTCCTCCTCCTCCTCTTAAGGACTTGAAATGTCTTTCATGGTTTTCCTCTTGCTACTCTCAAGTTTATCCTCATAAAAACAACCCTAACCCTAACCTTAAACCTAATTCTAATTCTAACCCTAATCCCCCCTCCCCAATATTTGCAGCTGGTCTGGGTGCCGCATGTGAAGAAGACAAACTACAGCATGTCTGAAAAGCTTCAAAACTGCATCTTAGGTGCATTGATTTAAAGATCTTGGGCCTGTTTAACATGGAGGACAGAAGAATAACAAGTGGTGTGAGAGCAAACCTGAAATATTTGGAGAAAAAGAGATGGAGGGGCTGTTTTCTCTCTTGCCCAAGAAAGTGGGATCAGAAATCAGTGGGTGGGAATTGCAGATTGGGAGCAGACTGGCTAAACATTTGGGGAAAACTTCCTAAATTTCATGAGCTCTTCAGCAGTGGAATAGCCCACTGAGATCTCCTTCTCTTGAAAGGCAATGTGGTATAGTGGTTGGAGTGTCAGAATGGGACTCAGGAGATCTGGTTTGAGTCCCCACTCAGCCATGAAGCTCAGTCAGTCTAACCTCCCTCACAGGGTTGTTGTGAGGATGAAATCCAGAGAAGGCTTATATACATAAACCACCTAGAGGTTCCTGCAAGAAAAAGAAGTATTTAATAAATAAATACTTCTGAGCTGACATTGAATAGCCTTCTTTTAGGGTTGCCTTCATTCAGGAATAAGAAAGCTAGCCCCCACCAGAGTTTTGGACTACAGATCCCATCAGCACATGCCAACATGGTCAAAAGGATTGTGAGAGGTGTATTCCAGGACTTTAGGAGGGCTTCTTAGCCATGACGTGCTTTGGGCTAAGTAGCGGTTGGACTGCAAGACCGCAAAGGTCCCTTCCAAGGCTTCCAAGCCTCAATTTCCATGCTTCTCACTCCCAAGAGGTTCTGGGAGTTTGCTGTACCTTCACTGAGACCTTGTTTTCAGGGCTCACTGCAGCCCCCGTCCTGAGTTCTTTCCACCACTTCAGAACACATCCTGCTTCTTCCGGCACACGCAGCAGACGTTCTAACCCGCAGATCATCACAGGCCGAACTCTTCCCCCTCCTTGTGGACTGGCTGCATGACCACGCCGGCAGGGCAATCACAAGCGCTTGCTTCCATTTCCAAAGCGCTGACCTCAGCCTCGGAGCTGCAGGCCAAGCTCCCACTCTTGGCTGAGTGCCTTTTCATTACATTAGGAGAGAGCTGTATCCAGCGGGATCCTCCATTAAACTTAATACCATTCAAGTTCCCTGGGCAAGTTAAACAAAAATTGCCATCATGTGGGGTCTAATTGAACTACCTCCAGTGTTATTTAGTCCATTTATAGTTCTCTTTTCAATGGCTGCATCTATGTTCCATCCTGATAGTTTGTCACAAGTGAAAGGCAAATTGCTCTGTTTTTCTGGGCATATTAAACTCCTCTCTTGCACTTGCTCTTTCCTCCCTGTACACGCTTTTCTTCCAAAGAGACAACTTAGATGTTTCCTGGAACCAGAGAGACTAAATGGTCAGTTCGTTTAGCACCGAGGCTCCGGAATAAACATTTACTTGGGAGACTCACTCGGCGGTGACAGCCAGGTCACGTCGCTTCCTAGAAGCTCTAGAGGGTGGGTTTTTCACACAGAGGGTCCGAGAGGCGACGAGGGGGGGAAACATCCTGGACTTGGTCTTGACCAATAGGGAGGAGCTGATAGATGAAGTACAGATTAGGGGAGCTCTGGATGCGAGTGATCACTCCATCCTTTGCTTTGAGATCAGAGGACTGGGGCCGTGCAGCAGGGCGAGCACTAGAAGCTGGGACTTCAAGAGGGCCAACTTTGGCCAACTGAAGGCCAGGCTGGGGAAAGTCTCCTGGGATAGGTTACTGGAAGGTAAGCGAGTTGAGGAGGGGTGGATGGCACTCAAAAGGGAGGTTTTGCAGGCGCAAGCCCTGACAATACCTCTAGTCAGTAAGGTGGGGAGGCGGAGGAGAGTGCCGCCATGGATGCGAAAGGAGGTGGTTAGGGGGATTAGACGAAAGAGGAACCTCCATAGGAAATGGGTACTGGGGGAAATAGACAAAAGGGTATACCGGGAGGAGGAGGCCCGTTGCAGAAGGATTCTTCGCAAGGCTAAGGCTGATTATGAGCTGAGACTTGCCAAGAATATCAAGAGCAACAAAAAGGGCTTCTTCCAGCATGTAAATAGGAAAAGGAAGGGGAGACAAGTGGTGGGACCACTAAATAAGGAGGAAGGAGATCCAGTGACTGACATGAGGGAACAGGCACAGATGCTAAATGACTATTTTGCCTCTGTGTTCTCCCCAAAGCAGGACGGGGGATATCCGTATAGGAGATTGGATGAGGCTGGGGACTTAGGGGCAGAGATTAGAGTCACCCCCCTTGAAGTCGAGGGGCTCCTCAGGGCATTGGACATTACAAAGGCGCCAGGCCCTGACGGGTTACACCCAAGAGTACTTAGAGAGTTGGCAGGGGTTCTCTCACGCCCGCTGGCCTCCATTTTTGAGGCCTCGTGGAGAACGGGTGAAGTTCCAGAGGACTGGAGGGTGGCATCGGTGGTCCCAATTTTCAAAAAGGGTAGTAGGAAGGACATGGGGAATTATAGACCGGTTAGCCTTACGTCCATTGTAGGAAAAACAATGGAAAGGCTCATAATAGAGAGAGATCTAGTGATGCTAGATAGGGAAGGGAGGCTGACAGCCACACAACACGGCTTCCGCAGAAACAGGTCCTGCCAGACAAACCTTGTGGAATTCTATGACAAGGTTTCAAGATGGCTAGATGGAGGGGATGCAGTGGATGTGGTATACCTGGATTTCAGCAAGGCCTTTGACAAAGTGCCCCATGATATCCTGGTGGAGAAACTGAGGAGTTTTGGGATACACCAAAGCACTGTCCGGTGGATTAGGGCATGGCTGACTGACCGAAAGCAGAAGGTAACCATTAGCGGGGAATCGTCGGGATGGCAGCCAGTGACAAGCGGGGTCCCCCAGGGCTCTGTCCTGGGGCCGATCCTGTTTAATCTTTTCATTAACGACATGGAAGAAGGGGTGAACAGTCTGCTGATCAAATTCGCAGATGACACTAAAACTGGAGCAGTGGCCACAACTGAGAAGCAGGTACTCCAGATCCAAAAGGATCTGGACAGACTATGGAAGTGGGCAGGAGACAACAGGATGGCGTTCAATGTGGAGAAGTGCAAGGTCTTGCACTTGGGGCATAGGAATAGCTGTCATAAGTACAGGTTAGGGGACAAGTGGCTGGAGAGCAGCACTTGTGAAAGGGACCTCGGGGTACTGGTTGACCGCAGGCTAAACATGAGTCAGCAGTGTGATGCGGTGGTCAAGAGGGCGAATGCCACCCTTGGTTGCATAGCCAGAAGTGTGGCTTCTAGATCAAGAGAGGTATTACTTCCACTCTACATGACTCTGGTGCGCCCGCAACTGGAGTATTGTGTTCAGTTTTGGGCCCCTCATTACAGAAAGGATATAGCCAGGTTGGAGTCAGTGCAGCGTAGGGCCACAAGGATGGTGGCTGGTTTGCAGGGGATGGGGTATGAGGCGAGACTGAGGGAACTGGGTCTCTTCAGCCTGGAGAAGAGGAGACTCAGAGGGGATATGTTGGCAACATACAGGTATGTGAGGGGGTGTCACATGGAGATGGGGAGAGGCCTGTTCTCCCCTGCAGAGGAAGGCAGGACGCGCTCCAATGGAGCAAAGCTCAGGGAGCCAAGGTTCAATTTGGATGCCAGGAAGCACTTCCTGACAGTTAGGACCCCGAGGGCGTGGAATGGGCTTCCACGGGAGGTCGTTGAGGCCCCATCGGTGAGGGTGTTCAAAGATAGGCTGGACATGCACATGGTGGGCATGTCATGAGCGGAGCCGGCTGGTGCCGGAGGTCAGACTAGATGGCCCAGGAGGCCCCTTCTGACTCGCTCTGTTTCTATGTTTCTATGTTTCTATGTTTCTATTTCACCCTGGATTCCGCATGCCATTCGAAACACTTTCCTGCTTCAGCATTGCTTTCCTAGCAGACCTTTGCAGGGCGTTCAATGTGGATAGTGCAAGGTCTTGCGCTTGGGGCACAGGAATGGGTGCCATAAGTACAGGGTGGGGGACAAGTGGCTGGAGAGCAGCACTTGTGAAAGGGACCTCGGGGTGCTGGTTGACTACAGGCTGAACATGAGCCAGCTGTGTGATGCGGTGGCCAAGAGGGCGAACGCCAGCCTTGGTTGCATAGCCAGAAGTGTGGCTTCTAGATCGAGAGAGGTGTTACTGCCACTCTATACGACTCTGGTGCACCCACAACTGGAGTATTGTGTTCAGTACTGGGCCCCTCGTTATGGGAAGGATATAGCCAGGTTGGAGTCAGTGCAGCGTAGGGCCACAAGGTTGGTGGCTGGTTTGCAGGGGATGGGGTATGAGGCGAGACGGAGGGAACTGGGCCTCTTCAACCTGGAGAAGAGAAGACTCAGAGGGGATCTATTGGCGACATACAGGTATGTGAGGGGGTGTCACATGGAGGTGGGCAGAGACCTGTTCTCCCCTGCAGAGGAAGGCAGGACACGCCCCAATGGAGCAAAGCTCAGGGAACCCAGGTTCCATTTGGATGCCAAGAAGCACTTCCTGACAGTGAGGACCCTGAGGGTGTGGAATGGGCTTCCACGAGAGGTTGTTGAGGTCCCATTGGTGAGGGTATTCAAGGATAGGCTGAACATGCACATGGTGGGCATGTTGTGAGTGGAGCCGACTGGTGCCGAAAGTCAGACTAGATGGCCCGGGAGGCCCCTTCTGACTCGCTCTGTTTCTATGTTATTCCTGCTGGTACTCACTGGCTGAATTCACTGTTAGAAGGAAGGAAGGCTGTACAAAAGCCAGCTACTTCTGCCCTGAGAATGGCCATGGGTCTTACAACACTATCCTAATTAATTTACTCATTTATTATATTTATATTCCACTGTGGTTCAAGGACACATGCAGCTCCCTCAGGGGTCTCACCTCCAAACTCAGGCCAGTGCCAGGCTTGCTTCTGTTGGAGTTGGCCCTATTAAAAATAAAAAGTTTTGTATGTTAAAATAGAGAAAGCCTCACCTGCCCTCTTCCCCTCTCCATCTGCAGGGTTTTTCCTTTCTCCTTCCTTCCCCAGGAAAAAGAAAAAACACCCCTAAGCTATGAAATAATCCACTCACTCTCAGTTCCTGATTGCCTAGCCAAAACAGCATTGGCATAATGTTGTAAGCCAGGGGTCTCAAACTCAACTTACCTGGGGGCCGCTGGAAGTAGAGTCTGAGCCTCATCAAGTATTCCACCGCAGTGGTGGTGGGCCGCTTATCCCGTGTTGCTCCTGGAGGCTGGCCCAGGCACCGCTGGCGCACTATCACTAAACTGTGATATCAAGTGGGGGCCACAAAATATCATCTCGTGGCCCATGGGCCGCGAGTTTGAGACCCCTGTTGTAAGCTGATGGGGCAGCTGCACCTCCTTTGCAGTGCAAAATATACCTAGCCAGCTCAAGCTTTGTCTTAAGGAATTTTGTATCTCTGATTGCAAAACCTAAAACCTTTTAAACCTGCAGATTTCTCCTGATTGTTTTATCTGTTATCTGTTACTCAATCCTCTGATGTCATGATGTTTTCCCCCTGATGCCTGTAATGATTCTCAAAGTTTTTGTAATATGCCCCATTGTCCTCACCTTCTCACCCATTCAGAGTCTCAGCACTGCCTTGAAACTGACCCACAGCTTCTCTGCCAGAGAGGGGATTCCTTGGGTGTCCTGTCCTGCCAATAATCTCATGGTACCAAATGTAGTGTCTTCTGTGTGAATCCAAACATACATTCTCCTGGTTCTGCAAATCCGAATTTCCTGACACTTTACTTTCAACATGATGGAGGCCTGTGCCCCTTCAGACCCTGGCCCCACCCAAACCATGACTAAATTCTAAACCACTCACAGTATCGATATCTGAGAACTCTGCAAAGAAGTGTGATCAGTTTGGATTTCTATGAATCCAATCTGTGAATTTCACCTTCAGCCACCTTTTCTCGAGTCACAGGAGTTCCACGGAATTGCAAACCAGAATTTGGGGGTTTCTGAAACCATAAGCAAATGTATTCATAGAAACATGGGCAGTGTGTCAAGATGCTCAGCAAATGTGGCTCTCCCTCTGTAGATTACAGATTATTTCATGAATTTGGGGGTATTTGTGCATTTTTAGGAGTCCGACTTTGTAGAAGTATGAATTTGTACAAAGGTGAACAAATGACAAATCTGACTGGTCAAGGAGTAGACAATGCGAGAAAAGGCGACTAAACATCTAGAAAAAGTAGGCAGAAACAAATTTAATGAAGTCTGCACCCAGGAAAGCGGAACTAAAGAATTAGGAAGTCTCAGTTGCTTCCATTTTCTAAATCCTAAACATTGGAGCGACAGTGCCTAGTACTTTCAGGAAGCATTGGACTGGGAAAACTGTACTTTTTGGGGCACATTTTTCAAAAGTATACTCTTTTCCCTCTTTTGCCTAAAATGAGAAAATGCAGATCTTTCTAAAAGTTTGCCTTTGGAAGTGCACTTTCTGAAAACAAAAGTTGGTTTTCAAACATTGCAAGTCTGGGAACGATGGAATGTTTTTTGAGACTTGTTCTCCTCTTCGTGTGTGCATCAGGACTGCCAAACAGAGCAAATTCAGAAGATTCGAAACTGAAACAAAATTCTTGTACACTTTATATTGCTGATAAGCTGATCCATAGGCTATCCCTCCTCCAAGAAAAAAATAAGCATGATTAAGTTGTATCTAATTTGCATTAAGATTTTGGGGTGTGTGCCATGATTAATGCATAAGGTGACGTGACCACTGCAAGTTAGAGACTACACAAAAAAGTTAAGACACAAAGAGAGAGGGGGGGGGGAGGGAGAGAGGGAGGGAGGGAGGGAGAGTCACATTTCTCCGGAGCCCAAGGGTGAGATTTTGTCTGGTCAGGTGCCTTCATGACAAGACATTGGGGTTCCCCTAGAGTCCACTAGCATAACACATTTTAAAGGAAGTGAATTCCTATAAACTGCTCTCTGGGCAGTATGCAATGAAAACCATAAAACACAACGTGATAAAAAATAGTTTAAAATGAAAGTATAAAATAAAAGCCCAAACCTAGCTACAACCTAGCTGCAGTACAAAGATCTAAAATAAGAGTAGCAGTTTTAAAACCTCTGAAATGGAAGGACTAAAATGTCTGGGGGGAAAAGTCTTAACCTGGCACTGAAAAGAGCACAATGTACTTGGGAATGCAGTGATGGGGCGGTAAGATCTATTGCACAATTTGAGCCTGACTTTGACCTCTAGGGTGAACCACGGTTTTAATCTACTAAGGAAATCTGTGCAGTGGGAAGCCAAAACCCATGAACTTTCTGTGTGATTTGCAAATTTGCAAATTTGCATGGAAAAATACCCAACTTCGCCTGCTTCCGATAGTCCACATGGAAGTCCATTGAGCCCAAATGAGCAGGATATTCCAAGCAAGTGCAGATCTCTAAATGCAGTGCCAAGTGAGCCTCTCTTGGCAGCTCCTTCCAGGTCTGGGGTGCCACAATGGAAAAGGCCCTCTTAGTAGCTGCCTGCCTTGCTTCCTTTGGTGGATGCTCCTAGGGAAGACCACTGAAAAAGATCTTATGATCTGAGCAGATACAACTGGGATGAGGCCATCCCTCAAGAAGCCTGACTTCAAGCTATTTAAAGCTTTGAAGGTGAAGGCCAGTTCCTTCCCAAGCAAAATAGGCCTTTCTTCTTTTAGGTCTGGAGTCAGGTAATTTCAGGCAATTTCCCCACTGTCTCTACTTGGGCTTCCTGGGTTGGACTACATGTCACTTATTGCTTAGACTCAGGATTTACTTTCCACAAAAGGAGCAGGTCCTTCCACAACAGGAAATGCTCTTCCAAGGGAAGGTTCTTCCAACCAGTTTTTGGAAATAGGCCTTTCTACCACATTAATTACCACTCACCCAAGGGAGGCTAGGATCTCCTACCTCACTGAGATTCCCGTCCATTGCAACTTTCCTCCAAGCGTTATAAGAGCTATCTGTGAGCGCATGCTGAGGATGGAGTTCAGTAACATGGATACCTTCAATAAAGCTCAAAAGAAAACCTGCAGTGGATGAGGAACCCCACATAGAAGTTACCCAGCTTCCCTGGAGTCACCCCTTTGAGGAAGTTCTCTTGATTCTCATGTGGCATCTCCAGGGGTCTGAAGGCTCTGCCATGGGGGGCTGGGAGGGAGGAGGGAAACCCACTTCCATCAGCATATCATTCCTGCTGTGGTTGATATGGCTGATTTTATGACATGACCACCATGCATTTTATTGCTGCCTCGAGAGAGTCCCTGTTCCTCTTCTCCTTTTGTTTTGCTCTTCTGAGTCAGCCTGAGGTGGAGAAAGAGCTGATGCAACCACAGCACAAGGGCAGGGGCTGGGGCTGGGGCTGGGGAGGGAAGGATCAAACCTCACTACCACCTATGCTGCAGTCCTGCGGATGGGGAAGAAGCGACACTGAGCGGCCGTGTCTTGCCTGCCCTGTATGTGGAGAGGCTAAGGTGGGGACATCCATCCCATGTCTGGGTCTCTGCTTCCACTTTCCTTCTGACTCTAGCATTCTTTGGATTTTTCCTGAGATTCTGCTGGGGTTTAGAAGCTGTTTAATGGGTTTCTTCTTTAAAGAACAGACTGAACAGCTGGGGGGTTGCTAAGGGGGTTGCTAAGCAAAAGACGGAGAGAATCAATACGGCATCCAAGTGGCATTGCCAGGCCAGATTCTGTGGTGAGTGGCTACAAGCCCCTTCAGCTGTCTGGTGTGTGCTCTCAGCCTGATAGTTCACCCCATCAGCAGCAGGAAAGATTTCAGAGGCCTGTTATGTCTCGGCAAGTTACCGCATTTCTT
The DNA here is from genome assembly GCA_023646645.1 of Varanus salvator macromaculatus. Classification (NCBI taxonomy): domain Eukaryota; kingdom Metazoa; phylum Chordata; class Lepidosauria; order Squamata; family Varanidae; genus Varanus; species Varanus salvator. The sequence goes on along the minus strand of JAIXND010000802.1, from coordinate 8,431,423 downwards.
CTTTCAGGCAAATCAGCTTCACTCATTTTGATTTTGACGCTAGCCTCTTTCCCTTTCTGCCTCAGGTACAACACTCCCCTTCTGTCCCCCTCTCTGGTCCCACTACTGTGGGGCCATGCCCTTCTCCCCCTCTGCCTCATTTCATTGCAGGCCCTCCAGTCTTCCTGTTTGATCCTTCCAGTTTCAGGTCGGCCCCTTTGTCCACTCTGATTCATTTCCTGCCCTTCTTGCTTCTTGCCCTTGCGGCTCTTCCACACCTCTTTGGAGTTATGGTGCAGAACAGGCTAAATATGAGCCAACAATACAATGCAGCTTCAAAAAGGACAAATGCTATTCTGAGATGCATCAATAGAAGCATTACTTCCGAATCATGAGAAGTAGTAGTTTTCCCCATGCTCCTCACTACTCAGACTTCATCTGGAGTACTGTACCCAGTTCTGAGCACCAAGAGTTAAGAAATAGGCAGAAAAATGAGAAAGGGTCCAGCGGAGGGTAATGGAAATGATCCAGGGTTTGGAAACGCTGCCCTGTGAGGAGAGGCTGAAGGAACTGGGCATGTTCAGCCTTGAGAAGAGAAGACCGAGGGGGGGCATGGTATCCCTCTAGAAGTCCCTCAAAGGCTGTCACAAAGAGGAAGGTCAAGATCTCTTCTTGCTGATCCCAGAGTGTAGGACACGGAATAATCAGCTCAAGCTGTGACAACCCAGGTTGAGACTAGACACCAGGAAAAGCTTCCTCATGGTCAGAGCAATAGGACCGTGGGACCAGCTGCCTGGAGAGGTGGGGGCTCTCCCACACTGGAGACATTCAAAAAGACACTGGACAGCCGTCTGAGTGGGGTGGTGTGACGTGGTGTCCTGCAACAGCAGGCGGTTGGACCAGGGGAACTTCAGGGCCCCTTCCAACTCTGCTATCCTATGGTTCTATGACTCCTTTCTCTGGTTCTGCTGCATCTCTCTATCCTGCCTCTAATGGGTAACCTTTGCTTTGCAGGCAGCGGGATAGACCTTTGGCAGACTGCTGCTTCCGCTACCTCTGTGAAGGAGGCAGCCTCTTCTCCCTGTGCACAGGCACCCTTTGATCCTGGTGCCCGACGCAGTCCTTGGTCTGCCTCTGGGTTTCTCTCCGGTTTGGCCTTGCTCCATCTGCTCTCTCTTCCGGAATTAAAATTCAGGTGATCCCCTCACCCGAGGCTGCGCTATCAACCATTCCGAGCAGGAGCTTTGGATGGTTCTTTCCCCTCTCCTTTCTTTGCTTCCCACAAGTGAGCGACTTTATCTGACAGCAAGATATGGATTTCTCCCCTCCAAAGGCACGGCCAAGTTTGGTAGGTCTATGACCTTTCCAACCTTGGTAAGCAGCTGGCAGGGATGGATTCTCTGCACTGGGAAATGTCAGTGGGAATGCACTGGGGAGATTCCACATGGGGAAGGGTGATGGGTTCTGGAGTAGGAAGAGGAGTGAGAGAAGGGAGTGCATGAAAGCAGCAATGAATGCAAACGAGTTTGGATTTGGATGCATTTCTGCCAATAGCAGAGCAGACTTTCTCAAGTCTGCAGAATGCCACATTCCACATTTTTCAGACTCCCCTTAACTAATGCTAATTTAGTCACAAGAAAATACAAATAAAAAACATTGAAAATGCTCATGTCCTCCCTAGAATAAAGCATGACAAAGCATAATTTGCATGGCGGAGGAGATTTGGGCATTGGCGGAAGGCTGAATTTCTGCAAATCCACAGGAATACATTTGCACAAGATCCAATTCCATCATAAAGCAGAAGAACAAATGAAAGGCATTTCAAAAACCAAAAAGCAGATGAATGAGATTGTGCATCCCTAGACACACCTGATCCTTTTGCACTGAGGACTGAAAAAGCATTTAATTTAACTCTGGCTTAAGTATGAATTTGACACTGTATCTCCCTGTGCAAACCCAGATTTCGCCAGCCCTGTTGCACAGTATGGCAATGATGGGATTTGTAGGGCTCACTCTCCTGCAGGGTCTTCTTTGATGTGGCACCAATATAGACCCAATCACAGGAGCTGCACTGTCCATTATGGGCAGTGTGATGCAGAATAGCAGAGAAGGAAGTAAGATGAGTTCACCTGTGAGATATTCTGCATCACTCCCTCATCTCCTATCTCAGGTTTAGATCAAATGGCTTTTTGCTCTGTCTGGTTCATCAAAGATTTATCTGCTGAAGCACAACACAGGGGAGCCAAGGCCCGAGCCTCCCAGCTCAGTTTCCTCCAAAGCGATAAGGTGCTTGATTTTTAATCCCTTTTGCTGTAGTTGGCCTGTTTCTTGGCCAGTTTTCACCACTGTGATACAAATACCCCTGGTTCTCAAACACACACGCCACTCCAGTTCCAAGCACAGATACTTGGATGTGCTCACCAACCCCAGGAAATTTGCAGCCACACATTGCTTTAGTTCTCTGGGAAGGGCCTTGTGTCTGGTAGGAACTGCTTGGATTTTGCACCCTGTTCTGCCTTAAGTCTTCCATGCACTCAGCTCATCGGGAAGCGGAGAGACGGTTGTGGCATCAGATCTGTTGCGAAAGGAGGTCTGTCCAACTCGTTCTGGTGCTCCATCTGGTCTGAGCCCCACCATCTACCAGTTCCCTGTTTCCATTTGGATGAGCCACACGGGAATTTTCAGGAATGTGTTCCATCAATGTCTTGTGCATCTTCAGGAGTCCTTTATTCTGCTTTATTCTGCCTATTGGTGGAATTTGCCTTTTTTAATATGGGCATGTATATGCATGCATTAATTGAGATCAGTGCCAATTTGCACCAGTGCTAATGCCCACTTGCACCAAAGTGTTTTGGGTTCCTTACAGGGAGAATTGTAGTTATTATGATTATTTCTAATGCAAATTAGTATAACTCCTCCCCCATTCAAAGAAAAGCATCCACAGGTCAGTGGAATCCATGGGAGAAATCATTAGTCCATTGGAAATACTCTCAAAAGAAAAAAGAAAAAAAGGAGGACATTTTTAAAGTATTATGCAATGCTTTGCTGAGGGAAATGCGCTGGACCAGGTTGAAAGTTTTGCTCCTGGTACAGAAAGTCGTAATCAGCTTGGGATCAGCATACTTGAGAGAACAGCTTCTCCTTTAGCAACCTGCCCTGTCACTGAGATCAAGAAACAGTGGTCCTGCCTGGACTTATGGCCTGGTGGAGCTCACTGAGAGAAGGGCCTTCACTGCTGTGGCCCCTTTTCCATGGAACGCCCTGCTTCTCGGGGCCAGATGAGCACCAACACTGCCATGTTTTCCTGAACGAAGCAGACAGTTTTGTTCAGGGCTTTTTTTGTCATAGAACGCACCGGGACGGTGTTCTGGCACTTTTGTTTGACGGATTTTTCCAAGTGATTGTGAATCGCCCTGTTGGGCATAGCAGGTCAGCGGCAGAAATCATTAACATAGTGCCTGCGGGCTGCGTGTGTGTCCGCGCTGGTTGTGAGGGCACTGCTTGGCTCAGGACACTGCTCGGCTTGGGATGCTGCTCGGCCTGGGATCGGTCGTGTGGTCGCGCGCTGAGTGCTTACTGCCAGCGGTGACCATTATGTTTGTGTGTGTAGAGTGACTGGCTAGGTGCAAAAGGTAGATAAGTTCTTTATTTCAAAAAAAGTTGGTGAATTGAAAATCTTTTTTAGTGTAAAAGGGTGACCCCAAGACAAGAGTTCTGGCACCTTTTTTTTTTTTAAACAAAAAAAGCATTGGTTTTCTTGATTTCATTTGTACAGTACGTTTTAGTCTTGCATTTGCTTTACCTTCCTCTTGTTCACTGCTTCAGAGTCTCCAAGTGCAGAAGGATATCAGTCTTATGGAACGGATGGACAGGAAGAGAAAATACTGACCACAAAGCCTCTGGGCATCCATACCTTGGCCATCTCGTTCCTGCCTAGTTATTTGCTGCTACTCCCCCTCCCTGCTACCGACGGGCTCTGGACTTACACGCACACACAGACTCTTTCCCACTCATCCCTAGGCTGAGCAACACCCGAATACAGAGCAACTCAGTTGCAAGTACTTCCTACCATACCCAGGAATACAGTGTGCAATTCCAGAGCATTACTTAGTTCAGTGAAGGAAGTAATAGCATTAGGCATGGTGAGTTCATTTGCTGGTGCAGTAGCGCCTTCCCTTCCCCCATTCTTATGGTGTCATTAATTACCGCCTGGGGGCTGGCCGTGAACTTTTATGACCTTTTTAAAAGAACGTTGCTGGCGATGATTTTTTGTCTCCCATAAGCAGGGTTTTTTTTAAAACCACTCAATTCATGTGTTGACCTCCAAGTGAGAAAGGAAGGAAGGAAAGAAGAAGGGGAGGAAGGAAGGAGAGAAAGCTGTTCTCTGCTCTTGTTTCTGAACTGGAATGAATTTATCCTTCCTTGCCAAAAAGAAGGTCTCTGGCTGCACAACCTTTGTTCGCAGAGCATTCACAGCTGTCCTCTTGGCTCGGTTTGCTTTGCAAGAATGGGCCAGGCACAAGAGGACATCTTCAAAAGGAGAAGTTTGGACTCCATCAGGTTCCATCCAGGCCTTACTGCCCCTGGACTTTATGCAAATTCCTTTGCTTAAAAATATGTAAATTGCAGCCTGCTTGGAAAGAGGAAGCTGCTGGAATTTCCTTAGCTGGCCGGATCCAATTCCCAAATGGATTCCTCTCCACCTCTCAGTGGCTTCAGGCTTGGATGGTTTTAAGATGGGATTAGGCACATTCATGGAATGTGAAGTCAAGAAATGTGGACCTTTAAAATGTTGAGGACTAGCAGCTTGACACATGTGCTCAGCAGGAAAACAAGAAGGAATGGAGGTCTATTTAGCATGGGATATGTTTTTCCTTGCCTGCTGCTGTTTCTCCTTCCCCCAAGATCTCCTTTAGCCCTTCTGCAAGATAGGCAGGATGGAGAAGGTAGAAAGCATTTCTGCTACAACAGCTGCTGGAAAATTTACAATGCGCACTTCATAAACCTAAGTGTTTCTCAGACAGCTGTTGGTAAACATTACAAATTATTCTGTCTCATCTCCGGTGCAGAGCTTTCTTGCGCTATCTGGCATTGAAATCCTGGAGTGAAAAGTACATTATGGACTTCCCTCGAAGAGGAATGGATTGCTTTTAAAGAGAAAGAGGATGAAAAGGGCAGGATGTTGGGAAGTGAATGTCCTCCAGCACATGAGAAATGTGCGTCATTTCATAAATCAGTTTGAACTTGCTCTGCATACAATCCCAAATGTGAACACGGCTGGTGTGCATTTTTCAAAAGGGTGCAAATTCCAAATGTGTACTCCTACTGGAAAAATGAGTATTTTAAGGAACGCACACTTGAAAATACACATTTCCCCCCAAATGGCGCATTTTCACACTTAAGTTCATGAGGAACAGCATGTGCTTTTGAGAAAGATGGGCAGAACCTGGCATATTCCCCACTCAAAAGTAAAAAATAAGATTGCAAACAAGAACTGGCATAAGAATTGGCCAGACAGCGGTATGGATATGTGAGAAACCCAGTGGAGTGTGAAAATCCAAACGCTTTTCACAGTTTGGCCTCCCCAGTCTAGTTTGGCAGCCTGACTCTGCGGTGCGAGTCTAGTCAGCTTGCAGACCTCCATCTCCAAGACGCACTGTGAATTGCGCATTATTTATTAATTTATTTTGTTAGTTACATAAATGTGTGTGGATCACCAGGGGCCACTAGGTTGCAGTGCAAACAGTAATGATTGCATTTTTCATCCCTTCCTCTGGAGAACTATTCCAGAATGCTTGATTAGAGTCAGGATTAAACTCAGTGGGATCCATCCCCACTTACCTTTGTTGTGTGCTCAGTCTGGTCTTACAAAGGGCGCCGAGCCACTAGGAAGTCTGCACATGCTTGCAGAACTCCAATTACATGATAGTTGATCTTCTCCCATGAAGAGCAGCAGTGCAAACAACGGCTGCCATGTGGAAGAAGGACACTGCTTGCAGAACAGTTTCGTGGGCCTGCAGGCCTTGTGTGTGCAGCAGGAACGTGGTCTCAGGGCTGCAAGTCTACAGAACCCAGTGGATTCCTGCCCACAAAGCAGGTTACTCACACTTCCCTACAGGCTTCTGTTTTGATTAGATGCTTCTCCTCCACTCTTATAACACAAGAATGCAATGGGATTGTCCATGAAACTGATTCATGGAAGACTCAGGGCAGACAAAACAAAGCCCTTCACACAGCACAGAGGTAAACCATGGAATTCACTGCCAGAAGGTATTCGGAGGCCTTGGAAAGGGGGTTGGACAAATTCAGGGAGGTGGAGAAGGCTACTAGTCCTCATTGTTCTATGCTACCAGAGCACTGGCCTTCTTATGTTCTTATGCTATGTAAAAGAAGATGACACACAGAAAGTTCTTTTGCTTTGTTCCACCACATTTGGAAAGCAACTTCGATAAAATCCCCACCACTCTAGCTTTGCAGCAAAGATATTTGAGGTGGCACATTCCTCCATCTGCTCTCACGACTGGTGCGGTCACACTGACCCATGCGGCAGAGCAACTGCTTCACTCAGTTCAAGATGGGCTGTGAAGATGCTGACGTCTGACAGCTAAACACAAAGTGGTGGGAAAGTGTGTTCCAAATGTATCTTTCTGATCCCACATTTGCAAGTGTTTTCAACATTCCCCATTTATGGACTGGATGCAAAGGCATGAGAGTGAGGCATTGCAGACTTCTTGGTTTGCAACATTAAGGATGCTTTCAAACTTCAATCTGAAGGACTGTTTTTACCCTGTAATGCCTTCTGTGCTTCACACTGTAGCACCTGAAAACAGCCTCCTGCAAGTTGAATCTTCCCAGGCACTGGAGTGACATTTGAGGCCTTCCTCAGAGAGAGGCTTGGAGGGTGACAGCAAGACAGAGAGCCTTTGACAGGTTAAGGAAACTATGATAACGTGTGCACAAAACTTTGGATATAATATTGAATTAGAAAAGTGGCAAAAGCTGTGGGAGAGAAACATTAAGGTAACATTAGCAACTTCATATGAAGAAAACCCCTTATAAAATGTTTTGTAGATGGTATCTGTCGCCAAATAGATTAGCTAAGATGTTTCCAAATATGTCAAATGGATGTTGGATGTTGGAAATGTAAACATAAATTGGGTACTTTCTATCATATGTGGTGGACTTGTGATAATGCGAAAAAATATTGGATTAAAATACATAAATGGCTTGAGGAAATGCTACAAAAATCCTTAGTTTTTAAACCGGAAGTCTTCTTATTAGGCATTATACCTGTTGATATTAGTAAACAAGAAATGTACTTGATCTTACGTGTAATCACTGCGGTGAGGATTGCATTTGCGGAACACCGGAAAAGCGAAGAACGACCCACCGACGAACTGATCCTAAAAAAGATCTTGGACTGTGCAGAAATGGATAGATTGACTTTGTCATTGAAGGAGAAAGCAGATACTGATTTCTATCAAACTTGGGACTCTTTTTATCATTGGCTAGAGAAACGGGACTTTATATGGATTCAAATCTGTTTCCAAGTTATCACAAATGCAAAAAATGTGGGGGCTGACCCAACAGGTCCGATGTCTCTGATGATTGATGTTGTTTTTAGTTTTTCTTTGTTGTAGGGTTATTTTGAATAAAACTTATAGAAAAGAGAGAGAGAGAGAGAGCCTTTTCAGTGGTGGCTTGCCAATTATCCACACTGAAGCCCACCTGGTACCAATACGGTCATCTTTTTGCTGCCAGGTTAAGATCACCTTTTACTCTGAGACAGTTAAGGGTGTTTAATAATATATGATGTGACATTTGCATCACCTTGGTCTTTTTAACACATCTAATATTTATTTTACTGGCACATCTTTTCATTCTTTGAACTGTTTTAAATTTTGTATAATGAAAAGAGAGGTTGGATTTCATTGTGTGTATTTGGGGTGCTTATGTTATGAATTGCAAGCAAAAAGGATGAACCTGAAACTGTCAAACCTTGGGCACATTCTGATAATATGCCCTGGATAAGACCACCAATCTAGGGAAATCAAAGGCAGAAGAAGAAGAGGAAGACCAGTTAAGAGATGGACCAATTCCATAAAATCTGTCTTGAGATTACAAGAGCTGAGCAAGGGGGTCCATGGATAGAACATTTATTTATTTATTTATTTATTTAAAAATTTATAGGCCACCCCATCACAACAAAGCCTCGGGGCGGCTTACAACATAGTTAAAGGTAAAGGTAAAGGTAAAGGTTTCCCCTTGACATTAAGTCCAGTCATGCCTGACTCTAGGGGGCGGTGCTCATCTCCGTTTCCTGGCCGAGGGAGCCAGTGTTTGTCCGCAGACAGTCTCTGGTCGTGTGGCCGGCATGACTAAACACCGAAGTGCACAGAACGCTGTTACCTGCCCACCGAAGGGGTACCTTTTCATCTACCTGCATTTGCATGCTTTCGAACTGCAAGGTTGGCAGGAACTGGGACGGAGCAATGGGAACTTGCCCCCTTGTGCAGATTCGAACCGGTGACCTTTTGATCAACCAGCCCAGCAGCACAGCGGTTTAACCCACTGCGCCACCTGCAGTCCCACAACATAGTTAAAACAATATATAAAACAGTACAAAATTTTAAAATAATTTATCCCACCCACCCAGCGAGGCATCTCGGCAACAAAAATTAAATACCTCTTACCAAATAAATAAATAAACCACCAACAGACACCCCAATAAATACAAATAATAAACATACATAAATCAATAATAAAACCACATAAACTCAAATAAAATCAACATTAACAATTAAAATAAGACTGAAATAAAAAGGTCTTCGCCTGGTGCCGAAAAGCATATAATGACGGTGCCAGGAGAACCTCTCCAGGGAGCGCATTCCATAATTGGGACGCCACCGCCAAAAAGGCCCTTTAGGATGGCTTTCAATCACAGGGTCACCAGAAGTTGGATTGACCTGATGGCATGTCACAACAATACTTTGTGAATGGCTGTGAACTGCCTAGAAAGTTTTGCCTCTTGGCTGGTACAAAAATTGTCTATCATCAAGACTAACAAAGCCATGATCCAGTGCAATTGTGAGCAAAGCTTCCAAATTTCCCAGGACCTATACAAGACTATAGGAAGAACTACTGTTGGATCCTTTCAAAAGTCTAGCGAGTGGTATGTAAGAATCCAGTTTCAGGGTGAGAATCTTTTGAAGTGGTCCGGAGCTCCCTGGCTTTGGACCACTTCCTCTCTGTCCTAAACCTGACTTACCCTGAATATTCCTGTGGACATCTGATAGGCAAGTCCAACTCTTGTGCAGGTAAGATTAATGAGGACAGCTTGTGCACATGTGACCTCTACCTCCATGCACATGACTTGTGGTCATTGCAAAATTTTGGGACACCCCAAGGGCAGTTTGTCCATGCAGCTGCTTCTGAGAAGCTAACTTATCTGCACCAGCCAAATTGAACATCACCCCAGCCTGGACTGGACCACATTGTTTCTGCTAGTCACACTGTGATTAAAAATGAAAAAAGCCTACAGGATACGAATGGTGGTGACCTGAAGGAAGCACTGAGATGGGGAAATCGGAGGGATTCTAACTGAGATGTTTAAGAGTTAAGCACTGAACACTTGACTGGATGAACCTGTTAATTTTGGATCCTCCCACATTTGGCATTGTTTAAAATCTTGCCTTCATCTGGTACCAATCACGGAGAAGGAAAAGATTGCAAGCTGCACTAAATTCTTATTCAAAGCAAGATGAAATGAGATTCTGAGGCATCTTTCCTCTCCTAAAGTTCCAGCGTGACTGTTAGGACTGGCCTGAGACCTCTCGGAAGCTCTTTGCCTGTGCGATGAGGCAGAACAAGTGAAAGATGCACACAGGGGTCGTTCTCCCAGGCTGTCATGTGGGCACAAACTCTGGCCTTGATTCCCCTTCCCTGGACTCAGAGGAGAACTCCAAGTTGCCGGGAGCCATCTCTCTGTTTCCTCAGGAGTTTCCAAGGCACAAGATGTGACTATATCAGACACACTGCTTTCTCAAGCACAGGAGATGCAGTTCCCACCAGCCCCATAGGGAAGGAGCCACTGGCTGCATAAATAGCCAATGGCCATTAAGTGACAGACGCTGCCTCAGAGGGGCTGGAATTAGCATCAGGTCCCAAACAGCCAGCCCTCATGAAGTCTCCAAGGGCCTCTGCATGGCGCTGAGACAACAGCTCTTCTTGAGCCCTTCCCAGCCAGCATAGGTCTCTCTCCTGTCCTGCATTTCTGCTTCACTGGACTTGTGTCTCATCCTTCTCACAAGTGCAGCTACTTTGGACAAGCTCCCAGGGGAACCTTGAGCAGAGCTAGGCAATCTTCAAAGCATGTCCTAGAAAGCAGGGTCAGGTGTAAACTGGGTCTTTGTAGGGCCATGGAGGTCTCCAAGAGAAGACAGAGGTGCCCTGAATAGCAGCCTGACTTAGAATAAGCACCCAGTTAGGAGGTGGACCTCCCAGGGGGACCACCCAGCTGTACTCTGACATGAATCCGGAGCTGTAATGCAGAAACTGGTGAAGACCTTGGGCTGATCCCAGGCTGACGGCTAAGCTCCAGGTTTGAACTGAAGAGCAAACTACAACCAAGGGGCAAAAGAGCAGGTCTAGCAGGAGCTGCAGTCCACATTGGAGCCAGTGCGTAGCGGTTGGAGGATCTGGTTGGGACTTGAGGGGTCTAGATGGTAGTTTCCATTCAGCTATGCTCACTGGGTGACCCTGCATCAGTCCTTTGCTCTCAGTCTTGGCTACCTCACAGGGTTGTCGTAAGGACTATATGGAGAGAAGGAAGAAGACTGTGCAAGCTGCCCTGGGTTCCTCCGAAGAGGGAAAAAATGCAGGTAGTGGTAGTAGTAATTTCACACTATTGACTCTTAGTTGGGAGCCAGTGTAGCATAGTGATCAGAGTGTTTTCAGGACTTGGGAGATCAGGGCCCTAGTCCCAGCTTAGCCCTGGAGCCCACTGTGTACCTTTGGGCCAGACTCAGCCTGCCTCAGGTCTAGCCTGCCTCATAGGGTTGTTGTGAGGATAAAACAGAGAGGCAGATTGTGTAAGCTGCCTTGTGTTGCTTGGAGAATAATAGGAGGAAGAAATATAATGCACCTCTCCATCCTGCTCAGCTCCTGGTGAATTCCTGTTCACAGGCAACCTGATAATTCCTGCCCCGCAACAACGGTGGATGGGTGTGTATTCTCACGTGACAAAGGGATAACAGGCTACGTTCTTGAGGTGGTGGGAGAGAAAAGCATGTTTCCTTTAAGAGCGGGCATGTGTGGAGACCAGGAATTCTGCACGGATTGTCCACGCAGGAGACAGATCAGCCGGAGTCATGAAAAAGACCTCGGTGCCTGGGGCATTTCTCCCTGTTTCCCCCTCTGGGGGGGAATGTGCCAGGACCAGAGTGACGTGATGGAAAATCAGTCCGAATGAATGAGGTCACCTGCTTTATAAATAATTGTCTGATGCAGATTGTTGACACAAATCCCTCTCCCTCACACTTCCTATCCCCTGCCCCCCATCTGTGGGTCAGTTGGGGGGAGTCAGCATGAAAGAGGAGGGAGGGAGGGGAGGGGAGGGGTCAAAGAGTGGAGGGAGATGAAGGAAGGAGAAAGGATGGATGGATGGATGGAGACCACAAGGCAGTGCTTGTCCCCTCAAAACCCTGTCCATCCATCCCATCCCATCACTCCATGCGGTGTTGACTGGGCACTGCTGACATCAAGATGGATCCTGCAGAGTTTTCCTCCACCTCTAAGCCACCACTGTGATGGAGGCAAAAGAAGTGGCTCATGCAACCAGGCAGTATCAAAAGTTAATCCTGCAGATGTGGCCCTTTGGAATGAATGGGAATTCAGTGCACCATAACGAACCCAAGCCCCTTCCTTTCCGTGGATCTGCTCTCACTTGGCAGGCTGCCCGCAGAGGTTGCAGGGGATCTCTGTCGTGGGGTGATTGCAAATTATGGAGGAGGTCTTTGCATGCTCGGAAGCTCCCAATCAGCCCCAAACTTGCTCACGAATTTGCAATGCATCGAGCCAGGTTTACTGCAACGATGAGCATGATGAATGGACTGATTTTGAGCAAAGAATGGAGTAATTATGACATTTGGCAGGATCAGTCTTCATGCTTAATGACAGCAGTGCTTCCTCTGTGATCATCACATGCTATGGACGGTCCCAGCTACACTGAAGCAAGGGATGCTAAATCCATTCAGTCTGTGCTTCACGGATTGTCAGGCAGCTGTCTGCTTGTTGACAAACGTGGATTTTGTGCAAATCCATGCATGCAGAAATTCACACTTCTGGGAGTGTATGGATCCCCTAAAAATACGCAATGCCCCCATCCACACGTCTTCCTGCTTTAATTTATGGCGGAAAAGGTTTCAGTGAGTGTTCTCAGATTTGTTTGTATTTCTTTTGCGGGGGAAGCGGGGGATCAGCTCTGTAAGCTTGCAAAATGTGTACAAAGCAGGAAAAGCCATTCTGACGCAGAATCCGCAGGCCCCAGTCACAGAAATCCAAGCTTGTCTGAATCCTTTGCAGATTTCTTTGACGTCCCCCGTGTGGCACAGCAGACTTTTTTCAAGGAACCGACTCCAGGTAAAGCCAGGTAAAGCCTTTGGGTTTGCGTTGCCTGGCAAGGCTTGGATGACAGGAAGGTGGCATTGCAGAACTGTTGGCTCCGCTTTCCTGCCACCGGCTCAGGGAGCGTGGCTGCAATGCATTCTTTCTGCAGCATTCGATACCTGGGCAGCACAAATGCAGATGAACTCAAGGCTTGGAGGTGGGAGGGGATGCAGCAGGAGCCGCCGCGGCACACGAAGGCCGATTGAGGTCAGCGCCTCCACAAGCAGGCTGGGGGTGGAGGGTGAAGCGGTGCACAGTCAGCTTGGATTGGCAATGGAGACATCTGGAGTGACCAGACGTGGGTCCCAGTGGGCGTTGTTAAGAGCTGCATTATCATTTCTAGCAGCTGGAAGAGACCGGTCAGAGCTGCATGGCTGTTTTGGGAAAAGACGGGGAAAGAGTCCCTTCCTCCCTCCCCTGAACCCCACTTCCACCTTTTTGAAAATAATTAAAGACTCCAAGTGGGAGATTTTGCAGCTCATAACTGTTTCAAAATACAGCTTTGTGCTTCCGCAGGTGACTGGGAAATGGAACAGCTCTGTGCTTTGACATTCAGCCCCAAGTAAGATGCAAACTGAAGGTCAGGGTTGGCAGCTGATTGCATCAGGCTGGGATTGGGATCTTTGTGGGTCCAGGTGGGAGTGGACTGGCCCTACGTCATCAGACCCTGTAGGGTGGATAGCTGCAATTGCACCCTTTGGCCATTAATACTGGGTGGCGCTGAAGTGCAGGAGTGAATGAGTGTGAGAGTAGGTTGAAGTTCTCCCCTCTTATCAGCAGCTGGGGAGATGGGGCTGCATAGCTCAACGTGGCAAAGCCCCTTTTGGCATGCAGAAGGTCCATGTTTGTGGAAAATACTCCTGCCTAAGACTCTTTCTAAGGTAGCTTGTGCTGCTCTCAATGTCCCGTTCTGTTCTTGGGATGTCTAGAGGCAGATCTGGGCTGGGGCCTTGAAGAAGCTGGGCAAGAACCTGTCCTCGGGCCACCAGCCAGTGCTGGCTAAATGAGAGAATGGCCAAGCGGAGCACCACTAATGCTAGGCTCTGCTCAACAGGGGATAGGCTGTCCCCGTTGCTTCAGACTCTCCACCAGAACTGCTGCAATCCCAGACATGTTCTTTCAGGCCAAAGAGGGCATGGGCTCAGACCCATCTATACCACGGATCCTGCTCTGATCCAGAGGCATCATGGGATGGCTTCTTCAGAGCTGTGCCTTCCAGAGCCAAGTCTTGGAATGGAGTCCCAGCTGAAGGTGGTTGGATCATCTCCAACTCTGAGGGAACCTTGGCAGGAAGGATTATCTCCTACATCAAGGCTGCTCCTCGGCTGGCATTTAAAATCTCCCCCCAAGAAGTGGCAGGGAGAGTTGGACCCGCCAAGCCAGGACTCAGTGGGATGTGCGAAAAGGCATCCTTTTTCATTATGATGGGATTCATAACTCACATTCATACTGTACGCGGGAACGGTGCATATCCCAGCTTCATCCTGCAGGGATTTCTCACTGGTCCTTGTGCTCAGGGCCGAGCCAACACCACTGTGCTTTCAGAGATGGTCCCCAGATGGAAGACTTGTGTGGAGAGATGGAGAGAGGGGATGAAAGAGAGAGCCACAGAGAGCTGCATAATGTGTAAGACAGGCAGGTGAAGAGAGATCCCCCCCACAACACGCACACAGGAAGAGGGGGGGAACATATGCCCATGCGCAGAAAGCCAGAGACAAAAGACAGACCCAGAAATGGAGGCATAGTGAGACAGACAGAGAGCTGCAGAGAGTGTGAGTGAGTGAGAGAGACAGACAGACAGACAGACACACAAAACAAAGTGCTTCTCAGCCTGCTTCTCCAAGAGGCTGCAGGTAATGGAGGTTTAACCATGGATGTTCTGAGCAGCACTGTGGAGCAACGCTGTAGCGATACAGTGGGGACAGGGTGGCATCGTGCGGATTAAACAGGCTCCCATCTGCACTACATCTGGCCAGAGGACAGAGTGAAAGCAGGGGATGGGGGGCTTTGCCTGGGTTGGACCTGGAGCCCAACAGGATTAGTGCCCCGGCAGCATCTTGCCCAGTGTCAGTTCAGACTTCCACTCAGCTTCGCGTTCATTCCAAGGCCTCAGGCTGGCTCTTCTCTTCTCTTCTCTTCTCTTCTCTTCTCTTCTCTTCTCTTCTCTTCTCTTCTCTTCTCTTCTCTTCTCTTCTCTTCCCCTCCCCCACCCCCAATTTGGTATTGACATTAAGCAAGTCCCCCAGGCACTCCAAAACCTCAACAACTGTGGGGCATTTAATAAACTTGACAGCCAGCCGAGCTTGGCATTCCCGTCGTCAGGATTCCCTGTGTTTTCCTGCATCATTTCTTGGATGGAGGGGGTGGGGGAGACTCTTGCCACCCACCCTGTGTGGGACTGTTTTGCCAAAGGTGGCTGGAGGGCATGGGGGTGGGGGAGGAGCAGGAGGAAGGGAAAGGGGGCACATGTGAGAGAGATCTAAGTGCTTCAAAAGATCACCTTGAAGGCAGGTGCCCATCTGCTCCATCCTGGGGGTGATTGAACAGGTGGCATTATGCAGGTAAGCTGCAGGTTCTTCCGGCGCTCCCCCCCATTCTCTCCCCTGTAATCCAGTCTGCTTTCCCACCCACCTTTGCCTCCGCAGGATGAGATCCGGGGTACTCTGACAGATCGTCCCTTGTGGTTCCACTCACACTCCTGCCTCCCATGGCAGCCACCCCCATCAAGGCAGTGATCGTAAAAATTGTAATCAGACAACTCATTAGCTGGAGCTGGGATCGACCGGAGCTCACCCCGGGTTGATTGCTAGGCAAAGCCACAACTTCGGCTCTGGCCCCTCCCTCTCTGCCCTGGGGGTGGGAAATAAAAGGATATCCGTCTCCCTCGCCTCCTCCGTCGGCACGTGCCGGCAGACACAAATTAACTGAGCGGCGTGCTCTGGGCCTCTCACGGCTCATGCTGCTGTCTGTCATTCGGCAGCCGCCTCTGGGCAAGAATCGATGGCCAGCTTGCAATCGCTGCTCAGGTTCGGGGCCCACTTAATTAGGGGTGTCGGGTTGCTCAGCCTAGGAACACATCGCTGCCTGGCCTGCAGAATTAACCCTGTGTGACCATGCCTTTTCCTGTCAGCATCTGATGTAGGAGATGGAGGCTTTTTCCAGCCCAAGTGCTTGCTAATAGGTGTGGGGGCAGGGAAGGAGGTGGGTCACTGGGAAGGGCAGGTGACACAGCAGCTTGCTGTGTGCCACTTTTGCATCGTACAACCCCTCCTGAAAGGAAGGGTGTCTGGTTGCACAAACAGGGGTCTATGGGCATGTGTGGGCCTCCTCTTGGCTCACTTTGCAGGACTGGGTTGAGAAGTCATCCGTGGGGCAGTGTTTCACAGAGTCATCAAAGACGAGAGTTGCAGGGGGTCTACAAGGCCATCAAGTCCAGCTCCCTGCGCAGTGCAAGACCACAAATATCGTCACATGGAGACAGCCTGAACTTCAAAGGAACTGTCTATGGTCCTGAAGCCATTGTCAGAATCTGGTTCAGCACCACGGGGAGCTCCTTCTGAGGTCAGACTGAGGCTTCCGCAGCAG
The DNA here is from genome assembly GCA_023646645.1 of Varanus salvator macromaculatus. NCBI lineage: Eukaryota > Metazoa > Chordata > Lepidosauria > Squamata > Varanidae > Varanus > Varanus salvator. The sequence goes on along the minus strand of JAIXND010000802.1, from coordinate 8,415,193 downwards.
CACATGCGGGAAGGAACACCAGACTGGGGAAAGCAGTGGGAGCTTGAGCCCCCATGCAGTAGGCTGGGGGGTGGGGTGTAATCGCCCATGCAGGGGATTCCCGAACAAGGTCACCGCACTGTTGAAAAGGTCAACTGTTCAAGGCAAGGGAGCTGCTGTAACTCATTGTTACTCTGGGAAGGACAAGGTCACTGTGAAGAGAGGATCCAAGCTGAGTAGGCCGAGAGTTCATGTGAATGAGAGAGGACAGCGGGGAAGAGCTGAGGCTGAGGATCAAGAGGCTACTCCCACTGGCTTTCTACTGAGCTTTCATAACCACCAACGGTGACTTTCCAGTCTAGTCAGGATTTTGTAGTCCTTTTCTAAGTTTGCTTTTATTCACTATTAGACTGCCTTGAGGCACCCCATCCCACTACCACATCCGTGGTAAGAGCCTGGATTTTCCCCCACCCCGCCACCTGCTATGCTGAAGAGCCCTAAAGCCCTAAACGGCTTGGGACCTGGATACCTAATGGAACACTTACGCCCTTATATGCCCTCCCGCCCTTTGAGATCTGTGTCAGAGGCCCTCCTCCAGGAACCCTCAGTGAGGGAGATCAAGAGGGTAAGTACCCGGAGGAGGGCTTTTTTGGCCGTGGCGCCCCAATTATGGAATGGCTCCCCAGAGAGGTCCGCCTGGCGCCGTCGTTATTTGTTTTTTGGCATCAGGCAAAGACCTTTTTATTTAAATTGTTTTTTAATTGTTAAATTGTTTATTTGGTTTATACTTTATTGTTGGTATTTATGTTCCATTTGTTGTCTAGTTTGGTTATTATTTGTTTATAGTTTAGTCGTGTGGATTTATTTAAATTATGTGGTTTATTGGTTTTTCTGTGTATGATTTTGTATTCTTAATTTGTTGTATTTTTAGGTTTGCCGAGATGCACCGGGGGGGAGGGATAGATATATAGGTTTTTAATTTATACAAATGTTTTGTATTTTTATGTTGTAAGCCACCCTGAGTCTTTGTTGCAATGGGGTGGCATATAAATGTTTTAATAAATAAATAAATAAATAAATAAGATACATTTTTCAAGCACCAGAGATTATGGGGATTGTAGTTCCCATATCTCAATTAAGTCATTGGGTGCTCTAGGAAAAGTACATTTCCCAGGATCCCTGGGAGAACTGGGAAAATTGCATTTCCCAAGACCCCTGCTGGTTTGGATGCTACTTGCAGGCTACCTCTCTCATGCTCGAATGGCATGCTATTGGAAGGTCCCCCCTTCTCCCAGGAACTATTTGTTCTTAGAAAGCTCTAGGAGAGCATAGGATGCTTTTCCCCGTGAATCTCCATTCTCCCCACTCCTATTTTCTGGATCTTCATATCTTTAGCTGGAGGGAAAAACACCTTGCACTTTTGGCCTGTGGGCCAAAGTGAATTCTGGTGAGGTGCAGGGCACTCCAGCAGTGGGTGAAGCCAGACGAACGTGTGGGCCTACCATTACCAAACTGACCAGCAAACCTAGTGAAGTAGGAGTGGGAGAGGCAACTTGCACAAAAGCAGGAGAAAGTCCATCTGATTGGTGCCCGGAGAAAAGCGGGGACAGGAAGCATTCCTCCTGGGGGGCTGCTAGAAGTAGATTTGTGCTCTGACCCTGCGATTCCCCACCCTGCACTGAAAGGAGAAAGCATGCAGAATTGATTTTTTTAATGGCTATCATAGGCTGCAATGTTGGCTTCCCAGAGATCCTTAAGGATGCCCTGCTCTTCGGCAGGATCAGTCTTCATCGGGGGAGCTCAGTGAGGAGATGATTTTATTTATTTATTTAGAAATTTATAGGCCGCCCCTTGCCACAAGCCTCGGGGCGGCTTACAATATCAAAAACCAATTAAACTCAAAAACATTAAAACTGGCCCATCTCCAGGTCCGAATTAAAACCATTACAATATAATACATAAAATAAATTAACATTTAAAATATTGCTTAAATAAAAAGGTCTTCGCCTGGCGCCGAAAAGCAAATAAAGACGGCGCCAGGCGAGCCTCTCTGAGGGGCCACCCCTCAGATTCCAGTGGGGCCACCACCAAGGAGACCCTCTTCCTTGTTGTCAGCTGTCAAGTTTCCCCAGCAGGAGGCTCTTGAAGAAAGTCTTCTGATGTTGATCTTAGTAACTGGAGAGGTTCATTTCTATTCCAGTCCCAGACAATGCAAAGCTTTATGGATTAAAAATACACAATACAAAAAGAAATGGAAGCACGAGAGTCAGTTAAGCAGTCACAAAAATCTAGAACTTGCCCTAGTATATGCATTTCTGCTTGCAACACTGATTTTTGTTTCAACCTGCTCATCTTCAGGTCTGGCTGGCAGCCTCAATATTTTCCCCTCTACCCTCCCCATTCTTTTTTCCTTGTATGCCATGACTTTTTAGACTAAAAGCTTGTAGGCAGGGATTGTCTTTCTTTAAATGATTACACAAAAGTTGCTTTGGGAGGCTTTTTTTTCTGAGGACTGAGATAAAAAGCCCTAATGCAAATAAATAAATACACAAATAATGTTTGCATGCGTTTTTGGTGCGGTGCACAGCTTTCCTCAACAGGAGCCACATTACATCTAGTGATGCTAGATAGGGAAGGGAGGCTGACAGCCACACAACACGGCTTCCGCAAAAACAGGTCCTGCCAGACAAACCTTGTGGGATTCTATGACAAGGTTTTGAGATGACTGGATGGAGGGGATGCAGTGGATGTGGTATATCTGGATTTCAGCAAGGCCTTTGACAAAGTGCCTCATGATATCCTGGTGGAGAAACTGAGGAGTTTTGGGATACACCAAAGCACTGTCCGGTGGATTAGGGCATGGCTGACTGACCGAAAGCAGAAGGTAACCATTAGCGGGGAATCATCGGGATGGCAGCCAGTGACAAGCGGGGTCCCCCAGCGCTCTGTCCTGGGGCCGATCCTGTTTAATCTTTTCATTAACGACATGGAAGAAGGGGTGAACAGTCTGCTGATCAAATTCGCAGACGACACTAAAACTGGAGCAGTGGCCACAACTGAGAAGCAGGTACTCCAGATCCAAAAGGATCTGGACAGACTATGGAAGTGGGCAGGAGACAACAGGATGGCGTTCAATGTGGAGAAGTGCAAGGTCTTGCACTTGGGGCATAGGAATAGCTGTCATAAGTACAGGTTAGGGGACAAGTGGCTGGAGAGCAGCACTTGTGAAAGGGACCTCGGGGTGCTGGTTGACTGCAGGCTGAACTTGAGCCCGCCATGTGATGCGGTGGTCAAGAGGGCGAACGCCACCCTTGGTTGCATAGCCAGAAGTTTGGCTTCTAGATCGAGAGAGGTATTACTGGCACTCTATATGACTCTGGTGTGCCCGCAACTGGAGTATTGTGTTCAGTTTTGGGCCCCTTGTTATGGGAAGGATATAGCCAGGTTGGAGTCAGTGCAGCGTAGGGCCACAAGGATGGTGGCCGGTTTGCAGGGTATGGGGTTTGAGGTGATACTGAGGGAACTGGGTCTCTTCAGCCTGGAGAAGAGGAGACTCAGAGGGGATCTATTGGCGACATACAGGTATGTGAGGGGATGTCACACAGAGGTGGGCAGAGACCTGCTCTCCCCTGCAGAGGAAGGCAGGACGCGCTCCAACAAAGCGAAGCTCAGAGAGCCAAGGTTCCATTTGGATGCCAGGAAGCACTTCCTGACAGTCAGGACCCTGAGGGTGTGGAATGGTGGTGGAGGCCCCCTCGGTGAGAGCGTTCAAAGATAAGCTGGACATGCACATAAGCTGGACGTGCACACGGTGGGCATGTCATGAGCAGAGCCAGCTGGTGCTGGAGGTCAGACTAGATGGCCCAGGAGACCCCTTCTGACTTGCTCTGTTTCTATGTTTCTACATTCTCCCCATGCTTAAACCCTTGACATGATATTCACATCAAGTGACCCACAAGCTGCATAAAAGCCCCTCTGCGCTCAGTTTGCACATTTCTGACTGGCTCTCACTACACCAGTCAGCCATGAAAAGACTCAGAATTTGCACAGATGAGTTCATATGTACTTGCGCAAATTGAATTACGCTCTTGCATTTGTGCAAATTGGTATCAGATGTGCAAATCTCCCCCAAGCCCATATTTTCAGGCCTTAGTCTATGGAGGGACTTGAACATTCTGGCATTTCTGCACATTTTGGGGCAGCTAAAGTAAAGGTAAAGGTTTGCCCATGACATGAGTCCAGTCATGTCTGATCCTTGGGGGCGGTGCTCATCTCCGTTTCCTAGCCAAGGGAGCCAGCGTTTGTCTGCTCCATGATCATGTGGCTGCATGACTAAACACCAAAGTGCCCGGAATGCTGTTACCTGCCCACCAAAGTGGTACCTTTTTATCTCCTTGCATTGGCATGCTTTTGAACTGCAAGGTTGACAGGAGCTGGGACAGTGTATGGAAGCTCACCCTGTCTGTAGATTTGAACTGTCGACCTTTCAATCAACTGCACCACACAAAAATGTGCATCATCATCATCATCATCTAGTCCAGAAGCCCTGTGGAGTCATTGCACCTAGGATAGCAGGTCCACTGTGGAACCTGCCTGGTGTGTTTGGAGACATCCAGACTCATTTGCATTCGCTGCAGATTTCTCCAAGAAGTGCCATTGCATTCTTCTCCCTCTTCTTCCAGTTGTCACTTCCCAAACTGTCAGAGGGCAGGACAACAGCCTGTCACAAAGAGGAATGGCAGTGGGACCAGAAGTCTCTGGGGAGCAGCACGGGGTTAGCAATCCTGTCGTAGGTCTGGTCAGAGGCTTTCTGTTTCTAGGAGAAGCGGCTGCCCGTTCTGGCTGGAGCACACCGCCTCCCCCCGCCCCGTTCGTTGTTGCCAACTTTAACTGTAACTATGCTTTATTCCCTTGATCTTGGCAGAGAGAAGTTGAAAGGGTCTTGGGGGAAACAGCGTGGCCCCGCTCTTAGCAGCCTTAATTAGGCATGTGAAACTCCCCCTGACACGCAGCAAACTCAGCACCAGGAAGGATCCTCTCTTGTGTTCAAAGGCCTCCAGCCACCATGTTAAATCTCCCACAATACCTGCTGCCACATTATGATGGTGCATTGTGGGAAATTTAAAGGCAGTTCCCACAGAGCTAGAGCAAAATTATGCTTGTAGTTGCAAGCATTGCGGGAACTTTAAAATGTCAATCTGCTCCTGGAACTCTGAGCAGCCTGCTGTCAGAGGCTCCTGCTTCCACCTCGGAGTCATGGCCTTTGCCCTGGGCCAGTTTTGCAGACCTGTGGGGCCCAGATACACGGTGCCAAATGAAGGCATTCTGCACATGCTCTAAAACCTTGCCTGTTTATTTCATGTGTGTTCTGGACACAAGAGTTGAGTTTCTGAGGCTAAATCTGGGGCAGCAGAAGGAAACCAAACTAACCAAAAAAAAAAAAAATCTTCAATACATACAAGGATTATTTTTCCTGACATGTTTGTTGGAACTATGTTTTATTCCCTTTCTCAGTCCACTCATTGCTAATGCCCAATGATGATGATGATGATGTAGAGTTTAGTAAGGCTTTGCCAAGTTTCTGGTGTGCAAAATAAACGAGGAAGGGGGATATTCTTTTATTATATTTCTATACCACCTGTAGCCAAAGCTCTCTAGGTGGTTCACAACATTGAAGTCCCCCATCCAGATTCCAACCAGGCCCGAGCCTGCTTAGCTTTACAAGATGAGACATGATCAGGCCCTTCAGGCTACATGAAAGCTATAGCCTCATAGCCTGCCTCATATCACTTTGGCCTCTTCCTCTACTTCCTCTGACAACCAATCTGTGGCAGCCAATTCAAAGTGGAAAGCATCCTCCAAAGATAGAACATTAAACTAACACTGAACTATGCCATTGCATGTCTGTGATCCATGCTACCAAGTACTATATGCCATTGCATGTCAATTGCCACATGGTCCTCTTGCCTCTGTCCAGTGGCAAGTGCTGAAATCAAATGCCACAGAAAAATCCAGAGGCCAGTGCTGCTGGCAAATGTTCCCTGAATAGACTCATAATTCCAGGCATTCGCCCGATGTTCCACATTTACAAGAAACAATATCAAGGAAAAACTGAGTTTCCAAATTTGCTTCTGTGGAGACTTGCCAGCTTGAACCTGTATCTAGAGCAGCAGTTTTGCATGCAAAAGTTTGCAGGCTCAGTTCCTTCTCTGTATCCACTTAGTGCCATTGTCTCTCAGCATAACTATCTTGAGGTACTCTAAGCAATAGTTTGGTGATATAAAAAAGCACCCTGTGTCCCCATTGAAACCAAGCCTGTGCTCAGAACCATGAGGACTAGAATCTTATTTTAGGTCAGTGGCAAAGCCCTTGTTGCAATCTGAACATGCCTGGTTCCATCTGATTAGGGCACCACCTGCTACAGAAAGCTTGCAGCTGCTGTGAGTTGATGTTTCTTCGCTTATGTTGCCTTGAATGCTACAAATATACATCCTGTTACCCAGACCTGCCTTGTTAAGAACTGCTGCTCTGGAATTATGTGTGATATTAATAATCCATGTCTGAGGGGAGTCTTTTGTCAGCAAAATTAACAGTGCTGATGTGAAGGCAAAGCTCAGGTCAGCAAAGAAACTAGCAACATGCAACTGGCGAGAAAGCTGCTCCACCAGCAATTTGTGGACTTCTGGGCAACTTCCATGCCATGCTGCCAATTAGTGGACTCAGACTTTGTGCAAAGAAATTTGTATGTATTTGTGCAAATTAGGGACGAACCAAAAACTGGGAAATCTGCCTTGTTCAAGCTGGATTTTATTTATTTATTTATTTACATATTTATGTATTTCTTAACTGTTGGATTTCTTAACTGTTGTTGATCTAATGATGGGAAGTGAGATGAATTGTGGGGTTCGGATGAAAGTCTGTCTCGAAGACGGACTCCAGCTGTTCAACCATTGATGAAATTATGGTCTGCATTATGATATGGCTGCTTTTGCTGTCCAACTGGTGTGGTGGGGGGGGAGGGAAGGAGGCCGTGGCACTGCCTGGGTATGCCAAATTTTGGGGGCTCCATTGGGAACGCCACTATCTTCCTTTCCTGCCCTGATTCCTACCCCCAAAGCCCTTCTCCAAGTTTCTGTGCCATATGGATTCCCAGCTTGGTGACTCCAGCTGTTTTCTGACATTGGGGCTCTGAGAAACCTCACAGCTCTCTAAGACACCAGCATGAAATTGCCGTGGAATCACTCTGCACATGGAGCAGCCATTTGACACAGCATAAGGATGCTCCTGCTTAAACTGGCCCTTTATTCATAACCATGAGAGCTGGAATCTTGTGTCCTTTGCGGGGGAAGGAGCACTAAGTTTGCAGGTGCAACCCTGCAACCCATCTCTGCCTGAGAACTGCCCTGCTTGAAATCCTGGAAACCCTTAACAAAGTAGTTAAGATGCAGTTAGATGTTCTCTCTCATTGTAACAAATGTTCCTTTGTCCCTACTTGTCAGTCATGTAACAGAAACATGAGGACTAGACTCTTACTTTATTATCAAAAGAAATACTACAAATCACTGTCAGAAAATGTTTCCTCTATTCCCTAGCATTCACACTCTTCTCTAAAAGCCTTAAGGAATTGTGACTTGGCAGCATGGCTAATTTTGAGGCAGATGTACCAGTTTATTTCTGCTTCAACCACAAGAACTAGAAACTTCTATTATTAATCAATAAAGACAAGGCTGGGGAAGATTCCTGTCTGAAGCTCTGGAAATCAATGGCTTGTCAGCTTAGAATAGGAGTTCCTGGCCCTTTTGGCCCTGTGGGCACTTTGGATGTGGAGAAACTGCTGTAGGAGTCCCCATTTTGGCATCCACTTGTCATCTCTATGGATCTTGGACTGTATCTTATTCAGCAAAAATTGTGCAGAGTCTCTTTTATAAAGGATTGTTGAATTCAGCACAATGCAGCAATGCTTCTTTGAAACCTAAGCTTTGGCCTGACAGTTGCTTCTTTTAGGAAGAAGGTTATTACACAGATAAATCTTGTACTAAGCAGCCTTTAACATTCACTGATGTACAAGCTCTTAAATTATTGTCCAACTTTGTGGAAATTAACAAATGTTCTGTGTACCATAATGCAATAGACTGAGGATGTAATGATGCTTTTGAAATTTCAGCTGGGGACACGTACACACCAACTTCAAATGGATACTCATTCAGACATTTATTAAAGCTTATATATAATTCGAAGAAAGTGGGGTGCATTTCATATAAATCCAGGGATGCACCCTGAAAATCTGGATTGGTTAAAGAAAAATTGCTTTTCTTTTCAGAGCTCCATGGGCCTTCATGGGGAAGAAATCTTTGTGGGCATGACTTGGGGTACTCATGGATACCAGGCTGTTGATACCTTATATAGGTAATATGGTGTGAGAGCAAGATTTGATTACTGTAGTTTGGGAGGAACCGATTTTGGAAGTCTGCATTAACATGTGCATCAAAGAGATTTTTCACCCAACCATATTTGCAGCTGAACAACTCCTACTTGAACCATTGTCAACTGGAGATGCTGAAACATCGATGTTGGGTATTCTGCAGGCAAAACAGATCACTGTTTCTTGGAGCTTTTTCTTCCATGTTTGTCAATTTCTCCTCCTAGACAGCAATGAAAACCTAGGAGTCAACCATCTTCTTTGGTACTCCAGCCAAATTTGGCAATGACTTTTATCTGATTAAATTTGCAATTATCTATCAAGTTGCCTGAGTTTTTGCTCGCCATCCCCGGGTGGCAATAACAGCTGGGTGGTGATAAAAGTCCTGAGACACCTCTGCCGAGTGCAGCCAGGGATAAGAAGGATTAGATGTAGCTAGCAGTTTCCTCCGCTAATTAACAAAGCCGCTTAATTAAACATTGCCAGTCCGTACACTGCAGCTGCTGCAGCAAACAGAAACCACATGTTTGTCCTTGTTGGTAGGAATCGCACAGTGAGCTTCAATGAGATTCCAGTGGCAGATGGTTCCGTGAGTTATCCCAGGGGCAGCCAAGGCAGCTCTCCTGAAGTTGCTGTTTACTTTTAGAGGTGGGATGCAAACCCTCCTTCAGCCCTACATCAAATTCTGCTCTGGAGAAGCTCTGGGGGCAGCTTTTTCTCCCCTCTCCTCACTCCATAACCTGGAATTGTCATGTGGGACTGTATGTTATTGTTGTTCACTGCTAAGAGAGCCCTATTGGGTTATGCAGTGGCTTAGAAATTTGAAGGAAGGGGGAAGGGGAAGGGGAAGGGGAAGGGGAAGGGGAAGGGGAAGGGGAAGGGGAAGAGACGAGACGAGACGAGACGAGACGAGACGAGACGAGACGAGACGAGAAGAGAAGAGAAGAGAAGAGAAGAGAAGAGAAGAGAAGAGAAGAGAAGAGAAGAGAAGAGAAGGCCACGTGGTACTTGGAAGAAAGGGAGAAATGGGTGAAAGGTGCTGTGACCATCCAAAAGCTGCATTTGGATTCCAGGTGCTCTGAATTTTCCCCCTGGCCTGGAGGTTGCACATCTATTCTAGCAGCGCACATTTGTGTAACAGATGAACCGTGGGATGTGTTAATGTTATCCCGCCTTTTGCAAACTTGCTCAGAACAGCTTTTGATGCATACAGGTGAGCCTCGCCATGCACTGAGTTATTGATTCTGGGATCGAGCCGATGACCCCTTAGTGTTGTGTGAGGGGTGATAGGATAATTCGACTGGTACATCAGCTGCGTCCCTTCCTGGACCATGACTGCCTGGCGACAGTGACGCACGTTGGTGACTTCTCAACTAGATCTCTGCAATGCCCTCTACGTGGGGCTGCCCTTGAAGATGGTCTGGATACTTCAGTTGGTGCAAAATAGAGCTGCCAGGTTGCTGACGGGGACTGGGCGTTATTCTCATATAACCCCAATCCTCTGTCAGCTCCACTGGCTCCTGATTGAAGTCCGGGCCCAATTCAAGATGCTGGTTTTGACTTATAAAGCCCTAAACGGCTTGGGACCTGGATACTTAACGGACTGCTTACGCCCTTATATGCCCTCCCGCCCTCTGAGATCTGAAACAAAGGCCCTCCTCCGGGAACCCTCAGTGAGGGAGATTAAGAGGGTGAGTACCCGGAGGAGGGCTTTCTCTGCGGTGGCTCCCCATTTATGGAACACACTCCCCGGAGAGGTCCGCCTGGCGCCATCTTTATTTGCTTTTCGGCACCAGGCGAAGACCTTTTTATTCAAATCTTATTTTAAGTGTTAGATCATCTATTTTGTTTATAGTTTATTGCTAGGTATTTATGTATTTATTTTGTTTAGTTAATGGTTATTATTTGTTTATAGTTTAATTGTGTTTATTTATTTAAATGGTGTGGTTTGTTGTTTATGATTTTGTATATTGGATTGTATTTTTAGGTTTGCCGAGATGCACCGGGGGGGGGGGGGGATAGACAGTTAGGTTTTTAATGCATTGTTTGTACTTTTATATGTTGTAAGTCGCCCCGAGGCTTTGTTGAGATGGGGCGGCATATAAGTGTTTTAATAAATGAATGAATGAATGAATGAATGAATGAATGAATGAATAATTCTGCTTCCTGGCTCCAGGGTCAGGGATAGCATTCCAATCTCAAAGCTGGGAATCAGGGTTCGCACCCCCCATCCCTCCCATGGCAGCCAGGACAGAAAGAACCATGCCTGACTGCCTCCTGGGCTTATGGAGAAATCCTCAGAGAGCCTTCCTCTCCGGATGCTCCACCCAGATGGGAAGAAAAAGCCTGAGTAGTTGAAACTATAAAGCAGATTATGGGAAAGCAAGGACTATGATTTCCACCACTCCTTTTGCTCTAATTGGATGAGTGGGTGCCTCTGAGATCTGAAGCTTATACTTGGTTGTCGTTACATGTTGTTGTCCTGGCTTTATGGTGGCGCTATCAAAAGAAGCTCTCCCAGAACATCTTTGCTCACTCTTCTGGGCTGTGAAGTCAGTGGAGTCAATCCCTCTCGTATCTGGTCGTCTCCTCCTCCTCCTCCTCCTCCCGCCTTCAGCTCTCCCTAGCCTGACGGTCTTCTCCAGGGAGTCTCGCCTTCTCGTGATGTGCCCAACCTAGGGCTCACACCAATCTCCACATTTAGAGAAAGAAAAATCCCTGTGGAGGTCTGAGAATTGGAGGCCTGCTTTTTTCTGACTAAACGTGCCCAGGATTGCCCAGTTAACCAATTCCCAGACTGCTTGGTTCCGTCTGCAAAGGCATCTCGTTGTGGTTTCCATTTGCATTCTGTAACTGTTTGCAACCTGGGCTTGGCAAGGTCCTGAATTGATTCCGAAAACCCCCTTTTGCACACAATCGACACAGTTGTTCCTGAATGTGAATGGAGCTTGCAAGAAGAAACAGAATTGGTGCAGATTCTGAAAACTGTAAGTATTGTGGATATGATGTCTTATCAGTGTTACTATAAGCAGTAGCAATTGCTTCTTCCTGAAAGTATGTATATAATCCCTTCCGTTAATTCTTAATTATTATTAAACACAACTCATAATTATGGTTAGTAATTAATCCCAGTTAACTATCGTACATCGCCATTAATCGGAAATCACTGCTCTGAGCATTTCTATGCTGCTGCACAACAAAATCCTCAGTACAATTAGCAAATGTACAAATGAGCTTGATTTTAATACACGGTGACCTGAAAGCCCCACTGAATTAACACAGCTGACAAAAAGTGCATGAGGAATTAGGTCTGAGGGCAAGGAATCGGCTGGATTTCCTTGGCTTGGCCCTCTGGACTCAGTCCTGCTTTTTCTCCTGCCTAAGTCCACTTCACGCCCACAACTGTGTGGCATGAAGTGAGTTCAAGGAAGGCTGAGAAACTTGCTATGGAGCAGCTTGTTTCCGGGCCTCTTGTTTTCAAGAGAGGAGGATTCTGGTAGATCTTCCTTCCCCTGAGGCTGGCTTCTGAGTGGGCAAACCAAGATTATAGAACCGCTCCGTCTCCTTGTCAGGATGGCAGTAATTGGGGCACAGTGTCCTGAAAGCTGCTAAAAACAACAGCTTTCCACCCACATGTTTGCCTGTGGTTTGCCACGGCAGCTCAGCGCGCTCTCTTCGTGTGCCCTCCCCACCACACCCCATGCAGTGGACCTTCCTGGAAGCAAGCCAGGCCTTCACACTCTCCCTCACCTTCCCTTCTGGCCAGGAGGAGTCTGGGAAAGTCGCCACGCAGCATTAAGTGTACCCTTGTGTGCATCTTAAATCGGCCGGATGAATTGTGTTGGCAAAGGCAGGAATCTATCAAGCAGCCGGACGTAAGGAAACACAGTGCCACATTTCCCGGGATGCCACCGCAAATACGGAGTGAGTTACGGCACCGAAGAGACACAGGACGCAGGTTCTGTGCAGTGTTTTCTTCCCTGTCGATACAAAAGCCCTGAATCATCCAGTGGCAAGATTTTAAGACGAGGCAACCGAAAGTGCTACAAAATGGATTGGTTGATTAGAAGAGGCTTTTTTCTGGGTACACGGGATGAAAGGAAACTCATGTTGTTGCCCATTCATTTTTCTTATGAAAAGCCTGTTTCACTGGAGATTCAGTTGGAAAAATTGCTTTCATTTTGTGCTTAGCCTGGAAACATTAAGCTAAGATTTAACAGAAGAGTTGTTTCCCGCCTCCCATTTCTTGTCCATTTCCCCCTTTTAGCTGTAGCAATTGCAGCCTGAACAAATAAATACCATGTGGCACGTGAAATTCCCACAAATACACCATGTGCACAAATTCTGAATCTGGACCAAGTCAGGGCTTCTTTTCCAGCTGCCATTTCTAGGATGGATCAAAACCCATCTAGTCAAGCATATTTGGGCACATTTCATATGTGGTAGGGAAAAAATCTGTAAATTATTATCCATTTTGGAGACAGAAGCCTGCAAATATACCCTGACTTGGTTCCCCTCTAGATAAAATGGAGGCGATTATACACATTGCTGTCAGTTTTTAATAGGAAACTTATCTCTTTCATGATTATTTTGCTGGGTGAGGTGTTTGGTGTATTGTTTTAATGGTTTCGGTGGTTTATGTTGTTTTACTTCCCCCTTATTCTGATCCTGGTTTTAAAGCCCGATATTTTTATCATGTACAATTTTTATTCCCCCATTACAGTTATTTTAATATATATTAGCTGTTTTGTTTTACATTCCTTTTATTTCATTTTATCTTATTTTGCTTTATTTTATTTTACTTCTTTAAATTTTACATTTCTTGGTTGGTTTTATATCATGATTGTTATGATTTAATTACACTGTCTTTTAATTGCTGTTAAAATGTGTTTTACTATATTGTGAGCTACTCAGAGATCCTATGGCTAATGGAGCAACATACAGGCCAAATAAATTTTATTTTATTTATTTATTAAAACACCTATATGCCGCCCCATCACAAAAAGCCTTGGGGCGGCTCACAACATATAAAATACAAACAATATATTAAAAACCAACTATCTATCCTCTCCCCCCCTGGTGCATCTTGGCCAACCTAAAAAATACAATCAATATACAAAATCATAACAACAAGCCACTACATAAATAAACACAATTAACGTATAACAAATAATAACCAATTAAACTAAACAAAATACATAAATACTAACAATAAACTAAAACCAAATAAACAATTTAACACTTAAAATAAGATTTAAATAAAAATAAATATGTAAACAAATATTTAAGCAAATGCTTAAATAAATAAATAGGAAAATGAGATTTTAGATAGATAGACTGATAGGATGATCAATTGATAGACTGACAAGCAAACAGAAAGACTATATTCACCTGTCAAGTTGGCATAATTTCTTGCATGTGATGAATGCAAGCTTGCTTGCTTGATTTTTATTCCATTTATATACCACCTAGGAGTAAAATCTAGTGGAATCCATCTTTTTCACTGTCATAGACTTCCTCCAGTGCTCAGCCTGATATTAGAAAGTGAGCCAAGCTGGACTCCACAAATGCTGGTGGAACAAAGATCCAGCAACTTTCTTCAGTGTCTGCGAGCAGCAGCAGCAGATCTGCTGCATGTGGCATGGGAGGGAAACCGTGCTTGTGCGGAGGATGGAACTCAGCGAGACTCCTAGCGAGAGTCCTAAAGCATTGGGTGCGCCACCCCTATTCTGTGCCTGACTGGAGAATGGTAGAAGTTAGAAGACTTTTTCGCAGTCTGAGAGTTCATCGGATTGCTCCATTAGGGGCTGAATGCATTAGAGAGACAGTGTTGGACCGGGACTCAGAAGATCTGGGTTCTAGTCCCTGCTCATCCATGGAGCCACTTGGCTGTGATCACCAGGAACCTGGACCCAGGGCAGTGACAAAGCAGAGCAGAGCAAAATCCAACGGATTCCAACCGCTTGCACATGCCTCATCCCTCCCTTGGGGGCCTGCAGCAATCTGTATGCTCCTCCTCTTCCTCTCTGTGCTCAAAACAACCCTGTGAGGTAGCTGATTCTGGGAGTCACGGGCTGTCCCAAAAATACCCAGTTTGCTCCATAGCTGCATAGAATGCAGGAATGGGAATCAGGCAAGCTTAATTCTCATCCCTCCTCAGCTGCAGAGCTCACAGGGCGACTTTGGGCCAGCCACAGATTCTCAGCCCAACCTACCTCACAGGGTTGTTGTGCTGGGGGTAAGACTGAGAGCAAGAGGAGAGTTAGGCAAACATCCTTATGCTCCTGGGAATGAAAAATGGCAAATAAATAAAATAAATAGAAAATAGCTGAGTGCAAACTAAAGCCCTAGATTTCCCAAGTCTCCGGTTTGTTACTGTTAGTGGTTAAAAACTCCCAAGGCCCCAAATTTGGGGGGAGCAGAGCTTGGGGCCTGGAAGATAGAAGGCAAAATCTGATGAACTCCAGGGCAAAGCTAACAGCCAACATCTTTCATCAAGCCTTGTCCCTTTGATGCTTGCACCCATGGCCTTCTGACCCCAGAAGTTCTTCCAGTCAGAATTCAGAAAACTGGCCAAAAGCTCACAGAGCAGAATTTAACACCTGCCACGTGAGAAAGTTCTTCGTGGGACAGGCCTGCGTGTTTCCAGGTGGCCCTTCCATTCTGTATCCACTCACTGATGGAGTCTAATTTTGCATGAAAGCATTTTAAGCATTTACACAAAATAAGTTTTGCGCAAAACCGCACTCCCCCAACTGTGTCAATCGTACCCAAATATGCAAATCCTCAAAAGCAGTCTGTTGCCATACTTCAGCCTAGCACATTTTGGGTCTGTTTTTGTTTGTTTATTTTTCTACAACAAAATTTGCATGAAATGCTTATCCATGAAATCTATGATGCTGCCACACGGTGGAATTCGCAGGTTGGATTTTTGGGCATTTCAATTCATCAGCATCTGTGGCCGATTGCTTCGACGTCTCTACCTGTGCTTCCCTCTGTGCTCTTCTCAGTGAGCCCACCCATGGTGCCTTCACTCCCATGGACCAATCGTTCCGTGGGCCCTCTCATCTCTGGGAAGAGGAAGCGCGAAAGATGGAAGGGGGAGGAAAAAGGGGGGAAAGAGACGATCGTGGTCGCCTTGGCAACGGCGAAAGATAGAAAGTGACTTGTTTCCAAAACACTGGCTCCTAATTGCTTTATTCCGGGAGTGCTGTGAACACTGGAAATATCTCTTTTCAGTCCACACAACCTTTGCTTCTTGCAGTGCAGGCTGCTGGAGTGTTGTTTCTTGAAATCAAACCTTGGAAATTAAACCTTCCTAGGGTGTGTGTGTGTGTGCACGCATGTGTGTGTCTGTGTATGTGTGTGTGAGAGAGGAGATGATTCCTCCAGAGAAAGTGGGGGGGGGGGCGGCGGTGAAGGTCCACTTAGTACAGGACAGTGTCCCCTGCTGCTTTTTGATGATTATTACTCAAGTTCCCGAATTGTAGCCCTGAAAGTCCCTTGGGTCATTTCTTGGATTGCATTCGGAGGTTGCAGCATCGATGGAGAATTCGAGTGCAGCTGCTTGTATCTTGAGTGGTGTGTCTCTGAGCATGCAAAGAGTGCCTCCTCCTGATTGGGTGCAACAGGAGAATTATCTTTTCTTTTATTTATTTTTCGATTTATATCCTGCCTTTTTCCTGCAAAGGGCTCAAGGCAGCTTACATCTCCTCCATCTTATCCCCACAACAACAACCCTGTGAGGCAGGCTGGGCTGAGAGTCTGTGACTGGCCCAAAGGCACCCAGTGGGCTCCATGGCTGAGCGGGGACTAGAACCCGGATCGCCTGAGTCCCAGTCCCATGCTCTAACCACTATACCATACTGACTCTAGGGATGGTGAACAGAAGAAGGGCCTTCTAGGTGGTTACACCCCATCTTTGGAATCAGCTCCCCAGAAAAGCTCACCCAGCACCTTCCTTATACTCATTGCAATGCCAGGTGAAAAAGCTTTATTTTCCAGGTATTTTAATACCAAATTAAATAGTATTGAATTAATTTTAAATTTCAGTTGATTAATTCAATAAAACCATTCTTCTGATGATTTATCTACTGTCCTGACTGAGGTAAATGCTGCTAAAATACTATATGGCAGGCTTATTAGCATTAGTTTATGCTCTTCATCATTAAAAAAACATTTAATTACTATTTATTGTATTATTATGTATGATATTGTTGATGGATGTATGCCACCCAGAGACTTCCATTTGGGGCTATTGGATGCATCATATAAATCAAATAAATAAATAGTCTTGCGCTTCAGGGAAAAAGAATTGTTCTGTTGCACTTAGAAGATGGAGAATGCAAGGCCAGGAAGACTAACAAGGGAAAGAAGCTGCTTTGACAGGCGTATAAACTCCAGGAGAGCGTGAAAACACCAGGTCTTACTCAGCTGGTACAGTCCTGTTTGGACAGTGACACTTGCCACCTTGCCAGGGGTCTGGGCCACTGGGCCACTGTCCTATTTTTCCATCTTCGCCCCTTTGGAAATGACAAATGGACTTCACCGATTCTGCTATACATCACGTACAGTCCAAGGGGAATTGGTTGCACAAACAGCACCAAACACACAATTTATCATCGTGCTGCTCTTTGCTTGTGTGCCTGTGTCTCTCTCTGTGTTGAGATATGCTTTTTTTCCACACTCATTTTTAGAAGTGAAGCAGGAGGAGAAGGAATCACCAGAGGCTCAAACTTGGATCCGGATTTGAATGTGAGTTTTGCTCCAGGGTGTGTTTAAACTGAGAGGCAAATTTCTCCAGGCTGTTGGTGTTTATTTATTTATTATATTTATTTAACAAATTTGTATGCCGCCCCCTTGCAAACAAGCCTCGGGGCAGCTAACAACATATAAAAATACAATTTAAAAACAATACACAATTTAAAACTGGCCCATCTCATAGTCTAAAAAGTAAAAAAATATATAAACAATAACCATAAATAACAATATAATAACAATATCAAATTACTATTTAACAATTAAAATATTTCTTAAATAAAAAGGTCTTCACCTGGCACCGAAAAGCAAATAAAGACGGCGCCAGGCGAGCCTCTCTGGGGAGCACGTTCCATAGGTGGGGCGCCACCGCAGAGAAAGCCCTCCTCCGGGTACTCACCCTCCTTATTTCCCTCATGGTGGGTTCCCGGAGGAGAGCATCAGCTGCAGATCGTAGGGGGCGGGAGGGCATATATGGTCGCAGGCGCTCCTTTAGGTAGCCAGGACCCAAGCCGTTAAGGGCTTTATAGGTAAGAACCAACACCTTGAATTGGGCCTGGACTTCAATGGGGAGCCAGTGGAGCTGACGGAGAACTGGGGTGATATCAGAACCACGCCCAGTCCCCGTCAGCAACCTGGCAGCTCTATTTTGCACCAATTGAAGTATCTGGACCGTCTTCAAGGGTAGCCCCACGTAGAGCGCGTTACAGTAGTCTAACCAGGAAGTCGCCAGCGCATGTGTCACTGTCGCCAGGCAGTCGTCCTCCAGGTAGGGACGCAGCTGATCGATCAGCCGAAGCTGAAGGAAAGTTTTCCTCGCCACCGCAGTCACTTAACCTTCCAAGGACAGCTCCTGGTCAAGGAGCACTCCCAAGCTGCGGACCCTGTCTTTCAGAGGGAGTGCTACCCCATTCAAGACAAAGGTCAGGTCCCCCACTCCGTAGCCCGAACCGCCCACCAACAGGACCTCCGTCTTGTCAGGATTGCGCCTCAGTTTCTTGGCCCTCATCCAGCCCATCACCTGGGCCAGGCACCGGTTCAGCACAGCCACCGCCTCACCTGGATCGGTGGAGAACGAGAGGTAGAGCTGGGTGTCCTCAGCGTACTGTGTTGTGTGTGCGGGTTCTTCCCTTCACACATTCAAAGTCACAGACTTTGCTTGCAACATGTTCTTTATTGACCACAGTGTTTCCCAGAAGCACAAATGTGGATGATGAATCTTGGAGCATGCAGAGTGGTTTGTGGATTCCAATCCAGTGCTTCCTCCTAGACCAGTAGTGGCGAACCTATGGCAGGCACGCCACAGTGGGCATGAGGAGCCCTCTCTGTCGGCACGCGAGCCAAGTCACCCCAGCATCGACCCAGCAGCCGAGCATCAGATAACAGCACACACAGGGACCATGCGCATGCTCAGAAAGGAGTAGCGGCGCTGGGAGATGACATCACGACTCATCTGAGTTTTCACATGTCTGGTCAGTGCCCTGCCAAGGGGAGGGAGAGGGAGAGGGAGAGGGAGAGGGAGAGGGAGATGTTTATATCATTGAAAGCTCTGTTATTGTGTTTTTCTTTTAAGACAAGAGAAGTTAATGTATGAGTTGTGTTTTCTAAGCTAAAACCTCCGTATTCAGGTTTTATTGCAGTGTTGGCACTTTGCAATAAATAAGTGGGTTTTGGGTTGCAGTTTGGGCACTCAGTCTCTAAAAGGTTCGCCATCATTGTCCTAGGAACTCTCCTTATGAGTATGTTTGGGTCCCATCCTTTCAGAAGGGGCCTTCTGGGAACGAGCACACCTCCCCTCTGCTGTCTTGGAGTTAGGAGCCATGCCTGCCTCCACTGTCTCTGAGAAACTCCCCAGTTCCAAGTCCCCTCCTTCCAAGCGAACATCTTGGTCATTCCAAGAGGCTTCCTGCACACCTGGGGAGTCTGGCCTGGAGCTAACCATCTCCACTTCTCTCATCTTAACGTCTGGAACTGGCCCTCATTCTGGATCCCCCTCCAGCTCCTCCTCATCCTCCCCCAAATCAGGCCTTGAGCCTGTGTACCAAGAGAGACTCTTTCTCACTCCCAACAGGTGCCAAAGAGATTACCTTGTTGGAAGTCTGAGCCAGAACTAGAAAATATTCACTAGGCTTTTGGAGGACAAGATAAGAAATGTCAGGCATGCATCACACAATGTTGCCAGCTATATGATCCAGGGTGCCCATCAATACGAAATCCTTTTTTTTGCCTAGAACTCTGAAGAGGAGCTGCCAGTCAGAAAAGGGAATATTGGGCTGCATAAGCCAATAACTTGACTCAGTTCTTTCTTTCTTTCTTTCTTTCTTTCTTTCTTTCTTTCTTTCTTTCTTTCTTTCTTTCTTTTTCTTTTCTTTTTCTTTTTTTTTTTCTTTTTTTTTTTTTTTTTCTTTTCCTTCCTTCCTTCCTTCCTTCCTTCCTTCCTTCCTTCCTTCCTTCCTTCTTTCCTCTCCCATTTATCTCCCATCCCTCCATCCATCCCTCCATCCATTTATCAATTTATCTGTCTGAAACTATCCATTAGTCAAGTTCTCTAGGTCGTTCACAACAATTTGGAACAATTTAAAACATACAATAAAAACCAAACAGTAAAAGCAGTAAAACAATGCTAAAGACTATTATACAAATTTAGAAGAGTAAAAAGTAAAACTTAGTAGCATTACAAAGATTCAGAATACAACACAGAATTTCAAGAAGACTAAAAGTAAAATTCCCCAGAGAATTCCTGGGAAAATAAGGATGTCACCTGGTGCCAGAAAGAATAAAATTCAGAAGGAAGGTAAGAAGGTAACTTTAGTGACATTAACTATTACTTTTCTCACATCCTCTTGCAGCTTATTGCACAGCTAATTCCTGCCTGCCTTCCCGATCATTCCTAGTCTGGTGCAAATGAGGAACTTAAACAAATTGAGGAGGAATCAAATGAGACATTGGTGCAAATCTCTACCAGATCTGTGCAAATTTCCTCCCTAGACTGAAGTGGAGTCAATTTCCTCCATCCATGGAGGAAATTTGCGCAAATTAGGACATTTGAAAGTTTGCCCAAATCTAAACCACATGGGACAACTTGTGAATTCTGGAGCACATGTTCAGAATTGGAAAGGTCCAAAGGTGCTTAGTGACCCCGAAGGAGTAGGTACCCCTGCTATATATTCCTCATTTTTCTCCATGGGGGGGGAGATAAGAGAAAACTCGGGGAGGGGGGAATATGCAAGGAATATGCAAGTTTGGGGGTTGGGATCCACCAGATTTCCTCAGCTGAGATCCCCATCGTCAGCCCCCTTGCCTTGAACCCTAATCTGCCTTGTGCCCAGCAGCAAGCAAGTTCAACCACGTGTGCTGGGACTTCATACAAAGACACATAATTTGCATGTCTTGTATTTTGGTGTACTTGGTGTGCTTTGCGCCAGTAATTGTATATTTTGCATAGTTTCCGCAAAGAAGCCACCGGATTCTCCAAGTGGTCCCAGATGTGGATTTGGCTCAGAGCTTGTCCTGCCCAGTGTGGGCTGAGTGTGGGGAAAAGCCGGCCAGTGCAAGAGAGCAAAGCTCAAGACCAGTCTCTGCATCCCTAGCCTGTGGGGCGGAGAAAGAGTTAACAGCGCTTCTTCCCCAGCAGCCAAACCCCGTCCTTCGAAAGGGGTTCAGAGAGCGCTTGAATGGGCGCTTCTGCCTCAACAACATTCCCCAAAAATGGACCTTTAACCAATTGGATGGCTTTGCTGCCAGGAAGGTGGGCAAATTTTGGGTGTCTTGCAGCAAGCTTCCGTGCATGGGTGCTCACACACCGAGGGATGGTCCGGGGAGAGGCCCCCTCTCCTGTGCTCAGGAGCTCCCAAGAGCCTCTGGGAACAGCTGCACCCTCGCCCATGCCGCTGCAGCTGCTCCAGCCCTTTTGGGCTCTGTCCTTCTTGGCCCCGGCTGGGGAGGCCGGGCAAGTGCCAACCGCCGCTGGCCTGCTCTGCAGCAGAGGGACAGAGAACACGCACACAAAAGCTGTGTTCATCTTTTTGGGACGTAAGCCACGGCAAATGGCCCCTGAGGCTCAGCTGTTTTTTGAATTTGAGCAAGCCTCACTCGCTCCTCCTCCTCCTCTTCCTCTCTCACCCAGGCTTGCCACCAGAGAAGTTGTGGGGAGCCGACGGGCCCCATGACTTTTTGCAACGCTTCATGCCACTCTGCAGTAGCTCAGGGGAAGACAGCGTGAAACCGAGAGCGCTGTGTGCCCCGTTGGTGTGTGATTTCTCTCTGTGCAGAAAAGGATCAGCAGATACCAGCCCCCACCTGCACAGCCCTTGATCCCGAGGACGGACAGGTGGATGGACAGACACACAGCTATAGATTCCAGTGACTGTCTTTTGAGCAGAGGCTCAAGCAAAGGGCTCTCATGGTGGGTCTCCTGGAGAGTGAAAAGCAAGTGAGGTTCTAGCGGCGTCCTTTGTCCTTACACCCCACCGCTTTCTCCCCATCTGCAGCACAGGGAAAGGGGTGAAGGACCCTTTAAGCCCCTCCCTACTGCAACAAACACACCTGTGTTCTTTGCCCTAGGATGCCCTTTGGCAACTTTCTCGGCCAGCTGAGGAAGAAGCAAAGGGGACTTATCCCCGTCTTCCATGGGATGAACACTAAGAAGGATCCCATTGTGCTAGAATGCACACCTCAACCGCCCCCTTCCCAGGTGAGAATCACTCCCTTTTCTTCCTCTCTCTGAATCTGCCCTCTTTTTGGATCTCTCTCTCTCTCACACACACACTCCTCTCTGTCTTTCTCTGTCTGACAAAACCACCCCAGCACCCCCTTTTTCTCATTTCCCAGCATTACCTTCTCTCTCTCTCTCGCTCTCTTTCTGACACCCCTTTCTCTCTTTCCAGCACTCCGTTCCACTTTCCCTTCCAGGCATCCCCTTTTATTTCACTCTCATTTTCAACCTGCCCATCCAGGTGACTGCCAAGGGAAACACAGATCAGTCGTGCCAGAAAGGTCCGATCAGAGGCGATGCCCATGGACCCTGGAAACGGAGCCTGCATGCCCTTTGGTATGCACCAAGACCAGCCAGTGAGCCCTCTGGCTTGAACCCGACTCTCCTTCTGCAGTCAGTCTCTAATGCGGGACCGTTGCTTCGTCTCTTGGAGCAAGGACTCTTGGTCTGTGGGCCTCAGCAGAATTGTGGCAACGTATCCCACTGCCAGGCTTCCCACGGGCACCGTTTCTCTCCCAGGGCCCTCAGTGCATGGAAGGCCAATTCGATTGCTGGGCTGTCGCCCTCGTTGCTGTGAGCGCATTGGAGCAAATCTTTTGCGGGAGGCAGCAGGGAGCCGGCCACAAACGGCTTGGCATTTGCTTGGATGAAAGTTTGCAAAGTGCCACAGGCCTCCACAGCTAAAGTGGCACATCTGTCAGCTGCCACAGCTCTGGAAACTAAGAAAAGTGGCCTTCCAGCGAGCCCTGCCACTTGTGCAGCCGGCTCGCCAAGTCATTCTCTGCGGAAGGCCTGCTGGAGGAAGCAAGGCCCTGGGGAGGAGGCACAAAGGGGGAAGCACTGTGCAGGGCACACACACACACACACACGCAAGGGTGAAACTGCCCATGTGGCCCAGGTCTGAAAATTTGGCCAGGTAGCCTGATCTTGCTCCCAGCCAAGAGAAGCCTCACCTTTCATTTTCTTTAAAAACAGGCGAGCAAGCTTCTAGTCCTTATCACTGCCACGACAAAGGCTTGCAAATGCAGGCATGGAGAGCATGATCTGAGAGCTAGTTGCTAAATGAATGCATTATAAACACTTTGGATGGATGGATGGATGGATGGATGGATGGATGGATGGATGGATGGATGATCCAGAGGTGCAAAGCCCAATTTCAGGGCTGGCCCTGCCATGCAGCTGCATGAATCAATGATCTTTGGTCAGCATTGGGGTTTGAAGGTAGCAGAGGTGAGGCATTGATGAAGCCTGTAAGGACCTCAGAGAGGAAGGGCAAGATCTCTCTTTGCTGGTGCCGGAGTGCAGAACAAAGAATAATCCATTCAGGCTGCGGCAACCCAGATTCAGGCTGGACGTCAGGAAAAGCTTCCTCGCTGTCAGAGCAACATGACCGTGGTACCAGCTGCCTGGAGAGGTGGGGGGCTCTGCCACACTGGAGACATCCAAAAAGAAGCTGGACAGCCACCTGAGTGGGGTGGTATGAATTGGTGCCCTGCAACAGCAGAAGGTTGAACCCAGTGGCCTTCATGGCCCCTTCCAATTCCATTATTCTGTGATTCTATGATTCTTTAACCTTTAAAAACCACCGGGAGAGAAGTGGTTTTCAAAATGTCTGGAAAAAATTGCCCTCATCAGGGAAGATGCCATTTGAGTCCATATTTCGGCATTCCGGAAATCCTGGCAACCTCCCACATTTCCCCCCTATCTGCAGCTCCCTGCAAAGACTCCAGAACTGCTTTTTAAACTCTCTCAACTTTATTATTTCATGATAATCATGATGCTCCCCTGCTGTACATGGAAGGCAACCAACTCTATCAGGTGAATGCCGAAGCAGCGGGAGGGGAAAACTAATAATTTTAAAAAATAGGCTGGCATTTTGATGAAGACGTTTATCAACACAGCCCAAAGGCTGACAGGGCAGCCCCCAGCGGGCTTAAGTTCAAGAGTGATTTAAACAGCTTTGGTAATGATGGAATTAGGTAGTACACTGAAATATCCATGGTGTGCCAGAAATAAGGTTGGATTGTCAATCACCGTGAGAGCTGCAACTTTCTTCCACACTTTTCTGAGATGCTTCTCTGTGTTTTCTGCAGCCGATGCAATAAATGGCTCTCCAACAGAGGAAAACTTAGACCCAGGAGAGGATTCCTGAACCCGGGCCAAGCTATGAAACAGTGCGCGTGTATGGCTGGCGGTGTGTGGCATCCAACAGGTGCTCAAGAACAATTCATAAGCTACTGTTCAGATTTCATAACAGATGGTCTTTGCACCCGAAGGGTGGATGAATCCGTGCATTTCCAGGGCATGTCGGTTCCGGTCCATGTTTAGTCAGGGACCGTTTCAAAGGCCGGGCACCTGTCTGGGCCACCCCTCAGCAAAGACCTTGGAAGGAGACCCTGGGGTTGATTCTTCCATGGCAGCTTGCACATTCCCCGACCTCTCGCTCTGGCCTCTACAGCGAGGACGGTGTGGAGGAAGACCTGCCGAGCCCCCAGCCCCTGGCTCCCACCTCTTGCTGTATCCTTTCTGCTAACCTGCTTCCTCGGCATGCATTCTCTTCTCTCTCTCTCTCTCTCTCTCTCACACACACACACTCTCTCTCACAGACCTTCACCTTTCTCACACATTCTGTTTTCAGCCTCCTCTCCCTCCCTTCCTCCCTCCATTTTTTCTTGCTCTTTCTTCTATCCCACCTCTCTTTTTCTTTCTTTTTCTGCCACCCTCTTTCTGCCACCTCTCCTCTCTCTTCCACACCACTTTTTCACAGATGTTCTTTCTCTCTTTTTATTTCATTTTATACCACCTGACAGTTGAGGTTCTCTGGGCAGTTAACAAAAGTTAAAAAGACAGAGAGAGAGAGAGAGAGAGAGGGAGGGAGGGAGAGAGAGAGAGAGAGAGAATTTTTCACACAGAGACACACACACACACAATTTAAAAGAACAAAACCTATCATGGCAATTGCTGTGGTTCGGTATAGAAGTATTACTGGAATACCTCAGAGATATTGTGGGTTCAGTTCCAGACCACAGCAATAAAGCGAATATTGCAATAAAGAGAGTCACACAAATTTTTGGTTTCCCAGTGCATATAAAAGTTACGTCTACACTGTAACACTCAGTTAAGTGTCCCGAACTGTCTAAAAAAATAAGTTTTAAGGTGGACATCTTATATGGGTGCAATCTGTGCTGCCCCAAAACAATTACAATGGTAACATCAAAGAGTGCTGTTTATGGATCACCGTAACTAAAATAATAATGATGGAAAAGTTTGCAGTATTGTGAGAATGAGCAAAATTTGTCATAGAGACACAAAGTGAGCAAAAGCGGTTGGGAAAGTGGTACCTATAGGCTTGCCTGATGCAGGGTTGCCACAAACTTTCAACTTGTAAGAAATGCAATATCTGGGAAGCACAATAAAGCTTATAAATAAAGCCAGGTGCAATAAAATGAGATATGCCTGTACAAAATTACATGGATTATATAAAAACAAAACTAACAGTATTTTAACCAGTGTTAAAATATTAACAGTTAAATACTGGTT
Organism: Varanus salvator macromaculatus; assembly: GCA_023646645.1. Taxonomy (NCBI): domain Eukaryota; kingdom Metazoa; phylum Chordata; class Lepidosauria; order Squamata; family Varanidae; genus Varanus; species Varanus salvator. The sequence continues at coordinate 8,389,784 of JAIXND010000802.1, read as the reverse complement.
AAAATAAACAGTATTTTAACCAGTGTTACTGGTTAATACTGGGAAAATAAAAAGATCTTTACCTGGTGCTGAAAAGAAGGCAAAGAAACATAGAAACATAGAAACAGAGCGAGTCAGAAGGGGCCTCCTGGGCCATCTAGTCTGACCTCCTGCACCAGCCGGCTCCGCTCATGACATGCCCACCATGTGCATGTCCAGCCTATCTTTGAACACCCTCACCGATGGGGCCTCAACGACCTCCCGTGGAAGCCCATTCCACGCCCTCGGGGTCCTAACTGTCAGGAAGTGCTTCCTGGCATCCAAATTGAACCTTGGCTCCCTGAGCTTTGCTCCATTGGAGCGCGTCCTGCCTTCCTCTGCAGGGGAGAACAGGCCTCTCCCCATCTCCATGTGACACCCCCTCACATACCTGTATGTTGCCAACATATCCCCTCTGAGTCTCCTCTTCTCCAGGCTGAAGAGACCCAGTTCCCTCAGTCTCGCCTCATACCCCATCCCCTGCAAACCAGCCACCATCCTTGTGGCCCTACGCTGCACTGACTCCAACCTGGCTATATCCTTTCTGTAATGAGGGGCCCAAAACTGAACACAATACTCCAGTTGCGGGCGCACCAGAGTCATGTAGAGTGGTAGTAGTACCTCTCTTGATCTAGAAGCCACACTTCTGGCTATGCAACCAAGGGTGGCATTCGCCCTCTTGACCACCGCATCACACTGCTGACTCATGTTTAGCCTGCGGTCAACCAGTACCCCGAGGTCCCTTTCACAAGTGCTGCTCTCCAGCCACTTGTCCCCTAACCTGTACTTATGACAGCTATTCCTATGCCCCAAGTGCAAGACCTTGCACTTCTCCACATTGAACGCCATCCTGTTGTCTCCTGCCACTTCCATAGTCTGTCCAGATCCTTTTGGATCTAGAGTACCTGCTTCTCAGTTGTGGCCACTGCTCCAGTTTTAGTGTCGTCTGCGAATTTGATAAGCAGACTGTTCACCCCTTCTTCCATGTCGTTAATGAAAAGATTAAACAGGATCGGCCCCAGGACAGAGCCCTGGGGGACCCCGCTTGTCACTGGCTGCCATCCCGACGATTCCCCGCTAATGGTTACCTTCTGCTTTCGGTCAGTCAGCCATGCCCTAATCCACCGGACAGTGCTTTGGTGTATCCCAAAACTCCTCAGTTTCTCCACCAGGATATCATGGGGCACTTTGTCAAAGGCCTTGCTGAAATCCAGGTATACCACATCCACTGCATCCCCTCCATCCAGCCATCTCGAAACCTTGTCATAGAATTCCACAAGGTTTGTCTGGCAGGACCTGTTTCTGCGGAAGCCATGTTGTGTGGCTGTCAGCCTCCCTTCCCTATCTAGCATCACTAGATCTCTCTCTATTATGAGCCTTTCCATTGTTTTTCCTACAATGGACGTAAGGCTAACCGGTCTATAATTCCCCATGTCCTTCCTACTACCCTTTTTGAAAATAAAGAAGGCACCAGGTGCATATTTTCTCCAAAACTAGGGGTGCCACAACCAAAAAGACCTTTCTCCTGGTAGCCAACACCCCTCTCTCAGCTACCCATACAGTCTCAGAGAGTCTCTGTTTTCACTTCCCCTTCCCCAGCATGCAATAGGGTGGTCTGAGCACTCTTGTAAACTCCCATCCTCCTGCAGAATGTTTTTAAGGAATAACAGCCCAGTCCAGCTCAGGACTCCAGCAGACAGAAATGTTACCCATCTCCTTCAGAGATGCAGTTCTGGCCAAAAAATAAATAAAACTCACGCACAGTCAACACCAAAGGCTGTTTCTCTCTAGGGAAGGGAGATAAATTAATTCAGTTTGCATTTGCATGTAACTTTCCCTAAGTTCTAACCAGTACATGAAATGAAATGTGAGTTATCCTTTAAAATTGGCAAATGAAGTTTTCTAGATTAAAAATGCATACAAGAATGCATACATTAGGGGAAATGGCATACCGGAGCCACACAGTGAAACTAGCATTTAAAAATGCATCATGTTAGGAAAATGGCTTGCAAAAATGTGCCGATTAAGCACAATTGTGCGGAAAAACGCTTGTTGTCTGTATTAATTTATTGATAGTAGCGTTATTTACACCACTTTTTACCACCTTCCCTGGCTAAAAAGAGCTCCTGAAGTGGCTCGCAAAGATTAACATTATGACAGGAGCAGGTCTGATGCTAAAAAATATGAAACCAAAAAATAAAATTAAAAAAATAAAAGTTTAGATATTCTTATAAAGCTGTCCTTCCAGGCAAGGAAAGATGAGAAAACCCCTCAAGAGATTCCTTCTTTGGCTGGGGTACCTGTCTAAGGTGATCTCCCTGTGCCATGGTAACAATTGTTACATTCAATTATAGCCCCCTCTTTCCCCCCGTGTGGAGCCAAGCACAGCTTACATAATTCGCTCTTCCACTTTATTCTGTAAAAATAAAAATGGTTGGATTACTGTAACGCGTTCTACATGGGGCTGCCCTTGAAAATGGTCCAGATACTTCAGTTGGTACAGAATCGAGTGGCCAGGATGCCAACAGGGATCGGTCATTCTTCTCATAAAACTCAGGCCCTCTACCAGCTCCACTGACTCCGAGGTGAAGTCCGGGGCCAATTTAAGGTGCCGGTTTTCCCCTATGAAGCCCTGAACGGCTTGGGACCGGGATGCCTGAAGAAACATCTCCTTCCATATATGCCCTCACACGCCTTAAGATCAGTGAGGGAGGCCCTGCTCCAGGAACCCTCCCTGCACGAGGTAAAAAGGGCATCTACTCAGAGCAGGGCCTTCTCTGTGGTGGCGCCCAGGGCATGGCATGCGTTCCCTGGAGAGGTGCACCTGGCACAGAGCTTATATTCTTTTTGGAGCCAGGTTAAATATTTAAATTTAAATATTTAAATGTTATTTCAAAAATTAGCATTTTTAATGGCTTTTAACAGTCACTTTTGATTAGTTTGATTTGATTTATTTTTTTATTATTTATTGTATTATGTATTGTTTATTGATTATTTTTATTGACATTCTGTATTATCTTATTGTTATTTATATTGATATATTTGTAAGCCATCCTGAGGCTGCATCAAATGACAGCATATAAATGTTTTAATAATAATAAAAATAATAATCTGATGACAACTTAACCCTGTGAGGTGGGTAGGCTTGAGAGGGAGTGACTGGACTCTGAGCACAACACTGTAACCACTAGGCCACACTGGTTCTTTCGGGGTTTTGCCCTTGGTTCTCTGGTATTAAGAGAAATATGCACATTTTTTCATGCAAAAATAGAGCTCCAAATCTTTGAGATGAACCAAACCTACCATTGGAAAAAATTAAAAATGGAGAACACAAAAACCTAACCTAAAATAAAAGCAAGACCTATCCTATCCTATCCTATCCTATCCTATCCTATCCTATCCTATTCCAGTCACTTTTTCTTCTCATCCCAACATCATTATGCATCTGTATCACTGTTTGGTGCCATCTGTGGCTTGTGCATCATAGAATCATAGAACGGTATAGTTGGAAGGGGCCCTGAAGCCCATCAAGTCCAGCCCCCGGCTGTTGCAGGACACCACGTCACACCACCCCACTCAGAGGGCTGCTCAGTTTCTCCTTGAATGTCTCCGGTGTGGGAGAGCCCAGCATCTCTCCAGGCAGCTGGTCCCACTCTGGTATTGCTCTGACAGCGAGGAAGCTTTTCCTGACGTCCAGCCTGAATCTGGGTTGTCGCAACTTGAGCTGATTATTCCGTGTCCCGTATTCTGGCATCAGCAAGAAGAGATCTTGACCTTCCTCTTTGTAACAGCCTTTGAGGTCCTTATGGAGGGATATCATGCCCCGCTCAGCCTCCTCTTCTCAAGGCTGAGCATGCCCAGTTCCCTCAGTCTCTCCTCACAGGGCAGCGTTTCTGCATCATTTTTGTTGCCCTCCTCTGGACCCTTTCTAATTTACCTGCATCTTTCTTCAATCTTGGTGCCCAGAACTGGACACTGCATTCCAGCTGAGGCCTGACTAGTGAGGAGTAGAGCGGAACTACTACTTCTCGTGATTTGGAAGTAATACTTCTGTGGACGCATCCCAAAATAGCATTTGCCCTTTTTGCAGCTGCGTCACATTGTTAGCTCATATGCAGCTTTTCCAGATAGAGGGATAGCTCTATGTACGTGTTTCTGGAGGATGCGTTTGCACATCAAAGCATGGAATAAACCCATAAGGGAAAGGAGGAAAGTCAGGATTATGAACCTGCAATTGTAGGGATGCTCTTCTTTGCGAGATGTTTTCAAATCCATGTGGGTATGTGTGCTGTTGTGGCACTGTGGTGTGGCCTGGACAACAGGCACAAATTGCATGATCTTTTAAATGATTCTCCCAGCTCAGCTGGAAGGTGGGCAGCAAGGTGGAACCAAGCCATGGAAAAATAATGAAGTGGAACGAGCCCATCCGTTCAGCTCATGATTTTGTCAAAACGGCCATGTCAGGGTGATACCTTATTAGTCAATAAATTAAGCTTGCTTGTGGAACCATGTTTGCATTTTCTGTTATATAAGACTCTCAAAGTAAATGCGAACAGCAGGTCCATGTCTGTTTATTTAAAGTTATTTACTCTGTATTTTGACTTGTTGGAGATGACAGTTTATGTTTCAGGCACTTAAAATCCCGGAGCTTAGCCTTCCTCTGTCATCAAATAATTCTCATCTTGGTTTCTGTGAAAACAGAAGAAAAGGCGGAGTAAAACCCCTAATTTCACCCATATGTTAAAGTTTCACTTGGTTCATGGGAGATGAAAAGGCGAGTCGCAAAGAAGGAAACACAAGAAGGTATCAAAATGGCATCATAATCTCGTACATTCTGCTGCTTTTCTAAGAAATATCAGATGGTTCCCCCCACATTTTATCCGCACAGCAGTCTTGCAGGGTGGGATGAGCTGGAAGAGGTAGCTGGCGCAAGAGAGGTTCGCCCGGCACCGACTTTACGTGCTTTTTGGCGCCAGGTAAAAACCTGTTTATTTGCCCAGCATTTCAAGGCTTAAATAATTTTAATCTGGTTTTATTAATATTAATATTCTCAGTTGCATGTTATCTTGTTATTGTATTCTTTGTTGCTTATTTATATTTATTGTAAGCTGTCCCGAAACAATTGAATTGTATAGGACGGGATAAAAATATTCTAAATAAATAAATAAAGTTAAAATAAAGCTTGATAGCTAAACTGAATCTTAATCCAGGCCCGTTTGCATACATTGTGCAGAAATATATAAATATGCACATTTGCTATTCATTGGCTGGGTTGTTGTGACGTCATGAAATGTCCTACTATATACTAAACTGGGAGGAAGGCCCATCATACAGCAAGGGCATCAAATCCCTTTCGGGCCAAGGGACACTTTCAATTTTGGAGATACTCTCTAGGGGAGCATTCTGGGAGTGGAAGGGGCCAGAGGAAAGGGGGTGTGGCCAAAGGCAAAGGGGTGGGGCAAAACTAAAGGCATTTTGTAGCCTGAAGCACTTATTAGAGGCATTTCAGCTTTTAAGAACGGGGAAGATACGTATCGGTGTCACGTCAAAGAAGGCCCCGCAGTAAAATTGGAACCACAAACCCCATCATCTCCAGTCAGCACAGCCAGGTTGGAAAAGGCTGATTTAGCATTTGGGGCTAGAATTCCTCACCTGGGTCCCTTGATCCACTCAAATCTTTCAGACTAAGCTCCACAGCAGGGCTGCTGTCCAAGGAGAAATGGGGGAGCAGAATTTAGGCCCAGACTGAGGAAACTCCTTCTGTGTGAGGACAGAACTCAGCTTCAGAGATGTTCCTGAAAGCTGCAAAACAGTGGGTGAACCCCAAAAACAAAAGGGGTGTGGCAAAAGCCAACAGGTGGAGCCAAGATAGCCAAGATATATGCCCTCCCGCCCCTTACGATCAGCAGCTGATGCTCTCCTCCGGGAACCCTCCGTGAAAGATATTAGGAGGGTGAGTCCCCGGAGGAGGGCCTTCTCTGTGGTGGCGCCCCGTCTATGGAATGCTCTCCCCAGAGAGGCTCGCCTGGCGCCGTTTTTATTTGCTTTTCGGCGCCAGGCGAAGACCTTTTTATTTAAGCAATATTTTAATTGTTAACTTATTTATTGTATTATATTGTGGCTGTTTTAATTTGGACCTGGAGATGGGCCAGTTTTTAATGTTTGTTGAATTTTTAATGTTGAGAACTTGTTGTCTTGTTGTTTTGTTGTGAGCCGCCCCGAGGCTTGTGGCAAGGGGTGGCCTATAAATTTCCAAATAAATAAAATAAATAAATAAATAAATAAATAAGATATCCCAAATATCTGTCTCTTGTAGTTTCGAGCTAGTTTTTCCAGAAATAGACCCTTTGGTGAGGCATTTGAACTGGATCAAATTGGGGGAAACTGCATGAAAGCTGAAAGATGATCTGATTTCAGAGGGAAAGTGGGACCAAGAGAGCACAGCTCTTTGGGAACCTCATGGGAGAGAATGCGACCTCAGAAGGGGAGGTTTGCATCCCTCAAGACTGACATTCCCAATGCCTGCAGTGGAGAATGGAGACTAAGCCAGTACTCTATTCTGGACTATGGTTCCCATCAAACTCAGCGGGGCTTCCTCAGAGCACAGAAACATAGAGACAGAGCGAGTCAGAAGGGGCCTCCCGGGCCACCTAGTCTGACCCCCGGCTCCAGCTGGCTCCATTCATGACATGCTCACCATGTGCATGTCCAGCCTGCTCTTGAACACCCTCACCAATGGGGCCTCAACCACCTCCTGTGGAAGCCCAGTCCACACCCTCAGGGTCCTCACTGTCAGGAAGTGCTTCCTGGCATCCAAATGGAGCCTTGGCTCTCTGAGCTTTCCTCCATTGGAGCTCATCCTGACTTCTTTTTTCACACAGAGGGTCCGAAAGGCGACGAGGGGGGGAAACATCCTGGACTTGGTCTTGACCAATAGGGAGGAGCTGATAGATGAAGTACAGATTAGGGGAGCTCTGGATGCGAGTGATCACTCCATCCTTTGCTTTGAGATCAGAGGACTGGGGCCGTGCAGCAGGGCGAGCACTAGAAGCTGGGACTTCAAGAGGGCCAACTTTGGCCAACTGAAGGCCAGGCTGGGGAAAGTCTCCTGGGAGAGGTTACTGGAAGGTAAGCGAGTAGAGGAGGGGTGGATGGCACTCAAAAGGGAGGTTTTGCAGGCGCAAGCCCTGACAATACCTCTAGTCAGTAAGGTGGGGAGGCGGAGGAGAGTGCCGCCATGGATGCGAAAGGAGGTGGTTAGGGGGATTAAACGAAAGAGGAGCCTCCATAGGAAATGGGTACTGGGGGAAATAGACAAAAGGGTATACCGGGAGGAGGAGGCCCGTTGCAGAAGGATTCTTCGCAAGGCTAAGGCTGATTATGAGCTGAGACTTGCCAAGAATATCAAGAGCAACAAAAAGGGCTTCTTCCAGCATGTAAATAGGAAAAGGAAGGGGAGACAAGTGGTGGGACCACTAAATAAGGAGGAAGGAGATCCAGTGACTGACATAAGGGAACAGGCACAGATGCTAAATGACTATTTTGCCTCTGTGTTCTCCCCAAAGCAGGACGGGGGATATCCGTATAGGAGATTGGATGAGGCTGGGGACTTAGGGGCAGAGATTAGAGTCACCCCCCTTGAAGTCGAGGGGCTCCTCAGGGCATTGGACATTACAAAGGTGCCAGGCCCTGACGGGTTACACCCGAGAGTACTTAGAGAGTTGGCAGGGGTTCTCTCACGCCCGCTGGCCTCCATTTTTGAGGCCTCGTGGAGAACGGGTGAAGTTCCAGAGGACTGGAGGGTGGCATCGGTGGTCCCAATTTTCAAAAAGGGTAGTAGGAAGGACATGGGGAATTATAGACCGGTTAGCCTTACGTCCATTGTAGGAAAAACAATGGAAAGGCTCATAATAGAGAGAGATCTAGTGATGCTAGATAGGGAAGGGAGGCTGACAGCCACACAACACGGCTTCCGCAGAAACAGGTCCTGCCAGACAAACCTTGTGGAATTCTATGACAAGGTTTCAAGATGGCTAGATGGAGGGGATGCAGTGGATGTGGTATACCTGGATTTCAGCAAGGCCTTTGACAAAGTGCCCCATGATATCCTGGTGGAGAAACTGAGGAGTTTTGGGATACACCAAAGCACTGTCCGGTGGATTAGGGCATGGCTGACTGACCGAAAGCAGAAGGTAACCATTAGCGGGGAATCGTCGGGATGGCAGCCAGTGACAAGCGGGGTCCCCCAGGGCTTTGTCCTGGGGCCGATCCTGTTTAATCTTTTCATTAACGACATGGAAGAAGGGGTGAACAGTCTGCTGATCAAATTCGCAGACGACACTAAAACTGGAGCAGTGGCCCAACTGAGGAGCAGATACACCAGATCCAAAAGGATCTGGACAGACTATGGAAGTGGGCAGGAGACAACAGGATGGCGTTCAATGTGGAGAAGTGCAAGGTCTTGCACTTGGGGCATAGGAATAGCTGTCATAAGTACAGGTTAGGGGACAAGTGGCTGGAGAGCAGCACTTGTGAAAGGGACCTCGGGGTACTGGTTGACCACAGGCTAAACATGAGTCACAGTGTGATGCGGTGATCAAGAGGGCGAATGCCACCCTTGGTTGCATAGCCAGAAGTGTGGCTTCTAGATCAAGAGAGGTATTACTACCACTCTACATGACTCTGGTGCGCCCGCAACTGGAGTATTGTGCTCAGTTTTGGGCCCCTCATTACAGAAAGGATATAGCCAGGTTGGAGTCAGTGCAGCGTAGGGCCACAAGGATGGTGGCTGGTTTGCAGGGGATGGGGTATGAGGCGAGACTGAGGGAACTGGGTCTCTTCAGCCTGGAGAAGAGGAGACTCAGAGGGGATATGTTGGCAACATACAGGTATGTGAGGGGGTGTCACATGGAGATGGGGAGAGGCCTGTTCTCCCCTGCAGAGGAAGGCAGGACGCGCTCCAATGGAGCAAAGCTCAGGGAGCCAAGGTTCAATTTGGATGCCAGGAAGCACTTCCTGACAGTTAGGACCCCGAGGGCGTGGAATGGGCTTCCACGGGAGGTCGTTGAGGCCCCATCGGTGAGGGTGTTCAAAGACAGGCTGGACATGCACATGGTGGGCATGTCATGAGCGGAGCCGGCTGGTGCCGGAGGTCAGACTAGATGGCCCAGGAGGCCCCTTCTGACTCGCTCTGTTTCTATGTTTCTTCTGCAGGGAAGAACAGGTCTCTACCCACCTCCATGTGACAGCCCCTCACATACCTGCATGTCGCCAACAGATCCCCTCTGAGTCTCCTCTTCTCCAAGCTGAAGAGACCCAGTTCCCTCAGTCTTGCCTCATACGGCATCCCCTGCAAACCGGCCACCATCCTTGTGGCCCTACGCTGCACTGACTCCAACCTGCCTATATCCTTCCTGTAATGAGGGGCCCAAAACTGAGCACAATACTCCAAATTGCGGGCACACCAGAGTCGTGTAGAGTGGTAGTAATACCTCTCTTGATCTAGAAGCCACACTTCTGGCTATGCAACCAAGGGTGGCATTCGCCCTCTTGACCACCGCGTCACATGGCTGGCTCAGGTTCAGCCTGCAGTCAACCAGCACTCCAAGGTCTCTTTCACAAGTGCTGCTCTCCAGCCGCTTGTCCCCTAACCTGTACCCATGACACCTATTCCTATGCCCATTCCACACCTTCGGGGTCCTGACTCTGAGGAAGTGCTTCTTGGCATCCAAATGGAGCCTGGGTTGCCTGAACTTTGCTCCATTGGAGCACGTCCTGCCTTCCTCTGCAGGGGAGAACAGGTCTCGACCCAGAGCAGACATGCCTTGGATCACACCTTAAGGGCCATGGGTAAAGCTGCATGGAAACGCTGGCTTTTGAGGAGAGATTAGAGCTGATAGATGAAGTACAGATTAGGGGAGCTCTGGATGCGAGTGATCACTCCAACCTTTGCTTTGAGATCAGAGGACTGGGGCCGTGCAGCAGGGTGAGCACTAGAAGCTGGGACTTCAAGAGGGCCAACTTTGGCCAACTGAAGGCCAGGCTGGGGAAAGTCTCCTGGGATAGGTTACTGGAAGGTAAGCGAGTAGAGGAGGGGTGGATGGCACTCAAAAGGGAGGTTTTGCAGGCGCAAGCCCTGACAATACCTCTAGTCAGTAAGGTGGGGAGGCGGAGGAGAGTGCCGCCATGGATGCGAAAGGAGGTGGTTAGGGGGATTAGACGAAAGAGGAACCTCCGTAGGAAATGGGTACTGGGGGAAATAGACAAAAGCGTATACCTGGAGGAGGAGGCCGTTGCAGAAGGATTCTTCACAAGGCTAAGGCTGATTATGAGCTGAGACTTGCCAAGAATATCAAGAGCAACAAAAAGGGCTTCTTCCAGCATGTAAATAGGAAAAGGAAGGGGAGACAAGTGGTGGGACCACTAAATAAGGAGGAAGGAGATCCAGTGACTGACATGAGGGAACAGGCACAGATGCTAAATGACTATTTTGCCTCTGTGTTCTCCCCAAAGCAGGACGGGGGATATCCGTATAGGAGATTGGATGAGGCTGGGGACTTAGGGGCAGAGATTAGAGTCACCCCCCTTGAAGTCGAGGGGCTCCTCAGGGCATTGGACATTACAAAGGCGCCAGGCCCTGACGGGTTACACCCGAGAGTACTTAGAGAGTTGGCAGGGGTTCTCTCACGCCCTCTGGCCTCCATTTTTGAGGCCTCGTGGAGAACGGGTGAAGTTCCAGAGGACTGGAGGGTGGCATCGGTGGTCCCAATTTTCAAAAAGGGTAGTAGGAAGGACATGGGGAATTATAGACCGGTTAGCCTTACGTCCATTGTAGGAAAAACAATGGAAAGGCTCATAATAGAGAGAGATCTAGTGATGCTAGATAGGGAAGGGAGGCTGACAGCCACACAACACGGCTTCCTCAGAAACAGGTCCTGCCAGACAAACCTTGTGGAATTCTATGACAAGGTTTCAAGATGGCTAGATGGAGGGGATGAAGTGGATGTGGTATACCTGGATTTCAGCAAGGCCTTTGACAAAGTGCCCCATGATATCCTGGTGGAGAAACTGAGGAGTTTTGGGATACACCAAAGCACTGTCCGGTGGATTAGGGCATGGCTGACTGACCGAAAGCAGAAGGTAACCATTAGCGGGGAATCGTCGGGATGGCAGCCAGTGACAAGCGGGGTCCCCCAGGGCTCTGTCCTGGGGCCGATCCTGTTTAATCTTTTCATTAACGACATGGAAGAAGGGGTGAACAGTCTGCTGATCAAATTCGCAGACGACACTAAAACTGGAGCAGTGGCCACAACTGAGGAGCAGATACACCAGATCCAAAAGGATCTGGACAGACTATGGAAGTGGGCAGGAGACAACAGGATGGCGTTCAATGTGGAGAAGTGCAAGGTCTTGCACTTGGGGCATAGGAATAGCTGTCATAAGTACAGGTTAGGGGACAAGTGGCTGGAGAGCAGCACTTGTGAAAGGGACCTCGGGGTACTGGTTGACCGCAGGCTAAACATGAGTCAGCAGTGTGATGCGGTGGTCAAGAGGGCGAATGCCACCCTTGGCTGCATAGCCAGAAGTGTGGCTTCTAGATCAAGAGAGGTATTACTACCACTCTACATGACTCTGGTGCGCCCGCAACTGGAGTATTGTGTTCAGTTTTGGGCCCCTCATTACAGAAAGGATATAGCCAGGTTGGAGTCAGTGCAGCGTAGGGCCACAAGGATGGTGGCTGGTTTGCAGGGGATGGGGTATGAGGCGAGACTGAGGGAACTGGGTCTCTTCAGCCTGGAGAAGAGGAGACTCAGAGGGGATATGTTGGCAACATACAGGTATGTGAGGGGGTGTCACATGGAGATGGGGAGAGGCCTGTTCTCCCCTGCAGAGGAAGGCAGGACGCGCTCCAATGGAGCAAAGCTCAGGGAGCCAAGGTTCAGTTTGGATGCCAGGAAGCACTTCCTGACAGTTAGGACCCCGAGGGCGTGGAATGGGCTTCCACGGGAGGTCGTTGAGGCCCCATCGGTGAGGGGGTTCAAGGATAGGCTGGACATGCACATGGTGGGCATGTCATGAGCGGAGCCGGCTGGTGCCGGAGGTCAGACTAGATGGCCCAGGAGGCCCCTTCTGACTCGCTCTGTTTCTATGTTTCTATGTTTCTATTAGAGCGAAGAGTCCATGTAGGCATTGCTGAGGGTGGGGGTTAAGTTCTAAGATGACAGACGGGCAAGAGGGCAGGTGGGTCCACTTAAGAGATGATGGGAGGAAGAGAGGGAATCCCCCTGCTAAGAGTAGACTCAGTGCTCCAAATGGGCCTCCTTGTGTAGTCAAAGCAGCACCACTCATACACAAGGCAGAAATGTCAGCAGGTCCAGACAAGCAGGGTTTGAAGTCAGCAGGGTTTGAAGATGCTGCAAACGACAACAACTAATTCAGAACAGGATCCAGGGGTAGGTGGGCGAGGGGAAAGTCACCCCAATTTAATTCTTTTTTCAGCTGCTGTAAGTGTAAATTGCTAGGAGGTAAGTGCCACCGCTCCGCCCAGATGTAGGCCTAAGACAGTCCTGTCAGTGGGCAAAAAAGTCTAGTAGGATTTGGGCTAGGAAATTTTAACTGATTCTTGGGAAGCAAGGACAGCTAAGCTCGGCTTAGGTAGGCAGGACCTGAGACAGTCCTGGCTGGCTGGAAGCAATCCATGCCAGAAGGTTTTGGACTCAAATAATACCAATCACATTGGAGATACGGTTTCTCTACTGTTGAAGGATCTTTCAATCTCTAGTCCTCGGAGCTTTCCCGAAGTGTGATCACCAGGAGAATGGTACCCTGGGGGCAAGCTGCCGGATGGATGTTACCTAGCAACCGCTGTGTGCTTCTTCATTTTCTGCCCCCCCCGGGGGGCTTCTCAGCCTGAGCGGGTGGGCCTTAAAGCAGCTGCTCCCTCCTCACCCCATCCATCCTCCTTCCCAATTACCTGGACCCCAAAGCCCCTTCCCTCTGGGTGTCTCCTGCAAAAAGAAGCATTAAATTGGCTCTTTCCACAGCGGCGCATGCCAAGAATGTGCCAGTGGCAAAGAGCAGCTTTTGGAGCTGCCAAAACCTCAGAAAGGGAGCGGGAGTTGGGAGGAAAGGGGGACATTTTCTCTAAGATGAGAAGAAGCAGTGTTCAAATGGATCTGGGAAAGGAAGGGACGAGATCAGATGGCTGTCCTAGATACAGGAAGAAGGGCCCAGCGTGGCGGAGAAATTAGGATCTGTTCTTGCTGAAGATCCAAAAGAGAGGAGATTAATCCAGGGAGACAGAGAGAGGAGGAAGAAGGGAGAAAGTTGGATGAACTGGCAAGCTGGAGGGAGAGAGGGAGGGGAAGAATGGAAGGAGAGGAAGGGAGGTGTTTTCTGCAGTTTACTCTTCCCTTAAAAAAAAAAAAAAATTCTCTTTTCTTCCAGATCTTCATATAATCTTGCTGGGCATGACCTTGGAAGCAGGTGTGTTCCTTGCCGATCACATTTAGGCGGCTAAATATAGTGTCATGAATTATTTTTGTTACAGAACTGAATATTTCATTTTATTTTTTACTTCCAGAGTGGAGTGAGAGTCGGTGGGGTTTGCAGGGAGACGCGCAGCCTGGGACCAGGGACAACTGGGGCTAGAACATGCCACTCAGCCCTGCAGCCTACCTGGGGCCGATTCCCATCTCTTGGGCTAGCCTAAGAGGCTTTCAGAGGCTTTGTGGGGATAATGTGAGAGCAGGGACCACATAAGCGGGGAGAGTTGAGCTTCCTTGGAAGAAATTACGGGATATTGATGCAACAAGCAAATACTTGATCATAATTGTTATGATGATTATTAACAATAATACTAATATCCCCCACTATTCCAGACATTGCAATTCCGGGTGATTCAAGAACAGCGTTCTGGAGCTTGGCATCCCATAAGACGGTGCTTCTCTGGGCACATGGCCCGTGACAACCTGCCCCCCATCCCAAACACACAATCCTCCCACATCCAATAGCCCTGCTTGCCAGTCTCCCAGATGCCAGTGACTTAAACCCCAGGACCAGTTTTCAGTCCTAGGGATCAGCCTCAGGACATTGTGGGCCCCTGCCCATGTGCAAAGTGCTTTTCTTTCACCACAGTTGCCACACACAAACATACATCATGGATCTGCAGGGATGGCGGTATGGACAGCTGCTAGATTTCTTACTTAAGACGCAGAAACTGAGCAGACATGTTATATATGCAAGGGAAAAGGGAGTTTGAAACTATGCAGTTAATTGTATCAATAGCTGTTGGGCAGCATAGAAATCAAATACATTTATTGTACCTTCTCCAAAATCTTCCACCAAACACCAAATGATATTGAGAGGGTTCAACTGACCACGCACTCAGTGACCCCGCAGTAAGAAATCTAGCACACCAGGATTTCTTGGGGTGATTCTAGCCATTGTGAATTTTATGCAGTGGCTGCCTTCCCTTTCTCCTTGCAGAACGCCCGGGAATGATGCTAGGCATGGGATGAAACATGGGAGCTGAGCCGCCATTCACAGTGGCAACACGTCAACACAAATGCACCCCCACCCCCCACCAAGAAGACACCCTTAGGAAAGGAAAAACTGCCCCATAACTTCTGCCAGCAGTTCAGTCTCTGCAGGAGCAATGCTTGGAGAATTTCTCCTCCCCGAGAAATCCGGTAAAATGGGTTCCTCCACACCTCCCGTTTCTCTGCCTACAAATCTGCAGGGAATTTCGAATGTGGTTTGGACATGGCTCTAAATCTAAACCAAAGAGCACCTTGTTCCTGTGTGGAGGCCAGTGGGAGGCCCACAAACGGGACAGGTGTGCAAAAGCCGCTCCTGCTTGTCCTTCTAGCAACAGGTGTACACAGGTCCATCGGCTTGGATCCTGCAGGCTGCATGCAGTTCTCAGCCTGACAAAGGACCTTTGATAGGAAAGAATGGCTGACCTGTTGTGTTTGGTGTACCTGCCCAGCACCCATCTGGTGCACCTCATTTCCAGGTGATTCTCAGGACAAGCACCCAAGCTCCCCTCCTCTGTGTGTGTATGATTGCCCATCATCCCTGGCTCATGACTCAGGCTGCTGGGAGAGGAACTCCCCTGGGTGGGAGATGCTTTAGGACAAGTGGCAGGTAGGCAGGGTAGGTGGCTGGAAGGAGAGAGAGAGGGAAAGAGTGAGGATGGATGGATGGGCAGACCAGCTGTGTATGAGAGAGAGAATGGATGAAAAGGCTTTGAGAACCCGTGTGGAATAATGTTTAAGAGTGCAGGACTGGAGACATGCGAAATCTGGGTTCGAGTCCCTGCTCCACCGTGGAGCTAGTCCCCGGGTGGCACTGGGCCAGCCACAGACTCAGCCCGGCCTACCTCACAGGGTTGTTGTTGTGAGGATTAGACTGTGAGGAGAGTTTTGTGAGTGGCCTTGAGTTCTTTGGAAGGAAAAAGCCAGGGTATAAATACAGCAAATAAGTAAATGTGCGAGGGGGGGGGGAGTATAAATGAATGAAGTGCATGTCTTTATGGGGGTGTGAGAGAAAAAGCGGATGAAAGCGTCCCTGTGTGTGAATGGGTGGGCCTGCCTTTGCAAGGAGCGCTCGCCCCAGTCCTTGACCTTCGTGCCATTGACTGAAGTGATCCCGCAATGGAACCGAAGCCCTGTGGAAGTGTGGGCTCTCCTGCCCTGGAGGCATTCAGGGTGCAACTGGGCAGCCTTCTGAGGGGGAGGCTTCCCCGGAAGCCCCCTTCTCCCTTTGCACCTCTGCTATTCTGTGATTCCAGGTCCCTGCCTAGGACAAAAGGCGCCTCGGTTTTCCCAAGGGCACCCCATCGGCTGCCTGGGTGGGTGTCTCGGGCTGAGGGTGGATGCTGCCGCGCGCCTCTTTCTCTCGCTCTCTGTCCACGGCTGTCTGCTCAGGACCCCTCCCAGCTTGCCAGAAGCCATCCCGAGTGCGGCGTCCTTATTTTTAGCCCATCAATCCGAACGGATCACATTTGGCAGGCATACACCTGCCAGAACAGGTGCACCAGTTCCTCCGGACGCCGGCATGCCAGCTCAGATATTTCCTTCCTGACGGAGCAGGGGTCTGATCTTTCCCCATTGCAGCCACACTCACACCCAGCACCCTCTCTTCTCCCTGAATTATGGACACATTTTCCAATGTAAAGTGATCTCAAAGCGACAAGGCAGCAGGTGGAGCTGCGCGGCCGAGGGGGACGTCTGTGTTAAACTGACAGCAACGAGACAAGAGCGCAGGAGGAGGGATGGAAGATGCCCCTCTCCGCTCCTCCCCCCCACCTCCCACCCACCCTGCAGCATTATAAAAATACATGGAAAACATAACGTGCTCACTTTTGCTTCTGGAGAGGTAATCAACCCATGCCGGCAGACTGCAGCAAAATTCTGCCCCCTACTGGTGCACTCATTCCCTTGTATTTTACAAGAGGGTCACAGCTCTGCTCATCCAAAGAACTTTAGTTCGGCAGCAGGGAAAGCTTCCCAACAAGGCTACACTACAGGGCTGACACTACCACGAGAGCCAAATGTCTCCACCTGGCAGAGGCCAGAGGACTGCAGAAATTGGCTCGTGTCTCCTCCTGGCTTCTGCACAGGAGTGAGGGAGAAACCCGCAATGGATGTGAATTTCTGGACATTCAGCTTTTTTTCAAGTCACACAGGCCAGCTTTGCACGGTGGAAGAGCTTTTGCACTAATGTGCATCAGTGCAAGCACCCAGTGGTGTAAATGCACGTTTGCAGAAAGGAGCAAAATTCTTCTGCTTCCCGAAAGAAACAAATCAGATTCATGAATGCACATTAGTCATGTGAATCAGCACCAAGGAGAATGAAATTTTGATAAGAATTCAGAGATTCCTGCAAGGAGTGGACAGCGGAAGGTGTCTCACTAATTTGTGAAACAAGTACAGGATGGATTTAACAGAATTCATACATCAGGGATTGAATGTACTAGAGAAATTTTGAAACAGGGAAATCTTGCTCATCTAAGTTCAGTGGATTTCTTGGGCGCTTTGATTCTTTTCAGAGCCTTTACCTCCAATTTGGGCTGCAATTTGCTCATTGAAATTTGCTCACCCATGAAGGAAATTCATGCAAAGAAGCAGGTTGCTTTTTACTGGGACATGGTTTAAATTCATAAGCTGGATATTGCTTTTGCAGAAAAGACATGAAGCTGCGCAGAAAACAACCTGCACAAAAGCCATTGCAACAACCCCCCCACACACACACACACAGACAGCTCAGTTTCTAACCCGTGTGCGATGTTTTAATCCACCCTCTAATCCCCTCTAAACCACTGTCCACCAGCCTGGATCTGTAAGCTCCCCGCTGCTCCAAATTAGGCTCTTTTGAAAACAGTCAAATGATCTCCATGCTCGTTGTGGGGTTGGGAGTAGGGTTTGGGCAAAGGAACCCTGCAAACGTGCAAATCCAGAGACAAGGATTTGGAACACAGGTAGCTGGGGAATATTGATGGAGGAGCGATCCCAGAGCCCCTGGACTGTGCTGGAGGGGCCATGGGATCTCTTTAGATCTCCATCTCCGAGGTCAGAGGCAGAGATCTGACTGTGCAACTGGCACTCTGCCTTCCCAGGGACCAATTCCATTTGAATGTAACGTGTTAGCAGCAAAGCCATTGGCCTCATGCAGGCCCATTTCCATTCCTGTACACCAGCCTGTCCCACAAAACTGGTTCCCCAGTCCAGTGCCTTCAAGATATGTGGCTGTGGCCTGCTGGGAATTGTAGTCCAATGCATCTAGCAAGCACGTTTGGGAACTATATTTTCTGCAGTTTTTTCTCGGTCCTTGGCCAAAGCCCCCTCAGTCAGGGTGGTTCTCTCTCTCAATAAGCCTCACCACCATGGTCACCAGCTGCTCTTCCTCCTCGTCCTCGTCCTCCTCCTCATGGCTGCCACTTGCTTGCTTATAACAAAATCTCAGTGTTCAATTTGTGAGGAAATGAAGACTTGGGTCCATGGGAAAGATTAGACATTTGAACCTCTGCGGCTTTATTGACCAGTGCCTCGTACCTGCAGTCACTAATGATAATGTATTACCAGGCAGAGATAAACTGGTACAAACACTTTTATAACTGCTAGTCACGTACACCAATGCAGAGTGTTAAGTTTCCAGATAATGTTGGTACAAAAGAATTCTTACGTCTTTGGGCATGACATGATATTCTAAACTGATCAGAAATACAGGTAACAATAGTATGGAAAACATTACTGATTGCTGTATTGATACTGTATATCCCCAAAAATAAGCCCTACCCCCAAAATAAGCCCCAGTTAAGATTATCAGCCAGACAGACACATTCAGTATGTTCACTGCAACACATGATGGAAATATTGAATTATAAAATAATAATATATAATTAAATATAAATAAATAATATTATTGACATTAGTACTTAAAATAAATGATAATATAAATTATAATTACATATTTGTAAATACCCAAGTGGGTCTCTTTGGAAGACTGCAATCGTATTTATTTATTGCTGTTAACCGCCCCGAGGCTTTTTTGCAAGGGGGCAGCATACAAATGTGTATATAAAATAAAATAAAATAAAATAAAAGAGAGGTATACAGATGAACACGAGACTCATTGCTGAACGACCGATTGGAGTACAGGTCCAACGCACGAATAATGCGCACACTTGATAACAAATGGGCGTGTTTCATAATTCAATACCTCGTGTGTTTTAATGGATGTACTTCATCCACTCATGTGTTGCCATTCCTGCCTCGTAAGTCTTCAATTAACAATTGATTTAATGGTAGATTTAAAGGGAATAATATTTTGACCCCCAGACAAGATGAGTGCAAAAAGAAAGAGCGATTCCGTCGAGTACAAGAAAGGAATCATGGAGGGCTCTCCGGGCAAGAATCGTATGGCTTTTGTAAGAAAAAATAAGACATCACCTGAAAATAAGCCCTAATGTGTCTTTTGGAGCAAAACTTAATATAAGACCTGGTCTTATTTTGGGGGAAATGCGATAGGTCAGTCTAGCAAATTCTGGACAGTTCAGGTCAGCCGGGTCTGTCTGTTTAAACATGCAAATATGTCTGATGGAGGAACCATTTGGGAAGTCTGGTTCACAATTACATTCAGTGGGTGCTTGGCTCTGTGAGACTAGATGTTGGGGGGCCCATTCAGAAACAAATATACACCATGATTTCAGTTTTTCTACAGCTGATAAGAACACAGGTAAGAATTCCCTCTTCTTAAGGCAACCGCAATGCTAAACAGTGACCTGGCCTGGAAAGCCGCTGCTTTGTGAGAAAGGGGTGCAAGTTTGATTTTATAACACAGATAAGCATTTTTTAAAACCAGGATTTATCAGAAATTTCCCAAAACTTGGCAAGCAAAGATGCAGGAGCAAAGTGTCCGGGGCATCTCGCACTTTAACCTTCTTACCACCCACTGTTGTCTGGGCCTTGCGAGAGGTAGGAAAACTAGAAGTAGGGAAGAAAGAAACAACTTCAGGGGGCTTTAGTCCATCAGGGCCCCAGGAGGTATCGAACAATGTGGACCCTTGACGTGGGCTCTGTGTGTTCTAAGAAGGAACTCAGCCCCCATCACTATGCGGCCAAATTGGCACGGACACAAAAAGGAAGCCACCACAGTTCCAGGGGTGGGGAAAGCCCAAAGGTTTGGAGAATCTAGACAAATTCGGGGGGGGGGGGCACCGAAGCAGAGGGCAGGGGGACAGAATCTACGGATCCCACTCTGGATTGAACACACCCATGGACTGCAGAAAGCCAGCTCTGAGTGAGGGAAGATGGAATGGAGCCTCATAGAACCCTGAAAAAGTGTTTGCCACGCTGCAATGTTCTGCTACAGGATGGAAGAAGCAGGACAGAAGAAACGAAGCCGCTGGAATGCTGTATTTTGTCTAGGGGTTGTGCAAGGATGGAAGGTTGCCAGGTTGTTGTTGGCAGAGACCCTTGGCTGCGTTTCCACACCCCTCAGAAACGTTGGGGAAGCAAAAAGCTCGCCAAGAACTCCACCTTCTGGCAAGGATGGTTGAAAGCACCCGCAAAGGCCAGGATGGGTTTAGGGCCGCAGCGTTACCCACCCAGTCCTGAAATCAGCCAGATTTAAGTTCGAGTAGACATGTGCAGAATTGCACAACCGGTGCAGGGTGGAGGGGGGAGCATGGCAGAACATGGGCAGGTGCGAAATGTGCACCTTTGCCTTAAAGCAGGGGCAGAAAAGCTGTCCCTCTTTACCTGTTCCTTCCATGGGGGTGACCACACACTGGCAGGTAGCAAGGGCGATGCTAACAGTGCCCTTGGCCAGAACCCACCACTGGGGCGGGGATCTTCTCTTCATGTGTGTCTCTCTCTCCGTCTCTCTCTCTCTCTCTCTCTCTCATTCTGCCGCGTGCCTTTCTCTCTTACACTCCCACTTGTCTTCCTCCCTCTTCCCAGCTTCCCGTTCATGCTCCCCCTTGTGCAGCTCACCCACTCTCTCCTTTCTCTCTGAGTCATGCACACACCTGCACATAGGTGCCTGTCTCTCCAGCGTGCCCTTCCCCCGTCTCTGACGCATCCCCAAAGACCCCCCTGCAAGATCTTTCCCCACATCTCCATCTTTCTTCCTCCGACGTTCTCACACACACTTGCCCCTTTCTCCCTGCCCTTCACCCCTTCGCTCTCTTTCTCCATCACCCTCTTCCACCTCCATCTCTTTCAAGGTCTGGGGCCTTCGGCCTGAAGCAGCCCCCTTGAAGGGTCACTCAGAGATGGAGGAAACAGGTCTGGGGGCATGGTCTG
Organism: Varanus salvator macromaculatus; assembly: GCA_023646645.1. Classification (NCBI taxonomy): domain Eukaryota; kingdom Metazoa; phylum Chordata; class Lepidosauria; order Squamata; family Varanidae; genus Varanus; species Varanus salvator. Next base: position 8,368,956 of record JAIXND010000802.1, on the reverse strand, counting down.
GACCACCACCAGCAAGCCAACATGTACCAGACCTGACACAAGTCACAGTGTTGTCCTTTCTTATTTCTTAAAAACATGTTTTCTGGGTGGGGTGGACAGCTGGGCACATACCTGTTTCCAGATGCCCACACAATTGTGTATTTTGTGTGCAATGCGATGCGAATAATAAGAGCAGAGCAAAGAGTCAGTGTGGCATAACAATTGGAAGTGCTAGGCCAGGGACCCAGGAGATCCGGGTTCGAGTCCCCGCTCAGCCATGGAGCTCACTGGATGTCTGTGGGCCAGTCACTCCCTCTCAGCCCATCCTACCTCACAGGGTTGTTGTTGCTGTGAAGATAAATGGGGTGATGTAAGTCACCCTGGATTTTGCAGAAGAGAAAAAAACCAGGCTGCAAATACAAGGTGGTAACAATAGTAATCCTTTTACTTTTTTGGGTTTCAAAATCTATTACCCATTTCAGCCACTGCATGGTGCAGGTTTCCAACCGAATGCATTGGATGTCTGAGGCAGTGCCTGTCCTCAGAGCATTTCTTTAAGCCATCAGGGCTAGCAGGCTGCTTGTTGCTTTTCTCTGAATCAAATGTGGGAGTGGGCAACTTTGGAGGCTTCCTGGGCCCCACTCGAGAGCCAGTCTGGAGTTTAGTGTTGGACTGGGGACCAGGAAGACCTGAGTTGGAGACCACTGGGTGACTGGGCCAGTCCCTGCTTCTCAGCCTAACCTACCTCACAGGGTTGTTGTTTGTGAGGATAAAATGGAAAAGAGGGGGACCTTGAAAGCTGCCTTGGATTCCTTGCAACAGGGAGAAAGATGGGGTCAAAATAAAACGTAATGTAAAACTAAGAATAAGAATATGAACAAAATCAACCCCCTGAGACCACATACCAGTAATACCCTCACTCATGCATAGAAACAGATCTTCTATGGCAGAGGAGCGGAGGCAGAGGCTGGGGGAGAGGGCTGAGGGTGGCCAGGGACCGGGGAAGGCAAGGCAGGAGCTGGGCAGGGGAGCAGGGGGGGGGGGGCAGCAGGAAGGGGGCGGGGCCAGAGGGGCCTGCGGGGGGCGGGGGGCGGGGCCAGTGGCCTGTGCGGCTTATACGGCATCCTCCCGTGTCTGCGTCCCTTCACTGCCACCCGGGCTGCCCGGGGCCTCCCTTCCCTGGGGGGCCGAGGTTTTGTTTTTGTTTTATTGCTTTGTTTTTCTTTCTTTCTTTCTCTCTTTCTCTCTTTCTTTCTTTCTTTCTTTCTTTCTTTCTTTCTTTCTTTGTTTGGTTTGGTTTGGTTTGGTTTGGTTTGGTTTGGGTTTTTTTTGGTGCTGTGCTGTGTTTAAATTTAAAATTTTCCTTAAATTTAAATTTTATTTTATCCTTGTGTGTGTGTGTGGAGGGAGGTTGTCTGAGAGAACTGGGTGAATGAGGGGCAGAGCAGACAGACAAGGCGGGGAACCAAGGCAGGGTCTCAGAAGGGATCCCAGTGCCAGGCCTGGGCAGGAGTCACGGGTGTTGCTGCCGCTGCAGCAGGTGCGACATGGCCGCCCTTCTCCCCCAGGAGAGGCAGGGATTCACTCGCCCTCGGTGCACGCGGGTGACCCTCCTGGAGGAGGAGCTGAGGGGCCTGAGGGCCAAGAGAGCCCCCCAGGCCCCCCGGGAGCAGTCCCCTCTTGACAGAGGGTTGAGGGGCCATGGGAGGAGCAGCTGGGGAGACATGGAGGCACGTCACCTGCAGCAGGGGGAGGCCAGCACGGCCTCCTCCTCCCCTGGCGCCGATCTGGAGCTGGGAGCAGGTTCTCTCCGCCTGGGGACGCTGGGGCTGATGGGGCCTCAGGGGACCAGCAGGACCCCCACCTGGGACCACATCCAGCCAGGGGGCTGCTGCAGGAGAGGCAAGGGCCAGGGCATGGTCGCCCACCACCACCGGGAAGACACGGCGGCAGGAGATTGTCGTTGGGGACTCCCTGCTGAGGGACACTGAGGAGGCGCTATGCTGCCCCGACCTGGAGACAAGGGAGGTTTGCTGCCTGCCAGCCACACGCATCCGGCTGTGAAGGACAGAGTGGAGCGCCTTGTTTGCTCCGGGGTCCCCAGCCGCTCCTGGCGATCCATGTGGGCACAAAGGACGTGGCCAGGCAGGGGGTGGTCGGGATCACCAGGGACTTCAAGGCCTTGGGGAAGAAACTCAGGGAGCTAAAGGCCCAAGCGGCCTTCTCATCGATCTTACCAGTCTGGGGATTTGGGCCAGGTAGGTACTCTGAAGTGAACGACTGGTTTAGGGTGCGGTGCCAGAAGGAACGCTTTGGGTTCCTCGACCACGGCACCCAGTTTCTTGCCAATGGACTTCCAGCAAGGGATGGGTTGCACCTCATGAGGATGGGGAAAAGCTCCTTTGGAGATGCTCTAGTGAGCTTCGTCCGGAAGACTTTAAAGTGAGCTGGGGGGAGGGGGCGGGGTTCAGGTTCCCCAGAAACATGTCTGCACTGGACAAGTGTGGGGAGAGGATCAGGGCTCTGGGAGCAGGGTCTTAGGGTTACTGCAGGGACTGACAGGACTCCTACAGAGAGGGGCCAGGTACCAGGGAGGATGGGAGGAAGGAGGATGCTGGGCACTCCAAGGAAAGGAAGCGGTGGGAAGGAGTTGAGGTGCATGTACACCAATGCCAGGAGCATGGGTAGCAAGCAGGAAGAGCTGGAAGCTCTCCGGGGAATGGGAGGGTCTGACCTGGTGGGGATCACGGAAACCTGGTGGGATGAAAGGCAAGACTGGAATGTGAACATAGAGGGGCATCAGCTGTTTAGAAGGAGCAGGAAGGGAAAGAGAGGCAGGGGCGTGGCTTCATACGTCAGGGAAGGGATAGGATGCAGTGAGATGGGGATTCGGTAGAGGCAGTCTGGGTGAAACTTAGGGGTTTTGACAGGGAAAGGGACCTGACAGTGGGGGTATGTTATCGCCCTCCAGGTCAACTTGAGACCCTGGATGATGTCCTGACAGGCCAGATTCTAAGGATATCTAGGGGAGAGACACAGTAATTATGGGAGATTTCAGTCTCCCAGATATTAGTTGGGAGACTCACTCGGCGGTGACAGCCAGGTCACATCGCTTCCTAGAAGCTCTAGAGGGAGGGTTTTCACACAGAGGGTCCGAGAGGCGATGAGAAGGGGAAACATTCTTGACTTGGTCTTCACCAACAGGGTGCACCCCTTCATGGATCACTGCCTTGTCATGGTGAAGAGGCTTGCGTAGCTCAATGAAGCTATGAGCTATGCTGTGCAGGGCCACCCAAGACGGACAGGTCATAGCAGAGAGCTCTGACAAAACGTGATTCACTGGAGAAGGAAATGGCAACCCACTCCCAGTACCCTTGCCATGAAAACCCCATGGACAGTACCAAGAGGCAAAGGGATATGACACCGGAAGATGAGCCCCTCAGGTCGAGAGGTGTCCAATATGCTACTGGGGAAGAGCGGAGGGCTAGTACTACTAGCGCCAGAAAGAATGAAGCGACTGGGTCAAAGCCGAAAGGACACAGTTGCAGATGTATCTGGTGGTGAAAGGAAAGTCTGATGCTGTAAAGATCTATACTCCATAGGAACCTGGAAGGTAGATCCATGAATCAGGGCAAGCTGGACATGGTCAAACAAGAGATGACAAGACTGAACATCGACATCTTAGGAATCAGCGAACTAAAAAGGACAGGAATGGGTGAATTTAATTCAGATGACCATCAGGTATACTACAGCGGGCAAGAATCCCTCAGAAGAAATGGAGTAGCCTTCATAGTCAACAAAAGAGTAGGAAAAGCAGTATTGGGATACAATCTCCAAAATGACAGAATGATCTCAGTTCGAATCCAAGGAAAACCATTCAACATCACAATAGTCCAGGTCTATACCCCAACCATGGTGCTGAAGAGGCTGAAGTTGACCAGTTCTATGAAGGCCTACAACATCTTCTAGAATTAACACCAAAAAATGATGTCCTCATCATCATGGGGGATTGGAATGCTAAAGTAGGAAGCCAAAAGATGACCGGAATAACAGGCAAGTTTGGCCTTGGACTACAAAATGAAGCAGGGCACAGGCTGGTACAATTTTGTCAAGAGAATACAATGGTCATAGCAAACACTCTTTTCCAAGAACCCAAGAGACGACTCTACACATGGACATCACCAGATGGTCAACACAGAAACCAGATTGACTATGTGCTCTGCAGCCAAAGATGGAGAAGCTCTATCCAGTCAGTAAAAACTAGACCAGGAGCTGACTGTGGCTCAGATCATGAGCTTCTGGTTGCAAAATTCAGGGTTAAATTGAAGAAAGTAGGGAAAAGCACTAGGCCACTCAGGTATGACCTAAATCATATCCCTGATGAAAATACAGTGGAGGTGACAAATAGATTTAAGGAATTAGATCTGATAGACAGAGAGCCTGAAGAACTATGGATAGAGGTTCGCAACATTGTACAAGAGGCAGCAACTAAAACCATCCCAAAGGAAAAGAAATGCAAGAAAGCAAAATGGCTGTCTGAGGAAGCTTTACAAATAGCTGAGGAAAGAAGGGAAGTGAAAGGCAGGGGAGAAAGAGAAAGAAACACCCAATTGAATGCAGAATTCCAGAGAACAGCTAGAAGAGATCGGAATGCCTTCTTAATTGAACAGTGCAAAGAAATAGAAGAAAACAATAGAATAGGGAGGACCAGAGATCTCTTCAAGAAAATTGGAGATATGAAGGGAACGTTTCATGCAAAGATGGGCATGATAAAGGACCAAAATGGCAGGGACCTAACAGAGGCAGAAGAGAATACGAAGAGGTGGCAAGATTACACAGAAGAACTATACAAGAAAGAGCTTAACGTCCCTGATAAACACGATGGGGTGGTCGCTGACCTCGAGTCAGACATCCTGGAATGTGAAGTCAAATGGGCCTTAGGAAGTCTGAGCAACAACAAAGCTAGTGGAAGTGACAGCATTCCAGCTGAGCTATTCAAAATCTTAAAAGATGATGCAGTAAAAGTAAAAAACTCAATATGCCAGCAAATTTGGAAAACACAACAGTGGCCACAGGATTGGAAATGGTCAGTTTACATTCCGATCTCAAAGAAGGGCAATGCCAAGGAATGTTCAAACTACCGCACCATTGCACTCATTTCACTTGCTAGCAAAGTGATGCTCAAAATACTACAAGCTACGCTCCCGCAATATGTGGACTGAGAACTACCAGAAGTACAGGCAGGATTTCGAAGAGGAAGAGCAACTAGAGATCAAATTGCCAACATACGCTGGATCATGGAGAAAGCTAGGGAGTTCCAGAAAAACATCTACTTCTGCTTCATTGACTATGCTAAAGCCTTTGATTGTGTGGATCACAACTAATTGTGGCAAGTTCTTAAAGAGATGGGAGTACCAGACCATCTTATTTGAAGAAACCTATATGCGGGTCAAGAAGCAACAGTGAGAACTGGACACAGAACCATGGATTGGTTCAAAATTGAGAAAGGAGTTCGGCAAGGCTGTATACTGTCGCCCTGCCTATTTAACTTATAAGCAGAGCGCATCATGAGAAAGGTGGGGCTAGATGAATCACAAGTTGGAATCAAGATTGCTGGGAGAAAGATCAACAACCTCAGATATGCAGATGATACCACTCTCATGGCAGAAAGTGAAGAGGAACTAAAGAGCCTCTTGATGTGGGTGAAGGAGGAGAGTGCAAAAGTTGGCTTGAAACTCAACATTGAGAAAACTAAGATCATAGCATCCGGTCCTCTCACTTCCTGGCAAGTAGATGGGGAAGAAATGGAGTAATGACAGATTTTATTTTCCTGGGCTCCAAGATCACCGCACATGGGGACTGCAGCCAAGAAATTAAAAGATGCTTGCTCCTGGGGAGGAGAGCTATGGCAAATCTAGACAGCCTACTAAAAAGCAGAGACATCACCCTGCCGACTGAAGTGCGTATACTCAAGGCTATGGTTTTCCCAGTTGCAATGTAAGGCTGTGAAAGCTGGACCATAAGGAAGGCCGAGTGCAAAAGGATTGAGGCCTTTGAATTGTGGTGCTGGAGGAGACGCCTGCGAGTCCCTTGGACCGCAAGGCGAACAAACCGGTCAGTCCTAGAGGAGATCAACCCTGGCTGCTCTTCAGAAGGCCAGATCCTGAAGACGAAACTCAAATACTTGGGCCACCTAACGAGAAGGAAGGACTCCCTGGAGAAGACCCTGATGCTGGGAACAATAGATGACAAAAGAAGAAGGGGACGACAGAGGATGAGGTGGCTGGATAGAGTCACTGAGGAGGTTGGTGTGAGCTTGAGTAGACTCTGGGGAATGGTGGAGGACAGGAAGGCCTGGAGGAATGTTGTCCATGGGGTCACAATGGGTCGACACGAATTTGTGACTAACAACAACAACAACAGGGAGGAGCTGATAGATGAAGTACAGATTAGGGAAGCTCTGGATGCGAGTGATCACTCCATCCTTGCTTTGAGATCAGGGGACTGGGGATGTGCAGCAGGTTGAGCAGTAGAAGCTGGGACTTCAAGAGGGCCAACTTTGGCCATTGAAGGCCAGACTGGGGAAAGTCCCCTGGGATAGGTTACTGGAAGGCAAGCAAGTTGAGGAGGGGTGGATGGCACTCAAAAGGGAGGTTTTGGAGGTGCAAGCCTTGAGGATATCTCTAGTCAGTAAGGTGGGGGAGGCGGAGGAGAGCGCCACCATGGATGCGAAAGGAGGGATTAGACGAAAGAGGAACCTCCGTAGGAAATGGGTACTGGGGGAAATAGTCCAAAGTGTATACCGGGAGGTTGCAATGTATGGCTGTGAAAGCTGGACAATAAGGAAGGCTGAGCGCAAAAGGATTGAGGCCTTTGAGTTGTGGTGCTGGAGAAGACTCCTGCGAGTCCCTTGGACTGCAAGGCGATCAAACCGGTCAGTCCTAGAGGAGATCAACCCTGACTGCTCTTTAGAAGGCCAGATAGTGAAGATGAAACTCAAATACTTTGGCCACCTAATGAGAAGGAAGGACTCCCTAGAGAAGAGTCTAATGCTGGGAACAATAGATGGCAAAAGAAGAAGGGGACGGCAGAGGATGAGGTGGCTGGATGGAGTCACTGAGGTGGTTGGTGTGAGCTTGAGTGGACTCCGGGGGATGGTGGAGGACAGGAAGGCCTGGAGGAATGTTGTCCATGGGGTCGCGATGGGTCGGACTCGACTTCGCGACTAACAACAACAACAATACCGGGAGGAGGAGGCCCATTGCAGAAGGATTCTTTGCAAGGCTAAGGCTGATTATGAGCTGAGACTTGCCAAGGATATCAAGAGCAGCAAAAAGGGCTTCTATCAGCATGTAAATAGGAAGAGGAAGGGGAGACAAGTGGTGGGACCACTAAATAAGGAGGAAGGAGATCCAGTGACTGATATGAGGGAACAGGCACAGATGCTGAATGAGTATTTTGCTTCTGTGTTCTCCCCAAAGCAGGACGGGGGAGATCCGCATGGGAGATTAGATGGAGGGGATGCAGTGGATGTGGTTTCCCTGGATTTCAGCAAGGCCTTTGACAAAGTGCCCCATGATATCCTGGTGGAGAAACTGAGGAGTTTTGGGATACACCAAAGCACTGTCCGGTGGATTAGGGCATGGTTGACTGACCGAAAGCAGAGGGTAACCATTAGTGGGGAATCGTCAGGATGGCAGCCAGTGACAAGCGGGGTCCCCAGGGGTCTGTCCTGGGGCTGATCCTGTTTAACCTTTTCATTAATGATATGGAAGAAGTAGTGAACAGTCTGCTGATCAAATTCGCAGTTGATACTAAAACCGGGCAGTGGCCACAACTGAGGAGCATAGAAACATAGAAACATAGAAACAGAGCGAGTCAGAAGGGGCCTCCTGGGCCATCTAGTCTGACCTCCGGCACCAGCCGGCTCCGCTCATGACATGCCCACCATGTGCATGTCCAGCCTGTCTTTGAACACCCTCACCGATGGGGCCTCAACGACCTCCCGTGGGAGCCCATTCCACGCCCTCGGGGTCCTAACTGTCAGGAAGTGCTTCCTGGCATCCAAATTGAACCTTGGCTCCCTGAGCTTTGCTCCATTGGAGCGCGTCCTGCCTTCCTCTGCAGGGGAGAACAGGCCTCTCCCCATCTCCATGTGACACCCCCTCACACACCTGCATGTCGCCAACAGATCCCCTCTGAGTCTCCTCTTCTCCAGGCTGAAGAGACCCAGTTCCCTCAGTCTCGCCTCATACCCCATCCCCTGCAAACCAGCCACCATCCTTGTGGCCCTACGCTGCACTGACTCCAACCTGGCTATATCCTTCCTGTAATGAGGGGCCCAAAACTGAGCACAATACTCCAGTTGCGGGCGCACCAGAGTCGTATAGAGTGGCAGTAACACCTCTCTCGATCTAGAAGCCACACTTCTGGCTATGCAACCAAGGGTGGCATTCGCCCTCTTGACCACCGCATCACACTGCTGGTTCATATTCAGCCTGCAGTCAACCAACACCCAAGGTCCCTTTCACAAGCGCTGCTCTCCAGTCACTTGTCCCCTAACCTGTACTTCTGACACCCATTCCTATGCCCCAAGTGCAAGACCTTGCACTTCTCCACCTTGAACGCCATCCTGTTGTCTCCTGCCCACTTCCATAGTCTGTCCAGATCCTTTTGGATCTGGAGTACCTGCTGCAGAGGAAGGCAGGACGCGCTCCAATGGAGCAAAGCTCAGGGAGCCAAGGTTCAATTTGGATGCCAGGAAGCACTTCCTGACAGTTAGGACCCCGAGGGCGTGGAATGGGCTCCCACGGGAGGTCGTTGAGGCCCCATCGGTGAGGGTGTTCAAAGACAGGCTGGACATGCACATGGTGGGCATGTCATGAGCGGAGCCGGCTGGTGCCGGAGGTCAGACTAGATGGCCCAGGAGGCCCCTTCTGACTCGCTCTGTTTCTATGTTTCTATGTTTTATTCGGGATTTCTCCTTCTTCGGTTTGGCCACCTAACACTGATACTTTGGGGGAGGAGAAAAATGAGGAGGTGCCAGCAAGATGATTCCACCCTGCTCCCAGAATTCCTGTTACACCCCTTCTTCCAGGTCACTTTAGCAACTTCAGAGCTATAGCCTATGATGGGACACAGAAGGATTTTGTAGCAAACAAAATTCAGTTCTCTGGATTCCGAGCTTTTTTTCTTTTTCACTCTTTTCACATAAAAAAACCATACACATTTCCACGTGTATTTTCCCAATGTAGGCATCAGTTGTGCACAGCTTTGAAATGGGTGCATTCTCCTCTCATAGAAAAATCATATTTGTGTGCATGGTTCAAAAGTGTGCGTTTTTCATGCCCATTCCATGAATGGCCTTTTTGGGGAAGGTAAGTTCTAAAGATCACATTGCATGTTCAGAAATGTACAAACTTTGACTGCAGCTTGCCTCCAAGTCAGTGTTTGGTCCAGAAGGTAATATCTTGATCCAAAGTGAACTGAGATGTTCATTATCGCTCCTAGCATCCCCAAACGTACCATGTGGGTGAAGCTTACAACAGTGTAGTCAGGCACAAACAAACAACAAACACAGATGGACGGGTGTGGGGGGGTGAGGAGTTTGCCTTGCTTCTGTTGCTGACTGGCTCGTTTGTTGACATCTTTGCCGAAGTGGAGCACACACAGCATGGAGTGTGCTGGTGTTCTGGAATCTGGAAGTGGGCGAGCTTTGCAATTCAGCTCATCCTGGGAAAAAGATTCCTTCAAGTGGCGCATTGTTTGGCAGTCCATGGTTTGTAGCTGTGAGAATCAGTGAGCTTCATTGGGCTGCTTCCCTGCCTCTCTCTCTCTCTCTCTCTCTCTCTCTCTCACCATTTCTTTTGCACTTCTTGGGTTTTCCTTTGCTGGAGGGGGTTTGGCTAAAATTTTTAAAACTTCTGCATGCCAATTCTTGCTTCTCCTGGTGCCCTTTCAGTGCCAGTCCATTCAGGAAGCGCCACAGCTGTTCACTGGTAGAAAGTTCCCTGGGTCTGACCTTTTCAGTGTGGCTTAGGAGAAGCTGAATTAAGTAGCCAGCTGTCAGAAGAGCAAAGAGCTAATGTTAGACCCTTGGATTAGTGGGTTTGTACACCCTTTTCACCCCTACTTAGACCACCCCGCAAATTATTTCATTTGTGAGTCATGCAATTAGTATTTCTCTTATCTCCTGCATTGGATAGGCTCTACCAATAAGCAGGAAGTTATAAATGTTCAACAGGGAGTATTTGAGGGATATGTACCTTTTGGGGTGAAGGAACTGCTTCTTTATATGGTACCCAAACAGGCTATGATCTGAAATAACCTCAGAAGGACATGCAACATTAGTACCCCAATAAGTTGATATTGTGTGAGGAGACAAAAGCACCACAATAGCAAAAATCAGTAAGCCCTAGGATGTTTTATGGCCTGGACATGTTTTGTTTTGTTGAAAGAACCAAAACAAGACCTCAGCAGAAGAGACCCTCCTCCGGAACACTCCGTGAAAGACATCAGGAGGGTGAGTACCCGGAGGAGGGCCTTCTCTGCGGTGGCGCCCTGTCTATGGAATGCACTTCCCAGAGAGGTCCGCCTGGCGCCGTCGTTATTTGCTTTTTGGCGCCAGGCCAAGACCTTTTTATTTCAACACTATTTTAACAATTTTTTATATCATCTATGTTGTTGTTGTTGTTAGTCACAAAGTCATGTCGACCCATTGTGACCCCATGGACAACATTCCTCCAGGCCCTTCTGTCCTTCACCATCCCCCGGAATCCACCCAAGCTCACACCAAGTGCCTCAGTGACTCTATCCAGCCACCTCATCCTCTGTCGTCCCCTTCTTCTTTTGTCATCTATTGTTCCCAGCATCAGGGTCTTCTCCAGGGAGTCCTTCCTTCTCATTAGGTGGTCCAAGTATTTGAGTTTCATCTTCAGGGTCTGGCCTTCTAAAGAGCAGCCAGGTTTGATCTCCTCTAGGACTGACCGGTTTGATCGCCTTGCGGTCCAAGGGACTCGCAGGAGTCTCCTCCAGCACCACAACTCAAAGGCCTCAATCCTTCGGCGCTCAGCCTTCCTTGTGGTCCAGCTTTCACAGCCTTACATTGCAACTGGGAAAACCATAGCCTTGACTATACGCACTTTTGTCGGCAGGGTGATGTCTCTGCTTTTTAGTATGCTGTCTAGATTTGCCATAGCTCTCCTCCCCAGGAGCAAGCATCTTTTAATTTCTTGGCTGCAGTCACCGTCTGTAGTGATCTTGGAGCCCAGGAAAATAAAATCTGTCACTACCTCCATTTCTTCCCCATCTATTTGCCAGGAAGTGATAGGGCTGTATGCCATGATCTTAGTTTTCTTAATATTAAATTTCAAGCCAGCATTTGTGCTCTCCTCTTCCTCCTGCATCAAGAGGCTCTTTAGTTCCTCTTCACTTTCTGCCATGAGAGTGGTATCATCTGCATATCTGAGGCGGTTGATATTTCTCCCAGCAATCTTGATTCCAACTGGTGATTCATCCAGCCCTGCCTTTCTCATGATGTGCTCTGCATATAAGCTAAACAGGCAGGGTGACAGTATACAACCTTGCCGAACTCCTTTCTCAATTTTGAACCAATCAGTGGTTCCGTGTCCAGTTCTCACTGTTGCTTCTTGACTCGCATATAGGTTTCTTCAAATAAGATGGTCTGGTACTCCCATCTCTTTAAGAACTTGCCACAATTTGTTGTGATCCACACAATCAAAGGCTTTAGCATAGTCAATGAAGCAGAAGTAGATGTTTTTCTGGAACTCCCTAGCTTTCTCCATGATCCAGCGTATGTTGGCAATTTGATCTCTAGTTGCTCTTCCTCTTCGAAATCCTGCCTGTACTTCTGGTAGTTCTCGGTCCACATATTGCGGGAGCGTAGCTTGTAGTATTTTGAGCATCACTTTGCTAGCAAGTGAAATGAGTGCAATGGTGTGGTAGTTTGAACATTCTTTGGCATTGCCCTTCTTGGGGATCGGAATGTAAACTGACCATTTCCAATCCTGTGGCCACTGTTGAGTTTTCCAAATTTGCTGGCATATTGAGTTTTTTACTTTTACTGCATCATCTTTTAAGATTTTGAATAGCTCAGCTGGAATGCTGTCACTTCCACTAGCTTTGTTGTTGCTCAGACTTCCTAAGGCCCATTTGACTTCACATTCCAGGATGTCTGGCTCGAGGTCAGCGACCACCCCATCGTGGTTATCAGGGACGTTAAGCTCTTTCTTGTATAGTTCTTCTGTGTAATCTTGCCACCTCTTCGTATTCTCTTCTGCCTCTGTTAGGTCCCTGCCATTTTGGTTCTTTATCATGCCCATCTTTGCATGAAACGTTCCCTTCATATCTCCAATTTTCTTGAAGAGATCTCTGGTCCTCCCTATTCTATTGTTTTCTTCTATTTCTTTGCACTGTTCAATTAAGAAGGCATTCCGATCTCTTCTAGCTGTTCTCTGGAATTCTGCATTCAATTGGGTGTTTCTTTCTCTTTCTCCCCTGCCTTTCACTTCCCTTCTTTCCTCAGCTATTTGTAAAGCTTCCTCAGACAGCCATTTTGCTTTCTTGCATTTCTTTTCCTTTGGGATGGTTTTAGTTGCTGCCTCTTGTACAATGTTGCGAACCTCTGTCCATAGTTCTTCAGGCTCTCTGTCTATCAGATCTAATTCCTTAAATCTATTTGTCACCTCCACTGTATTTTCATCAGGGATATGATTTAGGTCATACCTGAGTGGCCTAGTGCTTTTCCCTACTTTCTTCAATTTAACCCTGAATTTTGCAACCAGAAGCTCATGATCTGAGCCACAGTCAGCTCCTGGTCTAGTTTTTACTGACTGGATAGAGCTTCTCCATCTTGGCTGCAGAGCACATAGTCAATCTGATTTCTGTGTTGACCGTCTGGTGATGTCCATGTGTAGAGTCGTCTCTTGGGTTCTTGGAAAAGAGTGTTTGCTATGACCATTGTATTCTCTTGACAAAATTCTGCCAGCCTGTGCCCTGCTTCATTTTGTACTCCAAGGCCAAACTTGCCTGTTATTCCGGTCATCTTTTGGCTTCCTACTTTAGCATTCCAATCCCTCATGATGATAAGGACATCATTTTTTGGTGTTAATTCTAGAAGATGTTGTAGGCCTTCATAGAACTGGTCAACTTCAGCCTCTTCAGCACCATGGTTGGGGTATAGACCTGGACTATTGTGATGTTGAATGGTTTGCCTTGGATTCGAACTGAGATCATTCTGTCATTTTGGAGATTGTATCCCAGTACTGCTTTTCCTACTCTTTTATTGACTATGAAGGCTACTCCATTTCTTGGGAAGGATTCATGCCTGCAGTAGTACACATGATGGTTATTTGAATTAAATTCACCCATTCCTGTCCATTTTAGTTCACTGATTCCTAAGATGTCGATGTTCAGTCTTGTCATCTCTTGTTTGACCACGTCCAGCTTGCCTTGATTCATGGATCTTACATTCCAGGTTCCTATGGAGTAAAGATCTTTGCAGCATCAGACTCTCCTTTTACCACCAGATACATCTGCACTTGAGTGTCCTTTCGGCTTTGACGCAGTCGCTTCATTCTTTCTGGCGCTACTAGTACTAGCCCTCTGCTCTTCCCCAGTAGCATATTGGACACCTTCCGACCCGAGGGGCTCATCTTCCAGTGTCATATCTCTTTGCCTCTTGGTACTGTCCATGGGTTTTTATGGCAGGGGTACTGGAGTGGGTTGCCATTTCCTTCTCCAGTGGATCACATTTTGTCAGAGCTCCCTGCTATGACCTGTCCGTCTTGGGTGACCCTGCACGGCAGAGATCATAGCTTCATTGAGCTACGCAAGCCCCTTCGCCACGACAAAGCAGTGATCCATAAAAAACCTATATCATCTATAGGTTTTTTAAATTGCAGCCAAGGTGAATCTGGATTTTATGTGCACTATTTGTATAATGTTTATTTATTGTATGTAAGCCGTCCCAAGGCTCATGCGAATGGGATGGCATACAAAAATTCTAAATAAATAAATAAGAAACTGTAAAAAGACAGGTAGCCAAGAGCTGCAGGCATTGATTATGGTACCAGTGACAATATCTTAGAATTGGAGGTCTATTTACATGTAATTTACTGTCGTGTAGGGATGTTTATGTGTAATTTACATAACAGAATATGGCCTGGGTTGAGAAAGACACTTCAGGTTGCTAAACAGCCAAGCCAACGGTGTATGTTGGTGGGGAAAGGGAGCACAAACCCCTGCGAATTTTCATATTAATATCAATACTAATAATAATAGTCAGTAGAGCAGCAGGATGGAATGGGCTTGAAGACAAAAAGCAAAACACAGCTGTGACTGAAAAACACTGGTGCCTTTCGCTTTGTGCTTTGGGGTTTCCAGGAAGCATCTGGAAAGCAGGATATCGGACAAGAGGAGCCGCTGGTTCAGGATCCCATAGGGCTTCTGATCAGCTCCCAGTCACCTTCAGATTTGCTCTTCCCTCCTTGGGCAGCTGGGAGAGAAAGAAAGCTTCTCTCCCACTCTCAGTGAGCCGCATCTGCGAGCCAGCCGGAAAGGGGCCCCTGTGAATGGAAGGGAGGAAGGATCGAGAGGGGCAGAAGGTCACCTCAGTAGCCTGGAAAGAACTTCTTCAGCCCTGGCAAGGAATGACAAAGGAGGGGAGAGAGAGAGAGAGAGAATGCAATATAGCTTTTCTGGAAAGGATGGGGCAGTGAGGAGAGATGGCGCAGCAGCTGAAGCAGGAAGTAGGACAAGCAGGCTGAGTAAGTTAGCAGTGCATCCCTTCCAAAATTGTCCTAGCAAAGACTTTCTGGTTTGTGTATCGATTCATGCATTTAAGCCAGTCCTATCCTGCTCCTTGGCCAAGCCAAATCCTGCAGCCATGAGGGCTCCTGCTCACAGGATTTTCTGCTGAAAGATACAGCACACAAGGAAAAAAATGGTGAGGGAAGAGGAAAAGTGCAGCACTTCCTCTTCAAGGGCTGGTGGAATGGTCTGCTTGCCCATCTCATCTTCCTCAGTTCCAGCCAGCTGGAATGGCTAGTGCTAGCAGCAGAAGGAGAGGAAGAGCTTTCAAGAAGAGGTTTTTGTTTTGGCATTTAGTGAGAGATAGAGTCCAGCTTTACACGAAAAGTTCCCTGGCTTCTTCAGATAGGGGAGAAAACTCCAGTGCCTGAAACCTTGGAGGGCCACTATCAATCGGGGCAGACACGCCAATGGTCCAGTTAGATATAAAGACACTTCCTGGGTTCTCGTTCAAATCGGCTTTTTCTTCAGAATCATGAGGACTATACCCTTACTTGTATTTTAAGAGAGGCACTGTGCATTCGTCACCCCCAGTTGATTAAAGCATGAAAATGTGCTTTTGAGGGGAACTTGTGTATTTCAGGGCGAACTATGCATTTTCGAATGTGCCAATTTGTGCAAACCCTCCTGTGCAAAATCTGATTTTTTTTTCCGTACATGCACAATGGAATGAAAGATGCCTGACTCTTGGCAACTGCAGATGGGATGCATTTTACAACATCTGTTATATCCTGATTAGTCAGTACCGTAATAGCACAGCAGCAGTTCCAGATTCGTGTCTTTACATGCCTTTCCAATGCACCTCCAGCAAATGGAGTTTGAGGCAGGAAAGTGCCAGAAAACCTTTGTTTTTCATGAGGACTTGGAATGCTGCCGCTGGTCAAGAGTATCTGCTTCCTCTTCCACCAGAGAGCCAAAGAAAGCCTGGCTCCCTCCAGGCGAAGGACACTCTGCAGATGCTCAGAGGTACTTTTCATTTTACTGTGCCTTCATCTATTCCAGGAATGGGAAACAAAAATAGTTTCTTCCTCCCAGTGCCCATGGCTGGAACAATGACGGCCTTCCCCTGAAGCCCTAAGCATGAATCATCCCACTCAACGCAGGTGGTGGGGCAAGAGCGTGACAATTCCAGCCATGTTTGTTCTCACTGAAGAGCTGTGGGCGGGCAAAGCTTGTTCGAGAAAGCCCTGGGAAGGGACAGCAGGGCCCGGAGGCTGGCCAAGAAGAGGAAGGAAGTGGCCAGCCGCAGAAGACAAAGAGGGTCACTGGAGGCCTCTACCTCTGGCTGACAGTGCTTTGCCATGTGTGTGTTTCCCCACAGCCTGTTGTGCTGAGAAGCCCAGAGGGATCTGCCTCTTCAAGCTGCATGAAGCAGAAGCGACCTCCCCATGTGCTGCGGGGGAACTTGTGTGCCAGTCTGGGCTGGAGGCGTCCCATGCATCTCATTTAGTGTTTCCCCACTGGTGCAGAGGCTTCCAGATGGAGCCCTCCTCTGCCTTTCCTTTATGGACAAGGTTTTTCCTGGAAAAAGGGAGACACAGTGGGAAGGTGTCAGAACCATGGCAGGCCAGTTGTGCAATATAAATCTCATGAGGAAACCCTCTTGGATAATCAGGGTTTATGCATGCTTAGACAGAAAAAGTCCTACAGCCAGTTAGATGTTTAGGATGTACTCTATAGCCTTAAGATTACTTGGAGCCCTGTGACCTCAGCACTGAGATTAAGCAAGCCAAGCCCTTTGCAGCAGACGCAGAAAGCTGACGTCACCTCCCTCTCTGAAGTCGCATGCCGGCCTTGGAAAAGAGCAAAAGGGGCATCCTGAGCCAGAGGAAGAAAGCTGGGACCACTGCCTTTCCAGATCCTATCAGTTCCCCACCCCACTTTCTTCTCTTTGCCTGGTGCTAAACCTGAACTGCTGTTGCCCAGAGCAACTCCTGCCATATCTGGCTCAGTGCATGGGAGGCACATAAGCCTCCAAGCTCCACGGTGTGTGTTCATCAGGGCCTGGGCACCCTTAAGCCAGTAGTCAGTCAATCCTACCTGTCCTTTGATGGAGAACAGACTCACAACTCCCTGTCTTCCACTGGACATGACCCTGAAAGCTGCGGGCTTCTTTCTGTCTAAACATGTACAGCATCGCACCTTTAAGTCAGTTGTGCAATTTGTCGCCGACTGACAGTGTTAGACAGGAAACAAAGGGCTGCACTTTCCAGCCTGTCTCGGCCAGGATGCATCGGATTGTGCCTTCAGTGAAACACTCCGCACGGCACGCAATCCAGGCTGCATGTTCAGGCAGAAAAATCTTACAACTTCAGCCAGTCCATTAGTCACTTAGCCGGTTACTTAGATACCAGCCACACAGACTCGTGCACGCCTACACAGAGGGGAGCTCGGCTCCATGGCAATCGGTGGGGCTTTCTCCCAGGTAAGCATAGGTGTGCCATCTTTGTCTTTTAGGAAGGCGTGCCTCCCGGCAAGGCGCGAAAAATCCGTGTATCGGCGGTGTGCGGCCAAGGTACATGGCCGGGGAGGCTTTTTAGGGCCTCTTGCCGTCTGATTTGATGGCGTGGGTGGGAAGGTGGGGGGTGGGGGGAGGGCAGGGGGCAGCTGCCTTTCAGCACGTTCCCGTTCTGAGGCAGAACCGGAGCTGTTTTAAATAATGGGCTTTCCTGGTCAGACTGGGAGGCCAGGCCCTCCCTCCTCACCGGGTTCCCATTGGTTGCTTCATAGGTTGCCCTGGTCTGCCGTTGGGTGCCTGAGCCGTCTCCCTCCCTGCAGCCTTGACTTCTGATTAAATTTGAAACTCTGTGTGCGTGTGCGTGCGCACTTGTGTGTTTCAAAAGCATCAAGTTTCACCCTTGAACTAAAGAGGCAGTGTGCATTTCTAGCAAGGGACAACCCACGGACGGACGAGCAAGCTCAGCAAACAGCCGCAGAAAACATCCTGCCCCCTTTTTAATTGCCATCCCTTTGCTTTGCTTTTTTTAGAGGAAAAAATTAATCCTCCACTTCTGTCCTTGAGCACTCCATCCATTCTATGGATTTTCTCTCTGGGATTCTCTCTTTCATCTGTAAAAAGGATCGGCGGGTTTCTCACCCAGAGTTTGCGGGACCACTGGGAGGGAGGCAAATTCGCACAGTGGTTTCAGGGCGATCCACGCGGGTTGACAAAAAGGCCCAAAGTCCTGGATGCAGAACTACAGGTGAGACGCGGGAAGGAGGGAAAGTGCGGCATGGGGTGGGGCTGGTTTCATGTCCAAGGGATGTTTGAGGCTGGTGTGGGGAAGAGCAGACTTTGGGGGAGCAAAGCAGCCCACCTGGGCTCTGATTACAGGGCCCCTTCTTCTAGATGGCCACGCCCCCTTTCCTTGGCCACTCCCCTTTTCCTGGGGACATCTGATTGTGTGGTGGTTTCCTGCCCTTTGTGAGGATTTATTCTCTATTCTAAAAGTTTGAACAGACTTTCCCAAGACTTCTTTATGGCCTCTTCCATTCTTGATGCCAACCCTTTTGCCTCCAGCCTTGCTGAGTTCGGTAGTCCACCGCCCCACACACACACCACCACCAGAGCCACAAAAAAACAGGTTCACCCAAAGCAGAATTAGGTCCCTGGGGCATTTCCTACAGGTATTTCTTGCAGTGGCTCAGCCACAAGTTGCCAAACCACCCAACAGGAAGGACGCGAGCGTTGCTGGATGCTTTTGCTTTTGGGGTTAGTGGTTCAAATCTCAGTTTTCTTAGATGGTGCAGTTTCTTTTTCCAAAACAGACAAACAGACAAGGGGGTTGTTCAGGAAGGAGAATGAGCCAGTGAGAAGGCCCTGATCTCCTCGCTCCCACAGAACAGTTAAACCAAGAAAGATGGGTTTTGCATAAAAGGAGGAGGTAGAGGAGATTATGGGAAGAAAAAAGGAGGAGGGTACATCTGAGGATATGGAAAGTGCTCTGAGTGAAATAATCCCTGCTTTCAGCACCATGGGCCTCAGCTCTTGAAGTCTGTGAATGAAAAGAAAAAGGGTCCTTTGTGCATGTGCAGAGTGTCTTTTGCCCTTGAGCCTTCCGCATAGCTAGCACTTTGACTCTGGCTTTAAAACAAGCTTGGGGAACCTACACCAGAAGACATCGCTTCCATGCCAGCAGCCCAGCTTTGTTCTATTAAAAAGAGTGCCTCTGAGCATGTGGAGAGTACAGCTAACCACCCAACATCCAAGATGAGATTCTCTTAGATATCAGAAAGAAAGCTGATGATGCTTCTGTTCACACCTATTGTGTCATTCCTCCACAAAGCATCCTAGCTTCTGCCCATTTTCTTTTTAGTGCAGGGCACTGGTGCTTCTGAGCATGTACCATTAGCCTTTTCTGCTTTTGCTGCAGGAAAAAACTTTTTAAAAAATCAGTGTCATGTCTCTTTCTCCTGAGCCTGCCATTGTCGGTTTATGTGTTCAACAACAAAAACCGCCCAAGCAGTGCTCCACAATCGCAAAAAACCTCCAAATGGTCTGGACTACAACGCCCATCATCCACAGTACCCCCCCTTCTCGCGACTGGGGATTATGGGAGTTGTTGTCCATGCGGTGGCTGCCGGGTGGGGGGAGTGGGGAAGACTGCACAGCACAGGCAGTCGAAGGCATATGGGAGTGAGTGAAAGGAAAGGAAACGCTCTTTGGTGCGGGCGTGGGTGGGAAGGCAGAAATCCAAAGACTGAACCTCTGTAAAAATACGCACATAAGACGCCTGATACAGGATCGTGGCTTAGAAAGGAAAGAAACACGCTTTCCGTATGACTCCGCTCCCCCTCCCTCTGCCCGAGCCTGCACAGAGGTCGCGTTGCTACACAGGCAACCTTTTATTATTATTTTTTTAAAAAAAGTTTTGCTCCCTTTCCTCTTCCTCCGGGCACGTGCGCAACTCTTTGCTGATGAATCAGATAGTCGCCTCAAGATAGCGCTTCTTTCTGCCAGGGCTGCCCCCAGCTCCATCCCGCGCATGCCTATTCAAGGGTGAGCGCGGAAAACTGTGCGTGTGGGATTCCGGTTCGGCGGCCTGAGCTCACCTTTCCCAGGGCAGAAAAACCGCGTGCGTTAGGCGGGACGCTCGCATGTGTCAGGTAAGCCCGAGCGGTTCTGTTTTGCAGCTCATAAATTGCTTCCCTTGGGGAGCAGGCAGCGACGCAGCTCAGCGTGGGAGTGGCACACTTACGGATGAGGCGGTTGTTCTTCAAGTTTTCCCTTTGTTTGGAAGTTCGGCTCCTAAGGCGCTTTGGGGGCTTTACCTGGGGCCCAGCAGAGACTTGAGAGGGCCATCTTAGGCATGTTTAAGCAGGAAAAAACCCTACACCTTCCAGCCTACCCCAGGCAGTTTCTGCTTAAACATGCATAGGATCATTCTCCTGTTCATTTATTTTCTTCTTCTTCTTAAGTTTTTACTGTGAGTTTCAAAATCCATACTGGGACCTAAGAAGAAAAGAAGTAAATAAGCATGTAAAGGAATATATGTCTCACACATGCACATAGTATATATTCAATAGAGAGAGAGAGAGAGAGATTAATATATAATCCTATATATTTCATATATAGCCAATTAGACTCATACTTTTAGAGATAACTATGCACAGTCTTCAACAAATGCAGCCCAAATAGCCATATATTTGTCTATTTGCAAATTACCCCTAAAACTCATCCATCAGAAAATTGAAAGCCTTTGTCCTTTGCTTCTTTAAGGCAGCCATTTGTCTTTCTAATGCTTCAATATTCATCTTTCAGCTCTCAAAAGGCACCTGGAATCCATTCACATTGACCTTGCGTTAAGTTCCGAAAGACTGGTAGGTAGTTCTAATGGCCTTCCTGGCTTTTTGTCCTGCAAAGTTCAGAAAAACAATAAAAGGCACTCCTGTATCATGAAAGATGGGGGTGGGGTCTCAGGTGCCTGGAAAGAACATTTATTTAGCCCAAAGCATTTTTAAGCCAATCTTTTGCCTTCATCCAGGTCACTGTTATTTTTAAAAATCAGATTTATTGAGAAAACTGTCATCCCAGGATGCTGAGAATTTCTAACACGAGAGATCCTGGGATGGCGGTTTTCTTAACATATATGACCCAGTCGGCTCCTGATGAAGGAAAAAGGTTGTGTCCAAAATGCAACAGATAAAAGAAATGTTCTTTCCGGGCACCTGACGGCGTTCCAAAGCATCTGCCCAGCACCTCGTTTGGGAAGGCTGTTTTGTAAAATCCCATCCCATGGATGGAAGAGCAGGGGGAGAACTTTAGAGCGGAGCGTGGTGCCCATATGTTTAAACCACCATGTGAAGCAAATGCATTTTTAACAGTCTGATTTAACTTCTTTTGGGACAGAACCCTGTAGATGAGGTTTTCAGCCTTGGTGATACACTTTGTACATGCTTAGAGGTAACCTTGTCTTTAGAGCATCAGAATTTTCAAGGCAGGCTTCTGGCAAAAGAAAGTTTGCCAAAATGAATGCATTTTCCCCACAAAATTCTCTTTTACCAATGAGCAGCTAAGCCCTGGTGATTAATTTTTTTAACTGCCGCATTTTAATCTTTGCTCGGATTTTCAGAGAGGAAGGTCCCTTGGTATGGGATACAATGCCAAATTCTGGCCCAGTCCAGAGAAATGAGCCATTTTCAAAAATGAAGGAGAGACACAGCTTGGGAAAATTATGGGTAGCGTGTTGCCATTTTGCTTCTGTGATTTATGGCCCAACCTACGCGGGTGTGTGATATTTCCCCAACTTGGCGTAACTAATTGGCACATTACCGACAATATTTATGACACTCATACAGGGAGTTTGCTTCTGCCAGTGTTTTCCCAGAGTGGACCAGCAATCTTTGCTGCTGAGAGATCTAGAGCTCATTCTCTGGTTTGCAGCCAGGATGACACAGGAATTGTATTTCTGCGTCCAACCAAAGAGACATTTACACGAGGATATCCTTCTTCCGACAGATTCTCCAGCAAAACTCAGACTAGCTTTGCCAGAGCAATCAGCAGCAAAGCCAAATAAGTACTGATTTCTAGGACTCTCCTCTTTGATTATGGATTCTGCAGCAGCCTGGCTTTTCCCAGCTGCCCCAATTCCATGGATTGCAAACCACTTTTTTTTAATCTGATGTAATGCCACACAAACATTATGATGGGAAACCATGTAAAAATGAAAAAAGAAGACTGTCAAAGGACAGACGTGACTTTCCCCCAGATGTTCCCATACATGGACTTAGGAAGGAGGCGGTTTTGTGACTCTGAAAAACAAGACTCTGCCAGCACCTATTTTACATGCTGGTAAAATGTGATAAAAAGAGAAGGGTTTTTTTTTTTTTTTTTTTTGCTTGGGGCTCTGTTTTGCTCACTTTGTGTCCAGAACAGAATTAAGCTTTTTCCTCCTTCCACCCCTGAAGTGCTTGATTGGTACATCTGGACTGAATTCCACTTTTGTGGACAACACTACCCCAAACTGTGCTTTCCCCCATAAGCTTCCCCCCATGAAATTACAAATTTTGTGTAGATGTGTATACTAGGGATGGAGGGAATAGCTTATTTATTTGTTTATTTTAAAAATGTATAAACTGCACCCAAAGCCCTGCAAGGGCTCTTTGGGTGCTGTACATAGCCACTAAAACCAACGATAAAATAAATAATCCCATAAAATAATAAATATGGACAAGGCCGAGTAGCATTCATTTAAAATTCACAAGAATATATGTCAATCCATAAAAAGCAGAGGTGCGTACAAATTTATTTGCACAAAATTTGATTTCTATCGATGAGGAGCCAGCGGTACAAAAGGTACTTCGCAATCCCAAAACACAGGTGCAGAAAATGTATACCATTTACACCATCCCTTGCTTAAACGAGTTGGATCCTGATGACCGTGAGAGGACATTGGGAGGAGATGGGCATTTACTGTGGGTGGAGGAAGAATTGGACCCGGAGCTCCTGCACTCTCCCCCTGGGTTTCCATCGTTCCCCCAGAAACTTTGAGGAAGGGGTTTTAAATGCTTCTCTAAAATGTCACAAAACACAGCAAAATGATGGAAGGGTTTCCAAGTTAGGTACTGATAGCTTTCAATATTTCTGTTGCTGCTGTTGTTGCTAGTCACGAAGTCGCGTCCGCGACCCCATGGACAATGTTCCTCCAGGCCCTCCTGTCCTCCAGGTCAAGAAAGACCCCTCCTGTCCTCCACCATCCCTGGAGTCCACTTTGTTGCTGTTATGCGCCATCAGGTCATCTCCAACTTTATAGCGACCTGTGAATGAAAGCCTCCAAACTCCCAGTCAGGACACCCCTGCTTAGCTGTGCCAAATTCAAGCTTGCGGCTTGTTTGACAGAGTCTGTCCATCTCATAGCTGCTCTTCCTTTGCTGCTTCTGCCTTCGACTTTCCCCAGTGGGACGGATGGTGATCTCCTGGAAATCTTGCCTTCTCAGGGTGTGCCCAAAGTAGGAGAGGCTCAGTCTGGTTGCTTTCGCATCTAGAGAAAGCACTGGCTTGATTTGGTTTGGTGTCTACTCGTTTGTCTTTCTTTGAGTCCAGCGTATGGCAGCCAATGCGTGCAGCATAAAAAGGCGATTGGACGCATTCCTGGGAGATGGCTGCTAGTAACTATTAGTCCTGACTGCTCTGTGGCAGCTGTAGGATCAGAGTATACACAGTGCCTGTGTATACCAGTAGTTGGGGAACATGGGCAGGAGGATGCAGTTGTGCAGATGCCCTGCTTGTGGGACTCCTGCAGGCAACAGGCTGCTGTGTGAAGAGAAAAGTGGCCTAGATGGACCCATGTGCCACGTCAGCATGCTATGAGCATGCAAAGTACACAGCATTTCAGGATAGAAATATTTCAGTATTTCAGCTGCAGCTGCAGCTGCTGGGGAACATGGATGGGAGGGTGGCATTGCACACCAATGTCATGTGCAGGGGTTGGGCCCCCATGTGAAGAGAAGGTCAGGCTGGGAGTTGCAGAGTGGGGGGAATCCCTCCCCCAGGAATGCGCATTCCGGAAACAAGCTCACCGCCCGTCCGTCCTTGCTCCCCTTGGCAAGCTGCATTGGCATTCCTCTTGCCCCCATGCCTGCCCAGAGGCTGATCTGTGAATTATTCAGGTCTTTTTGTGTGGCTGCATGAAAAATTCATCCTGCTGTCAGCCGGGGAGTCATCTGTGGAGGACCAGGTTTAGGGTTGCAAAGAACCGGAGCTGGTGACCGCTCCGGTAATTGAGCCAGACTTCAGTGCTGCCCCCAGAGACATCTGGGGATCAGGGAAGGAGGCAAGAAGGCTATGCAGGACTTGGTGTATAATTTCTATACCTCTCCTGGCTGGATTAATATTTTCAGCTTATATCAGTGTTGCCACCGGCTATGGCGCTGGAACTATTAAATGAGGGTGTTTGCCTCCACAGAGCGTACAATCAAAATTTGTCTCCTTGTGGCTTGGAAACCTCCAGAAAGATTGGAGGGAGGGGTTATTTAGTGGAAAGGTGCAGTCTGTGAATGCCCGGGGTGCTCTTCTTGGTTCTTCTCTGCTTTTTGGATTGACAGTAGGCACAAAAACTGAGCTCTGCTTAGCCCATCTTAAATTCCTTTAGGGCCCTTCCTAGCACATCAATGTCAGCAATTTTTCTGCTCCCTTCTCAGAGTTGGCTTTCAGGAGACTGTTTGTGCTGGGTTTGCTCTCCAGTAGTTGGTGGGCCATCAAGGAGGACTTAGTAATGGATTGCAATACGCCATCTAATAGGGGAAACTTTCCGTATTCCTCAGGGGGTGTCTTGGAAGGGGGCTGGCTGCAGCTTTCAAGGGGTTCCCCATCATGGCTCAGAGACATGCGGGGCATGTGAAAGCAATGGCAAATGAGCACAGTAGCGTCTGTGTTCATGTGCCAAGTGGAGAGGGAGCACTCGCCCAAGAAAAGCTTGGAATTCCTGAGTTCATTCTGAACAAACCAAACAAAATGTTTGCCAAGCCAGTTCTGAACTAGGGAAATGGGACAAAATACAAAGATCCGGAATGAGTTGGATTTTTGGGAGCCAAGCCCATGCATTCTGTAGCAGAGTAGCTTTTCTTGGGTTGCGTGGATTCCATGTACTTGCAAACTTTTTAAAACTTTCTCTAATTTTAAGCAAGTTGGATAACAGAAAAATAATAATTAAAAACACAGTCTGAAAATGCACATTTCCTCCTTAAGGTGTGATCCGTGTATTTTGGTGGCATTTATGTATTTTGGAGATATTGGTGCACTTTCAGAAATGTGATGTTGTGCCAAATTGTGAGCAAATGCTCACAAGTTTTTTGTGCTCACACTTGCACAAAATTCAGTTCCATCAATAAGCAGATGATGGAATGAAAGTGGTTGGACTATCCGTGAAACACTGACAGATGAACCGTGCTCATTCCAAATGGAGCCAAGCTGAAGATTGGCCAAGAAAGCATGTTACGAGCCAAACCCAGTGAAACCAAATCCTTCCCAAAGAAGTGTGTAAGGTCTGAGTTGGACCCAAATCCAACCCAATTGCAGGCTGGCTGAGGAACTGTATGATTGCCAGACTGCTTCTGAGCTGAGCCAGGCTGAATGTGCCCAGAGAAGCATGAAATTGCAGGGCTGATTCCGAGCCGAGTCAAAGTGAAAGCTGGCCAAGGAAGCATGTAGGTGCCGAGATGATGCCAAATGCCGCTGAATTGCATGCTGGCCCAGAAAATATGTAATTGCAGAGCCAATTCTGAACAGAGGCCAAAGGAACTGTAAATGTGGAGATGTTTCGGAACAAAGTCAAACTCAGTGCTGGCCAAGAAAGCATGCACCAAGTCAAAGCAGCGACGAGCCACATTTCCCTTATATGCAAAGAAAGAACAGGGAGGAGAGACAGATTTGGGAGGAAAAAGGAAGCCTTTAGGAAATCCTACTTCCTGGATGGCTAGTAGTCATAATGGCCTGCTACAGTGCCGTATCACTTCCAATGCCAGGAGGCTAGAGCAGCTTCAGTCTGATTTGGCAGGGATCTTTGGATGTTCTCATGGTCAGTAAACCTTTCCACTGTAACATATCAATTATTTTATTACCATTATTACCTTTCCAGCAACTCTTCTCCTTCAACCTCTGCACAGACTTCAGTCCCCACCATCAATCCAGTGCTCCAGGTATCAGCTTTTTCTTCAGTTATTTTTCAAGGATTCATAGGATGGTACATGTTGTTGTTAGTTGCAACAAGTCATGTCCAACCCATTGCAACCCCATGCACAACACTCCTCCAGGCCTTCCTTGCTTCCACCATCCCCCAGAGTCCACCTAAGCTCACACCCAGCACCCCTGTGATCCCATCCAGCCACCCCATCCTCTGCCGTCCCCTTCTCTGCCTTCCATCGTTCCCAGCACCAGGGTCTTCTCCAGGGAGTCCTTCCTTCTCGTTAGGTGGCCAAAGTATTTGAGTTTCATCTTCAGGGTCTGGCCTTCTAAAGAGCAGTCAGGGTTGATCTCCTCTAGGACTGACCAGTTTGATCGCCTTGCAGTCCAAGGGAATCACAGGAGTCTCCTCCAGCACCACAACTCAAAGGCCTCAATCCTTTTGCGCTCGGCCTTCCTTATGGTCCAGCTTTCACAGCCATACATTGCAACTGGAAACACCATAGCCTTGACTAAACACACTTTTGTTGGCAGGGTGATGTCTCTGCTTTTTAGCATGCTGTCTAGATTTGCCATAGCTTTCCTCCCCAGGAGCAAGCCTCTTTTAATTTCTTGGCTGCAGTCCCCATCTGCAGTGATCTTGGAGCCCAGGAAAATAAAATCTGTCACTACCTCCATTTCTTCCCCATCTACTTGCCAGGAAGTGAGAGGACCGAATGCCATGATCTTAGTTTTCTTAATGTTGAGTTTCAAGCCAACTTTTGTGCTCTCCTCCTTCACCTGCATCAAGAGGCTCTTTAGTTTCTCTTCACTTTCTGCCATGAGAGTGGTATCTTCTGCATATCTGAGGCGGTTGATATTTCTCCCAGCAATCTTAATTCCAACTGGTGATTCATCCAGCCCCACCTTTCTCATGATCTGCTCTGCATATAAGATAAATAGGCAGGGCGACAGTATACAGCCTTGCCGAACTCCTTTCTCAATTTTGAACCAATCCGTGGTTCCGTGTCCAGTTCTCACTGTTGCTTCTTGACCCGCATATAGGTTTCTTCAAATAAGATGGTCTGGTACTCCCATCTTTTTAAGAACTTGCCACAATTTGTTGTGATCCACACAATCAAAGGCTTTAGCGTAGTCAATGAAGCAGAAGTCGATGTTTTTCTGGAACTCCCTAGCTTTCTCCATGATCCAGCGTATGTTGGCAATTTGATCTCTAGTTCCTCTGCCTCTTCAAAACCAAGTGGCCATGAAAGCTGTCAGGCCCCACTCCCTGCTGCTGTGGGATGCCAAGTCACACCCATTCAGAAAACTGAGCAGTGTCACCCTGAATGTCTCTCGTGTGGGAGCGCCCACCACCTCTCCAGGCAGCTGGTTCCCCTGTCCTATTGCTCTGACAGCGAGGACGTTTTTCCTGGTGTCTGGCCTGATCTGCATGCCTTAGTTCAAGTCTGCTGTTCCATGTCCTGCACTCTGGGCTGAGTGAGAAGAGGTCCTTCCCTTGCTCTCAGTGACAGCCTCTGGGGTATTTCGAGAGGGCTTTCCTATCCGCCCTCCGTCTTCTCTTCTCGAGGCTGAAGGTGCCCATGTCTCTCCATCTGACATTGCAGGGCTTGGTTTCCAGACCCTGGGTCATCTTCGTTGCCTTCCTCTGAACCCTTTCTAGCTTTTCTGCCTCTTTTCAAAACCTCAGTTCTCAGAACTGAACCCAGTATTCCAGGTGAGGGTGCAGGTGTTTGTTGTGACCTTCTTCATAATTACACTTCCAAACACAGTCCAAACATTCAGGCAGTGCTCTTCTCCCCCATCAACAAATTATTTCTCCCCATTTTTTTCTTGACCTGGAGCAGGTGCCTTTTAAAGAAAGCAGGTCTTACTTGCCCATCCAAGCTGTGCCAAAATTCCAATAAGAGACCACATAGTGATTGGCTTCAGCCCTGTGGCTAATGAGGCTGGCTAAAAATCAAATAATAAATAAATACAGGAAACAAACACAACCCACACTCAGGGTAGAGTATGGGCTGTTGCTGAGCTGTGGATTGTTTTGTTGTCTGTCTTAACAAGCCATGAAGCACCTATGAAGAAAACCTTCTAACTTACTGTTGGGTTCTAAGCTGTAGGAGATTCATGGCTTGTTAACTCAGCTGGATTCACACAAGATAACCCTGTTTCAACAACAACCCACAGTCAACCCATATTAGTGTGGATTCTTGTGCTGTCTTAACCCAAGCAACATTTTTGGGAGAATTCATTTCCTTCCAGCTACATGTGGGTGTGAAAGCTGGAAGAGAAGACAGCTGCCAGGAAGAAAACTGATGTATTTGAACCATGGTGTTGGAGGAGAGATTTGCAAATATCCGGGACCATCCAAAAGACAGACATATGCGCCCCGCTCAAATCAAGCCAGAGCTTTGCCTAGAAGCCAGAATGACCAACTGAGCTGTCGTGCTTCAGAATGAAGGCCAGCCTGGGAAAGACCTCATGCTGGGGAAAGTCAAAGGCAGAGGAAGAGGCGGAAGACCGACTCCGAGATGGATCGACTCTGTCAGGAAAGCCACAACCTTGAATTTGGAAGAGCTGAACGGAGATGCATAGGGTCACCATCAGTGGGGGACACCTGGAGGCACAGAACAATAAAAGGCTGGAATTGCAGCTCACTTCAGAGGGGATGGGGAATGCTCAAGGGAACAGGCGATGCCTGTGATGATGCTAATGAAAAAGTGCTGGTGAGGCATCTCTGAACGTCTCGGCTCCATTGCCACCTCACCTCCATTGCAAGTTCTGGATCGAAAGACAATTCACTTTCCTTTCTTGCTGTCAGGGGGTGCTGAAAATCCAGGTGGGGAGGGCCAAATGTACACAAACCGGCTGGTAATTCCTCTCTCTGCATCTCTTCAAAGTCTGACTTCTGCTCCTATCCAAAGAGATTGCCTGCAGGCATTGATGGACCTTTGCAAAGATCTTTCCCCCTCCGTTTGTTTGAACACTTACATTTTTTAAATGATGGGATGCAGCTGGATTAATACTCCATCCAGGAACAACTCCTACTGCTTTTCTGTTTAGTCTCACCAGCCTAGTGGAAGGGAAGCTTGTCTAGAAATCTGCTGGTTGAGAAAGTAGCTTTTCTCCAGGAAAAATAACAATTTAGGCAGCCAAGGGAAACAGGCTTGTGGTGCTGAGAGAGCCCATTAAATTTCCAGAGTTCAAGGTAGGGATTTATGAAAATGTTTGTTTCTTTTTAAATATGTTGTTTGTTTGTACACCTGTATCATCAACTTTCAGTGATGGAATTGGATTTTTATTCTTTTTAAAAGAGATTTATGAGAATTTCATTCCCATTTGGAAAGGCACATTTGCAAAGTGCTCATGGGCACAATTTGCACAAATGTGCAGATCCGCTCCATTTTTTAAAAGAATTGTTGTTGTTGTTGTTAGTCGCGAAGTCGAGTCCGACCCATCACGACCCCATGGACAACATTCCTCCAGGCCCTCCTGTCCTCCACCATCCCCCGGAGTCCACTCAAGCTCACACCAACCACCTCAGTGACTCCATCCAGCCACCTCATCCTCTGCCGTCCCCTTCTTCTTTTGCCATCTATTGTTCCCAGCATTAGACTCTTCTCTAGGGAGTCCTTCCTTCTCATTAGGTGGCCAAAGGATTTGAGTTTCATCTTCACTATCTGGCCTTCTAAAGAGCAGTCAGGGTTGATCTCCTCTAGGACTGACCGGTTTGATCGCCTTGCGGTCCAAGGGACTCGCAGGAGTCTTCTCCAGCACCACAACTCAAAGGCCTCAATCCTTTTGCGCTCAGCCTTCCTTATTGTCCAGCTTTCACAGCCATACATTGCAACTGGGAAAACCATAGCCTTGACTATACGCACTTTTGTTGGCAGAGTGATGTCTCTGCTTTTTAGTGTGCTATCTAGATTTGCCATAGCTTTCCTCCCCAGAAGCAAGCGTCTTTTAATTTCTTGGCTGCAGTCCCCGTCTGCGGTGATCTTGGAGCCCAGGAAAATAAAATCTGTCACTACCTCCATTTCTTCCCCATCTATTTGCCAGGAAGTGAGAGGACCAGATGCCATGATCTTAGTTTTCTTAATGTTGAGTTTCAAGCCAACTTTTGCGCTCTCCCCTTTACCCGCATCAAGAGGCTCTTTAGTTCCTCTTCACTTTCTGCCATGAGAGTGGTATCATCTGCATATCTGAGGTTGTTGATATTTCTCCCAGCAATCTTGATTCCAACTGGTGATTCATCTAGCCCTGCCTTTCTCATGATGTGCTCTGCATATAAGTTAAATAGGCAGGGTGACAGTATACAGCCTTGCCGAACTCCTTTCTCAATTTTGAACCAATCAGTGGTTCCGTGTCCGGTTCTCACTGTTGCTTCTTGACCTGCATATAGGTTTCTCAAGAGACAAATAAGATGGTCTGGTACTCCCATCTCTCTAAGAACTTGCCACAATTTGTTGTGATCCACACAATCAAAGGCTTTAGCGTAGTCAATGAAGCAGAAGTAGATCTTTTTCTGGAACTCCCTGGCTTTCTCCATGATCCAGCGTATGTTGGCAATTTGATCTCTAGTTCCTCTCCCTCTTCGAAATCCTGCCTGTACTTCTGGTAGTTCTCGGTCCACATACTGCTGGAGCCTAGCTTGTAGGATTTTAAGCATCACTTTGCTAGCATGTGAAATGAGTGCAATGGTGCGGTAGTTTGAACATTCTTTGGCATTGCCCTTCTTGGGAATCGGAATGTAAACTGACCTTTTCCAATCCTGTGGCCACTGTTGAGTTTTCCAAATTTGCTGGCATATTGAGTGTAGCACTTTAACTGCATCGTCTTTCAGGATTTTGAATAGCTCAGCTGGAATGCTGTCACCTCCACTAGCTTTGTTGTTGCTCAGACTTCCTAAGGCCCATTTCACTTCACATTCCAGGATGTCTGGCTCGAGGTCAGCGACCACCCCATCGTGGTTATCAGGGATGTTAAGCTCTTTCTTGTATAGTTCTTCTGTGTAATCTTGCCACCTCTTCTTAATCTCTTCTGCCTCTGTTAGGTCCCTGCCATTTTGGTCCTTTATCATGCCTATCTTTGCATGAAATGTTCCCTTCATATCTCTAATTTTCTTGAAGAGATCTCTGGTCCTCCCTATTCTATTGTTTTCTTCTATTTCTTTGCACTGTTCATTTAGGAAGGCCTTCTTATCTCTTCTAGCTGTTCTCTGGAATTCTGCATTCAATTGTTTGTATCTTTCTCTTTCTCCCTTGCCTTTCGCTTCCCTTCTTTCCTCAGCTATTTGTAAAGCTTCCTCAGACAGCCATTTTGCTTTCTTGCCTTTCTTTTTCTTGGGATGGTTTTAGTTGCTGCCTCTTGTACAATGTTGCGAACCTCCGTCCATAGTTCTTCAGGCACTCTGTCTATCAGATCTAATTCCTTAAATCTATTTGTCACCTCTACTGTATATTCATCAGGGATATGATTTAGGTCATACCTGAGTGGCCTAGTGCTTTTCCCTACTTTCTTCAACTTAAGCCTAAATTTTGCCACCAGAAGCTCATGATCTGAGCCACAGTCAGCTCCTGGTCTAGTTTTTACTGACTGTATAGAGCTTCTCCATCTTGGCTGCAGAGCACATAGTCAATCTGATTTCTGTGTTGACCGTCTGGTGATGTCCATGTGTAGAGACGTCTCTTGGGTTGTTGGAAAAGAGTGTTTGTTATGACCATCGTATTCTCTTGACAAAATTCTACCAGCCTGTGTCCTGCTTCATTTTGTACTCCAAGGCCAAACTTGCCTGTTATTCCGGTTATCTTTTGGTTTCCTACTTTAGCATTCCAATCCCCCATGATGATAAGGACATCATTTTTTGGATGTCCAAAAAATGGACATCTAATTCTAGCAGGTGTTGTAGGCCTTCATAGAACTGGTCAACTTCAGCCTCTTCAGCACCAGTGGTTGGGGCATAGACTTGGACTATTGTGATGTTGAATGGTTTGCCTTGGATTCGAACTGAGATCATTCTGTCATTTTGGAGATTGTATCCCAGTACTGCTTTCCCTACTCTTTTATTGACTATGAAGGCTACTCCATTTCTTCTGAGGGATTCTTGCCCACAGTAGTATACCTGATGGCATTCTGAACTAAATTCACCCATTCCTGTCCATTAGTTCACTGATTCCTAAGATGTCGATGTTCAGTCTTGTCATCTCTTGTTTGACCACGTCCAGCTTGCCTTGATTCATGGATCTTACATTCCAGGTTCCTATGGAGTAAAGATCTTTGCAGCATCAGACTTTCCTTTCACCTCCAGATACATCGGCAACTGAGTGTCCTTTCGGCTTTGACCCAGTCGCTTCATTCTTTCTGGCGCTACTAGTACTAGCCCTCCGCTCTTCCCCAGTAGCATATTGGACACCTTCCGACCTGAGGGGCTCATCTTCCGGTGTCATATCGTTTTGCCTTTTGGTTTTCATGTCCATGGGGTTTTCATGGCAAAGATACTGGAGTGGGTTGCCATTTCCTTCTCCAGTGGATCACGTTTTGTCAGAGCTCTCTGCTATGACCTGTCCGTCTTGGGTGACCCTGCACGGCATAGCTCATAGCTTCACTGAGCTACGCAAGCCCCTTCGCCACGACAAGGCAGTGATCCATGAAGGAGTTTTAAAAGAATATTGCCTGCAAGTTGATAGGTCATGCCTACTTGTGGGGAAACAAAACCTGCTGAGAAATCCACAGAAAGTCAAACTTGCTTAAATCAGTGATGGCCTTCTCTTCTCTTCTCTTCTCTTCTCTTCTCTTCTCTTCTCTCTCTTCTCTTCTCTTCTCTTCTCTTCTCTTCTCTTCTCTTCTCTGGATGGTTGTGAAGGAGCTCCTTTCACATCATGACTCTGCCCTTTCAGAATGCTTTCCTCAGAGTTGTAGTCTTTGCACCACTGGGAAACACCTTTTATTCTCCTGGGCTTTCTAATCCTTCAGTCACAGGAGTTGTTAAACAAGTTTTTTAGAATGCTGTCTAGCGTCCCTGTTCTCAGTTTTCATAGCACTTTTCATTTGGGGCTCAAAATATTTGCTTTTAATATTATGATGTATTATATGTGCATATTTTAACCTTTCTTTTCCAACCTGCCAAGCAAGCTCCAGCTTTTTACGACAAGCACAAAAATGCAGGTATTACTTTAAGAAAAATATTCCAGACTGTTTTACTTAGGTTGCCTTTCGACTCGCCTGCCTCATTAGTTATACATTGTACCTGTCAGCCAGGAAAGAAAGATAGAGCCCTGTTAACCACCCAGAGATCCTTTGGGTTATGGGGTGGTATAAATAATAATAAAGAAAGAAAGAAAGTACATGCCAGATAGGTTTCATTTTTACCACATCTAGCTTATTAGGGCCTGCAGAGTCCCAATCTTGGGATCAGCTAAAAAGCTTACTTCCACTAAATGGTTTCCTCAGGAAACACATCCAATATCACAAACTCCTGTGTTTTCTGGAGGGCTGGGAATAAGACACTGTGGATGGTACCCTGTTAGGATTTCATTTTGGATTGCTCTGTTGAAGACCCTGCCAGCTTCTCTTCTAGACTTCTAGACTTTGGGTCTGGAAAGGCAAATTTGCTCAGTGGCTACAGGCATGGAATAGCAATGCGCATCATTGTCACAATTTCATGCAACCAAATTGCGATACCTATTTTTCCTCTCAATTCCTTGGCTCAGCATCAACTAAACTTTTCCAGTGGCGTGTGGACCAGTGGCGCACACACTTCGCAGGTGTTTGTGTGAGCGGATGGCCTGGAGGGGCAATGGAAGGGCATGAGCGACACAGGAATAGATCAAAGGCAGAGAACCCTTTCAGACCTAGGGTCAGATCACATTTTGGAGATGTTCTGGAGTCCACATTTCAGTGATGGGCATGTCCACAGGCAAAAGCAGGGAGGCCAGAATACAGAAAGGCACCAGTGTATTTTATTTCTAAACTCTTCCTGGCCATATATTCATTCATTCATTCATTCATTCTTCAATTTATATCCTGCCTTTTTCCTGCAAAGGGCTCAAGGCAGCTTACATCATTCTCCTCTTCCATCTTATCCCCACAGCAACAACCCTGTGAGGCAGGCTGGGCTGAGAGTCTGGGACTGGCCCAAAGTCACCCAGTTGGCTCCATGGCTGAGCGGAGACTCAAACCCGGATCGCCTGAGTCCCAGTCCCATGCTCTTAACCACTGCACCACACTGCCTCTCATTCTGCCTCTCCTGCTCTCAGTATTATGCCCACAACAACAACCCTGTGAGGCAGGCTGGGCTGAGAGTCTGGGACTGGCCCAAAGGCACCCAGTGGGCTCCATGGCTGAGCGGGGACTCGAACCTGGATCGTCTGGGTCCCAGTCCCACGTTCTTAACCACGACGCCACACTGGTTCTCCACATATTGCGGCCATGTGCCATCAAGTTATCTCCGGCGTATGCCGGCCATGTGAACTTCTGCTTTGGAGAATCTTTGATGTGCTCCAGATTAGCAATGGACACCAAGGCTTAAAGGGACAATTTTAGCGGAGGAGAAGGTGCGGCATGAAAACTGGAGACAGGCAACGCTTGGTGAATAGAGGAAAGGGCATGTGTTTTCTGCACCACCTTGCAGCCTTGAGTTGTTGATGGGCCTCCTTTGAAGGCAGTTCGGCAACTTCATGAAGGTCCAACTATTAAATTGGACTTGCCGACACATTCATATGATTGTAGTAGCTGCACTGGCTTCTGGGTCCATTTCTGAGCTCAGTTTGAAGTGTCCCATCTAGGCTTGGGACTGGACTATCTAAGCGGACCTTCCTTCTTGCATGTTCCAGCTTGGACCTTCAGGTCACCTTCAGAGGTCTTTTGGTGGGTGTCCCCACAAGCAAGTTAGAGAAGGGGCCTTCTCAGTGGTGACTCCTCACTTGAATTAAGCCAAAGAGGCTTCATGGCTCCGTTTCTCTCTTTTTAAGAGTCCCAGTTCTCAGTTTCTTACTGACAGTTTTCTCCATTCCTGTACAGTTTATGGTTTTACTTTAAGTTGTCTTTGATTCTTTGAAACATTATTGCATATTTTAAATTGTCCTTTGCTGTTGTAGCAGTTTAGCTGTTTGTAATGCCCCTGGATACTTGCATGGAATAGACATACAATTCATACAAAGATAATAAAATGGTAATAAAAACTAAGAGGGCTGGATTGGTACCACAGGAGGACCAGACTGACTCTAGACCTGTGGTTCTGCAACCCCCACCCCAAATGCACAGAACCTTTCTTCCCCCAGGCAGTTG
The DNA here is from genome assembly GCA_023646645.1 of Varanus salvator macromaculatus. Taxonomy (NCBI): domain Eukaryota; kingdom Metazoa; phylum Chordata; class Lepidosauria; order Squamata; family Varanidae; genus Varanus; species Varanus salvator. The sequence goes on along the minus strand of JAIXND010000802.1, from coordinate 8,333,747 downwards.
CTTTCCCCCTACGCAGATCTGCGCTGATTTAAACCAATGAACAGATGGCCCATGTGGTGCTCCTAAATGGATAGATGAAACAGTTCTTTGATTTGATGGCGATTGTCTCAGCAGAAATAGGAAAGTCCAGAAAACAATGCTGAAAAATTGTGAAAAACTGAATCCAATTGATTAGGCCAAGGATGCTAAAAAGAAAAAAAAATGCCCAGGAAAGATTTATTTTTTAAAAACTATTCTTTTCCTCCTAGTTTTTTCACTAGAGATCTTCACATCTCGATACCTTGCTTCATTCATTCATGCTTATATCTTTGTCCTACTTTTTTCTTGCAAGACATCTTACATAATCCTCCTCTCCATTACATCTCTACAACAACCCTGTGAGGTAGGTTCAGCTGAGAAGGAGTCCCTCAGTGAACTTCATGGCCCAGTGGGCACCTAGAACCTGGTTTTTCCAAGTCCCAGTCCAACAACTCACTACTGCACCACAATGGCTTTTCTTAAAATCAAATAGTGAAATTTTATTTATTTAGGAAGCTTCTATGCCGCCCCATTCGCCAAAGCCTTGGGGTGGCTCACAACAATAAATAACATAATAACAATATAAAAGCAATATAATTGGAGACGTCCTGGCCAAAGATGTAAAATCAATAAATAATATTAACAATTAAAATGACGTTTAAATAAAAAGGTCTTGGCCTGGCACCAAAAAGCAAATAACGACGGCGCCAGACGGACCTCTCTGGGGAGCGCGTTCCATAGGTGGGGCACCACCGCAGAGAAGGCCCTCCTCCGGGTGCTCACCCTCCTAATGTCCTTCACGGAGGGTTCCCGGAGAAGGGGCTCTCCTGCTGATCTCAAGGGGCAGGCAGGCACATATGGAATGTGATGTTACTTGTTATAAATGAGCATTTTCAGAATAACTAAACTGTTTTTCAAAGCAAAAGATTATATTAGATCTGTGCTTTGTCGCTCCACAGGGAAGATGGACCCCTTTAGCACCAAGAATCTGGCTCTTCAAGCTCAGAAGAAGCTCCTGAGCAAGATGGCCTCAAAGAACATGGCATGTATGTTCATTGACGACACCAGCAGCGAGATCCTGGACGAGTTGTATCGGGTCACCAAGGAGTTCACCCATAACCGCAAGGAAGCCCAGAAGATCATCAAGGACTTGATAAAGATTGTCATGAAGTTGGGCTTCCTCCACCGCAACAGACAGCTCAGTGCGGAGGAGCTGCTGCTGATGAAGCACTTTCGAAAGAAGGTCCACACCCTGGCTATGACGGCCGTTAGCTTCTACCAGATAGACTTCACATTTGACTGCCAGGTCATGTCCAACATGCTGCAGGAGTGTCGTGACCTGCTGCACAACCTGGTCAACACACACCTGACGGCCAAGTCCCATTCCCGGATCAACCACGTCTTCAACCACTTTGCGGACTACAAGTTCCTCTCTGCGCTTTATGGGTCGTCGGAGCCTTACCGCTCTCACCTGCAGAGAATCTGCAACGGGCTCAGCCAGATGCTGGAGGAAGGCAACATCTGATCAGCTTCGGGCCTGCCACCTTCGTACACTTTCAGACCTTAGCCAAGGGAACGCTGGGAAACGGCCGTTGCTTGGCTGGGTGGGTGTCCGCTGGGGCCCTTCCATCTTTGTACAGCGCTAAGTCACTTGCAATTCCCTTTCGGTTTGGGTAATGTTTCCAGACTAGGGTTGTGGTGTTTTGAATTAGTATTCCTGGTTTAGCTTGGTGGCCACTTGGGTTTATTCCACTCGCCCCTCTTCCTTGAGCTTCCCAAAATAAGCTGGTTCCTGCAAAGACTTTCCTTTCCCAACAGATAGAAGGTAGCTGTCCCAGGCAAACTGAAAGCAACTGTAGATTTAAATCCGGCGTTCTCCAGAAGAGAAGATGGACTTCACCCAATCAATTGGACAACAGATATACTTACTCTTTCTGGTATTGGTATTTTGACTGTGGTGGACCAGCTTCATCAGGATCTGAATTTAGAGTTCATATCAGAGCCAAAAAGGATTGCTAAGAACTTTTTTCTCTATCAGCCTTGTTTGGTCTCAAACCAAAGAACCTTTTCACCTGGCATCCTGATTACAACTTTCAAGAGACCTTTGCAAAGCTTCTGGCATGGCAAACAGGGGATGCCCACTTCCTGTTGCTCAGGCTCCCAGACCACATGAGATTTGGTGGTAGACTCTCTGAGTCCATGGAGGCTCTATCAATGTGCACAAATGCATTTGTGCAAACTTACACTTCCCAAAATATGCAGCTCCTATCCTAAGATGCAAATCTCCCTAGAATGCATATTTTCACTAAAAATTGAAAATGGACATTTCTGTATTTGGGAAGTGTACTTTTCTACCACTAAAAATGCACAAAATTGCAGGAAAAAATTGAAAAGTCTGCAGATTCATGGAGTCTGTGAGTTGAGAAATCGCAGTTTGCCACAATATCTCTGGGTTGCATTTCTAGAAATTCTTCCACTCCACCAGCAGTCAATCCACAGCTTAAATCTGAATCCCCACCCCCACCCCCAGTCTGTATTACCTTGGCCAAAACTTTTCAGGGTTTGAATTCCACCCCTGGGCAGGACATGAGCCCAAAGCAGGCAGAGCTGCAATTGTGTCTTTTGTTTACTCTGGATGCAATGACACACGCCCACAACCCTGTTCAGCAAAGTTTTCCCCATCTGTGTTTCCTCTGGGGACAAAATGGGATGAGATAATATCACAAGCCCACAGCAAAGTCTGTAAAGTGCCCAGCAGGAAAAGTATGTGTGTAGGTACAGTCAAGAGGAAGTCTGGTTTGGGAAGCCTGCACTTGGTGCCCACAACAAACCGCAAAGTGCATGCAACACACCATTCTAGTGCTTTCTGCATTCATGTGCATGCAACCTCATTCAAACAGCCACAATTTATGGCAGGCAAAGGTTTGGACATGCAGACTTGCTTCGATCCGTTCGATCCGGAGGTCGTTGAGGCCCCATCGGTGAGGGTGTTCAAAGATAGGCTGGACATGCACATGGTGGGCATGTCATGAGCAGAGCCGGCTGGTGCCGGAGGTCAGACTAGATGGCCCAGGAGGCCCCTTCTGACTCGCTCTGTTTCTATGTTTCTATGATCCACCCCATCTCTGTTTGCAGATCTGCATGCTCCCTTCATCAGTCGCTCCGTGATGGAATCGGATTTTACTCAAAAGTGTTCATACATACTCTTAAAAGTGTGCAGATCCCCCCATACTAAACAAATCCTCAAACAATGTGCATTTTCATGTTTTGGACTATGGGGTAAATGCACAATTTTGGTTAGTTTTTTCCCTGCAACTAAGTTTGTGCAAAATTGTGACGGCAGGGAAAAAAGAGTGGTCTGCAGACCTGTCAAATCTGCATAGTTCAGGAAAAGCTGAGGAATTTGTGGACTGCATTTATAGAAATCCAACTCGTTTGAGATTATAGATCCCTCAGGGCAAGAAGGTGGCTTTGTTCCAACCTTAACTGGATTCTTACTGGGAAAAGGAAGTGCCGGAACTGTGGGCAAAACCCATCCAGTGGGCCAAGCCATGCTTGTGTTCAACTCACACTAATGAAGATTCCTTGTAGTAAAACTGATGTCTGATTTCAGACCGGTGGGGCGTGGGGGGCAGCAGTAGGAAATGTGACATCTGTGTCCTGCTCCTACACAACATGCTGTTTCCCTAATCAGCACACAGGACTAGGTCCTGTAACGAAATGTTGCAGCGCAAAGTGCTCTTGTTCACTGTTTCTATCGGTCAACCTATTTTCCTCCACAATTCTCCATTCCGATTTTTGTCCACCTGTTATGATTTCGTGACTGCTGAGTATGTGCAGCAGTCTCTGGATTGCTTTTGGGGAACACCCCCCAACCACTCAAGGATCTCTTTCTAAAACAAATGCGCTTCTGCAAAGCTCATGATGAGCAACCCTGCTGAGTGGTTCTGTTTTTGGCTGAGTGGTGCTGTTTTGGCAATGTAAGCATCAGTTTTCATGCCAGAGCATCAGAAAGAGAGAATTAATTCTGCAACTGTCTCTGGAAACAAGGGCTGGAAAAATCAAATAGGACCAATAGCAGTGCTTTGATATGAAAAGGGGGAAGTTCCTGGAAGCAAAGCCATTGCTTCCTGTCTGTCTCCAAGAAAACCCTTTCTTTTTGAGACTGACTTTGACAAGTGTGTTTTTTGAAAGCTCCAAGTAGCTAGTCCTCAGGGCTGCAAAGATGAATTTCAGATAACATGAGCGTAATGTTAAGGGATGGCATGCAGGAGCTTTGGCTCAACAGACTGTCATCCTTCATTTTGAGATGCGCAATGATGCAAAAGGGTCACAACACTTCCAATGCTGACTGTAGCTTGTAGTTAGAACATGTGGCTTGGCTATTTTTTAAAATACCTACATAAAATTAGTTGGGGCAAGAGAAAGCCATATTTGCAAATATGAAATAAAGCCATTTTTAAAACTGTTTATGAAGTCTTTATCAAAAGGATGCATTTGGAAATATTCTGTTCAAGTAACCAAGTCAGAGGCGTTGTCCTTTGATACGGAGATAAACATTCACTCACGTGGTGCTTGCAATGTGCACACCATGTGTGTATGTTCTCTGTAGATACACAATGAAGGGAGACATGCCCCCTGAGCTTTGTGAGAACAAATTCATCAGCAGAGCATTTATTTTATTTGTATTAAAAATAAATGCCACGGACTTTACAGCTTGGCATGAAGGTCTTTGCTCTTTAGGGCCAGTCTCTTGCATCACAGTGAGAAGGACTTGCATAGCAAGTCACAAAGGGGGGACTTCTGTTCCTGAGTCTTTGGAGAGCAAGCAGAAGGTCACTGCTTTGCAAGTGAAATGCTCTGGGTTGAATCTCTGCACCATATCCAGGTAGGGTTTGAAAAGACCCCTGCCAAAACCCCTGGAGAATCACCGCTTATTAGTGCCAATAACACGGAGGTAGACAGACCACGGAACGCAGCAGCTTCCAAGGTCCTGTCGAATCAGCTTTTTGCTCAGAACTTTGAGGACTAGAACCTTACCTCATTCGTTGGGCTGTGAGGTCAGATTCCTCGGTTCCTGTTTCAGATCAGTCGTTTACTCAGAGGCTTGAAGACTAGTGCCTTACTTCACCCATAAGGGTTTTGGAGGGTGGCAGCTCCAGTGTCAGTGGGCTTCTGTATCCATTCCAGGTTTTCATCTAAGCTTTGAAGAACGTGTCTGGGGCACTGAACCTTATCCCCCAAAATAGGACCTTTAAAATACAGACTGAAACCAGGCATGGATGTACTTCCTCATGGATTTTGGAGCTAAGGGGATGACCTATTTGCTCCACAGAAGGGGTCTTGCTTTCCAAAGAAAACTTTCCCATTTCCACTTCCAGAGTTCCCCGGAAGGGCTGGGAAAGATGAAGTTCTGAAACTCTGGAGTTGCAAGAAATGATTGTGCATCCCAATTTGGAATTAAAGAAACAGTTAAGCTGTCAGCACAAGCTGGCTTCATGGCAAGGGGGAATCCAGGAGGAAGTGGCTTTTACAGCAACAACGCAAGCTCTCCCACAGCCTGCAGCAGGATGGAACACAAAGAGGCCCTGATGCCACCATTGCTGTGTGTACTACCCCCTGCCATGAACACCCCCCCACACATACACACACAATATCAGGCTCCAAAGAAGGGCTCAAGCTGGGCATTTGTGGGTGGGGGGCAAAGAGTTTGCAACATCTGAGGTTGCCATCTTTCCTTGAGGGCTCTCAGGCCCTAGAGCCTTTTTGTCCGCCACATCATCTGGCAGCGAAGTCCAAATGGCATGGCTTGCAGTGGGGGATCGCTTTCCATCTACCTGCCAGCGTCCAGCCACTTGCCAAGCGGTGAGGGCTGTCCAGTGGCAGCAAGAAAGGGCTGCCAGCTAGGGGTGGATGTGGCTACGGAAGCAGGAGAAATGTTGATAAGGGGAGAAGGTTGGTCAGCCCCTGGCTGAGATACGACATAGTTATGAGCAATAGGAATGGTTTCAAATGAGGAGCACTGCTCCCACCCCAAATGCCAGGGGTTTTGCTCTACCCGACCCAGAATTGCTGGCCGCCTCCTGCTAAGTTTTATGCCCCTAGTTCTTGAGAACCCCAACAGTCGCGAAACGGGGAGCCTCAATTTGGCTATTGCAGATCTTTCACAGAGGAAGAACTAACTCAAGAGAGAAAGTTTGTAACTCGGTGGTCAAGATTCTGCTTTTTCAACCTGTTCTGTCTCAGGTAGGCCTTACAGAGAACACGCCTGCTATCAGGTAACCCTTTCATTCAGAACCTCTGTTGTCCTTCTTCTAAGTGTCTTCTGGCACAGTCTAATTTCTCTAGGAGTTGGAAATGTGGTAGGCACCAAGACAGGGCCTATGATGGAGACCCTGGAAAGCCAATGTGGAAAACACTAAGTTGGGGCACGAGCAGCTCTCACTATTTTGCATTTATCCTTGGGGATTAGTTTTGGGAGCCAGCACAACCTAATGGTTACAGACTGGGACTAGGGAGAGTGGTGTCCCTCATCCCTTGACCATGACATTCACTGGATGGTTTGAATCCTGGATTCTCTGCTTGATCAGAGGGCTGCTATGAATCATAGAGCGAGTCAGAAGGGGCCTCCTGGGCCAGCTTGTCTGACTCCCGGCTCCAGCCAGCTCCATTCACGACATGCCCACCATGTGCATGTCCAGCCTATTCTTGAACACCCTTCACCAAGGGGGCCGCAACCCCCTCCCGTGGAAGCCCATCCCACACCCTCAGGGTCCTCACTGTCAGGAAGTACTTCCTGGCATCCACATTGAACCTTCGTTCAATGCGTCCTGCCCTCCACTGCAGGGAAGAACAGATCTATACCCACCTCCATGTGACACCCCTTCACATACCTATATGTCGCCAACAGATCCCCTCGGAGTCTCCTCTTCTCCAGGCTGAAGAGGCCCAGTTCCCTCAGTCTCGCCTCATACCCCATCCCCTGCAAACTGGCTACCAACCTTGTGGCCCTACGCTGCACTGACTCCAACCTGGCTATATCCTTCCTGTAATGAGGGGCCCAAACTGAACACAGTACTCCAGTTGCGGGCGCACCAGAGTCGTGTAGAGTGGTAGTAATACCTCTCTCGATCTAGAAGCCACACTTCTGGCTATGCAACCAAGGGTGGCATTCGCCCTCTTGGCCACCGCATCACATGGCTGACTCAAGTTCAGCCTGCAGTCAACCAGCACCCTGAGGTCCCTTTTGCAAGTGCTGCTCTCCAGCCACTTGTCACCTAACCTATACTTCTGACACCCATTCCTATGCCCCAAGTGCAAGACCTTGCACTTATCCACACTGAACACCATCCTGTTGTCTCCTGCCCACTTCCATAGTCTGTCCAGATCCTTTTGGATCTGGAGTACCTGCTCCTCAGTTGTGGCCACTGCTGCAGTTTTAGTGTCATCTGCAAATTTGATCAGCAGACTGTTCACCCCTTCTTCCACGTCATTGATGAAAAGATTAAACAGGATCGGCCCCAGGACAGAGCCCTGGGGGACCCCGCTTGTCCCTGGCCGCCATCCCGATGATTCCCCACTAACGGTCACCCTCTGCTTTCGGTCAGTCAACCATGCCCTAATCCACCGGACAGTGCATTGTTCTATCCCCAAACGCCTGTCTCTTCACCAGGATAGCATGGGGCACTTTGTCAAATCCAGGGAAACCACATCCACTGCATCCCCTCCATCTAATCTCCCATGCGGATCTCCCCCATCCAGCTTTGGGGAGAACACAGAGGCAAAATAGTAATTTAGCACCTGTGCCTCGTATCAGTCACTGGATCTCCTTCCTCCTTATTTAGTGGTCTCACTTGTCTCCCCTTCCTCTTCCTATTTACATGCTGAAAGAAGCCCTTTTTGTTGCTCTTGATATCCTTGGCAAGTCTCAGCTCGTAATCAGCCTTAGCCTTGCGAAGAATCCTTCTGCAATGGGCCTCCTCCTCCCGGTAGACCCTCATGACCCTCAAGGATGGAGTGATCACTCACTCCAGAGCTCCCCTAATCTGTACCTCATCTATCAGCTCCTCCCTGTTGGTCAAGACCAAGTCATGGATGTGTCCCCGCAACACCCGTGTCAACTCTCGAACTTTGTGTGAAAACCCTCCCTCTATAGCATCTAGGAAGCAACATGACCTGGCTGTCACCGCCGAGTGAATCTCCCAAGTAATATCTGGGAGATTGAAATCCCCCATAATTACTGTGTCTCTCCCCCGAGATATCCTTAGAATCTGGCCCGTCAGGACATCATCCAGGGTCTCAAGTTGACCTGGAGGGCGATAACATACCCCCACTGTCAGGTCTCTTTCCCTGCCAAAACCCCTAAGTTTCACCCAGACTGCCTCTACCGAATCCCCATCTGTGCTGCATTCCATCTCACTGCATCCTGTCCCTTCCCTGACATGGAGCTAAAACGGAGAGGAAGAGAAATCACATGTGGCCCTTGGGCTCCATGCAGGAAAAACAGCAGGACGAAAATAGAATCAGTATCTGTGAATTCACATCTCCAAGAAATTGGAACATCTGCCTACTGCTACAGCCAGTCCTTCCTTGCTTGTGTAACATAGACAAGGAATAATTAAAGCTGGGAGCTTGTTCACCCATATTCCTGCCCCAAATCCCATACCTGATTTCCTCACCTCTTTTATAAATATGTGATACAAGCCAGCAGGAGTGGCAAAGAGACAGCACAGGCAAATGTTAAGGTATATAATCTATTTTATTCATATTTATTACCCCTTTTGTGCAAGAAATAACGCAGGGTCTTCCACTGTCATTGAGCTGAACTGTGGAGAGGTAGTGGGGGGAAAGATAACTTGGTTGGTCCTGGAGCCTCCTGGGAGAAAGTCATGTTCTACCACGTTCTTCAAGGTCATCCAGGGTTGGCAACGAAAAACAGGGTAGTGAGAGAAAGACAGACAGCATCGCTCATCCATTTCTGATGATGTTTTCCAGGCTCATCAGCTCTGATGTGGTCAAACACACCCACAATTATGGGGATGGGAGCTGTGGGATTCCAAGCCAATGTGCATTTTGTGGAACCCCTGCCGAAGTACTACTCAAAAAGAGCACCGGTTGACAGTGAAGAAGAGTCCCCAACGCCATGCCAGGGTCAACTTGACAAACCACCACATTGTCCCCAGAAACACCAAGAGTGGCTCACAACTCCATGTGGTAAATTTTGGCTATGATCAGCACTTTGGAGAGCTCTGAGCGGAATTTGCCTTCCTTGTGAATCACTAGAAGAGAGAGAAGGAAACGTGTTACAAAACAAGGAGAGAAGCAGCAGCTCAGCGGTTTTACCTTGCTCTTGAGGCAGCTTATATGTTTGATAACATATTTTTTTTACTGTTGTGAGCCGCCCCGAGGCTGCTGCAAGGGGCGGCATAAAAATATTTAAATAAATAAAATAAAATAAAAAATATATAGATGGTTATCAAGACTGCCTCTTCCCTCAGGCTTACAATCTTAAAGACATGGCACAACAAGAAAAGGAAATGGGAGAGAGGAGGGGGGAAAAAACAGACATTTTCCAAAAAGCTGTGAGGAAGATACCAACTGGTCTCAGAGACCAACATTTTAAAAAGCGCCAGAGTTTGCCATGCAAGGCCCGTTGCAGCAGTTGGATGTTTTCAAATCAGAGCAAGGAAAAAAGGTGACTGAACAGGTAGCATTGTCTCGTGCCTCTTTTGGCATGGCTGGGGGCATTCCCCTGGGGAGGGGCCTCGTGTACCCTGTTGGTGACGTACCTGCGGTTTCGATCACCTGGAATTCTTCATCCTTCAGTGGAATATCACTGCGCCCTCCAACTGCTGCCGTGGACTGTGGCAAAACAGAATGCATTCAGGCAGTGGAGGGACACTCAGAAAGGTAATCAATACACAGGAAGTCATCTCAAAGCACCCCCAACCCACCCTGGTGCTGCAAGTATAAGACTCTAAGGACTCGGAGAACAGCCTTTGGTTGACTCACGTCACTGGTCCCACCAACTTAAGAAGTTGCAGTCCTGGGATACACAGTTCTGGTAGCTGACTCAGAAGGGCTATTCCTCAATAGCAGTGTTTCTGCTTTCCCCCAAAAGGGTACTGGAATCAATACCCGTAGAGGGATGGGAAGAAGCACTGTCTGAAACCCTTGGCAGTGAAGGAACTAAACCCCAAACCCAGCTGACAATCCAGCAGCTCTGTTTTGAACTAAGAAAATGTAACAAGAAACATCTGTCAGGTTGTCTCAACTGGGTCAGTGTGACCCAGCTGAATGTATTTTTGGCAATAGTCCACAGCTGGAGAGCAAGCGCTCTTCCCCACATGATGCAGGAAGGCAACAGTACTTACATAGGCCATGCCGTACTCAATCTTTGCACCTTTCACTTCAGCTTTAAACTGGGTAAAGAAGAGATAAGACTTCCCTTGGGGCCTGGAAAAAAAGAAAGATGTGAGCTACAGCATTCTGGAAGAGAGAAAGAACAAATTGCATCATGCCAAGAAGCCAGAGGGAGCAGGCAAGGTCCAGATATCGCTATGAAAAGGAGACCGGCCACATTTAGATGATTATCTCTCAGCCTAACAAGATACAGACATGCTTTTTCCCCCATGTGCCTGAGCAAATGTGTACATCTTCTGTTAACCATAATTCCATGTTTCATCTAAACTGCAGACACCTTCTGAGGAACAAACTAGGATATAAAACCAACTTTAAGCTGCAGCTGCTGATCCAATATTCCAGGTTTGATCAACACTTTGCAAAGCTGCTAATCACAGTTTCCAGGGTTGACCAAAACAGGAAACGAGTTAATTGGAGGCTTCCTGGTACATGGCTGCCTCTCACAAAGGGAGGGGTGTGTGTGTGTGGGGGGGAGGAATTAAAGCTTTTGTGTAACTTTGCTTGTTAAAGTGAGATTAGGAGTATCTTAAACCAGCTCGGTGTCCTCCTGTGTTTGGAAACTGGTGATCAAGTCATGCCCTAGGTTTGTCCCAAACTAGCAGAGGAATGGAGACACCAGCAGCACAGATTCTCAGCATTTGCAATAAGTGGACCAAGACAAATGCAGCTCCCCACCAATACCCTGGAGGGGCATTCGGAACTGTCCCACTGGAAAGGGACTTCTCAGGCCACAGTTCACACACTAGTCAATGCATGCCCCTCTTGTACTTTTCTCTGTTCATTGAAGTCATGGGTTCCTGTGTTTTAGAAAGGACAAGAAGCTATGCACACCTCCAGATTGAGCAAGAAAACAGTCCGTTGTCTTCGCTGATCCCGACGCTTATTTGCCATTGCTGAAAAGAGACAAAGGGATGATTGCTGGACATGCACAAACACACACATACCACAAATTCACACTCCTTGGAGAAGGAAAAAGTTAGGGATCCCCTCAGCTGAGGCAAAGCATGCTGGCAAAATGAAAATAGGGGCAAAGCATGCTGAGAAAAATAATGGTTTGGATGCTCAACCATGGCTTTGGACACGCGCATGGTGGGCATGTCGTGAGCGGAGCCGGCTGGAGCCGGGGGTCAGACTAGATGGCTGGGGAGGCCCCTTCTGACTCGCGCTGTTTCTATGTTCTATGTTTCTCAGGAATGGGCCCCAAAACACATTCCCCCCATCAAGCTAAAATTACAGCTGAAAGTGTGTTTTTCCTTTCCCAGCCACTGATAAATGGCTTCCCACACACTCTGCACCCATTTCTTTGGGCACAAGGATGCCTGTCTTGCAGAATTTGGGAAACCCAGCCATTCCAGATTCGAGGCTAGCAGGGGGCTTCATCCAAACGTATTTGAGGATTTTCAACAACTCACCTCATTCGTCCCACCCTGAGCTGCATAGGTAAAAGTACAGCTGAATTCTCCCTAAAAAGGACAAGGGGTGGAGGGAGGGAAAGAAATGAACATTTAAAAACCTTTCAAGTTCTTTTTCTGTCACAAAGCAGTCATGATTACAGGGAATGAAGAGAACACCCAGTCAAGCCAAACCATTATGTGCAGCAGTTTAACCATGGAGGTAAGCTCAGGAACAGAACTATAAAATATGATTTGTTTTGTTTCCAGCTTCTCTTTTTGGAGGGGGTGTTCACATGTGTTTAACAGAAATAAGCTTTTCTCCATTATTTCCCATACACCTACTCCAGAGATGGGCAGTAAAGTGAGATTTCCAGTAATGTAGAAAACACAGAATAAACCACACACTGCATTTATATTTTTAATCAACAGGATGAGCCTTCAGCAAACAAGAAAACGAACATGCAGACCTTGACCACAAAGTGGTATATTTTACTAGTCTTTCAGCAGGAAGTTAAAAAAGAAAGCTTGAAGAAAACTCAGAGTCCTGCAACTATTCATTATCTTGCTGGCAAATGTGGAGCAATTTGGGAGAGGATGGATAATTTTAAAACAAACACAATGCAACAAGATACAAACAAAATGAAAAAATAGAGGTAATACTCATACAGTAAGGAAAAATGAAAATAAATTTAACATGCAATGTTCAAAAACATTTCATGCTTATGAAATAAAATGTACATTTTTATTACATCAGTTTTGTTCAGCATTTTGCTCAGTGTTTAATGTAATTGCTTGTGTTATTTTGTACTTATTATGAATGCATATTTATTTTCCCTATTAATGTAATGTAACAGTGAAATATTTGATGATACACAGAAAAAAATAAGCAGATCAGCTCAATAGGCACCCTATACATTGTACGTGGGAACGCAGGGTGATAGTCCCTACTACTCAAACAGGAAGCTCACCAAGTGACTCTCAGCCTAGCCTACTTCAGAGAGTTGTTGTGTTTATGGAAAAGAGTAGAACTGTGTAAGTCACTGCACAATGAAAACAAACTGAATGCAAAAGTGATGACATGAAAGTTCACAACAAAGAACCTTGTGCCACCTCAAAAGGCAAGCAAATGTATTATAGTGGGAACGTTTACAGACTGGAGCCCCTTTCATCACAAGTAGGAAACTTGGCAGGGCCAATTCGTGCATCCATGTATTTTAACCCACCTTCTTTCCTGCATGGAACCCAAGGCAGCTTAAATAAAAATAAATAAGGTGAGGAGATAAATATGTACACTAGGCACTGAATGGGGGTCTGGGGAGATTGGTGGGTTCGTCTCCACTCAGCAAATTTATTTAGGGTCCATTTCTGACTGAGTCTGACGTACATCATAGGGCTGTTGTGAAGGTGAGAAGGTGCAACTGGGACTCTGCACAAGAGGAAAGAAGGCAAGATAAAACTGTACCGTGATTACATAGCCATCGCACTGGAAAATAAATGGAAACTCTCCAATAATTTATTTTATTTATCTACTTTTGCATTTATATACCGCTACAATAACAGCATGATCCATTCATTCAACTGCGTTTCTATGCCCACCCACACCTGAACGTTCTCTGGGCGGCTTACACTGCATTTATATCCCGCCTTCTTTCCACGGAAAACCCAGGGCAGCTTACATAGCTCCATTTCCTCCTCACAACAAGCCTGTGAGGTAGGTTAGGTTTAGCGTGAAAAAATAGTGTTCTTCTTTATGAGGTTTATAACCCGTTTTTTCCCCAGAAAAATTAAAACCACGTGAACATAAGCGGGAGCCCATTTTAGTAGGGGAAAACATTTCAAGAGGTGCGGGGGAGCAGAGCCCCGCCACGTGCCCAGCCCCACTAATATGAACCAGACTTCCTCACACCTGGCCAATTTCTACGGAGGCGCGGCAGGGACACGCCAGCGCAGTCGCGGCCGCTCCAGCCCACGGAGCCCTCGAGCGCCCAATCAGAAAGCGGGGACCCCCCCCCCGCCCCGCGCCACGACAGTCCGAGAAAAGCGCGGCGAAACCAATCAGCGCGCGCCACCTCGCTCCCGCTCGCGCGCTCACCAGGCTCTGCGAGAACGAGTGGACCATCCCGCCGGGCCTCACGTCGAAGTCGGACGTGTTGGAGCGTCCCTGTGTGCCAGCCACTACCGGAACGAGTTGGAGCAGCAAAGCGGCGGCCACCGCAGCATCCAAAAACCTCCGGTCGTTGAGACTGGGCGCCGACATCTTGGGAAGCTGAGGGCTGAGAATGGGGCTACGGTGAGCCGGAGCGGCTAAATAAGCGTCTGCTGCGTCTGCGCAGCTGCTTTGTGGCTCTGAGAGGCACAGGAGGCCATCTTGAAGACGGGCAAAACAGCCCTTACTTGGCGGTTAACCCTTTCTGCAATCAGAGCTCCACTCCGTAACTGTTGGACTGCCGTTTCCATCAAGCTAGCTAGCTAGTGACAGAATCGGTTTTCAATTCGTGAGGCATGAACACTCAGACTCGTGGGAAAGATCTGCACATCTAAACTTCTGTGGCTTTATTGAATTGGTTCCCCAGTTCCTGCAGTTACTGTGCGCTCCCAGGTAGAGCCAACTCAACTACAAAATCACAGCCCATGTACAGACACTTTTTATAACTACAAGCCACGTACACAGAGTGTTAAGTTTCCAGATAATGTTAGTACAATAGCATCTTGATGTCTTTGGGCATGACATAATATCCTCAAGCAATCAAAAATACTGTTAACAATAGTATGGAAAACTACTGATTGCTTTATTGACATGTCAATTCAGTGGATTCCTTGCACTTTGGATCAGCCTCTGTGGCTTTTTAAATATGCAGATGTGTCTGAGGAACCATTCAGAAGAACAGGTTTGACAATTACACTGTGCACACATCTGTAGAACTAGATGATTAAATGGGCCCATTCAGTAATAAATGGACACCCTTGTCTCAAGCGTTGTGCAGCTATGGGGGACAGCTGTGTTTCCCCACTGATTAAATTAGCCCACAGCAGCTTCTCATTATAGCTAAGTATTCTATCTTCTTAAACGAACAGCAATGCTAAATACTAACCTGGCTTGGACTTGCGCTGTTTTCTGAGGCAGAGGTGCAGATAATTGTTTTATAACACAAAGCAACACATATAAGCAGCCTTTTTCTACCAGGATTTATTCTGGATTTCTCCAACACTAGCTTACTGTGCAAGTTCTAGTATAACAGGAGGGGCACAAGAAAGCACTTTGGGGCTGCAATTCTTATGATCACATAGAAACATAGAAACAGAGCGAGTCAGAAGGGGCCTCCTGGGCCATCTAGTCTGACCTCCGGCACCAGCCGGCTCCGCTCATGACATGCCCACCATGTGCATGTCCAGCCTATCTTTGAACACCCTCACCGATGGGGCCTCAACGACCTCCCGTGGAAGCCCATTCCACGCCCTCAGGGTCCTGACTGTCAGGAAGTGCTTCCTGGCATCCAAATTGAACCTTGGCTCCCTGAGCTTTGCTCCATTGGAGCGCGTCCTGCCTTCCTCTGCAGGGGAGAACAGGCCTCTCCCCATCTCCATGTGACACCCCCTCACATACCTGTATGTTGCCAACAGATCCCCTCTGAGTCTCCTCTTCTCCAAGCTGAAGAGACCCAGTTCCCTCAGTCTTGCCTCATACGGCTTCCCCTGCAAACCGGCCACCATCCTTGTGGCCCTACGCTGCACTGACTCCAACCTGGCTATATCCTTTCTGTAATGAGGGGCCCAAAACTGAACACAATACTCCAGTTGCGGGCGCACCAGAGTCGTGTAGAGTGGTAGTAATACCTCTCTCGATCTAGAAGCCACACTTCTGGCCATGCCACCAAGGATGGCGTTCATCCTCTTGACCACCGCATCACACTGCTGACTCATGTTTAGCCTGCGGTCAACCAGCACCCCGAGGCCCCTTTCACAAGTGCTGCTCTCCAGCCACTTGTCACCTAACCTGTACTTATGACAGCTATTCCTATGCCCCAAGTGCAAGACCTTGCACTTCTCCACATTGAACGCCATCCTGTTGTCTCCTGCCCACTTCCATAGTCTGTCCAGATCCTTTTGGATCTGGTGTATCTGCTCCTCAGTTGTGGCCACTGCTCCAGTTTTAGTGTCGTCTGCGAATTTGATCAGCAGACTGTTCACCCCTTCTTCCATGTCGTTAATGAAAAGATTAAACAGGATCGGCCCCAGGACAGAGCCCTGGGGGACCCCGCTTGTCACTGGCTGCCATCCCGACGATTCCCCGCTAATGGTTACCTTCTGCTTTCGGTCAGTCAGCCATGCCCTAATCCACCGGACAGTGCTTTGGTGTATCCCAAAACTCCTCAGTTTCTCCACCAGGATATCATGGGGCACTTTGTCAAAGGCCTTGCTGAAATCCAGGTATACCACATCCACTTCATCCCCTCCATCTAGCCATCTCGAAACCTTGTCATAGAATTCCACAAGGTTTGTCTGGCAGGACCTGTTTTTGCGGAAGCCGTGTTGTGTGGCTGTCAGCCTCCCTTCCCTATCTAGCAGCACCAGATCTCTCTCTATTATGAGCCTTTCCATTGTTTTTCCTACAATGGACGTAAGGCTAACCGGTCTATAATTCCCCATGTCCTTCCTACTACCCTTTTTGAAAATTGGGACCACCGATACCACCCTCCAGTCCTCTGGAACTTCACCCGTTCTCCACGAGGCCTCAAAAATGGAGGCCAGCGGGCGTGAGAGAACCCCTGCCAACTCTCTAAGTACTCTCAGGCGTAACCTGTCAGGGCCTGGCGCCTTTGTAATGTCCAATGCCCTGAGGAGCCCCTCAACTTCATACCTGGGAGTAACTCTTATTAAGACAGTGGGGCTTCCTTCCAAATAGACAGGTATGAGGCATAACCACCCAATGTAGGTTCATTAATCTGCCCCATTCCTTGAAAAGTTCAAAGAGGCTAATAGGTTAATAATAAAAATATGCTCATGTTGAGCAATAGGGCCGTATTCCGGAGTGTGCATCGCCAAAATGCAGAACAAGTGCAGGGTTTCTTTTCAAGGATTTATGCTCAAGAATAACTGGCTATACACAGAGTGTTCCAGATGCTGCTGGAGCAGGCCTCTGTTGGCCCTTGTACAATTTGATCATTGGGGGGTTTCAGGTAACATGGTTAATGCTTTGCAATAGGTCACCTGAGCAAGGAGTTGCAGAGGTGTGCTCTTTCCTGTCTGCTTGCCAGGGAAGAAGCTTCGAAGAGGGGAGGAGTGGGATGGGATGTTTGGGGGCTTGCATGGGTGTGTCGGGGCTGCTTGGGCCTGGGGTCCTGCATTGCGAGGAGGGAAGAGTGCACAGCCTACATGGCCACTTCAGACTTAATGGTTCCATGACTCTGTGCTTCTGAAGGGGCTGATAATTGGAAATGAGTCAACAAGTGTAGGATAACATGCATCTTTTTGCCTAACATTGCCCATTAATATGTTTGTGTAAATTGGCAATTAATTGCTTGTGAAGGCCCCTTTCTCCGCCATTACAAGCTGTGGTGGGCAGTCGCCATCATTAGTCCTCCCAGAGTACGTCTTAGGGAGGGACCGGGTGTGTGATGGGGGAGGGGGGGGCAGATGCAGCACACTTCCCGAGTGCCCCAGCCCCTTGTGTCCCAAACGTTCAGAAGGACATCGGATCTCAAGAGGCTGGAGGAGCACAACTCCTGGGGCACACGCTAACCCACTGTGGCTCAGCCTCATCTAATAGGTGGAGTATTTTGTATTTTATTTTAACTGTGGATTTGCCCTCTTTCATCATTTGATGCCAGGACAGAAGATAAGCTTTAATTTCCTTTTGACTCAGTGATTTTGAAGTCGGAAGAAAGTAGCAGTGACGGCAGCACATCAGTCCCAAGTTGCTGTGCTGCTGGGCTGGCTCTGCCAATGGGATCGTGGCCCCTGCAGCAAGTTACAAGGCAGGGTCGCTTGCAGGGATTGTGTCCTTCCTTCCCCAGCCACCTGCAGTGCTTCTCGCCCCAGGGCCTGGAGCAGCTGTCAGGTGATGATGGGGAAGGGAAGGGGAGCACATGGCTGAGTGGTGGCATGAATCTGCCTGGGATCGGAGTTTGGAGCTCTGGGTTGCTCTGCCACATGCAGGGGATACCCCTGGAAGACTAGGAGGGCTTTAATTCACGTGTGCCAATGCTGGAGGGAACGCAGCCAACGGGGTGATTTGGTCCTCACCGGTCCAGAGGAGCCATAGAGCCGATCAGTGTTCCTTATGATGGTTTCCAAAGGCCTGGGCGATGTGAAGTGGCAGGACTGGGCTCAGACAACATGACACCCTAACACTGCTCAAAGGAAAACATCCCTTATCTCGTCGTGTGGTCTGAACCCAGCCCCTGTCTCAGCATTAATCATTTTGGCTGTTGAGTGGCGCTGGAAAAAGCTGCCTATCAAGAAATGGGATTCTTTGTGGGGCTGCTGATAATGCCTGTACCCCTTTGCTTTTTTTCCCCCTTTGGGGGCTCCCCTTCCTCCCCCCACACTCAAGGCTTGCCATGTAGTTCTTCAAGCATTTTCCCTCTGTTCTTGGTTTTCTGGTCCCACTAATGAACGCACTGCAGCCCGAAGCCCAGAAATGGAGAGATGTGGAAACGAAGGTGCATCTCCTAGGAATCGAGGAAAAGTCTGGTCAGCAGCACCATTAGGTGGGAGCTGTGCCCATTCCCTGAACCTGGAGGGGCCAGTTCTCCCTTCTCCTAGAGAAGGGCCACAAATAGTATTGCCATTGGACAAGCAGTCAGTGCTGCACTGTAGGGCTTAAGATCAGCACCTTTGCAGAGGTGATCCTAGAAACGGTGAGCGCTTGGTGGGGCCTGGCCGCCGTTCTCGTGATCCTGTTCTGTGATAGGCCCGTCTCCCTGTGTGCGTCTGCCCCAAACACGCAACAGGGTTTCTTCTCAGGTTTCCTGCTTTTTTAAGAAGCATCACTAGCATTCGGGTCCAAGTGTCTCTGGAACATAGGCATGGGCTCGGAAGCATCCCCAACGTTGGCTCAACCTTGTCTAGCATGTGGGGTATTCTACATGCAATTTTAAACGCAGACTTGCATGATTTGGTAACAGGACAGATGATAAGCTCGGCTTTCCTTTGGGCTCATTGGGGATTGCGAAGACAGAGGGAAGCGGCAGCGACTGCGGCGCATCAGTTCCAAGATGTTGTGCTGCTGGGCTGGTTTGAAAAGATGGGATCGTGGCCCCTGCACGACTTACATGGTAGGGTAGCTTGCAGTAATGGCCTACCCCACACTGACTGTGTCCTTCCTTAACCTGCCTCACGAAGCCTCTTCCTCCCCAGGTTTCAGGCCAGCTGTGGGATGATAAATGGACAGGGAAGGCGAGTGGGGGGCCGAAGGGGGGATGAATCTACCTGGGAGCTCAGGTTTGCCCAGTGACAGCCAGGTGAGACCCCTGGAAGACGGGGAGGGGCTGCAATTCACCCGTGCAAAAGGAGGGCGGGGGCAAAGCCAATGGGTGCTTCATTTCACACCTGGTCCGGAGAAGCCGTGGAACAAACCATTTTTTCTTGGTACCATTTTTCTTTCCATTTTTTCTGAAAGCCAGGGTGAAATACCAAGGTGAAATAGCAGGACTGTGTTCAGGCAACATGATATTCTAACCCTGCTAAAAGGAAAACATCCGAGAGCTCCTTCTATGGAGGGAACTCAGCCGCCCTTTCAGCATTAATCCTTTTGGGTGGTGAGTGGGTGAGAAAGGCTGCCAACAAGCAAATAGGATTCTGTGTGTGGCTGTTGATAATGCCCGATCCCCGTTTTCTTTTTTCCCACTGGGGGGCTCCCCTTCCTCCCCCCACACTCAAGGCTTGCCATGTAGTTCTCCAACCGTTTCCCCTGAGCCTTCTTTCTTTTGCGCTGCCACTAATTAAAGCAGTGCAGCCCAAAGCCTGGAAAGGGAGAGATGGTGACACAAAGGCGCCTCTCACTTCCTTGGAAATGGAGAATGTCATGTCAGCAGCACCACTGGGTGGGAGCCGTGCCTCCTTCCCTGCACCTGGAGGGCCTGCTCTCCCTTCACTTGATGGGCGTTCCGTGTCCCTCTGTGAGCATGCCCAAAACGCACAACAGATGCGGGGTTTGTTGTCAAGGATTTGTTCAAGAGAATAACCGGCTACACATGAATCGTTCCAGAGGGCCCCTGAGCAGGCCTCTGTGGGCCCTTGAACACCAATGATGGTTAGGGGTGGCACGTAGCCCGGCTAACGCTCAGACAGGCCACCTGAGTTGCCCGAGGCGTGCTCTTTCCCGCCTGCTTGCCAGGGGCGATGCTCTGAAGGGGGGGAGGAAGGGTCTTTTGACCTGCAGAGGAGCAGCAGGTGGAGGGCTGGCGCGAGTCGTCCTTGCCTGAGCGGCTGTGATCTGAGAGGGCCCCTAGTTTTCTGTGGACGGTGCTGGTCAGTGTCAGCTTCATGTCCAGGATGCTCACGTGCGGATTTTGGGAAAGCAGCCCTTTTCTGGGGCCGGGTGAAGTGTCGATGAAGGCATGATTGAAGCGCAGCCGGTTCTTCCTGTCGATTTGGGCATGAGGACACCTTCTCACCCTGGGGAGAGCTAACAGAGTTGGCCACGGGTCCCGTCCTGGCCCCACAAGTCCTGAGCATTTGCTTAATGATTTGGATGAGGAAATGTGAAGAACCCTTATTGATTCTGCATATGATGCAGAAGTGAGTGCGATAGCTAATCCCTTGGAGGACAGAAAGAAGCATCAAGGTGATCTTGATATGCTGGAGAGCAGGGCTGGAAGTGTGGAAACAGGGAATGAGAGCAAGGCAGACGGGGCCTCCCGAACCATCTAGTCTGACCTCTGGCAATGGTTCCCTCCACGCATGACATGCCCACCATGTGCGTGTCCAGGCAGTCCTTGAACACCCTCACCAATGGGGCCTCAACCAACTCCCGTGGAAGCCCACTCCATGCCCTCGGGGTCCTCACTCGAGGAGCCCTTCCTGGCATCCAGACTGACACTTGTTCCCTGAGCTTTTGAATGGAATGAAGTTTAAGGTGGGCAAATGCCAGGGAAGGGAAGGAAATGCCAAGTCACTAGAGGGGGACGCTTCCCTCAGCAATGCTCCAGATGAGGGGAGTATTGGAACCGTTGTGGATCATGAGCCGAGAAGGAGGGGGCTGGATTCATGGCTGCCGGAAAGGCAGCTGCAGTTTTGGGCTGCGGTTACGGAAGGAAGCCTTCAAAGCATGGGAGGTGCTTGTTCCCCTCCGTTCAGCATCCTTCAGGCCCTGCTCGAGTATCACGCCCCTTTCTGGGTATCAGGCATCAAGAAAGATGCAGAGCGACTGGAAAATATTCAAAGCAGGGAGAAGAAAGATTTTGGGGGGTGAGAAACCAGCCCCTGTGTGTTGAGGTGGAAAGAACGGGACATGCTTGTCAAGTACTCGAACACGTGCGCAGAAGAGGGCCGGGATCTCCCTCGCATCAGGCCAGAGTGCCAGGCATGGAATAACGGGCTCGAGGGGCAGGAAGGCAGATTCTGGCAGAAGGAAAAAAAGGCCCACCAAAGGCCCAGAGGGGGCCTGCACAGCGGTGTGTCGGGGCTGCGTGGGCCTGGGGTCCTGCGTTACGAGGAGGGAAGAGTGCGCAGCCTACGTGGCCACTTCAGACTTAATGGTTCCATGACTCTGTGTTTTGAAGGAGCTGATTCTTGGAAATGAGTCCATAAGTGGAAGATGTCATATATCATTTTGTGTACCACTGTTCTCTTCCCTCTTGTGCGTAAATTGGCAGTTAATTTCCTGCAAAGGTTATTTCTCCGCCATCATGAGCTGTGGGGGGCGGTCGCCATGATTTGTCCTCCCAGGATCAAGCTAATTTTGACAAGCTGGAGTGCAGAGCTGAATGCTTAGAAACATTGAAACACAGCAAGCCAGAAGGCGGCTCCCAAGGCCATCTAGTCTGACCCCCGGCTCCAGCCAGCTCCACACATGACATGTGCACCACCCTCGTTGAACACCCTCACCAATGCAGCCTGAACCCCCGCCCATGGAAGCCCATCCCATACCCTCAGGTTCCTCACTGTCAAGGAGCCTTTCTTGGCATCCAAATTGACTCTTGGTTCCCTGAGCTTTTGAATGGAATGAAGTTTAAGTTGGGCAAATGCCAGGGAAGGGAAGGAAATGCCAAGTCACTGGAGGGGGACGCTTCCCTCAGCAATGCTCCAGATGAGGGGAGTATTGCAACCGTTGTGGATCATGAGCCGAGAAGGAGGGGGCTGGATTCATGGCTGCCGGAAAGGCAGCTGCAGTTTTGGGCTGCGGTTACGGAAGGAAGCCTTCAAAGCATGGGAGGTGCTTGTTCCCCTCCGTTCAGCATCCTTCACGCCCTGCTTGAGTATCACCTCCCATTGTGGGCATCACACAATAAGAAAGATGTGGAATGACTGTAAAACATCCTTAGGAGCGCTAGAAAGATGTCAGGGGATGAAGAACAAAGTCCAGTGAGTTGAGATGGAACGAATGGGACATATTTCTCAAGTACTCAAAAAGTGGGAGCAGAGAAGAGGCCCAATGCCAGGTTCTGCTCAGAAAGGGAAGGAACGGCACAGCCATTAGAGGGTGACACTTTCCTCAGCAACACTGCAGGTGTTCAGGATCTTTTGATTGTTGTAGGTCAGGATCTGAAGAGGGGTTGGCAATGTGGTGCGGCTCAAAACAAGACAATTCTACTTTGGGCAGCGTTGACATAAGGAGGGCTTCATGTCACGTGAGGTGCATTTTTCCCCCCGTGTAGCATCCATCAGGCCCTGATCTGAGTGTGACATCCCACTCTGGGCATCACATGTCAAGAAACGTGCAGAAAGACTGGAAAATGTTCACAGCAGGGAGAAGAAAGATTTTGGGGGTGAGAAGCAAGGCCCTGTGAGTTGGGATGGAAAGGACTCCCAAGTACTCTCAAACAGGTTGCACAGAAGAGGGCCAGGATCTCCCTCGCATCAGGCCAGAGTGCCGGGCATGGAATAACGGGCTCAAGGGGCAGGAAGGCAGATTCTGGCGGAAGGGAAAAAAGGCCCACCAAAGGTCCAGAGGGGGCCTGCATAGTGGTGTGTTGGGGCTGCTTGGGCCTGGGGTCCTGCGTTGCGAGGAGGGAAGAGTGTGCAGCCTACGTGGCCACTTAACACCATAATTGTTCCATGACTCTGTGCTTCTGAAGGGCCAGATTCTTGGAAATGAGTCAGCAGGCGTAGGATAACACGGATCATTTTGTGTACCAATGTTCACTTCCTTTTTGTGGGTAAATTGGCAGTTAATTGCCTGAAAAGGTCGTTTTCTCCGCCATTATAAGCTGTGGGGGGCGATTGCCATCTTTAGTCCTCCCAGAGTCGGTCTGAGAGAAGGACTGGGACCAGGTGTGGGTTGTGGGGCCAGCACACTTCCCGAGTGCCCCAGCCCCTTGTGTCCCAAACATTCGGAAGGACATCCGATCGCAAGAGGCTGGAGGAGCACAACTCCTGGGGCACACGCTCCCCCGCATCGAGGGGGATCTGAGGGAAATGTCAGATTTCAGATGTCCAGATTTGCAATACAGAAGTTGCCGAGAGTTTTGTCCCGTTTGGGCTTATTGGCACGGCCCCACCTGCATTGCAGCTGAGTGCAAACTTCTCTGGAACAGGGACACTGGCTCTTCAGCCGGACAGACTGGCTCAACCCTCATCGAACCTTCGAAGGGGCTCTTCCTTGAAATGAATCCATGCGTGTGACAAGACTTGAGGCAGTGTCGGCGCCCCCTCTGCTGGCTGAAGGCCAGCATAGCAGCTCTAGTGGTTTCAGGATTCTGACCTTTAGGCCACTCCAGATGCCAGGCTCTCAGGAGGGGGACCTGGAGAGGAGCTATAAAAGAGGCAGCTCTTCCTCTCAGAAGCAGCCTCAGCAAAGAAGCCGTTTTGATACTGTTATCGCTCTCTTTGTCTTCTAGGCTCGGAACTCCGCTGCTGTGCCAGCCCGCTCTTCTGTTTCCTGCATGTGCTTCTGATTCCCACTCTGCTCCCATTCTGGAAATTCCCGGATCCTGCATGAACCTCTTTTTTCCCAGACCTACAAGGTACCAACTGCCCCTGACTGGTCTGCCTTCCTTGGTTCTCCGACCCTTGGCCTGTTCTGGACTACGCTGCCTTTCTCTATAGACAGGGCCTGGATATTGACTTCCGGCTCTGACCTCTGGCCTGTGTATTGGAAGGGCTTTTTTTGTCATAGAATGCACCGGAACAGCGTTCCGGCACCTTTTTTTCCAATGGATTTTACGAAGTGATTTTGAACAGCGTAGCTGATCAGCAGCAAACATCATTAACATAGTGCCTGTGGGCTGCTTTTGTGTCTGCTATCTGATAGAGAGGGCGCTACTCGGCTTGGGATGCTGCTCTGCTGCTCGGCTTGGGATTGGTGTGTGTGGTCGCATGCTGAGTGCTTACTGCCAGCGGCGACGTGAGTTCCGGCATCTTTTTTTTTTTTTACAACAAAAGCACTGTGTATTCGTCTTGTCACACCCAATCTGCCTGGGTCCCGGTGCCTCCACATTGCTAGTCAGCCGCTCTTGCCCCGGATGCTGGCAGTTTGCTGAGACCGCACTTCACCCTGACCTAGGCCACCATGAACACTGAGATCAGCAATGCGCTCCAAGCCCTGCAGGCCCAGGTACTGGCCCTGAAGAATGAATTGGCCGCCCTCCGCAATGCCTCCCTAGCCACTGCTCCCCACCAGGCCCCCGCACCTCCCTTGCCAGCACGCTTCTCCGGGGACCGTCAAGGTTTGCGGGGATTTGTCAATCAGTGCCGGCTCCTGTTCCAGGTATGCCCAGACGCCTATCCCACCGAGCGCAACCGGGTCGCACTGATGGTGAGTCTTCTCTCCGGACCTGCCTTGACCTGGGTGTCGCCCCTCTTGGAAGCCGACCATCCCATGCTGGGGAATCTGGCCCTGTTTATAAAGGCCCTCACGGACATGTTTGGGGACGCTGACCGGGTGCAAACCGCGGAAAGGGCCCTACAGTCTTTAAGACAAGGACGAAGATCTGTGGCTGACTATGCGGCTGAGTTCCGCTGCCTTGTGGCTGATACACACTGGAACGAGGCCGCGCAGCGTTTCCATTTCCGCTCTGGGCTAAATTCCGCAATCAAAGATGAGCTGGCTCGGGTTGTTCCACCGGCAGCTCTGGGCGAGTTCATAGCGCTCTGCATCTGCATTGATGCCCGGCTAACAGAGAGAGAGAGCGGCAGGCCACCCTGCCCAGACATGCCACGCCCTCGCCTAGAAGCAATTCGTCTTGGCCTGGACCCCCCGCCAGAACCCATGCAGATAGATGGTGTCGCTTAACGGTGACCGAGAAGCAGCGACGCAGGAACCTGGGACTCTGCTTATATTGTGGGGTGAAGGGCCATTTTGCCAGTGCATGCCCCGCAAAGAGCCCAGCAGCGGGAAACGAACTTCCCTGGCAGTCATAGGGGGAAACATGCCGGGACGGTCTCCCATTTACCTCCACTTGGTTTTCCCCATCCACTTAATCCTGCCCCAAGGAGGGCACCTGGGGGTAAATGTTTTGCTGGACTCTGGGGCTTCCTCAAATTGCATGAACCTGGAGCTGGCCACGAGGTTCCACACCCCGACCTGGCGAAAAGAGAGACCGATCCCCATCAAGGGGCTAGATGGCACCCTGCTGGCGTCAGGCCCCGTCACGGTTGAAACAGAGCCACTAGGCATGTTAATCACGCCGGTCCACCAGGAATGGATCTCTTTTGATTTAATCCAGACACCTCATTTCCCGGTGGTCCTCGGAATTCCCTGGCTGACTCTGCATGACCCCACTATTTCCTGGGCACAGTGGACCATCTGTTTCCAGTCTCCCCGCTGCCAGAAACTGTGTCTCCAAGATCCGGTTACTGCTGCCAGGAGAGCGCAGCTAGCAGCCACCACGGGCCATGCGACCACACCTCAAGCGCACCTGGGGAAAGCTGTGGAACCACCTCCACCAAGCCCCTGAGCTCCAGGTCTGGGAGTACCTGGATGATAATCTGGCCCGTGGGTTTATTCAGCCCTCCATGTCCCCTGCTGGGAAGCCTGTCTTTTTTTGAAGAAACAAGACAGCAGCCTCTGGTCCTGTATTGATTACCAGCGACTGAACCAGGTCACTGTCAAAAACCGGTACTCCCTGCCACTCATCCCAGAACTACACTAGACCTGTGTGGGGCGTATTATCTGGTCTGCATCTGGGAGAGCGATGAATGTAAACAGCATTCCGGACCTGATCTGGGCACTTCGAGTACCAGGTAATGCCATTTGGGTTGATGGATGGCCCCACGACCTCTCAGCACTTTGTCAGCGATGTCCCGCACGACATGTTGGACTGTTTGCCTCATTGCCTGTCTTGATGACATTCTGATATTTTCTGGGGCTGTGGAGGAACACATCCAGCATGTCCGCACTGTCCTCATCCGGCTTCGGGAGCATCGTCTCTATGCCAAGCGGGAAAAGGGCACATTCCACCGAGATTCGATGGAGTTCCAGGGCTATATCATCGCCCCTACACCACCCTGACACACCCCAGGCCTAGAAAGGGAAAGGGACTCCCCTAAATGCCTGTGGGGAGTGGGAACTGTCCAAACCCAAGGCAGCATCAGGGCTCCCTCTGCTGGCCAAGGGCTGGTGGAGCAGCTCCAGTGGTTGCAGGGTTCTGACCTCACCTCTGCACTGCCAGGGCTCTCATTGCCATCAAGCTGCCATGGCAATGAAGCCCTCCTGAGGTGGATGAAGCTCCCCTGGTATGTAAGATCGGAATTCTGCTCCTGTGTCCTGATTGCGTTCCTGCTTCCTGCCTGCACTTCTGTTTCTTGCCTGTGCTCCTGTGACCCACCTGCGCTCCCGTTCCTGCGACTCCCGGACCCTGCCTGCACCTCTTCCCGCCCAGACCTACTGGTACCAACTGCCCCTGACTGGTCTGCCTTCCTTGGTTCTCCGGCCCTTGGCCTGCTCTGGACTACGCTGCCTTTCTGCATGGACAGGGCTTGTATATTGACTTCGGCTCTGACCTCTGGGCTGTGCATTGGACTTGTCATGCCCGACCTGCCTGGTCCCGGTGCCTCCACATTGCTGGTCAGTCACCCCCGCCCCGGATGCTGGCAGAGCGGAAGGTAACTTCTTGCATCATTGTGTCTACCACTGCTCCTTGTTCAGGCCCTTTCTCCACCATTATGAGGTGTGGTGGGCAGTCGCCCACATTAGTCCTCTCAGGGTAGGACCGGGACTGGGTGTGAGAGAAGGGTGGGGGTAGCGCAGCACACTCCCCGAGTGCCCCAGGCTCTTGTGTCCCAAACATTCAGACGGACGGCCGATCGCAAAAGGCTGCAAGAGCAGAACTGTTGGGGTACATGCCCCCCGCCTCTCCACCACACTGGGAGAAGCCTGAGATGTCAGGCTGACAATTGCCAAGAGAAAATTTGCTGAGAAGGGCCTGGTTTGAGGGCTTATTTAAAATGCATTGCCTGTGTTCAAGTCCAGCACAAACTTCTCTGGAATATGGGCGCTGGCTCTGAATCAAGCCCAGCTTTGGCTCAACAGTGTCTGACAGGTGGGGTATGCTACCTTTAATTTTAAATGCAGATGTGCCCATTTGCATGATTTGATGCCAGGCCCGATGACAAGCTCGGCTTTCCCTTGGGCTCATCGGGGATTGTGATGACAGAGGGAAGCGGCGCATCAGCCCCAAGTTGTTGTGCTGCTGGGCTGGTTCGAAAGGATGGGATCGTATTGGAAACAGAACTGGGCTTCGCAAAAGCCTGAATGCAATAATGAAACATGGAATACGGTAATCAATGATGATGGGAGAAAAAGTGATAAAAGGGTGAATGTGTGCAGATAAATATCCGGAAATTTGGGAAGATTTTGTAAAAGCACTACTGATAGAAGGCAAAAGTTGTAAACCGAATCGAGCATGTGAATTTCTGGAGGGGATATGGATAGAAATGCAGTCGAGTATATATTATTAATTGTTATGATGTGTGAATTAAGTGGAGGTAGTTTTGGTCTCAGGTGTTCTAGGGCACTTTATCATTTAATTTTTTTATTATTGAGTTTTTGTATGCTATAATATTATTGTTGTATTGTGTTGTACTTATGAGGTTTTCCTTCTGTATTAAAAAAAAATTAAAAACATGTGGGGGGGCTGGGGGGGGAGAAAAGATGGGATCGTGGCCCCTGCACGACTTACATGGTAGGGTAGCTTGCAGTAATGGCCTACCCCACACTGACTGTGTCCGTCCTTAACCTGCCTCACGAAGCCTCTTCCTCCCCAGGTTTCAGGCCAGCTGTGGGATGATAAACGGACAGGGAAGGCGAGTGGGGGGCCGAAGGGGGGATGAATCTACCTGGGAGCTCAGGTTTGCCCAGTGACAGCCAGGTGAGACGCCTGGAAGACGGGGAGGGGCTGCAATTCACCCGTGCAAAAGGAGGGCGGGGGCAAAGCCAATGGGTGCTTCATTTCACACCTGCCCAGGCAAGCCATAGAGCAGGCCATTGTTCCTTGTGACGGTTTCTAAAACGAAGGAGAAATAGCATGGTGGAATGTGGTGGATGGGGTAGTACTGCCTCTAAAGGACGGGGTCTGCAGCTTGGGGGTGCTCCTCGACCCAGAGCTGTCCCTGGAGGCTCAGGTGGCGGTGGTGGTGCAGAGCGCTTTCTTACAGCTTCGGCTGGTCCATCAGCTGCGCCCTTACCTGGACGAGCACTGCATGGCGACAGGGACTCATGCTCTGGTAACTTCTGGTAGGATTACTGCACCGTGCTCTATGCGGGGCTGCCCTTGAAGACAGCCTCGATAATTTACCTGGTACAAAATAGTGGTGGCACCCCACTTGCGGTGCTGCCCCAAAATTGCGGTGGCACTCCACTTATGGAATGCGCTCCCCAGAGAGGCTCACCTGGCGCCGTCTTTATTTGTTTTTTGGCGCCAGGCGAAGACCTTTTTATTTAAGAAGTATTTTAATTGCTAATTATTAATTTATTTGTTACATTTATTATATTTATTGAATTTTTAATGTTCAATCATGAGATGGGCCAGTTTTTTTAGTGTAATTATTGTTCTTTTTAATGTATTTATTTCTTGTTGTTAGCCGCCCCGAGGCTTTTTTTGCAAGGGGGCAGCATATAAATTTGGAAATAAATAAATAAATAAATAAATGAGAGCTGCGAGGCTGCTGATGGGGACTGGCCATCATTCTCATATAACGCCGGTCCTCTAGCAGCTCCACTGGCTCCCAGTTGAGGTCTGGGTGCAATTCAAGCTGCTGGTTTTGATGTATAAAGCCCCAAACAGCTTGGGACCGGGATGCCTGAAGGAATGTCTCAGTCCTCTGGCCCCTTAAGATCAGTGAGGGAGGCCCTGCTCCGGGAGCCCTCCCTGAAGGAGGGAAACAGGACATCTACTTGGAGTAGGGCCTTCTCTGCAGTGGTGCCCAGATTGTATTTTGAAAGCTAGTATTTAATGCAACAGTCATGTTTTATTGGTTATGTTATTCATTGCTTGGATTGTTTTAATGTATGTGATCAAATTGACAGTTTTAATGTATTGATTGTGAGCTGTCTCAAAATGCCTTGCATGGGGTTCGGCAAATAAAAGTTTTAAATGAATGAATAAATCAATCAATGAATCATTCCAGAGGGCCCTGAGCAGGCCTCTGTGGGCCCTTGAACACCACTGATGGTTACGGGGGGCACGTAGCCCGGCTAACGCTCAGACAGGCCACCTGAGTTGCCCGAGGCGTGCTCTTTCCCGCCTGCTTGCCAGGGGCGATGCTCTGAAGGGGGGGAGGAAGGGTCTTTTGACCTGCAGAGGAGCAGCAGGTGGAGGGCTGGCGCGAGTCGTCCTTGCCTGAGCGGCTGTGATCTGAGAGGGCCCCTAGTTTTCTGTGGACGGTGCTGGTCAGTGTCAGCTTCATGTCCAGGATGCTCACGTGCGGATTTTGGGAAAGCAGCCCTTTTCTGGGGCCGGGTGAAGTGTTGATGAAGGCATGATTGAAGCGCAGCCGGTTCTTCCTGTCGATTTGGGCATGAGGACACCTTCTCACCCTGGGGAGAGCTAACAGAGTTGGCCACGGGTCCCGTCCTGGCCCCACAAGTCCTGAGCATTTGCTTAATGATTTGGATGAGGAAATGTGGAGAACCCTTATTGATTCTGCGCATGATGCAGAAGTGAGTGCCTTAGCTAATACCTTGGAAGGTAAAAAGAAGCATCAAGGTGATGTTGACAAGCTAGAGTGCAGAGCTGAAAGCTTAGCAACAAGGAAACAGAGCGAGTCAGAAGGGGCCTCCTGAGCCATCTATTCTGACCCTGGCTCCAGCCAGCTCCACACATGTCCAGGCTGTCCTTGAACACCCTCACCAATGGGGCCTCAACCAACTCCCGTTGGAAGCCCACTCCATGCTCCTCGAGTGAGGACCCCTTCCTGGCATCCAGACTGACGCTTGTTCCCTGAGCTTTTCAACGGAATGGGGTTTAGCATGGGCAAATGGCAGGTTCTGATCCTATGAGAAGGGAAGGAAATGCCAAGTCACTGGAGGGGGACGCTTCCCTCAGCAATGCTCCAGATGGGGGGAGTATTGGAACCGTTGTGGATCATGAGCCGAGAAGGAGGGGGCTGGATTCATGGCTGCCGGAAAGGCAGCTGCAGTTTTGGGCTGCGGTTACGGAAGGAAGCCTTCAAAGCATGGGAGGTGCTTGTTCCCCTCCGTTCAGCATCCTTCAGGCCCTGCTCGAGTTTCATGCCCCTTTCTGGGTATCAGGCATCAAGAAAGATGCAGAGTGACTGGAAAATAGTCAAAGCAGGGAGAAGAAAGATTTTGGGGGGTGAGAAACAAAGCCCTGTGAGTTGGGATGGAAAGAACTGGACATGGTTCTCACTTCCCTGAAATGTGGGTGCAGCGAAGAGGGCTGTGATCTCCCTCACATCACGCCAGCATTCCGGACATTGAATAATGGTCTGAAGGGAGAGGAAGGCAGATTCTGGCTGAGAGGCAGAAAAAACCACAGTGGAGGCCCAGAAGCTGCCCTGCACAGTGGTGTGTCAGGGCTGCTTGTGCCTGGAGTCCTGTGTTGTGGAGGGACAATACTCTGCAGCCTTCGTGACCACTTCAGACTTAATGATTCCATGATTCTGTGCATTTGAAGGGCCTGATTCTTGGAAATGAGTCAGCGAGCGTAGGATAACATGGATCATTTTGTGTACCAATGTTCGCTTCCATCTTGTGGGTAAATTGGCAGTTAAATGCCTGGAAAGGTTGCTTTCTCCACCATTATGAGCGGTGGGGGGCAGTCATCATCTTTAGTCCTCCCAGAGTCTATCTGAGAGAAGGACCGAGACTGGGTGTGGGATGGCGGGGGGATGGGGGAGCACACTTCCCAAGTTCCCCAGTGCCTTGTGTCCCAAACATTCAGAAGGACGCCCAATCGCAAGAGGCTGGAGGAGCACAACTCCCCCCTCTCCCCAGCACTGGGGGGGGGATCTAGGGAAGCCTGAGACTGCAGGCTGGCAAATTATGCACAGGAAGTTCCGGAGAGTCTGGTCTGAGTTTGGGGAGTATTTCAAGAGCACCTCCTGTGTTCCAGCTGAGTGCAGACTTCCCTGGGACGGACACTGGCTCTCAATCGAGGCAACGTTGGCTCAATAATGTCTAATAAGTGCAGTATTCCGCATTTTATTTTCAATACCAATTTGCCCACTTGCATCACTAGGTATCAGGAGAGATGATAAGTTCAGGTTTTCTTTTGGTTCTTTGGGAAACTGTGAGGTCAAAAGGAAGCAAAATCGATTGTGGCAGTTCGGTGCGAAGTTGTTCTGTTGCTGGGCTGGTTCACAAGGTGGGATTGTGGCCCCTGGGGCAAGTTACAGGGTAGGGTAGCTTGCAGCGGTTGCCACGCCACACTGATTATGTCGTTCCTTCGCCAGCCGCATGTAGCCCTTCTCGCCCCAGGTTTCGGCCCAGCTGTTGGGTGATGATGGAAAAGAGTAGGTGAGCATGTCGCCGAAGCG
Source organism: Varanus salvator macromaculatus (assembly GCA_023646645.1). NCBI lineage: Eukaryota > Metazoa > Chordata > Lepidosauria > Squamata > Varanidae > Varanus > Varanus salvator. Next base: position 8,301,813 of record JAIXND010000802.1, on the reverse strand, counting down.
CAGGCGAATCTACCTGGGTGGAGCTTCCATTTTCTCCCTGACATCTAGGTGAGTCTCCTGGAAGACTGGGAGGGGCTGTAATTCACACGTGCAAAAGAAGGACTGGAGTGAAGCCAATGGGGTGCTTTGGTTCACACTGATCCAGAGAAGCCACAGACCAAACCATTGTTTCCTGTGCTGGTTTCTGAAGACTCATGCGAAATGCTACTGTGGAAGTACATGGGTGTACAACATGGCACTCTGACAATGCCAAAAGAAGTAAATCCCACAGCTCGTTTTCAGACTGAGCACAGTCGCTCTCTCCACATCAACCCTTTTGGCTGGTGTATGGGCGAAAAATGCTGAAAACCAACAAATAGGTTTCTGTGTGTGGCTGCTGAAAATGCCTGATCCCCATTTGCTTTTTTCCCGTTGGGGGGCTCCCCTTCCTTCCCCCACGCTTGGCTTGCAATGCAGTTCTCCAAACGAAGGGGCTTCTCACTTCCTTGGAAATGGGAAGTGGCATGTCAGTAGCACCATTGGGTGGGAGCTGTGCCCCTTCCCTGCACCTGCAGGGCCTGGTCTCTTTTCACCTACAGGAGGCCCATAAGGAATAGATCCCTTGGACGAGCAGCCCGGGACGCTCTATAGGGTTTTTACTCAGCACCTTAGCAGAGGTGATTCCAGAAGTGCTGAGGTTCGATTTTGACTCAAAGAAGGGAAGAGCCAGGTATGCAGTGAATGCCAGAGCACCTGGGCATCCCACAGTCCCTTTGGAAGCTGGACCCCAGAGAATAGCCCAGAAAAGGATGTTCTTGGTGGGCACTCCTCCAGACAGGACGGTGCTAATCAGTTCCCAATAGTTTAGCTTTAGATCTCTAACTGGTCGGCCTAGATGCAGAAATTCTGAGACCCTAAAACAGATTCTTCTGTAGCCTCCATTTGTAAGTCAATCTACAGTAGCAAAACCAGCTTTATTACATAACAAAAGCTAAGTAAGTTGAGAGCCAGTGTGATGTAGTGGTTAAGAGCGTGGGACTGGGACGCAGGTGATCTGGGTTCGAGTTCCCACTCAGACATGGAGCCCACTGGGTGATTTTGGGCCAGTCAGAGACTCTCAGCCCAGCCTAACTCACAGGATTGTTGTTGTGGGGATAAGATGGAGGAGGAGAATGATGTAAGCTGCCTTGAGCCCTTTGTAGGAAAAAGGCAGGATATAAATAAATAAATAAATAAATAAATATTTAGGATACCCCGGCAAGAGGCAGAATGACCTCAGCACTTGCTGAGTGAGGGTGGGGGCTCTTGCTCATCCATTTAACCCCAAATGGTTATTCTCACCTGTTCTTCAAGATCCAATATTTTCTTATTTTCCTGTCTTCCTTGGTAATGCCATAGCCAACTGCCAGCATGCCATGGTCCAAGAGCTCACCACACCCCTTGCGGAAATAGATTCCTGGAATCAAAGGGGAAAAAACACAACATGTGCTGTGAAGCCCCCTCTCATTCTGCTTCTGGCTGCACCCCCCTCTCTGCTCAACTCTTCTGCTCTGCTTTGTTGCTCTTCCTGCTTTCCCCCACCCCTCTTTCACTCTTGCATGGTCTGCCCCTTGTCCCTCTCACCACCTCCCATCTTTCCTGTTTCCATCACATTCACATCATCAAGAGCCTGTGTCGTAGTTTATTTATTTATTTATTAAAACATTTATAGGCCGCCCCATCGCACCAAAGCCCCGGGGCGGCTTACAACAGTTTAAAATACAATAAGTAAAATACAGTAAAACTATAAAACTATAACTATAAACAATATATCCCTCCCCCCCTCGGTGCATCTCGGCAACTAAAAAAAAAAACCTGTAGGCCAGTGACAACACCATGTGGTTCTGTTCCAAGCTTTTGGGGGATCTTTGACCCATTTGGGAGACCTTCCTTCCTTCCTTCCTTCCTTCCTTCCTTCCTTCCTTCCTTCCTTCCTTCCTTTCACATTGAGGTAGTTTTGAGATGTGTATGTCCAGCCTATCCTTGAACCCCCTCACCGATGGGGCCTCAACGACCTCCCGTGGAAGCCCATTCCACGCCCTCGGGGTCCTAACTGTCAGGAAGTGCTTCCTGGCATCCAAATTGAACCTTGGCTCCCTGAGCTTGGCTCCCTTGGAGCGCATCCTGCCTTCCTCTGCAGGGGAGAACAGGCCTCTCCCCATCTCCATGTGACACCCCCTCACATACCTGTATGTTGCCAACATATCCCCTCTGAGTCTCCTCTTCTCCAAGCTGAAGAGACCCAGTTCCCTCAGTCTCTCCTCATACGGCATCCCCTGCAAACTGGCCACCAACCTTATGGTCCTTCGCTGCACTGACTAACCTGGCTATATCCTTTCTGTAAGGAGGGGGCCAAAACTGAGCACAATACTCCAGTTGCAGGAACATCAGAGTCATATAAAGTGGTAGTAATACCTCTCTCGATCTAGAAGTCAAAGTTCTGGCTATGTAACCAAGGGTGGCGTTCGGCCTCTTGACCACCGCATCACACTGCTGACTCAAGTTCAGCCTGCGGTTAACCTGCACCCCGAGGTCCCTTCCACAAGTACTTTTCTCCAGCCATTTGTCACCTAACTTGTACTTATGACAGCTATTCCTATGCCCCAAGTGCAAGATCTTGCACTTATCCACACTGAACGCCATCCTGTTGACTCCTGCCCACTTCCATAGTCTGTCCAGATCCTTCTGGATCTGGAGTACCTGCTCCTCAGATGTGGCCACTGCTCCAGTTTTAGTATTGTCTGTGAATTTGATCAGCAGACTGTTCACCCCTTCTTCCATGTCATTTATGAAAAGATTAAACAGGATGAGCCCCAGGACAGAGCCCTGGGGGACCCCGCTTGTCCCTGGCCGCCATCCCAATGATTCCCCACTAATGGTCCCCCTCTGCTTTTGGTCAGTCAGCCATGCCCTAATCCAGCGGACAGTGCTTTAGTGTATCCCAAAACTCCTCAGTTTCTCCACCATGATATCATGGGGCACTTTGTCAAAGGCCTTGCTGAAATCCAGGTAAACCACATCCACTGCATCCCCTCCATCTAGCCATCTCAAAACCTTGTCCAAGAATCCCACAAGGTTTGTCTGGCAGGACCTGTTTTTGCGGAAGCCGTGTTGTGTGGCTGCCAGCCTCCCTTCCCTATCTAGCATCACTAGATCTCTCTATTATGAGCCTTTCCATTGTTTTTCCTACAATGGACATAAGGCTAACCGGTCTAAAATTCCCCATGTCCTTCCTACTACCCTTTCTGATAATTGGGACCACTGACGCCACCCTCCAGTCCTCTGGAACTTCACCCGTTCTCCACGAGGCCTCAAAAATGGAGGCCAGTGGGCGTGAGAGGACCCCTGCCAACTCTCAAAGTACTCCCAGGTGTAACCCGTCAGGGCCTGGCGCCTTTGTAATGTCCAATGCCCTGAGGAGCCCCTCGACTTCTAGGGGGGTGACTCTAATCTGTGCCCCTAAGTCCCCAGCCTCATCTAATCTCCTATACGGATATCCTCCATCCTGCTTTGGGGAGAACACAGAGGCAAAATAGTCATTTAGCATCTGTGCCTGTTCCCTCATGTCAGTCACTGGATCTCCTTCCTCCTTATTTAGTGGTCCCACCACTTGTCTCCCCTTCCTCTTCCTATGTACATGCTGAAAGAAGCCCTTTTTGTTGCTCTTGATATTCTTGGCAAGTCTCAGCTCATAATCAGCCTTAGCCTTGCGAAGAATCCTTCTGCAATGGGCCTCCTCCTCCCGGTATACCCTTCTGTCTATTTCCCCCAGTACCCATTTCCTATGGAGGCTCCTCTTTCGTCTAATTCCTCTAACCACCTCCTTTCACATCCATGGTGGCACTCTCCTCTGCCTCCCCACCTTACTGACTAGAGGCTTATCAGTCAAGCCTCTAGTCAGGCTTGCAACAAGGCTTGCGCCTCCAAAACCTCCCTTTTGAGTGCCATCCACCCCTCCTCAACTCGCTTACCTTTCAGTAACCTCTCCCAGGAAACTTTCCCCATCTGGCCTTCAGTTGGCCAAAGTTGGCCCTCTTGAAGTCCCAGCTTCTAGTGCTCGCCCTGCTGCACGGCCCCAGTCCCCTGATCTCAAAGCAAAGGATGGAGTGATCACTCGCATCCAGAGCTCCCCTAATCTGTACTTCATGTATCAGCTCCTCTCTCTTGCTCAAGACCAAGTCAAGGATGTTTCCCCACCTTTTCGCCTCTCGGACCCTCTGTGTGAAAAACCCACCCTCTAGAGCTTCTAGGAAGCGACGTGACCTGGCTGTCACCGCTGAGTGAGTCTCCCAAGTAATATCCGGGAGATTGAAATCTCCCATAATTACTGTGTCTCTCCCCCGAGATATTCTTAGAATCTGGCCTGTCAGGACATCATCCAGGGTCTCAAGTTGACCTGGAGGGCGATAACATACCCCCACTGTCAGGTCTCTTCCCCTGCAAAACCCCTAAGTTTCACCCAGACTGCCTCTACCGAATCCCCATCTGTGCTGCACTCTATCTCACTGCATCCTATCCCTTCCCTGACATATAAAGCCACACCCCCACCTCTCTTTCCCTTCCTGTCCTTTCTAAAAAGGTGATACCCTTCTATGTTCACATTCCAGACTTGCCTTTCATCCCACCAAGTTTCTGTGATTCCCACCAGATCGTATCCTCCTATTCCCAGGAGAGCTTCAAGCTCTTCCTGCTTATTACCCATGCTCCTAGCATTGGTGTACATGCACCTCAACTCCTTCCCACTGCTTCCTTTCCTTGGAGTGCCCAGCATCCTCCTTCCTCCCATCCTCCTGGTACCTGGCCCCTCTCCGTAGAAGTCCTGTCAGTCCCTGCAGTATCTCTAAAGCCCTGCTCCCAGAGCCCCGATCCTCCCTGCACACTTGTCCAGTGCAGACACGTTACTGGGGGGCCTGAGCCCACCCCCCACTGGCTCAGTTTAAAGTCTTCCGGATGAAGCTCGCTAGAGCATCTCCAAAGGACCTTTTCCCCATCCTCGTGAGGTGCAACCCGTCCCTTGCCAGAAGTCCATTGGCAAGAAAACGAGTGCCGTGGTCGAGGAACCCGAAGCGTTCCTTCTGGCACCACACCCTAAGCCAGTCATTCACCTCAGAGGCGCTCCTGTCCCTTCCTGTCCCAAATCCCCGGACAGGTAAGATTGACGAGAAGGCCACTTGGGCCTTCAGCTCCCTGAGTTTCTTCCCCAAGGCCGAAAAGTCCCTGGTGATCCCGACCACCCCCTGCCTGGCCACGTCCTTTGTGCCCACATGGATCGCCAGGAGCGGCTGGGGACCCCGGAGCAAACAAGGCGCTCCACTCTGTCCTTCACATGCCGGATGCGTGTGGCTGGCAGGCAGCAAACCTCCCTTGTCTCCAGGTCGGGGCAGCATAGCGCCTCCTCAGTGCCCCTCAGCAGGGAGTCCCCTGTGGCCTGGCCCTCACCTCTCCTGCAGCGGCCCCCTTGCCTCCTGATGTCCCAGGCTGGGGGTCCTGCTGGTCCCCCGAGGCCTCATCAGCCCCAGCCTCCCCAAGCGGAGAGAACCTGCTCCCAGCTCCGGGTCGGCGCCAGGGGAGGAGGAGGCCGTGCTGGCCTCCCCCTCCTGTGGGTGACGTGCCTCTGTGTCTCCCCAGCTGCTCCTCCCGTGCCCCCTCAACCCTCTGTGCAGAGGGGGCTGCTCCCGGGGGGCCTGGGGGGCTCTCCTGGCCCTGGGACACCTCACCTCCACCACCGAGGGCGAGTGTATCCCTGCCTCTGGGGGAGAAGGGTGGACATGTTGCAGCTGCCGCAGCAGCAGCAACACCCGTGACTCCTGCCCAGGCCTGGCACTGGGATCCCTTCTGAGACCCTGCCTTGGTCACTGCTTTGTCTGTCCTGCACTACCCCTCACTCACCCAGTTCTCCCAGACACACATACACACACACACACACACACGCACGCACATGCGGAAAAAATAAAATTTAAATGTAAGGAAAACTTTAAATTTAAACACAGCACAGCACCAAAAAAATCAAACCAAACCAAACCAAACCACACCAAAGAAAGAAAAACAAAGCAATAAAACAAAAACAAAACCCTCGGCCACCCAGGGAAGGGAGCCCCCAGGCAGCCTGGGTGGCAGTGAAGGGACGCAGGCGAGGGACCACGCCTCATCAGCCCCCCAGGCCGCTGGCCCCGCCCCCTGCTCCCTCCTGGCCCCTCTGGCCCCGCCCCCTTCTTCTCCGCTGCTCCGCTGCCCCCCCGCTCCCCTGCCCAGCTCCTGCCTTGCCTTCCCCGGTCTCTGGCCACCCTCAGCCCTCTCCCCCAGCCCGTGCCTCTGCTGCTCCGCCAAGAGGCCAGAGCCAAAATTAAATGCATGAAATGAATGAATGAATAAATAAATAAATAAATAAAGCAAGCAAGCAAGCAAGCAAGCAAGCTGGTGCCTGTAAAGCAAGAAAGGGAAGAGTTTGCAGTACCTGGTATGAACAAACTACAATGAACTGGAATGGGGCATTTTCTGTTGAACAGGAATAAAGTGTTTTACCCTTGAATAGACAATCTCGGCAGAAACAGAGTGGTTGTAATACTGAGGCAAGATGTAGCATAAGCAGTTAGAGGTTATAATGCAAAGTCCAACAATACAATATCAATCAGAATTTTCAGAAAGCTTATCAATATAGCCATCCTTCAAGTTTACACTTCTCCAACAGAAGCCAGAAGAAACCAAAATCTTCTATACAAATGTCCAAGAAGAAATTAACAACACAACAGAACAAGACAAGCTGATCATAACTGGAATGCAAAAGTAAAAACAAAGCAGAATCCAATATTGTGGGGAGTTTGGCCATAAATGCAGCAGGAAATACCACACAGAACCACAGAAACAAATCTGTCCTAGATCAAATCAAGCAAGAACTTAACCTGGAAGTGAGAATGAAAAAACTGAAGTTCTACTCTGAGCACATCTTGAGAAGGCAAGACTTCCTCAAGAAGGCAGTCATGCTTGGGAAAGGCAGAAGAAGAAAAGACCAGCTATCAAATGAGTTGATTCTATAAAAGCAGCTGCCACCTTGACTTTGTAAGAGTTGAGCCCAAGTATAAAGCATAGGCCGTTTTGGTGGGTACTTGTTCACCGGGTCACCCTAAATCAGAGTCCTGCTCGGCCTAGAAAGATGTTGGTACAGGTCCACCCACAGTCAGCATGAGAAGGAGTGATTTGATGAGAATTCAACTTCCGCTTGCCCAAGTTTTAAAAGCACGATGGTTTCCTTTGCTTTGAAGATCACACTCTTAGCTGTAACAGCAACACACCCTGTTTGTGGCCTTACCTGACTTGTAAAACATGAAGTCACTTGCGTCTACTGCCACGGACACTGGGCCAGCCTTGGCCACAGCTTTTTCAAGATCCTTCTCATTCTTTTTTGCAATATTTACCCATGAAGTGCAAGTAGCTGCTGGGTCTGAGCGATTGTACCGACAGCGTCCGTCCTGCAAAGAATCAGCAGGTTTAGAAAGGGCATGTCATCCTTTTGGAATGGGAGAGACCAAGAAGCCACTACAAGGTTAGACAGACAGACAGACACTGTATTGTAGTCAAAGACCAGCTCCATTCAATAAATACATAGATTTTTTTTAAAGAAGGAAAATACATAAAAGATTGTCTATATTAAAACCCCACTCTGATTAATAAATACTTCAACACAATATTAGTCTTCTTAAATTGGTGACAATCCCAGACCACAAGGTTGGTGTTTGGGGAACGTGGGTGAGGACAGAGAAAGGGGTGTGGCCACCTGGGAATTCCAGAAGGCCAAACTGAAACCCTGGGCCAGCAGCTCTGCACCCCTTGTCTTGTCTACTCTCCCAGGATTTGTTTCCTGTCCTGCGATGAAGTCATATTCCCAAATTGCCTTCTATTTTCTTCTCAGTTAAATGTAGCTGGGGATTAAATTGCCAGTATCGCACACTCCAGGTAGACTCTATACTTCAGCTAGATTTCTAGTAGATTGAAGAATAGGGTTTTATATACCAGGAAGAAATAGAAGAGGGAGTCAGACAGACAGACAGACAGACAGCGAGGGCTAAAATGGAAGGAGAGAGGATCTCAAAATGCAGATCTTCAGATATTACCAGTGCCTCATAGGGGTAGGTTTTCTCTGAGTTGATGCCCTTGTTAAGCTTCACATACTTGAAGGCAGAATTCATCCATCCTCCATTGCATCCCTTGTTGCCCTCCTTCCAGGAGCAGTCTACGAGGTTCTGTTCGCTCAGAGAGACCAGTTTGTGTGTCTTCTTGAAATGCAGCCCTTCCAAGGCTCCGGTGGCGCTGAACGCCCAGCAAGACCCGCAGCTGCCCTGTGGGAAAGAGGAAGCAGGTTGGTCCCTGAGCTGAGGCCGGGTCATGCTCTGAATGCCGTATCTCGGTGCCTTTGGAGGCTGGACAGCAGCATTAGGAACAAATTTCCCCGAGGGCCTGGGCTAAAGAGCAAGATGGTGCTGACACAGATGACCCTGAGACACTGAGCATGGACTGTGCGCTGCAGGATGGAGGCTAAGAGAATCAGCATGGTTGTGAAGACATCACAAGCCAAGCCTCTGCAAAGGAGACTGGAGCACTTGATGGACAGTGAGAGACGGATGCTGAAAAACCAAGGGGATCTTCAATGTTGCCCTTTCCAAGTAGAGGCATTTGATTTTGGAACCTGAATTCGAGGCCAAATCTGGACTGGCAGAGCCAGTGTGAGCCTGCCTGCCTGCCTGCCCACCCCCCCACGGGTAGCTGCAGAAGTTCTGGGCTCCTTTTTGCCAAACTTCTGTCCGGTTCGTTTTCTGTCTCGGTTGCCACCAGGCTGTTTGGCACATGCATCAGACATGAAAGCGAAGAACACAAGAAGTCAACACACAGGGAAAAGCAGAAGATAAGAGAAAGTTTCATACCTGATTTGCAGAGCAGCTGGCTTTTGCTCGCTTACCATCTGTTCAAACAAACACACACACCCTTCTTCTTCCCTGGAACTTGCTTAACAAGAAAGCCACAAAACAAACCACTCAACCAGAAATTTACCAAAAACAAAAAACAAAAACGCCTATTGAAAGGTGATTTATCTGCAATGCTCAGGCTAAAGAGTCAGATACTGAATCTGCAGTTCAGTGGGGCCTTGATAATAACAAAAATAATAGTAAATTTGCCTTCCAAGATGCTGCCCTTTTCCCTCCAGCAGGGAACCCAAAGCAGCTTACATAACCCTTCTCCTTTGCAGGTCATCACCATGACACCCCTGTAAGGTAGACTAGGCTGCAGGTCTGTCTTCCCAACCCAGTCCTTGACTCACCTGATCCTTCACAGGGGTGACATAACCTTTGGTGCGCCAATCTACATGTGTGGGAGTTTCCATAGTATCCGTTACTTGGAACCAGGTGCAGTCGCTGCCGTCTTGCTCAGCCAGGTCAGGGCGAAAGCCATTCATCCTATGGTTAAACTCTTCTCTCGTCTGGGGAGGCAGGGAGAGAGGGACAAAATTCAAATGTTTTGTCCCTCAGCCAAGGGATTTTTGGAAGTCTTTTTTTATTTTATTTATTTACTGTATTTATCTCCCACCTGTTTTCCTCCTAAGGAACTCAAGGGGGTTTCCATAATGCTTCTGCCCCTCGTAATCTTAGCCTCACAACAACCCTGGGAGGTAGGCTGGGCTGAAAGTCTGTGTCTGGCCCAGAGTCACCCAGTGGGCTCCATGGCTGAGCTCAGATCACCCAAGTCCATTCTGCACTGAATCCCCTGTGCTTATATTTCCAGGTATATCTATGAAAGAATAATATACTATATACTAATATATATATATATATATATATACTAAATGTTATTGATTTCAAAACCAAAGCAGAGAAAGGAGTACTGTGAATAACTGTGGCACATGGGGGTTGGTGGGAATGACTCAGCCTATTTTCCTCATTGTCTTTTCCCCCTACTCTGTGAAGAAACGACACCAACATCAGTTCTGACCAACTCTCTTTTGTGGATTGTCAGGGCACCTTTGGTTCCAATCAAAGGTGGATTTTGGGCTTGGATTTTGCACAAATGCATTTGCATGAATTTGGAGTTGTGCAAATTCACACTCCTGAAAATGCTCAACCCCCACAAATATGCAAATTCCCCAAAAATGGGGATTTTCACACTTCAGCCCAAGGAAGAAATGCCTTTGGGGGTGGGGGGTGGGGGGTGGGGATAACTGTTTTGTTTGTTTCGAAGAAATATTTCTGCATGTATTTTTCCACAATTAAATTTGCTGAGAATGATGTAAAACTTAAAAATATTCCTCAGAATACACAAGGCAGTTTACATAATGCTGATTTATCCTCAACTCCGTGAGGTACGTTCGGCTGAGGTTCACCTGGCCCAAAGTTACCTCTGCAGCTTCATGGCCTAGTGTAGACAAGACCCTTCCATGGTCCCCAGGCTGACACACCACAGTGACGCTCAATCATCTCAGATTTAGGCATAGCACAGTCCATGGCACAAGGTGGAGTGGGCTTACCCAGTCGCCAAACTGGTTCATGCCCAGTTTGTAGGTGAAGTTCCCCAGGTGAGCCTCATGGTTATGCTTTTCGATCATCTGCAGGTTCTTCTCCCAGATGGCTCTTCGGAATGCCTCTTCCCCCTGCCAAGTAGCTGCTTGGTTAAGAACGGACCTATCCCATTGTTCCCACAGCCTTGGATACTGGGATTCTGAGTCCAGGGGGCCAGAAGAGATCAGCTCACGATCACACACTGTGATGTCCCAGGACCCAAGTTCTTTCTAGGTGGAGAACACCCCTGTGAAAATCCAGAGTTTTGCTGCATGTAGAGGGCAGAAGGAGTGGGCCTTCTCCAAGGGGTATGTTATTCCATTGCATTTATTATTTATTATTATTTATTTATTTTTCGATTTATATCCTGCCTTTTTCCTCAAAGGGCTCAAGGCAGCTTACATCATTCTCCTCCTCCATCTTATCCCCACAACAACAACCCTGTGAGGCAGGCTGGGCTGAGAGTCTGTGACTGGCCCAGAGTCACCCAGTTGGCTCCATGGCCGAGCAGGGACAGGAACCCAGATCACCTGAGTCCCAGTCCCATGCTCTTAACCACTGCACCACACTGCCTCTCATTCTGCCTCTCCTGCTCTCAGTATTATGCCCACAACAACAACCCTGTGAGGCAGGCTGGGCTGAGAGTCTGTGACTGGCCCAGAGTCACCCAGTTGGCTCCATGGCCAAGCAGGGGCTGGAACCCAGATCACCTGAGTCCCAGTCCCATGCTCTTAACCACTGCACCACACTGGCTCACCACACTTTATAGCCTGCCTTTGCTGCTCTTATGAGGAACCGACGGCATCCCGCACACCTCTGATTTATCCTCACAACAACAACCCTGTGAGGTAGGCTGGGCTGAGAATGAATGACTGGCCAAAGAAATTGAGTGAGCATCATGGCCAAGTGGGGACTAGAACCCGCATCTCTCCAGTCCCCAGTCCAGAGGTGCCACCTGCACACCACCCAGGAGCTTCTCTGCGGATGATTTTTGCTGACGACGGCTCGCCAGTGGCTGAAATTGTAACATCTTCACCCCGTGAGCTCAATGGCACTGATCCAGCTAAAGAAGTCCTGGAGCTCAGACTCACCTTGGGGTATGTTTTCTGGTGGGTGCTCTTCCATTCTTCCCAGGCATCACCCAGGCCCGGATCCAGCGCTACAGAGAAGGGGCTCAGGACGACAAACCAGGTTGCCATCACTACCGAGATCACAAGCACCACCTGCATCTGGGAGACAAAGCAGCCCTACGCTGGCCACGTTCCCCAATTTTCTTCCTGCCGTTGCTTGTTCGGGCCCCAACATCTGTTCCAGAGGTGCAGAAGCCCAGATGGAGGAGTATGAATGGACTTCCTGGGATTCCCTGGAAGCCAATCCACCTTTGCTCCCCTGTCCACATCGCCTTTCACACAACCACCAACTGCTTGGGGAAGTGCAGGATTGGTACCTCTCCCCTCCACCACCTTGAAGACAGTTCACATACTTCAGATGGTGCAAAACAGAGCAGCCAGGTTGCTGATGGGGGCTGGGCGTTGAGCTCATCTAACCCCAGTCCTCTACCAGCTTCACTGGCTCCCCATCGAAGTCTGGGCCCAATTCAAGGTGCTGGTCATTACCTATAAAGCCCTTAACAGCTTGGGTCCTGGTTATCTGAAGGAGCGCTTGCGCCCATATATGCCCTCCTGTCCCCTGAGATCGGGGGCAGAGGCCCATCTCCGGGAACCCTCTGTGAGAGAATTAAGGAGGGTGAGTCGCCAGAGGAGGGCCTTCTCTGCGGTGGCGCCCCACCTATAGAACGCGCTCCCCAGAGAGGTCCGCCTGGCCCCGTTGTTATTTGCTTTTCGGCGCCAGGCCAAGACTTTTTTATTTCAACAATATTTTAATAACTTTTAACATCAGCTATATAGGTTTTAATCTGCAGCCAGGTTGGATCTGGATTTTATTTGTATTATGTTTTATTTTATTTTTCTAATTTATGTAAGCCGTCCTGAGGCATACAAATACTCTAAATAAATAAATAATTCTTTCTTTATAGGCTGCACTGGAAGTCCAAGCCCCCTTCAAGCTGCTTGGATTAACATGTAAAGTCCTAAACCGTGTGATGGGTCCTCCAACTTTTCCAGCAGGGGGCCAGTTGAAAGCTGCCAGTGCTGGGGCGGCACAGGTGAGCCAGGGAGGGGGCAGGGGCGTGCGTGCAGCCAGGCCAGGGAGGCGAGGCGCAGGTGGGCATGCACCGCGAGGCAGGCGCACGAGGCAGCGGCTTGCTCACTCGGAGATTGTTTTCTCTGAGCAAGCAAACCACCGCCTCCCCATGTGCAGGGCGAGGTGGGAGGCGGGGGACTCATGCATGGGTGCGTTCACATGTGCAGTGGGTTCACATGGGCATAGCGGGCCCGATTTATTTATTCATTTTATTTATTTACATATTTATATGCCGCCCCCTTGCAAACAAGCCTCGGGGCGGCTCACAATAAATAAACTTATTACATTATTTAAAACTTACTTAAAAGCTGGCCCATCTCGAGATGAAAATTAAAAATACAATAAATACCATAAATATAATAAATATAAATTAACAATTAAAATAACTTTTAAATAAAAAGGTCTTGGCCTGGCGCCAAAAAGCAAATAATGACGGCGTCAGGCGAGCCTCTCTGGGGAGCGCATTCCACAGGTGGGGCACCACCACAGAGAAGGCCCTCCTCCGGGGACTCACCCTCCTTAATTCTCTCACAGAGGGTTCCCGGAGAAGGGCATCTGCTGCCGATTGTAAGGGGCGGGAGGGCATATATGGCTGCAGGCGCTCCTTTAGGTAGGCAGCCCCTGGGCTGTAGTTTGAGGACCCATGGTTTAGGGTCTGGATATCTACAGATATACACCTACCCAGACCCTAAAGTCATCTACAGATGTCCTCCTCTGGGAGCCACCTCGAAAAGGAGTAAGGAAGATGGCCACAAGGGGAAGGGCCTTCTTGGCTGTGGCACCCCAATTATGAATCAGCTCCCCAGGGAGGTGCCCTGGCATGACTCTTACTTATTTCAGCACCAGGTTACAACCTTTTCAATTTCCTGGCATTTGAATTGTTATTGGAGTTTATGCTTCTTAAAAAATCTATTTGGTCATTGTCACAGTGTCATTCAGTTTTATTTATTCTTGTATTATACATTATTACTATCTATTGTTATCATTGGCAACTGTCTAACCATTCTGTGATAGATTGCTTATATTTCATGTTTTTAGATTGTTCTAATTTGCACACCCTCCTGAGAGCTGTTGCTAAATGAATGGTCTCTAAAAACCTTAAGTAAATCAATAAGAAATAAACAGCCCACTGGGAAGTTGCGGGCTGGTGGTAGGTCAGGGGATGCGTGCAATGCAGAGTCAGTGGCAATGCTGGGTCAAAATGCCAGGGCCAAAATTGGGCTGAGCCAACATTTCTTCTCGACCCAGAAAGCTGCTAGGATCCTTCTGTCCTAGTGCGACCACCCTTCACATCCTCTGCACCTCACTGAAACTTGATTTTGCAGAGCTCGGAAAAATTCAGAGGTTACCAACAATTCAAATAACATGCGGGCTGGAGCACATCCCCTACAGTGAGAGATTACACCATCTGGGATGGTTTAGCTTTGAAAACTGTGAGTGAGGGGAGAAAGAATGTAGGTATGTACAATGCAGAAAACCAGCCAACCAACCTGTCCCTCTCCCATGAAATTAGAATCCTACTGGAATTTGCCCCAAAATAGGCCAATCCCCTGAATGCATTTTTTTTACACTTTCACTTATGGGGAGGAATTTTCAGCCAGTTTCTTGATTTCTTTGTATTTTTATGTGATTAAATCCATATAATTTTAAAAAAAAAACCCTGGTCTGTAAGTCCATGGCATTTGTGCAGCTTGGAAAAAGCTGGTCCACCGTGGCATCTTCAGGGCAGATTCAAAGATCTGAACCTGCTGCAGAGTTTTCAATGCCCCAGGTTGAAAAGATCTGCAAAGATGTGCAAAGATCTGCACCATCTGCAAAGATGTGCTTTCTGAATTTAATATGAGGGTGAGGGTGGGGGTGGGGGGGAAGGTATTTCTTCTCTTTAACAGTAAAGCATCAAATCCAAGGCCCTCAGCAGCCGATTGACAGGGGGCGGGGGGGGGCACACCCAAATACAACAGCTTCCCTGCCTCATTTCGAAATCACTGGAGTAATATTAAAAGAGCTCCCCCAACACACAAATTCAATCCAGACTCTAAAAAGACCTATCTTTGCCATTGTCTCTTTAACAGCATTAACTTGTACATGTGTACTCAAAAGCAGGCTTCACTGATTCAGTAGGGTGTACTCCCATGACGCCAGATACAGGGTTATAGCGGAAAGCATGAAATGACACTTACTTTTGAGCAGAACTTCCACAAAACCTCTTTTCCTCCTGTTCCACAACACCCTCTGGGATGGCTTTCACACCTCAGCACACACCTTATCTCTTGGTCCGGGTAAAAGATTTAGCAAAAGGTCCCTGCCTCTCCTTACTCCTTGGAAAAACAAGGAGATTAAAACCGCTCACTCTGTTTTTATTGCATGCTGCCTCTCTGAACTTCCTGTGCACGATTCCTCACAAACTTAGGCAATGCAGCTTCCTGGGAAGTATTCCATGAAAGTTTGATCATGAGAAAGCATGCTTCAGTGACAGGAAGCGTTGCTTTTTCACAAGGGATCATATGGGTTTGCCTCTCAGATCATGAGACCTGACTTGGTTGAAGTACAGGAAAAGTCACAGGTGGAACTTTTGAATTCTGGTTTCAGCTGCTAAAAGTTTTGGCTTACGTACTGCCTTTCCTAAGAAGAGGAAGAGAGAATTTGAATGAGATTATTTTGGTTTTGCTTTGAGACTTTTGCTCTTACGGTAATGAGAACGTATTTAGAAACATGTAGATGACACCCCACGAACTATCCCAAGGCAGAGAGTTCCACACTTTTGTGGAACCCATTTTTCTGTCCTGCTCTTGATGAGCAGCAGAGCAGAAAAGGAAAGCGAGTTCTGCTTCGGGCTGTGGGTTTAAACAGCAAAAGAAAATTCCACTGAGTCAGAACCAGGAATGGGGCATTTGCTCCAGGGAAAGCACGACTATTTTGCTTCAGCCACAAGGGTGGTGCAGCCAAGGCCCTTCATTTTGGTAGTTGGGAAGAATGTGCCAAACATGGTACCATTTGTTGAATGAAGTGATGGGATACGGATGCGGGATCTAAACAAGAGGAAGAAAGCTTATGTTTTCCTTGTCCGTGGTTGTTTTATTTCCCTGAATAGACCCAGGCCTGCTCTGCGGGGGGCTCCAACCAGGCCTGTGTGTGTGACAGGGCGGGGGGCAACTCCAAAGGGACCCTCCAGGTGTGGAGACTGGCGAAAGTAGTTCAGTGTAATTAATGCATGTTGGGGAGAAAATGATACACTTGAAACATGGGTGCTAGAGCAGAGCTTGGTGAATACACTGAGCTGATCGAAAGCCAAACAAGGGGGACTGGATCAGATCAAGCCAGAGCTTTCTCCAGAAGCAAAAAGCCCAAACTCAGCCTGTCTTACTTTGGATGCAGAAGAAGAAGGCAAGATTTCCCGGAGAAGACCTTCACGTTAGAGAAAGTTGAAGGCAGAAGACAAATGGAAAGACCAAGGAAGAGATGGATGGACTCCATCAGGGAAGCCTCAGCCTTGAATTCAGAAGAGTGGGGGTTGCTGTGGGCAAGGCATTTCGGAGGGCTTTCATTCATGGACTTGCCATAAGTTGGAGACAACTTGACAGCACGGAATAAAAACAAGTAATGCATCTTGGGGGGAAAGCCCCAACTTCAAGTATGAAGTGTTGGTAACTGATCCAGAAATGGATCTTTCGAATATTGTATACGGTTTGGGTCACCTCACCAGAAGAAAGACTTCATAGCACGGAAAGAGGTGAAGAAAAGAACAATTAAATGATCCAGGAGATGGAGCAGAAACCTGAAGAAGAAAGTTTACAACTCCTGGGATTGTTTAGGTTAGAAAAAGGTCAGGGGATAAAGGTGTTTAAAATAGGCCTGATGTAGAGAAACCAAAATACAAGCCCCAGTGTGGTCCCATGAAGCTGATGGATGGGAGATGCTGGACAGAGAAGAAAACCCTGTTCCTCAGTACACAGTTGACCTAGGAAATTTGCTGCCACAGGGAGTGATGGCCACCAATTTGGATGGCTTTAAAAGAGGACACATTCTCCTAGTCCTCATTACTCTAGGCTACCTCTGTTATCAGAGGCACTCTGCCTGTGTATGCCCCATATTGCTGAGGAATTTGGGTGTAAGGGTGCTGTTGGAGCTCCCAGGCACTTCTGTCTGTTATTCCTCTTAGCAACCTGAAGGCTGGAAGGCTGTCCAGAAATTCTCCCGGCCTTTGCACCTTGGGAAAGTTTGCTACGCATTACCAGTTGAACATTAATAACTTCCTTATCGTCTTTCTCATGCACAATAAAAACACCATTTGCACACCTGGGCCTCTTTCCACCATAACACTCAACAATTGTTTTAAGCATGATCCCCCCAGCAAGCACTGACAAAGAAAGTTACCTTCTATCCACTTGGCATGTATGTCCAGCTTAGCTTGCTTTTGTTTACCTTGACTAACAGAGGGTGCTGCTGGTTTTATGCAGAACCTTTTCCCAGCTCAGCCACGCCTTTGATCTTTGCAACTCTCCTCATGCAAAGCAGCTGTGCTTAAGTAGATTTATGGATCCTCAGACTGAAAGCATGAATGGAAAGTCCCCGGTTCAATCTCTGCACAGTTCCGGTTATAATAGTCATTTTCTTATGATATGTTTAGTCCAGACCCTGCAGGGCAGCCTTCTGCATTCTCTCCCTGTTCCTGCTATGCTTCAAGGGGAGCTGCTCCAAGAGACAATTGCATCTCTGCGAGGGTTCTGTGGCTGAGCAAATGTGAGCTTCTTGACAACGGTGTGTTTTTGCCATGCCAGTACACAATTTTGCATAGCTTCCTGGTGCTATATGCAGGCACCCAGGGCTGGGTACCTATAACAAAGATGCCATTGTCTTAAAGCACATTGACAGAAGTCTCTTTGGCGGTTTTATTTCCATATTTATTTGTCTGTTAATGCAACACTAGACATGCAGTTTCCTGTTGCCCTCTTGTACAAAGGAAAGATGAACCATGCCTTCTCCTTTTGTTGTAGAGAAATAAAGATGCAAAGAAGGACATACACCTGGAGCACCCTAATTCTCATTCCAGTTTGGATTGAATTGTACTAAATCAGCCCCTTCACTTAAAGACATTTCTGAGTGATGACGTGAACATGAGGGTACTTTCCTGGGGATTCCTGGAAGGTTTTCATGAGGTACCAGAAACCCAGAAGGGTGACTTTGCAGAGGTAAGGAATGCCAGAGACATAGAACATACAAACAGAAACAGCGCGAGTCAGAAGGGGCCTCCCAGGCCATCTAGTCTGACCCCTGGCTCCAGCCAGCTCTGCTCACGACATGCCCACCATGTACATGTCCAGCCTGTCCTTGAACACCCTCACCAGTGGGGCCTCAACCACCTCCCGTGGAAGCCCATTCCACGCCCTCGGGGTCCTGACTGTCAGGAAGTGCTTCCTGGCCTCCAAATGGAACCTGGGTTCCCTGAGCTTTGCTCCATTGGAGCGCATCCTGCCCTCCTCTGCAGGGGAGAACAGGTCTCTGCCCACCTCCATGTGACACCCCCTCACATACCTGAATGTCACCAATGGATCCCCTCTGAGTCTCCTCTTCTCCAGGCTGAAGAGGCCCAGTTCCCAGTATTTGGATCCAGAGACCAAATACTGTGAGACTCAAGAGCTGTTCTGAGTCATGATAGACCGAAATGGCAATACCTGAGGCTTCTGATGAGGAGCAGCTGAGCTTTCCATCTTGTGCTGAAGCCATCCTTCATGTGTAATACTTACACCCAAACATCCGCTCCGGCTTTCAGTGTGAACATCAAAGATTTCTGAACCTATTTTGAAGATTGGGCTTGTCAGCATGGACAGATCCTTTGAAATTTGGACAGCTCCATCCCTCTTAGGGGAGGCTGGTGGCTTGGATGTCTCTACAGGGCTCCTTACCCATGGTGGCTTTTCTTTTGAGCTTTAAAGGAGCTTCTCATGATGCTCCATGGAGGTAAACTATTTGGGGGATAGAGTGTGTTCTATTTGAAGGAGCATTTTATGGTTTTAACTGTTGTGAACCACTGAATAGGGGTTATTTTCTGGACATATTATAATCTGATTTACCTTAAGAAGTTTCCTGTTATCTTTTTCTCCTATCTTCCATTAGTTCTTCTCTTCTGATTTCTATTTTGATTAAAGGTAGAACGAGTGGGAACATACAATTCCTTAAATAATCTTTGGCCAAGATGCGGGGGGTTCTGGATGGAGACTCAGAAGTGTGAGCTGTTTTTTCAACATGTCACCAAGTTTCCCATCATTAGAAATGAAACTGGCCCATTTCTATTTCTTTCTTAAACAGAAATCGCTCACTTCCTTTTTGGCTTTTACTTGCCCTCTTCTTCCTCTTCTAAGACTGCTTACTTTGTGCTTTCACATAACAAGATGTCTTCTGGCAGTTGCAACATTGCTGTGCTGCTGCATCTGTTCACATTATGAGTTGCATCACACCTTGAAGTTCGTGCAAAATAGGATATCACTTTCGTTCACAAGACTTTTGACCCTGCCCCATTCAAAACTCCAAATTTAAGTGCAAATATGTGGACACATCCTGCAGGTTTGCAAGCTTTCGAACATTTTTCTTGTTCTCCATTCCTGCTTCAATTTGTGCAAATGCTCCAATTTATGCGCCATCCCTTTGTAGACTGTTCTGGCCTTGCTGTTGTCTTTGAAGGAAATCTGCACAAGTTTAGGGAGATTTGCACAAATTTGGTGAGTCTTGTGCAGATTTTGAAAGATTTCAGAAGACTTTCTCAGTTGAAAAATGCTTGCAAATATAGAAACATAGAAACAGAGCGAGTCAGAAGGGGCCTCCTGGGCCATCTAGTCTGACCTCCGGCACCGGAGGTTGCTTATAGAAGATATACCAATATCTTGTATAAGCAACGTAAGATGGCATTTGGGGAGTCCTAGAGATCTTTAGCTTTATGTCTGAACTCCAGTCCCAGTGCATATCTTTAAAATGTTTAGAGAATTATGTGAGCACTCTCACAAAATGGTTGCCAGAGGGGGCTTACCCATTCATGAAATGGCTGCCATGGTTAAATGCAACATGCATGTACCAGAAGGCAAAGTGGTGCAGATAAATAAAAAGCTGTGCCCCAAAAAACCAAAGCAATAAGCAGAAATGGGATTCAAACTTCAAAGCACAAAACCAACCTTTTGAACCCCCAGTTTTCTTCCTGCATACCTATTTCATAGAAAACAAACTGATGAGGCTCAGAGACAATTCTCTTGACCAAGAAACTAAGAACAAGGCAGATGTGGGGTGGTCTGGACCCCAAAACTCAATTTTGACCCCACAAAGTATAACAAGAAGCATTTCCCAAGCAACAGATCCAGGATGCTTGGAGAAACTCACACACAATCACCCCAACACACGTAAGGACACACAAGTGCTTGTGCACAAAACCAGGGGAAACACGCACCATGCCAAACCAAGCAAACTGGTAGCTGATGGACACCAAAAGGAAAAAGGAAACAGCAAGCAAAACTTGGAGCAGCTGTGTTTGGATAACAGGAGAAACACACAAGAGTCGAGTGTGCGTTGACGGTTGACTCCTGGGTTGTTGTTGAAATATAGGCATTTAACCAAGGTGCCTACATTTCACCAAGAAAACCCCACAAACCACCCAACAACAAGCCATGGGTTGTGTGAGTCCACAAAGACTATGCAATTTGGGAAAACTGGTCCCCTGTAGGATCCATGGGTCTAATTCACAGTAACCCAAACTCACTTGAGGTCACTGTAGATTTCTTTGGCGTGTCTACCAACGGATGGAATATCCTCTGTTGGAAGTGAGAAGGTTGGTCGTTCAGGGCAATTGTTCTCACAGACTGCTGGCTACTTCCTAGACAACTTGGAATTGGAAAATTATACAAATTGCAGTGAAATTGGGGACGGCGGGGGGTGGCCAGGTGAAGATTCTGAGATGCAGGAGGAAGTGACTATCTTAGGGCCAAGTGCTTTGCCAAGGCAGGTTGTCTGTGGGAACTATCCTGATGTACAGCCAGTGGGAGGAATCTCTGAGGATGAGGAATTCTCAGGCTGTCCCCCGCCCCACTCTCAATCCCATGGCAAAGCATCAGAAGAAGCCCACCTGAATAGCCATTCATGGAGAGGAGGTGTGCTCACCTTCAGAAAGCCCCTCCTGGGGTCATGGGGCCCAGGCACGTTCATAAGGAGGAGAGTCCCTGGACGTAAAAACTAGACTGAGTTCAACAAACCGCTCTGTGCATGCTCAGAGATAGATTCTGGGAGGTTTGTACTTGGGAGCAATACAAGGAAAACTGTCTATGTCTTTTGTCTGCTTGAAGGAGGAACTTTGTTCACATCTTTCTGAAAGTTTTACCTAAATTGCATTTGGCCACTGACACAGACATCCCATGATCAAGATGACGGAATGTGTTTTTTCCTCCTCATGCTGACTGGACAGTGTGTTGGAACACCACCAGTTCCTAAAAAGCAATTCCTGAGAACTCAGTTTCCTCCTTGTTCTGGAAGGTCATTCAGCCTTTGACATACGAGCTATTCTGAGAATTCCTGTCTCCATGTGGCTCAGGAAGGCCCAACTGAAGGCCATTGGGCTTCAGGCCTGGTCTTGGAATAGAAATGACTTCGGTCACCAAAAGTTATCCATCAGTGCTGGAGCCCCAAACCTTTCACCTGGACCCCTAAATCTCTGGAAGACCATCCCCTGCTGTCCATGGGGGCCTGAGACTCTCTGTTGTAGCTCCCGCCCCCCAGAGGAAGTGGTTTTGACCCATCAGTGATATATCTCCTCCTACACACGCACTGAATCGTTGTGCTTGAGCTTCTCCTGCAGTCCAATGCCCCCGCTCCCCTCGGCCCATCCCTCTTCTTGAGGCTGCCAGTAAACAACATGTAGGGTTACGATGATGCTTTGCAGCATCTGTCCCTCTAACATCCACAGACTTCTTCTCATACTTGGCTCTGCCTTAGAAATCGAGCAGAGCCAACAGGAAATCTACGGACATTCACGGAATGAAGGCTGCACCACCCGGGACCTCCTTTCATGACACATGCAGCAGCACGAGCGAAAGCTGCAGCACTGGGTGTGCAAGAAGGAATGTTACTCGTGGGTGGTAGTGTGGGTCTCAATTTCAGGCAAGTGCTGCATGAATGCTGAGTGTGCTCGCCAGAACTCAAACTCATCCCTTAGTTACATGCTGAAA
This sequence comes from Varanus salvator macromaculatus, assembly GCA_023646645.1. NCBI lineage: Eukaryota > Metazoa > Chordata > Lepidosauria > Squamata > Varanidae > Varanus > Varanus salvator. The sequence goes on along the minus strand of JAIXND010000802.1, from coordinate 8,279,852 downwards.
ACTGGGAGACAAGAAGGAAGGAAGCTGCTTCAGTCAAGCAAACAGTTTTGTTTCTCACAGCAAAGCAGACCTTCTCTATAGAATAGAATGGGGGAAGCCCTCAACGGCTTGGGTCCTGGCTACCTAAAGGAGCGCCTGCGACCATATATGCCCTCCCGCCCCCTACGATCGGCAGCTGATGCTCTCCTCTGGGAACCCTCTGTGAGAGAGGTGAGGAGGGTGAGTCCCCGGAGGAGGGCCTTCTCTGCGGTAGCGCCCCACCTATGGAACGTGCTCCCCAGAAAGGCTCGCCTGGCACCGTCTTTATTTGCTTTTCGGTGCCAGGTGAAGACCTTTTTATTTAAGAAATATTTTAATTGTTAAATAGTAATTTGATATTGTTAATTTGATATTGCTATTTATGATTATTTATTGTTTATTGTTATACCTTTTATTTTTAGACCAAGAGATGGGCCAGTTTTAAATTGTGTGTTAAATTGTGTATTTGTTTTATATTATTATGTAATTGTTTTATATTGTATTTTTTTTAATATGCTGTTAGCCGCCCCGAGGCTTGTTTGCAAGGGGGCGGCATACAAATTTGTTAAATAAATAAATAAGACAGCTTCAAGGCCGTATCTCAGATGCACTTTCAAGCTGAACTTTTAAGGATGCCAGAATAGATCCAGCACCAGGGGTTGCTTCCTTAATGTTTACACTGAAATCCAATCTGCATAGTTACTAGTCTCTGCATGAGCCCTTGGAGAACACCACAAAACCCTCCTGACTTCTGGATACTGCAAGAGTTCTCTCCACTCCCTGTCAAACATGAGAACAGAAGGACAACATCTGGAGGAAGTTTATCTGTGTGCTGTGTGTGAAGGAGAGCCAGTGTGGTGTAGTGGTTAAGAGCATGGGATTGGGACTCAGGCGATCTGGGTTCTAGTCCCGCTCGGCCATGGAGCCAACTGGGTGACTTTGGGCCAGTCACAGACTCTCAGCCCAACCTACCTCACAGGGTTGTTGTTGTGGGGATAAGATGGAGGAGGAGAATGATGTTAGCTGCCTTGAGCCCTTTGCAGGAAAAAGGCAGGGTATAAATTGAAAAATTAAATTAAATTAAAATTAAATTAAGAGGAATCTCCTGTGGTCAGCCCTGAATCTCCCACCAGCCAGTTTCGTGGGGTGACCCCGGGGTTCTGCTTTTAGGAGAGTAGTAAAAAATCTCTTCCCCCCTGTACTTTCCCTGCACCGTGCATAATCCTGTAACCCTCCTCACCAGCAAAGCCCTTTTTAAATGGTGAGATTCACTCCAAAAAAGAGAGAGACACTCTTGGGAGTTGATTATTTTGCCCAGATGCAGGTTACTCGGCCTATTCGGGGAGAGGGGGGCTCCAGCAGGTCACAGTCTGGGGTGCTCTTGAGCTCTGCGTAGGCTGGGCTGATAGGTCAGCAGCCCCCCACCCTGCTCAGGGAGGGCCCAGCTAAGTTATCCCTGCTCTGCTTGCTTCTTGACTGGTTCCGGCCACGTATTATGTGGACTGCCTTTGAAAATGATGCAGAAGCTTCGGTGGGTCCAGACAGGGCAGGGACCAGCCAACGCAGCCGTGCTAGGCCAGGAGCTCTCCCTCTGCACTGGGTCTGTTGCCAGCCTGATTTATCAGCAGGCATGAACTTTCAAAGCCCTGAACTGCTTGGGCCAGTGACCTGGAGGGTCACCTCCTCCTATATTTAACTGCCCAGACCCTAAGACCATCCTGTACAGAGACTAAGTTTGGTCCTAAGGACTATGAATTATAATTTCCTTTCCATGGTCACCAGCTGCTCATCCTCCTCTTCCTCTTCCTCCTCCTCCTCTGGGCTTCCACTTGCCTGCTTGCTCAGCCCATGGTCTGGGACGGAGCCCGAGGCAGAAGAACCAGCTGATTCTGATGGGACAGACTAGCAGCTCCAGAGGATGCCCCTCAGCAGACGCCAACCTTGGCTTGGGCCTCTGGCAGGTGCCCAACCATGCTGGCCCTTGGGAGCCTGTCCTGCTATTGGATGCAAGCTGACAAGTGGCAGGTAGGAACAAATGACATGCACGTGGTAGGGATGTCATGAGTGGAGCCAGAAAAAGCTGGGGGTCAGACTAGATGGCCCAGGGGGCCCCTTCTGACTCGCTCCGTTTGTATAGTTCTAACGCACCTGTGGCCACCCTGCACCACTCGATGACTCAGGTCATGCTCCGACACAGGACAAAAAGGCCATCTGGCGTGGGATGGGGGTGCTCAGGCTTCCCAAGAGACGGGGAGAGAAATGCAAAACGACGTCCGAAGAGGCGATTTCCGCCCGCTGGCTGATTTGCAGCAGGAGACACCGAAATCACCGGAGCGGAAGGTTAAGAGGTGCAAGGAAGAGTTGGCCCAGCAGGGGTCGCTGTCTCGCCATCCTTGCTTGGAACGGGCTTCTGCTTCCCCGAAGGTTTGCTCTGGAGGCTGACAGCGGGGCCGCGCTGGCTGGAGCGGAGCGGAGCTCTTGTCCAGAGCGCCCAGAGGAAACGCTTCTGCAAAAGCAAGGTTGGAGCAACAGGTGCCGCTGCACTGCGCCCGCAAGCAGCACAATCGTCCAAGGAAAACGAGGCCAGGGTTGAAATCTTTGCTTATACGTAATACGAAGCAGCAAAGAATTACGGCTCCCATAGCAGAGGGGTGGTGTCTCCCCTTGAAAGATGCTATGCATGGCTGAACTTTACACGATGGGGCTCAGGACCATGGATCACCCCTGTAAAGTTCAGATAGAAACCTGGAGTAGAAAAACACCTCACACCCTCTGCTGCTGTCTGCTAAACTGTGAGAAAGTATCTCTGTTTTCTGACTCTGAGAAGTAGATTTCCCTTAGGAAATTTCCCGCAGGTTGGTCCCAATTCTGCAGTCTTTCACTCCCACACACCCCTCCTAGAAGACATCAGTGACTGAAGAAAAGAGAAATTGCTGGTATTATGATTCAGCGCTCTGAACTTCCAGAAGAATCTCCTCTTCCCATGTCAGTACCTAAGAAAACTTCTGCCAAATCAGCTGCTGGGGTCCATCTGGTCCCGCCTTCTGCCACAGGAGCCAATCCACAAGCAGGACAGCACCCTCCTGCCCATTTTCCCCAGCAACTGGTGTGCACAGGTGTACTGCCTCTGATCCTGGAGCCATGAGCCATGAGGACTAGTAGGCCGGTTAGCTTCCTCCTCTCTGAATTTGTCCAATGTACTTTTAAAGATATCCAAATTGTTTTGCAGTTCTCCATTGTGCAGAAGTGAATTTTATAGTGGTGGCCCCATTTCTGTGGAATTTCTGCCTCTGGAGTTCATTCTGAAAAGAAAGAGAAATAAATTCAAGTCATCAAGAGCAAATTCTATATTCATGCAGCCCATTTGTGTGAATTTAATCATACAATTGTCTGTACAGACTCCATCTCCGCTCCTCCCATAGAGATTATTTTAGCCGACAGTTTTGGAACCTCAAGGTTGTGGTTTGAAAAAAGGCAGGCAGACAAAACCACAGAAAAGGCATGGAAGAAGCAGCAGGTCATGCGGTAAATGCAAACAGAACTCCAGCTGACCATGAGGTTTTAAGGGCCTCCTTGGAGTTGAGGCCTCCCTTTTAGGAACTCTCAGCCTGCAGGTGTGCTGAGAGATGCCGGTGTGTGGATGGCCTCACACCTGTGAAGTTGTGGTTTGCTAAGGGGGCTGGTGAAGTGGGCAAGTGGATGCAGCCTGCTGAAAAAAGCGGGCACAGTGTACTGTGTCAAGAGTTTTTGGCCCCCTTGCTTTGCACAAAAAAGTCTTGGTGCTCAGGATCTCTGGCTGGGGCTGGGGAAGCCCCCTGAGAAACCACCTTGAGGCTGACCGGGGGGGGGAAGCTGCCCCCAGTGGTTATCCAGGAAGCCCCAGACAGGCCCTCACAGTTCTGATGTCCTGCTGAAAACCCATCCCTGCACACAGGCCTTCCCTGAAGTGCTCAACTATCTACAATGTGCGGCTATTCTCGTTCTCATTATTTTTGTTGCTAATTATTTGCCTTGCATTGTTTTTAATGCTATATTTATTGTATTTATGCCATTGCATTTGAAGTTTGTCACTTCAGTTCCTTTGTACAAGTAATATATGCATTCAAATAGCAATGGCCACAACACTAATTATTAAAAGAATCATTTCATTTCATTTCTGTACCACCTGTAGCCAAAACTCTGGATTGTGACTGATATGAAGGAACAGGCAGAGATGCTAAATGACTGTTTTGCCTCTGTGTTCTCCCCAAAGCAGGACGGGGGATATCCGTATAGGAGATTGGATGAGGCTGGGGACTTAGGGGCCCAGATTAGAGTCACCCCCCTTGAAGTCGAGGGGCTCCTCAGGGCATTGGACATTACAAAGGCGCCAGGCCCTGACGGGTTACACCCGAGAGTACTTAGAGAGTTGGCAGGGGTTCTCTCACGCCCGCTGGCCTCCATTTTTGAGGCCTCATGGAGAACAGGTGAAGTTCCAGAGGACTGGAGGGTGGCATCGGTGGTCCCAATTTTCAAAAAGGGTAGTAGGAAGGACATGGGCAATTATAGACCGATCAGCCTTACGTCCATTGTAGGAAAAACAATGAAAAGGCTCATAATAGAGAGAGATCTAGTGATGCTAGATAGGGAAGGGAGGCTGACAGCCACACAACACGGCTTCCGCAGAAACAGGTCCTGCCAGACAAACCCTGTGGGATTCTATGACAAGGTTTCGAGATGGCTGGATGGAGGGGATGCAGTGGATGTGGTTCACCTGGATTTCAGCAAGGCCCTTGACAAAGTGCCCCATGATATCCTGGTGGAGAAACTGAGGAGTTTTGGGATACACCAAAGCACTGTCCGGTGGATTAGGGCATGGCTGACTGATCGAAAGCAGAGGGTAACCATTGGTGGGGAACCTTTGGGATGGTGGCCAGGGACAAGCGGGGTCCCCCAGGGCTCTGTCCTGGGGCCGATCCTGTTTAATCTTTTCATTAACGACATGGAAGAAGGGGTGAACAATCTGCTGATCAAATTTGCAGACGACACTAAAACTGGAGCAGTGGCCACAACTGAGGAGCAGGTACTCCAGATCCAAAAGGATCTGGACAGACTATGGAAGTGGGCAGGAGACAACAGGATGGCATTCAAGGTGGAGAAGTGCAAGGTCTTGCACTTGGGGCATAAGAATAGGTGTCATAAGTACAGGTTAGGTGACAAGTGGCTGGAGAGCAGCGCTTGTGAAAGGGACCTCGGGGTGCTGGTTGACCGCAGGCTAAACATGAGCCAGCCGTGTGATGCGGTGGTCAAGAGGGCGAACGCCACCCTTGGTTGCATAGCCAGAAGTGTGGCTTCTAGATCGAGAGAGGTATTACTACCACTCTGTATGGCTCTGGTGCACCCACAACTGGAGTATTGTGCTCAGTTTTGGGCCCCTCATTACAGAAAGGATATAGCCAGGTTGGAGTCCGTGCAACGTAGGGCCACAAGGCTGGTGACCGGTTTGCAGGGGATGGGGTATGAGGCGAGGCTGAGGGAACTGGGTCTCCTCAGCCTGGAGAAGAGAAGACTCAGAGGGGGTCTGTTGGTGACATATAGGTATGTGAAGGGGTGTCACATGGAGGTGGGTATAGATCCGTTCTCCCCTGAAGAGGAAGGCAGAACGCTCTCCAAAGGAGCAAAGCTCAGGAAATCAAGGTTCAATTTAGATGCCAGGAAGCACTTCCTGACAGTGAGGACCCTGAGGGGGTGGAATGGGCTTCCACGGGGGGTGGCTGAGGCCCCGTCGCTGAGGGTGCTCAAGGATAGGCTGGACGTCCACTTTGTGGGCATGTCGTGAGTGGAGCCGGCTGGAGCTGGGAGTCAAACTAGATGGCCCGGGAGACCCCTTCTGATTCACTCTGTTTCTATGTTTCATGTTTTTGACAAAATGCTTTCTTTGCCTGGCCCCAAACACTTTCTTGCAAACAAAGTACCTGGAGTGTTTCCCAGATTTTGAATGCTTTCCATTCCCCAGTTTTAGCAGGCAGAATTACCTCCATTGAAGCCTGATTACTGACCCAAAGGACATAATCTTAGGGACACTGGAAAGTTTTCAGAAAGCTGCAGCGTTTGCTCAGGAATTTGTTCTAAGGCTGGCTGTGAGACTGAATTTGGCATGTGCGTTTCCTCTGTCCAGCTGAGAAATGAGAACGATTGTTGTTGTTGTGGGTCCAAGGCTGGTGGTTTGGGGCATTCCAAGGGGCAGGGAGGGCAAAAGAGAGTCCCGGCCATCACCTGCATGGTCCAGGTTGTATCTCTGCCTCCTCTCCATCTGCTTAAATCGGCTGAAATGGGCCATCTGCAGTCGGCCGCTCTCCAGGCTCCTTCAGCCCTTAGTAAAATGCCTGCGATGCCCCAGATTTAGAGGGTCACAGGATTGCACTCCCCACATTCTAAATGCAATCTAGCGCTATGGAGTATTTCTGGTCATTGTGCCTCATGATTATCAACCTCCTTTGGAATCCAGCCTTTTCTTCAGCTGTGATACAGAGGTTCCTTGCCCCTGGGGTACCCCCTCCTAGGCTAGACGGCCTGATTCAGTCTAAGGCAGTCTCCCCATAGAAACATAGAGCGAGTCAGACGGGGCCTCCTGGGCCATCTAGTCTGACCCTCGGCACCAGCCGGCTCCGCTCACGACATGCCCACCATGAGCATGTCCAGCCTGTCCTTGAACACCCTCACCGATGGGGCCTCAACGACCTCCCGTGGAAGCCCATTCCACGCCCTCGGGGTCCTGACTGTCAGGAAGTGCTTCCTGGCATCCAAATGGAACCTTAGTCCAATATTTAGTCATGAGGACTAGAATCTTCCCTGCAGGGCTATAACTTGGGCAAAATGTTGCTCACTCAGTAAGGATACCCATGGGATTTTTGCTTTGTTTTGATGTGTTGCTAAAACCTTATTGGGGTACAAGCAGAGAATGGCAATGAGCCGAGTCCTCACCAAAGACGGAGGAAAGTGTGGGTTTTGGTGGAAGCTGCCTCCCCGCTTCCCACTGGGGACAGGTCACTTGATTTTTAACTTGAATCAATTCTCTTGTATCGTGTCAGAAAATACCACTGAGCCGGTCTTGCTTTCAGCTGCCCAGGTCATGTTGCACCCATCAGCTACAAAGGAGTCAAGATGTTACAGCCCCCTAAAAAGGGAGCTGCTTTGGTTAAACGGGAAGAGTTGCACAGTTGAAACCAAAAGAGCCGTCTCGCTCTGGCCAGCAGAGGTGGGTGGCTCTAGCAGCCTTCAAAATATCTCGGCAAGCTACTCTGACAGAAATCTCCAACACCGTCTTCCCTTGTTCGCTGTAGCTCGGCATCCACACAGCCTCAGCGGACCTGCTGGACTCCCTGATCCGATCCCACCAATCTTCACCTGCTGTGGCCTTCCCCTTCTCATCAAGTCCCCACTTCTTCTGGAGGTGGATCTACAGAGTAGCTAGGCTTCACCCCTTGTTTTTACTGGGAAACAAGGAGTATCCCCATCTTGTGACAGGTGCAGAACTTGGCATGTGTCCCTTTTGAATGTCATCCTGTTGTTTTCAGCCCAGTGCTCCAGCCTAGCAAGATCACCCTGAAGCTTCTCTCTGCCTTCCATGGCATTTGCTGTCACACCCAGTTCTGTGTCCCCTGCAAACCAAGTCCTCATCCATGCCATTAATTAAAATGCTAAGGAGCACTGGGCCCATGTCCGAAACATCTGGTACCCTCTTGTTCCCTCTCCTCAGTCTGAGAGGGTGCCATTGATGAGCAGTCTTTGAGTCTGCAGCCAGCTGTGGATCCACCTGATCAGTGTTCCATCTTTGAGTCTGCGGATCAGCATCTCCAGGGGCACTTGGGTCACTTTCTTTGAATTGATGGTTTGTTGGCTGGAGGCCGGCATGGCACAATGCCCCGCCTCCATCTTTAGAAACCTGAGACCCTCCCCACACACCGAAGGATGGAAATCAGCACATGAGGAACACAAAATGTCCCCGGGAAATTCCTTACAAAGTGCACCCCTCTTGCGGTTCAACTCAGACTTCCTGGACACGCACCCCCAGGCTGAATTTAAGCCCATCGTGGTACAAAACAGTCAAATACAGAGAATGGTGTTGATTTTTTTATTTGCTTGTTTAATACTATGGATGCATGTTTTAACAGCATTTGGTTTCAGGGCATTTTAGGAGAAAGGCTGACCTTTAAACTGTGCTAGGAACTATGGGAGAGGGAGCGGGTGAGAGAGGAGGAAACACGGTGGAGATGGCAGAGGAGGAGGAGGCATTGAAGGATACTCTGCTTGCTGGTCCAGTGTTGCCTTTAAGCAGGGATGGTTACCAAAGAGGGTTACCGATTGTGGATCTTGTACTTTCTCACATGGTGGGAAAGCTTGCATGATTTGCGACTCCGCAGTTATTGTGGGATCCTCGTGCCAGCCGCATGTAGCCCTCCTCGCCCCACTTGTCGGACCAGCTGTGGGGGAGAATGAGCAGAGAGAGGGCGAGCGTGTGAGCGGAGGGAGCGATGGGTCCAGCTGGGAGTGGGCCCTGGTGCTCCGCCTTTCGCTGTGGCGGCCAGCAGAGACCCCCGGAAGGCTGGAGCTGGGGAGGGGGCTCTGCGCAGAGGAAGGGCGGCGCGATGCCGACAGGCGATGCTCCCGTTCAGTCGGGACGCCATCTTGCCCTGATTGCACATGTCCAGGCGGGGAGTGCCATGGATTATTTAGGGAAAAGAGCACTGAGGGGGGAAGCAGCACAACTGAAGGGAAAAACCTTCTAGTGAAGATTCCATTTTTAAGGGGCCCTCAAGTGTCCGACAGAGACGAGCGGAGGGAAGATGAGTGTCTGAGGACGGGGGACAGGAAGGAGGCAGTGAGGCGGCTGCAGTGAGCCTCCATGCTGCAACATTCTGTTGCAGGGCTCCCTTGTGCACCTCTTTGGGGTTGCTTGGGATTCCCCCCAGCCCAGACCAGGGGGCACTGGGGATGCCCCCAAGGGTCTTCTCCAGAGCATCGTCTCCTTGTGGCCCAAGGGAAAGGAACCGCTTGGGGCAAACGCATCCCTCATGCCCCCTCGGCCCGGGCTCCTCGGCAAAGTCCAGCTGAGCAGAAGGCACCATGCCTGTGGCTGTGGGAAACCGCCAGGGAGAGGGCAGGAAGAGCCTGCTCTGCACGCATGAGCAGGGCAAGTCCTCCCAGCCAGTGTCAGCTGGCTGCTTCTGCTGCCTCAGGACCGGCCACGCAGACGTGCAGCACCTCTTCCGGCCGGTGTCCTTGGCGACTCAGGGCGACCGTCAGCAGGTGCTTGGCCCTTGCAGCCGCATTCCCTGCCAGTATTCGGGTGCAGGGGCCACACTCCCAGGAGCATCCCCAAACCCCCACCAGTACTGGAAAGGAGCTGTCAAGGGCCTCTTCGCCAGGCCCCTCCCAAGCCTGGAGGTGGCCGGTCCCGGGGGTCAGTATATCAAGGACGGGGCAGAAACCTGCAGAGTCCCCGCACCGCCTGTTCGTGGCTGGCCAGGCTCCCACTCCCCAAGCCCCTCGTGCAAACTCGCCTGTTCTTGATGATCCAGTAGTCCAGGTTGTCTTCGGTGCTGCCGTACCCAACCAGCAGCACGGCATGGTTCATGGACTTGCCACACCCCTGCAGGTAGAAGACCCCTGGAGGGAGGGCAAGGGAGGGTGGGGGCTCAGGAAAGCATGCAGAGAAGAGGAAGGCTTGTGGCCCAGTGGCGTGGAGCACGTGCCCGGGTGCAATCCCTCGGCACTCGCGGCAACGCCGGGGAAAACGGCTGCCTGCGGTCCAGGAGTGCAGGACTGGCATGGCCCGGGGTGGACCCGGAGCGATGGGCACCCCTTCCAGGTTCTCTTCCAGGGAAGCTCTTGGCGGCCACATGCCATGTCTGCCCAGCTCATCCGCGGTTTGTGCCTGGCCGCTGGGTAGCTTTGGTGCTGCCCAGGGGCCTCCTCGCTCCCCAGGGCGTCTGCAGCTGAGCCTTGCTCGCCCCTCTGGACCGAGGTGTGTTTGCTCGACATCTCCCTGCCTGTTTTCTCACCCTGCCCAAAAGTCTCTCAGGGAAGAGGGGCTGCAATAGCCGCTCCCTCTCCTTAGAGTGGCAGAGCTGGGGGGTGGCCGCATTCAGCACCCGCCTCTCCTCCGTCCCCAAGGCCCTCTCACCTGACCGGTAGAAAAGCATCTCCATACTTGATGCATCAATTCCAACGGACACTGGACCTTCCAATGCAACAGCAGATTGCAATAGTTTAGTCTTTCCTTTTGGAATTGTGGAAATGCCAGTGCATGTGGCCGCAGCTGAGGTAGAATTGAAAAGGCACCTTTCATCCTGCAAGGTTGGGAGGCAGGGAGATCAATCGCTCACATCTTTCCAGTTTATAATGTGACTCCAAACAAAGCCAAAGCAAAAAACACCCTCTCAGCAGAGGAGTCCTTCCATGTATACACACCAAGGCCTGGATTTACTGAATCATCCAATACCCAGTGACTTATTTATTTATTATCTATTTCACAGATTTATATGCCGCCCCCTGCAACAAGCCTCGGGGCGGCTAACAATAAATCACATAAAAGCAACACATTCAATAAAACAAACCAATAAAACACACAATGTTAAAAACTAGCCCATCTCAAGGTCAGAAAAATAAAACAATTAAATAATACAATAAATACATTAATAATTAAAATACTTCTTAAATAAAAAGGTCTTCGCCTGGCGCCAAAAAGCAAATAAAGACGGTGCCAGGCGAGCCTCTCTGGGGAGCGCATTCCGCAGGTGGGGCACCACTGCAGAGAAGGCCTTCCTCCCTTCTTTCACGGAGGGTTCCCAGAGGAGAGCATCAGCTGCCGATCGTAGGGGGCGGGAGGGCATATAAGGTCGCAACTTTCCCCTGGGATCACAAAATCTCTGAATAGTAGAGTTGGAAGGGACCAAGAAGGCCATTGGGCCCAAGCCCCTGCTCAGTGCAAGGCTCCCAAACCAACCCTCCCTCTCAGGTCTCTGTGCACTTGCATCTCGAATACCTTCAGTGTGCGAGAGCCCTCCACCTCCCTAGGTCATGTGTTCCTTTGTTGTACTGCTCAGTCAGGAAATTTTCTTGATCTCTAGCCAGAATCTGGCTTCCCGACACTTGAGCCCATTATTCCATGTCCTGCACTCTGGGATGATCAAGAAGAGTTCCTGGCCCTCCGCTGTGTGACAGCATTTCAAATACTTGAAAAGTGCAATCCTATCCTGCCTTAGTCTTCTCTTCTCATGGATAAACAAGCCTAGTTCTTCCAACCTCTCCTTGCAAGGCTTTGTCTTCAGTCCCAGGATCATCAAGTCCCCTCCGTAGGGACAACAGCTGTCACTCTTGGCAGCTGAGATGCATTTGTGTTGGAGAAGGGCTACTGAAGGCTACTAGATGGGACGCCTGTCCCCAGCATTAGCTTTCAGGTCCACCAGCTGCTATTGTGCTCACGGAGAGCTCCAAGGCACTCCCCCTCCTGTTCTAGAAGATATTGTCTCAGCGCAAAGCCAAAGCCAAAAGAGGTCTCATCTATGCTGGTAAGAAGACGGCACTCCCTCCTGGAAGACCACATAGACAGGATGGAAGTGTGGCAGGACGCTTCCCTGAAGATGGAGGCTCTCCTGGGGATTCATCTTCTGAGCAAGGGGGCTTGCAGGGCTGTGTCCTCTGGCCAGGAAGGCCTTAATGAGGCACTGACAGTGGGGAAGCGGACTGCACCTCCTCCTCACTGGAGGAACTGGGGGCGGAGCATTGCATTGCAGGAAAGGGGCGCAAAGAATGAGGAGATGAGCAGAAGGTGCCTGGAGACAGAAAAGTTTGGCCTAGCAAGCAAAATGAGTCAAATATTCCGGGCCACAAGGACTGGGAGACACAAAAACCACCATTCATGGATTACCTTTTCCTCGTAGGGGTAGGCCTTTTCTGAGTCAATGCCCTGGTTATTCATCACGTACGCAAAGGCGTTTGTTGGGTATCCACCATTACATCCCTCGTTGCCGTACGTCCAGGCACAATCAACGAGGTTCTGCTCACTCAGACCAACCAGCTTGCCTTTGGTCTTGTAATGCAAGCCTTCCAAGGCCCCGACAGCACTGAATGCCCAGCAAGAGCCACATTCACCCTGTGGAAACAGAGAAGCTCTTGGAGCCCTTGGTCAGGTAGATTCCGCATTAGGATCTACCCCCTCTCTTTGCAGCCGACAAAGTTCTCCAGGACTGCCAGTGCAGGGCCCCTGAAAAGCCCTCCGCTGGATCTTCCTCCTCCCACTACCCCATCCTGGTGTCCCGGCCCTTGGCATCCCCTGCCGCTTGCAGCCTGTGGGGGGCTTGGGGCGCTTCCCCCAGCCGGGCCGCCCTTGGAAGACTGCGGAGAGTGCAGCCAATTCAGCCACTGGCTGGAAGAGGAACGTGGGAACGGTGTTCGCTCTCCTGGCTGCCCGAGCGTTTGCTCTCCACCTTCAAAGTCCGGACCCCCTGGCTGAGCAATCTGCAGATTTGGGGAGCAAGCCCCTCCAGGACCACATTTCCCAGCAGGAAGTGGAATCCAGGCCCAAAGCCTCAGTGCCAACTGGTTTGCCACATTCCCAGTGCCACATGGACACATGCCCTGCTTCCACTTGAAAAACCTTCATGGTGGAAAGTTTTTCCATGGGGCTCATTCTGATGGTGGGCAGGCTGACCTTTGGGCTAGAGAATTCTTGTTCTCAGCGTTCCAGGAAATCTATTCCCGTGAATGTAGTTACCATCCCTCTAATTCTATACAATTTCATAAATGATCACCCTGGAAATCAAGAAATGGACTTATGTAAGGGATGATTGTGTGACATTTCGTAATGCTCAGGCCCATTAACAGAATGTCACTCGCTTGAGTCAGTCCAATGGCTGTGCAATTCAGACAAGAAGCGGAATTGGGTGGAGAAATGGAACAAAACAGCCTTCAAGCGGAACGTTCCCTCTCGCCTTCCTCTTAATCTGCCACTCACCTGGGCTTTCACGGGGGTGACATAACCTTCCTCACGCCAGTCCACAGAGCTGGGAATCGGCACATTGGGCAGCCCCTTGAAAACAGTTCCCTGGCCACTGGATCGCTTCCCCAGTTCGGGACGCAAGCCGTTGAGTTTGTTGAACTCCTCGTTAGTCTGCAGTGCAGGATGGAGAGATGCATCAGGCCCCTGCACGCACTGTGTCCCCCGAGCTGCCTGGCCAGGCAGCCCGAGGCTCGACTCAGCTTCCCCAGAGAAGCCGCAAGCCCTGCGCTGCTGGCCTCCCTTCCTGTGGATATCTGTTGGGTTCCTGATGGGGCCCAGCCCAGAAGGGAGACTGGCTGGGAGCGGATCATCCCACTCCGGGGCACTCTTGCTCCCAGGGAGGCGGAGGAGGAAACCCAATTTTCAAAAAGGGGAGTAGAAGGGACATAGGGAATTACAGACATATTAGCCTTACGTCCATTGCAGGAAAAACAATGAAAAGGCTCATAATACAGAGAGATCTAGTGATGCTAGATAGGGAAGGGAGGCTGGCAGGCACACAACACGGCTTCCGCAGAAACAGGTCCTGCCAGACAAACCTTGTGGGATTCTACGACAATGTTTCGGGGTGGCTGGATGGAGGGGATGCAGTGGATGCGGTTCACCTGGATTTCAGCAAGGCCTTTGACAAAGTGCCCCATGATATCCTGGTGGAGAAACTGAGGCGTTTTGGGATAGACCAATGCACTGTCCGATGGATTAGCGCATGGTTGACTGACCGAAAGCAGAGGGGGACCATTAGTGGGGAATCATCGGGATGGCGGCCAGGGACAAGCGGGGTCCCCCAGGGCTCTGTCCTGGGGCTGATCCTGTTTAATCTTTTCATCAATGACGTGGAAGAAGGGGTGAACAGTCTGCTGATCAAATTTGCAGATGACACTAAAACTGGAGCAGTGGCCACAACTGAGGAGCAGGTACTCCAGATCCAAAAGGATCTGGACAGACTATGGAAGTGGGCAGGAGACAACAGGATGGCATTCAGTGTGGATAAGTGCAAGGTCTTGCATAGGAATAGCTGTCATAAGTACAGGTTAGGGGACAAGTGGCTGGAGAGCAGCACTTGTGAAAGGGACCTCGGGGTGCTGGTTGACTGCAGGCTAAACATGAGCCAGCAGTGTGATGCGGTGGCCAAGAGAGCGAATGCCACCCTTGGTTGCATAGCCAGAAGTGTGGCTTCTAGAGCAAGAGAGGTATTACTACCACTCTACATGACTCTGGTGCGCCTGCAACTGGAATACTGTGTTCAGTTCGGGGCCCTTCATTACACAAAGGATATAGCCAGGTTGGAGTCAGTGCAGCATAGGGCCACAAGGTTGGTGGCTGGTTTGCAGGGGATGCGGTATGAGGCGAGACTGAGGGAACTGGGTCTCTTCTGCCTGGAGAAGAGGAGACTCGGAGGGGATCTGTTGGAGACATGCAGGTATGTGAGAGGGTGTCACTCGGAGGTGGGCAGAGACCTGTTCTCCCCTGCAGAGGAAGGCAGGATGCGCTCCAACGGAGCCAAGCTCAGGGAACCCAGGTTCCATTTGGATGCCAGGAGGCACTTCCTCACAGTCAGGACCGTGAGGGTGTGGAATGGGCTTCTCTGGGAGGTCGTTGAGGCCCCATCGGTGCGGGTGTTCAAGGACAGACTAGATGGCCCGGGAGACCCCTTCTGACTCGCTCTGTTTCTTCACACACACGCGCGCGCGCACACACACACACACACACACACACACACACGGCTTCCAGGATGACGGCTGCAGATGAAGGACAATCTGGAAGCGGCAGGCTGTCAAAGGATCTCGGTGCTTGGACCCCGCAGTCCAAGCACCGGGATCCACTGAGGGAATCAACTGCGCGCTTGCTTTCATCATGGACTGGCTCCTTCAGCACATGAACCAGACGTCCTCAGCGTACTGAGAACAGCGCTGCTTTTGCTCGGTGCAGGAGAACCCGCCTTCTGCCAAACGGGAGCCCTGCTCCCTCTGGCTCAGGGCTCCCTCCTCAGGAGCGGACACGATCCTGCAGGGTTCAGAGTAAAGTCCCTCCCTTGCGGTGAGCTGGAGAAGCTTGCCTGACCACTGAGCCACACAGCCCCTCCATATCGCAGCCCCCGGAAGGGAGAGCTCCCGCCGCCCCGCAGGTACACCGAGCGTGCAGAGTGGAAGGTGGGACCTCCCTGTAAGGCGGATCGCACGGACCTGCGGGGGGAGCGCATGCCTGGCGCCCGAGCGCGCAGCCGCGGGGGGGGGGCGGGGGCGGACCGAAGGACCGGCCCGGGGGCTCACCCAGTCGCCGAAGTGGTTCATGCCCAGCTCGAAGGAGTGCTTGCCCAGCGCAGCCTCCTGGTTGTGCCGCTCGATCATCCGCAGGTTCTTCTCCCAGATGCCCCTCCGGACGGCCTCCTCGCCCTGCGGGGAAGCGCGCAGCTCAGCAGGACGCGCCCCGCGCTCCCTCCCTCGAGGCACGGGACGGAGCGCGCGGGAGCCGGCGGCCGGCTCAAGCAGGGGCCCCTTCCGGCTGAACGCAAGAGCGCCCCTGAGCATGCACCCTGACCCGGGTGGCCGGGAGAAGCCCCCTGGGGCAGCCGTGGACCGCGAGCCCGGCAGGGCGGGCCCCGCAAGGGAGGCCGTTGCGGGAGCTTCACTCGCTGGTCCCGCAGGCCAGAGGCGTGGGGGCAGAGACGCGCGGGCGCGGACTGGCCTTGGCCCGAACCGCCTGGAATGCCCCGGCCGGACCAGCGGGTCGGGCTCCTGGGCTCACACGGGCCCCGGCTCGCGGTCCGGAACATGGCCCGGCTGGGCCTGCGGGGGCGCCCTGGGGCGCCCAGATGGCAGCGGGGACGGTGCTGGCGAGGGAAGGGCCAGCCGGCCCCACGGCAGCGGCTTTGACGCGCGCGGAGATAGGAGAAGGCACCCATCTCTGCGCCGCGGGAGGCCGGCGGCTCTCCCCGGACGGAGGGCTGCGGGGCGGGGCGGCGGGACTGGCTGCCGCACGGCCTCCTGAGGCCACTGCCAGCCCCCCCCCCCCGGCTGCTCTGCCTCTCGGGGTCCCCCTGCAGGGCGGCCAGCGGAGCCGCCACTGCCCCTTTGAGTGCTGCGGAGGCGGAATGAAGGGGCGAGGTCCTTCGGGGCCAGCCCGGGCGGCCGGATCCCGGGCCCTTCTTCGTGCTGGCTGCGGAGCATGGGAGCTGCACTCCCAGCTTCCGGAGGGCCCCGACGGGCTCGCCCTTTCCACCTCGCCCTGCAGCTCAAGAGCCGCCAGCCTCCCGCGCCTGAGCAGTTGCTCCTGTGCTGCGGGGGAAGCGCCACGGCTTGCCGCTCGATGGCCACGGAGAGGCCGTCCGTTGTGTCGGCCAAAGGCCGGCACTGTGCGCTCTGGGCCCCGAGCGGCCCGGAGGCCCTGGGCTCGCTCGCGCGACTCACCTCCGCGTACTCCTTCCCATGCGTAGCCTTCCAGGCTCTCCAGGTCTCCTCCAGGGGCCGCTCCAGCACGGCGGAGAGGGTCCCCTGCGACAGCAGCCAGGCCACCGCCACCAGCGAGCTCGGGAGCACCATCTGCAGCAGCCACGGGAGAGAGCAGGCCTGCCCCGCTCAGCCGGGGCGCTGACACGGGTGGGGTGCCCACGGGCCTGAGAGGGGCACGGCCCACGCACGGGTCCCGGGACCCGAGCACCCCGCGGCAGAGCCTGCCCCGCACTGGCCCCCCTTCCTCCCCGCCCCCCCCCGCTCCACAACTCCGAAGCTGGCATCAGCTCGGCCTGTGGGCCAGCCTGGACGCTCACGCTGCACCCAGTCAATACCCGCGCTCGTGCCTTCATGAGAATCCCACAGCGCCCATCTGCCTCGCTTCCCGGGAAGTTTGCAGTACTGGAGAAGCATATCGTGCATCGTTCCAGAATGGAAGGTGCTGGCCTTTGGTGGAATTCCGCATGCTCCCTCCTCCACCCGCCCTGCCATGGGGCCCCCAAGTATCCATGTCTAGGAAGCACCTGCTTCAGCAGAAAACCCTTTTTCATGTAAACAGGGTGGCAACAGGGGAAAGGGCCTTTTGGTGGCGGCCCCAACCTCAGGAATGCTCTCCGTGGGGAGCTCCACTGGCAACCACGCAGCTGTGGTAACGCCTGGCAGCTGTGGTAACGCCTTGCGTCCTGGGAACTCTGTCGTTTTCGGGCATGGCTGGGGGAACCAATCCTTATGACGCTTTGAACGTCTCTTGCCAGATTCGACCACTGCATAAGGCTGTTCTTTTTGCTCAGAGGGTCAAATCACGCAACTGAAAAGCTGTCCTGCTAGGAAGTTGCACAGAAGAGCTACGGGTTTGTGGAAATGCCCAAACTGGGGAGAATTTTGCCCA
The DNA here is from genome assembly GCA_023646645.1 of Varanus salvator macromaculatus. Lineage (NCBI taxonomy): Eukaryota > Metazoa > Chordata > Lepidosauria > Squamata > Varanidae > Varanus > Varanus salvator. The sequence continues at coordinate 8,262,454 of JAIXND010000802.1, read as the reverse complement.
TGCACTCAGGTGTAGGTGTTTCAAGGGTTGCACAGCTTGCTAAAGCAGGGCTGTTCCTGATGGGGCTGATTAAAAAAAATAAAATAAAACCTGCCTTTTGAGAAATGTGCATATTTCAAAGACTCGGGTCTTTCTGAGGGAGCGCTTTGCAGAGAACCTTCATTCCAGAAAGCTGTCCATGTTGTATGGCTGGCACCTCTGATATAGTCGCACATCTTGGGAAAGCCTTTTTCATCTCGGGAAAAGGGCAGCGTTCGAGAAAGTTGGGGGTCTCGCACGTGCACAGCTTATGAGTGTGCATGCAAGTTTGTGAGTGTTTTAAGTCGGGCAGTTTCAAACCCTTTCCAAATGGAAGAGACTTTTCTATCTTCGCTAAATTGTGATGCCTCAGCTGGGATTTCATGCAGAGGGAAGGAAATTCCTCGGCTGTAAAATTCTGCTCAGCCTGTCTGAGCCTTTAAATGTGGGTGCTGCGCTGGGCTTACCTCTCGTTCCTGATGAAGGGTTTGGGGAAGCTCCTCACGTCTGCCCTCACGCCTCAGTGCTGACCGGGGACTCACAGCACCTTTTATTGAGGATCTCTCACCATCCAGCTGCCAACAATCTGTGCAAACATCTGTCAGATGTGGACTTCCTGGGCCATGTAAAACCACAGATTACCAAAAAGAGCAGAGCCCCTTTCCAGCCTGCATGCGCAGATCACACTAAAAGCAAACGTACAAATGCGGACACACAATGGAAGCTGGAAATAACCATGAGTTATGCTGGGTGAACCACACACCTCAGCCCCTTGTGCTTGCGAGACAGGATGCACGGCTGTTGCAAGGCAAGTGCACAGGCAGCAGGGGGAGTGGTCCGCACTGGAGCGGGAAGGGCTGTTTTCGGGGGAGAGGCGCCCCCCCCAAAGGGATTTGGACACTCCTTTGTCTATACTGGGCTGCTGTGAGTCCCGAAGCTCTTGGCGAATGGACAATGGGCAGAATGAGCTGGCACGTGGACTCCCCAGCGCAGCAGGTGTGGAGGGTGCATGGATCCGGCGGCGTTCTGCCAAGGCTCCCCGGCACACAGCCGTTGCGGCAAAGCCTGCATTTGGTGCGTAAGCGGCGGCACAGTGCGACTTGGCCTTGCTGGCACTGCCGCAGCTTGTGGGAGACGTTCCAGCCCACACGCCCGTACTGAGCCGCGTGGCCCCCAAGTCACTCCTCTGCAACGCTGCATGTGCAAACTAAGAGGGAAACTGAGAGACGTAGGCAGGCAAGGGGCAGCCTACGCAGGGTGGCCAAGGCTTGCCCTCCACGGGACACGCAGGTCCATCAGCCCCGGCCCACAGCCTCAGTGCATAGCTATGTGCCGTGGCATCCCAGGCCTGCTGCTTTCCCTGTGGAACATGGGCCTCATGGATGGACGGCGATGCGACTCTGCGGGGTGAAGGGCCTCTGTGCGGAGGCCCAACCTGCACTTCCAGGGGTCCCCTTCCCCTGAGCACGCCGCTGTTTCCCAGAGTCAATACTGGCCAGCTGGCCCCCCACTCAGGCGACCCTTCCAGACCCTGGTTCTGCCAAATGCTCAGCCCCAGTCATGTCTTCACCCCTGTGGAAGCAGGAGCAGCCCAGCCCAGCAAGCAGATCAGAGGCAGAGCTGCCCCAGGCCTCCACTCCACCAGAGATCTGCCTCATGGCCTTGGGAGGCACATGGGACCACTGAATGCGTGCATAAAGTCAAGGCATGTGAAGTCGCCAGAGAGCTCCAACTCCAGCCTGTGTCGGACTGTGAGGTTATTTTTTCCCCTGCCTAATAAAAAATGCACATTTTGTTACATACTTTTCAGAAAGGGCCAGTTACACATAGCTTTGCAAAGACACGGATTCTTGCCCCATGGATGAGCATTTCTTGCTGAACATTTTTCAGAAGTGAGCATTTTTCATCGAATGGTTTCACATATGCTCATGGAGTGGAATGCACTGTTGTTTTCCTGTGTTTCTCTGGTCAGATGTGACCTTGGAAGTTCAGAAAGTACGGGCTCCCACCATAAGTGGCATCGCTGCACGTGTCTGATGTGGAAGGGCGAGTGGGTTACACGGGAATCAAGTGCATGTTTCATACTTCCTGCCATCAATGCAGAAAAACGTGCTTGGCCGGATTTCGACTCTCCATGAGCAAGACTCTTGCCCAGGAGACCATGTGCCATCCCACATGGAGCAGCCGGTGCAGGAGGCTGAACATTCCTCCTTGAGAAAGGGGGTAGACCCACCTCAGGAAAGGAAACAGGACCCGTGCCATGCCCGGAGAAGCTGAAGCTGGGCCCAGATGCTGGTGAGGCTCCTTCCTGGGCAAGGTGTTTGGGCAGCAGCTTGCCTGTTAACTCTGGAAAGGGCTGTGCACCACTGGAAGGCTCATTCTGCCCATTGGAGCGCAAGGAACCCCCATCACATTTCCACCCCTGCGGCCACCAGTGGCCCGAACAGGGATCTCCTTTCATTTCAGCTTCTGTGAAACGGCCCCGAATTCCTGTGCCAGTTTGGAGCTGGGAAGTGCAGGTTTCTGGCACGAGGTGGACAAATGACAACTCGTGCATACTGGGGAGGACTCAGTAGCTCTGAGAAGGCCATGCTCCTCCTGCAGCCCCCAACAGGAGGCCTCTGGGGGCGTCTGTCCACGTTCTGCAACCTGGCTCCCCGGAAATTCTGCCGCCATTTGCCCGTTGTGCCGATGAAGCAGGGTGGCTCCCCTCAGCTTAGGCCAGAAGGTCAGCCGCCCCCTACGCTGCCCAGGGAGGGCCCAGCCAAGCTGCCCCTGCTCTTCTCCCCTCTTGCCTGACTCCTGCCATGCGTTTCCTGAGCTGCCTCTGAAAAGGGTGCGGGCACTTTGGTGGGTCGAAAGCAGCGCTTTGAGGCTCTTAACGGGGACTGGCCAATGCATGGTGCAAAGGAGGAGGAGGAGGAGGGAGGGAGGGAGGGAGAGAGAGAGAGACCCCACAATTTGGGTGGAGGGCACGGTTGCAGATGGAGGGGATACTGTATCTCTACTGGAACTCTTGTGGGTTTGAGTGCAGAGAACTCGCTGGTCCGTGGTCAGCTATCACATAACGGTGAAGATGCGGCGGTTCTGGTCCTTATCTGCTCTCCACCGCACTTATCAGTTGGGGCCCAAGAGAAATCTGTGCCATCTTTGTCTTTTCTCAGGGCCTTACTCTCCTTCAGCAGCAGCTTTTTCAGCAGCCAGGGCAGTTAGCTGCAGCAGAGGGAAAGACGGGATGGCAGGCGCACACCATCCACCCTGGTGATGACGAGCGCCTTTGGTTTCTCCTGTGGGCCTCTCTCCAGGGACCACCAGACTCACCTGTGATGCTTTGATGTCACACTTCCCATTCCTCGGGGGCTGGTTTTGCCCCTGAGCGGCTGGCAGAGCCCGAGGTGCTGCCCTTCAGTGTCCCGCACAGAAGAAGTCATCTTCTGGAGCTCAGCTCACAGCTCTGCTCTGAACTGACGCTCGTGGGTGGCGGCTCCACTTTCCCATGAGCCCCTCCAGTTGGCCTGCTGGAGGACAGTGTTTTGAGACCAGCCGTGCACCTGTGAGTGGAAAAGGCCCAGCCCCTTTCCATGGGGATCCACGAGGCTTTCTACCCAAATCCGAATGCCGTTCTAGGTCCCCAAAGGGGTGAAGAGCAAGCAGCACTCTGTGAAATGAACTGCACTGCAGTGGAGAGCAGATAAGGACCAAAATCGCTGCATCTTCACCGTTATGTGATAGCTGACCACGGACCAGCGAGTTCTCTGCACTCAAACCCACAAGAGTTCCAGTAGAGATACAGTATCCCCTCCATCTGCAACCGTGCCCTCCACCCAAATTGTGGGGTCTCTCTCTCTCTCCCTCCCTCCCTCCCTCCTCCTCCTCCTCCTTTGCACCATGCATTGGCCAGTCCCCGTTAACAGCCTCAAAGCGCTGCTTTCGACCCACCAAAGTGCCCGCACCCTTTTCAGAGGCAGCTCAGGAAACGCATGGCAGGAGTCAGGCAAGAGGGGAGAAGAGCAGGGGCAGCTTGGCTGGGCCCTCCCTGGGCAGCGTGGGGGGCGGCTGACCTTCTGGCCTAAGCTGAGGGGAGCCACCCTGCTTCATCGGCACAACGGGCAAATGGCGGCAGAATTTCCGGGGAGCCAGGTTGCAGAACGTGGACAGACGCCCCCAGAGGCCTCCTGTTGGGGGCTGCGGGAGGAGCACGGCCTTCTCAGAGCTACTGAGTCCTCCCCAGTATGCACGAGTTGTCATTTGTCCACCTCGTGCCAGAAACCTGCACTTCCCAGCTCCAAACTGGCACAGGAATTCAGGGCCGTTTCACAAAAGCTGAAATGAAAGGATGGGGCCACTGGTGGCTGCAGGGGTGGAAATGCAATGGGAGTTCCTTGAACTCCTCCCGAGGCCATGAGACGCATCTCGGATGGCGTGGGGGCCCGGGGCAGCTCTGCCCCCACCCTGCTTGCCGGGCTGGGCTGCTCCTGCTGCCACAGGGGCCAAGACACAACTGGGGCTGTTTGGCAGATCCACAATCTGGAAGGGTCGCCTGAGGGGAGGGCTGGCTGGCCGGTCTTGCTGAGGCGAGACGAACTTGGGGACGACTCCTGCCACAGGGCCTCTGGGACGAAGGATGCCCACATCCTCCCCTCGTGGCAGTGCTGCTCCCCCACACAGCAGAGGCCACATGGCAGCCGGTTCTCCTCCCGAAATGTGTTAGCTGCCACTGCTAGAGGGCCACACGCATATCAGTGTGAGTGTGCGCAGAAATCATCATTTCGATGATTGCATCTGGGCGTAATAAACTGAGATCAGAATATGCAGTCCGGTCGCACACGTGGCCCCCTCTGGCCTGCCTTTGTCTGAGCAATCACGTTCACCATAATGGGCTCTATCAGGCAGAGTTTCCCATTCTGTCCAACCTGGGAACAGGCGGGGAGGTTAAGCCAGGCTTTGAGGGAGAACTGGGCTTGTTCCAAGCCGTGTGAAGCTGAAGGGGCAGCAAGGGATTGGGGAGGCCAAGAACAGCAGGAAGGCTCAGAGAGAGTCTTGGTCATTCTGCTGGGGACCTTGTTCCGCTGCTGTTGGATGGAGGCCGTGTGGGCCCCAGGCTCCCCTTAAGCTGAGCCTGACTCCATGGCCACACAGGGCTGACAGCATCCTGGGAACCCGCCTTCTCTCTCTCTCTCTCTCTCTCTCTCTCTCTCTCTCTCTCTCTCAGGGGAAAGAAGCCAGAGAGGTAGAGCTAAAAAGGAAGGTCTCCGTATCCCTTCCCATCCCTTCCCTTCCTTCCTTCCCTTCCCTGCTTCTACCCATGGTGGCCAGGCCCTCTGCTTCTTCCGGCACCAGAGGCTGCGCATGCCTGTAGCTGGGGAACATGGGCATGAGGGTGCGATGCACTCTCATCCTGCTTCTGAGCCTCCCTGAGGTGCCAGCATGGCCCCCGTGGGCGCAGAGGGCCAGCATGGGGGACACATTGCCTGATCCAGCAAAGCCCCTCCAATCTTCTCAATGTCTGCAGGGCAGGACTCGCATGACTCTCCAGGACCGCTGGGCGGGGCCTCGGAGGGGCCCTGGCAGGCCCAGTGCTAAATTGGATGCCTGCTGGGGGTCCTGGTGGGGTGGGGGACTCTTCCGCCCCCTGGAATGGAGTTAATTGCTGAGACACTCTTGAGGGCCGGGTTCCAGAGGTGGAGGAGGCAAGCAATGCATGGGCCACATGCTGCAACCCACCCTTGATCCTCAGTCTGCAAGCACAAAGCCAGACCAAGCCTCGCACCTTTCTGAACGGGAGAAGGCCGCAGACTCTGGGAAACAGCGGCGTGCCCAGGGGAAGGGGACCCCTGGAAGTGCAGGTTGGGCCTCCGCACAGAGGCCCTTCACCCCGCAGAGTAGCATCGCCGTCCATCCACGAGGCCCATGTTCCACAGGGAAAGCAGCAGGCCTGGGATGCCACGGCACATAGCTATGCACTGAGGCTGTGGGCCGGGGCTGATGGACCTGCGTGTCCCGTGGAGGGCAAGCCTTGGCCACCCTGCGTAGGCTGCCCCTTGCCTGCCTACGTCTCTCAGTTTCCCTCTTAGTTTGCACATGCAGCGTTGCAGAGGAGTGACTTGGGGGCCACGCGGCTCAGTACGGGCGTGTGGGCTGGAACATCTCCCACAAGCTGCGGCAGTGCCAGCAAGGCCAAGTCGCACTGTGCCGCCGCTTACGCACCAAATGCAGGCTTTGCCGCAACGGCTGTGTGCCGGGGAGCCTTGGCAGAACGCCGCCGGATCCATGCACCCTCCACACCTGCTGCGCTGGGGAGTCCACGTGCCAGCTCATTCTGCCCATTGTCCATTCGCCAAGAGCTTCGGGACTCACAGCAGCCCAGTATAGACAAAGGAGTGTCCAAATCCCTTTGGGGGGGGCGCCTCTCCCCCGAAAACAGCCCTTCCCGCTCCAGTGCGGACCACTCCCCCTGCTGCCTGTGCACTTGCCTTGCAACAGCCGTGCATCCTGTCTCGCAAGCACAAGGGGCTGAGGTGTGTGGTTCACCCAGCATAACTCATGGTTATTTCCAGCTTCCATTGTGTGTCCGCATTTGTACGTTTGCTTTTAGTGTGATCTGCGCATGCAGGCTGGAAAGGGGCTCTGCTCTTTTTGGCAATCTGTGGTTTTACATTGCCCAGGAAGTCCACATCTGACAGATGTTTGCACAGATTGTTGGCAGCTGGATGGTGAGAGACCCTCAATAAAAGGTGCTGTGAGTCCCCGGTCAGCACTGAGGCGTGAGGGCAGACGTGAGGAGCTTCCCCAAACCCTTCATCAGGAACGAGAGGTAAGCCCAGCGCAGCACCCACATTTAAAGGCTCAGACAGGCTGAGCAGAATTTTACAGCCGAGGAATTTCCTTCCCTCTGCATGAAATCCCAGCTGAGGCATCACAATTTAGCGAAGATAGAAAAGTCTCTTCCATTTGGAAAGGGTTTGAAACTGCCCGACTTAAACACTCACAAACTTGCATGCACACTCATAAGCTGTGCACGTGCGAGACCCCCAACTTTCTCGAACGCTGCCCTTTTCCCGAGATGAAAAAGGCTTTCCCAAGATGTGCGACTATATCAGAGGTGCCAGCCATACAACATGGGCAGCTTTCTGGAATGAAGATTCTCTGCAAAGCGCTCCCTCAGAAAGACCCGAGTCTTTGAAATATGCACATTTCTCAAAAGGCAGGTTTTATTTTTTTTAATCAGCCCCATCAGGAACAGCCCTGCTTTAGCAAGCTGTGCAACCCTTGAAACACCTACACCTGAGTGCATGGGCAAAATTCTCCCCAGTTTGGACATTTCCACAAACCCGTAGCTCTTCTGTGCAACTTCCTAGCAGGACAGCTTTTCAGTTGCGTGATTTGACCCTCTGAGCAAAAAGAACAGCCTTATGCAGTGGTCGAATCTGGCAAGAGACGTTCAAAGCGTCATAAGGATTGGTTCCCCCAGCCATGCCCGAAAACGACAGAGTTCCCAGGACGCAAGGCGTTACCACAGCTGCCAGGCGTTACCACAGCTGCGTGGTTGCCAGTGGAGCTCCCCACGGAGAGCATTCCTGAGGTTGGGGCCGCCACCAAAAGGCCCTTTCCCCTGTTGCCACCCTGTTTACATGAAAAAGGGTTTTCTGCTGAAGCAGGTGCTTCCTAGACATGGATACTTGGGGGCCCCATGGCAGGGCGGGTGGAGGAGGGAGCATGCGGAATTCCACCAAAGGCCAGCACCTTCCATTCTGGAACGATGCACGATATGCTTCTCCAGTACTGCAAACTTCCCGGGAAGCGAGGCAGATGGGCGCTGTGGGATTCTCATGAAGGCACGAGCGCGGGTATTGACTGGGTGCAGCGTGAGCGTCCAGGCTGGCCCACAGGCCGAGCTGATGCCAGCTTCGGAGTTGTGGAGCGGGGGGGGGCGGGGAGGAAGGGGGGCCAGTGCGGGGCAGGCTCTGCCGCGGGGTGCTCGGGTCCCGGGACCCGTGCGTGGGCCGTGCCCCTCTCAGGCCCGTGGGCACCCCACCCGTGTCAGCGCCCCGGCTGAGCGGGGCAGGCCTGCTCTCTCTCCGTGGCTGCTGCAGATGGTGCTCCCGAGCTCGCTGGTGGCGGTGGCCTGGCTGCTGTCGCAGGGGACCCTCTCCGCCGTGCTGGAGCGGCCCCTGGAGGAGACCTGGAGAGCCTGGAAGGCTACGCATGGGAAGGAGTACGCGGAGGTGAGTCGCGCGAGCGAGCCCAGGGCCTCCGGGCCGCTCGGGGCCCAGAGCGCACAGTGCCGGCCTTTGGCCGACACAACGGACGGCCTCTCCGTGGCCATCGAGCGGCAAGCCGTGGCGCTTCCCCCGCAGCACAGGAGCAACTGCTCAGGCGCGGGAGGCTGGCGGCTCTTGAGCTGCAGGGCGAGGTGGAAAGGGCGAGCCCGTCGGGGCCCTCCGGAAGCTGGGAGTGCAGCTCCCATGCTCCGCAGCCAGCACGAAGAAGGGCCCGGGATCCGGCCGCCCGGGCTGGCCCCGAAGGACCTCGCCCCTTCATTCCGCCTCCGCAGCACTCAAAGGGGCAGTGGCGGCTCCGCTGGCCGCCCTGCAGGGGGACCCCGAGAGGCAGAGCAGCCGGGGGGGCGGGGCTGGCAGTGGCCTCAGGAGGCCGTGCGGCAGCCAGTCCCGCCGCCCCGCCCCGCAGCCCTCCGTCCGGGGAGAGCCGCCGGCCTCCCGCGGCGCAGAGATGGGTGCCTTCTCCTATCTCCGCGCGCGTCAAAGCCGCTGCCGTGGGGCCGGCTGGCCCTTCCCTCGCCAGCACCGTCCCCGCTGCCATCTGGGCGCCCCAGGGCGCCCCCGCAGGCCCAGCCGGGCCATGTTCCGGACCGCGAGCCGGGGCCCGTGTGAGCCCAGGAGCCCGACCCGCTGGTCCGGCCGGGGCATTCCAGGCGGTTCGGGCCAAGGCCAGTCCGCGCCCGCGCGTCTCTGCCCCCACGCCTCTGGCCTGCGGGACCAGCGAGTGAAGCTCCCGCAACGGCCTCCCTTGCGGGGCCCGCCCTGCCGGGCTCGCGGTCCACGGCTGCCCCAGGGGGCTTCTCCCGGCCACCCGGGTCAGGGTGCATGCTCAGGGGCGCTCTTGCGTTCAGCCGGAAGGGGCCCCTGCTTGAGCCGGCCGCCGGCTCCCGCGCGCTCCGTCCCGTGCCTCGAGGGAGGGAGCGCGGGGCGCGTCCTGCTGAGCTGCGCGCTTCCCCGCAGGGCGAGGAGGCCGTCCGGAGGGGCATCTGGGAGAAGAACCTGCGGATGATCGAGCGGCACAACCAGGAGGCTGCGCTGGGCAAGCACTCCTTCGAGCTGGGCATGAACCACTTCGGCGACTGGGTGAGCCCCCGGGCCGGTCCTTCGGTCCACCCCCGCCCCCGCCCCCGCCCCCCGGCTGCGCGCTCGGGCGCCAGGCATGCGCTCCCCCCGCAGGTCCGTGCGATCCGCCTTACAGGGAGGTCCCACCTTCCACTCTGCACGCTCGGTGTACCTGCGGGGCGGCGGGAGCTCTCCCTTCCGGGGGCTGCGATATGGAGGGGCTGTGTGGCTCAGTGGTCAGGCAAGCTTCTCCAGCTCACCGCAAGGGAGGGACTTTACTCTGAACCCTGCAGGATCGTGTCCGCTCCTGAGGAGGGAGCCCTGAGCCAGAGGGAGCAGGGCTCCCGTTTGGCAGAAGGCGGGTTCTCCTGCACCGAGCAAAAGCAGCGCTGTTCTCAGTACGCTGAGGACGTCTGGTTCATGTGCTGAAGGAGCCAGTCCATGATGAAAGCAAGCGCGCAGTTGATTCCCTCAGTGGATCCCGGTGCTTGGACTGCGGGGTCCAAGCACCGAGATCCTTTGACAGCCTGCCGCTTCCAGATTGTCCTTCATCTGCAGCCGTCATCCTGGAAGCCGTGTGTGTGTGTGTGTGTGCGCGTGTGTGTGAAGAAACAGAGCGAGTCAGAAGGGGTCTCCCGGGCCATCTAGTCTGTCCTTGAACACCCGCACCGATGGGGCCTCAACGACCTCCCAGGGAAGCCCATTCCACACCCTCACGGTCCTGACTGTGAGGAAGTGCCTCCTGGCATCCAAATGGAACCTGGGTTCCCTGAGCTTGGCTCCCTTGGAGCGCATCCTGCCGTCCTCTGCAGGGGAGAACAGGTCTCTGCCCACCTCCGAGTGACACCCTCTCACATACCTGTATGTCGCCAACATATCCCCTCAGAGTCTCCTCTTCTCCAGGCAGAAGAGACCCAGTTCCCTCAGTCTCGCCTCATACCGCATCCCCTGCAAACCAGCCACCAACCTTGTGGCCCTACGCTGCACTGACTCCAACCTGGCTATATCCTTTCTGTAATGAGGGGCCCAAAACTGAACACAATACTCCAGTTGCGGGCGCACCAGAGTCGTGTAGAGTGGTAGTAATACCTCTCTTGCTCTAGAAGCCACACTTCTGGCTATGCAACCAAGGGTGGCATTCGCCCTCTTGGCCACCGCATCACACGGCTGGCTCATGTTTAGCCTGCAGTCAACCAGCACCCCAAGGTCCCTTTCACAAGTGCTGCTCTCCAGCCACTTGTCACCTAACCTGTACTTATGACAACTATTCCTATGCCCCAAGTGCAAGACCATGCACTTATCCACACTGAATGCCATCCTGTTGTCTCCTGCCCACTTCCATAGTCTGTCCAGATCCTTTTGGATCTGGAGTACCTGCTCCTCAGTTGTGGCCACTGCTCCAGTTTTAGTGTCGTCTGCAAATTTGATCAGCAGACTGTTCACCCCTTCTTCCACGTCATTGATGAAAAGATTAAACAGGATCAGCCCCAGGACAGAGCCCTGGGGGACCCCGCTTGTCCCTGGCCGCCATCCCGATGATTCCCCACTAATGGTCCCCCTCTGCTTTCGGTCAGTCAACCATGCGCTAATCCATCGGACAGTGCATTGGTCTATCCCAAAACGCCTCAGTTTCTCCACCAGGATATCATGGGGCACTTTGTCAAAGGCCTTGCTGAAATCCAGGTGAACCGCATCCACTGCATCCCCTCCATCCAGCCACCCCGAAACATTGTCGTAGAATCCCACAAGGTTTGTCTGGCAGGACCTGTTTCTGCGGAAGCCGTGTTGTGTGCCTGCCAGCCTCCCTTCCCTATCTAGCATCACTAGATCTCTCTGTATTATGAGCCTTTTCATTGTTTTTCCTGCAATGGACGTAAGGCTAATATGTCTGTAATTCCCTATGTCCCTTCTACTCCCCTTTTTGAAAATTGGGTTTCCTCCTCCGCCTCCCTGGGAGCAAGAGTGCTCCGGAGTGGGATGATCCGCTCCCAGCCAGTCTCCCTTCTGGGCTGGGCCCCATCAGGAACCCAACAGATATCCACAGGAAGGGAGGCCAGCAGCGCAGGGCTTGCGGCTGCTCTGGGGAGCTGAGTCGAGCCTCGGGCTGCCTGGCCAGGCAGCTCGGGGGACACAGTGGGTGCAGGGGCCTGATGCATCTCTCCATCCTGCACTGCAGACTAACGAGGAGTTCAACAAACTCAACGGCTTGCGTCCCGAACTGGGGAAGCGATCCAGTGGCCAGGGAACTGTTTTCAAGGGGCTGCCCAATGTGCCGATTCCCAGCTCTGTGGACTGGCGTGAGGAAGGTTATGTCACCCCCGTGAAAAACCAGGTGAGTGGCAGATTAAGAGGAAGGCGAGAGGGAACGTTCCTGCCCGCGTCGCTTGAAGGCTGTTTTGTTCCATTTCTCCACCCAATTCCGCTTCTTGTCTGAATTGCACAGCCATTGGTCTGACTCAAGCGAGTGACATTCTGTTAATGGGCCTGAGCGTTACGAAATGTCACACAATCATCCCTTACATAAGTGCATTTCTTGATTTCCAGGGTGATCATTTATGAAATTGTATAGAATTAGAGGGATGGTAACTACATTCACGGGAATAGATTTCCTGGAACGCTGAGAACAAGAATTCTCTAGCCCAAAGGTCAGCCTGCCCACCATCAGAATGAGCCCCATGGAAAAACTTTCCACCATGAAGGTTTTTCAAGTGGAAGCAGGGCATGTGTCCATGTGGCACTGGGAATGTGGCAAACCAGTTGGCACTGAGGCTTTGGGCCTGGATTCCACTTCCTGCTGGGAAATGTGGTCCTGGAGGGACTTGCTCCCCAAATCTGCAGATTGCTCAGCCAGGGGGTCCGGACTTTGAAGGTGGAGAGCAAACGCTCGGGCAGCCAGGAGAGCGAACACCATTCCCACGTTCCTCTTCCAGCCAGTGGCTGAATTGGCTGCACTCTCCACAGTCTTCCAAGGGCGGCCTGGCTGGGGGAAGTGCCCCAAGCCCCCCACAGGCTGCAAGCGGCAGGGGATGCCAAGGGCCGGGACACCGGGATGGGGTGGTGGGAGGAGGAAGATCCAGCGGAGGGCTTTTCAGGGGCCCTGCACCGGCAGTCCTGGAGAACTTTGTCAGCTGCAAAGAGAGGGGGTGGATCCTAATGCCGGATCTACCTGACCAAGGGCTCCAAGAGCTTCTCTGTTTCGCAGGGTGAATGTGGCTCTTGCTGGGCATTCAGTGCTGTCGGGGCCTTGGAAGGCTTGCATTACAAGACCAAAGGCAAGCTGGTTGGTCTGAGTGAGCAGAACCTCGTTGATTGTGCCTGGACGTACGGCAACGAGGGATGTAATGGTGGATACCCAACAAACGCCTTTGCGTACGTGATGAATAACCAGGGCATTGACTCAGAAAAGGCCTACCCCTACGAGGAAAAGGTAATCTATGCATGGTCTCAGTGTGTGCCTCAGTCCTGCAATCATTCTGGCCCAGAATATTTGGCTCATTTTGTTTGTTGGGCCAAAATGTCTTTCCTCCAAGCTCCTACTCCTTTCCTCCATGTCGGCATGGGGCATTCCTTGTTCCCCTTCATTGCACTGGTGGTCCTGCTAGCATAGAGTAGCCTTACCTTGCCTTCTGTTCCCTGCTGAGACAACAGGCTGAACATGAGTCAGGTGTGTGACGTGGCAGCTGAGAGGGTGAACGCCACCCTTGGTTGCATAGCTAGAAGTGTGGCTTCTAGTTCGAGAGAGGTGTTACTGCCATTCTATATGACTCTGGTGCACCGACAACTGGAGTATTGTGCTCAGTTTGGGCCCCTCATTACAGGAAGGATATAGCCAGGTTAGAGTCAGTGCAGCAAAGGGCCACAAGGTTGGTGGCCGGTTTGCAGGGGATGCCGTACAAGGTGAGACTGAGGGAACTGGGCCTCTTCAGTCTGGAGAAGAGGAGACTCAGAGGGGGTCTGTTGGCGATATGCAGGTGTGTGAGGGGGTGTCACACGGAGGTGGATAGAGACTTGTTCTCCCCTGCAGAGGAAGGCAGGACACACTCCAACGGAGCAAAGCTCAGTGAACCAAGGTTCAATTTGCATGCCAGGAAGCACTTCCTGACACTTAGGACCCCAGGGGTATGGAATGGACCTCCACGGTTAGGCTGGACATGCCCATGGTGGGCATGTCATGAGTGAAGTTGGCTGGAGCTGGGGGTCAGACTAGATGGCCCAGGAGGCCCCTTCTGACTCACTATGTTTCTAACATCTCCTAAAACAGGCGGAGGGAACCACACCCGGTGAAGTGCCTGGGAGCCCTGCATGAATACAGCAGCATATTCTTCAGCAGGTGGTCCTCACAGGTGTGCCTCCTCTAAGGAGCTGGGGACAGCTGTCCTGCCTTGCTCCTTTGGTAGCCATTTTCCAACAGGAGTATTTTTCCAGTTTGTCAAACTGGCAGGATTTGATGATCGGGGGTCTGGAAACATCATCTAGTGTAGAGAGATCAAAGAACCAGGCATGTTTAACCTTAATGAGAGAAACATAGAAACATAGAAACAGAGCGAGTCAGAAGGGGCCTCCCGGGCCATCTAGTCTGATCTCTGGCACCAACTGGCTCTGCTCACAACATGCCCACCTTATCCTTCCTGTAATGAGGGGCCCAAAACGGAACGCAATACTCCAGGTTGTGCACAATACTCCAGAAGGTTGAGGAGCAATAGGAGAGTCCCACCCAGTAGCTCTGCCACCCAGCCAACCTACTGTTCGTAGCCATTCCTCAACATGAATTTCTCTCAGATACCCAAAGCTGCAGAAGTTGTATTGGAGGACTCCCTAGGCCTGTATACCTGGATGTTCTTCTGCACCGAGAGGTTTTTGGTTTGTTTTTTTAGCCACGTTATAAACTGGAAAGATGTGATTGATCTCCCTGCCTCCCAAACTTGCAGGATGAAAGGTGCCTTTTCAATGTTAGCACAGTTGCGGCTGCGTGCACTGGCTTTTTCATAATTCCAGAGGGACTGACAGAACTGTTGGAGCATGTAGTGGGAATCCTTGGTCCAGTGTCCGTTGGAATTGATGCATCAAGTATGGAGATGCAATTCTACCGGTCAGGTGAGAGGGCCTTGGGGACGGAGGAGAGGCGGGTGCTGAATGCGGCCGCCTCCCAGCTCTGCCACTCTAAGGAGAGGGAGCGGCTATTGCAGCCCCTCTTCCCTGAGAGACTTTTGGGCAGGGTGAGAAAACAGGCAGGGAGATGTCGAGCAAACACACCTCGGTCCAGAGGGGCGAGCAAGGCTCAGCTGCAGACGCCCTGGGGAGCGAGGAGGCCCCTGGGCAGCACCAAAGCTACCCAGCGGCCAGGCACAAACCGCGGATGAGCTGGGCAGACATGGCATGTGGCCGCCAAGAGCTTCCCTGGAAGAGAACCTGGAAGGGGTGCCCATTGCTCCGGGTCCACCCCGGGCCATGCCAGTCCTGCACTCCTGGACCGCAGGCAGCCGGTTTCCCCGGTGTTGCCGCGAGTGCCGAGGGATTGCACCCGGGCACGTGCTCCACGCCACTGGGCCACAAGCCTTCCTCTTCTCTGCATGCTTTCCTGAGCCCCCACCCTCCCTTGCCCTCCCTCCAGGGGTCTTCTACCTGCAGGGGTGTGGCAAGTCCATGAACCATGCCGTGCTTCTGGTTGGGTACGGCAGCACCGAAGACAACCTGGACTACTGGATCATCAAGAACAGGCGAGTTTGCACGAGGGGCTTGGGGAGTGGGAGCCTGGCCAGCCATGAACAGGCGGTGCGGGGACTCTGCAGGTTTCTGCCCCGTCCTTGATATACTGACCCCCGGGACCGGCCACCTCCAGGCTTGGGAGGGGCCTGGCGAAGAGGCCCTTGACAGCTCCTTTCCAGTACTGGTGGGGGTTTGGGGATGCTCCTGGGAGTGTGGCCCCTGCACCCGAATACTGGCAGGGAATGCGGCTGCAAGGGCCAAGCACCTGCCGACGGTCGCCCTGAGTCGCCAAGGACACCGGCCGGAAGAGGTGCTGCACGTCTGCGTGGCCTGTCCTGAGGCAGCAGAAGCAGCCAGCTGACACTGGCTGGGAGGACTTGCCCTGCTCATGCGTGCAGAGCAGGCTCTTCCTGCCCTCTCCCTGGCGGTTTCCCACAGCCACAGGCATGGTGCCTTCTGCTCAGCTGGACTTTGCCGAGGAGCCCGGGCCGAGGGGGCATGAGGGATGCGTGTGCCCCAAGCGGTTCCTTTCCCTTGGGCCACAAGGAGACGATGCTCTGGAGAAGACCCTTGGGGGCATCCCCAGTGCCCCCTGGTCTGGGCTGGGGGGAATCCCAAGCAACCCCAAAGAGGTGCACAAGGGAGCTCTGCAACAGAATGTTGCAGCATGGAGGCTCACTGCAGCCGCCTCACTGCTTCCTTCCTGTCCCCCGTCCTCAGACACTCATCTTCCCTCTGCTCGTCTCTGTCGGACACTTGAGGGCCCCTTAAAAATGTTGGAATCTTCACTAGAAGGTTTTTCCCTTCAGTTGTGCTGCTTCCCCCCTCAGTGCTCTTTTCCCTAAATAATCCATGGCACTCCCCGCCTGGACATGTGCAATCAGGGCAAGATGGCGTCCCGACTGAACGGGAGCATCGCCTGTCGGCATCGCGCCGCCCTTCCTCTGCGCAGAGCCCCCTCCCCAGCTCCAGCCTTCCGGGGGTCTCTGCTGGCCGCCACAGCGAAAGGCGGAGCACCAGGGCCCACTCCCAGCTGGACCCATCGCTCCCTCCGCTCACACGCTCGCCCTCTCTCTGCTCATTCTCCCCCACAGCTGGTCCGACACGTGGGGCGAGGAGGGCTACATGCGGCTGGCACGAGGACCCCACAATAACTGCGGAGTCGCAAATCTTGCAAGTTTGCCCACCATGTAGCAAGCTTTGGGGCCACCTGCACCCCATCTTCGGGAACCTGCTCAGCACCAAGGCAATGCTGGAACGACAAGCTTTCTCTTCTTCTGCTACTTGTCCTGCTTTCATACTTTCTGAGAGATCTTAGCTGTAGAATGTAGCTGCTTAAGAAATAAGCCAGCACCCAATGCTGTAAGGGGATGTATCCGTGATATTAAACAAGCAAATTAAAAAAAAAAAATCAGCTCCATGTATTTGATAGTTTTTGGGAAAAGATTGGCATGAATTCAGACCGTGTGTGTGTGTCCTGAGAAGTCTGAGTTGAATCTTAAGAGAGGTGCTCTCTGTAAGATAGTGTCTTCAGTGCATAGGTTGCTAAAGAGAGGTCCACCAGGCGCTGTCGTTTTTGGCGCTAGGCTAAGACTTTTTTATTTAAAAAATATTTTAATAATGTTAGATAATATGTATAGGTTTTAATTGTGCATCCAGGGTGTTTCTGGGTTTTAATTGTATTTGCATTATTTTTATTTATTTATGTGAGCCGTCCCAAAGCTATAAGCGATGGGACAGCATACAAAAATTCTGAATAAATAAATAAATAAGTAAAGATGCAGGCAGGGCATTGGGCCATTCTGGCCTCCAGACATCAAACCCACAATCTTAAGAACTGGGATGGACCTGTGCCCCTTCTTCTGAATTGCCCACAGAGCAGATCATGGCATCTTCCTAGGTTCCTCCCAGACGCATCATGGGAGGGGAGGCAGAGCATTTGAAGACTGGACATCCGCCCTAATCCCTGAGTTTCTGCCTGGGCATTCTTCACCGTGGGTAAATTTCCCACAGCAGTTGCCCAACATTTCTTGTACATTACAGCTCCTGTAATGATGGTGTCAGAGAACTGGGTGGTGGTTGCACACATAAATGCAAAAGAGTTCCCCAAGCTGTGGAGGGATTCTGTGCTTCTCTGGAATCTGGGGAGAGTGTCATGGCTACTCTTGCAAACAGGCAGCCATAGGGAGGGGCGCTTGGCAGGCTTTGAGGGTGCCCAGAGGTAGAAGAATGACAAAGGACAAAGAAGTGGTGAGCAATGATGTCAAAAGACAAATGTGGGAGAACGTTTAAGAGTCTCCTTTCAGTGGATCTAAATGGCCCATGGACTGGTTTCCCAGCTGTTTGACAGTTTGCTACCTCCACCCATCTGAAAAGTTTGACATGACGTGCTTCTCTCAGTCACAGCCTGATACAGGAAACAAGAGTTTTGAATGAATACATGCTGGCAACTGGGAGCATTTCTCATAATTGTGTCACCATTCCTTGTAGGCTTGGCCCATGAAAGTTCTGACCCTTGGACTCAACTCCCCTGGTGCAGACAGATCTAACCCATGGAGTGTACATGTAGAAATAATTCTGTCCTACCTTAGGCTTGGCCTAAAGTAGCTCCCCTCAAGGCAATCCTTTATTCAGAATCATGAGGACTAGAGTCTTAGACGCGCTCCAATGGAGCAAAGCTCAGGGAGCCAAGGTTCAATTTGGATGCCAGGAAGCACTTCCTGACAGTTAGGACCCCGAGGGCGTGGAATGGGCTTCCACGGGAGGTCGTTGAGGCCCCATCGGTGAGGGTGTTCAAAGATAGGCTGGACATGCACATGGTGGGCATGTCATGAGCGGAGCCGGCTGGTGCCGGAGGTCAGACTAGATGGCCCAGGAGGCCCCTTCTGACTCGCTCTGTTTCTATGTTTCTATGTTTCTATGTTTCTATGCTTTAGAGAAACAGGCAAAGCATCTGACTTGCATGCAGGAAGCCACTCTCAGTGAAGATGCACATGGCAGGTCTTTGGCTGATATTCATGCTTAATGTTTATTAGAGAACAAGCACAAGATCAGGCAGTAGCAATGAGAATGGCAGGAGGGGCCGGTTGGTGCCGGAGGTCAGACTAGATGGCCTGGGAGGCCCCTTCTGACTCGCTCAGTTTCTATGTTTCTATTGAGGCAGGGGAGGCAAAGATGAGATTTTGAGAGTGTCGAGAGTGTCTCCAAATCTGAATTCAGCACACTTCAGGCAAATAGCTAAACCTTGGGAATAGACACAGCTTTGGGGTCAGAATGGACATCATAGCTGGGCTCACACACCTTGACAAGTGACCTAGCATGGCTTCCAAGGTGTGTGGTATTACCCCTAGAGGTTCTTGACAGACCATTGAGCGGTTTCTTCCCTCCTAGATCCACCCTCCTGCTGCTGGCACATGTCCAGACCTGCAATTCAACCCCCTCTTGGGTGGCTGGAGCAGCTTCACATAGCTGCTGCTTGCCCAGGGGACCTTGTGGTAGCACTGTGGAAACCACGATGGACAGTTCAGACGACCAGAGAAACCACAGTGAGGCATGGAAACCATACAACAGACCATGGTTTCTAAAAACCAAGGTACCCTACTGAAATACCATGACAGGAGCACCTGTGCAAGAAACCACAGTGGCTTGTCGCGTTGGGCAAACCCACCAATTGCTGCCAGAATTCATTTCTGAGGCTCAAACAAGGGAGAGGGCTTGTGCTGCTCCTCCCCCGCCTTCAGGTTTCCTGTCAGGGCATCAGGTAGGGGACAGGTTAAAGGGCCCCTTGGCCCAACCGAGCACAGTGGAGAAGGTAACAGCTAGTTTTACTTTCTGCAGACTTCTTCAGGATTGCTAAGGCTTGGAGAGTCCACTGGAACTGGTCACCCCAGGTACAGACTTGAGCAAATTCCTCCCAAATGCTCCCAAGCTTTGGCGCAGCAATGCTAAGTATGATAGGCATCAGTGACGATTCTCCTCTTGTCCCCCCTCCAGTGATGTGGAAGGAGAGTCTTGAAGGTGAGATCCCAGCTGCCCTGGCTTCCTACAGAATGGGGAAGATCGGGGAGGTTGCAATGCCACAGTGATTCTCGTGTCCTTTTGCCAAGTGCAGGTACCCATCCTCACCCCAGTTCTTTCCCCAGCTGCAGAAGAAGAAGAAGAAGAAGAAACAAGTCACCTGTGGTGGCCCAGAAGTAGGACTGGGCCGAGGATTGGGCATAGTGGGGCAAGTGACAAGGCCTTTGCCCCTTCGGTGGGCTCACTGCTGGTACTACCTGGCCATGGTGCTTCTCCTCTGAGTGAGGGAAAGAAGCAATGGCCCTCTAGTGGCCTGGGATGCTTTTTAGGGGGTCAGTGGATTGGGCCCAGAGGGAATGGACAGTCCAATCCCCCAGTCTCACCTGTTCTTCAGGATCCAATATGTATAGCCTTTCTTGTCAAAACCATAGCCAACCAGAAGCATCGCATGGTTTAGCTTCTGGCCACACCCCTTGAGGGAAAAGATTCCTGCATGCAAAACAGGTGAAGAATGAGAAGCATCAGGAACAGAACAGAAAGAAGGACTTGGTAGGGCCAGGGGAACGGGACGTGGCCAGACGGGGAGAGGGCGAATAGGGCCAGGTTTGCTCCCTCCACTCTTGACATTCCATGTTCCTATTTGTAGACAATCCTGACCTAGGTCCACTGATGGTCTGACCCAATCAAGGGCAGTTTCTTGTGTTCCTATTTCCACCTTCCCTTCAAACAGAAGCATGAGGACTAGGATATTATTTCTAAAGGGAGGGACATAGTTCTGCAGGAAAAGTGCAGTCATATCAAAGCTTTATAGAAGGGAAGTTCCATCTTGGCAGTTCCCTTTTCAGTTCCTTTCCTAATTATGCCTAACATGGAGTTTGCCATTTTCATCAAGCTGTCCACCCGCACCCCCCACAGCCCCTTTCCAGCTCCATCCCTGCCAGCTCAGATCCAATCTACCTATACGTCAAGTCGGGGTATTTTTTTGCCCCAAATATGCATTACTCTACGTTGCTTGCACAGAGCTGCTCTTGACGTTCTGAGGCCTGTTTTCCCACCCTTTTTTTTGGTGGTCTCACACCCTCTTTTACTTCTAGTCGCCTGAAATAGTGTAGCGCCATCAGCAAACCTGGTCACTTCACTGCTTATTCCTAATTATTTTCTTTATTCCTTTTTATTTTCCTGCCATTTTAAGAATTAGGAATTTTAATTGGTTTTAACAGTCATTTTTGTTTTCTGCTCTTTATGTTTGTTTTTGTTTTTATTTTTATTTTTAGTTTTGCTTCTGTTGTTTTGATTTTTAATGATATCATGTTTTTGCTGTTTATGGTGGTCATTTGCTGTTACTAATTGTTATAATTCTTGCTATTTGTTGTTGTTTTAATTGTTATAATTTTGAAAGCCATCCTGGGATCGTGTAGGATGGGAGACAAATATTTTAAATAAAGTAAATAAATAAATAAAGTCAGTTGATTTAGAAACAGAAACAGAGAAACAGAGCGAGTCAGAAGGGGTCTCCCGGGCCATCTAGTCTGACCCCCGGCTCTAGCCGGCTCCGCTCACGACTTGCCCACCATGTGCACATCCAGCCTGTCCTTGAACACCCTCACCGATGAGGCCTCAACCCCCTCCCGTGGAAGCCCATTCCACGCCCTCGGGGTCCTGACTGGCAGGAAGTGCTTCCTGGCATCCGAATGGAACCTGGGTTCCCTGAGCTTGGCTCTTTTGGAGCGCGTCCTGCCTTCCTCTGCAGGGGAGAACAGGCCTCTGCCCACCTCTGGGTGACACCCTCTCACATTCCTCTATGTCGCCAACAGATCCCCTCGGAGCCGCCTCTTCTCCAGGCTGAACAGACCCAGTTCCCTCAGTCTCACCTCAAGAGTTGCTGCAACTCTTACTCCGCTCCGTTTATCCTCACAGCAACCCTGGAGAGTAGGCCAGGCTCAGAGGCAGGGACTCACCCAAACTCATTTAGAAACATAGAAAGAGCGAGTCAGAAGGGGCCTCTTGGACCATCTAGTCTGACCCCCAGCTCCAGCTGGCTCCGCTCATGACATGCCCACCATGTGCATGTCCAGCCTGTCTTTGAACACCCTCACCGATGGGGCCTCAACTGCCTCCCGTGGAAGCCCATTCCACGCCCTCGGGGTCCTGACTGTCAGGAAGTGCTTCCTGGCATCCAAATGGAACCTGGGTTCCCTGAGCTTGGCTCCCTTGGAGCACGTCCTGCCCTCCTCTATAGAAACATAGAAATTTAGGAATAGATTGGCAAGCCCTGGTCTTAATACGGAACACTGTGGGACCACACTGGTTGCCATCCCTCCATTGGGAAAAAGTACCATTTATTCCCACTCTCAGCTTTCTGTTCTTTCATCCCCTTTAGATGAAAAATTAATTTTTTAAAATTAAAAAAGATGGCATAGCTGCTGCGTGTTTTTCAACCATATTGGAAGCACCCAATGGGAAGGTTACGGGAGGATTTGTGTCTTTCTCAAAGGACATCTTACCGCCCTTGTAATGTTTGAACTGTTGGCTTCTGGCATCAATCGAAATAGAAATTGGACCAACGCTGGATACTGCTTGTTCCAGAGCTCGGAGGTTTCGACTCTCTACTTTTCTGTAGGAAGTGCACCGAGCTGCGACCCTGTCCCTCTTGTAACGACATGATCCTTCCTGCAAAGTGGAGGTGTGGGAGGTGAACCAGGATTTTTCTATGCATTTCTGGAGAGAGTCCATCAGTGGAGGGGTCACAATCAGATTACACACGAAGGAAAGGCCTTCACACTGTGCACCATTACAAGCTGGACTGGAAGGCTACCCATGACAACAAAATGATGGCCAACTCCAGATCACAGCCAACTGCTGGGGAGCAAGAGCAGCAGCTTGCTGTTGTCTCAGCCAGGAACTGATGCCAAGTGACTGAAGGAGGTAGACAAGACCTGGATTCAGCTCCACCTCTTCCAATGGTAAGGGCCGTTGTCTCAATTTTCCAGGCTGGAGAAATGGAGGTTCTCCTGGGAACTTGTCTTCTGAAGCAGAGGTTAAGGACACAGCTAAGACACTGCCTGGGCTACCTCCAAGGAGCTAGCCTGTCCCTCATCCTCATCAGCACCTCTGGTGCCCACTGGAAGGACTGAATACTGGGCATCATGAGCCTGGGAGGGGAGTGGGCAGTTGTCCATGTCTGCATGGAGAAGCAACCACGCATTTCAGTTTGGGTAACAAAATGAGCCCAGGTCTGTGGGCCACGGCCTCTTCACAACTGCAGTTTTATGAGGCAGACACGGCCTCGTGTGAGCATTACCTTCTTCTCATAAGGATAGGTGCTCTCTGAGTTGATTCCCTTGTTATCTATGACATACTGAAAGGCCTTAAGTGACCAGCCACTTTCGCATCCCTTGTTGCCCTGCTTCCAAGAGCAATCGATCAAGTTCTGCTCACTCAGGGAGATAAGCTTTCTGGTCTTTTTGAAATGCAAACCTTCCAGGGCTCCGGTGGCACTGAATGCCCAGCAAGACCCGCAGTCACCCTGTGGAAAAAGAGAACCTGTGTGATCTCTCAGTCATAGCTGTACAACAGAGTTATTCCAATGAGCTTAAGGCAAGTTCACATCTAGGACTCCTTGAAGGACCACACCCCTTCCTCTGGCCCCACTCCCATTCCCTCCTCCAGTTCTCCTGGTTTTCCAGATTTCCTGCATCCTGTCCTGGGCTTCCCTTGAAGAAGGTTCAGAAGCTGCAGCTCGTGAGGAATGCAACTCCTGAACGGAAAGAGGTGTCTTGGTGTTAATCCAGTTAGCAGAGTTGGCTTCTTCTTGTATAACTGATTTAATAAATTTATAACAATTCAATTATTCATTTAGTGAAGTCATACTTAATCTAATTCAAACTGTAACACTTAAGAAGGCATTTATTGAAATAAATAAAATTGAACAAACCTGCTTGCTTTCAAAGTCAGACATAGAAACAAGTCAGAAGGGGCTTCCTGGGCCATCTAGTCTGACCCCCAAACTCTTCCCAACACAGAAACAGAGCAAGTCAGAAGGGGCCTCCTGGGCCATCTAATCTGACCCCTGGCTCCAGCCAGCTCTGCTCATGACATGCCCATCAACGGCACTGATATTATGTTTCCTCACTCACCTGGCTCTTCACAGGGGTGACATAACCTTTTCTGCGCCAGTCCACCTCCCTAGGAGTTTCCAGGGTGGCCGATTCTTGGAATATGGTCACATTGTTGTAATCTTCATCCAGGCCAGGAAAGTAACCATTCAGTTGGTCAAACTCTTCATTGGTCTGTATTGGAGATGCAAAGATTCATCAATGCTGTGGCTTATTCCCCCTCAGAGCTGCCACGGTGCTGCAATTAATCCCCAGTTCTCCATCTCCATGTCAGTCATGGGCACCCCCTCTTGCCCTACCTCATACAGGTGTCCTGCTGGCCCAGGCCTTCCTGTCCCCACATGTGGAACCCCTCCACAACATCCCCCCATACTTTCTAATTGCAGCTCTGCTCAGAAGGAACATGGAATCTGCAAGGGGGAGCAGATTCCATCATCCCCTGCTAATCAAGAGCTGCCAGAGCTTCAGCCCTGGATCCAGTCCACCATTGGTTTCACGCAACAGCTTGGAACTTTCTCCCTTCAAAATAGGCATTCTCCTAGCAGGGTGTGGCTGTGAGGTTTGGGGACAGCACCAGGGCTCCCTCTTCTGGCCAGAGACCAGTATAGCAGCCCTGGTGGTTGCACAGTCAATTCCAGCCACCTGGGTTGCTCCACTTGGGACCCCAGAGGGAAGAGCTGGTTCCAGATGCTGCTTCAGCAAGGAAGGTCTTTGATCTTCTTGGAGCTCTCTGCACCTTCTAGAACCTGTTTCCGGAACCTCTGCTCATACCTTGCTCCTGCCTCAGGACCATGCCTGGATCCCCAGTCTTCACCTGCTCACCTTCCGTTCCAATCCCAGTCCTCAATCTCTGGACTGCCTGACCATGATTTTGAATAGGCCCATATTGTGTACAGGTTATCTGGGTCCTGGTGCCCTGATTTGATTCCTCAGGTGCTGACAGTGGTAATCCCTCCAACATACTGAGCTACCAGTCCTCATGGTTCTGAGTAAAGGACTATGGTAAATATTCACAAAGGAAAGTATTTTATCATAGAATAGTAGAGTTGGAAGGGGCCATGAAGGCCATCGGGTCCAGTCCCCTGCTGTTGCAGGGCACCAATTCACACCACCCCACTCAGGTGGCTGCCCAGTTTCTCCTTGAATGTCTCCCCTGTGAGAGAGCCCCCCACCTCTCCAGGCAGCAGGTTCCACTGCTGTATGGCCCTGACAGTGACAAAGTTTTTCCAGCCTGAATCTGGGCTATCACAATTTGAATTGATTATTCCGTGTCCTGCACTCTGGCATCAGGCAGAAGAGAGCCCACCTGGCTCAGCATTGTGTGCAATGACTGGGCATCACGCTCTAGAGTTTCAGAAGCCTTTCCTGCGTAGCCTGGATGTGACACGCCCAGCTCTGCTGCCAAACTGGTTGTGAGCTTTTCATCCACCCTGAAATGCACCAGCAGAAGGAACCAAAGGGAGGCCAAAGCTGATGTGGCTCAGTTCGCATGGGCTAAGAGGGAGGAAGCTGTGTGAGGGTGGCAGGTGTGAATACCAGAAGGCCATGAGTGACATTTCAATTAGAATAGGTGGTGGAGGAGGAGCTGCTTCAGGGCATGCGGGGGCTGAGCATTTTCCCCCTCCTTCCAAGCAGACTAGGACAAACCCAGTGGATCTAAAGGGCTCTGTTATGTTAAAGTAGAAGAACTGGGCTGGCTTTGCAGGACAGCAGAATGGCTTGGCAAATGTCCACAACCAAAGAAACAAGCCATGTTGGAATTGTGGTTGTTTGAGATATGTGGCTTAATGGCAAGTATTGCTTCCGAGCAGACCGCCCCCCGCCCCCGCCCCAGCCCTTGCTTCCCGGCTTCCAAATTCCTTCCTTCAAGGTGGGCCCTGCTAGTTCCAGGCCAGTTGCTTGGAGCACCTAGTCCACCTTCTTACTCTGAAGCTGCATCATGGGATAAAAGATGGGAGGTTCACCCCCTTCCATGCAGGCTCAATGAACTTTCCCACTGAAATTGAAACTGTGATTCTCAGAGGCTGCCTGGTTTCATGCTGCCCCTGCCCTCCTCTGGCCTTTGCAGTTCAGGCACAGACTCTGCCCCTCTTTTTCTGAATCAAAATCCATTCCACATCTCCTAAGGCTTTCTTATCAGAGGAATGGGCCTCATCCTGCAAATGGGAGCCACTGATTGCATGGAGGGTGGACTCTACATGAAGCAGGGTGGGGCCATTTCACAAGTCAGCTGAAAAGTATTTGAGGAGTGAATTGAGGGCAGGAATCAGCAAATGAGTGATGTTCGAGACACCAGGATTCCCCACATGTTGCCCTTCTGTTCCTCCAGTTCCCTGTTCCTTTGCACAGGGACACTTACTACTTCCTGCTTGTGAATAGAAAACTGACTCAGGGCCAAAGCAACTTCATGCAAAATTCCCCAAATTTGCATAAATTTCATAATGTGTGCATGTTTTCCTCAGAGACTAGACTCCGAATCAGGAGATGGAAGCAATTGGGACAAATCAGGACTACTTAACATATCAAACTGGGAAAACTGGGAAAATGTGAGTGTGTGTTTGTCAATTTGCCGATGCCAAAAGTATCAGCCCTTCTGCTGGCCCTTCTGATCAGGTTGTGGGCTTTGAATGGTTCATATGCCAGCAAAAATGTAATGCTCAGAAATTTGTGGTTGCGGGCCATGTGACCTGTTCCATGCCCCTTCAGCTGCCCTGCTGTCTTAGGTTCTGCTGGAAGACTCCATCCCTGTCCTGGACGGGGTTGCACTGCCTCTACAGGAGAGGGTGTGCAGTTTGGGGGTGCTTCTCGACCCGGAGCTGTCCCTGGAGTCCCAGGCGAGGAGCGCTTTCCTCCAGCTTCGGCTGATCACCTGCTGCGCCCTTACCTGGATGAGTGTGCCTTGCAATGGTGACCCACACTCTGGTCACTTTCTGGTGGGATTACTGTAAAGTGCCCACGTGGGGCTGCCCTTGAAGATGGTCCGGATACTTCAATTAGTCCAGAGTAGAGCTGCTAGGCAGGGCCGTCTTAACATATGGGCCTGATGGGCGCTTGCCCGTGGGCCCCATACTAATCTGTGTGTGTTAACCCTTGGAAAATGGGAAAACTTCCAAAATTAACAGTAGTTGTAGTTGTCGTAGGGGCCCCAGGACACTGCTTTGCCTGGGGCCCATCACGCAGTTAAGACGGCTCTGCTGCCAGGATGTTAATGGGGACTGGACAGTTTTCACATATAAAGCCAATCCTCTCCCAGTTGCACTGGCTACCAATTCAGGTCTGGGCCCCATTTAAGGTGCTGGTGATGACCTATAAAGCCCTAAAGGACTTGGGTCCTGGATACCTGAAGGGGTGCCTTCTCTCCTACATGCCCTTCCACCCCTTGAGATCTGAGGTGGAGGCCCTGCTCCAGGAGCCCTCCTTGAAGGAGATTAAGAGGAAGAGTACCCAGAGGAGGGCCTTCTCTGTGGTGGCACCCCATTGTGGAATGTGCTCCCCAGAGAGGTTCGCCTGGTGCCAAAATTATATTCTTTTTTGGCAAAACCCTTTTTATTTTCCTGTTATTTTAATGTTTAATTGATTTTAAAATTGATTTTAGCATATCAATTGTCGGATGTGGTGATGCTTGTCTTATTCTATGCATTTGAGTATTCTCTTTGAGATGCTTGTGGTGGGTAGGGTAGAAAAGCTTTTAATAAATACATACATACATACATCCCATAGCCAGTGCTGGGAAAGTTCATGTGCAAATGCCACCAGTTTCACAGACGGGACACCAGGCTTTTCTTCATCATAGGTGAAAAGTGTTGGGACAGCCCAGAAGAGAACTGATCCGACTGGCTTGAAAGATTCTTTCCATGACATGGGCCAGCATGGACTTACCAAATCACTGAACTGATTCAGGCCGAGCTCATAGGTGTGTTTTCCCTGGGAAGCTTCGTGGTTATGCTTCTCAATCATCCGTAGAGTTCTCTCCCAGATTTCTCTCCGGACAGGCTCTTCCCCCTGCAGAAAAGAGGCTTGGTTAAGAACAGGGATGGCCGGGGCTCCCACCATCCTCAAAGGACAGGATTCAGTATCCAAAATTGCTCATCTTTGGAAAAAGTTTCCAGATATGCTACCCAGGGATTGCAAATAACGAAATCATCGCACTTCATTCCATTGTCATTGATGGAATGAGAATTTGCATGTGTGTTGGGTGGGTGTGGGGATGATATGAAGTTGGAGTAGTACAAATGTATGCTCTTGAACATGTGCAAAGCCCCACACACACAAAACGGGCACAACCCTGTTTTCACCCTTTAGTCCAGGAGAAAATGCACTTTTAGGGCCTATGTTTACAAATTTTTCTGCAAGTGAATTTGTATAAATTTATATTTTTTTAAGGGTTTGCAAATGTGTGAAATCCCATGTGGCTCATGAAAAATCAGTCTGCCAAATTTCAGATTCTTAGAAATTCAGACTGCTCTGCGTCCACTGAACACCAGGACTGGACTGCGCAGGAATGCACAAGGATCTGTGCTTTTCCCCACAGCTGGAGGGGAGCGTGCTCCTGGGCATGCCAAGAGTTCTGCATCTGGAGTTACAGGGCAGAGCATGGCTGGCTATCACTGAGTTAAGTCTGCATTGAGAAATATAATTTCTTAATATTCGCAAAGGTGCTTCACAAGTTCAAGAAGGGCAGGTACATCTCACCTCAGGGTATTCTTTAGCATGTGTAACCGTCCAATTTCTCCAAGTTTCCTCCAGGGATAGATCCAGCGCGGCAGAGAGCATCTGCTGGGATAGCAGGCAGCTCGTGGCTATCATCAGGACCTGAAGCATTATCTGGATGCAAGGGTTACAGCCCTGTTATTCCTACTTAGAGGAGATCCATCAAAATGAATGGGAGTTATTTTGGATGCAACCCACGGCATAAAACCAAAAGAGACCACATCTATTGATTTAACTAAATGTTTAGCTACTGTGTTGTATTTCCTTCTTCATCTTCTTCTCTTAGTCCCAAAAGCTCAAACTGACAGAAATGCAGTGTAATAACAACAACTCTGTTTGATATCATGAGTACATGTCACTCTGAGTACATGTCACTCAGAAGCACAAGAAAATTAGGGAGGATGGCCCAATACACAAACATCTTTCAGAAAGCTCTCTCTGCTATCCACAAAACAGGAGCATTTTGCCTTCCTAACTGAAGCACAGGGCTGGAAAGAACTTTGTTCTTAAAGAATAAAATCCTCTTTTTGGATGTCTCCATGGTAGCAAGATAAAGGAACAATCTTTATTAGTTTTTCTTTGGGGGTGGAATGCAAGATATTATTCACCAGCAATACACTTTATCATTCATTTTTAAAAACAAGATTAGGGCAATCCAACCACTTGTGACTTCTGCAGCTGTTGCTTGCCAATTGTAATGGGCAGAGATTGAAACTTGGCAGCAAAGTCATTTCTATAAGATTGGTGATGAGGAAGACCTGTGTACCACTGAGAAAAGGTGGAAATGTTTGTTAACTTTTTTTTCATAAAAATAGTACATGCGTTATGAACACAATGGCTTCTAGAAGGCCATTGAAACTTCCTTCTCATATACCTAAGGGAAAAAAATCAAAGTGACGTGAATTTTTTAATGTTTTCAGGATAAATATGACTGCGTTCATTTGCACAGCTTCCTTGTCGATCCCTGGCACTTGTTTCCCCACAATTTAATGGGGCTGTTGCAGCAATCTTTGCAACATCCAGTGGCACAGAGTTCCACAAGACTCATTTCTATGCCAGCTCCCAGAAGGGTGGGACAGAACTGCACATCTGGACTGTGAGCCCCCCAAAACTTTCCAAGGCAGAAGCTGGATGGCAAAGATTCCTATGGCCATGTAGATTCTGCCTTTGAGCTCTGTGAGTCCACTTTAATTCTGTTGATTGACTTATTTTCACATGACTCTGTTGGATTCAGCTCTGTGGAGGTTTGTCGCAGCTTTGTTCAGCTTTGGCTGATTTTTCAGCTGTGTCCCCACTTGGATGAGTGGAGCATTGCCGGTTATCCACACACTGGTAACCTCCTGCCTGGATT
Source organism: Varanus salvator macromaculatus (assembly GCA_023646645.1). Classification (NCBI taxonomy): domain Eukaryota; kingdom Metazoa; phylum Chordata; class Lepidosauria; order Squamata; family Varanidae; genus Varanus; species Varanus salvator. The sequence continues at coordinate 8,233,196 of JAIXND010000802.1, read as the reverse complement.
ACTGAAATTACACAGGGCAGCCTTTGAAAATGGTCTGGACTCTTCAACTAATTTAGGGCAGGGCTTTTGATGAGAACTGGTCCTAGAGAATGCATCAAACCCACCTTTGCTGCTGCTGTCTGGGCCCGACTCCAAGTGCTAATCTTAACATACAAAGACCTGAACAGCTTGGGGCCAGGATACCTGGAGGAACGCCCTTACGACCTTCCACAGAGGTCCTTCTCCAGGAGCCGTCTCCAAGCCAAGTGAGGGAAGAAACGGCTTGGAAAAGGGCCTGATCCGAGATCACTCCCCATCTATGGAGCACCCTTTCTAAGGAGACATGCCTGGCACCATTGTAATTCTTTCGGCACCAGGTCAAGACGTTTTCATTTAACAGGTGCTTCAGTAGGTAACGGTAGCATATAAATAGTAGTAGTAGTACTAGAAGTAGTGCTAGTGATGATGATGATGAAAATAGCATCCTGAAAATGTTTCAGCCCTGAATTTGCTGATTTCAAAACCAGACAGCGGAATGTTTTTTTAATTTAATTTAATTTAATTTAATTTTTTTATTCTATTTTATTTATTTATTTAGAATTTTTGTATGCCGTCCCATCGCTTAAAGCCTCGGGACGGCTTACATAAAATAAACAAACATAATACATAATACATATAATACAAATTAAAAACCCCGATTTATCCTGGCTGAAAATCAAAACCTATAGATAATATTAAATGTTGTTAAAATATTGTTTAAATAAAAAGGTCTTAGCCTAGCGCTGAAAAAATGTTGGGAACTATGGTGCTTTATCTGCCCTGGATCATGCCCTGAGCATATCAGGTACTGATTGATGCTATATGCCATCTTTCTCAAGCTGACGTCCAGAGAAAATCTGGGCTTAAAAATGTTTATCCTGATTATCATACCCTTGATAAGCGCACTATTTGCACTTTGAAAAGGGAATTTATTTTGGCTTCAAACTGATCCCACATACTGGCCCAGTGGGGCATAGGACTAACTTTTGAGTAGAGATGTACCTTCAGATTCACATTCTGAGGCACACAACACTGAGCAAGAAGAGGGCTTCGTGGTGGTGGCACCCATTCTTGGGAATGCTTCCCCAAAGGAAGCTCCCTTATCAGTCAGGCTAAAACATTCCTGTCCTGGCTGGCTTGAAACAATCAGTTCAGGTATTTGTAGCTCTTTTGATATTATAGATGGAACACTTCTATGGCCATAGACATAGACACTTGTTCTGCAGGATGCACTGGGACAGCCAGGACCAACTGGAAAGGGACTCTGTGAGCATCTGGTTTCCCTCCCTGTGTACCAACTGCTGGAGCTTGGGTATGATCCAGCTTGGCTCTCCTCATGTTCTCATGATCTTATTGTCAACTTGCAATGATAAAATGCCTCAATAATTTAATCAGGTCTTTAATGTAGTAAGCCATAATAAATAAGGTTGCTATAAAAGATGACTTTCTATCTATCCCCAGACACTCACCTCTTTTTTTCGCGGTCTGTTTACAGAGGATCTTGCTGGTTCATCTACAGGACTCTGTGGAGAAACAGCATTCATGGGCCTTTTATCTAGAAGGCGTTTGATCAGCCCAACCTCCTTCCCTGAAATCTTTGTGGCCATCTCAAATGCAAAGCTTTCTGGTCCAGTGTGAAACCTGGCATGTGTGAGAGATAATCCAGAGAAGAAACACACGCAAACACCCACACACAGAATTGGTTTTTTATGCTATTCTTTTGAATTAACAATTTACTTTGAAAACCTGAAGTGTAAGAGAGAAAAAGAGATGTTTTTCTGGCCTTAGAAAGTGTCTGAAAGAATTTTCTAGCTTTCCCAGCTGCTCCCCAAGCTCAGGACTGGGAAAGCTACTTGGAGTGAGGTAAAGGGGACAGTGGAGGCAGCAGGGGAGGAGGAAACTGGGGGTGCCTGAACCCGCTTCAGCTGCCCTCCATCGCCCACTACAATACTTCCACTAGACAGACAAAACAAGGTTCCTGGCATCCCAGTAAGATTCTTCCCTAAGTTGTTTTTGCAGAATATATGAAAAGATGGCCGAGGAAGAGTATAACTCAGAGACAAAAGGCTGAAATCCATGCAGGTATTATGGGGATGACATCTCAGTGCAATGAACCCGGATTTCATCTGGCTTTGGCAACTAGGGACCCTGGGAAAGTTGGAAAAATCGACCAAAGGAGTTTAGATGGCTGTAAATCCCACCTTGGAGTCTGATATTTTCTGAGCTGTGTGAACTCTGCAGATGTGCAGACTAGGTTTAACACTTTTAAAAAGTTTTAAAACTTCTTTGAAGGGTTGTGTAAATCGGCACTTGCATTCCTGAGAGCAGCGTATCTGACAATACCCACATGACTGAATGCAAACAGAACTCAAAGGCATGTGTGCCTAGCAAGGGGACCAAATCTCAGGCCAGAAGGGCAATTCTAGATTTGAACAGGGCCTTTTTCCCAGTTCCCCCACACCATTCTGTAGATTCTGGGTATTTGTGCTGCCCCCCCTCCCCAATTCTGAAAGGCTGAGCAATTGGAACTAAAAGCTGCAAGCTACATACTGGCATCTGGGGCATTTCAACCCTTCCTTTTTTGCCTTCGGCACTAGAATATGCCCTGTGGGGTTTCTCTGAGGTTGAATTAGAAACATAGAAACATAGAAACAGAGTGAGTCAGAAGGGGCCTCCCGGGCCATCTAGTCTGACCTCCGGCACCAGCCGGCTCCGCTCATGACATGCCCACCATGTGCATGTCCAGCCCGTCTTTGAATACCCTCACCGATGGGGCCTCAACGACCTCCTGTGGAAGCCCATTCCACGCCCTCGGGGTCCTAACTGTCAGGAAGGGCTTCCTGGCATCCAAATTGAACCTTGGCTCCCTGAGCTTTGCTCCATTGGAGCACATCCTGCCTTCCTCTGCAGGGGAGAACAGGTCTCTACCCACCTCCGTCTGACACCCCCTCACATACCTGTATGTTGCCAACAGATCCCCTCTGAGTCTCCTCTTCTCCAGGCTGAAGAGACCCAGTTCCCTCAGTCTCGCCTCATGTGGTTTCCCCTGCAAACCAGCCACCATCCTTGTGGCACTATGCTGCACTGACTCCAACCTGGCTATATCCTTTCTGTAATGAGGGACCCAAAACTGAACACAATACTCCAGTTGCGGGCGCACCAGAGTCGTGTGGAGTGGTAGTAATACCTCTCTTGATCTAGAAGCCACACTTCTGGCTCTGCAACCAAGGGTGGTGTTTGCCCTCTTGACCACCGCATCACACGGCTGGCTCACATTCAGCCTGCAGTCAACCAGCACCCCAAGGTCCCTTTCACAAGTGCTGCTTTTCAGCCACTTGTCCCCTAACCTGTACTTATGACACCCATTCCTATGCCCCAAGTGCAAGACCTTGCACTTCTGCACATTGAATGCCACCCTGTTGTCTCCTGCCCACTTCCACAGTCTGCCCAGATCCTTTTGCCTTACAAACAATTCCAGCAAGAAAAAGGGTACAAAACAACAGAGGAAGCCCATGTAGCTTCACAAAGAAGCTTGGAAAGGTCCTGGAAACGAAACAAGGCAGATATTGGAAATGGAATGAAGAGGGCAGACAAAGATCACAGAACTGCAGCAACGGTGTCAGGAAGGCTATGAATGAACTCAAGCTAGTGAGCGATGCTGAGGGCAACAAAAAAGCCTTTTTCAGATATGGCCAAAGTAAAAGACAGAGGAGAGAAAGAGGTGTTCAGCTACTCAATGGAGATGGCAAAAGGGTAGCACAGGAATGAGAAAAGGAAGGAGTGCTCAGTTACAGCTTTGGGTGGGCAGCTGTCTGGGTAAAGGCGAAGTACAAATTGAAGAGGCAGGATGACAACTTGAGACTGATGGGCAAGTGCTGAAGGAACACCTCATTACTTTGAGTAAGTTCAGATCTCCTGGGCCCAATGAACTACATCCAAAAGCAGCAAGGAAGCTGGAAGAAGAATCCTCAAGACCACTGTCTGTTATCTTGGAGAAATCCCGGAGGACAGGGGAAGCGCCAGGTGGCGGAAGGAGGGCTAACGTTGTCTCCATCTTTCTCTTGGAGAAATCCCGGAGGACAGGGGAAGCGCCAGGTGGCGGAAGGAGGGCTAACGTTGTCTCCATCTTTCTCTTGGAGAAATCCCGGAGGACAGGGGAAGCGCCAGGTGGCGGAAGGAGGGCTAACGTTGTCTCCATCTTTCTCTTGGAGAAATCCCGGAGGACAGGGGAAGCGCCAGATGGCTGGAGGAGGGCTAACGTTGTCTCCATCTTTCTCTTGGAGAAATCCCGGAGGACAGGGGAAGCGCCAGATCGCTGGAGGAGGGCTTGTGTTGTCCCTAACTTCTTAAGACAGAAAAAAGGAGGGACCTGCGAACTACAGACTAGTCAGTTACCCAATCCATTCCTGGAAAACTCCTAAAGCAGATCATAAAGTGGTCAATCTACAAACAACTTGAAAACAATGCAGTGATTTTCACAAGGGGATTTGTCAAGAACATATCCTGCCTGTTGGTGGTGTAGCAATGTAAATAAATAATCTATTTTTATTAAATTAGGTAATCTTCTTGGCAGACTGTAGGAATGTTGTGGACATAAATATATCTTGATATCAGCAAAGTTTTTGACAAAATGCCCAATAATTATTAGTAAACCAGCTCAAAGAGGGCTACATGGAACAATGATCAGGTGGATCCACAGTTGGCTGCAGAATTGGACTTAAACAGTTCTTATCAGTGGCAGCTTCTCTAACCATGGGCAGGTAATGAATGGGGTACTATAGTCCCAAGCCCAGTGCTCTTCAACATTTCTAGTAATAATTTTAATGATGAGGAAGTGCAGAGTGTTATGATCATATGTGCAGATAATACAAAACTGGGCACTGGTTAGGTCTCATCTTGAGTTTTGCATCTAGTTCTGGGCACTCCTGTTCAGATAATTTGAAAAGCTTCAAAGGAGGGCAGCAAAGATGATCAGGTGACTGGAAACAAAGCCGTCTGAGGAAAAACTGAAAAAACTGGGCATGTTTAGCCTGGAGAAGAGAAGGTTGGAAGATATAAAAGCACTCTTCAAGTACGTGCAAAGCGGAGAGGAGGGCCAAGCTCTCTCCTTCATCAACCTAGGGTTCAGGACAGAGTGGAGCGTCCTGACAGAGCTGCACAACAAGGTAATCAATGTCCAAGAGAGGTGGTGGACCCCACATGCAACCAGGCCATCCCCTGCTATAGAGGCTTTAACTTGGAGTCCTGCTTGGATTGGGGGCCAGACCTGATGGCCTTGCGAGCCCATCCCAATTATACTGCTTAAGATCCTATGAATTCTTCCAAAAAGGCTCCTCTCACTGAGCCCAGCCTTCCCAGCACAGGGGGCTGCTGGGGGGGGGGGGTCTTGAAGTCACCTTGACGGGGACAGTTTCATTTTCACTTCCAATCCTGCAACAGGGGTTGGTGTTGTGCCTTTGCGAATTGCTGAGGCAGTCTGAGCAGCATCATATGTTTGGTCACTGTGCAGATGCCGCAGGAGATGGATCTTCTGATTGGATCTATTACGCGTGCAAAGTATAGCCTCCAAACAAAGAAGCATCTATTTTGGGAGTGACTTGCTTGTAAGCTTTCCACAGAATCTGATAGACCATTGCAGGAAACAAGATCATGAATGTGATATCCCTTTGGTCCCACGCAACGTGGCAGTCTCCTTCTCCTTCTCCATTGCCATCTCCACCATCTTCGTTTTTGTCCACCTTCACCATCGCCATCTCTACTGTGTTTACCTTCTTCAGCATCATCTTCTCCTTCGCCATCACCATTGACATCGCCACCATGCTCTCCTCCTCCTCCTCCTCCTTCCCCTCCTCCTTCCCTTCCTCCTCCTCCTCCTCCTCCTCCTCCTCCTCCTTCGCCATTTTATTCCTATACCAGTAGGCAGAGGCCTCTGAGCAGTGTGCACCATTGCATAAGATGCATCATACGCCATAAATAATAGTAAAAGCAAAATTTCACCAGGCCTCTAAACTCTATTTTTAAACAGCTTCAGCTTCTCATGCAGGTTCTTACAAGGAGGCCTGTTAAAAAAGCTGATACAACCCAACCTGCTCTGCTGTTTAAAATTATTAAACTCCTCTGCATAGAATGGAGCCTTAACCCCAGTTGGTGCCAGCTGGTCCTCAGTGGGGAACTTGTAGAATGGCCCTCATTCCACATTCAGGCATAGTCTGTCTCAGGGGCAGAGAAGAAGGGAGAGAGCAGTTCTTGGTCTTTCTTGAGTTCTCCACCAGAAGCCTCTGCAGGAAACAGCCCTGGTATTATCTTCTGTTTCCTGGTTATCACAAGGATTAAATGATTGCTCTGTTTAATCATAGAAACATAGAAACAGACCGAGTCAGAAGGGGCCTCCCGGGCCATCTAGTCTGACCTCCGGCACCAGCCGGCTCCGCTCATGACATGCCCACCATGTGCATGTCCAGCCTGTCTTTGAACACCCTCATCGATGGGGCCTCAACGACCTCCCGTGGAAGCCCATTCCACGCCCTCGGGGTCCTGACTGTCAGGAAGTGCTTCCTGGCATCCAAATTGAACCTTGGCTCCCTGAGCTTTGCTCCACTGGAGCGCGTCCTGCTTTCCTCTGCAGGGGAGAACAGGCCTCTCCCCATCTCCATGTGACACCCCCTCACATACCTGTATGTTGCCAAAATATCCCCTCTGAGTCTCCTCTTCTCCAGGCTGAAGAGACCCAGTTCCCTCAGTCTTGCCTCATACGGCATCCCCTGCAAACCAGCCACCATCCTTGTGGCCCTACGCTGCACTGACTCCAACCTGGCTATATCCTTTCTGTAATGAGGGGCCCAAAACTGAACACAATACTCCAGTTGCGGGCGCACCAGAGTCATGTAGAGTGGTAGTAATACCTCTCTTGATCTAGAAGCCACACTTCTGGCTATGCAACCAAGGGTGGCATTCACCCTCTTGATCACCGCATCACACTGTGACTCATGTTTAGCCTGTGGTCAACCAGCACCCCGAGGTCCCTTTCACAAGTGCTGCTCTCCAGCCACTTGTCCCCTAACCTGTACTTATGACAGCTATTCTTATGCCCCAAGTGCAAGACCTTGCACTTATCCACATTGAACACCATCCTGTTGTCTCCTGCCCACTTCCATAGTCTGTCCAGATCCTTTTGGATCAGGTGTATCTGCTCCTCAGTTATGGCCACTGCTCCAGTTTTAGCGTCGTCTGCGAATTTGATCAGCAGACTGTTCACCCCTTCTTCCATGTCGTTAATGAAAAGATTAAACAGGATCGGCCCCAGGACAGAGCCCTGGGGGACCCCGCTTGTCACTGGCCGCCATCCCGATGATTCCCCACTAATGGTTACCCTCTGCTTTCGGTCAGTCAGCCATGCCCTAATCCACCGGACAGTGCTTTGGTGTATCCCAAAACTCCTCAGTTTCTCCACCAGGATATCATGGGGCACTTTGTCAAAGGCCTTGCTGAAATCCAGGTATACCACATCCACTGCATCCCCTCCATCTAGCCATCTTGAAACCTTGTCATAGAATTCCACAAGGTTTGTCTGGCAGGACCTGTTTTTGCGGAAGCTGTGTTGTGTGGCTGTCAGCCTCCCTTCCCTATCTAGCATCACTAGATCTCTCTCTATTATGAGCCTTTCCATTGTTTTTCCTACAATGGATGTTAAGGCTAATCGGTCTATAATTCCCCATGTCCTTCCTACTACCCTTTTTGAAAATTGGGACCACCGATGCCACCCTCCAGTCCTCTGGAACTTCACCCGTTCTCCACGAGGCCTCAAAAAAAATCATTCTGTAGCAAACTTTCATGTAACTTTCATGTAGGGATAGGATGCAGTGAGATAGGGATAGGATGCAGTGAGATAGAGTGGAGCACAGATGGGGATTCGGTAGAGGCAGTCTGGGTGAAACTTAGGGGTTTTGACAGAGAAAGAGACCTGACAGTGGGGGTATGTTATCGCCCTCCAGGTCAACTTGAGACCCTGGATGATGTCCTGACAGGCCAGATTCTAAGGATATCTTGGGGGAGAGACACAGTAATTATGGGGGATTTCAATCTCCCGGATATTCCTTGGGAGACTCACTTGGCGGTGACAGCCAGGTCACGTCACTTCCTAGAAGCTCTAGAGGGTGGGTTTTCCACACAGAGGGTCCGAGAGGCGACGAGGGGGGGAAACATCCTGGACTTGGTCTTGACCAATAGGGAGGAGCTGATAGATGAAGTACAGATTAGGGGAGCTCTGGATGCGAGTGATCACTCCATCCTTTGCTTTGAGATCAGAGGACTGGGGTTGTGCAGCAGGGCAAGCACTAGAAGCTGGGACTTCAAGAGGGCCAACTTTGGCCAACTGAAGGCCAGATTGGGGAAAGTCTCCTGGGATAGGTTACTGGAAGGTAAGCGAGTAGAGGAGGGGTGGATGGCACTCAAAAGGGAGGTTTTGCAGGCGCAAGCCCTGACAGTACCTCTAGTCAGTAAGGTGGGGAGGCGGAGGAGAGTGCCGCCATGGATGCGAAAGGAGGTGGTTAGGGGGATTAGACGAAAGAGGAGCCTCCATAGGAAATGGGTACTGGGGGAAATAGACAAAAGGGTATACCGGGAGGAGGAGGCCCGTTGCAGAAGGATTCTTCGCAAGGCTAAGGCTGATTATGAGCTGAGACTTGCCAAGAATATCAAGAGCAACAAAAAGGGCTTCTTCCAGCATGTAAATAGGAAAAGGAAGGGGAGACAAGTGGTGGGACCACTAAATAAGGAGGAAGGAGATCCAGTGACTGACATGAGGGAACAGGCACAGATGCTAAATGAATATTTTGCCTCTGTGTTCTCCCCTAAGCAGGACGGGGGATATCCGTATAGGACATTGGATGAGGCTGGGGACTTAGGGGCAGAGATTAGAGTCACCCCCCTTGAAGTCGAGGGGCTCCTCAGGGCATTGGACATTACAAAGGCACCAGGCCCTGACGGGTTACACCCGAGAGTACTTAGAGAGTTGGCAGGGGTTCTCTCACGCCCGCTGGCCTCCATTTTTGAGGCCTCGTGGAGAACAGGTGAAGTTCCAGAGGACTAGAGGGTGGCATCGGTGGTCCCAATTTTCAAAAAGGGTAGTAGGAAGGACATGGGGAATTATAGACCGATTAGCCTTACGTCCATTGTAGGAAAAACAATGGAAAGGCTCATAATAGAGAGAGATCTAGTGATGCTAGATAGGGAAGGGAGGCTGACAGCCACACAACACGGCTTCCGCAGAAACAGGTCCTGCCAGACAAACCTTGTGGAATTCTATGACAAGGTTTCAAGATGGCTAGATGGAGGGGATGCAGTGGATGTGGTATACCTGGATTTCAGCAAGGCCTTTGACAAAGTGCCCCATGATATCCTGGTGGAGAAACTGAGGAGTTTTGGGATACACCAAAGCACTGTCCGGTGGATTAGGGCATGGTTGACTGACCGAAAGCAGAAGGTAACCATTAGCGGGGAATCGTCGGGATGGCAGCCAGTGACAAGCGGGGTCCCCCAGGGCTCTGTCCTGGGGCCGATCCTGTTTAATCTTTTCATTAACGACATGGAAGAAGGGGTGAACAGTCTGCTGATCAAATTCGCAGACGACACTAAAACTGGAGCAGTGGCCACAACTGAGGAGCAGATACACCAGATCCAAAAGGATCTGGACAGACTATGGAAGTGGGCAGGAGACAACAGGATGGCGTTCAATGTGGAGAAGTGCAAGGTCTTGCACTTGGGGCATAGGAATAGCTGTCATAAGTACAGGTTAGGGGACAAGTGGCTGGAGAGCAGCACTTGTGAAAGGGACCACGGGGTACTGGTTGACCGCAGGCTAAACATGAGTCAGCAGTGTGATGCGGTGGTCAAGAGGGCGAATGCCACCCTTGGCTGCATAGCCAGAAGTGTGGCTTCTAGATCAAGAGAGGTATTACTACCACTCTACATGACTCTGGTGCGCCCGCAACTGGAGTATTGTGTTCAGTTTTGGGCCCCTCATTACAGAAAGGATATAGCCAGGTTGGAGTCAGTGCAGCGTAGGGCCACAAGGATGGTGGCTGGTTTGCAGGGGATGGGGTATGAGGCGAGACTGAGGGAACTGGGTCTCTGCAGCCTGGAGAAGAGGAGACTCAGAGGGGATATGTTGGCAACTTAAAGGTATGTGAGGGGGTGTCACATGGAGATGGGGAGAGGCCTGTTCTCCCCTGCAGAGGAAGGCAGGACGCGCTCCAATGGAGCAAAGCTCAGGGAGCCAAGGTTCAATTTGGATGCCAGGAAGCACTTCCTGACAGTTAGGACCCCGAGGGCGTGGAATGGGCTTCCACGGGAGGTCATTGAGGCCCCATCGGTGAGGGTGTTCAAAGATAGGCTGGACATGCACATGGTGGGCATGTCATGAGCGGAGCCGGCTGGTGCCGGAGGTCAGACTAGATGGCCCAGGCGACCCCTTCTGACTCGCTCTGTTTCTATGTTTCTATGTTTCTAATTCTATTATTATACTAAATACAAATCAGATAAGGATAGAGTGGAAGGGTTAATCATGCCATTATGATTTGGAGATGAGGAAAGGGCTTTGCAAGCAAATATTTTCTCTGCCTTGTGTTGCCCTTTGATCAGATATCTGCAATCTGATCTGAGTGTTATTTTTGTAGAGCAGTGCATTATGGGATAGGTGATGTATGGCATTTCTGGGGTCTCCAACATGGTTCTGGCATGTACTAGGCTGGTGCAAATGTCCAGTAAGATGCTTCTGCTATTTTATCACTTCTAACCTTCTGCCCCATAGATCTAAGCCTAAACTTCTGGAAAAGCAGAGAATTCTGCCTTGAGATGGGCCATAAAAATGCTTCCATTCCTCAGTGGCAGCCAGCTTGCTGCACCACAAAGGGCCCATCATTCTTTCTCAGTAGGCTGATGGGCACTGCCATATGAGACATGTGAAGGTGGCTCACCCTAGTTTGAATGTACTGTTTTGAACTGGACTTTGCCCTTGGAATATGCTTGTATGGTTTTGCTCTGGGCTAAGTGTTTTGAGGTTGCATGTGTGTTCTGATTCTTAGCTATCTTGGGGGCCCTGTGAAGAGACAAGGAGAGGGGCAGTTTTATCAAGAAATACAACATGGGTTGCACAAACCCTTTGTGAGTTGACAGACATATGTTGAATGTGTGCTGTGGACACACTTGTAAAAGGATTTCAGGCTTTCAAGACTTCTCAGCTTGGAGAAAAGGAGACTCAGAGGAGACTTTATAGTGTCCTACAGATATGTGAAGGGATGTCAAATGACTTGTTCCCCCCTGCGGTGGAGGGAAGGATGTGATCCAATGGGGCAAAGTTAAAGGAACTAGCTTTTAGGTTGGATGTCAGGAGGTACTTCCTGATGGTCAGGAGGACCCCTGGAATATGGAGGGGGCTTACATGGGAGGTGGTGGAGGCCCCATCAGTGGAGGCATTCAAGGAAGGATTGGACAAGCACATGTTGGGGGTTACATGAGCAGAGCAGTATGGAGCTGGGGGTGGGGGTCAGACTAGATGGCCTAGGGGGATCCTTCTGACTTGCTATGTTTCTATGTGGAGCAGGTCTTTGTCATTTCTATCACTGGTCTTAAAACACCTGATCTCCAGAAGGCCAAGTGATAACACTGAAAGAAAAGAGTACCTTACCCAAGAGCTGTGGGCTGAGCACACTTTCCACCGTCTGAATTTCCAAAAGGAACCACTGAAGGGCAGTACTTTTTACCATTCCAGGTTTCCAATTACAAAGCCAACAAACTAAAAACCTTCAGGTACATGACTGAGCAGAGAGCCTGCCAGACCCCAGAACAGAAGCCTACAGGAAACACTTAAGGGGAGGGGTAGCCAGAGGTGCTGGTCCCTCAGCACAGCCGATGAGGGTCCCAGCATCCTATCGTTCCCTCTGCTACAGCCAATCAGGATGGCTGCTGAAAGCAGATGGTGGAAGGAAACAAAAAGCAGAGCCAAGGTGGCTTCTCGTGCTCTTGGGTCCTAAGGGATAAGACCCAAGGGATAAGTCTGCAAAACTACAGATAAGGACCCAAGCCACCAACATCAAAGCGACAGCTCATCCATTCCTTGCAAATGCTGCACTTGAAACCACAGTGATCTCTTCACAGAGAACAGATCAGCCTCCTCTCCATTTGCCACCAATTGTTCCTGCCAAGGGATTTCTGAAGATGGTCAATTGGAAAGAGGACAGCAGGAATCCAGCCCTCTCCCACTGGTGGCTCCATCTCCCACTCCCCAAGTACTGATCTGCTTCTTCAGTGGTTTGAAGCCTTTGCCACCCCGTGCTAAGCCCTCAATCTCACTGTCTTCCAAGTGAACCTTCCAAACAGGACATCTTCACACAACACATGATGCACTTGTGGAATTCCTCAACCCTGGAATGGGTACAAGGACCAGTTGCCGAGGTAGGTTTATAAGAAGACAGGGCTGGACAATTCATAAAAGAAGAGCAGTACACTCATTTCTGGCTCAAGCTGATTTCCAGGGTCAGTGACAAGATGTGTCAGGATGGGGCACCTGTGAGTATTTTGCATCTTTGTATAATTTTTATAGAATTCCTGCCTTCCTCCTAACACTCTCCAGTTGTGTTGGATTACAATTCCCATCATTTTTGGCCACCCAAGCTCAATGCCACACTGTTGCCGTCCTCTGAACCCTTTTCGGCTGGTCTGCATCTGTCTTGAAAGGTGGTGCTCAGAAGTGGAACACGGTATTCCAGACGGGGCCTAAATAGTGCTGAATAGGGGGGAATCAGGACCTCATTTGGAAGTGATATTTATTTATATTTATATTGCGATTTATGTCCTGCCGTTTCCTACAAGGGCTCAAGGCAGCTTACATCATCTCTCCTCCATCTTATCCCCACAGCAACAACCCTGTGAGGTAGGCTGGGCTAAGAGTCTGTGACTGGCCCAGAGTCACCCAGCTGGCTCCATAGCTGAGCAGGGACTCGAACCCGGATCGCCTGAGTCCCAATCCCTCGCTCTACCCACTGCACCGCAGTGGCTCTCAGTATCACCACACTGATATTCCAAAATAGCATTTGCCATTTTGCAGCCACATCTGTTGCTCATTCTCAGCTTGTGATCTCAGCTTGTGATCTGTGTAGTCCTCCCCTAGACCACAACTCACAGGATGTGGCAAGATGTAGCTCTTGCAGGAAGGGTCTTGGATGCAAAGTCTTATCAAGTCAAGGATGCATTGAACACCTATCAGCAGGAGCACCATGGCCCAGAGCAGCCTCTGGCTCCTGGGACATGCTTGAAACCCTCTTGCCACATTACAGTGTACATGTGAGAAGGTGCAGGAAAGATGGTAGGTCCCTCTCTTTCATCCTGGCATTGCGTTGCACCCTGATTTCTGTTGGCACTTGCCAAATTGCATCACTGGATGAGGGAGCAAATCCATTGAAAACCATTATGGCTCTCCATTGCAGGCTGTGCTCCCAGCACTTATCTTGAACATGCACCAAGGGATGCTGGGGAAGGTCCTGTGGACCTGGGACTTCAGCTTCACAAAGGCTCGGAGGAAGACCCTGCAAAAATCAAGATGGTCCCAACCATTTGGGGGCAATTCATGGTCAGCTTCATATCTAAAGTCTTTCCTGAATTCCAGGAACCCAAATGAGCAACCACCACAATAAAGAGCGACTCCCCAAAGGGTTTCTGGCATCTGGGCAGTGCAGCATGGGTCTCAGAGGGAAGACCATCCAAATGGGATGGATGCATCTGTAGGATGTAGGGTTTGCAGGTGGAACAGCTCATTTCTTCCAGGGATGCCTCCTTCCCCAGCCATGCGCTGCTCAGTTCAGGCGCCAATCCCTCCCACTGATCCATGTGGGGTGCAAAACCTTGTCCCAAGCCTAAGAAGCCAAGTGGCAGAACTTGAGGATGCAAAGAAAATCCAGTTGGTCATCGCAGAAGCAGGATGGAGCGTGAATCGAAAATTGCTCTCCTAAATTGCAATGACAACCCATTGCTCTGGGCTTTGGGGGTGTGTTTTTTTTAAACCCATTATCTCACCTGGAATTATCAAAAGGACAGCAATTCAAAATGACAGTGAAATAGCAGCAATCCCCATGGATTTCCCAAGCACAAGTTCAAATCAAAAATGCTAAAGAAAACATACTTCATAGAAATAACCCCCGTCTTCAGTTGCACCTGATGCATGGTCTCCTGGTTCTCCCCTTCCTTCTCACAGGGTCTGGTCTTTCTGGACTGGACTGGTCCAAGTTGGCTTCTTTTTTCTCTTTCCAAGAAACAAAGAAACAAACTGATGCTTTTTGTAACTGCTCTTTCGGCTCTCACCTCCACTCTCCCAGGGAATCGAGAGCTGCCCTTTCACAAGGCCAAAGGAATGGCAAAGGGATGATTAAAGGCAGGGAGACCTCGCTGTTGGTGGGAGCCTCCTGACTGACAGCTGTTCCTATAGGAAGGGAGAAGACTTCCATGTGATGGAGCAATCAGAGGTTGGTGTTCTTCCGCCATAAGGTTCCATGGTGGAGGTGGGGGGGCAAGGGTAGGAGAGAGAGGCTTCTGGGCTTGGCTTCTGGGGAAGGACACCACAGATGGGGCTGATGTTTATGTTTGGATTTAATGCTTGGGCTGGACAGGATCTTTTTGGGGTTTTAATGCTGGTCAGAGACAAGGGGGTCCTGTCTTGGCATCATTCCAGGGCAGCTGTGGAAGGAGCAAAGGAGAGCTACCTGGTTGATTGAGTTCACATCGAGAAAGCGGAAATGAGAAAGAAATGTCTTTCTGCATCTACTTGAAACAGACTTCCATCCTGGGTACAGGTGAAGAGTGGAGGTTTGTTTCTTTGGTAGATCTCGGGGTGATTGCCATGGGCCAGCATAATTTCTGGCTCCTGGGGCAGCCAGGTATGAGGTTCTGCTCCAAGAATGAGGCTCGCATGCCATCCTAAGACTCACCAAGGAATCCTGACCTAGTGCTTTACATCTGCGTGTGTGTCTCTCTCTCTTGCACCAAGTTACATGTACAAAATGAAGCAGGGCTGCTTTGCTGTTTGTTCCTGCTTTGCTTCCTCCTTTGGGAATTCTGAGATGTGTTGAGATATGGCCAGACCATGCATGAGGCTTCCCACTCAGGGGCAAGAGTTTCCCAATTACAAATATGACTGGCAAGACAAACATCTCTCTGTTATTGGGGGTCTTGACTCCAGACCTTCAAGGGATATTGCTTCCATCATGGACATCCGCAAGATCCTACAGGTGATCTGGGGATAGACACGGGGCATCTGCAGAACTTAGAAAGAAGGAAGTCTGAGAACTGCTTCATCCATGCCACTTTGCCTCCACTTTGGGTGGATAAGCTAGGGAGCACCCAGCTTGAACTCACTAGATATGAGCCAGGAATCTGAGTGTGCTATTTCACACTTTGGTTAAGTAAGCATATTTATCTGATTGGAAGAACTAAGGTCTCCAAGTTCACAAGTGAAGCGGCTCCAACCAGACTCCGTGTTGCTTTTGCTGCAATCAACACACACAAGTTTAACCTGGTGGTTTTGTTGTCAGAGGCCATCAAGTCCTCTTTGACTGATGGTGAGTCTAGGAAGAAAAGGTCCACCCAAGGATTCTGCTCTTCACAGCCACTCAGCTCCTGTTAATTGCAGGCTGGGCTTCGTTTATGGAAGCTATCTCCTCTTTGGTCTTCCTTTGCTTCTTCTGCCTTTGACTTTCCTTAGCTTGATCGTCTTCTCCAGGGAGTCTTGTCTTCTCATGATGTGCCCAAAGTCGGACAGCTTCATAGATACAGAGAAACAGAGAGAGTCAGAAGGGCCATCTAGTCTGCCCCCGGCTCCGCTCACGACATGCCCACCATGTGCACGTCCAGCCTGTCCTTGAACACCCTCACCGATGGGGCCTCAACAACCTCCCGTGGAAGCCCATTCCACGCCCTCGGGGTCCTAACTGTCAGGAAGTGCTTCCTGGCATCCCAATGGGACCTCTGTTGTGCCATATTTGCTTCTAGGAAAAGCTCTGGCTTGATCTGACCTAGTTTCCACTGGTTCATATTTATATCAGTCTGGGATATTCATACAGAGCTCTCCTCCAGCACCATATTTCACAAGCATTCAAATACTTTCTGTCATCCTACCTCACTGTCCAGCATCCCCCCTAGTTCCCCCTGCCCCATTTTGATTTTTCTATACCATCTGGGCCACTGGCGGATCATGGAAAAGGAGAATCAAACACATGGCAGCACTACTTCTCTTAGAAGACTGATTTTTCAAAGTTCATTTCATTTTGCATTGTATTGAACAGAGACTTTTACACAAAATCCGACCAGCAAAATGCAAAAGCATCCCCATCTGCTATTTGGAAACAGTTAATATAGATCAACAACCACATTGCGGTGCATTCTATGGACAGACAAAGTCCATAGGAGTGGAACTACCTGTTGCAAAACTGGGCTTGTCCCTCCAGGTAAGGATGGTTTAAGAGTTTCAGTTAAAGGTCCTGCCCAGTCCTGGTTGGACATGCCAAGGATCAGACCTTGAATTCTGCATCCTCAGAGTCTGCCCTGCCATGGCCTGTGGCCCCTTCTCCCCCCCCCCCACCCCGCCCATCTAACCAACCCAGATCCTCCATCCTCACCTCCTTTGAGACCTGAAGTTCCATCTGGAGTAAATGAGGAAGGAGAATGGAGATGCCTTGGAGGTGTATCCTCAGGGTGAAGTTGCAGCCAGCTGTATCTGCTGGATGGATGTATTCTGGGTACCACCATCTCAGACTCAAACAGGACTCCCAAATTCAAGGCAAGAGTCCCAGCAGATCTTCTTCAGCCAGTCATTCCTGTAAGGAGTGATCAACTTTCACAGAAGCAAGGAAGATGGCTAGAAACAATGAGTGACTGAATCAAAGAAACAAAGCCTTGATCAGGAAAGGCACGACCAGAGTGCAAAGATGCATCATCCCCCATTCCACCCCAACGAGCCCCTTCCAGCTTTGTGGGGGATGATCCCCTGTGAGCACACCTGGCAAGCACACTGATTCTACTCAGGTGAAGGGATCTAAAACCACTTGGGAAACCACTTTGCTCTTTCCAGCAAAGGTCACTTCATAGGGTGGCTAAGGTAGTGCCTATTCTGAAACCAAACCTGAAGAGTGATTAAAGTGGAGATGGAAGGACTCCCTGGAGAAGCGCCTAATGCTGGGAACAATTGATGGCAAAAGAAGAAGGGGACGGCAGAGGATGAGGTGGCTGGATGGAGTCACTGAAGCAGTGGGTGTGGGCTTGAGTGGACTCCGGGAGATGGTGGAGGACAGGAAGGCCTGGAGAATGTTGTCCATGGGGTTGCGATGGGTCAGATGCGACTTCATGACTCGCAACAGCAACAGATGATCTTTGTTCAACAGTGCCTAGATGTGTCCAGCAACTTTGTGGTTAAGCCCTTCGGTAACCAATTCAGCATTAGCCATTGACCTATTCTTGCCATTTTCTGCCGGATGTGGACCACTGCTGGGACCACTTCCCCCTTTCCAAGCCAAGGACATTGCTAACAAGCATCAGCCCCAGTCTGGTCTTCCTCAGAATGGAGCAGATTAGATTTGCACAGGTCATGGGGCAAAACTGACAATCTGAAGAGTGGAGTGATGCATCCTCTTTTCCTGCCTCCAGAGAAGCTCTTGGATATTTCTCTAGCCTTAAATTGGGCAGAGAAGGGGCCTTCCTGATGAGACCCCCAGGGAGTCAGTAAAAAGAAAGCCAAGTGATCGTGCAGCTAAAATAGGTAATGGCTCAATGACCCTTCTGTGTTTGGCTGCAGTTGTGTTTGATCTCTTGCCACCTGTACATCTCCTTTTTCTGGGGATGTAAAGAGAACACTTTTTCTGTGCTTCCCTGATTCAGAGGGGACAGATCTGGATGATGCTGATGATTGCACTGGTCTTGCTGCTTCTAGGGCCCCTGACACATTTCACCCAGATGATGCTGAAGTCCAAATCCTTTGTGAGCCAGCCGTTTTCAGAGCAAACAGACTATTACAGGCCAGGAAACCTTATTGTTGGTGGGAAATGGCCACTTGTCAGTGGCTGCTATACTGAGGGAGTGGACTTCCATTAAAAAAAACCAGTTCAGCATTGAAGCTAGTAGAGTGTAAGCTTCCCACACGTGGGATCTGTGCTGAATGTTTACCTGCATTGCTCTCAGATTAGATGTTTGTCTCCAGGAAGATGTAGCAGCATTGCTGCTCATGTAAAACAAACAGACGGACAAACACAAACAAAATCCTAGTTTCATATTTCAGTGGCAGTGTCTTGTCATAAATAGCCTGAATTAATAATGAGTTAATTCTGAAGGTTCTTCAAAAGTCTTGCAGTGCAGGTAGAGCTAACTACTTATTAGTCTGTATGTGGACTATCTGTGATGGAGAAATGTCTCCCTCTCTGTGCTCCCTGTTTTTCAAAGTGCATCAGGGTAAGTCTTTCCAGCTGAAGACTTTAAAGCTTCCATACAGCCTGAAGTGCCTGATCCTGCCCGATTTTGGAAGCTAAGTGGGTTCCGATCTGGTTGAAATCTGGATGGGGGACTTCAATGTTGTGAACTGCCCAGAGAACTTCAGCTACAAGCAGTAAAGAAATGAAATGTAATGCTAATATTAATAACAGTGACCAATTGTGCTAAACCAGACCAGTGCTGCAGTGGAAGAAGCCTTCAGGTCTGTTGGGCTTGGTGCTCAGCTGTGAATTCCAAACCATCCCCTCCTGCACTTCTGAATCAGAATCTAAGTCAATACGGCATGTCCCTGCAGCATTCTCTGTGACCAGAAGTGACCGCAAGCAGTGGATCAGCAAGGACATGGAAGCACATGACCCTAATATCTCAGAAGCTTTGACATGGTTATGTGTTATTTGTGAATGGATGGGAAGAGATCAAAGGCTCTTCGTCACAGTGAACCTTGATGGAGCTGTGGATAGGAAGAGGTTCTGGGTTATTTTGTTCGGTCACCGTGGCCTTACGTGAAGGACACCTGGAAACATTAGCATTCTGAAAGGTGGGACACAAACAGATAATAAGCTACTGTGTTATAACAATTAAATCTGCGATCTGCTGAAGTTCTTCAACGGATCCTACAGAATGCAGGGTCTGTGTCTCTGTGCTGATAGGACATGCTGGATTTCTCTGCACATCCTTCATGCCATTTGTGGCGTCAGTGTCTGGAATGATCTGACCTTCTTTAAAGGGGATTGAACCTTTAAGGTGGAATCCTTTGTGTTCAGATTCTCCCATACCTCCCATTGTCACCCTCCCCATTGCAGGATTGCTGTCCACAACTGCCAACTCTTCATGGCCTTGGAGTTTGCCATCCCTGAGCTCACACAGTCTGACTCTCCTGCCTAACACAATGCTCGGCTTCAGCCTCTGTGAACACAGCGACATCGTCCTTGCATGCAAACAGCCTTTCTCTGCTCTCCACTCCGGGGTGAGTGGTTCCCAATTATACATGTCGCAGGCAAGATAAACTCATCTCTGTTACTGGGGGTCTGGATTCCCCATCCTCAGGCGAGATTGCATCCGTCCTGGGCATCTCGAGAACCCCACATGCAAATGGGCTACTCTGGATGGAGCCGGAGGATCTGCAAAGCTCCAAGATACCAAGAAAGAAACGCCAGATCCTGAAAAGAGATTTGTCCATGCAATGCAGGTATAGCCTCAGTTCTGGACACCACAGGAGTCCTCCTCAGCTGATGAACTTGCAGCTCCAACCAGGTTCAGCCATGGATGTTGCCAGAATTCTCTGGAGGTGATTACCTACCTGAATTCTCTGAATTCTACCCACCAGGAATTGGCCTGGTTTGGGTATGGATTCGGAAGATGCATCAGAGATTCTTGTGAGAACTTAAAAACTCATAAACAAAGAAGTGGCTCTAAGATACTGTTTACCCTTGCAGCGTTCCTCTAGGATGGGTGGAAGCAACAGAATAACACAATCACAGAATATGTTTCCTTTTTTAGTATCAATGGCTGCTTTCTTCGCAGTTGCTCTTTATCAGAATTAGTATGCATAAAAGTTTATCATTTTTATGACATACTTTAAACATAAATCCATAAAAGCGGTTACACATTGAATTCCTAACATGTCAAATGTGGAAAGTTGCGTTAAATCCCCAGAGTTTCGCCTGGCACTGGCACTTTATTCTTTTCAGTGCCAAGCTAAAACCTTTTTTATTTCTCCAATATTTTAAGTTTGTCATTTTAATATGGGTTTTATTGCTAGAAATCAATTAGGATGCTGCATTCTATTTTGTTTTATTCTGCTTTACTGTCAAACCATCCTGAGACCTCAGTAGCGGATGGTATTAAAAAGTTTAAATAAATAAATCCATCACCCATTATGCAATTGAAGGCAGCCTTTATTTTTCCATTGTTGTAACATTAGACTTTTGACTGTCAAAGGGCCACAGAATCCGTTTTTGTTGACCAACACATTTAATCATGAATATTAAATATGCATATTAAAGAATTTTTCATCCAAAGATGTATTGAAATTATTGCTTCATCCTGAAAGGAAGCTGCCACTGGGCATTGCCAAAACACATGGAGATGAGAAGGGTTTGCTGAGATCCCTGATCCCCTCCCCAACAGGTAATAGGTGCATTGACTGAGAAAAATCAGCTTTTCCAGCCCACTGTTCTATTTATTTTTGGGTCCATGCACCATATTGATTCACAGAGAATAAAAATGTGTGCTTAAGAGCTGTAGTCCATCCTTAGCTGTTTAGCCTCA
The DNA here is from genome assembly GCA_023646645.1 of Varanus salvator macromaculatus. NCBI lineage: Eukaryota > Metazoa > Chordata > Lepidosauria > Squamata > Varanidae > Varanus > Varanus salvator. The sequence continues at coordinate 8,212,385 of JAIXND010000802.1, read as the reverse complement.
GTCAGTTCTTCCTACAACACAGGTACCCCGAAGTTGAAAGGAAACAGGACCATAGTTGGGTTCCATATGAAATGGGCCAATTGCAAAAGCATACACACACCTCTAAGGGGACTTCTTGGTTTCGTGCTTTTGTTCCATAAGAAGGAAAAAAAACACCTAAAAGAAGCAGGATCCCCATGTGGTCAGTTGGTTGTCAACTCTAAGCAGAGCACCTTCCTCCAAAGACTTTGGACCTCTCTTGCAGGGTTCATCTTAACTTCTCATTTCCATATAAGTTCCAACTCCCTGCCTTCCAGTGCAGACAGAAAGGGTAAAATGTGGGCACTTTAGCTCACTTACTTTTTAAAAAATTGCCCTTCTGTTTTGTACCTGTGTATGGAACAAAATGGAACCATTTTCAGCTAATTATCTCTGGGGAACAGTTCTAAAAGCAGAAAACTACACTGATGCTTAAATGGAGTCAATTTTCTAGGAAATGAACAATCTAATGGCAGAACTTTTGCCATTTGCTTCATAGCCTGGCTGACAACAGCCGTGTCTTTTGTGGTGGCCACTCCCCTGGGGGAGGTGTGACCGTGAATGTCTGTGAGTGCATGTGTAGGGTGGGGAGAGTCTTCAGATCTCACAGAGCTTCACTTTGTTCTTGGGAAGAATGATGCCTTCCTTTTGGAAGCTGATGTCCTTAAAAACACCTTAAGAGAAAGGTAGAAAAGCTGGACTGGATCAGACCCAAGGTCCATCCAGTCCAGCACTGTGTACACAGGGTGACAACAGTTGCTCACAGGAATGCTAAGGCTGACTGGCTGCAGGACCTTCACCTGCCCAAGCTCCTCCTCAGCTGGTTTGTGCAGGCTTGCTACCTCCGCTGAAGGTGGTAAACACATGGCCCACAAGGCTAGTAGCGACAGACTATCTCTACTTCCACAAGCCTTTCCAATAATCCCTTTGTGTTTAAAATAACAGGAAATACTGCACTGTGATAGTAACCAGAAATAGCTTTCTTCAGCTTGGATACACTTTGCTCCACCATGTTCAGGGGATTTCAGTAATTTCCTTCCTTCTTCCCAGTGAATCCCACTGAAAGTCCTTTGCAGGTAGTCTTGGTCCAGCTGTCCCTGCATTTCCACTGGAACTGGGTTGGGCGGCTTGTTCAGAATGATGACTATGATAAACTCTTCCTTCAGATTCTGGCACCTCTGCTTCACCAGAAGGACATTTGTGTGACCTTCACTGGAAGGTTCAGGTCAATGGATCCAACATGTGTCCTTCAAGTAAAAACAGGATCTATGCTTGGTTGGAGCTACAAGTAATTGTGTTCATTGCTAACAACACTGCACTGCAACAATTAGTATTGTGCTCGACATTACGTAACACAAATGCCAACATTCCATTGAGGAAGGTTTGGATCCTGACATCCTATTTGGAAACATTTGCAACAAGATCCTGCAAGAACACGTGGATTTCAGCACCTTGCATGGTACCTTGCAGTTCAAAGTACACTGTACGGATGTGGCAGAATTCAAGCTGTTTTTTTCCCTAGCTTTGGATCGATTCCAACCTTGAGGGGATGTCTTTCTCCAGCAGTGGTGGAAAAATGCCTTTCGCTGTCACTTTTGGAAACCAGGAAAACCTCTTCCTCTTCTTTGAGTGGAGAGGAGCAAGGGCACTGCCGCCAGATTTTGTATTAAAGACACGCAAAAGCACATCTTTTTATCCGAGGATGTATTTGGACTTTCCCAACATTGTCCTGGGCTGGGAGGGTTCTGTTCCCTGTTGCTCAAACACTGCATGGTCCTCCCTGACCTCCTGCTGCTGTTCCCTAGTGTGCCCTTTCTGGCTGGCCAATGCCCTTTTCCCTTCCCCATTTCCTCCCGTTCCTGCCACCCACTCTGCTCTCCACAGGCCTCTCAGGGTGGGGGCTTCCTGCCCCCTCTTCATCCTGCCCCCTACCCAGAGGCCAGAAGCCTTGGTGCGATGCCTGTCCCAGCACAACTCCTCCTCCTCATCTTCCCCATCCATCATGGCTCCCACGGAGGGTTTCCCCTGGAAGGGCTGGGTCCAGGCCACACTTCCAGGCACTCCTGGCCTTCCGCTGGATCCCCTCCATCCTGTTAGGAGCTATGGCAACTTTGCAGCATTCCTGCCTCCTGGCCGGTGGGCCTGTGCACCAGCCGGGGCCACACGAGGGGTGGCACCAGCCCATCCCTCTGTGGCACCTCACTCTGCAGTCAGCTCTGTGTGACCCCAAGAGGCAGCCCTGGGCTGCTTGTGCTGCCTCATGCTCAGAGGGCGTGGAGGAGCCCGGTCCCCCTTGGCCTGGCCACTGGGCTCTGCAGAGCACCCTGTTGCAAGCCATCGCTTGCCTTCCACCCCTGGGCTTGCAAGGGTGGTCTCTCACTGTGACTAGCAGGGTGCTGCACTGTCCCTGAGCACTCTGCCTGCCTGGCAGACCCATCCTGCCCCCACGTCCTCAAGGGGCATGTGAGGAGGTGACATGGGGGAGGAGCACCTCAGGGCCCAGGGCACCCTGAGGGACATGGGTGCAGGGGACTTTGCGGGGCTTGGGGGGTGAGTTCCTGGCCCAGGAGAGACAGCTCTGCCACGCTATTTGTAGGGGTCAAGCAGGGAGCCTCCTGGGTCTCATGGTCTTCTGGAAGAAAGAGGAAGCAATGTCATGTGGGGAGGCCGGCTCTTGCTTCTGCTGCCTGGGAATCTTGTAATCTCACCAGGAAATGATGTGTCTCCCCGGCAGACAGCTGGGACGCAAGCACAGAAGAGCAGGTGACATTTGTGCTCTCTGGTGGCAGAAGTGTCCATAATCCCACTGGGCGATGGCGCCTGCTCCATAGCATCCCTTGGATGGCACATTCCAGTTGCCAGGAAATTTTCTCCTTATCCCAGGGGGCATTTGAAGGCACGTGCGTGGAGCTTGCTCTGTGCCGCTGTCCCCAGAGCTGAGCTCTGCGAAGGCAGGAGTAGGGCTGCCCCCCCACACTCCACCGCTAGACTGGGCACCAGAAGGGGCGTGCAGCAAACTCCCGCACACCTACTGCCCACAGGGAGCCCCAGGCGCTGCTTCAGTGTCACCTTCTGTAGGTGGATGTCCAGGGTGCATCTCAGCACAGCTCTGCCTCATGACGCCCTTCCTTCAACAGGTGGGATTCCTGCCATGCTCCTTTTGGGTTTTCCCTGCTCGTTGCCTCCTCCCTCTGGAATTACTATGGCAGAATGCTGTTTTAGGGCAAAAGGGGGTCTTTCCAGTGGACACCAAAGTGCCAATTCTCCCATCATGCCCCACAGGAAGCCACAGCTCAGTCCGGTAGACCAGCTTGGTGAGAGGGCACGGCTTCCTTCCTGAGACTGGCCGAGTCCTCCATTCTGCCTTCCTTGGGGGTCGCCCTATGAGTGGCTCCCCAGCCAGACCCGTCTCTTCCTCCAGGGGAGCATCCTGGGCGACATGTCTGTTCTCGGTAGCCTGCGGGCCCTCCAAGGTTGATGGCCGTGCTGCACCAGAGCTCTCTCCTTCTGTGGATGGAGGCCCTTCCCCAAGCTGCCCCAGGGCAGGCAGGTCTTCTCCAGCAGCAGCAGCAGCCTTTGCCATGGGGCTGTCCTCCACCATGGCACTTGTCCCTTCCGCGAGTAGCGGGGTCTCAGGAACAGCAGGCTTTCCCAGTGGTGCTTCGGTGCTCCTAGAAGCCACACTCTCACGCTGGGCATCCCGTGAGCTTACACCTGCAGGAGCTGTGGCCTCCGTGCCCTGTGCAATCTCTCTGGCTTCCTCTTGTATCTTGCTGGCTCCCTTGGCAGCTTGTGGACTCCCACTAGCCTGGGGCACTTCTTCAGCCGCCTGTGGACTTCCTGTACAAATGCTCACTTCCTCGGTGCCTTGCGGCCTCCTACAGGTGACTTTTGCTTCTCCTGTACCTTGTGGGCTTCTTAGTCCAGCGGTACTCTCTTCCTCCACAGCCTGTAGGCATGCAGAAGCAAAGTCCCCTGGGCCCCTGAATCCCACCCTACCCATGTCTTCTGCAGCTTGTGACCCATGACTGGCGATGCTTGTTTCCTCTGTGGCTTCTGTTTCCTTGTGGGGCATTGCACCTGGCTTTTCCTTGCTTCCCTGCAGGTCCATCTGCTTTGGGCTCCTCCTTAAAGGAATTTCATCGACTGCTGGCTGGTCCACCACAGCTAAGCCCTTTCCCAGGTCATCCTGGTGCTTCTGTGGGATATTCATCCCCACTGTCTCCAGCTCTTGCTTCTCCAAGACAGGCAGAAAGGTGCTTCTGGGTTTCACTTCACTGAGGCGAGGGGCAGGCTGAGGCAGAGGGTCACTGACCACGAGCCGGAACTTAAGGTCTTCCGACTTTCTCCAGAGGTGGGACTCCAGGCTGCCTATCCGGGGAATGTTGAAAAAATCTCTGGCTGGGGAAGGAGCAAGGGGAGCTTCTGGGGAGCCTTCTGCTTGGATCCCAGCTTCCAGAAGTGGCCTGGGTCCTCCTCCTGCCCCGCCTTCCTCTGGCCCAGGTGTGACAATTTCCTCATCCTCTCCTTTTTCAAGCCCTGCCTCTTCTTGACAGGGTGGCTGTTTTCCTACTGCCAGCGTGCCAGGCAAGGAGGGACTTAGGGGGACACAGATTCTCCTCGGGAGGCCCCACAGCTGGTGGGGGACTATCCTTCTCACAATGCTCTCTAGGCCCTTCTGGGAGAGCCTGGGAAGGTAAGTTGGCTCTCTCAGCTGGACTCCTCTTTCCTGACCTGCATCCCATGGAAGGCGGGGTGGCCCCGGTGCAAAGGCTTGAAGAGACCTTTGTATGGTGGCAGCCAGGTCCCATTGATGCCGCAGTCTCTTCACAAGAATGTGTTGCTCTAGCACCTCCCATTCCTTGTCCTTCAGGAAAGAGCTCCCCAACTCCTGGAAAACGACGCTCTGCCGGCTGCTCAGGGTGGAGTCAGAGACTGCAGAGGACCTTCTGGACCGTGGCTTAGGAGAGTCGCCGGGCATACCCAAAGCAAAGCTCAAACACTTTAGCATAAGATTCAGTTCCAATGTATGCACGTTTTCTGGTGGCAGAAAAGGCAGGCAATCGACTCTCTTCTGGGGACTTTTCTGGCCGGCATGGAGCAAAATGGGCAGGTGCCCCCTTCCCAAGGCACTGGCTTTTTCCTGGGACTGCCTCACCAGCCTGGGGTCCGCCCCTCGGTGTATCTCCAGGAGCTTCCCGTGGAGGTGCTTTTGCATGGCACTCCTCTGCTCAAAAGCGAAAGCCTTCCACCTCTGGGCTGGTTGCTCCCGCCTCCTCTCAATACCTGCATATCCTTGCCTGGGAGAGGGCGGAGTCCTCAGCCCGGAGGCTGCTGGGAGGAAGGTCTTCAAGGAACAGAGGGCCTGCTGAGGCAAGCGCCACCGCTGCTGCCACTGCAGCCTCTGAATGTGGTCCTCTAGGCAGTTCTGACTGAGCGGGGAAAGGAAGGACAGCTCCTGCTCTGGAGTGCGGATGCTGAGCACTAGGTCTTGGTGACCAGGTGGAGAAGGAGCCTGGTGCCAGAAGCGCTCCAGAGACCTCTGGACAAGGGGCGGGGTGCCCCACAGGTGCTGGATGCACTTCTTCCTCACATGCCATTCCAGGGCTTCTCTGACCACTCCCTGAAGGAAAGGGGTCTGCACCTCTGAGAACTCCCGGCCGGCCGGTCTGTGCTCTGCCACCTGGGGGGATGCCCTGGGCACCATTCCAGCGACTGCCTCCACATACCCCATGCCCAGCCCCCACAGGGAAGCCAAATGATTGCGCCGGATGGACAGCCCAATCTGACCTGCAGCTTCTGCAGGCACAACAAACAGGGAAATGCCACGGGGCTCCATGATCCCACAGCCCGGAAGAATCACCTTGGGCAGGGGCCATCCTAAGCAGGGATGGGCCAGCTGCCCAGAGGCCATGGCAGCCGCAGGGAGCGCCCCGGTCCGGACCTCAATACACATCTTGGCTATGTGGAGCTGCAACGTCCAGAAGTGCCTGAGGCTCAGAGTGCCGGCTGTCCCTCTCCTTCTGGCTACCAGCTGCTCTTCGAGCACAGCTCTCAATGGTCTAGATGCAGGGGGGCTGCCCAAGCTGAGCTTTCTGGGAAGGCACCCCGAAGGCCAGTCAAGAGGAGTGATGCTTGGTGCTTCTGGCACATGAACACCAGTGCCACCTCCTGGGGACAGCAGCATGAGGGACTGCAGCACCCGCCTCGGCAGCCCCCAGTGCCGCTGGACATTCATCTTCCGGATATGGAACTCTAAGCAGCTGCAGGTGCTCTGTGGAAGGAAGGGCAGCTTCTCTCGAATGATGTGGATGCATGTCGTGCTTGTTGTGGGGATGGGCACCTGGGGGCGCCCTTGTACAAAGGCCATCAGTGATTTCTGGACAAAGCCTGGGAGGCCCCAAGCGTGGTGGATCATCTTCTTTGTGACGTGAGCTTCTAGGAGCCCTCTTTGCTGCTCTGGGAGGAACACGGCTTGTGCCTCAGAGAACTCACCGGTAGACCTTCCAAGTCCTGGAGATTCCAAGAATGGCTTGGGCTCCATCCCACTAAAAGCCCCCATGTAATGCCTCTCCAGGCCCCAGAGGGATGCCAGGTAACGGCTGCAAATGGCCACTTCTACCCGCCCAACTTCCCCTGCATGGAAATAAAATGAGGAGGAGGTCCGGGGCTGGTGCAGCATAAAGCCAGGGGGGATCACCTTGGGGAGCTCCAGCCTTGCGGGGAGGCGCACACATGACCTAGAGAGGTGGGCAACATCTGGAATTACGTCCAGCTGAAGCTCCAAGTACTTCTTGGCCAAGTGGAGCCGTATCTTGTCCAACCTGCGGCCCAGCACAGAGAAGATGTGAGAATGTTGTGGGGTGGCAGCCATGAATTCAGTCCCTTTCCTGTGGGCTCCTAGTTCTGGGCCCCTCAAACTGGGACTGGGAGGCTCTAAAACCACCCCATGGCCTAAGCAGATGGGTAGGCTTGGCCTCAAGCCCAGTCTTCTCCTGCCTGAGAAATCCGCCCCAGATTCGGGGCAAAGAAACTGGGTAGCCTGCAGAAGCCTCTGCAGCTGCACCTTCTGGATGTGGAATTCCAGGTGGCTGCGGGTCCCTCGCAGGAGGAAGGCTGGCTCCTGCCTCAAGATGTGAATGCGGGTTCCAGTCTTCTGGGGGCTGGGTTCGGGGGGAGGCCTTTGCAGGAAGCCATTCAGAGAGCTCTGAATGAGAGCTGGGAGGCCCCATTCGTGCCCCAGCCTCTTCTTTCGGATGTGCAGTTCCAAGCCCTCCCTCACCGGTGCTTGGAGGAATGGGGTCTGTCTGTCCAAGAACCTGACCTCAACATATCTCGACCTCAGGGGCTTCAGGGAACCTGTGGCCTTCACGTAGCTCCTGCCCAGCCCCCACAGAGATGCCAGGTGATTGCGCAGGATAGCCAGTTCCACCTGAGCCACCTCTTCTGTCCGTGCGAAAGGTAGGAGGCTTCTGCGTGGTTCTGGGGCAGGGGGCCGGGTGTAGGCAGGCTTGAGGAGAAGCTGCCTCGAGGAGGCCAGTCCATGCTGCCAAGATGGCGCTGCAACTGCGGGGAGCAGGCCCATTTGCACCTCTATACTCTTCCTCAGGAAGAAGAGCTGCATCTTCCCCCGAGCCTTGGACCCAAGTGTCTTGACCAAGGGAGAAGATGTCCCTCCAGCACCCCAGGCTTCAGGCAGATTGCAGCAGCTTCTTCCTGCTAGTGGGCAGCGTGGCCTTGGGGCTTTCTCCCCCATTGACGTCAGGCCCAAAGCTCTCAGGGACTGGAGGAGCTGCTTGGGCAAACCCCACTGCAGGCGACGCCTCATGCTTTGTACATGTTGCTCCAGATGGTGACGCGTCTCAGAGGGAAGGAAGGCGAGGCCCTGTTGCCTGCCCTGGACGGGCTGCCTTGCCTCAGGGAGGGGGCACACCGGAGGCGCTCCATGCACGAAGCCTGTGAGTGACCGCGCAGAGAGGCCTGCGAGGCCCCACTCGTGCTGGACCCTCTTATTCGTGATATGCAGCCCCATGTCCTCCCAGTCCAGAGCAGAGAGGAATGGCGCTGGTGCCTCCAGGGATCTCAGGCCTGCCCTGCTCTCCTCCCGGGAGCCTGGGAGCGTCTCGGGCATCTTCATCCACCCACTGGCTGCCTCCTGCAGACTTTGCTCCTGCCGGGATGCCCGCTGGGGCAGCTCAGTCCAATCAGCCTCTCCCCTTTGCAGCATGGGGTGTGGGTGCTGGCGAGGCTCCTGGGCAGCCACAGCCTCCAGGAGCAGCCGCCTCAGGGGCCCAAGCACCCTGCCAGGCAGGCGCCACTGGCGCTGCTGTGTCCGGCTCTGAATGTGGCGCTCCAGGTCCATGGAAGTGTGCCTGGGGAGGAGCAGTTGCTTCGGGGGCAGGATGTGTATGCACACCTCAGACTTGCGGAGGGCAAGCTGTGAGGGGGCCCCCTCCACAAAGCCCCTGAGGGACCTCTGCACAAAGGCTGGAAGGCCCCACTCCTGCTGCAGTCGCCTTTTCCTGGTGTGCCATTCTAAGGCACCTCTCCCCTCCTCCTGGAGGAACGGTGTTGCCGCTTCCGAAGGCACAAAACGCCTTGCTGCCCTGCTGGGTCTGTGGAGCTGCAAGGATGGTTGGCACGGCCTTCCAGGGACAGCCTCCAGGTGGCAGGTGCGCAGCCCCCAGAGGGACCCCAAGAAGGTGCGCCTCAGGGCCATCTCAACCGAGCCCACATCTTCCGGGCGCTGAAAGGGCAGGAAGGGGCTGCGTGGCTGCAGGAGCTGCTGGCTGGGAGAGATCCACTGTGGGAGAAGCAGCCGCGCTGGTGTGCTTTGCCCAGAGAATCTGTCCACAGAAGAGGAGGCTCCTAGCTGGGCCTCCAGACATTTCTTGCTTATGTGGAACAACATCTTCTTCAGGGCTTTAGGCGGCAGCAAGTGGGGGGCCCGAGGCTGAGGGGGGGATGGAGCGGCCACTGCCCTTGGCTTCCTTGTGTCACGCTCCATGCTTGTGACCCCCACCCACGTCTGCAGCAGGACCCTTCTCAGCATGTGCCTCTCCAGCACTAGGCGGATGTTCTTATGGAGGAAGGAGAGGGGGACAGGAATGGCCATCACCTCATTGGGTTCAGGGGCCCCCACGCGGGGGGCTGTGGGGCAAAGAGCCTCCAGGGACCTCTGGACCAGGCTGGGCAGCTGCCAGGTGCGCTGCATCATCTTCCTTCTCACGTGCCAGTTGAGTTTCTCCTGAGTTGCCTGGGCGAGGAAGGGCACCTCTGTTGCAGTGAAGGTGAACTTGGTGCCCTTGCTGGGAAAGGCTGGAGACGAGGGTGCCGGGTATGTGGCACCCTCAAACAGGCGGGCGAGAGACTGCATCTGGAGTGTGGGCAGCCCCCACCTGTTGGCCAAGGCTTTGTGGAGGACATTGAACTCAATGTGTCCCAGGACGGCCTGCTCCATGAAAGGAAGATCTGGGCATCGTGGCCACGGGACCTGCACCCCAGGTGGGACTGCTCTAGGGAGACTGGGCTTCCTGAGCTGGCCATCGGTTGCCTGAAAGGGAGGAAACATAGGGCCAGCTGGCTGGAACTCAAGGGCCTTTTTGGCCGCGTGAGTTCTAAGCACCGGATGTTGGTTGTGCTTTGGGCACTGTCTCCTCAGGAGACTTGGTGGCCTCACAGAAGGAGGCCCACTGAGAACCTTTGTTGGCTGGGTGGGCACTGAGGTCCTTTCCCTGTCCTGGGAAGGTGTGGTGCTCGAGGGTAAGAATGGTATGGTGGCCTGGATAGACAGCATGACCTGTCTGGGCCTGGCCCACTGCCTCTCTATGATCTTCCTCTTGTTGTGTTCGTACAGCCTCTTCTCGGTTTCCAAGGTGACGGAAGGCAGGGAGGCCTTTGGGTGCGCTTCCACTCCGCATCCCTTCGTATTACCAGCAGCCGGATGTCGGGGATGAACAGGACCCTTGCCATGCCTCCTGTGGGTCACAACGCCCTGCAGAGCGGAGCGGTGCCGCGTCTCCCTCCACTGCTCATAACAGAGAGGGCGCCCCTGCTTCTTAGAGGAGGGGGATGCTTCTTGGCCTGGATGCGGGAGGGGGCCGTGCTTGGGGGCAGGCTCACCGGTGCTCGGTGCATGGGTCATGGAGCCCTTCAGAGCACGCAGGGGCGGCAGGCTGGAGCGATCCACGTAGGAGACGCTGGGCAGAGACGGCTTCCGTAATGGAGGACACCCAGGGATCAGTCTTTGGAGAAGCCCCAGTTGCATGGCCTCCAGAATGGCTCCTGCGCATGTATGGCAGGAGGCATCGTCACAGAACAGCCTGCGCACCGATGCGTAGCAGTCAGCTTCCTCTCTGGACAGGCAAAGCTGAGCTTCTGCCCTCGGGGCCCTGCAGAAGAAAGAAGGCGCCAGTCAGGTTCCCTGTGTGGAACAGGCCACCCCTGCCCTGGCGAGCCAGGGCTGATTCTCGAGCCCAGCAAGCAGCGCTCTTTCTCGTTCACATGTGGCCAAGCTCAGCGGTGCGATGCATCTGAGCAGGAGCAACCGGAGGGCCCATGGACTCCTCCCTGCGCCCCCTCACATTACTCGGGGTGGGGATCAACGGGACCCTTGCCCCGCTCCTGGTGGGTCATGACGGCCTGCAGAGCAGAATGGAGTAGCTTCAGTAGGCCCCTGAACCTTCACCCCAAGTGGGACACCTGTCGGGAGGATGGGCCCCCCGATGGGTCAGCAAGAGCATCTAGAAAGGAGATGGAAGCAGCATTGTGCACCGCACATTTGCCTCCTCTCTTGAATGCCAGTCCCCTCCCACCCCCGCCCCCACCCCCGGTCTCCTTCCATGGAGCTGATTGGCAGGAGATACAGGAGAGACAAAAGACAGGAATGCCTCGCATGACGTACAGCTAATGTATGGATAGTAATCCACAGCTGCGAGGGCTGTCACAGGCCATCAGCTCAGAGGGCTCCCAGTAGGGACTGGTCTGGACTGGGTGAGCCCCGCCGACCTGCATGTGCTCTGCTAGTTCATCCCTGCGGTGCACACTGGATAAGCACACGAGCGTGACCTGAATAACTAACACGCCAAACGTCTACTCTGCATAACATTGCAGACTTCCTGGCCAGTTGCTGCATCACCAGATGCTAAACAAAAAGGGACTGGACTAGTTCATAGAGAAGGATTCCAGGGCCAGGCAGTCAGTGAGGCCACACGGCACCGGCAGCATCAAGGTATTATTTCTCCAAGCAACATTTTCTGGGGCACACACGTCCCGTCGTTGCTGTGGAAACAGAGATTAAGCCCTTGGTTCGGTGCAAGCAATTGTCAAGGTTCTCTGTAAGTTCTGATGTTCATGGCTTGATCCCCACAGCAAGCTCTTCTCCACTGCTTCCACTCTTAAATATGAAAGTAAAGGTTTTTGAATTGGAGACTTCTGCATTTTATTGCATGTATTTTCTTAAAGCAACTGCAGGAACAAGTTACAGGTGCCTCAGGGTCCACCATGTAAGGTGCTGCTAACTACTGAGGGCAGGAAGAGGAGATGCTTACCTCTGGCCACAGCTGCCTAAGGCTCCGTCCTGCCCTTCTTGCATCAGTCCTTCTAAGAAGAGAGGAGACAGGGTAGTGATGGAGACAAAAGTAAAAAGAGACTCAAACTTGGAGAGACTCAAAGCTGAAACTTGCCACTGCTGCTCTGAAAGACTCAAACAATTCAACAAGAAATGGAAGGCTTCCCAAAAAGAAAAAAAAAAATCACGGGCAGAGAGCAGAAGCCTGCTCTGGTGGCTCAACTTAAAAGAGGAGCAGAGCAGGCAGGCAGCCTGGCCACATCTTCCTTGGAAGGGAGGTTGGGCATCTCTTGTCATCCGCCCAGACCTCATGCAGTGGTGATGGAGGGCCACCCGCTGTGCATTCGGCAGTCTGGGGATGAAGAAGTCCATCTCTGGAAGGACTGTGGGTTGTCCACTTTTTGCCTTTATCTTTAGGTCTTGGAAAAGAGCAGAAAAGCATGTCCCTTAGGACAGTGAGGCCTTGCAGGTCTCAAAGGGGGATGCAGATCTGGCCAGCCACTATCAATCCCTCCATGTCCACACTTGCACATTTCAGATCCAGCCTCAGAACACAAAGGCTCCCATCATCAAATATTTTCTGATCCTTGTTTAAATCTAACAGAAAGAAATGAAGAATTAATTTGCTGGATTCACAGGACAATTTTGTTGTGTAAACCACTCCTGCTTCCCTTGGGGTGCTGGGTAGCAAGAGTTATATCAAGGGCAGGGGGCTGTATTGTATATTTTTTCCAAAGGAGGAGGATTCCGACTCTGTGAATGAGGAGATAATGGAATGAAGGATGTTTAACAATCTGCAAAACATACATGGAAGCAATTAACAAACCTGCAAGGCCTCCAGCCTAGGCAAGATGCGACCAGGTGGTGGAGCTCAGACGCTGCCAAGGGACAAAGGGAAGAATCCTCTTTCTGCAGCGTTACACAAAGTCAGTGTAGATAATTCAAGGCCCCAGATGCACTCCGTGGGTTGATAACAAGGCACCTGGCCCACAACTGTGTCCTCACACTGGCATTTCTTTTCCTGCTTGTGGTAACTCTCTTTGAAGGAAACAACCATGAGGTGCTCGGCCACCTTCAAGGGCTGGGCCACTACACAAGCTACTGCTACTCACCTTGGGGGGGCGGGGGCAGCAATCCCTAGGGGCAAATTATACACAGGCTCTTGTGGGGAGGGAGGACCTGCAGTGGCTTTGGATTCCAGATTCCTTTCCGTGCCCTGCGCATTCTCTCCTCTCACGCAAAGCAGTCACGCAAAGCAAGTGTCCTTTGGTGAGGAAGATAAGCAGGGCCAGGGGAACAGGGCTGTCCAGGAGAAAGCAATAATGTCGCATGGGAACGGAGGAGTCATGGGAATGCACCTGCATCTTTGCAATGCAGCTGAGTGTCCTTTGTGGCAGAGGGACAGTTCTGGAAAAATCCGCCCCTTCCCCATTGGCCCAGGGCAGCATTCCAGAAAGCGTCACAAATGCATTCATTCTCTGCACTGCTCTAGAACCACTGTTCAAAAAGAACCTTTCCAACGGCCTGAGTTCTCAGGGGCCACAAACACACCCTGCTTGGCTTTCACGGCACCCAGCATGGCAGCGGGAACGCTGGCTCATGCCCGCATCGGAGCAGTGCCGGCTTCAGGATTCCAGGGGTTGCACTATGGCCATGCATCTGGAGCTCTCTGGAGGTCACTCCCAGCACTCTGCTTTGCATCACACGCCAATGTGGCACAACGCCGTGAGCCCAGATGGATTTTGACCCAGAGGTCACAGCCTGGTCTCTGGACAGAACTAGGCTGCAATGGACTCTTCCTCAGAGCACCCACCAGTCTCCAGCACAGAGGGCGCCCCGTGATTGCCTCCATGCTCATCTTCAACGCAAGTTTGCCATTGGAGCATTTTGCCCTCCAAAAAGCAGACACAGAGATGTGAGAACATGAGCTTGATTGGCACACTATATTCAAAGTTGCACAGGGCGGGCACAGTACATAAAGTCCCTTCAGCTCCCTGATAATGCTGCTTCCCCACCAAGGATCTACCACCAGCCTGGATAACACACCGGACCTCATGGCCCGTGGGGGACAGGTGGATCTTCACCTCCTTGCAGCCCCATCCTGAAAGAGCTACACCCCAGTGGGCCACTGAACAGAGGCACAAATCTGGGGTCAGGCCCGGATGCCACTTCTGCCCCCGTCCCCGTGCTGGCAGGACTCACACGGCCTGGTGTGCCGAGCTCCATCCCGCTGGTTGTCCACCAACAGGAGCAAGCACTGCCCTCTGCCTGCTTCCCACAAAGGACAAAACAGCCCGCTTTGAGAGTGGCATTGCAGACTCGTCAGCAGGAAGGAAGCAGAGGAGGACATCTTGGCAGCTGGCCTGAAAGGGACCGTTCCTGAGCAAAGGGATTTCAAGCACGAGAGCAGCGGAATGAGGACAAATCATTGTTTCCTCTTTGCTTGGGTGGGGACAGTCCATCATCCCCATTCCACAGCACATGCTGAAGAGACTGCCCCATCTCCAGATTCTGATCTTCCAGTGGTCACTCTGCGCCTACCATAAATTGTGTGGAGGGAAATTGCTGCAATTTATTTTTCTCAGTCGTTTGATCAGTCAGAATTCACCATGCTTGATATCCTTTACACAGCTCAGTGTCATCCTATTTAGCTGCATCTTGAAGTAAAACTATCTAGACTACCTCCTGGTTGTGGCATGTTTCCACATTCGCTTGGCGGGGTGATAATTTACTTTTTCTAATTATGGAAATTCATAATTTTGTCCTGGGTTTGATGCTGCTTTGAATAGCTGTCTTGCTTCTTTTACAAAGAGAATCAGGTTCTATTCCAACTCAGTTCTGGGTTCCAAGAGTTAAATAAGAGAGGAGACAGCTAGAGGCACAACTTCTTCAATATAGGTAGGTACCAGCAATGGCACCTTTCCATGGTAGTTGGAATAGTTCAAGAGACCTGGTAGGATGATGGACATCCCTCAGGCATGTCCGTCCTGGAATCAGCAGGGCTTGGGGAGAGACCATCCACTCAAAGGTGTACAAAAACAGGTATTGATTGGTATCACATCGATTGTGCTTCTGTACCAGCAGTCCATGATTCATCCTTGACATCCTTGGAGACTTGTCCAGTTGAGTTCCCAGAGTACTTCCACATGTGGTGAGAATGCAAAAATATTAAGAAATTTTAGATAATGATTTTCAAGGAGATTAGTAAGATACTGAACTTAAAAACTGAAGTGGATCCTGAAATAGCACTGTCATTAATATATTGTGAAAAGAAATGGAAATGGAATATTAAAGAATTAGTAATACATTTGGTATCATCTGCAAAATTGATAATATCAAAGTACTTGTTAGTTTATTGAAGCATAACAGCAAAGTGTCTTGTGGCATCATATTTCTGCCATGTACATCATGCATATTTGAGGACTGAAGCAATCTAGAGTCACGGAAGACATTGGTATGAAAATCAGGGTGAAATAGAGAGGATGCACCTTTCATTTAAGAAATCCTCTTCTCTGACAAACAGAGACATGGGGGCTGACGCACTCAGGGAATGCTGTTCCCTGATAAAATCACTCTTATCTACCATATGAGGAATGCAGAGGACGTATCCTGTATATATGCAAGATGCTTAAGTTCTACAGGTTACTTTGAATAGTTGCCATGATCTTCCCTGGAATTTATCCTTCCTCAGTTCATCCTCTTCCTCTCATGGCTGGCCTGATCTTTGAAGCAAGCCTAGCTAAGCATTCTCAGAAGTTTTGGTGTACAACTGGCAATTTTCTTCCATGTCACATGTAGCATGAAGGCCGCCATGCCATGAAAGTGAGACACTGATTGCATGGCACAAATATGCTCAACTCTAACTCAGCACCAACTCAAGGGAGCACAAGGGAAGTGCTTGATGACTTCCTGGGAAGCCGGACATTAAGAAAGAAGGACAGAGTATGGAGAACTGAACCAAAGGAAACCCAGAACAGATTCATAGAAACATAGAAACAAAGCGAGTCAGAAGGGGCCTCCTGGGCCATTTAGTCTGACCTCTGGCACCAGCTGGTTCCACTCACGACATGCCCACCAAGTCCAGCCTATCCTTGAACACCTGCACCGATGGGGCCTCAACGACCTCCCGTGGAAGCCCATCCCATACCCTCGGGGTCCTAACTGTCAGGAAGTGCTTCCTGGCATCTAAATTGAACCTTGGCTCCTTGAGCTTGGCTCCATTGGAGCACATCCTGCCTTCCTCTGCAGGGAGAACAGGTCTCTACCCACCTTTGTGTGACACCCCTTCACATATACCTCTATGTCGCCAACAGATCTCCTCTGAGTCTCCTCTTCTCCAGGCTGAAGAGACCCAGTTCCCTCAGTCTTGCCTCATGCGGCTTCCCCTGCAAACTGGCCACCAACCTTGTGGCCCTACGCTGCACTGACTCTAACCTGGCTATATCCTTTCTGTAAGGAGGGGCCCAAAACTGAGCACAATACTCCAGTTGTGGGAGCACCAGAGTTGTGTAGAGTGGTAGTAATACCTCTCTTGATCTAGAAGCCACACTTCTGGCTATGCAACCAAGGGCGGCATTCGCCCTCTTGGCCACCGCATCACACTGATGGCTCATGTTCAGCCTGCAGTCAACCAGCACCCCGAGGTCCCTTTCACAAGTGCTGCTCTCCAGCCACTTGTCCCCTAACCTGTACTTATGGCACCCATTCCAATGCCCCAAGTGCAAGACCTTGCACTTCTCCACATTGAACGCCATCCTGTTGTCTCCTGTCCACTTCCATAGTCTGCCCAGATCCTTTTGGATCTGGAGTACCTGCTCCTCAGTTGTGGCCACTGCTCCGGTTTTAGTATCATCTGTGAATTTGATCAGCAGACTGTTCACCCCTTCTTCCATGTCGTTAATGAAAAGATTAAACAGGATCGGCCCCAGGACAGAGCCCTGGGGGACCCCGCTTGTCACTGGCCGCCATCCCGATGATTCCCCACTAATGGTTACCCTCTGCTTTCGGTCAGTCAGCCATGCCCTAATCCACCGGACTGTGCTTTGGTGTATCCCAAAACCCCTCAGTTTCTCCACCAGGAGGGACCACCTTCCGCCTCTCCAGCTCTGAGCAGCACCCCCCACCCTCGGCCCTCCCCCTGCCCACAGGCCTCTCCTGGCCCCTTCAGGAGAACTCCTGGCCAATCACACTCCCCCAGAACCCCCAACAGCCAATCAGCTCTGCTGGCCCAGCCCACACTCCAAGAAGGGAACCACGCAGGAGCTGCCCCCTCCTCCTCCCGCCTCCTTGTGCCAGCCACTGTAACCGTGGCAACCGACACTGCCAGGCGCCAGGCATGGCTACCGGGCTAGGCCTCTGTGCTGCCCAGAGAGAGCGCGGCTACTCAGAGGTTGCCTGAAGCGTGCAAACAGCAGAGCACCGGCACCAGCACAAAGCCCCTGGGCCTCTTCGGGCCTGTCGCCGGCTCTCAGCCTGCCCTGCCTCACAGGGCTGTTGTGAGGATAAGATACGGAGGAGAGGACTTTGGAAACACCCGGGGAACATTGCAGGAGGAAAAGTCCAGCTAGGAAAAGAATAAGTCAGTAAAAATAGTTGCCATTGACTCTCAGACTCACAGAAGACACCCAATTAACGCTCATGTGAGCTCCCCAGTATGGTACAGAATAGTGGAATCCCCACACCCATGTTGGATTCCTTGTTCCCTCAGAGCGGGAAGGAGGCATTGGTGAAATGAACTCTGGATGGACTGTTGTGGAAAAGTGAGCAGAATCCCAGCTGAGGGTCCAGTGAGGGGACCGATGGCACTTACCTGGGTTTGAATCTGAATAAAGTAACAAAATATATTACGAACTGCAGCTAATGCGACAACCTCAGAATGGTATGAATAGCCAAGAGATAATTGGTGGGCATGAGAAGAAGAAAGTCCCTGGGAAAAGAAACGATTCTTTGTGTAACATGCCCAAGGGGAGGACTCAATCCTGGTGTTGGTGCATCAAACGTTTATCGGGGCTTCTGGCATCTGGCAGGAGGTACAGAACGTATAATTTGGAAACCGCTATGGAGACTTTGCTTTGGGCATCCCCCTCCCACCTTGTCTCTGCTTTAGCTGGGATCTGGATCTGCTTGGGCTGACTGCCCCGTCCTCAAACAGTTTTCCAGTAATGCTGACAACACATGATTGTCCTGAGGATAAGCGGAGGACTTTGGATGTCACCTTGTGTTCTGCCCTGGGGGACCCACTTGTCGCTGGCTGCACAGTAGCTTTGCCCAGCCAACACAATAAGCCATGGCAACATTTCTTAGCGTACTTGCTCTTTCGCTTTGCCCAAACCAAGGTGTGCAATTTAACTGTGGTCAGAAACCATGGCATGGAACTGCAGTAGGTTCTCCACTGCAGGTTCTTGTCACGGTGTCCCCACTTTTCGCATCCTCTGACCCCTGTGTCATGCTTGTCCCTCTTCTGAAATGCAACTCGGACAAATTCCCTTCGAAAAGACATCTTCACAAATACAGCCAATGTGTGCAGAACGAGAAGAAGGGGCAGCTGAGGGAGGAAGAAAGCACAGCACTAATAGGGTTAATGCTCAGGTGTGGTGGATGCTGGGAGCAAGCCAAGCTCAGGGGGACCAAGCAGGGACGATGGAAACTTCAATTACATCGAAAAGCGATCCTTGTCAGGTGGCAAAGAAGTCAAAGGAGGAAACGATAGGACAATTACCATAAGATAAGAGAAATTTTATATTGATTGATTGATTTTCTGATTTATATCCTGCAAAGGGCTCAAGGCAGCTTACATCATTCTCGTCCTCCATCTTATTCCACAACAACAACACTGTGTGGTAGGCTGGGCTGAGAGTCTGTGACTGGCCCAAAGTTACCCAGTTGGCTTCATGTCTGAGCAGGGACTAGAACCCAGATCGCCCGAGTCCCAGTCCCACTCTCTTAACCACGACACCACATGGCCCCCAGAAATGACACAAATATCTGTAGACATTGATCAGAAGTGTGTTTGAAAATCTCACAATCAGGTTTCTGGGGCATAATCATTGCTCCTCCATTCCTTCAGCTCACTGGAGCAGCAGCTGAGCAATTGCAGAAGAGGCCTCTTGGATCTGACCAAGGTGGATCCATCTAGCTCAGCCTCCTCTTCACAGAGTGAGTCAACCAAGGGGCTTCCTAGCAGCCCCAGAAGGATCAGATGGAGTTAGCCATTCACCTTCTCCATCTCCTTCTCTCCTGCTGTGGCAGAGTGCTTCCCAGCCCAGGCTGTGTGTTTCAGCATCGCAGCTGTGACTATGAGAAGACCGGCCCACCCGGAGCGAGACCCGTTTCCAAGCAACCTCACCACAACAGCCATCACTACTCCTCCAAAAGAGCATGGAAGAAGAGATCTGCCTGTAGACCAGTGGTGGAGCTCCAGCCCTGCATGCAGAAGGGCCCAGATGGATGGCAACTCCAGGCCAGTCTTGGAAACTCTACCAACTGGCCCCAGGAAGCCACCTCTCATAGGCACCCCTGTCTCCGTAGCTCCAAGCACCTGTCTCCTTTTTCTCCTTTTAGAAATAGTGGCCTGTAGATGCACATGCCCGGTTTTGAAAGTGGGCTTGCTTCACACTCCTGCAATGAAAATCTTGTGAAAAGGAACAAAAAGACAGTGATGGGGTATATAGAGTGTCTTGAGTTCTCGCTTGACATTTTTTCTCCGTCTTCTAACTACTGAACGTAATGCACATATCAGTATGTTAGCCCCTTCCCTGGTAGCACACGTTTTCAAATCATATAAAGCTGCCCACCTTTTGAGTGCCTTATTCCCAAACCACACCATATATTTATACTCTGAGCTCTGATTCTGCAGAAAGCTTTCCCTCGCGGGCAGAAGAAATATGCAATCAATCAAATAAACAATCGCTTGAGCTTCGGAAGCACCCAGCAATGGAAATACCTTCCAGGATTCTGAGTGGGGATCCTACATTGCACCAAGCCTCCCATCATCCCCAGTCAGGAACTGGAATTGGCAAGCAATACAAACTTGGCATAACAGAATTCCCCATCCAGGATTTTGAGAGAGCAACATAAATGGAGCATATTCCCTATTGGACACAAACCGCACTTCTGCTCACCCCAAGTTTTGGGTGTTACCAAACCGTTCTTGGGAAGCTAAATGCTGAACACTGGACTCCTCACTTGGTAACAACAGGTTATGCTTCGTGTACTTCACTGGAGAGGAAGAAAGTCTGAAACTGCAGCACACGTGGGAGAGCTCAGGGCATCTTTCTGTGAAGCACACCTTGTCCTGGATGTCTTTGCTCCTGACCTGCTGGATGGAAGGTGCTTCCCTGGGGATGCCGTGGCAATGATGGTCATTCCGCCCCTCCAGGGAACGGAGGGAAGCGGCACCCCAGAACACGGGACCCCCTTTACAGCATGGCAGGAGGAAAACACGCTCATGAGCCTCTCTGAATCTCCATGGGCCGGTCATCACGTGCTGCCCTTTGCATGTGCTCCACCTGGGCACCCCAATCCAAGGTGGGATCCCAGCTTCTCCCAAAGCGCATGGATGGATGGATGGATGGATGGATGAATGGGGCAGGGAAGATGGGGTTGCCTGAGTGAAGCAATTTAGAGCCAGGCATTTCATCCAGCCACGCCTTGTGGCCGAGCCCTGCACTGTTGCAGCCAAAACATCCGCTACCAGCTGTCCTCCCAGGCTAAGAAACCTTGGAGCAGGTTGGTCACCATCCTGGATTTAGGTATCGCATACAGCACCGTGCAAAGGACAGAACTGGACAACCAGCCGACAGATGTGGAAATTCTGCCCCTACCAGAGTCCAAAGGGATTCCGGGATCCAGAGTCTTTCACTCTCACCCAAGGGGGAGTCCAGGACTGTCCCAAAGACTCTGCAAGCACATGGAAGACTGAATGGGGCAGGGAAGGTGGGGCTGCCTGAGTGAAGCAATTTGGAGCCAGACCACAAGGCACTGCCGCTCTTCCTGAATTTACAATATCGCTCAGGGACACAGATGGGCAGAATCCATCCCCAAACATCTACAGAACCTACATGCTCTACAAGAATGCCCAGGAGGAATGGCAGGCGCCATTCCCCCGGCGCTAGCGGTGGTGCCCGGCCTAAGCGGCCTGTGTATCTCCTTGTATTCATGCCTCCACCAGTCCTCTGTCTCCTCGGGGACATACCTGTGAGAACCGTCCCCTGTTGTATAGTATATGCTAAACTCAGGGGACTGTTCTGGGGGACAGAAGCTGTGGTTTCAGGGTGCACTGGAAGGGGAAGGAATTGGAGGAAAACCTCAGAATGGAATGTTTAGATCAGGTATTGGCATTCATCATCTTCAAATTCCCAATTTTTGGGAACTAATGTAAGGCAAACCAGGAGAAGGGAACACTCCATCTGCTTAAACCATTCTGGCTTCCTCACCCTAAACCACTGTATTCATCTACAAAATGTAAATACATCGTGTTCCTTACAACACTGTAACTTCTGAAACTTGAAGTAACATACAACAATCTGGGATATGAAAGATTTATTTGACAGTAAAATACAGGTGATCTTATTAACAACAGCACTGCCTCATGTCAGGGAAGTCTGATGCATTGACTTCAAAGTGAATCAGCAGAGAATTCTCCCATGCACAGGAGTGCGAGCTCATCTTCTCCTGATGAGGTGATCCCGGCTGTTGAGGTGCGGCTTCAGCAGGATGATGTAGCATTTGGGGAGGAAGATGCAGCCCAGCAGGCCGGCCCCCGAGGCCAGGATGGAGAACACCTCCACGGCCACCATGGCCTTGCCCTTGGTGCTCAGGTAGGTGGGCACAAAGGACACCCACACGCTGCAGAAGACCAGCATGCTGAAGGCGATCAACTTGGCTTCGTTGAAGCTGTCAGGCAACTTCCTCGCCAGGAAAGCCCCGACGAAGCTGACAGCAGACAGGAAGCCCATGGAAGCCAAGACAGAGTAAAACATGGCGGCCGAGCCTTCGTCGCATTCCAAGATCATCTCTCCCACCAAGGAGTGAAAGTCCACACTGGGGAAAGGTGGGGAGGTGGCCAGCCAGGCAACACAGATGGCGACCTGGAGGAGGGGGCACACCAACACGATGGAGCTGGGCAGTGGCCCCTCCACGAGTCTCCTGGCCATGTTTCCTGGCTTGGTGGCCATGAACGCCAGAACCACCGTCACCGTTTTGGCCAAAATGGAAGAAACGGCAATGGAGAAGGTGGTGCTGAAAGCAGTTTGGCGCAGGAGGCAGGTGAGCTTGCAGGGTTGTCCGATGAATAGAAAGGAGCAGAGGAAGCAGAGCAGGAGAGAGGTGAGGAGAACATAGGTGAGGCCCCGGTTGTTAGCTTTGACGATGGGCGTGTGGTGCTGTTTGATGAAGGTTGCCATGACTAGAACTGTGAACAGAGAGAGGGAAAGAGCGAGGGACCCCAAGACAGTCCCCAGGGTCTCTTGAAGGGCGAGGAAGTGGACCCTCTTCAGGACACACTGGTCCTGCTTCTGGTTTGGGTGCTGATCTGCTGGACATGCCACACAGTGATCGGCATCTGCAACGAGCAAGAACTGACGATGCATCTCCAAAATCGCAGGATCCTTTCCTTGGGTGGACTATTCAGCCCATATTCAATGAAAAGAACAAACTTAGTCATTTCATTGTTTGAATGTTGCTTTGGAAAGCAATGCATCCATTCTGCTCCCCAGTCTGAGGACAAAGTGGAGCTCCTCTTGCTGTCCATTTTACAAATTTCAGTCCTTTGACTTTCCCTTCCTGGGAGACTGGATGGAGGGCAAACCAGTGTCAGTGGAGGAAACAATTTTGTGCTCACAGCCAAAGCCACTCTTCTCTACACAATGAAGTGCAAGGCAACTTTGGCTGTTTGTCTCTGAGGCCCTTCCTACCTGTGTGGTTCGAGAAGGTCCCCTCTTGACAGGCCAGGCATTCGAAGCAGCACACCTGCTTCCCGGCTGCAACCCTCTTCCACTGCCCTGGGGAGCACCGCTCGGTACACCTCGCCGTGGGCGGCTTCTGAAAGGGAAGGGAGAGCTATTGGGGAAGTCCACATGGTGGTCGTGGTGCTCCAGGGGCCCTGGAGGGACCAGTGGGGTTTCCCATTGCACAGTGAAGGGAGGCACTGCCTCAGGGGCGCTCATTCTGCTGCACATTGAAGGACAGAGGTGCGGAGAAAGATGAGAGGCTCTGGGGCTGCCTCCCAGCAAGCCCTTCCACTGTGGCTTCTCTCCTCCCATGAGCAGCTGCTTAGAGGATTTCAGACCAGGGGGTCCTTCCTGCACAGCCAGAAAATGAGCCCATGGTCTCTGCAAGAAAGCTATGGAGATGGAACCCACTTTCTGTTGGATCAATTTGGGCCTGGACATGAATGAGGACACATTTAAGAGAGTGCCAAGTGGATTTGATATGCTCAGATGCCCAGCTCTCTAAATTCCCCACTCACACTCTGTTGCACCCACTGATGCTCCCGAACCATCTTCACTGGCTGTGGGGAGGCAGGAGGTGAAGCACAGGAGCGCAAAAGCAGGTGAAGCCACTGTGTTAAGATGCAGCACAGAGCATCTGGGCCTCGGACCTGAATTTCACCTCGTGCTCCTGCATGATATGTGCTGGGGCAGATGGCCCCCAGAAATCTTGGACTCCAGATGACAGATTTGGGACCAAAGACCCAGCAGTGGGAGCTTGAACATTGACTCTGGATTCTGCTTGCCCAGGGCTGAGGCATTTCTGAGCTTCCCCACGTCCTTGGGACATTCCCTCAACCCACCTCTGTGGCCCACACAATCGCTTCCGAGCGGATGCTGAAGTCCTGGCCTGGAAGGGCCCCGGCATCCATCCATCCCACTCGCGCAGGATCTAAAGTGCCATTTGGCGAAAAGAGCCAGTTCAGGATGTCATAGCTCTGGACATTCTCTCTTAAGCAGACTTCCTCCCCAGCACTGTTGTTGAACCGGACCTTCCACAGGGAGGCAAGGACCTGCAAGAAAGGAATGCTGAGTCTGACCTTGACTGCAGGCAGGTTCTGTGTTCCTCAAATGTCCTCTGATGGCCACCAAGGAAGATGATCATACATGCCTCAGCCGCCTCCTCCTTCTTCACTGGCCGCAACTGCAGGTTGTCTCAGAATTCCCCCATTCATTCCCACTGGGTCCAGCAGGCCTTCTCCAGCTCACCGCTCTGGACTCAGCCATCCCACTAGGAACCCACCCACTCTCACCTTTGGAAGCCCTCACCTTGGGAGCATGAGACGGCCCTGGTATCAAACCTCTGGGAGATCCAGCAACGGCAGCTGAGTCACATTTCCCATCTCTCTCCTGACAGATTTCCACAACGGGTTGCTTTGGAAGCAATGGAGGAGTCTCCTTCCCCACAGCATGTGCATGTTTGGAGAATTCACATGAACATCTCAAAGGGGAGGCCTAAACTACTGGCATTGGGCTCTTCCTACTCCCACCACAGTTCATTCCTGGTAGGTTACCAACAGGAAGGAGAACCGGCTGCCTGCATCTTTTTCAGCCTTTCTTATTCAAAAGAGTCCTCTGACCGGTGTTGGTATTGGAGTTCTCAGGCAGTGCCTTGGAGGGCCATGAAGTCTCAGTGGCCCCCACAGTCCCACGCAGAGAACCTCTGGCCTACATGATTCTCTACTCACGGCCCCATCCCTCTGGAGGGAAAGTATCCAAACGGGAAAATTAAAAGGGATTGATGAAGAATGACTTTCTTAGGATTCCTGGAATTCTCCAAGCATCGCACTTAGCTTCCCATTTTCAGCCATGCAATAAGCATAAGCAAAGCCCTTTATATGACAGAGCGAAATCTGCTGGAGAACATTACCTGCCATGGCTCAGCACTCACAAAAATTGTTCTCCCCTCTGTGTCTCTATTTTGCGATCCAGACAACAATATGGCATGCAGGGCATGTGCCACAGAATGCACGGCATTGTAGATGCTGTAGCTCTGCGGGCTCATGCTCCTCTCGAATGTCAGGAATGACAGGCCCTGTATCTTCTCCTCCCCAGTGCACTTTACCTTCCCCCTTGAGGGGGTTTGTCCTGACTTCAGAAATTTACACCCAAAGGCTGCTTCCCACCAATGGCGGAGAAAGACGTCCCCTTCAGGCTGGAGGGGGTCTAAAGCCAAGAGGAAGCGTTGGAATCCCGGCACATCCCTTCTGTGCACCCGGAAATGCAGAGCGCCATGGAAGGGTTGGTCCCCTTGCCAACCGAACTGGGACCCTGATGCAGCAATGTCAAAATGGGATGTCAAGATCCAAACCATCCTTAAGGAAGGCTTCAAGTTTCGGAGATAAGCAAATAGGGTTAGAATTGTTAAGTTCCCATAAAGAATCATCACTAGGAAATCAGGCCAAGAATCAGAACGGTAAAGAGGGAGCTTTTTAACTGCAAAATCCAACCCAGTAATTTCTACCATTTCCAAGGAGGCCACACAGATGTCGTTCTGCTTGAGCATCGGTGTCAGGGTCCGGACGAAATCTTCCCCAGCACTATCAGTAGGAGCGGCCAGCCCAACCCAGTTCCACTGGAAATGCAGCAGCAGCCGGACTAAACCCACGTACAGAGGGAATTCATCTGGGTTGATCTGGAACAAGGAAGGAAAGGCCCTTCTCTCTCTCTGAAAATGGTTGAATGAGCCATAAACAAGCTGAAAGAAGGAATTCAGAGGTGGATTGATCCTGGGAGCTCAATAGAGACAAATATTTTATGGGGTCATCCAAAATTACAGCTCCACATGCCCACAGCACTCTTTCAGAGACTGGTCTTTCCACCTTGCAGGTTCTGCATCCTGCAGCACCCCCATTTTCCTGCACACGTACGTCTCACCTGTGGCACCTTGAAGATGCTAAAGATGGATGCCACCTGCCCTGGTGACTCAGGGTCGCATCCCCCAATCACAGAGAGCAGCTTGTCCTGCCTGTCACATTTATAGTTGGGAGCCAACCTTCCCCGTGTGGAAAGCAGGGCAAAGTTATTGAAGTACATTGTTCTGGCAATGTCCCTGTGTTCGTAGATGCGGAAGCCCAGAGTGGTGTTGGGCAGGAGAACGGGATGCTTCCGGAGCTCCTGGACAGCAAACACAACAGCCAGGAAGTGCTGGTAGATCTTGACCCTGATGCTGGAATGAGAGTGGCATTGGGAGAGAGGACAGTGTGTTTGTTCCTCAAGCTCTCACTTGATTGCCTTCTGTCACAAAATGGCCAAAGCACTGAGCAAAGGGAGTGCCTTTGGTGGTTCCCCAACTTGTATGCCAGGTGTTGTTCCACAGTAGCCCCCATCATCCCCAGCCAAGAACTGCAATGAGCCAGCAATGTGAACTTCTTGTTAAAGAATGCAGAGTCCAGGATTTCAAGAAACCAATGTGAAAAGACACATAGCCACTCCTGGATCCCCACATTCTTTGCATGTTACCAAACTGTTCATGGGAAGCTGAATCTTGAACACTGTTTTCCAAACCTGCTGAAATCTGCTCATGCTCCAGTGGCTCCATGGAATTGACAAAATCCAAATCTCCTTCCCCGTCTCTTCATGGAGCTCCCCCAACCGCATCCTCCTAGCAGTGGCACCCTCCCTCCATGCTCACTCATGCGCACAAATTCCAGCACTCATTGCTCAAGCTAAAGCACAGAACGGACTCTGGTGCTCAGAAGCTGAAGACGCACTTCCATGCTGCACATTCTCATTAAAGGTTCAAGCGCAGCATGACATGATCAAATGTTGAGCCAGAAAAGGATGTGTGAGAGCAAAAGTGCTGCTGCAGATCCCAGCAAGGAGCTGCTTACTCTCAGAGCAAGCTCTGAACCTGCCCCTCCAGCACTCCTGCAGCAACTTACGTCGGTGTGCCAGAGAATGGCAAAGCAGATAAGCTAGCAAAGTCATGCATCCTATTGAAATAAAAATAGCCAAAGCGCAGATTCCCGCCGACAATCAGCTCTCCGGGGCTGAAATAGTCTTGTTTCAGTCTGTACGTTCCCCTCACAATGCATGGGGTCTGCCACATCCTCTGTGTGGCCTGAGGTATGAGCCAGCAGAGCAGCAGCAGCAGCAGAAACATGGCGAGTGGCACAGATGGACCTTCCCACCTCAGTCACTGCAAAGCAGGAGTGGAGGGTTTTTCTGGACAGGGGAGTCTGAACGTGGCCACACAGTGCCTGTGGCTCAGAGATCCAGACACTGCCAACCAGCTCCGGGCATCTGTCTGTGAAGCACGTTTCTCCTGAACGTCTTTGCTCATGTCTTTGTGGCTGGACGGAAGGTGATTCCACTGGGGATGCCTGGAAATTATAGTCATTTGGAGCCCTCCAGGGCACAGAGGGAATCAGCACCGCAGAAAATGGGACTCCCTTAACACCTTTGAAGGGGCAAAACATGTTTATGAGCCCTTCAGCTTGTACGAGCTGGTTCCCAAGTTCTGCCATTTGGACCGTGTCCCTCTGGGCTCCTGAATCCACAGTGGTGTCCAGGCTCATGCAAAAGTTCCTCCAAGCACATGGGTGGATGGGAGGATGGATGGACGGAAGGAAGGAAGGAAGGAAGGAAGGATAGACTGGGCGAGGAAGACGTAGCTAGCGAGAGTAGCAATGCAGGGACAGGCGCAAATGCAGATGGCCTCCTCCAGCATTTGGAATATCATGCAGGGTAGGATGCAGTTGAAAGGGTCCACGCCCAAAGGCTATCGAGCTGCAATGTGTTCCAGGAACCTCCAGGTGGCACAGCAGATGCAATGCCTCTTAATGGCCTGAAGGCAAGGGAGGCAGCCACTGTGTTGAGGTGAAAAGGACTTGGGCTGGCCTGAGCTTGAAGGGGAGATCCCCCTGAAAGTTGTATGTCCCCACCTGGATTTACACAATGCAAGAAAAGTGGGACGCAAATACATACATAAATAGAGATTGGATCGCGAGATAGATTACATTGCTAGATGTATGATATCTGTCCCGTCTTCGGGTTACTCCCCCAACCCTCCCAGAGGGTTCCTGGCTGTAATATCAACAGTCCCTTGGGACTGACAGTGCTGCTATGGAATACCAGGTCAGTCCATAACAAAACATCCCTCATCCACATCAAATCGTGGATGAGGGGTCAACCTGGCATGTGTTATGGAGACCTGGGTGGGAGAAGGGGGGCATATGTCCTTACCCAACTGTGCCCGCCCAGGTATCTGGTGCAGCACCAGCCACACATAGAGGGAAGGGGAGAGGGGTCTGCCTTGTTTATCGAGACTCAATCTCCCTGGCGGGGCTTCCTGCTCCCTCAAGACAGGGCCTAGATTGTTTGTACCTGGCCAGGGGCTATCAAGACTCTGATAGGGACTCTGCTAGTGTACCATGCACCCTTCTGCCCATCAGACTCCCTACCTGAGCTGATGGAGATCGTCTTAGACTTGTGTAGAGGACCACCAGGATGGTCTTGGAGGACTTCAATCTCCGCACCGAGACTGTTCTGAGTTGGGCAGCTCAGGATTTCATGGCTTCCATGACAGCCATGGGAATATTTCAGCATGTTGTTGGCCCAACCCGCGAAAGAGGTCACACTCTGGACCTGGTTTTCTAGAGGGGGCAGGAAGATGGTGATCTGGATGTGAGGAATCAGATTATAACTCATTTGTCATGATCAGATCACTTCCTTGTGAGGTTTGAGCTCAGGGTTGATTTCTTGCTCTGCAAGGGTGCCTAACCTATTAAGATGGTCCACCCCTGGAGTCTGATAGATCCAGACAGATGGCTGAGGGCTCTGGGGGATTTTCCAGTTGGTGAGGCTGGTGCTCCTGTTGATGCTGTGGTTGATTTGTGGAATGGGGAACTGACCAGGGCAACTGACACAATTGCTCTGAAGCATCCTCTCCCGAATAGCAGAGCCTGCTCGGCCCCATGGTACACGCCTAAGTTGCGGGGGATGAAGCAGGCTGGGAGACGACTATAGCACATGTCGAGGAAATCTCAGGATGAATCTAACCGAGCGTACTTAAGAGCTCATTTTCAAGGCTCTGCTTTGGCAGTGAGGGCGGCAAAGGGCCAATTCTTCTCCGCTTCCAGTGCCTCCTCACAGCACCATCCGGGGGAGATTTTCTGGGGGCTGCATGGCCTACACATTCTGTGCAAAAAAAGATCTGTTGCCACAATCAATAGCCCTCTGTGATGACTTTGTCCAGCACTTCAGGGAGAAAATTGCTCAGATTCTCCACAAGCTGGACTACACAGTTGATAGGATGTCAGAATGGGAGGTGTCCAGAGCTCCATCTGGTCCATCGTTGTTGGATGAGTTCCAGTTGTTGTTAACGGCTTGGGTCCTGGTTACCTAAAGGAGTGCTTACGTCCATATGTGCCCTCCCGCTTCTTGAGATCAGCGGGAGAGGCCCTTCTCCAGGAACCCTCCGTGAAGGATATTTGGAGGGTAAGTACCTGGAGGAGGGCTTTCTCTGCAGTGGTGCCCAATCTATGGAATGCGCTCCCCAGAGAGGTCCACCTGGCGCCGTCGTTATATGTTTTTCGGCACCAGGCCAAGACCTTTTTATTTAAATGGCATTTGAATTGTTAACTTATTTATTGATTTTACATCTTTGGCCAGGGTGTTTCCACTTATATTGTTTTTATATGATTATATGTATTTATTTATTGTTGTAAGCTGCCCTGAGGCTTTGGCGAATTGGGCGGCAGAAGGCCTCCAGTTGAGCCCTCGCATCCCCTGAATGACTGGCCAGATTGCTGCGCAGACGCAGGCGAGCCGCCGCCAGCCAGTGGGGGCAGCGAGAAGCCTGCCTGGGTCTCCTGCCCCTCCGCCCTGGGGACCAGCCGTGTTCACCAGCCCGGGCTGGCGCAGGCATGCTTTGCTTCACTTCATTTCGCTTGCCTTCGGGGCTGCCTTGGCACCAGCACACCCCGAGGGCACAGAGGACGGAGGAAGCACAGGCTCAAGCTGCAGGGGGCTAGTGGTGGGCTGCCAGGTGCAAGCGCCCCGGCCGGCCATGGCTGCCAGAAGAGGCGACTCTGAATCGCGTGAGCAGCAGTGCAGGCGACAGCCTGGGGCTCCGGGGCCCCCCTGGGAAGCTCTCCAGGGCCAGTCCAGCGCTGGAGAGGAGGTAGGCAAGGGGTGCTGTCTGGCATTCCAGGTAGCAGGGACAAGATAGGATAGAAATATTTTATTATTTATTATTTATTTATTAGATAAATTTCTATGCCGCCCCTTGCCAACTAGCCTCGGGGCGGCTTACAACAAATATAAAACAAAAACATAAACCAAACATACAAACAATACACAAAACAATCTAAAATTATACAATCTAAAATTGGCCCATCTCAAAGTCCCAATTTAAAACTATAAATAATCCTATAAACAGTTAAAATTTACAATTTAATTTACAATTAAATTAATAAATTAATAAATTAACAATTAAAATATTTCTTAAATAAAAAGGTCTTCGCCTGGCGCCGAAAAGCAAATAATGACGGCGCCAGGCGAGCCTCTCTGGGGAGCACGTTCCATAAGTGGGGTGCCACCACAGAGAAAGCCCTCCTCCGGGTGCTCACCCTCTTCACTTCCTTCACAGAGGGTTCCCGGAGGAGAGCATCTGCCGCCGATTGTAAGGGGCGGGAGGGCATATATGGTCGCAGGCGCTCCTTTAGGTAACCAGAACCTAAGCCGTTAAGGGCTTTATAGGTAAGAACCAACACCTTGAATTGGGCCCGGACTTCAATGGGAAGCCAGTGTAGCTGACGGAGAACTGGGTTGATATGAGAACCATGCCCAGTCCCCGTCAGCATCCTGGCAGCTCTATTTTGCACCAGTTGAAGTATTTGGACCGTCTTCAAGGGTAGCCCCACGTACAGCGTGTTACAGAAATCTAACCGGGAAGTCACCAACGCATGTGTCACCGTTCTTAGGCAGTCGAACTCCAGGAAGGGACGCAGCTGATGGATCAGCCAAAGCTGATGGAAAGCGCTCCTCACCACTGCTGACACTTGGGCTACCAAGGTCAGCTCCAGGTCAAGGAGCACTCCCAAGCTGTGGACCCTGTCTTTCAGAGGGAGTGCAACCCCATTCAAGACTAGGGTCAGGTCCCCCGCTCCATAGCCCGGACCACCCACTAACAGGACCTCCGTCTTGTCAAAATTGAGCCTCAGTTTATTGGCCCTCATCCAGCCCATTACCTCGGCCAGGCACCGGTTCAGCACAGCCACTGCCTCACCTGGATCAGTGGAGAACGAGAGGTAGAGCTGGGTATCATCAGCGTACTGATGATTCTGCAGCCCACACCTCCTGATGACCTCTCCCAGCGGTTTCATGTAGATGTTGAAGAGCAAGGGGGACAAAATGGAACCCTGCAGAACTCCATGGCATAGCTGCCATGGCTCAGAGCCATAGTCCCCCAAGACCACCTTCTGGAATCGGCCTGTGAGGTAGGAGCGGAACCACTGCAAAGCAGTGCCTCCAACCCCCAACCCCACCAGCCTATCCAGAAGGATACCAAGGTCGATGGTATCGAAAGCCGCCGAGAGGTCCAGGAGAACCGACAAGGACGCACTCCCCCTGTCTCTCTTCCTGCACAGGTCATCATAAAGGGCGACCAAGGCAGATTCAGTGCCAAAGCCGGGTCTGAAACCGGACTGAAATGGGTCTAGATAATCAGCTTCATCCAAGAGTGCCTGGAGTTGTCCCGCCACCACCCGCTCCAGCACCTTGCCCAAAAAGGGAATGTTGGCCACCGGTCTATAATTGGCGGCCACCTCTGGATCCAAGGAAGTCTTCTTTAGAACTGGCCGGACTACCGCCTCCTTTAAAGTCCAGCTCGTGATGAATCTGAGCAACTTTCTCCCCAAAATGCATGGCAAAGTCGTCACAGCGGATTTTCGAGGGTGGCACCAGATCTTTTGTGGGGCCAGGTTTAATCAGCCCCTGAACCACCCGAAAGATCTCCGCTGGACAGCATTGTGAGGAGGCAATGGACGCGGAGAAGAATCGCTTCTTCGCTGCCCTCACCGCCACAGCATAGGCCCGATACTGGGCTCTAAGTTGTGCTCGATCGGATTCGTCCCATGATTTCCTCCACCTACACTCTAGCCGTCTACCAACCCGCTTCATCGCCCGTAATTCAGGTGTATACCAGGGAGCTGGACAGGCTCTGCCGGGTTGGAGAGGGTGCTTAGGAGCGATCGTGTCGATAGCCCTGGTCATCTCCCTGTTCCATACATCAACCACGGCCTAAACAGGAGCACCAGCCCTGTCAACTGGAAAATCCCCCAGAGCCCTCAGGAATCCATCAAGATCCATCCGACTTGGGGGGCGGACCATCACAATCCGGTCCGCACCCTTACAGAGGGAGAGGCCACTTTCGAGCTCAAACCTCACGAGGGAGTGATCTGACCATGACAGGGGCGTCAAACGTAGATTTTTCACCCTCAGATCACCCTCTTCCTGACCCATCGAGAAAACCAGGTCCAAAGTGTGTCCACATTCATGGGTCGGGCCGCTGACATGTTGAGACAGCCCCATGGCCGTCATGGCAGCCATGAAGTCCTGAGCTGCCCCGGAAAGGTTAATCTCGGCGTGGAGATTGAAGTCCCCCAGGACTATCATCCTGGGGGTCTTCAACACCAGGTCCGAGACAACCTCTGTCAGCTGAGGCAGGGAGTCTGTTGGGCAGAAGGGTGCTCGGTACACCAACAGAATCCCCAATCTGTCTCGGTCGCCCAACACCAAGTGGAGGCACTCCAGCCCCGGTCTCGAGGAGACAGGAAGCCCCGTGAGGCGAGAAAAAGCTCGATAAATTACAGAGACCCCCCCCTCCCCTCCCCTCCCCTCCCCTCCCCTCCCCTCCGGGCGTGGACGGTGCTGGACTAGGTACCCGGGCGGGCACAGTTCTGAGAGGGCAACATCTCCCCTCTCCCCCGCCCAGGTCTCGGTGATACAAGCCAGGTCAGCCCTCTCATCCACAATCAAATCGTGGATGAAATTAGCTTTATTGTGGACATTAAGCAGCAGCACCGTCAAGCCCGTGGGGCAGTTGACAAGACTACCTGGCACCCGCCGGCTGGGGGAGTAACCAGAAGGAGGGACAGGTGTTCATCATCTGTCCCGCCTTCTCCTAGGTGGGACTGTTAAACCCCCATTGCGACCATAATGACCATAGCCCCCAATGGTGGCCCCCATGTGCTCCCAGGCAACATTCCAATCCAGACTAGAGATGGGCCCTTAAAACACTTAAAACTTGAAAACACAACATCCACCCACCTTAACCCCCGCCAAACTCAGTCCGTCCTGGCACGGCCAAGGTCCCTGGGCCAGCCCAGCCCCCAAGCGGCCCCAACGGCCCTAACGGCGACCGCCCTGAGGCCGCTGGCCTGAGGTCGCTGCCCCCCCCCCCCCCCCCGGCACAGCCGGCCCTTTGAGCATCCCAGCCGGCGCCCACTTCCGGCCTCCTTCTCTTCCGGCCTCGGCCTCGTCCCGCCCCGCCCTCCTCGGCATGTCCGCCACTCATGACACGAGGCGGGGGTGCGGAGCAGGGGCCTCAGTGCCGGCGGGTGCCGGTGCATGGATGCCGCAGCGGCAGTCCTCCGGGCCCCGGCACAGGTGGACGGTGCACCGGTGTCCCGGTCTCCGGCGCGAGGCTGGTGGCGGCTCCCGGCGTAGGCTGACCTGGCATGGCCCGGCACGGCAATGGTACGGCCGGTGGGTGATGGTACGGCGCGGGGGGTGCGTGCGGCGATGATATCGAAAGCCACTAAGAGGTCCAGGAGAACCAACAGGGACGTACTCCCCCGTCTCTTTCCCTGCACAGGACATTGTACAGGGCGACCAAGGCAGATTCAGTGCTGTACCCGGGTCTGAAGCCGGACTGAAATGGCTCCAGATATGTAAGTATGAGAGCAGATATTGCAAGATGAGACAAAGTGCAGAAAGGGACAACTCAAGCAGTCCAGGGGCTGGAGCAACTTCCCTAGGAGAAAAGGGCACAATTTCGGGGGTTGTTGAGCCTCCACCAAACAGAGCTGCAGAGGGTTTACCTGGGTCGTTCTCAGCAGTGAAACTGCTGAGGTTCAAGGCATCAGGTACACCCCTGGGATCGGAGAGTTCATTTTCATGGCTGCCGATTGAGACTTCCTGTCACAACGCTCCCCAATTCACAGGTGGGACTTTGCTGCTCACCTTCAAGGAAGACGGGCTTTGTGCTTGTGCACAAGAACGCCCCTCCTCATGGCAGAGTTGCCTGCTCTGAACCTGGGGCCTCTGGTCCAGCCCCAGAATCCAGTCTCCCCTCAACCTAGATTAAATAGGCATTTTGCAGCCTGCCCCTGCAGACCGCAGGCCGGGGGGAATGGCTGGGCTCCTCTCGCGAGGAGAGGAAGTGACACGCTGAAAGACGACGGCTACTCAGGAAGACACCGTTTTTTTAATAACTGCACTTATGAGCTACCTAGGAATTATTATGATACATTCAAAAACCAAAGAAAAGTCCATTCAGGGAAGAAGGCGTTCGGCTGGGACAGGGACGGAGCGTTCTCCCCGCTTCGTCTGGCGGTGCTTTCCTTCGCTCGGAAGCAGCAGGTGTGCAGCTGCAGCCGGACTGCGACGCAAGGCTGGGCCCCGGCGTGCCTGTTCTTCTCGCTTGGCATCGGGACCTTCCTTGCCTCTGACTGGCCCTTCCAGCTTGTTCTCTGGGCCCCTTTTCAGCCCCACAGCTCTCTGCTGTCCCGGCTGGCCCTGCACTGAGCCGGCCCGCTGCCCACTTCCTCCTGGCCGACCCGGGGGGCAGTCCATGCAGCCAAGCCTGAGGAGGGCGCCCCGAAGCTCACCTGGGACTCTGCCAGGCCCTGCCTGGGATTGCGGGCTCTGCTTCGCGCGGCCCGTCTGTGGGGCCTGATCGTCTGTGCCAGCCCGGACGGCACGCTCGGCTCTGAGGCTGAGGCAACGCTGGGCTTCTGCCCACCGCACTTCCACGGCGTGCCCAGCGACCTCGCAAGGCGCCATCGGGCCATGTGCTGTGGGGCTGGGCACCCCCCTCTGTTCCCGCAGCCTCCGCTGCTCATGCAACCAGGCCCGGTGCCCCTCCCGCATGCAGAGCTTCCTCTCCAGGATTGAGCCCACGAGGGCCACCCGCTCGTCTGCGGCTGGGCATGGGCCGTGGCACTCAGAGGGGTGGCCACGCTCCCGCCTTCCTTCTCCCCTGGACTGCCGCCTCCTCAGCAGAGAGGCCTCCACAGCACGAAGCGCCCTCCTCCCTTTCTGAGGGGTCGTCCGGCTGTCCTCGGCAGGCAGGCTGGCGGTGGTAGCCGGACGCGGCGCATGTTCAGCGGGACGCTTCTGGAACATGTGGCCCTCCTTTGCCGCAGGCCTACGCTCCCTGCGCGCTCTGCGGAGCCTGGCTGTCGCTTCTGCCGGGGCCCGCCGGCCCTTGTGACCCGGAAGAGCCTGCCCTTGCATTCGGGACTGCAGAGGGCTGCCTGCTTCCTCCCAGTGCTGCCCCTGTGCAGGGAAGGCCAGGCCTCCCGTGGGCGGAACGGGGCCCCCGGAAGGCGCATGTGGGGATCTTTGCAGGCCCCAGCCCTTCCCCATCTCCCCCGGGGGGGCAAAGGTGTTCAAGGCCCTCAGGACCCTGCTGGGCAGCCCCCACAGCTGCCGGAGCCTCATCCTCTGCACATGGGCCTCCAAGTGCCGACAGGTGCGTGGAGGGAAGAGTGATGGCTCCTCTCCCTGCACGAGGACTGCAACGCTTGGCCTTGGGTGCAGGGGGGCCGAGGGAGGCCTGAGCACGCCACTCCACAGCGAGCGGTGGACCAGGGCCGGCAGGCCCCACAGGTGCTGGATCCTTTTCATCTTTACCTGCTGCTCCAGCAGCTCCCGCTCCTGCTCCGGGAGGAATGGGAGCTTCTCCCCGGAAAAGGCGTGGGCCACCCCCCTTCTGGGCTGGAGGGGCTGCGAGGGCCACCTGGGGGCCATCCCGCCCAGCGCCTCCATGCAGATGGTGCTCAGCCCCCAGAGGGACATCAGGCACTTGCGCTGCATGGACAGCTCGATCCGGGCCATGTCCCCCGCCCGCTGGAAGGCCAGGAGAAGGCCGCGTGGCTGTGGGGGCCTGTGGCCAGGGGGAATCAGTCGGGGAAGGGGCTGCCTCCAGAGAAGGGCTGCGCACTGCCGGGACAGGTGCACCACTGCCGGAAAGGTGCTCACCTGGAGCTCTATGCACTTCTTAGCCAGGTGTAGTGCAACACTCTCCAGGTGCCTAGGCCCCACCAACAGGGAGAGCGGGGGCGGGAAGGCAGCCAGCAGCAGGGGTCCCCGTGTCCTCCTGCTCTTCTGGGGGAGCGACACAGGGGGCATGTTGCAGGTGGAGGCCCCCGGAGGCGATGAGGGCCGGGCCACCCTTTGCCCGGAGCCGGGGATGCTGGGCCATGGGAGCATCTGCTGCACCGACGCCAGGACTCTCCGGGGCAGCCCCCATTGGCGCCACAGCTTCATCTTCTTCACATGGATCTCCAGGGCACTGCGGGCGTCCCTGGCCAGGAAGAGGGGCTCCTGCCACGCGATGCCCACCGGAGCGCCAGCCTTGGCCCGGGCAGGCAGCTGAGGGCGGCCAGGCAAGACGGCATCCAGGGACCGCTGCAGGAGCATGGGCAGCCCCCACTCGTGCGGCAGCCTCCTCTTGAGGATACTCCGCTCCAGCTTCTCTCTAGCCTGCAGGGGGAGGAACGGCGTTGGCCCCCCGGACCAGTCCACAGCCCTCCCTGATGGCCTGGGAGGGCAGGCATGGACGTGGGGAGCAACTGTAGTGAGCCCCCCCGTGTGGCACACAGACGGTCCCCAGAGGGAGGAGAAGTGGCTGCAGCAGACGGACAGCTCGATCCGGGCCAGCTCCTCCCTGCGGACAAAGAGCAGGCAGCTGTTGCGAGGCCTCGAGAGTCCCTGGCCCGGGCGCAATGGCCTGTGGAGAGGCGGCCGTGTGCTTGGTGCTGCTTGCTCCCACGAGAGCCTCACGTGGGGTGGAAAGGCGTCCCCGCGCACCTCCGTGGCTTTCCTCAGGATGTGGTGTTCCAGCTTGTCCATGTTGGCGGGATCCAGCTGGGCCGGACCGCTGCAACGTGGGCCTGTTGCTCCTGAGAAGCACCAGTGGGGGGGCTCCCTGGAAAGCTGTCCCTCGGGCAGGCCCTGCTGGGGCCTTGGCACGGCTCCCCCAGGCGAGCAGAGCTCCGGGCACAGCCCCCGCAGAGAGTTGAGCACCCGCCTGGGCAGCCCCCATCGCTGGAAGAGGACCCTTTTGCACAGCTCACGCTCTAGCCTCTCCTTTGCTTCCCTGCCGAGGAACCCGCAGTTGACCTGGGAAATGCTCACATCTCCCCGACCAGCACCCCGGGGACTCAGCTTGGGGGCCGGGGGTAGAAGGCGCCCGAAGGAGCTCTGCGTCAGGCCTGGCAGCCCCCAGAGGTGCTGCAGCCGCTTGCTCCTGATGTGCCACTCCAGTTGCTCCTGCACCTGCCTGGCAACGAGTGGGGTCTCCATGGCCGTGAATGTGGCCGTAACAGCTTTGGGGGCACGTGAGTGCTGGAACATAGGTGGAGGCGCCCTTTCCTGGGGGAAACAGGCAAGGGACTTGATGTAGACCGTGGGCAGCCCCCACCGGTAGACCAAGGCCTTGTGGGCGATGTTCAGCGCAATATGCTCCAGAGTGGCCCCCTCCACAAAGGGAGGGTTTGGGGAGCGCAACCGCAGGCTCCTCAGCCCGGGCAGGAGGGCCTTGGGAAGGCTGCATCTCCCCGCTTGGCAGGTACTTTCCCAGGAGCTTCGCACCAAAGGGGAGAAGAGCTCCAGCCGGATCTCAAGGGCTTTCCTGGCCAGGTGCCTCTGCCAAAGGTGACGCCTCCGGTCCCCGGGCCTCTCCAGGGGAGGAGACCCTGCACAGCACATGAGTCCCCGAAGGGCTGTGAGGTGCGGCTTCCCGGTCCTTGCAGGGCTTTGGCCCTCTTCCTTGAAGGCTGCATGCTCCGTATCTCTCCCCGAATCCTCCGTGGAAGTCCCCAGGCCCTGGGGTGTGTCCTCTTCATCAGGGGTTGCTCGCGCCTCATCCGGGACTCTGCTGGACTGCGGAAGGAGCGAGCGTGAGGCCTGGTGGCCACAGCCAGATTGGCCATGCAAGCAGCAGCCTCTGGGGCCGGCGACTGGAGCAGGGTGAGATGGAGCCCCAGGTCGTGCTGAAGCCGCCTCCTGAGCACGCAGCTCCCCAGGGACCTGCTGCAGACGACCCTCCGGTGATGCGCCTCCCCCTCCCCTCCCACTGCCAGTGGAGTTGCTGCTCTGGGTCCGCAGGGAGCCCGGGGGAAGCCTGAGCTGGCCACAGAAGACCTGTGTGGAGGCCTCCATGTCCCCGCAGCTCTGGAAGGAGAAGGAGAATTGGAGGAAAGAGGAGGACTCTCTGCAGGAGGCCAGGAGTCCCCCGGAAGTGAAGGAACCTGAGCTCCCCCACAGTGCCACCCGGCTGGCGGAGCAGGTGGTCCATGTGCTGCTGCTGGGAGAGCTTCTGGGCTGCCCTTCGGGACGGTTGCTCCCCTTCCGAAGGAAACGGCCACTCAGGCCCATCCAGGCAAGTTCAGCCAGCAGGGTCAGGGCCATGCTGGTGGCCATCAGCCACCCAAGCTGCCACCAGCTGCTGAAGAGGCAGTCCAAGCTGTCCGGCTGGCCTGCCTGCATCTCCTCCTCCAGCTTCTGCGATTCCGCCCAAGATACTGTCCTGCCTGGGCGAGAGTCTCGCGAGCAGTGCTAGCTGTGCGAAAGCAGCAGCCACACAGACACAGGGCCCTGCTGGGGCCTGTCAGGCCAGGCTGAGCCCCTGGCCGGCCATGTCATAAACAGCTAGGAGCAGGCCTTTGTGTGCCCACTGCCCAGCAGCTGGCCCCTCGCCCACCCCACACGTGCCCTGCCTCTGGGCATCGGCTGATGCACTGCCTGGCCAGCTCCCCACGCCGAGTCGAGTCCCGGGCCAGCTTTGCAGTTCCTTTCTCCCACCCAGGGAGATGCTGGCACAGCAGGCTGATTCACGAGACCCGGCTGTGACTTCAGCGGCTCAGGATGGCTCTGCCCAGGGTTCCCTGTCTCCTCATCTGCATCGCAAGGGGAGCGGGACCACGGGTGCCTTTCCTTCGCTTAAGCTCCCATGTCGGACTCCCCAGGAGCGGTTTCTTGAGGCTCCTGTACTCTGGAAGAGACGGCCAAAGCAATTGCCAGTATCAAGAGCAGGAGTCACCTGGCCTTCCTGAGTTTCCCGTCAAGCAGTACGGAGGGAACCGTTCGCCAGCCTCTTAGTCCCAGAACCGTCCTGTCCTTCCAGTCAGACCTTTGCACCCCTCCCCCCCTTGTGGCAGGATGGCGCTGGGATTGTGACAATTCCCGAACCGGAAGAACTTCTGCAGTACTTCTGACTCACATGCCCAGGATCTCCCCTGCGGCACCACCCTGTCCAAATGCCCCGGCGGCAGAGCTCCGTGCCCCAGGCAGGGGGGTGGGGGCACAAAACCCATGTGGGAACTCCAGCTTGCAGAGGCCCCTGGTGTCCTTCCCCCACTCCATCACGTCCCACAGTGGAGCTCCCTGTGGGTCATGAGGGTGCAGCCTTGGCAGGGTCGCCTATCCAGCCTGGCAAGCATGGGAGGAAGAAGACTGGCTTCATTCTCGCAGCCGTTGGATCACAAGCGAAGGGCAGTGGCCCCAGAGGGCTGGGGCCACCACTTTTCCACCCTCATTGACCCGGCAGCAGGGGCAGGCGTGGCCTGGTTTGGAGTTCGCGCTGTGGGCGCTGTTGCGACTTCAGGGGCTCCTGAGCTCCTCTGGGCGGCCGGACGGGGAGCCTCACCCAGCCATCGCTCGATCCTGCTGCCGCAGCTCAATGCGGGTTGCGAGGCAGTCGCTGCTGCGCGGCCATCTTTCCCTTGTTGCAGGGCCTGGCATGTCTTACCCCAGGGCACCCCCACAGCACGTCTGCTCCCCCCGCCCCATGCAGGGCCTCTCTGTTGGGGGAGGGGGGCAGGGAACCTGCTCTGAGCAGGGCAGGAGGGCTGCTGTGGCCGTGGCAAGCCAGATGCTTCCTGTGGGGGGAGGGGCGGGGGCACTGCTGCCTGTGCTGGCCTGGGGGGCTGGACCCCATCCTCCTGGGAAGGGGGGCTGGCTGGGCACCCTTGATGGGATGGAAGGGTCCCCTGGCAGGCAGAGGGGAGGGACGCCTCTTCTTGCCGTGCGGCCAGCTCTCTGGCCCCTGGACTTGAGGAGAAGCCCCCTCCCCACACGGACCTCTCCCTGAGGGTGCGCAGCTTCTCGCCTGGGCCTGGTGCAGAAGCCCCTTTCCAGCTGCTTGCGAATCCACGGGAGGTTGGCCTGACACATGGGCCTGAGATCTTTTTGCCCCACCTGCTCCCCAGGTTGGCGCATGTGCCCTGGCCCTCCTCGAGCCAGGAGCAGGTGCACAGCCTCTGGGAGGACTGGCCTGCAGCCCCTCTGTAGCCAGCGGCTTTGCTCCAGGGAGATCTGCCGAGAAAGGGGCTGGGAAGTGCCATGCCATGCCATGTGAATTTGCCAGGTATGCATGTGTTAATATGTGTGTGTTGTACAGGGGACTTTCAAGGAGCCCCAAGACTGCAAGTTGGATCCAACATGCCTTGGGCTCCAGGGGTCGGCAACCCGACAGAGCCCTGGGGGATCCCGCTTGTCACTGGCCGCCATCCCGATGATTCCCCACCAATGGTCCCCCTCTGCTTTCGGTCAGTCAGCCATGCCCTAATCCACCGGACAGTGCTTTGGTGTATCCCAAAACCCCTCAGTTTCTCCACCAGGAGGGACCACCTTCCGCCTCTCCAGCTCTGAGCAGCACCCCCCACCCTCGGCCCTCCCCCTGCCCACAGGCCTCTCCTGGCCCCTTCAGGAGAACTCCTGGCCAATCACACTCCCCCAGAACCCCCAACAGCCAATCAGCTCTGCTGGCCCAGCCCACACTCCAAGAAGGGAACCACGCAGGAGCTGCCCCCTCCTCCTCCCGCCTCCTTGTGCCAGCCACTGTAACCGTGGCAACCGACACTGCCAGGCGCCAGGCATGGCTACCGGGCTAGGCCTCTGTGCTGCCCAGAGAGAGCGCGGCTACTCAGAGGTTGCCTGAAGCGTGTGAACAGCAGAGCACCGGCACCAGCACAAAGCCCCTAGGCGTCGTCGGGCCTGTCGCCGGCTCTCAGCCTGCCATGCCTCACAGGGCTGTTGTGAGGATAAGATACGGAGGGGAGGAGGACTTTGGAAACACCCGGGGAACGTTGCAGGAAGAAAAGTCCAGCTAGGAAAAGAATAAGCCAATAAAAATAGTTGCCATTGACTCTCAGACTCACTGATGACACCCAATTAACGCTCATGTGAGCTCCCTGGTATGGTACAGGATAGTGGAACCACCACAGCCATGTTGGATTCCTTGTTCCCTCAGAGCGGGAAGCAGGCATTGGTGAAATGAACTCTGGATGGACTGTTGTGGAAAAGTGAGCAGAATCCCCGCTGAGGGTCCAGTGAGAGGACCGATGGCACCTACCTGGGTTTGAATCTGAATAAAGTAACAAAATGTATTATGAACTGCAGCTAATGCGAAAGCCTCAGAACGGTATGAAGAGCCAAGAGATAATCGGCGGGCACGAAGAGAAGAAAGCCTCTGGGAAAAGAAACGATTAATCCCTGAGGTCACTCTCTTGATCTTGGAGCTGCAGGAAGCACAGCCATTTCTGGGCTGCTGGTGAAAGCAGATGGGATCTTCAAAGCTGACCTCCCAGTCGGGCCCCCTAAGGCCCCAGCAAGCAGCATCTGCTGGCCACAGAACTGAACCCAGCACTTGGAAAGGAGAACCCGTAACCATTTTGGTCTTTGCTGCAGTGCAGCACTGCAGCTCCTGTGGGCCGCGGCCAGCTGATAGATTTGGTGGGAAATGAGCTCAGACTAAGAAGAGGAAGCCGTTCTGGAAGGACAGCAAGTGACATTATCGGACACTGGCCAGGGAATGTCTGCAGGTCATGTGACATAGCCCCAGCTGAGCAGGGTGCGGGGGATGAGAACCAGCCATCCCATGAGGACCTGTCTCTGTGCATTCTGTGAGGGTGTTCAAAGATAGGTTGGACATGCACATGGTGGAGGAGCTGGTGCTGGAGGTCAGACTAGATGGCCAGGGAGGCCCCTTCTGACTCGCTCTGCTTCTATGTTTCTAAGTTTCTATTTTTCTTTTCATTTTTCCCTACGTGAGGAGAGACATAATGGTAGACTGGTTTCATTGTGCTTGTTGTTGTTAGTTGCGAAGTCGTGACCGACCCTTCATGACTAACAACAACAACAACTGCTTTTCCCACTCTTTTATTGACTATGAAGGCTACTCCATTTCTTTTGAGGGATTCTTTCCCGCAGTAGGATACCTGATGGTCATCTGAATTAAATTCACCCATTCCTGCCCAGTTAAGTTCACTGGTTCCTAACATGTTGATGTTCAGTCTTGTCATCACTTATTTAACCACAGCCAGCTTACCTTGATTCATAGATCTTACATTCCAGGTTCCTACGGAGTATAGATCCCCAACTGAGTGTTCTTTTGGGCTTTGACCCAATCGCTTCATTCTTTCTGGAACTACAAGTACTGGTCCTCTGCTCTTTCCCAGTAGCACATTGGACACCTTCCGACCTGAGGGGCTCATCTTCGGGCATCATATCGTTTTGCCTTTTGGTACTGTCTGTGGGGTTTTCATGGCAAGGATAGTGGAGGGGGTTGCCATTTCCTTCTCCAGTGGATCAGTTTTTGTCAGAGCTCTCTGCTATGACCTGTCCGTCTTGGGTGGCCCTGCACGGCATTGCACATAGCTTCATGGAGCTACACAAGCCCCTTCGCCACAAGGCAGTGATCCATGAAGGGGTCATTAGGTTCATATGCTGCCTTTTCCATGCAAAAGAGGAAGATGGCCCACAGAAATCTCCTCCAGCTCTCCATGTCATCCTCACAACAATGACCCTGTGAGGTAGAATAGGCTGAGTCAGTGACTGGCCAGCAGCCACCCAGTGAGCTCCATGGTCAAGAACACGTGTCTCCCATTCCACTTCAGCACTCCAACCACAACAGCACACTGGCTTTGTTAACCTGACCGAAGCATTTTGTGCTACAAAGCCCCCTTTTTGCTTGTGCTTCCGTTGGTCTGTTCTCTCCCTTGCATGGCCAGTACACAGGTGAAGCAAGCAAGCAAAGGGATGCCTCCCTCCCCGCAAAACAAACACAATCCTTGGAGGAGGCAGGGCAATTCCACAGTGAAACCCTCCTCAACAGCGCCTGTGTTGATGTCCCACTTGTCCCAGGCAGGCCTCCCCACCTGGTCAGCCCACGCAATGGCACTGGGCTGGATCCTGAAATCAATGTCTGCTGGAGCTTCAGGATCCGTCCACTCGACTTTCCTTTGAGCCTCTGAGTTGTTCGGAAAGATGAGCCAGTTCTGGATGTCAAACCCAGCAAACTGCATTCGGTTCCCCAAGAAAGAAACCTCATCCCTGGCACTGTTATTGAAATGGATGTCCGTCAAGGAGGCAGCAATCTGAAACAGGAGGATGCGGGACACGAAAAGAGTGCAAGGTCACATATCTGCATCCAGCACAAGCTGACATTCATCCACAGAGAGAGGCTGGCTGAAGAAAGACGCCTTATTCCTGCCTTCCATTTCTAATTAGAAACATAGAAACAGAGCGAGTCAGAAGGGGCCTCCTGGGCCATCTAGTCTGACCTCCGGCACCA
This sequence comes from Varanus salvator macromaculatus, assembly GCA_023646645.1. Lineage (NCBI taxonomy): Eukaryota > Metazoa > Chordata > Lepidosauria > Squamata > Varanidae > Varanus > Varanus salvator. Next base: position 8,169,001 of record JAIXND010000802.1, on the reverse strand, counting down.
GCCGGCTCCGCTCATGACATGCCCACCATGTGCATGTCCAGCCTATCTTTGAACACCCTCACCGATGGGGCCTCAACGACCTCCCGTGGAAGCCCATTCCATGCCCTTGGGGTCCTAACTGTCAGGAAGTGCTTCCTGGCATCCAAATTGAACCTTGGCTCCCTGAGCTTTGCTCCATTGGAGCGCGTCCTGCCTTCCTCTGCAGGGGAGGACAGGCCTCTCCCCATCTCCATGTGACACCCCCTCACATACCTGTATGTTGCCAACATATCCCCTCTGAGTCTCCTCTTCTCCAGACTGAAGAGACCCAGTTCCCTCAGTCTCGCCTCATACCCCATCCCCTGCAAACCAGCCACCATCCTTGTGGCCCTACGCTGCACTGACTCCAACCTGGCTATATCCTTTCTGTAATGAGGGGCCCAAAACTGAACACAATACTCCAGTTGCGGGCGCACCAGAGTCATGTAGAGTGGTAGTAATACCTCTCTTGATCTAGAAGCCACACTTCTGGCTATGCAACCAAGGGTGGCATTCGCCCTCTTGACCACCCCATCACACTGCTGACTCATGTTTAGCCTGCGGTCAACCAGTACCCCGAGGTCCCTTTCACAAGTGCTGCTCTCCAGCCACTTGTCCCCTAACCTGTACTTCTGACACCCATTCCTATGCCCCAAGTGCAAGACCTTGCACTTCTCCACATTGAACGCCATCCTGTTGTCTCCTGCCCACTTCCATAGTCTGTCCAGATCCTTTTGGATCTGGTGTATTTGCTCCTCAGTTGTGGCCACTGCTCCAGTTTTAGTGTCGTCTGCGAATTTGATCAGCAGACTGTTCACCCCTTCTTCCATGTCGTTAATGAAAAGATTAAACAGGATCGGTCCCAGGACAGAGCCCTGGGGGACCCCGCTTGTCACTGGCTGCCATCCTGACGATTCCCCGCTAATGGTTACCTTCTGCTTTCGGTCAGCCAGCCATGCCCTAATCCACCGGACAGTGCTTTGGTGTATCCCAAAACTCCTCAGTTTCTCCACCAAGATATCATGGGGCACTTTGTCAAAGGCCTTGCTGAAATCCAGGTATACCACATCCACTGCATCCCCTCCATCTAGCCATCTTGAAACCTTGTCATAGAATTCCACAAGGTTTGTCTGGCAGGACCTGTTTCTGCGGAAGCAGAAAATTCTGCTCGACTGTCCCACGCTTCACCTGCCCTTTTCCTTGCAAACCAAAAAGTCCACTGAGGAGGGAAGTGGGAGCCCTTTTGCCCCTTTCAGAGCTGCAGCTGCCCCAGAAAGAGCCATGCAGGCTGTGGGGCCAGAGGGAGGGCGCCCTGAGGTTCGGTTCTAGCTACCACCTCCAGACCCATCCTGCAACCCTCTGGATGGTGCCCCATGGACACAGAACGGAGGAGGCAAAGACTGTTCTGCCGTCCTTTTCGATTCATGGTGCTCAGAGCTGCCCCCTGGAAGCCTCCGGGCAGCACCAGGCATCCTTCACCCACGCCCTCCAGGATGCTTAAAACAGAGACAAGCAATGCCCTGGGTTCTACTAAACGGAGAGCCAAATCTCTTGTCAGGAGAGGTTCACAGAGGAGGATTTCTAGGGCCCGAAGTACCAGCCGCATCCGTCCTCCCTGGTCAGAGGCTTGCCTCTCTCCTCCTCGGCCCCCAGCTGCCTGCCAACAATGGCTCTGAAGTGGTCTAGCAACTACGTGGTGCAGTGATTGAGGAAAACCCCCACCCGCAGTAGCAGTGGGATGATACTTGGAGGCCAGGGGCCCAGGTCTCATCTGGGAACACCGCACCTGGAACCCACAGGATCATGCCCCATGGAGGGACACAGGAAGCAGCTGCACAGCTCTTTGCAGCTGGGGGTGCCGCAGCATCCTTCACAGGCTCAGGAGCGTGGCCAGGGGCCGGCACTCATGCAGACTGTGATCGTCATTACGCACAAGCAATTTTGTTTCTTTCTAGAAAACATTTTCCTTGCAGAGAGAGAGAATAGACCCACAGGTTGCAGTTTCAAGAAAGGGAATACTAGGAAACAGGTTGTGGGAAGAATCCACTTAAGAATGGGAATCCATCAGATTCCTGGGGCTCAGCTCCCCAGACTCCAGTCCATTTGTGCTGGCCCAGAGTCTGAGGCACTGGCATGCTCACCCAGTGTTCATGGGGCACTCGCCAGGAACCAAGCCCCACGTGCTGTGGGAGCAGCTCCCCTTTTTCCTGCATTCTGCCCCTGCTGGCAGTCCCTGGCAATGGCGACTAGCATGCCCACTCACAGCACCACTTTTTTTATTTATTTACAAATTTATTTACAAATTTGTATGCCGCCCCCTTGCGACCAAGCCTCGGGGCGGCTCACAACAATAAATAAAACAGCAACCAATTACATTATTTAAAACTAACATTAAAAACTGGCCCATCTCGAGGTAAAGATCAAAATACAATGAATAACATAAATAAAGGTAAAGGTTTCCCCTTGACGTTACGTCCAGTCATGCCTGACTCTCATCTCCGTTTTCTAGCCGAGGGAGCCAGCATTTGTCCGCAGACAGTCTCTGTGGTCATGTGGCCGGCATGACTAAACACCGAAGTGCACGGAACGCTGTTACCTGCCCACCAAAGTGGTACCTTTTTATCTACTTGCATTTGCATGCTTTCGAACTGCAAGGTTGGCAGGAGCTGGGACGGTGCACGGGAGCTCACCCTGTGTGCACATTCGAACCGGTGACCTTTCGATCAACCAGCCCAGCAGCACAGTGGTTTAAACCACTGCGCCACCTGCAGTCCTAAATAACGTAAACAAACAAATATAAATTAACAATTAAAATAACTTTTAAATAAAAAGGTCTTTGCCTGGCGCCAAAAAACAAATAACAATGGCACCAGGTGAACCTCTCTGGGGAGCGCGTTCCATAAGGGGGGCGCCTCCGCAGAGAAAGCCCTCCTCCAGGTACCCACCCTACTTATTTCCCTAATGGAGGGTTCCCAGAGAAGGGCATCTGCTGCTGATCGTAAGGAGCGGGAGGGCAGATATGCAGACGCTCCTTTAGGTAGCCAGGACCCAAGCCGTTAAGGGCTTTATAGGTAAAAACCAACACCTTGAATTGGGCCTGGACTTCAATGGGTAGCCAGTGAAGCTGATGGAGAACTGGGGTAATATGAGAACCACACCCAGTCCCCGTCAGTACCCTGGCAGCTCTATTTTGTACCAATTGAAGTATCTGGACCATCTTCAAGGGTAGCCCCACGTAGAGCGCGTTACAAAAATCCAATCGGGAAGTCACCAGTGCGTGGGTCACTGTCGCCAGGCAGTCATACTCCAGGAAGGGATGCAGCTGATGGATCAGCCAAAGCTGATGGAAAGCGCTCCTCGCCACTGCTGACACTTGAGCTTCCAAAGTCAGCTCCGGGTCGAGGAGCACTCCCAGGCTGCGGACCCTGTCTTTCAGAGGGAGTGCAACCCCATTTAAGAAAAGGGTCAGGTCCCCCATTCCGAAGCCCGACCCACCCACCAACAGGACCTCCGTCTTGTCAGGATTGAGCTTCAGTTTATTGGCCCTCATCCAGCCCATCACCTCGGCCAGGTACCGGTTCAGCACAGCCACTGCCTCACCTGGATTGGTGGAAAACGAGAGGTAGAGCTGGGTATCATCAGCGTACTGATGATTCCACAACCCACACCTCCTGATGACCTCTCCCAGCAGTTTCATGTAGATGTTAAAGAGTATCTGCATTCCCTAGCCTAGCTGCCCCTGATGGGAAGCTTGCCAGTTGTGCAACAGGGCTCTACACGCATTCGCAGGCGTCCCCTTGGCTTGGCTTGCTTTGCAGGGCCGGGCCATGTGCGATAGACAGGCTGTGGGCACTGGAGGGATTGGTGTGCAAAGGGTTTGTCCCAACCCCACTACTGAAAGCGTTGGTTGGATTATGGCAAAAGGGGAAGCCATTGGAGGAAGTGAAGTGACCAGCTCAAGTGGTGGGTGTATCAGAATGAATGTAGTCACGATGGGTGGAAAGCTATTGAAAGCAACAGGCAGGTTGCAGATGGGAGAGAGAAAGACTGAGGCCCGACTGGGCCTCCAACCTACCAAAGCAGCCCACATCATCTCCCCAAACGCATGCCCCCAACACCCATTCTTCCCCCGCATTTCCTCTGCTATAACCTTCCCGTTACATCAGAGGAGGGACCAGAGGACCCCACCTGGAAGGACAAAAGCCAAAGCAAACACACACAGCCCCTCTTTGGATCTGGCCAGCAGAAGAGTTGCACAAAACCAAACCATCAGGTTATAAAGGAGGGGATACAGGATTTGCAAGGACTAGCAGAAGCGAGACGCAAAGCACACGGTGGAGGAAAGTTCACAAAGGATACTCATTTATCTACTCAGGAGGAAGCACATCAAAGAATGGAGTGGGCTTCTTGTTTCTCTAAACATAGCACAATGCAGACTAGACATCTATAACAACTCAGACAGAATAATAATGCTGAAAATCAAGGAAGGAGTGCAATTCATTCATTTATTCAGAATATTTATATGCCGTCCTGTCATGAAAGCCTCAGGACAGTTTACATAGATAAAATAATATAAAACGTGACACAAATGAATTACAGACCCACACTGGCTGCAGTTAAAAACATAGAAGAACCAATATTAAAAGTTATTAAAATATTGCTGGAATAAAAAGGTCTTAACCTGGCACCGAGAAACAAACAACGACAAATTTGAAACAGATGTACAATAATCAGCCCCATGCAATGGCAGCTTCACAGAAGAACAGAAGGATGAGTTCTTTGATGAATTATCCGAGGTGATAGAGGAAGTGGAAGCTAATTTCACACAGCATGCAACTGGCGATTCCAGCGGGAGAGTTGGGTGCGGACAGCAGAGAGTACCACCAGTTCATTGGCCCTCCTGCTGCCCAGAAGGGTGAAGGGAGCAAGAATGGGCAAAGGGTGCTGGATTTATGCAGCCACCACCATCTTCTTGTCATGATCTCTTTTTCTAACACTCTTTCTCTGCTGCCTATTGACTGGCTAGCTGCACATTGGAAATAAAACGCCATTATGCGGAACTTTCAGTGCTTTGAGGAAAGAAGGAGGGAGCCCAGTCCTGGCCCCATGGCCTGTTGGCGTGACCAGGTGCAGAGAACACCGGAAGCCATGCTTCAGCGACACCCCAGCGGCCAACACGCACTCTGTGCAGGTCTGCGGGTTCTCACGATCTCTGCAGCACCCTTCCTGGCCCCATTCGCCCACATGCAAAAGGCCACTCGACCTGCCCTCCCCCGTCCATTTACTGTACTTCAAAAGAAAAGGAGGAAAGGGAAGAATCAGACAGTGGTAAAAGGAGGCCTTCTCTGCAGCTGCTCCCCATATCTGGAAAGCTCTTCCCAAGGATGTTCGCCTGGCACCTTCCTTAGACTCGTTTCGGCGCCAGGCAAAGACCTTCCTTTTGAAAAAATATGCTAAGGATTCATGCCATTTGACCTTTGTGTTGTGTTTCTGCTTGCATTTCATGGCTATTCTATTTTTCATAAGTCGTTACTGATTTTATTGTGTTTTTATCTTGTAATGGTGAGCCTCCCAGAGGTGCTGTGGCACAATTAGGCAGCATACAATGTCTTAAATAATAAATAGATGAAAATAAAATAAACTTTGAGACAAAATCTGGGCGGGGTAGTTTTGCAGGTAATTTGCATTGTGATCCTGCATTTCACGCTTGCAGGCACACTTCTCACCAATTCAGGGAAAAGGGCAACTCTGCTTTGGATTTTTGAATTCCAGTGGAACAAGCCTGGGGAAACATTCCTGCAACAAATATTTTCCATGACAATGCAAGGTCGGCAGGGGGCTTTTGCACCCCATTCGCCAAATAGTGGCCAAGCAAGAAGCAGCTGCCAGAACCCTCTTTTGCCCCAAAATATACACAGGAGAACTTTGAAGCCAAGAACGGAAGCCCCAGTCGTGCTTTTCCACCTTCCTTTTCCTCCTCCCTCCCAATCACTCTTCTTCTTGTGTCGTGTCTTTTGGATTGCATGGCTCACATCAAAGACTATTTTATTAGGCATTTTATAAGCCACTCTAGGAGTCCATTTGGCAGAAAGACAGGGCCAAACTACTGAGGACGGATCCCCAAGAAAGCATGGATTTGCTCTGAGGCTCTTCTCAGCCTTGGAGACTGCTGGACTTGACCCCTTTGGAAAGGGCCCAGCACCTGTTGCTGGACGTTATGTCTGTGCAGGCGAAGGGGAGAAGGGAAATGCTGGCGGTGAGCTGTGGACGAGACGGGATCTGCGCCCTGGGGCTGAAACGCACATCTGTGTCCCCTCACAGATCCACCTGGACCTCTGCTTCCAAAGGGTGTGTTCGGGGGCTGCTAGTGGGGCAGGTCTTGTGAATCCCAGCATGCTGCACTCGTGGGCCGAAGGGCTGGCAGGGCAATGCCTGGCCTGCCGATTTTTGCCGTGTCGCCTGCGGTGGTCCAGAAGGGAAAGGAAACTATTTTTGGATGGCTCCTTGAATGGGAGGCTCTCAACACACTTGAGGTGGGAAAGCCCTTTCATGGAGCTTTCCAGAATTAAGCACCACACACACACAGCACTGCTTCAGAGGCTGGCCCTTCCCTCTTGGAGTTTCTCGGTGCAGCAGAAAACCCATCTAGCCACACACGAGTCTCCGCACCTGTGGGACCCTGAAGATGTACAAGATGGATGCCATCTGGCCTGAGGATTCAGAGTCGAGCCCCCAGTCACAGAGAGCAGTTGCTTTGGCCATTCACGGTTATACTTGGGAAACATTCATCCCCGTGTTACTCAAGTAAACTGTTCTGAGAATGTGCCCGTGTGCATGACAGTGGAAGCCCAACGTGGTATCAGGCAGGCAAACGGGATGCTTCCGGATCTCCTGGATGGCAAACACCAAGGCCAGGATGTGCCAGTAGTCCTAAAGATCCAGGCTGAAAGGAGAGTAACTGAGGGAGAGAGGTCAGGATTCCATGAGAACTGCTGAGAACTGAAGAGTATTGAAGTTCATCTGGTTCAATCTTCTTTCACTCGTCTAAACCCAAGACATGTTTCAGCTCTTCAACCAAGGATTCACAGGAAAATTCAATTTCTTTGTAGAAAATCAGCACTCACAAACACACACACCAAGTAGCTTTGCCCAGCCAACACAACAAACCATGGCAACATTTCTTAGCGTACTTGCTCTTTCGCTTTGCCCAAACCAAGGTGTGCTATTTAACTGTGGTCAGAAACCATGGCATGGAACTCCAGTTGGTTCTCCACTTCCTTGTCATGATGTCCCCACTTTTCGCATTCTCTGACCCCTGTGTCATGCTTGTCCCTCTTCTGGACCCAGGGGACTCAGACAAATCCCCTTGGAAGAAACATCTTTAAAAATAAAGCCAGTGTGTGCAGAATGAGCAGAAGGGGCAGCTGAGGGAGGAAGGAAGCACTGCACCAATTGTGAATGGGGTTAATGCTCAGGTGTGGTGGACGCTGGGAGCAAGCCAAGCTCAGGGGGACCAAGTGGGGATGATGGAAACTTCAATCACATCGAAAAGCGATCCTTGTCAGGTGGCAATGTTACCAAACCATTCTTGGGAAGCTAAATGCTGAACACTGGACTCCTCACTTGGTAACAACAGGTTATGCTCCAGGTACTTCACTGGAGAGGAAAAAAGTCTGAAACCCCAGCACACCTGGGAGAGCTCAGGGCATCTTTCTGTGAAGCACACCTTGTCCTGGATGTCTTTGCTCCTGACCTGCTGGATGGAAGGTGCTTCCCTGGGGATGCCGTGGCAATGATGGTCATTCCGCCCCTCCAGGGAACGGAGGGAAGCGGCACCCCAGAACACGGGACCCCCTTTACAGCATGGCAGGAGGAAAACATGCTCGTGAGCCTCTCTGAATCTCCATGGGCCAGTCATCACGTGCTGCCCTTTGCATGTGCTCCACCTGGGCACCCCAATCCAAGGTGGGATCCCAGCTTCTCCCAAAGCGCATGGATGAATGGATGGATGGATGAATGGGGCTGAGTGGCTGAGCCCTGCACTGTTGCAGCCTGGAGCCAAAACATCCGCCACCAGCTGTCCTCCCAGGCTAAGAAACCTTGGCGCAGGTTGGTCACCATCCTGGATTTAGGTATCTCATACAGCACCGTGCAAAGGACAGAACTGGACTACCAGCCGACAGATGTGGAAATTCTGCCCCTACCAGAGTCCAAAGGGATTCCGGGATCCTGAATCTTTCACTCTCACCCAAGGGGGAGTCCAGGACTGTCCCAAAGACTCTGCAAGCACATGGAAGACTGAATGGGGCAGGGAAGGTGGGGCTGCCTGAGTGAAGCAATTTGGAGCCAGACCACAAGGCACTGCCGCTCTTCCTGAATTTACAATATCGCTCAGGGACACAGATGGGCAGAATCCATCCCCAAACATCTACAGAACCTACATACTCTACAGGAATGCCCAGGTGGACTGGCAGGTGACATTCCCAAGGCAATAGCGGTGGTGCCCGGCCTAAGCGGCCTGTGTATCTCCTTGTATTCATGCCTCCACCAGTCCTCTGTCTCCTCGGGGACATACCTGTGAGAACCATCCCCTGTTGTGTAGTATATGCTAAACTCAGGTGACTGTTTTGGGGGACAGAAGCTGTGGTTTCAGGGTGCACTGGAAGGGGAAGGAGTTGGAGGAAAACCTCAGAATGGAATGTTTAGATCAGGTATTGGCATTCATCATCTTCAAATTCCCAATTTTTGGGAACTGATGTAAGGCAAACCAGGAGACACGAACACTCCATCTGCTTAAACCATTCTGGCTTCCTCACCCTAAACCACTGTATTCATCTGCAACATGTGCATACATCCCGTTCCCTACACCACTGTAAGACATAAAGCACCGAAGAACTTCTGAAACTTGAAGTAGCACACAACAATCAGGGATATGAAAGATTTATTTGAAAGTAAAATATAAGACCTTATTAACACCTGTACTGCTTCATATTAGGGAATTCTAACTCATTGGTTGGAAAGTGAATTAGCAGGGAATTCTCCAATGAGTGGGAGTGCCAGGTCATTTTTTCCTGATGAGATGATCCCGGCTGTTGAGGTGGGGCTTCAACAGGATGATGTAGCATTTGGGGAGAAAGATGCAGCCCAGCAGGCCAGCCCCGGAGGCCAGGATGGAGAACACCTCCACGGCTACCATGGCCTTGCCTTTGGTGCTCAGGTAGGTGGGCACGAAGGACACCCACACGCTGCAGAAGACCAGCATGCTGAAGGTGATGAACTTGGCTTCGTTGAAGCTGTCAGGCAACTTCCTCGCCAGGAAAGCCCCGACGAAGCTGACAACAGACAGGAAGCCCATGTAAGCCAGGACAGTGTAAAACATGGCGGCTGAGCCTTCGTCGCATTCCAGGATCATCTCTCCTACCAAGGAGTGAAAGTCCACACTAGGGAAAGGTGGGGAGGTGGCCAGCCAGGCAACACAGATGGTGACCTGGAGGAGGGGGCACACCAACACGATGGACCTGGGCAGTGGCCCCCCCACGAGTCTCCTGGCCATGTTTCCTGGCTTGGTGGCCATGAACGCCAGAACCACCGTCACCGTTTTGGCCAAAATGGACGAAACGGCAATGGAGAAGGAGATGCTGAAAGCAGTTTGGCGCAGGAGGCAGGTGAGCTTGCTGGGCTGTCCGACGAATAGAAAGGAGCAGAGGAAGCAGAGCAGGAGAGAGGTGAGGAGAACATAGGTGAGGCCCCGGTTGTTAGCTTTGACGATGGGCGTGTGGTGCTGTTTGATGAAGGTTGCCAGGACTAGAACTGTGAGCAGAGAGAGGGAAAGAGCGAGGGACCCCAAGACAGTCCCCAGGGTCTCTTGAAGGGTGAGGAAGTGGACCCTCTTCGGGACACACTGGTCCTGCTTCTGGTTTGGGTGCTGATCTGCTGGACATGCCACACAGTGATCGGCATCTGCAATGAGCAAGAACTGATGATGCATCTCCCAAAATCACAGGATCCTTTCCTTGGGTGGACCATTCAGACCATTTTCAAGGGCAACTGGCCGTTTCTCTCTGAGACCCTTCCTAACGTGCTGAGAACCAGGAGGCCTAGGAGCACCTCCAAGGTTCATTCCTGGCTGTCCCAAACATGTGAGGTTCTGTACGTCACCTCATATTTTGATGAGGCTCGTCCTAGTCCTCCTTCCAGGGGACCCATTAACTCCAAACCCAAATTCTCTTCCCAAAACTCAAGTGCTTCCTGTCAACAGAAAGTAAAAAACGCAGCCCCCCATCCACCGGCTTCTCCTGTCCTTCCAGGCCTTATCCCACCCTGTCACCCACTGCACGATTGAGCCACGATCTGCAGCTACCTGTGTGGTTCGAGAAGGTCCCCTCTTGACAGGCCAGGCATTCGAAGCAGCACACCTGCTTCCCGGCTGCAACCCTCTTCCACTGCCCTGGGGAGCACCGCTCGGTACACCTCGCCGTGGGCGGCTTCTGAAAGGGAAGGGAGAGCTATTGGGGAAGTCCACATGGTGGTCGTGGTGCTCCAGGGGCCCTGGAGGGACCAGTGGGGTTTCCCATTGCACAGTGAAGGGAGGCACTGCCTCAGGGGCGCTCATTCTGCTGCACATTGAAGGACAGAGGTGCGGAGAAAGATGAGAGGCTCTGGGGCTGCCTCCCAGCAAGCCCTTCCACTGTGGCTTCTCTCCTCCCATGAGCAGCCGCTTAGAGGATTTCAGACCAGGGGTCCTTCCTGCACAGCCAGAAAATGAGCCCATGGTCTCTGCAAGAAAGCTATGGAGATGGAACCCACTTTCTGTTGGATCAATTTGGGCCTGGACATGAATGAGGACACATTTAAGAGAGTGCCAAGTGGATTTGATATGCTCAGATGCCCAGCTCTCTAAATTCCCCACTCACACTCTGTTGCACCCACTGATGCTCCCGAACCATCTTCATTGGCTGTGGGGAGGCAGGAGGTGAAGCACAGGAGCGCAAAAGCAGGTGAAGCCACTGTGTTAAGATGTAGCACAGAGCATCTGGGCCTCGGACCTGAATTTCACCTCGTGCTCCTGCATGATATGTGCTGGGGCAGAGAGCCCCAGAAATCTTGGACTCCAGATGACAGATTTGGGACCAAAGACCCAGCAGTGGGAGCTTGAACATTGACTCTGGATTCTGCTTGCCCAGGGCTGAGGCATTTCTGAGCTTCCCCACGTCCTTGGGACATTCCCTCAACCCACCTCTGTGGCCCACACAATCGCTTCCGAGCGGATGCTGAAGTCCTGGCCTGGAAGGGCCCCGGCATCCATCCATCCCACTCGCGCAGGATCTAAAGTGCCATTTGGCGAAAAGAGCCAGTTCAGGATGTCATAGCTCTGGACATTCTCTCTTAAGCAGACTTCCTCCCCAGCACTGTTGTTGAACCGGACCTTCCACAGGGAGGCAAGGACCTGCAAGAAAGGAATGCTGAGTCTGACCTTGACTGCAGGCAGGTTCTGTGTTCCTCAAATGTCCTCTGATGGCCACCAAGGAAGATGATCATACATGCCTCAGCTGCCTCCTCCTTCTTCACTGGCCGCAACTGCAGGTTGTCTCAGAATTCCCCCATTCATTCCCACTGGGTCCAGCAGGCCTTCTCCAGCTCACCGCTCTGGACTCAGCCATCCCACTAGGAACCCACCCACTCTCACCTCTGGAAGCCCTCACCTTGGGAGCATGAGACGGCCCTGGTATCAAACCTCTGGGAGATCCAGCAACGGCAGCTGAGTCACATTTCCCATCTCTCTCCTGACAGATTTCCACAACGGGTTGCTTTGGAAGCAATGGAGGAGTCTCCTTCCCCACAGCATGTGCATGTTTGGAGAATTCACATGAACATCTCAAAGGGGAGGCCTAAACTACTGGCATTGGGCTCTTCCTACTCCCACCACAGTTCATTCCTGGTAGGTTACCAACAGGAAGGAGAACCGGCTGCCTGCATCTTTTTCAGCCTTTCTTATTCAAAAGAGTCCTCTGACCGGTGTTGGTATTGGAGTTCTCAGGCAGTGCCTTGGAGGGCCATGAAGTCTCAGTGGCCCCCACAGTCCCACGCAGAGAACCTCTGGCCTACATGATTCTCTACTCACGGCCCCATCCCTCTGGAGGGAAAGTATCCAAACAAGAAAATAAAAAGGGATTGATGAAGAATGACTTTCTTAGGATTCCTGGAATTCTCCAAGCATCGCACTTAGCTTCCCACTTTCGGCCATGCAATAAGCATAAGCAAAGCCCTTTATATAACAGAGCGAAATCTGCTGGAGAACATTACCTGCCATGGCTCAGTACTCCCAAAAATTGTTCTCCCCTCTGTGTCTCTATTTTGCGATCCAGAAAACAACATGGTGTGCAGGGCATGTGCCACGGAATGCACGGCATTGTAGATGCTGTAGCTCTGCAAGCTCATGCTCCTCTCGAATGTCAGGGATGGCAGGTCCTGTATCTTCTCCTCCCCAGTGCACTTTACCTTCCGCCTTGAGGGGGTTTCTCCTGACTTCAGAAGTTTACACCTAAAGGCTGTTTCCCACCAATGGCGGAGAAAGATGTCCCCTTCAGGCTGGAGGGGGTTTAAAGCCGAGAGGAAGCGTTGGAATCCTGGCACATCCCTTCTGTGCCCCCGGAAATGCAGAGTGCCATGAAAGGGCCGGAACGCTTGCCAACCAAACTGGGACCCTGTTGCAGCAATGTCAAAATGGGATGTCAAGATCCAAACCATCCTTAAGGAAGGCTTCAATGTTTGGAGATGAACAAATAGGGATAGAACTGTTAAGTTCCCATAAAGAATCATCACTAGGAAATCAGGCCAAGAATCAGAACGGTAAAGAGGGAGGTTTTTCAATGGAGTATTCCACCCAGTGGTTTCTACCATTTCCGTGGAGGCCACACAGATGTCGTTCTGCTGGAGCATCGGGGTCAGGGTCTGGAGAAAATCTTCCCCAGCACTATCACTGGGAGCGGCCAGCCCAACCCAGTTCCACTGAAAATGCAGCAGCAGCCGGACTAAACCCACGTACAGAGGGAATTCATCTGGGTTGATCCAGAGCAAGGAAGGAAAGGCCCTTCTGTCTCTCTGAATATGGTCGAACAGGCCATAAACAAGCTGAAAGAAGGAATTCAGAGAAGGGTTGATCCAGGGAGCTCCACTGAGACAAACATTCATGGGGTCCTCCAGAATTACAGCACAACATGTGAACAGCACTCTTTCAGAGACTGGTCTTTCCACCTTGCAGGTTCTGCATATCGCGGCAACCCCCATTATTCTGCACACGCACCTCTCACCTGTGGCACCTTGTAGATGCTGAAGATGGATGCCACCTGCCCTGATGATTCCGAGTCGAATCCGCCCATCACAGAGAGCAGTGTGTCCTGCCTGTCACACTTATAGTTGGGAGCCAATCGTCCCCGTGTGGAAAGCAGGGCGAAGTTATTCAAGTACATCGTTCTGGCAATGTCCCTGTGTTCGTAGATGCGGAAGCCCAGAGTGGTGTTGGGCAGGAGAACGGGATGCTTCCGGAGCTCCTGGATGGCAAATGCCAACGCCAGGATGTGCTGGTAGATCTTTACGTTGATGCTGGAATGAGAGTGGCATTGGGAGAGAGGACGGTGTGTTTGTTCCTCAAGCTCTCATTTGATTGCTTTCTGCTGCAAAATGGCCAAAGCACCGAGCAAACGGAGTGCCGGTAGTGGTTCCCCAAGTTGGATCCCAGCTGTTGTTCCACAATAGCCCCCATCATCCCAAGCCCAGATCCGCGATGTGAACTTCTTTTTAAAGAATGCAGAGTCAAGGATGTCAAGAAAGCAATGTGAAAGGACACAGAACCACTCCTGAATCCCCACCTTCCTTGGGGGTTCCCAAACTGTTCATGGGAAGCAGGATCTTGAACCATGGGTTCCAAACCTGCTGAAATCTGCTCATGCTCGGGGGCTCAATGGTGTTGACAAAATCCGAATCTCCCTCCCCGCCTCTTCATGGAGCTTCCCCTACCGCATCCTCCAAGCAGCGGCACCCTCCCTCCATGCTCACTCATGCGCACAAGTTCCAGCACTCACTGCTCACGCTAAAGCACAGAATGGACTCTGGTGCTCAGAAGATGAAGACGCACTTCCATGCTGCACATTCTCATTAAAGGTTCCAGCCCAGCATGACTTAGTCCAATGTTGAGCCAGAAAAGGATGTGCGAGAGCAAAAGTGCCGCTGCAGATCCCAGCAAGGAGCTGCTTGCTCTCAGAGCAAGCTCTGAACCTGCCACCCACAATCCTCCTGCAGCAACTTACTTTGGCGAGCCGGAGAACGGCAAAGCAGAGAAGCTAGCAAAGTCATGCATCTTATTGAAATAAAAATAGCCAAAGCGCAGATTCCCACCGACAATCAGGTTTCCAGGGCTGAAATAGTCTTGTTTCCGTCTGTATGTCCTCGTCATAATGCACGGGGTCTGCCAAACCCTCTGCGTGGCCTGAGGAATGAGCCAGCAGAGCAGCAGCAGGAACAGCAGAAACATGGTGAGCGCCACAGATGGGCTTTCCCACCTCCGTCACCGCAAAGCAGGAATGGAGGGTTTTTCTGGACAGGGGAGTCTGACCCTGGCCACAAAGTGCCTGTGGTTCAGAGATCCAGACACCGCCAACGAGCTCCGGGCATCCCTCTGTGAAACACGTTTCTCCTGAACGTCTTTGTTCATGTCTTTGTTGCTGGACGGAAGGCGATTCCACTGGAGATGCCAGGAAATTATAATCATTTGGACTACAATTCCCCAGGGCACTGAGGGAAACAGCACCCCAGAACATGGGACTCCCTTTACACCGTGGAAGGGCAAAACATGTTTGTGATCTCCTTGAACCTTTGTGAGCTGGGTCTCCAGTATTGCCCTTTGAACCATGTCCCTCTGGGCTCCTGAATCCAAGGTGCTGTCCTGGCTCCACCATGTCCAGGCAATGGTTTCTCCAAGCATATGGAGGGATGGTTGAATGGATGGGTAGATGGACGGACAAACGGACTGGGAAGGAAAGATCTGGCTACCTGAGAGTAGCACTGCATGGCAAGGCACAAAGTAACTCCTCTCTTCTTGCATTTAATATCATGTAATATCGTGCAGGGCAGTATTCAGTGGACAGGATCCACACCCAAAGCCCACTTGAACCTGAAAGCCTCCCAGGAATTTCCAGGTGGCGTGGCAAGGGGCCAGTGCCCAGGCCCTGGTCCGAGTGCCCACCTGTGTTGCCCACAGGGTCTCCCTGCACAGGTGCCTCCACCAGTCCTCTGTCACCTCCACTACGCACCCTTCTCCTGGACTTTGGACCCTTTGCACTAAATTCGGGGTTATGCTCTGGGGGTGGGAAGAGGCGTTTCTGGGTGTAGAGAAAATATTCTACCATGCTTGGTCTAAATGGTTGCTCACAGAGTTCCTTCCACTGCTTCTGCTCTACGCTTAAAACCCGCTTTTAATTCTTTTAGAGGTTTAATTCGTGATGTTTTATTTTGTGTTTAATGTGTTTGTACTCTACTATGTTTTATGCATTGTCAGCTGCCTAGGAAGTCCTCAGCAATTATAGGTGGCGTATAAACTCATCTAAACCAATAAGCAAAATAAATACACAAAATTTATATTGGAAGGGATTTCAATGTGCGAGTTTGCCCAGGACTTGGGGAGAAGGACTCCTCTTCCTCACTGCAGCGTGGGCGCAACTGGGTGCTTGGGAGGCCGTCCTATGACATCACCATGAAGCCACACATGAACAGAGCCCGGCTGTCCTGGGAGAGGGTCACGTGGGGCAGCTGGGCAAGTGTGGAACTTGGTCCCATGTTACCAAGCACACCCAGTGTCTAACCACACAAGGCCCCTCGTTGGTCGAAGGAGAACTGAAATAGGCTGCAGAGTTCAAACCTCTCCCCCTCTCGCTCTTCCTTTAAACCCTTTCTAGAACAAGGGTCCTGTCTCCCCGATATTCTTATCTTCACACCTGTCGACGTTTCCCCTGCATTCAGAGATGTTGATGGAGAGGCACACAGGGAAACCACTGCTCGTGGCTCCTGCAGATGGTGCCATGCCTCTTACTGGCTTGAAGGTAATGAAGGAAGCCACCGGGCCAAGGAGAAGCAGGATTCGTGCTGGCCTGGGCTTGGAGGGGAGGCCCCTGGGTCCCACATGCCGCCACATTGAATGCCGTCATGAGAGATGGGTCCGACCAGAAAGCAAGCAAGCAAGCAAGCAAAGTAAATTAACTCATACATGGATGGATTGAAGGATGGATGGATGGATGAAGGGGACTATAACTCTTTTGTTTTCCAGGATCAAGAAATGATCTTCGTCTTTGCCTGACATCTCCATCCTTCTGCTTGAGTTGCTTCTAATCAGTGTCTGACTTTTCAATCATTGCAGTGATGCTCAAGTGTACTTGGGGTTCTCTACTGCTTTTATGCTGGAGTTGGAGGATTTCCCATTCTGCAAAAAAATCCATGTTATTGGCTTGCAGTTGTTTGTTCTTACATTTGCACACCAGCAATTGCCAAGAGCAGCACCAGTCCTGAGCAGATTCAGCGGCTTTGGGCTTTGCTCTGGGCTGACCAGAGCTCCTGCAATTGGGAGCTATAGAGATGTGACAAGCAGACAGCGCATCGTCCAGCGCCAGCCCCCAGCCATGCAGTTGCTCTTTCCCCTCCAGTCACGTGGGGCTGAGACCGCTAGTCACATAATCATTGCAACTTCTTGCATCCTAGAATTCTCCATTTGCTGGCAGGGTGGGAGAAAGGGAGGTGAACAGACTGTGACAGAGCCTCCACCCCTGCCAAATTCCTCGGATCCCCCAAGTGGGGGAACTCATGCAAGGTAATCCAGAAGGGGGAAACGGCTCCGGCTGCCTCACGCATATCGCACTGCGTTCATCTCAACCGTGTGCTTAGAACTCCTGAAACTCGAAGCAGCAGGCAACCAGCAGGGATGCGTGAGATTTATTTGACAGTTAAATACTCATGACCTTATTAACACCTGCACTGATTCCTATCATAGATTTCTCCTGCCTTGGCTTGAACATGAATCAGCAGAGAATTCTCCCATGCACGGGAGTGCCAGTTCATCTTCTCCTGATGAGGTGATGAGGATCCTGTGGCTGAGGGATCATTCACCACCAAAGTACACCTGGAGGAACTCAGAGGATCCCTATATGAAAGGCATCTTGCCCTGGAATCTTTGTTCCAGACCTGCTGGATGGAAGGCAATTCCACTGGGGATGCCTGGCCTTGATGGTCATTTGGAGCACCTCAGGATTCTGAGGAAACTGCACCCCTGACCATGGGACTTCCTCTATCCCATGGAAGGATTATGTCCCTCTTTGAGCTTTTAAGGGCCAGCTGCTTTCTGGCACCCCAGGATGCCCCAATCCAAGGTGGTGTCCAGGCACGTGCCAAAGTTTCTCCGAGAACATGGATAGATGCATTAGGCAGGAAATTGTTTTCCAGTGGTCATCTAGGCTACCCCAAAGATGTAATGCCACCTGTTGTTGGGTCTGCAGTCAGTTGTCTGTGCTAGTTACTCCTCACCTTGATTAAATTGACCAAAAGAGTGTGGGAAAACAGGTCCACCAGGAGAAACCTGGATGTGGGAAAAGGACTCCCAGAGCCCCACTTCGGGGGGATGTCTGCAAGAAGCTGTTTCATGTACAGAAAGGACGCTGCAAGTTGTTAGTCCAAGGAGTCATGAAGTACTGTATTGTTACATCCGGGTCAAAGGTAAAAGGGCAGGGGACAGGAACAGGAAGTGTAAGAGCAATGTGATATTGCCATTGGTTGTTATAGTAACTCCATAACATCTCCCCTTTTTTACATATGGTTCAACAGTGTGTAAAAAAGTAGACTCAAAACAGATCCCAAACAATCTTAAACATGACATATTGTACTATTAGTAAATAGGCTACAGATTAAGTCTATCTGGAGGTCTTGAAACTCGGACGTTTCGCAAGACCACAGGGATTTTGCCTGGTGAAGGCTGTTTAGTTCCAGAAGGTGTTGACAAGAGACTGTCTGGTTTCCTGACTGGTGTGTTTGGTACAGAAGAACTTACTGGTATGTGCGGTTGCCTTATTTCGTCCTCATTGTTTCCTTCAGATATGTCAGTAGTCTTGTCTCTATATTGCTTACTTGGTCCAGCAGGACTGGGGGCATTGAACACCTCCGGAGAGTTATGTGTAGGACTCTCATAAGTTTGTGGGGTGGGTTGTTCTGCCACTCGCAGATCCACTCGCTTGCGACGGTAGAGACTGCCATCCACATCCACAACATAAGAGCAAGGGGCAACCCTCTGAACTCAGGTACCCAGTCTCCAGCGACCAGTCCTGTCACCAGGAAGTGGCTTCATACGGATTGGCTCTCCAATGCTTAGGTCTGGTAAATCTTTGGCAGACATGTCGTATGTCAGTTTGGAGATTTGTTTCCTCCGTCGCAATTTCTCCAGAACACCTGTAACCACACAAGGTTCGAGCAGTTTGTTGGCCAAAGGCAATGACGTCTTCAGTCTCCTTGTCATCAAACGCTGTGCAGGACTACTGTCCATGCCTTCGGTCGGGGTGTTCCTCCAGTGTAGA
Source organism: Varanus salvator macromaculatus (assembly GCA_023646645.1). Taxonomy (NCBI): domain Eukaryota; kingdom Metazoa; phylum Chordata; class Lepidosauria; order Squamata; family Varanidae; genus Varanus; species Varanus salvator. Next base: position 8,150,378 of record JAIXND010000802.1, on the reverse strand, counting down.
ACGGCCTTCCATGGATCACTACCATCATACTTGGACTTCTTGAAAAGGTTCTTCACTATCTTTACAGCTGATTCTGCTTTGGCATTAGCTTGTGGGTGCCGTGGGGATGAGGTAACATGCACAAATCCCCATTCTGTAGAAAACCTTCTGAACTGCTCACATGCAAATTGGGGTCCATTATCCGAGATTACCCTATCTGGTAGGCCATGACGTGCAAATTGTACTTTACAGCACCTGATTGTAGTTTCGGCAGACAGGTCAGGAAGGAGCTCAATTTCCCAAAACTCCGAAAAGTGATCAACAATTAATAAAAAATCTTGCCCCGCATAACTCAATAAATCCATACTTACAATTTGCCAAGGCCAGGTGGGCAGCACATGTGACATCATGGGTTCTTTCTGTTGTGCTTGTGCATACTCATTACATGCTGAGCAACGACTAACCAAGTCTCTAATCTCATTCTGCACGTTGAGCCAGTAAAGGGTATCTTGTGCCTGCCTAGAGCATGCTTCTCCACCAATGTGACTGGCATGAATGTGTTTCAACATCTCTGACCTCAAAGATTTAGGAATAATGACTCTTGGCCCTTTATATAGTATGCGATCCTGAATGCCAATTTCGTCTCTGAAAGTCCAGTATTCTCTCACAATTAATGGCACTTCTTCCTTTGGATCTGGCCAGCCATTCAGAACAACAGATTTAAGTACCTGCAAACTTTCGTCAATTTCTGTGTGCTGCTTTATCTGATGCAGTCGCTGGTCTGTGATGTTTAAATAGTCCAAATGATTAATCTGTGACAGGGCATCCAGGTCCTGTTGGACATTGCAAACTGTGTGTTGTGTACATTCAAATGTACCACCTGCTGCAGTAGCTCTGCTAAGAGCATCACTGATGTACATTTCAGGTCCAGGTTTATAAACCACATTGAGACAATAGTTTTGTAACATGAGCAACATGCTCCGTAAGCACTCAGGTGCACACAAAAGCGGTTTCTTGAAAATAGATATCAGAGGCTTATGGTCAGTTTCTGCCGTGATCTTGTCACGGCCATAAAGATAGTGGTGAAAGTGCTGGCAGGCGAACACAATACTCAAACATTCCTTCTCTATTTGTGCATAGTTTTGCTCTGTAGGGGTCAGTGCCCTTGAAACAAAAACGATAGGATGTCCAGCTTGCAACAGGCAACACCCGACTCCATTTTTGCTTGCATCACTTTGAATAGTTACGGGTCTTGTAACGTCATAGTATTTAAGGACAGGTGTATCCGTGACCAAACGTTTGATTTCCTGCACTGCCTTATCATGCTTAGGAAGCCAATGCCAAACTGCGTCCTTGTCCAGAAGTCTTCTCAAAGGCTCACAAACCTCCGAAAGACGTGGTAGGAATTTTGCCAAATAGGTAACAAATCCTATGAAGTGCTGCAGAGATTTCACATTTTCCGGCTGCGGCATATCCAGTATGGCCCTGATTTTTTCTGGCTCAGCCTTCAAATCCTCCACTGAAAGGGTATGACCATGAAAGCGGACCTCTTTGACCTCGAACTGCAGTTTTTTCACGCCAAGTCTCAGTTTCACTTGCCTACAACGATTCATCAAGTCCAATAGTTTGCGATCATGATCTTGCTCTGCTTCTCCATCTGTATCACCACAGCCAACTACAAGTATGTCATCCGCTATTGGTTCAATTCCTGTAAGTCCGCCCAATAGTTCATGTTGTTTACGTTGATACACCTCTGGCGCAACTGAGACTCCAAAGGGCAGTTTGAGCCACCTTTTCCTGCCCCAGGGAGTCCAGAAGATTGTCATGTAGCTACTTGCAGTATCCAAGTTACACTGTAAAAATGCATCTCGGGCATCAACAAGTGTGAACAGACGTGCTTTAGGCAGCTTGTACCAAACATCCTCAAGAGTTGGCATTATGTAATGAGATCATTTCAGGGCCTGGTTCAAAAATTTGGGATCTATACATATCCTTAGCTTATCAGGCTTCTTTACAATCACCATGTTGCTAATCCAATCAGTTGGTTCGGTAACTGGTGCGATATGACCATCAGCTTCATACCGGCCAAGCTGTGCCTTAACTGCCTGCTTCAAAGCCACTGGCACATTGCGCGGTGCACATTGGACTGGAAGGACACTCACATCAAGGTCAAAATGAACTTCCCCCGGAACAGATTCAACAGGCCCTGTAAAAACATCACCAAATTTCTGTAATAACAATTGTTTTGTCAAGGGCTGTTTAAATTGATTGTCCATTGCATTGAGCTCTGCAGGGATGGAGAAATGCATCAGCCCCAGACGCTCACAGGTTGAGCCAGATAACAGTGGCTTTTGGGAAGCTTCCACAATTTCAAACTCTAGCTTGTGTGTCAGTTCACGTACGACACATTCTGTCCTGAACAGTCCAACAGATTTCATAATTTCGCCCGAGTATAACTTTAGTTTGGTGTCACTTGGCAGTAGAGATACTTCTGGTGCTAACGTCATTTTGTCTCTTAAGCACATCACATCACATGTTGCTCCCGAATCGAGCTGGCAGGATCGAGGCTTATTATTTAATATTAAAGTGACAAACCATTTCTTTCCTCTGGATTGCAGCGCACCGATTAATTCACTGCTGTATATCATTTCAGCGGTGCGTGGCTCCTCCTCATATGCAGGCGCATCCTCCATAGCATGTAATTTCCCAGATGACACCTGCTTTTTACTTGACAAGCAAACTTTAGCGAAATGATTTGCTCTTCCACAAGACCTACAGGACTTCCCATATGCTGGACACTGCTCTCTAATTCTTTGATGCACAGTCCCACAATATTTGCATGCTGTAGAGTTGGCAGTATTTGCTATAAGTGTGTGTTGCTGTCCTTGCGGTTTGCTTATGCGCCGTCGCTGCATTGCAATGTTTATGCTGTCGCTCTGTCTGTCCTGTTCCATCACTTTCAGATGTCTGTCAGTAAGCTCTGCTGTACGACACATTTCAATAGCTGTGTTTAGTGTTAAGTCATGCTCTCTGAGAAGACGCTTGCGTGTGCTCTCGCTGGATATACCCAGAACAATTTTGTCCCTTATTAGTTCATCTTTCAGGGTGCCATATTCACAAGTAGCTGCTTTTTCTCGTAAGCGAGTGACAAAGTTGTCAAGAGATTCTCCCTCCTCTTGTTTGCAGCATCCAAACACATATCTTTCATAAATGACATTTCTAGCAGGTTTGAAATAAGCTTCTAGAGCATCCAGAATGGCTGCAACATTCTCTTGCTGCTCTGCTGAAAGGTTCAGATTGTGCTTATACACATGCCTGCATTCACTGCCCATGACTCTTCTCAGAGTGGCTGCCTGCACTGCCCCAGGTTTCTCATTCAGCCCTGTAGCCAGGGAATAATCCTCAAATTCAGCTCTGAAAGTTTCCCAGGTGCTGCTACAATCCCCACCGATTCTCATCCCCTCTGGGGGAGGTATGCAATTTAGGGCAGCCATGCGGTCGATAGGCCTCACAGGCCTCCGGGGGCAGAAAACGCACAGTGAACAGTCCCAAACTGTAACTCACGAATCAGTGCTGTGTCCCGGGGCTGCTGCGCTCCAAACTAGAGGCTTTATCCGGATTCAAGTCACTTCTGACACCATGTTTCATGTACAGAAAGGACGCTGCAAGCTGTTAGTCCGAGGAGTCATGAAGTACTGTATTATTACATCCGGGTCAAAGGTAAAAGGGCAGGGGACAGGAACAGGAAGTGTAAGAGCAATGTGATATTGCCATTGGCTGTTATAGTAACTCCATAACAGAAGCCCTGAGGATGGGCAGGGTGCACTTCATTCAGAATCAAATGGCAGGTAGGTCCAGCCCCCACGGGGGAACGTCCTTGCCAAAACTGTATGATCAAGGAAGGGAATGCGCAAGATGCCCATACAGGCCACCCTCAGTTTTGCCACTCCTATCCGACCTATTTGACTTGTGCCAACAGGACCTGCCGGACCAAAAGTTCCGTCTCTGGTGTATATATTTGCGCCATGTGTGCGCCAAAGGGTGCTGTTGCCAGGGACACTGGTGAATGGTGGAAATAGATTTTGACACCACTCTGGAGAGCAAGGAGTGTATTTGCAAATGCAAACATGTAACAACGGTCCGTAAATCAGCGCTATTGCTGCTAGAAGGCCCAAAGCCAGGAAGAGGGGAGTTGGAGTCCTCCCCACACAGGTGCCCATACAGGGGTTGAGGAAGGGCGTGGGTCTGTGATCCTAAATAACATGTCGACCCCAGTGCCTGCCTATATTCCTGCAAAATGGGGTAAAAGGGTGGTTGGCTTTTCCTTGGGGCTCTGCTTTTCCTGCTTTGTGCATGAAGAAATCTTATCTGCAGAATCAGGTCATTTCCGCCTCACATCCTTGAAACAGAGAAACAGAGCGAGTCAGAAGGGGTCTCCCGGGCCATCTAGTCTGACCCCCGGCTCCAGCCGGCTCCGCTCATGACATGCCCACCATGTGCATGTCCAGCCTGTCCTTGAACACCCTCACCAATGGGGCCTCAACGACCTCCCGTGGAAGCCCATTCCACGCCCTCAGGGTCCTGACTGTCAGGAAGTGCTTCCTGGCATCCAAATGGAACCTTGGCTCCCTGAGCTTGGCTCCATTGGAGTGTGTCCTGCCTTCGTCTGCCAGGGAGAACATGTCTCTCCCCACCTCCATGTGACACCCCCTCACATACCTGTATGTCGCCAACAGATCCCCTCAGAGTCTCCTCTTCTCCAAGCTGAAGAGACCCAGTTCCCTCAGTCTTGCCTCATACGGCATCCCTTGCAAACTAGCCACCATCCTTGTGGCCCTACGCTGCACTGACTCCAACCTGGCTATATCCTTTCTGTAATGAGGGGCCCAAAACTGAACACAATACTCCAGTTGCGGGTGCACCAGAGTTGTGTAGAGTGGTAGTAATACCTCTCTTGATCTAGAAGCCACACTTCTGGCTGTGCAACCAAGGGTGGCATTCGCCCTCTTGACCACCGCATCACACTGCTGGCTCATGTTTAGCCTGCGGTCAACCAGTACCCCAAGGTCCCTTTCACAAGTGCTGCTCTCCAGCCACTTGTCCCCTAACCTGTACTTATGACAGCTATTCCTATGCCCCAAGTGCAAGACCTTGCACTTCTCCACATTGAACGCCATCCTGTTGTCTCCTGCCCACTTCCATAGTCTGTCCAGATCCTTTTGGATCTGGAGTATCTGCTCCTCAGTTGTGGCCACTGCTCCAGTTTTAGTGTCGTCTGCGAATTTGATCAGCAGACTGTTCACCCCTTCTTCCATGTCATTAATGAAAAGATTAAACAGGATTGGCCCCAGGACAGAGCCCTGGGGGACCCCGCTTGTCACTGGCTGCCATCCCGATGATTCCCCACTAATGGTTACCTTCTGCTTTCAGTCAGTCAACCATGCCCTAATCCACTGGACAGTGCTTTGGTGTATCCCAAAACTCCTCAGTTTCTCCACCAGGATATCATGGGGCACTTTGTCAAAGGCCTTGCTGAAATCCAGGTATACCACATCCACTGCACCCCCTCCATCTAGCCATCTTGAAACCCTGTCATAGAATTCCACAAGATTTGTCTGGCAGGACCTGTTTTTGCGGAAGCCGTGTTGTGTGGCTGTCAGCCTCCCTTCCCTATCTAGATCTCTCTATATTATAACCGGTCTATAATTCCCCATGACCTTCCTACTACCCTTTTTGAAAATTGGGACCACCAATGCCACCCTCCAGTCCTCTGGAACTTCATCCGTTCTCCACAAGGTCTCAGAAATGGAGGCCAGCGGGCATGAGAAAACCCCTGCCAATTCTCTAAGTACTCTTGGGTGTAACCCGTCAGGGCCTGGCGCCTTTGTAATGTCCAATGCCCTCAGGAGCCCCTCAACTTCAAGGAAGGTGACTCTAATCTCTGCCCCTAAGTCCCCAGCCTCATCCAATCTCCTATACGGATATCACCTGTCCTGCTTTGTGGAGAACATAGAGGCAAAATAGTCATTTAGCATCTGTGCCTGTTCCCTCATATCAGTCACTGGATCTCCTTCCTCCTTATTTAGTGGTCCCACCACTTGTCTCCCCTTCCTTTTCCTATTTCCTATTTATAATCACTGTGTCTCTCCCCCGAGATATCCTTAGAATCTGGCCTGTCAGGACATCATCCAGGGTCTCAAGTTGACCTGGAGGGCGATAACATACCCCCATTGTCAGGTCTCTTTCCCTGTCAAAACCCCTAAGTTTCACCCAGACTGTCTCTATCGAATCCCCATCTGTGCTGCACTCTATCTCACTGCATCCTATCCCTTCCCTGACGTATAAAGCCACACCCCCACCTCTCTTTCCCTTCCTGTCCTTTCTAAAAAGGTGATACCCTTCTATGTTTACATTCCAGACTTGCCTTTCATCCCACCAAGTTTCTGTGATTCCCACCAGATCATACCTTCCTATTCCCAGGAGAACTTCAAGCTCTTCCTGCTTGTTACCCATGCTCCTAGCATTGGTGTACATGCACCTCAACTCCTTCCCACCGCTTCCTTCCTTGGAGTCCCCAGCCTCCTCCTTCCTCCCATCCCCCCTGATACCTGGCCCCTCTCTGTAGGAGTCCTGTCAGTCCCTGCAGTATCTCTAAAGCCCTGCTCCCAGAGCCCTTATCCTCCCCCAACACTTGTCGAGTGCAGACACGTTACTGGGGGCCTGAACCCACCCCCCACTGGCTCAGTTTAAAGTCTTCCAGATGAAGCACGCTACAGCATCTCCAAAGGGCCCTTTCCCCATCTTCGTGAGGTGTAGCCCGTCCCTTGCCAGAAGTCCATTGGCAAGAAAACGAGTGCCGTGGTTGAGGAACCCGAAGCGTTCCTTCTGGCACCACACCCTAAGCCAGTCGTTCACCTCGGAGGCCCTCCGGTCCCTTCCTGGCCCAAATCCCTGGACCGGTACTATCGACGAGAAGGCCACTTGGGCCTTCAGCTCCCTGAGTTTCTTCCCCAAGGCCTCGAAATCCCTGGTGATCCCGACCACATCCTGCCTGGCCACGTCGTTTGTGTCCACATGGATCACCAGGAGCGGCTGCTGACCCCTGGAGCAAACAAGGACGCTCCACTCTGTCCTTCACATGCCGGATGAGTGTGCCCGGCAGGCAGCAAACCTCCCTTGTCTCCAGGCTGGGGCGGCACACAGCTGCCTCAGTGCCCCTCAGCAGGGAGTCCCCTGTGGCCTGGCCCTCGCCTCTCCTGCAGCGGCCCCCTTGCCTCCTGATGTCCCAGGCTGGGGGTCCTGCTGGTCCCCCGAGGCCTCCTCAGCCCCAGCCTCCCCAAGTGGAGAGAACCTGTTTCCCAGCTCCAGATCGGTGCCAGGAAGAGGAGGAGGCCGTACTGGCCTCCTCCTCCTGTGGGTGACATACCTCCATGTCTCCGCAGCTGCTCCTCCCGTGGTCTCTCCCTCAGCCCTCTGTCGAGAGGGGGGCTGCTCCGGGGGGGCCTGGAGAGCTCTCTCGGCCCTCAGGCACCTCACCTCCTCCTCCAGCAGGGTCACCATCTTGCACCGAGGGCAAGTGTATCCCTGCCTCTCCTGGGGAAGAAGGGCGAACATGTCGCAGCTCTCGTATCGGACAGCAACACCCGTGACTCCCGCCAAGGCCATCTCCTGGTCTGCCATTGGTATCCCTTCCGAGCCCTTGCCTTGGTCCCCTGTCTTGTAAGTCCTGCAGTTCCTCTCACTCGCCCAGTTCTCCCAGACAAAAACCCACTTGCACACACACACACACACACAAGGATAAAGCAAACTTAAATTTAAATTGGAAGAAAAAGAAAAGCAAAGCAAAGCAATGCACAGCATAGCACAAACAAAACAAACAAGCAAACAATCAAACCTCTGTGTCTCAGGGAAGGGAATCTCTAGACAGCCTGGGCCGCAGCTAAGGGACCCAGACAAGGGACAACACCTTATCAGTCCCTCAGGCCAGTGGCCCCGCCCCCTGCTCCCTCCTGCCCCCCCCCACTCCCCTGCCCAGCCCCTGCCTTGCCTTTGCCAGTCCCCTGGCCACTCAGCCCTCTCTCCCAGCCTGTGCCTCTGCTGCTCTGCCAAGAGGCCCGGGTCAAAAGGGCCTCTTGAAGTACGTGATTGGCTATTGTGCATGCTAGGAGAAATCCCTCTTCTGTGGACAACGTGAGGAGGGATCTTGTCCCCCTCACTAGCCATGGGCTTCTTTGAATTCAGAGATTTCTGACACACAGTGGGGAAGTACTGGCCATGCCTCCAGCAAAAGGTGTGATGCCTCTAAATGGCCTGAAGGCAAAGAAGGCATCCACCATGCTGGAGCGAAGCAGGACTCGGGCTGGCAGGATCTGGGAGGGGAGACCCCTGGGAGCACAGGATTCCTCTTGAGTTGCACAACAAGGGAAAAGTGCAACAGAAATACAGCAAACAACTAAATAAGACCTAGAATTCTGTGGGTATTTCCAGGACTTGGAGAGAACTTTCACCCTTTCCCTGAGTCTTAGCCCTTCAGACCCTGTTCTCTTAAATTGGCTTCAGTCTCTTTAATCTTTGCAGCGCTGATAAATTTTATTTGGAGTTTTATTTTTATTTCATGCTGGAGGTGGAAGGTTTCCAATTCTGCAGTGGTACTTCATGTTGCTTTTGCAGTTGTTGTTATTTATTACATTTCTGTAAAGCCCATAGATGAATCCAGAACCAGTTCTGAGCACATTCAGGGACTTCAGGTTTTGTTCCAGCCTGCCCAGAGCTTCTGACATAGGGAGGTATAGAAATGTGATAAACATCAATGGATAGAGACCCACCACATGCACAAACCCCTGAATTGGCTTGTTCTTGTCAAGACAAGTGGGCTCAACTGCTAGTCACGAGATGGTGGCATCCATTGATCCTAGAAATTGTTTGGATCCTAGAATTCTCCATTTGCTGGGATGGTGGGAAACAGAGAGAGAAGGGACCTTGACAAAGCCTGACATTCTTCAGAAATTGCCCATTGTTGGGAATTGATGTAAGGCAGACCAGAAGGGCTTAAAGCTGCACCATCTTAAACAGCAGAGGCTGCCTCGCTCCTCTAGCGCTATATTCATCTAAACCGTGTGCTGGCACCAAAGATACACAGAACAGTAATTCAGAAGATGTGCCTCCCCAGACCCTAAGTAACACGCAACAATCAGGGATATGAAAGATTTATTTGACAGTAAAATACGGGTGATCTTATGAACACCTGTACTGCTTCATATCCAGGAATTCTGACACATTGCTTAGAAAGTGAGTTAGCAGGGAATTCTCTGATGAGTGAGAGAGCCAGCTGATCTTCTACTGATGAGGTGATCCCGGCTGTTGAGGTGGGGCTTCAGCAGGATGATGTAGCATTTGGGCAGGAAGATGCAGCCCAGCAGGCCGGCCCCCGAGGCCAGGATGGAGAACACCTCCACGGCCACCATGGCCTTGCCCTTGGTGCTCAGGTAGGTGGGCACAAAGGACACCCACACGCTGCAGAAGACCAGCATACTGAAGGTGATGAACTTGGCTTCATTGAAGCTGTCAGGCAACTTCCTTGCCAGGAAAGCCCCAACGAAGCTGACAGCAGACAGGAAGCCCATGTAAACCAGGACAGCGTAAAACATGGCGGCCGAGCCTTCGTCGCATTCCATGATCATCTTTCCCGCCAAGGAGTGAAAGTCAACACTGGGGAAAGGGGTGGAGGTCGCCAGCCAGGCAACACAGAGGGCAGCCTGGAGGAGGGGGCACACCAACACGATGGCGCTGGGCAGTGGCCCCCCCACGACTCTCCTGGCCATGTGTCCTGGCTTGGTGGCCATGAACGCCAGAACCACCGTCACTGTTTTGGCCAAAATGGAAGAAACGGCAATGGAGAACGTGATGCTGAAAGCGGTTTGGCGCAGGAGGCAGGTGAGCTTGCTGGGTTGTCCGACGAATAGAAAGGAGGAGAGGAAGCAAAACAGAAGAGAGGTGAGGAGAACATAGGTGAGGCCCTGGTTGTTGGCTTTCACGATGGGCGTGTGGCGCTGTTTGATGAAGGTTGCCAAGACTAGAACCGTGAGCAGAGCAAGGGAAAGAGCGAGGGAAGCCAAGACAGTCCCCAGGGTCTCCTGAAAGGAGAGGAAGTGTACCCTCTTCAGGACACACTGGTCCTGCTTCTGGTTTGGGTGTTGATCTGCTGGACAGGCCACACAGCGGTCAGCATCTGCAATGAGCAGCAACTGGTGAAGCATTTCCCAAAATCACAAGATCCCTTCTTTCGGTAGACCATTAAGCCCACAATGAATGAAACAAACCAAGCAAGAAATGTAGTTGAGAGCAAATGGCAGCACCTCTTGCTGTACATTGTATTAAGCTCAGTGCACGCCTTCTGAACTACCTTTTCTGGGAGACTGGAAGCAGATTCAACTGAGGGAATTATTTTGTGCTCACAGCAAAAGCAGCCCTTCTCTGTGCAATCATGTGCAGGGCAACTTCAATGCATTTCTGTCTGGGGATCTTGCTAGTATGTTGAAACCAGAAGAGCTTGGCATGCCTCCATGATTCTATTCTGCCTTCGCCACCCTTGGGAAGTTCAGCAGATCTCCCCTTATGCACAAATGTCCTCCTAGACATTCTTTCAGGAGAACCACGAGAATACTGGCATTTTCCTCTGTTTGGGAACATGACAGACAAGAGCTTACCCACAGGTCACAAAAGAAGACGTGTTAGAGGAGGAAGAGGCATCAGTACTTTGGAACTGATGTGCCCTGAAGGGTAAGAAAGACCCACCACCACGGAAAGTATCCCAAGCATTACAAAAATATTCATTTGTGCGGGCCAGCTGGAAATAACTGCACAAGCAAGAATCAAGCAACCCTTGATGTGACCACCCTTTCAGTTTGAGCTACTTAGTAATCCAGAGCACCTCAAAGTGGAAACCAAGCTGAAAACAAGTAAATTTGAAACTACTCCTATGCCAGAATCAGGTTCTAGATGCTGCCAGGGGAGGAAGATGGATGTCTGAAATGCCAGGTTGAACCAAGAATGTCCGTACAACCAGAATGATCACAGCAAAATGTGCATCTCTCTCTCTTTCTTCAGCTGAAGAACAAGAATGGAAAGAAACTGACATGTGATGGTGCTAAGGCGTAGGTGAAGGCCTTGTGGGCGAAGACATAAGTTGATTGGGCCAACTGAGCGTCCCCAGTTTAGGCGCTCAGTGCTGGCCTGGTGCGAATCTTTTCATTAAAACTGGCCCTAATTTCAGGGCCTCATATCAACACAAATGAGTGTGCAGTCAAGCCAGTGTTACAACTTGCATTCGCCATTGCCAGGAATTACTCAGCCTGGATCATACCACTGGGGTGGAGGAAGGATCAGTCAGGAAACAGGACCTTCACACAAACAGAAATGCAGAAGTTTGCAACCCCAAACTGAATTATTTCCCCAAAACTCTGGAACTTCCTAGCAACAGAAAGGTGTGGACCCAGCCCCACATCCACCACCTGCACCTCTCCTTCACAGCCCTCATCCCACAGTTTTATTTCTTATTCATGTATTTAATCAACTTGTATTCCACTATAACTAATCAGAATGAGATTGCAATCTTTTACATTATATAACATCAACTTTTAGAACACATAAAAGCTACATGCAATCAAAGAGAGGATTTGCAGTGCACTGAAAGTTGCAGCTACCTGTGTGGTTCGAGAAGGTCCCCTCTTGACAGGCGAGGCATTCGAAGCAGCAGACCAGCCTCCCGGCTGCAACCCTCTTCCACTGCCCTGAGGAGCACCGCTTGGTGCACCTTGCAGTGGGTGGCTTCTGAAAGGGAAGGGAGAGCAATTGGGGAAGCCCACAGGGTGGTCGGGGTGCTCCAGGGGTCTTGGACTGACCAGTGGGGTTTCCCATTGCACAGTGAATGGAGGCACTGCTTCAGAGGACCTGACCTCTGCTGCTCATCTTCAGACTGACTACTAGAGGTTCACACCAAAGGGGTGCTGAGATAGACAATGGGCTCTCACGCCTGCCTTCCAGCAAGCTCATCTGCTCCGGATTGTCTCCTCCCACAAACAGCAGCTTCCAGACTTTCTGTGGTCCTTCCTGCACAGCACAGAATGCCAACAAATGAGGCCAGTTGTGGCCTTCAGCATGCAGGGTGGTGTCTCTGCAAGAAAGATATCAAGGTAGAACCCAGTGTCTCCCTTTCTTCATTGCATTTGTGTCCCCTGCTATTACTGCAGCCTTGAGGGCAACACACATGAGAAAAACATAGGCAGCCACAGCTCTTTGGAAGGCTACATACAGGCCAGCTAAGGGCCACAGAAAGGTCACCCCAGCAAGACCAGCACAGATCATTTCAGAGGAGGAGGAAGAACTTCTCCGGAGATGTTTTCCCCAATATCTTTTGGGTCAAGTGAGGAAGGATTTGATGGATGCCCACCAACACCTTGACCTGGGCTTGGACATGAATTAGCAGCCAGTTGAGGGTCCCAAGTGGATATGATATGCTCTGATGGCCAGTTCTACTAAATTCCTTACTCACACTCTTTTGCACACACTGATGCTCCCAAACCATCTTGACAGGCTGTGGGGAGGCAGGAGGTGAAGCGCAGGTGAGCAAAAGCAGGTTAAGCCACTGAGTTAGGATGCAACAGAGAGCGTCTGAGACACGGACCTTAATTTCGACTCATGTTCATGCATGATACGTGCTGAGGCAGATGGCCCCCAGAAAGGTTTTTTATTTATTTATTTATGGATTTATATCCTGCCTTTTTCCTACAAAGTGCTCAAGTCAGCTTACATCATTCTCTTCCTGCATCTTATCCCCACAACAACAACCCTGTGAGGTAGGTTGGGCTGAGAGTCTGTGACTGGCCCAAAGTCACCCAGTTGGCTCCATGGCCCAGTGGGGACTCGAACCCAGGTCGTCTGAGTCCCAGTTCCATGCTCTTAACCACTACAGGTTGGGCTCCAGATGAAATATCTGGGACCGTAGGCCTAGCAGTGGAAGTTCTAACATTGCCTTTGTATTCTGCCTGGCTGGAACTGTGACATTGCTGAGCTTCCTCATGTCCTCGGGATGTTCCCTCAACCCACCTCTGTGGCCCACACAATTCCTTCCGAACGAATGCTGAAGTCCTGTCCTGGAAGGGCTCTGGCATCCATCCATCCCACGTGCGCAGGATCTAAAGTGCCATTTGGGAAAACCACCCAGTTCAGGATATCGTATCTCTTGCCATTCTCACTTAAGTAGAACTCATCTTCAGCAGTGTTGTTGAACCGGACATTCCTCAAGGAGGCAAGGATCTGCAAGGAAAGGTTTGCCAAGCAAAAAGGGTGTCTTCATTCACTGCAAGCAGGGTCCGCTGTCCTTTAGTATGCCTTCTGACAGCCACCAAAGAAAATTGCGTTTGCCTGAACAGCATCCTGCTTCTTCAGTGGCCTCAGGTGGCTGTTGTCGCAGAATTTCCTGATTAATTCCTCACAATTTTGTCCTCTTCATTCACGGCACTTCCATGGGGTCCAGCAGGTGTTCCCAGTACCCCTTTGGGAGTCATCCTTCCAAGTAGGTGTCCAACTACTGCAATGCAGTGCATTCACCTCCTCAGAAGGACAACATGACCCATGCTATCAAAAAGACATGAGACATTCAGGAACATCAAGAGAATCAAGCTCCCATCTCTCTGCTGACATAGGTCTTCACAGAGGTGAGGGAAGGGACCACAGATGTTTTGGAGCCAACCCTGGCCAGCACCCATGTGGAGAAGAATGCAAGGAATCAGGAGGTGCCTTGGAGGTCCATAAAGTCTCCATGGCACCTGTAGTACCATACAAAGAACATCTGGCCAACACGATCCTTAATCACTGCCTCACGTTCATACAGGGAAAGTTGAGGGTCCCAAGTGGATATGATATGCTCTGATGGCCAGTTCTACTAAATTCCTTACTCACACTCTTTTGCACACACTGATGCTCCCAGACCATCTTGACAGGCTGTGGGGAGGCAGGAGGTAAAGTGCAGGTGTGCAAAAGCAGGTTAAGCCACTGAGTTCAGATGCAACAGAGAGCGTCTGAGACACGGACCTTAATTTCAACTCATGTTCATGCATGATACATGCTGAGGCAGATGGCCCCCAGAAAGGTTGGGCTCCAGATGAAAGATCTGGCACCTCTGGCACCTCTAGCACCTCCTCTGGCACCTCCTCTGGCACCTGTAGTACCATACAAAGAACATCTGGCCAACACGATCCTTAATCACTGCCTCATGTTCATACACTGCCTCAGGAGTGTATGAGCAGCAGGAGGAGGAGGTTCCACATGAAAGATGCCTTTCCTAGGATTCATGGGATTTTCCCAGGCTCCCTCTTAGCTTTCCACATTGGACCATTCAATAAACATAAGCTAACTGCTTCGCATTCCATGGAATTTTCCCAGGCAAACTCCTGAGATGAGATCACTAAATTATCGCCAAGCCACTGTTTATAACAAGGACAAATTTTCATGAAAACATTACCTGCCATGCCTGGACACATGGAGACCTCTTTCCCCACTCCAATGTTCCACATCTCTTTCCAGACAACACCACAGTGCGCAGTGCATGGGCCACGGAATACACGGCGTTGTAGATGCTGTAGCTCCGCAGGTCCATGCTCGTTTCGAACCTCGTGGATGGCAGGTCCTGTATCTTCTCCTCCCCAGTACACTTTACAATTCCCATTTCAGGGATTTCTCCTGACTTCAGAAACTCACACCCAAAAACTGCCTCCCACCAGTTACGGAGAAAGACGTCCCCTTTGGGCTGGAGGGGGTCTAAAGCCAAGAGAAAATGTTCGAATCCCGGCACATCCCTTCTGTACACCCGGAAGTGCAAAGCCCCATGGAAGGGTTGCAGAACTTGCCAACCGGACTGGGATCTTGTTGAAGCAATGTCATAATGGGATGTCAAGATCCAAACCATCCTTAAGGAAGACTTCCGTATTTGGAAGTGAAAGAAGCTTAGAATGCTTTCTTTCCCAAAGAGAATCATCACTAGAAAGTCAGGCAAAGTTTGAGAAAAGTACAAATAGAAATATTCATACATCTTATACATATTACTAAAGTCTAACGTTACTGTGGAGGCCACGCAGATGTCGTTCTGCTTGAGCATCAGTGTCAGGGTCTGGACAAAACCTTCCCCAGTGCCATCACTGGGAGCGGCCAGCCCAACCCAGTTCCACTGGAAATGCAGCAGCAGCCGGACCAAGCCCACGTACAGAGGGAATTCATCCGGGTCGATCCGGAACAGGGAAGGAAAGGCCCTTTTCTCTCTCTGCATATGGTCGAATGAGCCAAAGGCTAACTGAAAGAAGTAATGAAGGGAAGGGTTGCCCTGTGAGCTCCATCGAAAAAAAACGCATCTGTTTGTGTCCCCCTGGACTACAAAACACTTCATCAGAGGGGTTCCTTGACGCCCCCAAGTCCGCAGTCAAGGCTGCCGTAGAGCCACCGTAACTCTCCACACAAAAGTGACATTGTACGGAACTGTATCATAATGCACCACGGATTTTGGATTGTATTGCATTTGCCCCATCACTAACAGAGTAAACAAGTTCTAGCAGAAAACTCTTGTTAGAATGTGAGAGGATTCCCCCTGACTTGCCCCCTCCATCAAAGCAGGTCCTTACATAGGTCACTTGTGACTAGAATCAGTTATGTGAGAGCAGTTCCAGATTCTGCCTTCCTGATCCTCAGAGTGCTTGCAGTGGGAAAGCCGATTCAGAATTGCAGCACCACAGACTCACACTGCTGTTTTCAAAGACTGGCCTTTCCACCTCGGAGTTTCTGAATCCTGCAGGACCCCCCTCTATCTGCACACACATCCCTCACCTGTGGCACCTTGAAGATGCTGAAGATGGATGCCATCATCCCTGAGGATTCCGATTCAAATCCCCCAATCACAGAGAGCAGCGTGTCCTGCCTGTCACACTTATAGTTGGGAAACATTTGTCCCCGTGTGGAAAGCAGGGAGAATTCATTCAGGTAGATCATCCTGACAATGTTCCTGTGGCCGTAGACTCGAAAGGCCAGAGTGGTGTTGGGCAGGAGAACGGGATGCTTCCGGAGCTCCTGGACGGCAAACGCCAAGGCCAGGACGTGCTGGTAATACTTGGCTGTTATGCTGGAATGAGAGCGACATCAGGAGAGAGGGTAATGTATATGTACTATGAGCTCTCATCAAGTCACTTTGCTCAGCAAAACGTCTGAAGCACCCAGCACAGGAAACACCTTCAGGTGTTTGACTCTCAGGCATTGTTCCCCTATACTTCCCATCATCTCCAGCCAAGAATTGGAATTTGCCAGCAATACAAACTTCAGTAAACAATGTGACTGGAGCTCATTCTGTTGTTGTTAGTCGTGAAGTCGTGTCTGACCCATCGCGACCCCATGGACAACATTCCTCCAGGCTCTCCTGTCCTCCACCATCCCCCGGAGTCCACTCAAGCTCACACCAACCGCCTCTGTGACTCCATCCAGCCACCTCATCCTCTGCCGTCCCCTTCTTCTTTTGCCATCTATTGTTTCCAGCATCAGGGTCTGCTCCAGGGAGTCCTTCCTTCTCATTTGGTGGCCAAAGTATTTGAGTTTCATCTTCAGGATCTGGCGTTCTAAAGAGCAGTCAGGGTTGATCTCTTCTAGGACTGACCGGTTTGATCACCTTGTGGTCCAAGGAACTCGCAGGAGTCTCCTCCAGCACCACAACTCAAAGGCCTCAATCCTTCGGCGCTCAGCCTTCCTTATGGTCCAGCTTTCACAGCCATACATTGCAACTGGGAAAACCATAGCCTTGACTAAATGCACTTTTGTTGGCAGGGTGATGTCTCTGCTTTTTAGCATGCTGTCTAGATTTGCCATAGTTCTGCTCCCCAGGAGCAAGCGTCTTTTAATTTCTTGGCTGCAGACCCCGTCTGCGGTGATCTTGGAGCCCAGGAAAATACAATCTGTCACTACCTCCATTTCTTCCCCATCTATTTGCCAGGAAGTGAGAGGACCGGGTGACATGATATTAGTTTTCTTAATGTTGAGTTTCAAGCCAACTTTTGCGCTCTCCTCCTTCACCCGCATCAAGAGGCTCTTTAGTTCCTCTTCACTTTCTGCCATGAGAGTGGTATCATCTGCATATCTGAGGTTGTTGATATTTCTCCCAGCAATCTTGATTCCAACTGGTGATTCATCTAGCCCTGCCTTTCTCATGATGTGCTCTGCATATAAGTTAAATAGGCAGGGTGGCAGTATACAACCTTGCCGAACTCCTTTCTCAAATTTGAACCAATCCGTGGTTCCGTGTCCAGTTCTCACTGTTGCTTCTTGACCCGCATATAGGTTTCTCAAGAGACAAATAAGATGGTCTGGTACTCCCATCTCTTTAAGAACTTGCCACAATTTGTTGTGATCCACACAATCAAAGGCTTTAGTGTAGTCAATGAAGCAGAAGTAGAAGTTTTTCTGGAACTCCCTAGCTTTCTCCATGATCCAGCGTATGTTGGCAATTTGATCTCTAGTTCCCCTCCCTCTTCGAAATCCTGCCTGTACTTCTGGTAGTTCTCGGTCCACATACTGCTGGGGCCTAGCTTGTAGGATTTTGAGCATCACTTTGCTAGCATGTGAAATGAGTGCAATAGTGCGGTGGTTTGAACATTCTTTGGCATTGCCCTTCTTTGGGATCGGAATGTAAACTGATCTTTTCCAATCCTGTTGCCACTGTTGAGTTTTCCAAATTTGCTGGCATATTGAGTGTAGCACTTTAACTGCATCGTCTTTCAGGATTTTGAATATCTCAGCTGGAATACTGTCACCTCCACTAGCTTCAGGAATAGCTTAGACTTCCTAAGGCCCATTTGACTTCACAGAGCTCATTCTACCTGGACACAAACCCTACTCCTGGGTCCCCACAAGTTTTGAGTGTTACCAAATAACTTGTGGGAAGCCAATAGCAAACACTGGATCCCAAACTTGCTGAAAACAGGTCATGCTTCTTTGGAAGAAATGAGATCCCTCTAGAGTACCTCAAAGGCTGTCACACAGAGGAAGGTCAAGATCTCTTCTTGCTGATGCCAGAGCACAGGACACGGAATAATCAAGTCAAGCTGCAGCAACCCAGAGTCAGGCTGGATATCAGGAAAACTTCTTCACTGTCAGAGCAATAGGACAGTGGAACCTGCTGCCTGGAGAGCTGGTGGGCTCTCCCACAGTGGAGACATTCAAGGAGAAACTGGAGAGCCCTCTGAGTGGGGTGGTGTGAATTGGTGTCCTGCAACAGCAGGGGGCTGGACCCAGTGGCCTTCATGGTCCCTTCTACCTCTACTAGTCTATGATTCTATGATTCTATTGAAAGTCTAACACTTTCCCAATCTCTTGACAGAGCATCCCCCAACACCATTCTCCAAATTGCTGCAATCTGCCCTCCATAAACTAACACACACAGGCACACATTTCAACGCACACAGAGCATCACTGATGGAGCCAGAAGCAGAAAGAATTTTTGAACAATGAAGCAGATGAAGCTGGAGAAAAACCTCTACACTGCACATTCCCATTAAAGGTTGAAGTCAATTTAGACAAGATTCTCACACTCAAATGTGGAACAAGAAAAGCACAAGTGAGTGAAAGAAAAACTGTCTATGCAGATACCAGAAAGGAGCTGTTTACTCTAATTGGCCACCCTGTGACCGAGCATCACCCTGCGGTAACTTACGTCACAGAATGGAAGAACGAGGAAGGGAATAAGTGAGTAAAGTCATATGTTTTAGTGGAATAAAAATTGCCAAAGCGTAGATTCCCCCCAACAATCAGCTCTCCGGGGCTGAAATAGTCTTGCGCCAGTCTGTAAGTCCCCCTCACATTGCACAGGGTCTGCCACATCCTCTGCGTGGCCTGAGGGACGAGCCAGCAGAGCAGCAGCAGCAGCAGAAACATGGCGATTGGCACAGAGAGATCTTCGCACCTCAGTCAACTGCAAATCAGGAGCAGATGAGTGGAGGGGGAAATCTGACCCTGGCAGCAAATGACTTTTGGCCATGGGGTCAAGACACCAGCTGCACACCTGGAAGAGCTCAAGGCATCTGTATATGGAACACACCTTCTCCTGGATGTCTTTGTTCCTGACTTGCTGGATGGAAGGCAATTCCACTGGGGATACCTTGACAATTACAGTCGTTCGGAGCCCTCCAAGGAACTGAGGAAACAGAATCCCAGGACACAGGGCTCCCTTTACACTGTGGATGGGGAAAAACATGTTTATGAGTTTCCTTGAACTCCTGTGAGCCAGTTACCAAGTCCTGCCCTGTGGTCCATGTCTGCCTGAGCTCCTGAATCCAAAGTGGTGTCCCGGCTCGTGGCAACGTTCCTTGAAGCACATGGGCAGTGGGTGTATCGGGCAGGGAAGACGTGGCTCCCTGCGAGGAGCAATGCAGGGCCAGGCAAGGAGGCACTTCTGGCCTGTCTGTCCTTGCAACATTGTGCAGAGGCAGAATGCCTCTGGCATTGGCATGATCCATCCCCACAGACCTTTAGAACCTGAATGCTTTCCCGAAATTTCCAGGCAGTGTGGCAGGTGCCATTGCCCCGGCCCTGGTCGTAGCTCCTTGCCTATATGGATCTGAGTGTCTCCCGGCACACACGCCTCCACCGTCCCTCTGTCTCCCCGGGCACATGCCTAGGACAGCTTTCTCCTGCTGAATGGGCACTTCGTGCCAAAGTCACAGCGCCGTCCTGGGAATCGGAGGAGGGTTTTCAGGGTGCCGTGGGCAGAGGACAGAGAACATATTCTACCAGGCGGGTGCAAAGCAGTCGCTGCTCAGGGGTCCTTCACCTGCGTGTTCTCTATTGCTAAAACTGATTGCCTAGGCCATTGGCTAAGTGATGGTGTGGCAGGACTTGCAAGATACTCTTCCCCACTGCAGAGAGAAGCCAACTGTGGGAGCTTGGAATGCACAGCCATGGGATTAGCACAGAGCCACACTCAATCAAGAGTCAGACCGTAGTCTCAGTCCCCTACTGCCAAGTACACCCAACATCTCGGCACACAAAACAACTCTTGGAATCGGCCTCATTGGCCAAAAGAGGAAAGAAAGTGCTCTCAGGGTTTGAATCCCTCCCCTTCACCCTCTCCCTCTCCTACCCCCCCTCCCACTCCCTCCTTTTTAAAACTATTTGCAGGACAAGGACAAGGACAAAACCCATTTGTCCCACCCACTATGCTTTTCTCCACATCAAAGGCTTTCTTGCTCACGCAGAAACCACAGTGGCTCCTGCAGATGATGCTACGCATCTTAAAGGCCCGAAGGCAAAGAAGGCCCCCACTGGGCTTAGGTGAAGCAGG
Organism: Varanus salvator macromaculatus; assembly: GCA_023646645.1. NCBI lineage: Eukaryota > Metazoa > Chordata > Lepidosauria > Squamata > Varanidae > Varanus > Varanus salvator. The sequence continues at coordinate 8,130,034 of JAIXND010000802.1, read as the reverse complement.
ATGTGGGCTGGCCGGAGCTTGGAGGGGAGACCCACCTTGAATTCCCCCACGGGAGAAAGGTGTGACCGAAAAATAATAAACAAATAAGCAAATAAGTAAATAAATAGAGATTAGATCAATACATTGATGGATTGATAGAGAGACGGGAGCCTATAACACTGCCATTTTTTTTCCAGGACTTTTGTTTCCCCCCTGGCATTTTAGCCTTTCTACTTCTGTTGCTTTTAATCAATGCCAGGCTTTCCAATCTCTGCAGTACTGCTAAATTCTAATTGGGTTTTTATTCTGCTTTTATGCTGGAGTTGGAACATTCCCAATTGTACAATGGTATTCCATGTTATTGGCTTGCAGTTGTTTGTTCTTACATTGGCACACCAACAATTGCCAAGAGCAGCACCAGTCCTGAGCAGATTCAGGGGCTTTGGGCTTCGCTATGAGCTGCCCAGAGCTCCTGCAATCGGGAGCTATAGAGATGTGACAAGCAGACAATGCATCGTCCAGCGCCAGCGCCACAGTCAGGCTGTTGCTTTTTCCCCTCCAGACACGTGGGGCTGGGACTGCCAATTTGGGCCCTGCAATTCTACATGTCCCAAGATTGGGAGAACAAGGGAGGAGCAGATCTTGACAACGTCTCCAATCTGGGGCAAATTCTTCACAAATGCACCATTTTGGGGAACCAGAGGGGGAATCTGCACCGGCTTATCTTGTACTGGCTGCCTCATGCCCACAGCACTGCATTCATCACGAATGAGTACTTGCATTTCAGGCCTTTTGGCACAGAAAATGCAGAGAACACAAAAGATGTGCCTCCCCGAATTCTTACAAGTGCTGAAATTCTACGTAACAGGCAACCAACAGGGATGTGAGAGATTTATTGGATGGTAAACAACATATGATCTTCTTAAGGCCTGCATAAGGCCTTCCAAGTGAATCAGCAGAGGATTCTCCAAGGAGCGGGAGTGCCAGCTCATCTTCTCCTGATGAGGTGATCCCGGCTGTTGAGGTGCGGCTTCAGCAGGATGATGTAGCATTTGGGCAGGAAGATGCAGCCCAGCAGGCCGGCCCCCGAGGCCAGGATGGAGAACACCTCCACGGCCACCATGGCCCTGCCCTTGGTGCTCAGGTAGGTGGGCACGAAGGACACCCACACGCTGCAGAACACCAGCATGCTGAAGGCGATGAACTTGGCTTTGTTGAAGCTGTCGGGCAACTTCCTCCCCAGGAAAGCCCCAACGAAGCTGACATCAGACAATAAGCCCATGTAAGCCAGGACAGCATAAAACATGGCGGCCGAGCCTTCATCGCATTCCAGGATCATCCCTCGAGCGAAGAAGTGAAAGTCCACACTGGGGAAAGGTGGGGAGGTGGCCAGCCAGGCAACACAGAGGGCGGCCTGGAGGAGGGGGCACACCAACATGATGGAGCTGGGCAGTGGCCCCCCCATGAGTCTCCTGGCCATGTGTCCTGGCTTGGTGGCCATGAACGCCAGAACCACCGTCACCGTTTTGGCCAAAATGGAAGAAACGGCAATGGAGAAGGTGGTGCTGAAAGCAGTTTGGCGCAGGAGGCAGGTGAGCTTGCTGGGCTGTCCGACGAATAGAAAGGAGCAGAGGAAGCAGAGCAGGAGAGAGGTGAGGAGAACATAGGTGAGGCCCCGGTTGTTAGCTTTGACGATGGGCGTGTGGTGCTGTTTGATGAAGGTTGCCATGACTAGAACTGTGATAAGAGAGAGGGAAAGAGCGAAGGACGCCAAGACTGTCCGCAGGGTCTCTTGAAGGGAGAGGAAGTGGACCCTCTTCGGGACACACTGGTCGTACTTCTGGTTTGGGTGTTGATCTGCTGGACAGGCCACGCAGCGATCAGCATCTGCAATGAGCAAGAACTTTGCTGTAACTCCAAGATAGCAGAAAGCAGCTCTTCCTGAAGACCAATGCTCATCGCAATGACTGGAACATCAGCACAAAACCTTCTAGCTTCAATGTTGTGTCAGTGAACAAGGCATCCTTTCCACCCCTCCACTCAACCCAAGAATGAAAAGTAACACCAATGCATTCTGTGAAGTTCAGGGTAACACTATAAGGAAAGGGGCAGAGTTTGTGTGAATGCATGACATGAGTTCTGGCCTTGTGTGCAGCCTTCAGCCCAGCTCCCCATATCTTTGGGATTCAAACAGGAGGTGGAATTCAGGCTGATACTGTTCAATATTTCTGTTTAGGTGCAAATAAGCAAGACTGAAACCCATGTGCCAGAAGAGGGATTCTTCAAAGGCAGAGATACTTTGCAGACAATCAGAAACACAGAGGTTCCAAGCGCTAAGCAGAGTTCTATCACGCGGGAAGCTGCAGACCTTGCCCTGCATCCATCTCTGCCCCTCTCCTCCCACGTCTTGTGCTGCTCCACCCCCACTTTCAGGCTGTGCTGCTAGTTGCAGCTACCTGTGTGGTTCGAGAAGGTCACTTCTTGACAAGTGAGGCATTCGTAGCAGCAGACCAGCTTCCCGGCTACAACCCTCTTCCACTGCCCTGGAGAGCATCGATCCATACACCGCGCCAAGGGGGACTTCTGAAATGAATACAAGAGCTACTTGAGGTATTCCTATTCCATGTGGTGGGACTTGCACTAAATAGATGCAGTTTCCCATTATTCAGCATTTGGAAGGATTTGCATACAAAGGACATGCTTCACCCCAGGGCAGTTGCTCCTTTGCACACAATAGACCTTGGGTCTTCCTCAGAAAGACATTTTGTGCTATCAGAGGACAGAAATGCTCAGTCTCCCATGTCCCTGGACATTCCCTGGACCCACCTCTGTGGCCCACACGATCACTTCCGATCGGATGCTGAACTCCTGTCCTGGAAGGGCCCTGGCATCCATCCTCCCCACTTGCACTGCATCTAAAGTGCTGTTTGGGGAAAAGACCCAGTTCAGGATGTCGTGTCTCTTGCTGCTCTTGCTTAAGGAGAACTCATCTCCAGCGCTGTTGTTGAACCGGACATTCCACAGGGAGGCAAGGATCTGCAAGGAAAGCGTTGCCAAGCACAAGGGGCGTCTGCAAGCAGGCTCCGCCGTCCCTTTGTCCGTCCTCTGAGGGCCACCAAGGAAGGCGATTGCATTTCCCTGCACAGCAGTCTTCTTCTTCAGTAGCCACAGAAGTCTCAGAATTTCCTCATCCGTTCATGGCATTCATGCCCTGTTCTTTCATGCCATTTCAAAGGGCCCCAACGGGCTCTTCCAGCTCCCCTTTCCATAGTCAACCTCCCATTGGAAGCAGACCCACTGCAACGCAGCAGCATTACCTTCTCAGGCGTTCGCCCCAGAGGGATAATGAGGCCCATCCTGGAGACCTGTGAGTGGCAACTGTCTTCCAAGGACCAAACCTGGCTTTGCTGTATACTTTTTCCATGGTCCAGGGAGCAGTTCTTCAGGACTGGTGTTTGCACACATCCTCTTCGAGTGGCCCCAGGGCCAGGGCTCTGACTTGCCCAAAGAAACCTCAGCCTTCCTTTGGAAGCAATGGAGTGTCTTCCTCCACAGACCATTTGCAGATTTGAAGAGTTCACGCCAAGAGCTCAAAGGAGAGGAGTAGAATGCAGAGAACTTGCTCTTCCTACCCACACAGCACTTCCTTCTGTGCATGTCAGCCAAACAGGAAGGAGAACCTGCATTCTGCGTGCTTTTCAGTCTTTCCCTTGCAGAAAAATTGCATGTTTGGAGGGACGAGCTCAAGGGGTGCCTTGCAGGGCCTTAAGTCTCAGAGGCACCCGCAGCACCACAAAGAGAGCATCTGACCTCCATGATTCCTCCCTCACTGCCTATGCTCTTGAATGGAAATCATGCCCACATATAAAAGTTCAATGAAGGATGCCTTTTTCTTTCAGAGTCTTGGGATTTTCCAACATTCAGTCTCAGCTCTCCACATCTTACCATTCTATGAGCATCAGCAAAGCCCTTTTTAATAAGAGGGCCAAATCTGCATGAGAATATTACCTGCCATGACTCGACACTCAAAGAGCTCTTTCCCCACTCTACTCTTCCATGTTTCGATCCAGACGACCATACAGCATGCAGGGCGTGTGCCACAGAATACACGGCGTTGTAGATGCTGTAGCTCTGCAGGCTCATGCTCCTTTCGAACTTCTGGGCTGGCAGGTCCTGCATCTTCTCCTCCCCAGTGCACTTTCTAGTAATCCATGATATTGTAGTTCCAGAGATCAGAAAATGACACTGAAATGCCGTTTCCCACCAATGGCGGAGAAAGACGTCCCCTTCAGGCTGGAGGGGGTCTAAAGCCAAGAGGAAGTGCTCAAATCCCGGCACATCCCTTCTGTGCACTCGGAAGTGCAAAGCCCCATGGAAGGGTTCGAGCAATTTCCAAACACACTGGGAACCTGTTAAAGCAATGTCAAAATGGGATGCCACTATCCAAACCTTCCCTGAAGAAGTCTTTAAGAAATGGTTGTGAGGAAGGGTCAGTACAGCCCAATAGTTCCCAAAGAGGATCGTTACTGGGATGTCAGACTGAGGTCGAGAAATGTGTTGGTAGTACCTTTTATGCATTTCATCATACTTAGTATTTTCTACCATTTCAGTGAAGGCCACACAGATGTCATTCTGCTGGAGCATTGGTGTCAAAGTCTGGACGAAATCTTCCCCAGCTCCATCACTGGGAGCCACCAGCCCAACCCAGTTCCACTGGAAATGCAGCAGCAGCTGGACTAAGCCCATGTGCAGAAGGAATTCATCCGGGTCGATCCGGAACAAGGAAGGAAAGGCTCCTCTCTGCATATGGTCGAATGAGCCATAAACTAACTGAAAGAAGGAATTAAGAGATGGGGCAAAGCTCTCAAGGCCACAGTCAAGGCTGCCACAGAGCCACCACAACTATCCACACAAAAGTGACATCATACAGAACTCTACATAGCACACCTCACAATGACATATTTTGGATTATGTGGGGAGGAATGTCTTCACCCCACACCTAAAAGAGGCAAGACTTACTGCAGTCAACTCTTGTTAGATAGTGAGAGGAGGTCCCTTGACTCTTCCCCGCATCAAAGGTGGGTCCTTAAATGGGTCACTGTGACCTGATTCAGTCGTGTGAGAGAAAGACCAGATAGCCTCTTCCGGATTCTCGTTCAAAGGATTCCTTCCCTTGCAGTGGGAAAGCACCAAACACCCTCAGCTCCGTTTCAGAGACTGGCCTGACGCCTGGGAATTTCCTGGTGCTGCAGGACACCCATCTATCTGCACACACATCCCCTCACCTGTGGCACCGTGAAGATGCTGAAGATGGATGCCACCTGCCCTGAGGATTTGGAGTTGAGTCCCCCAATCACAGAGAGCAGCGCGTCCTGCCTGTCACACTTATAGTTGGGAGCCAATCTTCCCCGTGTGGAAAGCAAGGCGAAGTTATTCAAGTACATCGTTCGGGCAAGGTCCCTGTGTTCATAGATGCGGAAGCCCAGAGTGGTGTTGGGCAGGAGAACGGGATGCTTCCAGAGCTCCTGGACGGCAAACGCCAAGGCCAGGATGTGCTGGTAGTCCTTGAGCTCCATGCTGGAATGAGAGTGGCATTTGGAGAGAGGATAACACCTTTCACTACAAGCTCCGATTCAACCCGCTTCCATTCCAAATTCTCCGAAGCAGCAGCAATGCAACTGCCTTTAGTGCTTCCCCAACTCAGATCCCAGGTGTTGCTCCACTACACCTCCCATCAACCCCAGGCCAGAAAACTTTTCTGTTGGCTCCCTATATGTGCCTTTTATCTGGGTGGGATGGGGTACTTGGTGTCCAAAGGGGTTGGAATTAGCCAGCCATGCAAACTTCACATTACCAAATCCAGAAAGCAACATGAATGGAGCTTATACTCCTTGGACACACACCCCACTCCTGTTTCCCCACGACTTTGGGGTATTCCCAAACAGTCAATGGAAAGCTAAATGCTGAACACCGGATTCCTAACTTGATAAAAACAAGTTGTGCTCCAGTGACTTGACTGGAGAGGAAGAAGCACTCATGGAGCATCCCCCATCCCATCCTCCAAGAGGCTCTGCTCTTCCCTGCATGGCCACACGTGCACACAAATCCTAACGCTCACTGGTCAAGCCGAAGCACGGAAAGGGATCTCAAGCTCAGTCGCTGAAGAGACCTGCAAAGCTGCAGCTTCTCATTGAGGACCGGTGCCACTCTTGCCAAGTATCTGAGACTCAGATGTCGAATGAGAAATGCAGAAGTGACAGCAAGAGAGCCAGTGCAGATCCCAGAAAGGAGCTGCTTCCTCGGAAAGCAGGGAGTCAACCTGTGACCCTGAGCCCTCCTGCAGGAACTTACAGCAGGACACCCGAAAAGGGCTGAGGGGATAAGCTTGTAAAGTCATGCATCTTGGTGAAAAAAAACGTGCCAAAGGGTAGATTCCCCCCAACAATCAGCTCTCCGGGGCTTTAATAGTCTCGTTCCAGTGTGTAAGTCCCCCTCACAATGCACGGGGTCTGCTGGATCCCCGTCGTGTCCTGCGGAGCAAACCAGCAGAGCAGAAGCAGCCGCAGCAGAATCATGGTGAGCAGCACAGAGAGTCCTTCCCACTCTGGCAGGAGCAAAGCAGGAGCAGAGGAGCAGATTCTCCAGGCCCCAGCAGGGAATTCAGTCTTGGCAACAAGCCACAAGCAGTCAAGGGCTAAGACGCAACCCTGGGGCACAATGGACTGCTCAGATTTTAAACACATTTAGCATGTTTGTTCCTGGAATTTAATCTTGGAATTGACTTGCCCGGGGGAAATCCACTGGGGATGCCTCCAGAATTACTGTCATTTGGAGCACTGCAGGGCAGCAAAAGTTGCAGGATCCTGGAATGCTTTTGTGCTCCAGCAGGAGCAAAATTGCCACAACTTTGGGCTAGTTCTCAGGTTTCATTTATTTATTTAAGACTTTTCTATGCCGTCCCTTATGCATGGCATCTCAGGATGGCATACAATCATTAAAACAAACACAATAAGACAGCATCTCAATATAATTAATAAAAAATGAACCAAAATATAAGCAAGTTAAATAAAAAGCAACTGTTGAACATTGAAATTAGTTTTTAAAATAACAATTAAATAAAAAGGCTTTAACCTAGCGCCGAATAGTATATAAACTCAGCACCAGGCGATCCTCCCTCTAGGGCGTGCATTCCACAATCTGGGCAGCACCGCAGAGAAGGCCTTTCTCTGAGTATACGTCCTTTTTACCTCCTTCTGTCCAAAGGGTTTGTCCTTGACCGGAATCCAAAATGGCGTGCAGGCCTGTTGCAAAGTTTCCTAGCCTGGGTGGCTGGATGCGCAGGGCACAATTTGGCACAATTTGTAGCAGGGCTGGGCAACGAGGCATTGCTGGAAAAATGTCTGGTTGGACTGCAGTTACCGCTTCCTGCAGGGGCAGAAACGGGTCAGGATGGTCCCTCCCCAGAGGCCTGGGGAGCCCTTTGGAAAGCTTCCGCATGGTGTGTCAGGCAGTGCTGCCCAGGCCCTGCCCTTCCCAGGAAGCCCATGTGTCCATTCCAGGACAGAGGAGCTATGATGCAACTCAGGGGACATGATGCATGGAGCAAGCCAGATACCAGCTCAAGCGGCACGTGTATCAGAATGAATGTAGCCACGATGGGTGGAAAGCCCATGGAAAGCAACGGGCAGGTTGCAGATGGGAGAGAAAGACTGAGGCCCAACTGGACCTCCAGCCTACCAAAGCAGCCCACATCATCTCCCCAAATGCATGCCTCCAACACCCATTCTTCCCCCACATTTCCTCTGCTATAACCCTCCCGTTACATCGGAGGAAAGACCAGAGGACCCCACCTGGAAGGACAAAAGCCAGAGCAAACACACACAGCCCCTCTTTGGATCTGGCCAGTGGGAGAGCTGCACAAAACCAAACCGTCAGGTTATAAAGGAGGGGATACAGGATTTGCAAAGAGTAGCAGAAGCAAGACGCAAAGCACATGGTGGAGGAACGTTCACAAAGGGTACTCATTTATCTATTCAGGAGGAACCACATCAAAGCATGGAGTGGGCTTCTTATTTCTCTAAACACAGCACAATGCAGACTAGACATCAGTAACAACGCAGACAGAATAATAATGCTGAAAATCAAGGAAGGAGGCAATTAATTAATTCATTTATTTATTTATTTAGAATATTTGTATGCCGTCCCGTCGCGAAAGCCTCAGGACGGCTTACATATATAAAATAATATAAAACGTAACACAAATGAATTACACATGCACACGGGCTGCAGTTAAAAACATTTAAGAACCAATATTAAAAGTTATTAAAATATTGCTGCAATAAAAAGGTCTTAACCTGGTGCCAAAAAACAAATAACGACAAATTTGAAACTGATGTACAATTATCAGCCCCATGCAATGGCAGCTTCACAGAAGAACAGAAGGATGAGTTCTTTGATGAATTATCTGAGGTGATAGAGGAAGTGGAAGCTAATTTCACACAGCATGGAACTGGCGATTTCAGCGGGAGAGTTGGGTGCGGACAGCAGAGAGTACCACCAGTTCATTGGCCCTCATGCTGCCCAGAAGGGTGAAGGGAGCAAGAATGGGCAAAGGGTGCTGGATTTATGCAGCCACCACCATCTTCTTGTCATGATCCCTTTTTCTAACACTCTTCCTCTGCTGCCTATTGACTTGCTGGCTGCACATAGGAAATAAAACACCATTATGCAGAACTTTCAGTGCTTTGAGGAAAGAAGGAGGGAGCCCAGTCCTGGCCCCATGGCTTGTTGGCGTGACCGGGTGCAGAGAACACCGGAAACCATGCTTCAGCGACAGCCCAGCGGCCAACACACACTCTGTGCAGGTCTGCGGGTTCTCACCATCTCTGCAGCAGCCTTCCTGGCCCCATTCGCCCATGTGCAAAAGGCCACTCGGCCTGCCCTCCCCCGTCCGTTTCCTGCTCTTCAAAAAAAAGTGGGGGAAAGAGAAGAATCAGATGGTGGTAAAAGGAGGCCTTCTCTGCAGCTGCTCCCCAGATTGGGAGATGAAATAATTTAATTCCCATCCCTGTTGGATCATTCCTTGTACCACAAGAAAATGGGAAATCTCCCCCCCCCCCACATACACAGACACACTGAACCTCTCATTCCAGACCCGTCCCCAAGAACCACCAGCACTTCCTGGCCTTGGCGTTTGCCATCGACGAGCTCAACAAGGAGCCGCGGCTCCTGCGCAACGTCACACTGGGCTTCCACCTCCATGGCAGCTACGTGAGCATGGCCCAGGACGTCAGCCTGTCCCTGCTCTCCGCACACGGGAGAACGGTCCCTAACTATAGTTGCAACAGGCAGGAGACGCTGCTGGCCATGGTGGGGGGTCTTGATTCCAGAGTACCAAGCCAAATGGCGGTTCTCTCGAGCACCTTCAAGATTCCGCAGGTAGGATAGATCTTGGGATGGTGGGTAGCGTAAACTGTAAGAAGCTGTTCTCACTTGGCTTGCAGCTACTGCTGGAACCTGCATCACATCTCGACCTCAAAAGAGGAACATTGGAATGCCTAAAGAAGGAACACTGAAGTTCAGGAAAAGTGCAGTAAGAGTGTAGTCCATATGACTCCATGTATCCCTGTGCTTTATTCTTTTTGGCTTCAGGCAAAGACCTTTGAATCTCCCAATATTTTAACAGTCTATTGGTTTTATTGCTGATTTTATCATTTATGGTCGGATGCAGCATGTTGTGTGTTGTTTGTTGCATGTGGTTGTTTTGGGGTTTTTTGTAAGCTGTCCCGAGATTTTAATAAAGAACAGCATATAAAAACTTTAAATAAAAATAAATAAATAACTAAAAAAGGAAATTTGCAGATCAGTGAGGCAGTGGGAATCAGTCGGATTCCCTGGGCTCTCCTTCCCAGGCTCTGGCCATTTTTCCATGGATGCAAGCATTTGTGGACCTCCTCTTGGCTTGGTCCTCTTTCTCAGTGAGCAAGCACAACAAATCCGTTGGACAGAAAAGGACCGGGTTCCAGCAAGGGTCGTCACAACCCCAGATCCCTGCCTCCATCCCTCTACCCATCTGTTCATCCAGCATTGAGTCGTCTATTCATCTCACTGCACCTATGGTTCTCCAGCTAGGTTACCAGGCCTTTGACCCCCTTCTGAGTGACCGAACTCTTCTCCCAGCCTTCTAGCAGATTGATCCAAAGCATCACTCCCAAAACATTGGCTTGGTCCAGCTGCTCCAGCATTTTGAATGGAACTGGATTGGGATCATTGCTCTGGCAAACGAAAGGGGTGAACATTTCATCCGAGGTCTGAAAGATATCCTTGCCCGGAATGACATCTGTGTGAATTTTGCAAACATGGCCTCTTCTCACACCTCCATATTCAATGACCTCATAGGAAACCAGATAGACTTTGTTTTGAGTGTTGTGGAGAGCGATGCACGTGTGGTGATCGTCTCTGGGGACTCCAAGGCCATGCAGGACCTGATCATACCGTTCTTGTTGTATGAATTGGAGGCCCACACTTCCTCTGGGAAGGTCTGGATCCTGACCAGTCAGTGGGAGCTTGCCACCGTTGGATACAACTACGACTGGTGGAAAGTAAAATCCTTCCGTGGCACTTTGTCCTTCACCGCCCACACAAACAACGGGCCGGGATTCCAGGACTACCTGTGGGCTCTGGATCCATACCGACCCCAGGCAGACGTCTTTCTCCCAGACTGGTGGGAAGCAGCCTCTGACTGTGAGGTTTCGAAAGCAGGTCTTGCCCCATCTGAGGGCCAGAGAGACCTGTGCAGACACAGGGGAGGAGAAGCTGGAGAGCCTGTCGGCCTCCATGTTTGAAGCAAGCATGACTGGCCGCAGCTACGGCATCTACAATGCCGTCTATTCCGTGGCACACACCCTGCACGCTGTATACGCATCTGTATCAAAACGTGAAATGACATCAGGCAGGGAGAAGCCACTGCATCTGAGGGTGAAGCACTGGCAGGTAACGTCCAGCCTCGGATCCATCTCTCGTTATGATGTACCATTCAGTCACTCCTGTTTGCTCTTGCTTTTCGCTTTATATTCTCCCAATATTTTAATTGTTAAATTGTCTTAATTTGTGGTTTTTCAGCAAACACTGGAAATTTGCGGGATTTGACATCCTAAACTGGGTTATCTTCCCGAATAACTTGATGGCTGTGAGGAAAGTTGGCTGGATGCACCCGGAGGGCTTTGCAGGCAGCGATTTCAGGATTGACTCCGATGCTGTCATGTGGGCTAACAAGGTGCGGATGGGGCACAGACTCTGCGTTGGGGTGAACATAAACCAGGGGCTCCCCAGAGAGGCTGGGACTGGCTGGGACTTGCCCTGCCTCCTCTGTGGAATTTTGGGGTGGTCCAGGCTGGACCCTCGTTCCATCTGCTTGACCACCCAACATGTCCAGTCTGTCCTGTCAAGGACTCTCCGTCCACCAAGTATAGAGGGACCCCATTGCAGACACCTGCTCATCAGACTTCAGGGTCCAGCACAGACCTCCCGCTGTTTTCTCAGGGCTGACCCCTCCTCTTTCAGATGGGGCCCTTTTCTCGGTGTGCAGCACTGCCTTCCGGGGCACTGCAAGGAAGTTCAGGAGGGGAACGCGGTTTGCTGCTACGCCTGTGCTCTGTGCCCCGAAGGGACCATTTCTAACTGGAAATGAATCGAGGTTTATTTATTTTATATTTATTTATTTAAATATTTTTATGCCGCCCCTTGCAGCAGCCTCGGGGTGGCTCACAATATTAAACAAATATATTATTAAAAACATATACCATATTTTAAAAAAACTGGCCCATCTCAGGTTATCATATAAAAATATACAACAAAATATAAATAAGAAATTTAAATTAATACATAAATTAAACATAAATTAAACCAGACATTAACTATTAAAATATTGTCTAAATAAAAAGGTCTTCGCCTGGCGCTGAAAAGCAAATAACGACGGCGCCAGGCGAGCCTCTCTGGGGAGCGCATTCCATAGATGGGGCGCCACCGCCGAGAAGGCCCTCCTCCGGGTACTCACCCTCCTAACCTCACGCACGGAGGGTTCCCAGAGGAGAGCCTCTGCCGCTGATCGTAGGGGGCGGGAGGGCATATATGGTCGCAGGCGCTCCTTTAGGTAGCCAGGGCCCAAGCCGTTTAGGGCCTTATAGGTAAGGACCAACACCTTGAATTGGGCCCGGACTTCAATGGGAAGCCAGTGGAGCTGACGGAGAACTGGGGTGATGTGAGAACCACGCCCAGTCCCCGTCAGTACCCTGGCAGCTCTATTTTGCACCAGTTGAAGTATCCGGACCGTCTTCAAGGGAAGCCCCACGTAGAGCTGCCAACCGGGAAGTCACCAACTTCCAAATAATCCAACCGGGAAGTCACCAACGCATGTGTCACCGTCGTCAGGCAATCGAGTTCCAGGAAGGGATGCAGCTGATGTATCAGTCGAAGCTGTTGGAAGGCGCTCCTCACCACTGCTGACACTTGAGCAGTCAAGGTCAGCTCTGGGTCGAGGAGCACTCCCAAGCTGTGGACCCTGTCTTTCAGAGGGAGTGCAACCCCATTCAAGACTAGGGTCAGGTCCCCTACACTGTAGCCCGACCCACCTACCAACAGGACCTCCGTCTTGTCTGGATTGAGCCTCAGTTTATTGGCCCTCATCCAGCCCATTACCTCGGCCAGGCACCGGTTCAGCACAGCCACCGCCTCACCTGGATCGGTGGAAAACGAGAGGTAGAGCTGGGTATCATCCGCTTACTGATGATTCCGCAGCCCACACCTCCTGATGACCTCCCCCAGCGGTTTCATGTAGATTTTAATTTGTATAATTTGTATTTTTTGTATTATATTTGTTTATTTATATAAGCCGCCCCGAGGTGTTAAGCGATGGGACGGCATATAAAACTCTAAATCAGTAAATAACCAAACAGGCAAGTTCTTTCAGATGGATCCCCAAACACTTATTAGCATGCAAGGCAGGATCACTGGGGGAAGGGGGGGCAGGCAGACAGACTGCTTTGGCAGTGGTGCTAAAGGGACTCGACACTTTTAACCATATTCAGCATTGCTGGTTTCTCACATTTTCATTGCCTGAAAATTATGTAGACCGTTCATCCAGCTGGGAATTGTCAACCAGTCCTGGATGGGGTCATGCTCCCCCTAGAGCAGGGGTCCTCAAGCTTTTTAAACGGGGCCAGTTCACTGTCCATCAGAATGTTGTGGGGTTGGACTATAGTTTGAAAAAAATATGAACAAATTCTTATGCACACTGCACATTAAAAAATTAAGTAAAAAATGTTTGGTCTGCTCTTTGGGCTGCAGCAGAAGCCCAAGATGAGGTGGGAAAGAGCATGTCCATATTCGAGGGACAGAGTTACAACACGATCAAGGCACTAAATAGAGTATTTTGCATAATGCAGCTGAGAACTGCAACTGGCATTTACAAAGAATGAAGCAAAAACACTAAGGACAAATACTGGTAATGCCACTCGTAGTATTTGAAGCAAGTCAGCCCAGAACAATTCCCACAATACACAATGGCTGTATTTGGATGCAGAGCTAATGACCACCATGTTTTAAGTGCACCCTTGCCAAAACTGGTACTGTCCACATGTGTTGGACTACAACTGGCCATGTTGGTTCGGCATGATGGAAATTGTAGTCCTCACCAGCGCCCTGGTTGCCAAGAAGAAGGAGCAGCAGCAGCAGGAGGAGGCTGGAGAGAGAAGCATGGTGGTAGCTGGATGGGGCAGCTTGCCCATAGGAGGCCATGGCTCCCACGTCTCTGCCACAGCCTTCTCTGGGCAAGCTGCGGCCGCTGTCAAGCGGCTGCCCCTGGGCTCGGTGAGGCAGCTGCAGCTTGGCTCACAGCCTGGGGATGTGGTTCACATAGTTAAAATTGGATTTAAAAAGTTATATTTTCTCTTACCCTCAATCCTTTTTAAGCATCTTCATCTCTCTCTCTCTCTTCTGCCCTTCTCTCTTCTGTTTCCTGCTCCATATTGCTGCTTTGTATATGTGTGCAATGGGGGGGAGGGGGGAGAGAACTGGTGCATGTGCAGTTGAGCTGTTACAATTTGGCACGTGCACTGGCTCTCTGCTTAGTTTCAAAGAACACCTGTGCTGCTCAGAGCTTTTGGACATGCCTGGAGATCGTGTTCTCCGAGCGAGTCCAAAGCTCTGAGGCGGGCCAGATAAATGAGCATGGCAGGCCATATCCAGCCCGTGGGCCATAGTTTGAGTACCCATGCCCTGGAGGATGAGGTCTGTAGGTCTGGGGTGCTCCTGAACCCCCAGGAATTGCTTTTCTCTCAGGTGGACACAGTGGCCAGGAACATCATCCAGCAGCTCTCCTCCTACTTGGACAAGTGCAGCCTTGCCACAGTTATCCACACTCTGGTAACTCCTTGGCTGGATTACTGTAATGCGTGCTGTGTGGAGTGCCTTTGAAAGCTGCCAGAGCAGTGCAACTAGTTCAGAACAGGAGGTGCAGCTACTGGTGCGGACTGGCCCTTGAGAGAATATTAGGCCAGTCCTTCGTCAACTGCACGGCCTGCCTGTGTGTGCCCGGGCTCAATTCAATGCGTTGAACACAGGAATACCATTGTTTCTGTACAGCCTGAAGTGCCTGGAAGGGAAGCAGGGCTGGGTCTATGAAATATGGTCGGGTGACTTAAATGTCGTGGACCACCTCTAGTTGGTATAGAAGTCTAATACAATCATTATAATACTAATACCAAATAAAGGGCAGATTTCTGTGATGATAACTGGACTGCATAACTCAGAGTGCTCCTCTGCGGCAGGCCAAGGCTCGGCAGGGCTCCAGAAGGCATCTTGCCCACGGGCAGACAAGTATCTGTTGACGGAAATCACAAGTCATTCATACCCATCAGTAAGGTTTTGCATAGTCCTCCACCTCTGAACAGCACCCTTCTCAAATCTCAGATTTCGCCCATTTTCCTGAATTCCTCTGCAGTGCCCAGCCTTGGGTCAGACACACAGCACTGGCTGCATGGACACCCTGCAACATTCCAGCACCTGCAGAGTAATTTGAACTGCACACCTGAGAAGAAGGGTTTGGCCCGTCCTGGATACCCAAGCTCTGGGCTCTCTTTCCAGATGCCACTCGCTCTGTCCCGTGCCCAGAGGACCGATGGCCAAGCAAGGTCCACACCCACTGCATCCCCAAGAAGATCCACTTCCTTTCCAATCAAGATGATCTGGGGGTCACATTAGCCTCTCTGGCCCTCCTGCTGTCTCTCATCACATCTCTAGTGCTGATCACCTTCATTAAAAACCATAACACGCCAAGTATCAAAGCCAACAACCGAGACCTCACCTACGTCCTCCTTGTCACCCTCCTGCTCTGCTTCCTCTGCTCCTTCCTCTTCATCGGTCGACCCACAAAGGCCACCTGCCTTCTCTGGCAAGCTGCTTTTGCCATCGTCTTCTCCTTGCTGTTTCTTCCATGTTGGCAAAAACTGTCACGGTGGTCCTGGCCTTCATGGCTACCAAGCCACGGAACATGGCAAGAAAGCTCTTGGGGAGGCCACTCACCTCCTCCATCATACTGGCCTGTCTCCTCATCCAGGTTGTGATCTGTGCTGTCTGGTTGCTGACCTCTCCCCCTTTCCCAAATTTGGACTTTCAGTCTCTCTCTGGAGAGATTATCATGGAATGCAACGAAGGCTCCACCACCATGTTTACGCTGTCCTGGCTTCCATGGGCTTCCTGGCTCTTCTCAGCTTCAGTGTGGCTTTCCTGGCCAGGAAACTGCCCGACAGCTTCAACGAAGCCAAGTTCATCACTTTCAGCATGCTGGTCTTCTGCAGCGTGTGGGTGTCCTTTGTGCCCACCTACCTGAGCACCAAGGGGAAGTATGCACTGGCTGGGGAGATCTTCCCCATCTTGGCCTCTGGGGCTGGTCTCTCGGTAGGCATCTTTGCCTTCAATCTACATTAATCTTTGGAACCCCCAGCTGAATGGCAAAAATAATCTTATAAGGAAAAAGAATTGTGGACTCAAGGAAATTGGTTGACTTGCCACCCCCGTTCCATTCCTGCCACCCCCCACTCTGGTCTGTCTGCTAAATTGGCTGCCATTGCCCTCTCCTGAGTGGGGTTGCACTCCTCGTAAAGGACGGGATCCGCAGCTTGGGGGTGCCCCTGGCTCTGGCATTACTGCAAGAGGTCCAGGTGGACTCGGAGGCCAGGGATGCCTTCCTTCCACTGTGGTGAATATACCAACCTCACCCCTAGCTGGACAGGCAGGGCCGGCCATAGTCATTCATGCACTGGTAACATCAGAGTTAGATTACTGTAACACACTCCACATGGGGCTGCCTTTGAAGTCAGTCCAGAGACTTCCAAAACAGGGCCACATGTTTAGTAGCTGGTCCCAGCTTGCGAGCTCATGGAATGCCAATTTTGTACAAGCTACACTGGTTTCCAGTTGAAGGCTGGGACCAATTTAAAGTGCTTGTGTCAAACAGCTTAGGGCCTGGCTACCTGAAGGCCTCCCTGATCCTGTATATACCTACCTGCCCAGTGAATCTGGGTAGGAGGCCCTCCTAAAGAAGCAGCCTTTCAAGGGGATAAGAGGGATGGCAAGTAGAGAAGGGCCTTCTAGTGCCTGCGCCCAGCTAGGGAAGAGAAGTTAGCTGGCACCATCCCTGCTTTCATTTTGGCACCATGCAGAAACATTTCTGTTCTTCATTCATTTTAATAATTGATTTTAAGATGATTTTATGAATTGATTTTTAAGATTTCCGATGGTTGCCCTCCCTTTCTCTCATCTGTAGACCATTTTAAATCAGCATTGTTGAATTGTTATTAGCATGCATAACTGATTAATTTTATCCGTCTTAATAGATGGTGTATTATGTAAGGGTAGTATTGTTTCTGTCTTTGGTTTGTACGCTCCCTGAAGAGCCTGTTTGGACTGCTTGGTGGCATAAAAATACCATAATAAGGAAGCCCATGTGTGGGGAAGGACCAGAGCACAGCACAGCCATTAGCTGAAAGGGCCGTGTTCCCTCCTCCTGCCAGCACAATCACTCCCCCTACGCAGCAGGATAGGCCCCTCTAGTGGGACAAGCACCCTCTCCGCACTTGACCCCACAGCCCCTCCAGTGGGACCCTGCCCTCTCTCCCCTTGACCCCACAGACCCAGGCATAGGCCCACAGAGGCATGGGGTGGTCAGGGAAAAGCGGAAAGTTGCCCTCACCCTCATGGCCCCCCACAGGGGCACCCCATGGGAGAGGGTCCCCTTCACAGTCTCCCCCACTGGAATGCCCCTGCCCATGAGCCCCATAACTTGAAGCAGTGGGCAAGGGGGCGGCTGGCAGCACGTGTGTGAGAAGGGCCGGGCGCCCTCTTCCCCGCCAGCCCTCAGCAGCCCCAGTGCAGGAGCCAGGCAACGCCAGCCTCAGGCCTGCCTGGACGTCCAGGAGGGGAGCTGGAGAGCCTGGCCAGGGCTCCCCTCGCAGTGAGGGCAGGGGGCAGCCTGCGGCACAAGCCCAGGCTTGGCATAATGGAAATGCATGACTCGGAGAGACCACCTTCCTCCTCTCCAGCTCTGAGCAGCACCCCCCACCCTCGGCCCTCCCCCTGCCCACAGGCCTCTCCTGGCCCCTCAGGAGAACTCCTGGCCAATCACACTCCCCCGGATCCCCCAACAGCCAATCAGCTCTGCCGTCCCAGCCCACACTCCAAGAAGGGAACCATGCAGGAGCTGCCCCCTCCTCCTCCCGCCTCCTTGTGCCAGCCACTGTAACCGTGGCAACTGACACTGCCAGGCGCCAGGCATGGCTACCGGGCTAGGCCTCTGTGCTGCCCAGAGAGAGCGCGGCTACTCAGAGGTTGCCAGAAGCGTGCAAACAGCAGAGCACCGGCACCAGCACAAAGCCCCTGGGCCTCTTCGGGCCTGTCGCCGGCTCTCAGCCTGCCCTGCCTCACAGGGCTGTTGTGAGGATAAGATACGGAGGATAGGAGGACTTTGGAAACACCCGGGGAACGTTGCAGGAAGAAAAGTCCAGCTAGGAAAAGAATAAGTCAGTAAAAATAGTTGCCATTGACTCTCAGACTCACTGATGACACCCAATTAACACTAATGTGAGCTCCCTGGTATGGTATACAGTAGTGGAACCACCACAGCCATGTTGGATTCCTTGTTCCCTCAGAGCGGGAAAGGCATTGGTGAAATGAACTCTGGATGGACTGTTGTGGAAAAGTGAGCAGAATCCCAGCTGAGGGTCCAGTGAGAGGACTGATGGCACCTACCTGGGTTTGAATCTGAATAAAGTAACAAAAAGTATTATGAACTGCAGCTAATGCGAAAACCTCAGAACGGTATGAATAGCCAAGAGATAATTGGTGGGCATGAGGAGAAGAAAGTCTCTGGGAAAAGAAATTAGTCTTTTTCTAACGTGCCCAAGGGGAGGACTCATTCCTGGTGTTGGTGCATCGAACTTCTATCGGGGCTTCTGCATCTGGCAGGAGGTACAGAATGTATAATTTGGAAACCGCTACGGGGACTTTGCACCCCCCTCCCACCTTGTCTCTGCTTTAGCTGGGATCTGGGTCTGCTTGGGCTGACTGCCCCGTCCTCAAACAGTTTTCCAGTAATGCTGACAACACATGATTGTCGTGAGGATAAGCAGAGGACTTTGGATGTCACCTTGTGTTGTGCCCTGGGGGACCCACTTGTCGCTGGCTGCACAGTAGCTTTGCCCAGCCAACACAACAAGCCATGGCAACATTTCTTAGCGTACTTGCTCTTTCGCTTTGCCCAAACCAAGGTGTGCTCTTTAACTGTGGTCAGAAACGATGGCATGGAACTGCAGTAGGTTCTCCACTGCAGGTTCTTGTCACGGTGTCCCCACTTTTTGCATCCTCGGACCCCTGTGTCATGCTTGTCCCTCTTCTGGAATGCAACTCAGACAAATCCGCATTGAAGAAATATCAGAAATATCAGAAATACAGCCAATGTGTGCAGAATGAGAAGAAGGGGCAGCTGAGGGAGGGAAGGAAGCACTGCACTAATTGTGAATGGGGTTAATGCTCAGGTGTGGGGGATGTTGGGAGCAAGCCAAGCTCAGGGGGACCAAGCGGCGACAATGGAAACCTCAATCACATCGAAAAGTGATCCTTGTCTGGTGGCCAACAAGTCAAAGGAGAAAACAATAGGACAATTACCATAAGATAGGAGAAGTGTTATATTGATTGATTGATTGATCTTCCGATGCATATCCTGCCTTTTTCCTACAAAGGGCTAAAGGCAGCTTACATCATTCTCCTCCTCCATCTTATCCCCACTACAACAAGCCTGTAAGGTAGGCTGGGCTGAGAGTCTGTGACTGGCCCAAAGGCACCCAGTTGGCTCCATGGCTGAATGGGGACTAGAACCCAGATCATCTGAGTCCCAGTCCCACGCTCTTAACCACGACACCATACGGGCCCCCGAAATGATACAAATATCTGTAGATGTTGATCAGAAGCATGCTTGACAACCCCGCAGTCAGGTTTCTGGGGCATAATCATTGCTCCTCCATTCCTTCCGCTAAGCGGAGCAGCAGCTCAGCAACTGCAGAAGAGGCCTCTTGGATCCGACCAAGGTGGATCCATCTAGCTCAGCCTCCACTTCACAGACTGAGTCAACCAAGGGGCTTCCTAGCAGCCCCAGAAGGATCAGATGGAGGTAGCCATCCACCTTTATCCATCCTCTTCTCTCCTGCTGTGGCAGAGTGCTTCCCAGCACAGGCAGTGTGCCTCAGCATCTCAGACTAGGAGACGAGCATCCCGCCCATTTCCAAGCAACCTCACCACAACAGCCATCGCCACGCCTCCAAAATAGCATGGAAGAAGAGACCGGCCTGCAGACCAGTGGTGGAGCTCCAGCCCTGCATGCAGAAGGGCCCAGATGGATGGCAACTCCAGGCCAGCCTTGGAAACTCTACCGACTGGCCCCAGGAAGCCACCTCTCATAGGCATCCCTGTCTCCGTAGCTCCAAGCACCTGGCTCCTTTTTCTCCCTTTAGAAATAGTAGCCTGTAGATGCACATGCCTGGTTTTGATATGGGATTCTGGGATCCTGAATCTTTCACTTTCACCCAAGGTGGAGTTCAGGACTGTCCAAAGACTCTGCAAGCACATGGAAGACTGAATGGGGCAGGGAAGATGGGACTGCCTAAGCGAAGCAATACGGAGCCAGGCAAGAAGGCACTGTCGTTCTTCCTGCATTTGCAGTATCGCTCAGGGACACAGTTGGGCAGAATCCATCCCCAAACACCTACAGAACCGACATGCTCTATAGGAATTCCCAGGTGGACTGGCAGGTGCCATTGCTCAGGAGCTCGCGGTGGTGCCCGGCCTAAGCGGCCTGTGTATCTCCCTGTATTCATGCCTCCACCAGTCTTCTGACTCCTCGGGGACATACCTGTGACAACCATCCCCTGTTCTATAGTATATGCCATACCCAGGTGACTGTTCTGGGGGACACAAGCTGTGGTTTCAGGGTGCAGAGGAAGGGGAAGGAGTCAAAGGAAAGCCTCAGAATGGAATTTTTAGATCAGGTACTGGCATTCATCATCTTGAAATTACCAATTTTTGGGAACTGATGTAAGGCAACCCAGGAGGAGGGAACACTCCATCCGCTTAAATCATTCTGGCTTCCTCACCCTACACCACTGCATTCATCTAAAACATGTTCGTACATCCCGTTGCTTACAGCACTGTAAGGCATAGAACACAGAAGAACAGGCAAGGTCCCTGTGTTCGTAGATGCGGAAGCCCAGAGTGGTGTTGAGCAGAACGGGATGCTTCCAGAGCTCCTGGACAGCAAGCACCACAGCCAGGATGCGCTGTTAGTCCGTGAAACTTACGCTGGAAAGAGAGAGGCACTGAGAAAGAGGATGGGGTGTTTTTTCCTCAAGTTCTCATTTGATTGCTTTCTGCTGCAAAGTAACCAAAGCACTGAGCAAAGGGAGTGCCTTTAGTAGGTTCCCCAACTCGGATCCCAGGTGTTGTTCCATAATAGCCCCCATCATCCCCAGCCAAGAACTGTGAGAACTCCCTCCATGCTCACTCATGCGTACAAATCCCAACACTCACTGCTCAAGCTAAAGCACAGAATGGACTCTGGTGATCAGAAGCTTAAGAAGAACTTCCAGGCTGCACATTCTCATTAAAGGTTCCAGCCCAGCATGACAGGATCAAATGTTGAGCAGAAAAGGACGTGTGAGAGCAAAAGTGCCACTGCAGAGCTCGTCAAGCAGCTGCTTACTCTCAGAGCAAGCTCTGAACCTGCCACCCACAACCCTCCTGCAGCAACTTACGTCCATGTGCCGGAGAATGGCCAAGGAGACAAGCTAGCAAAGTCGTGCATCTTGTGGAAATAAAAATTGCCAAAGCGCAGATTCCCACCGACAATCAGCTCTCCGGGGCTGAAATACTCTTGTCCCAGTCTGTACGTCCCCCTCACAATGCACAAGGTCTGCCACATCCTCCATGTGGCCTGAGGAACGAGCCAGCAGAGCAGCAGCAGCAGAAACATGGTGAGCGGCACAGACAGACCTTCCCACCTCAGTCCCCACAAAGCAGAAGCAGAGGGTTTTTCTGGACAGGGGAGTCCGACCCTGGCCGCAAAGTGCCTGTGGCTCAGAGATCCAGACACCGCCAATGAGCTCCAGGCATCCCTCTGTGAAAAACATTTCTCCTGAATGTCTTTGTTGCTGGACAGAAGGCGATTCCACCTGGGATTTCTGGAAATTTTAGTCATTTGGAGCCCTCCAGGGCAAAGAGGGAAACAGCACCCCAGAACACAGGACTCCCATAACACCTTTGAAGGGGCAAAACATGTTTATGATCTTCTTCAGCTTGTAGGAGCTGGTTCCCAAGTTCTGCCCTTTGGACCGTGTCCCTCTGGGCTCCTGAATCAAAGGTGTTGTCCAGGCTTATGCCAAAGTTCCTCCAACCACATGGAGGGACGGACGGACAGACAGACAGACAGATGGACTGGGAAGGGAAGATTTGGCTACCTGAGCGTAGCACTGCATGGCAAGGCACAAAGTAACTCCCTCTCTTCCTGCATTTTATATCATGCACTATCATGCAGGGCAGAATTCAGTGGACAGGATCCACGCCCAAAGCCCGCTTGAACCTGAATGCCTCCCAGGGATTTCCAGGTGGCACAGGAGGTGCCGGTGCCCAGGCCCTGGTCAGAGTGCCCACCTGTGTTGCCCACGGGGTCTCCCTGCACAGGTGCCTCCACCAGTCCTCTGTCACCTCCACTACACACCTGTCTGCTGGGCTTTGGACCCTTTTCACTAAATTTGGGGTAGTGTTTTGCGATGGGAAGAGGCGTTTCTGGGAGCAGAGAAAATATTCTACCATGCTTGGTCTACATGGTCGCGCTTAGAGTTCCTTCCACTGCTTCTGCTCTACTCTTAAATCCGGCTTTTAATTGTTTTAGAGGTTTCATTTGTGATGTTTTATTTCGTGTCTAATGTGTTTGTACTCTACTATGTTTTATGCATTGTCAGCTGCCTAGGAAGTCCTCAGCAATTATAGGCGGCCTATAAAGTCATCTAAACCAATAAACAAAATAAATGCATAAAATTTATTTTGGAAGGGATTTCAATGTGCGAGTTTGCCCAGGACTTGGGGAGAAGGACTCCTCTTCCTCACTGCAGCATGGGCGCAACTGGGTGCTTGGGAGACCGGCCTATGACATCACCATGAAGCCACACATGAACAGAGCCCGGCTGGGAGAGGATCACGTGGGGCAGCTGGTCAAGTGTGGAACTTGGTCCCGTGTTACCAAGCACACCCAGCGTCTAGCCACACAAGGCCCCTCGTCGGTCGAAGGAGAACTGAAATAAGCTGCAGAGTTCAAACCTCTCTCCCTCTCGCTCTCCCTTTAAACCCTTTCTAGAACAAGGGTCCTGTCTCCTCGATATTCTTATCTCCACATCTGTCAAAGGCTCCCCTGCATTCAGAGATGTTGATGCAGAGGCACGCAGGGAAACCACGGCTTGTGGCTGCTGCAGATGGTGCCACACCTTTTACTGGCCTGAACGCAAGGAAGGCAACCATTGGGCTGAGGAGAAGCAGGACTCGGGCTGGCCTGGTCTTGGAGGGGAGAGCCCTGGGTCTTGCATGCTGCCACACTGAATTCCACAATGAGAGATGGGTCTGACCAGAAAGCAAGCAAGCAAATTAAATTGACATGGATGGATGGAGGGATGAGGGGGACTATAACACTTTTCTTTTCCAGGATCAAGAGATGATCTTCATCTTTGCCTGACATCTCTGTCCTTCTGCTTGAGTTGCTTCTAATCAGCGTCACTCTTTCCAATCTTTGCAGTGCTGCTCAATTGTACTTGGGGTTCTCTACTGCTTTTATTGCACTCATTTCACATGCTAGCAAAGTGATGCTCAAAATCCTGCCAGCCAGGCTCCAGCAGTATGTGGACCGAGAACTACCAGAAGTACAGGCAGGATTTCGCAGAGGGAGAGGAACTAGAGATCAAATTGCCAACATACGCTGGATCATGGAGAAAGCTAGGGAGTTCCAGAAAAACTTCTACTTCTGCTTCATTGACTACACTAAAGCCTTTGATTCTGTGGATCACAACAAATTGTGGCAAGTTCTTAAAGAGATGGGAATACATCTTATTTGTCTCTTGAGAAACCTATATGTGAGTCAAGAAGCAACAGTGAGAACTGGACAGGAACCACGGATTGGTTCAAAATTGAGAAAGGAGTTCGGCAAGGCTGTATACTGTCGCCCTGCCTATTTAACTTATATGCAGAGCACATCATGAGAAAGGCAGGGCTAGATGAATCACCAGTTGAAATTAAGATTGCTGGGAGAAATATCAACAACCTCAGATATGCAGATGATACCACTCTCATGATAGAAAGTGAAGAGGAACTAAAGAGCCTCTTGATGCGGGTGAAGGAGGAGAGTGCAAAAGTTGGCCTGAAACTCAACATTAAGAAAACTAAGATCATGGCATCCAGTCCTCTCACTTTCTGGCAAATTGATGGGGAAGAAATGGAGGTAGTGACAGATTATTTTCCTGGGCTCCAAGATCACCACAGATGGGGACTGCAGTCAAGAAATTAAAAGACACTTGCTCCTGGGGAGGAGGGATATCGCAAATCTAGACAGCATACTAAAAAGCAGAGACATCACCCTGCCAACAAAAGTGTGTATAGTCAAGGCTATGGTTTTCCCAGTTGCAATGTATGGCTGTGAAAGCTGGACCATAAGGAAGGCTGAGCGCCAAAGGATTGAGGCCTTTGAGTTGTGGTGCTGGAGGAGACTCCTGCGAGTCCCTTGGACCACAAAGCGATCAAACTGGTCCGTCCTAGAAGAGATCAACCCTGACTGCTCTTTAGAGGGCCAGATCCTGAAGATGAAACTCAAATACTTTGTCCACCTAATGAGAAGGAAGGACTCCCTGGAGAAGAGTCTAATGCTGGGAACAATACATGGCAAAAGAAGAAGGGGACGGCGGACGATGAGGTGGCTAGATGGAGTCACTGAGGCGGTTGGTGTGAACGTGAGTGGACTCCAGGGGATGGTGGAGGACAGGAAGGCCTGGAGGAATGTTGTCCATGGGGTCGTGATGGGTCAGACACAACTTCGCGACTAACAACAACAACTGCTTTTATGCTGGAGTTGGAGGAGTTCTTGTTCTGAAGTAAATTCCATGTTATTGGCTTGCAGTTGTTTGTTCTTACATTTGCACACCAACAATTGCCAAGAGCAGCACCAGTGCTCAGCAGATTTAGGGGCTTTGGGCTTTGCTCTGGGCTGACCAGAGCTCCTGAAATCGGGAGCTATAGAGATGTTACAAGCAGACAATGCATCGTCCAGCGACAGCCTCCAGTCAGGCAGTTGCTCTTTCCCCTCCAGTCACGTGGGGCTGGGACCGCTAATCACACAATCATTGCAACTTCTTGCATCCAAGAATTCTCCATTTGCTGGCAGGGTGGGAGAAAGGGAGGTGAACAGACCGTGACAGAGCCTCCACTCCTGCCACATCCCTCGGATCCCCCATGTGGGGGAACTCATGCAATGTAGTCCAGATCGGGGAAACGCACTGGCTGCCTCACGCATATCGCACTGCGTAGATCTCAACCTTGTGCCAAGAACTCCTGAAACTCTAAGCAGCAGACAACCAGCAGGACAGTTAAATATACATGATCTAATTAATACCTGCACTGCTTCTATCAGGGAATTCTGACTCATCTGTTGGAAAGTGAATTAGAAGGGAATTCTCTAATGAGTGGGAGTGCCAGCTGGTCTTCTCCTGATGAGGTGATCCTGGCTGTTGAGGTGGGACTTCAGCAGGATGATGTAGCATTTGGGGAGGAAGATGCAGCCTAGCAGGTCAGCCCCCGAGGCCAGGATGGAGAACACCTCCATGGCCACCATGGCCTTGCCCTTGGTGCTCAGGTACATGGGGACGAAGGACACCCACACGCTGCAGAAGACCAGCATGCTGAATGTGATGAATTTGGCTTTGTTGAAGCTGTTGGGCAACTTCCACACCAGGAAAGCCCTGATGAAGCTGACAGCAGACAGGAAGCCCATGTAAGCCAGAACAGTGTACAACATGGTCGCCAAGACTTCGTCACATTCCACGATCGTCTCGCCTGCCAAGGAGTGAAAGCCCATACTGGGGAAAGCGGGGGAGGTCACCAGCCAGGCAACACAGATGGCGGCCTGAAGGAGGGGGCACACCAACACAATGAAGCTGGGCAGTGACCCCCCCACGAGTCTCCTGGCCATGTGTCCTGGCTTGGTGGCCATGAACGCCAGATCCACCATCACTGTTTTCGCCAAAATGGAAGATACGGCAACGGAGAAGGTGATGCTGAAAGTGGTTTGGCGCAGGAGGCAGGTGAGCTTGCCGGGTTGTCCGATGAAAGGAAAGGAGCAGAGGAAGCATAACAGAAGAGAGGTGAGGAGAACATAGGTGAGGCCGCGGTTGTTGGCTTTGACGATGGGCGTGTGGTCCTGTTTGATGAAGGTTGCCAGAACTAGAACTGTGACTAGAGAGTGGGAAAGAGCGAGGGATGTCAAGACAGTCCCCAGGGTCTGTCGAAGGGAGAGGAAGTGGACCTTCTTCGGGACACATTGGTCCTGCTACTGGTTTGGGTGTTGATCTGCTGGATATGCAGCACAGCGATCGGCATCTGCAATGAGCAGCAACTGGCGAAGCATCTCCCAAAATCACAGGTTTCCTTCCTTGGGTGGACCGTATAGCCCACAATGAATGAAACAGGCAGAACAAGAAATTTAGTTGAGAGCAAATGGCAGCACCTCTTGCTGCACATTGTATTAAGCTCAATGTACATCTTCTGAACTACGTTTTCTGGGAGACTGAAAGCAGCTTCAGCCAAGGAAATAATTTTGTGCTCACAGCAACAGCAACTCTTCTCTGTGCAATCGTGTGCAAGGCAAGTTCAATGCATTTCTGTCTGGGGATTTCCCTAGTATGTTGAGGACCAGAAGAGCTTGGCATGCCTCCATGATTCTATTCTGCCTTCGCCACACTTGGGAAGTTCAGCAGATCATCCCTTATGCACAAATGTCCTCCTAGACATTCTTTCAGGAGAACCACGAGAACACCGTTATTTTCCTCTGTTTGGGAACATGACAGATAAGAGCTTACCCACAGGTCACAAAAGAAGACGTGTTAGAGGAGAAAAAGGCATCAGTTCTTTGGAACTGATGTGCCCTGAAGGGTAAGAAAGACCCACCACCACGGAAAGTATCCCAAGCATTACAAAAATATTCATTTGCATGGGCCAGCTGGAAATAACTGCACAAGTAAGAGTCAAGCAACCCTTGATGGGACCACCCTTTCAGTTTGATCTACTTATTAATCCAGAGCATCTCAAAGTGGAAACCAAGCTGAAAACAAGTAAATTTGAAACTACTCCTTATGCCAGAATCAGGTTCCAGATGCTGCCAGGGGAGGAAGATGGATGTCTGAAATGCCAGGTTGAACCAAGAATGTCCGTACAACCAGAATGATCACAGCAAAATGTGCATCTCTCTCTCTTTCTTCAGCTGAAGAACAAGAATGGAAAGAAACTGACATGTGATGGTGCTAAGGCGTAGGTGAAGGCCTTGAGGGTGAAGACATGGGTGGATTGGGCCAGCTGACCATCCCCGGTTTAGGCGCTCAGTGCTGGTCTGGTGCGGATCTTTTCATTAAAACTGGCCCAAATTTTAGGGCCTCATATCAACACAAATGAGTGTGCAGTTAAGCCAGTGTTACAACTTGCATTCACCATTGCCAGGAATTACTCAGCCTGGATCACACCACTGGGGTGGATCAAGGATCAGTCAGGAAACAGGGCCTTCACACAAGGACAAATGTAGAACTTTGCAACCCCAAACTGAATTATTTCCCCAAAACTCTGGAACTTCCTATCAACAGAAAGGTGTGGACCCAGCCCCACATCCATCACCTGCACCTCTCCTTCGCAGCCCTCATCCCACAGTTTAATTTATTATTCATTGATTTAATCAACTTTTATTCCACTATAACTTGTCTGAAGCAGATTGCAATGTTTTACATTATATAACATCATCTTTTAGAACACATAAAAGCTACATGCAATCAAAGAGGGGATTTGGATTTCACTGAAAGTTGCTGCTAGTTGTGTGGCTCAAGAACGTCCCCTCTTGACAGGTGAGGCATTTGGAGCAGCAGACCGGCTTTCCGGCTGCAACCTTTTTCCACTGCCCTGGAGAGCATGGATCCATACACCGTGCCAAGAGGGACTTTTGAAAGGAATGTGAGAGCTACTTGAAGTATTCGTATTCCATGTGGTGAGAGTTGCATAAAATAGATGGGGTTCACCATCGTTCAGCATTTGGAAGGATTTGCATACAAAGAACATGCTTCACCCCAGGGCAGTTGCTCCTTTGCATACAATGGACCTTGGGTCTTCCTCAGAAAGACATCTTGTGCAATCAGGGGACAGAAGTGCTCAGTCTCCCACGTCCCTGGTCATTCCCTGGACCCACCTCTGTGGCCCACATGATCGCTTCTGATCGGATGCTGAAGTCCTGTTCCGGAAGGGCCCTGGCATCCGTCCTCCCCACTTGCACTGCATCCAAGTGCCATTTCGGGAGAAGACCCAGTTCAGGATGTCGTGTCTCTTGCTGCTCTCACTTAAGCAGAACTCGTCTCCAGCGCTGTTGTTGAACCGGACATTCCTCAGTGAGGCAAGGATCTGCAAGGAAAGGGTTGCCAAGCACAAGGGGCATCTGTCCCTGGCTGCAAGCAGGCTCCGCCGTCCCTTTGTCCATCCTCTGAGGGCCACCAAGGAAGACGATTGCATTTCCCTGCACAGCAGTCTTCTTCAATACCACAGAAGTCTCAGAATTTCCACATCCGTTCATGGCATTCATGTCCTGTTCTTTCATGCCATTTCAAAGGGCCCCAATGGGCTCTTCCAGCTCCCCTTTCCATGGCCAACCTCCCATTGGAAGCAGACCCACTGCAAGGCAGCAGCATTACCTTCTCAGGCATTCGCCCCAGAAGGAGAACGAGGCCCATCCTAGAGAACTGAGAGTGGCAACTGTCTTCCAAGGACCAATCCTGGCTTTCCCTTATAATCTTTCCCTGGTCCAGGGAGTGTTATGGAGATACGATGCAAATACTGTGCTTGTAACTACCAATGGCAACATTGCATTGCTCTTATACTTCCTGTTCCCGTTCCTATTCTTACCTTTGATCCCATGCAGTAATACACTCCTTCATGACTCCTCGGACTAACAGGTTGCGGTGTTGCCCGTTCTGTACATGAAACATGGTGTCTGAAGTGATTTGAATCTGGGCAGAGCCTCGTGTTTGGAGTGCAGCAGCCCTGGGATACAGCACTGATTTGTGAGTTACAGTTGGAGACCCTTCATTGTGCGTTTTCTGCTGCTGGAGGGCTGTGAGGCCTACTGACCGCATGGCTGCCCTGAATTGCATACCTCCCCAGAGGGGATGAAAATCAGTGGGGATTGGAGTAGCAACTGGGAAACTTTCAGAGCTGAATTTGAGGATTATTCCCTGGCTACAGGGCTGAATGCGAAACCTGGGGCAGTACAGGCAGCCACTCTGAGAAGAGTCATGGGCAGTGAATGCAGGCATGTGTATAAGCACAATCTGAACCTTTCAGCAGAGCAGCAAGAGAATGTTGCAGCCATTCTGGATGCTCTAGAAGCTTATTTCAAACCTGCTAGAAATGTCATTTATGAAAGATATGTGTTTGGATGCTGCAAACAAGAGGAGGGAGAATCTCTTGACAACTTTGTCACTCACTTACGAGAAAAAGCAGCTACTTGTGAATATGGCACCCTGAAAGATGAACTAATAAGGGACAAAATTGTTCTGGGTATATCCAGCGAGAGCACACGCAAGTGTCTTCTAAGAGAGCGTGACTTAACACTAAACACAGCTATTGAAATGTGTCGTACAGCAGAGCTTACTGACAGACATCTGAAAGTGATGGAACAGGACAGACAGAGCGACAGCATAAACATTGCAATGCAGCGACGGCGCATAAGCAAACCGCAAGGACAGCAACACACACTTATAGCAAATTCTGCCAACTCTACAGCATGCAAATATTGTGGGACTGTGCATCAAAGAATTAGAGAGCAGTGTCCAGCATATGGGAAGTCCTGTAGGTCTTGTGGAAGAGCAAATCATTTCGCTAAAGTTTGCTTGTCAAGTAAAAAGCAGGTGTCATCTGGGAAATTACATGCTATGGAGGATGCGCCTGCATATGAGGAGGAGCCACGCACCGCTGAAATGATATACAGCAGTGAATTAATCGGTGCGCTGCAATCCAGAGGAAAGAAATGGTTTGTCACTTTAATATTAAATAATAAGCCTCGAACCTGCCAGCTCGATTCGGGAGCGACATGTCATGTGCTTGAGAGACAAAATGACGTTAGCACCGGAAGTACCTCTACTGCCAAGTGACACCAAACCAAATTCAGGCGAAATTCTGAAATCTCTTGGAATGTTCAGGACAGAAGGTGTTGTCCATGGACTGACACACAAGCTAGAGCTTGAAATTGTGGAAGCTTGCCAAAAGCCACTGTTATCTGACTCAACCTGCGAGCGTCTGGGGCTGATGCATTTCTCCATCCCTGCCGAGCTCAATGCGATGGACAATCAATTTAAAGAGCCCTTGAAAAAATTCTTCCTATAGGAATTTGGTGATGTTTTTTCAGGGCCTGTTGAATCTGTTCCGGGGGAAGTTCATTTTGACCTTGATGTGAGTGTCCTTCCAGTCCAATGTGCACAAGGCAATGTGCCAGTGGCCTTGAAGCAGGCAGTTAAGGCACAGCTTGACTGGTATGCGGCTGATGGTCATAATGCACCAGTGACTGAACCAACTGATTGGATTAGCAACATGGTGATTGTAAAGAAGCCTGATAAGCTAAGGATATGTATAGATTCCAAATTTTGAACCAGGTACTGAAATGCCAACTCTCGAGAATGTTTTGTACAAACTGCCTAAAGCACGTCTGTTGATGCCCAGGACACATTTTTACAGTGTCAGTTGGATACTGCAAGTAGCTACATGACAACCTTCTGGACTCCCTGAGGCAGGAAAAGGCGGCTCAAACTGCCTTTTGGAGTCTCAGTTGCACCGGAGGTGTATCAACGTAAACAGCATGAACCATTGGCCAGACTTAATGGTATTGAACCAATAGCTGATGATACACGTGTAGTTGGCTGTGGTGATACAGATGGAGAAGCAGAGCAAGATCATGACCACAAACTGCTGGACTTGATGAATCGTTGTAGGCAAGTGAAACTGAGACTTGGCGTGAAAAAACTGCAGTTCGAGGTCAAAGAGGCCCGCTTTCATGCTCATATCCTTTCAGTGGAGGGTTTGAAGGCTGACCCAGAAAAAATCAGGGCCATACTGGATATGCCGCAGCCGGAAAATGTGAAATCTCTGTAGCGCTTCATAGGATTTGTTACCTATTTGGCAAAATTCCTACCGTGTCTCTCGGAGGTTTGCGAGCCTTTGAGAAGACTCCTGGACAAGGATGCAATTTGGCATTGGCTTCCTAAGCATGATAAGGCAGTGCAGGAAATCAAATGTTAGGTCACGGATACACCTGCCCTTTAATACTATGATGTTACAAAACTGGTAACTATTCAGAGTGATGCAAGCAAAAATGGACTCGGGTGTTGCCTGTTGCAAGCTGGACATCCTATCGCTTTTGCTTCAAGGGCTCTGACCCCTACAGAGCAACACTATGCACAAATAGAGAAGGAATGTTTGAGTATTGTGTTCGCCTGCCAGCGCTTTCACCACTATCTTTATGGCCGTGACAAGATCACGGCAGAAACTGACCATAAGCCTCTGATATCTATTTTCATGAAACCGCTTTTGTGTGCACCTAAGCGCTTACAGAGCATGTTGCTCACGTTACAAAACTATTGTCTCAATGTGATTTATAAACCTTGACCTGACATGTAAATCAGTGACGCTCTTAGCAGAGGTACATTTGAATGTGCACAACACACAGTTTGCAATGTCCAACAGGACCTGGATGCCCTGTCACAGATTAATCATTCAGACTATTTATGCGTCAGATAAAACAGCACACAGAAATTGACGAGAGTTTGCAGGTACTTAAATCTGTTGTTCTGAATGGCTGGCCAGATTCAAAGGAAGAGGTGCCATTAATTGTGAGAGAATACTGAACTTTCAGAGATGAAATTGGCATTCAGGATGTCATGCTATATAAGGGGCCAAGAGTCATCATTCCTAAACCTTTGAGGTCGGAGATGTTGAAACACATTCATGCCAGTCACATTGGTGGAGAAGCATGCTCCAGGCAGGCACAAGATACCCTTTACTGGCCCAACATGCAGAATGAGATTAGAGACTTGGTTAGTCGTTGCTCAGCATGCAATGAGTATGCACAAGCACAACAGAAAGAACCCATGATGTCACATGTGCTGCCCACCCGGCCTTGGCAAATTGTAAGTATGGATTTACTGAATTATGCGGGGCAAGATGTTTTATTAATTGTTGATCACTATTCTGATTTTGGGAAATTGAGCTCCTTCCTGACCTGTCTCCTTAGACGACAATCAGGCACTGTAAAGCACAATTTGCATGTCATGGCCTACCAGATAGGGTGATCTCAGATAATGGACCCCAATTTGCATGTGAGCAATTCAGAAGG
The DNA here is from genome assembly GCA_023646645.1 of Varanus salvator macromaculatus. Lineage (NCBI taxonomy): Eukaryota > Metazoa > Chordata > Lepidosauria > Squamata > Varanidae > Varanus > Varanus salvator. The sequence continues at coordinate 8,097,789 of JAIXND010000802.1, read as the reverse complement.
ATTTCTACAGATTGGGGATTTGTGCATGTTACCTCATCTCCATGGCACCCACAAGCTAATGACAAAGCAGAATAAGCTGTAAAAATAGTGAAGAACCTTTTAGAGACCCATGGAAGGCCGTTCTACATTGGAGGAACTCCCTGACCGAAGGCATGGACAGTAGTCCTGCACAGCGTTTGATGTCAAGGAGACTGAAGACGTCATTGCCTGTGGCCAACAAACTGCTCAAACCTTGTGTGGTTACAGGTGTTCTGGAGAAATTGCAATGGAGGAAACAAATCTCCAAACTGAAATACGACATGTCTGCCAAAGACTTACCAGAACTAAGCATTGGAGCCAATCCATATGAAGCCACTTCCTGGAGACACAACTGGTTGCTGGAGACTGGTACCTGTGTTCAGAGGGTTGCCCCTCGCTCTTATGTTGTGGATGTGGATGGCAGTCTCTACCATCGAAATCAAGTAGATCTGCGAGTGGCAGAACAACCCACCTCACAAGCTTATGAGAGTCCTGCACATGATTCTCCGGAGGTGTTCAATTCCCCTAGTTCTGCTGGACCAAGAAAACAATATACAGACAAGACCACTGTCATATCTGAAGGAAACAATGAGAATGAAATAATGCAACCGCACATACCAATAAGTTCTTCTGTGCCAAACACACCAGTCAGGAAACAGGACAGTTTCTTATCAACACCTTCTGGAACTAAACAGCCTTCACCAGGAAAAATCCCCGTGGCCTTGCGAAGCGGCCGAGTTTCAAGACCTCCAGATAGATTTAATCTGCAGCCAATTTACTAATAGTACAGTATGTTATGTTTAAGATTGCTTGGAATCTGTTTTTAGGTTAATTGTTTACACACTGTTGCATCATAAGTAAAAAAAGGGGAGATGTTATGGACTTACTATACAAATACTGTGCTTGTAACTACCAATGACAATATTGCATTGCTCTTATATTTCCTGTTCCTGTTTCTGTTCTTACCTTTGACCTGGATGTAATAACACAGTGCTTCATGACTCCTCGGAATAACAACTTGCAGTGTTGTCCATTCTGTACATGAAACAGGGAGGAGATATCCAGGATTGGCACTCGCTCACATCACCTTCGGGTGGCCCCAGGACCAGGGCTCTGGATTGCCAAAATCCAGGAACCTCAGCCTTCCTTTGGAAGCAATGGAGTGTCTTCCTCCACAGACCATTTGCAGATTTGAAGAATTCACACCAAGAGCTCAAAGGAGAGGAGTAGAATGCAGAGACCTTGCTCTTCCTACCCACACAACACCTCCTTCCGTGCATGTCAGCCCAACAGGAAGGGGAACTTGTACTCTGCGTGCTTTTCAGCCTTTCCTTTGCAGAAAAATTGCATGTTTGGAGGGACGAGCTCAAGGGGTGCCTTGCAGGGCCATAAGTCTCAGTGGCACCCGCAGCACCACAAAGAGAGCATCTGGCCTCCATGATTCCTCCCTCACTGCCTGTGCTCTTGACTGGAAAGTGTGCCCACATTTAAAAGTTCAATGAAGGATGCCTTTTTCTTTCAGAGACTTGGGATTTTCCAACATTCAGTCTCAGCTCTCCACATCTTACCATTCTATGAGCATCAGCAAAGCCCTTTTTAATAAGAGGGCCAAATCTGCATGAGAATATTACCTGCCATGACTGGACACTCAGAGAGGTCTTTCCCCCCTCCGCTCTTCCATGTTTCGATCCAGACAACCATACGGCATGCAGGGCGTGTACCATGGAATACATGGCATTGTAGATGCTGTAGCTTCGCAGGCTCATGCTCCTTTCGAACTTCTGGGCTGGCAGGTCCTGCATCTTCTCCTCCCCAGTGCACTTTTTAGTAATCCATGATATTGTAGTTCCAGAGATCAGAAAATGACACTGAAATGCCGTTTCCCACCAATGGCGGAGAAAGACGTCCCCTTCAGGCTGGAGAGGGTCTAAAGCCAAGAGAAAGCGTTCAAATCCCGGCACATCCCTTCTGTGCACTCGGAAGTGCAAAGCCCCATGGAAGGGTTCAAGCAATTTCCAAACAGACTGGGAACCTGTTGAAGCAATGTGAAAAGGGGATGTCACAGTCCCCTTGAGAGCCAGTGTGACGTAGTGGTTAAGAGCTGGGACTGGGACTCAGACAACCTGGGTTCGAGTCCCCGCTTGGCCATGGAGCCAACTCGGTGGCTTTGGGCCAGTCACAGGCTCTCAGCCCAGCCTACATCACAGGCCTGTTGTTGTGGGGATAAGATGGAGGAGGAGAATGATGTAAGCAGCCTAGAGGCCTTTGTAGGAAAAAGGCAGGATATAAATCCATAAATAAATAAATAAATCCAAACCTTCCCTGAAGAAGTCTTTAAGAAATGTTTGTGAGGAAAGGTCAGTACAGCCCAATAGTTCCCAAAGAGGATCGTCACTGGGATGTCAGACTGAGGTCGAGAAATGCGTTGGTAGTACCTTTTATGCATCTCATCTGACTTGGTATTTTCTACGATTTCAGTGAAGGCCACACAGATGTTGTTCTGCTGGAGTATCGGTGTCAACGTCTGGACGAAATCTTCCCCAGCGCCGTCACTGGGAATGGCCAGCCCAACCCAATTCCACTGGAAATGCAGCAGCAGCTGGACTAAGTTCACGTACAGAGGGAATTCATCTGAACTGATCTGTAAGAAGGAAGGAAAGGCCCCTTCCCCTAGCTGCATATGGTCGAATGAGCCATAAACTAACTGAAAGAAGGAATTAAGAGATGGGGCGAAGCTCTCAAGTCCACAATCAAGGCTGCCACAGACCCACCACAACTATCCACACAAAAGTGACATCATACAGAACTCTACATAGCACACCTCACAATGATATATTTTGGATTATGTGGGGAGGAATGTCTTCACCCCACACCTAAAAGAGGCAAGACTTACTGCAGTCAACTCTTGTTAGATAGTGAGAGGAGGTCCCTTGACTCGTCCCCGCATCAAAGTGGGTCCTTAAATGGGTCACCGTGACCTGATGCAGTCGTGTGAGAGAAAGACCAGATAGCTCCTTCCGGATTCTCGTTCAAAGGATTCCTTCCCTTGCAGTAGGAAAGCAGCAAACACCCTCAGCACCATTTCAGAGGCTGGCCTGACGCCTGGGAATTTCCCGGTGCCGCAGGACACCCATCTATCTGCACACACATCCCCTCACCTGTGACACCTTGAAGATGCAGAAGATGGATGCCACCTGCCCTAAGGATTTGAAGTCGACTCCCCCAATCACAGAGAGCAGCGTGTCCTGCCTGTCACACTTATAGTTGGGAGCCAATCATCCCCGTGTGGAAAGCAGGGCAAAGTTATTCAAGTACATCGTTCGGGCAAGGTCCCTGTGTTTGTAGTTGCGGAAGCCCAGAGTGGTGTTGGGCAGGAGAACGGGATGGTTCTGTAACTCCTGGATGGCAAACGCCAAGGCCAGGATGTGCTGGTAGTCCTTGAGCTCCATGCTGGAATGAGAGTAGCATTTGGAGAGAGGATAACACCTTTCACTACAAGCTCCGATTCAACCGCCTTCCATTCCAAATTCTCCGAAGCAGCAGCAATGCAACTGCCTTTAGTGCTTCCCCAACTCAGATCCCAGGTGTTGCGCCACTACACCTCCCATCAACCCCAGGCAGAAAACTTTTCTGTTGGCTCCCTATATGTGCCTTTTATCTGGGTGGGATGGGCTACTTGGTGTCCTGCAGCAGCAAAGGGGTTGGAATTAGCCAGCCATGCAAACTTCACATTACCAAATCCAGAAAGCAACCTGAATGGAGCTCATACTCCTTGGACACACACCCCACTCCTGTTTCCCCACGACTTTGGGGTATTCCCAAACTGTTCATGGGAAGCTAAATGCTGAACACCGAATTCCTAACTTGATAAAAACAGGTTGTGCTCCAGTGACTTGATTGGAGGGGAAGAAGCACTCTCCCCGTCTCTTCATGGAGCGTTCCCCATCCCATCCTCCAAGAGGCTCTGCTGTTCCCTGCATGGCCACACATGCACAAAAATTGTAACGCTCACTGGTCAAGCCGAAGCACGGAAAGGGGTCTCAAGCTCAGTCGCTGAAGAAGACCTGCCAAGCTGCAGCTTCTCCTTGAGGACCGGTGCCACTCTTGGCAAGTATCTGAGACTCAGATGTCGAATGAGAAATGCAGAAGTGACAGCAAGAGAGCCAGTGCAGATCTCAGAAAGCAGCTGCTTCCTCAGCAGGGAGTCAGCCGGTGACCCGGAGCCCTCCTGCAGGAACTTGCAGCAGGAAACTTGAAAAGGGGCGAGGTTTTGGACTTGCGCATGGTGGGCATGTCATGAGTGGAGCCGGCTGGAGCCAGGGGTCAGAGTAGATGTCCTGGGAGAGCCCTTCTGACTCGCTTTGCTTCTATGTTTGCTTTCCTCCTGGCTTCTTCTTTCAGCCTCTTCAGCAAGCAGGGGAAATGGGTGCAGTGCGTTCCTCACGCCTTGCCCAACAAAACCCCCAGATGACAGCTGTGCTTTGTGGGGCATCCGGCACCCTGCCCTGTTTGCCCTGCGGCTCTTTCTCACTTTGAGGTGCCTGGTGAGGGCATCTCCCACACAGGGGGCTTTTCTGGCATTGAAGGAGGGCCCCCCAAAATGAGCTGGCTCAGGTGGGAGAGGCCTGTGAGGCTGGCCTGCTTTTTTGTGGGATTCCTACCAAAATGAAAGAGCCACCAACCCACCTAACCCAGTCATGCGCCCCTTCAAAACCCTTCTGCCTGTTGGGAAGACCCTGCAGCCTCCAATAATCCCCCAGGAGCCTGTTCTGAAAACAGACTTAAGGCCTCTGTAAAAAAAACTATGAGTCCCCCGGCTCTGTCATTGTAAAAAAGCAGCAGCAATTTTCTGTGAGAAGGCAGTGGAGGATGGGAGAAACTGGGGGCCTGCTAAAGCCCAAGCTTGGGAAAGATTCGCAGGTGCCCATGAAGAGACCGCTGGCAGCATCAAACCTCCAGAGTGAAAAGTGCCGCTCTGTGAGAGCCAAGAGAGACAACCTCGCCAGCACATTGAAACAAAAAGTATCACCTAGACAAGCACGGCAGGTGCCAGGTGGCCCTGGAACAGACGGTGTTTGACCTGTTCTGGTTTGGCTAGACCGCTCAGCAAGCGACAAGGAATCCAATTTCCCCATCCCTTGAGAGCCTGTCCCCTCCCGGCTCCTCCGATCTGGACACCACGTGCTTTTGCTCCAGAAGCTCCCTGGCCTTGATTTTGGCACAAGCCTACCTTTGGCACTGGGGGCCTGGCTGCACGCAAATTTCCTGGCCACGTGTGCTCTGGGGAGGGCTGCAGGCCTGCGGCCGACCCCCACCTGGGGGGCAGATGCCCTCCAGTAAGGGTAGTAGTGTTCTGTCTTTGGTTTGTACGCTGCCTAAAGAGCCTGTATGGACGGCTTGGTGGCATATAAATGCAATAATAAAGAAGCCCGTGGGTGGGGGAGGACCAGAGCACAGCACAGCCATTAGCTGAAAGGGCCGTATTCCCTCCTCCTGCCACCACCGTAGCTCCCCCTACGCAGCAGGACAGGCCTCTCTAGTGGGACAAGCACCCTCTCGGCACTTGACCCCACAGCCCCTCCAGTGGGACCCCCACCGTCTCTCTCCTTGACCCCACAGGCCCAGCAATAGGCCCACAGAGGCATGGGATGGTGAGGGATAAATGGAAAGGCACCCTCACTCTCATGGCATCCCACAGGGGCACCCCATGAGGGCAGGCCCTCTTTGCAGTCTTCCCCTCTGGGAGGCCTCGCCCACGAGCTCCATAACCTGAAGCAGTGGGCAAGGGAGCGGCTGGCAGCAGGTGTGTGAGAAGGGCCGGGCGCCCTCTTCCCCGCCAGCCCTCAGCAGCCCCGGTGCAGGAGCCAGGCAACGCCAGCCTCAGGCCTGCCTGGACGTCCAGGAAGGGAGCTGGAGAGGCTGGCCAGGGCTCCTCTCACAGGGAGGGCAGGGGGCAGCCTGCGGCACAAGCCCAGGCTTGGCATAATGGAAATGCATGACTCGGAGAGACCACCTTCCGCCTCTCCAGCTCTGAGCAGCACCCCCCACCCTCGGCCCTCCCCCTGCCCACAGGCCTCTCCTGGCCCCTTCAGGAGAACTCCTGGCCAATCACACTCCCCCGGATCCCCCAACAGCCAATCAGCTCTGCTGGCCCAGCCCACACTCCAAGAAGGGAACCATGCAGGAGCTGCCCCCTCCTCCTCCCGCCTCCTTGTGCCAGCCACTGTAACCGTGGCAACCAACACTGCCAGGCACCAGGCATGGCTACCGGGCTAGGCCTCTGTGCTGCCCAGAGAGAGCGCGGCTACTCAGAGGTTGCCAGAAGCGTGCAAACAGCAGAGCACCGGCACCAGCACAAAGCCCCTGGGCCTCTTCGGGCCTGTCGCCGGCTCTCAGCCTGCCCTGCCTCACAGGGCTGTTGTGAGGATAAGATACGGAGGAGAGGAGGACTTTGGAAACACCCGGGGAATGTTGCAGGAAGAAAAGTCCAGCTAGGAAAAGAATAAGTCAGTAAAAATAGTTGCCATTGACTCTCAGACTCACTGATGACACCCAATTAACACTAATGTGAGCTCCCTGGTATGGTATACAGTAGTGGAACCACCACAGCCATGTTGGATTCCTTGTTCCCTCAGAGCGGGAAGCAGGCATTGGTGAAATGAACTCTGGATGGACTGTTGTGGAAAAGTGAGCAGAATCCCAGCTGAGGGTCCAGTGAGAGGACTGATGGCACCTACCTGGGTTTGAATCTGAATAAAGTAACAAAAAGTATTATGAACTGCAGCTAATGCGAAAACCTCAGAACGGTATGAATAGCCAAGAGATAATTGGTGGGCATGAGGAGAAGAAAGTCTCTGGGAAAAGAAATTAGTCTTTTTCTAACGTGCCCAAGGGGAGGACTCATTCCTGGTGTTGGTGCATCGAACTTCTATCGGGGCTTCTGCATCTGGCAGGAGGTACAGAATGTATAATTTGGAAACCGCTACGGGGACTTTGCACCCCCCTCCCACCTTGTCTCTGCTTTAGCTGGGATCTGGGTCTGCTTGGGCTGACTGCCCCGTCCTCAAACAGTTTTCCAGTAATGCTGACAACACATGATTGTCGTGAGGATAAGCAGAGGACTTTGGATGTCACCTTGTGTTGTGCCCTGGGGGACCCACTTGTCGCTGGCTGCACAGTAGCTTTGCCCAGCCAACACAACAAGCCATGGCAACATTTCTTAGCGTACTTGCTCTTTCGCTTTGCCCAAACCAAGGTGTGCTCTTTAACTGTGGTCAGAAACGATGGCATGGAACTGCAGTAGGTTCTCCACTGCAGGTTCTTGTCACGGTGTCCCCACTTTTCGCATCCTTTGACCCCTGTGTCATGCTTGTCCCTCTTCTGAAATGCAACTCAGACAAATCCCCTTTGAAGAAACATCTTCAAAAATACAGCCAATGTGTGCAGAATGAGAAGATGGGGCAGCTGAGGGAGGAAGGAAGCACTGCACTAATTGTGAATGGGGTTAATGCTCAGGTGTGGTGGATGCTGGGAGCAAGCCAAGCTCAGGGGGACCAAGCGGGGACAATGGAAACCTCAATCACATCGAAAAGCGATCCTTGTCAGCTGGCCAAAAAGTCAAAGGAGAAAATGATAGGACAATTACCATAAGATAGGAGAAATGTTAGATTGATTGATTGATTGATTGATTCAATTTATATCCTGCCTTTTTCTTACAAAGGGCTCAAGGCAGCTTACATCATTCTCCTCCTTCATCTTATCCCCCAAACAACAACCCTGTGAGGTAGGCTGGGCTGAGAGTCTGTGTCTGGCCCAAAAGCACCCAGTTGGCTCCATGGCTGAGCGGGAACTAGAACCAAGATCGCCTGAGTCCCAGTCCCACGCTCTTAACCACGACACCACACGGGCCCCAGAAATTACACAAATATCTGTAGATGTTGATCAGAAGTGTGTTTGACAATCCCTCAGTAAGGTTTCTGGGGCATAATCATTGCTCCTCCATTCCTTCAGCTGAGCAACTGCAGAAGAGGCCTCTTGGATCTGACCAAGGTGGATCCATCTAGCTCAGCCTCGACTTCACAGACCGAGTCAACCAAGGGGCTTCCTAGCAGCCCCAGAAGGATCAGATGGAGGTAGCCATCCACCTTTCTCCATCCTCTTCTCTCCTGCTGTGGCAGAGTGCTTCCCAGCACAGGCAGTGTGCCTCAGCATCTCAGACTAGGAGACGAGCACCCCGCCCATTTCCAAGCAACCTCACCACAACAGCCATCGACATGCCCCCAAAATAGCATGGAAGAAGAGACCGGCCTGCAGACCAGTGGTGGAGCTCCAGCCCTGCATGCAGAAGGGCCCAGATGGATGGCAACTCCAGGCCAGCCTTGGAAACTCTACCTACTGGCCCCAGGAAGCCACCTCTCCTAGGCATCACTGACTCCATAGCTGCAAGCGCCAGAATTCTTCTCCTGCCTTTAGAAATAGTAGCCTATAGATGCACATCCCCGGTTTTGATATGGGATTCCGGGATCCTGAATCTTTGGCTAGTTGGCAAGAGGCAGCATAGAAATGTGTAAAATAAAAATAAATACATAAATAAATCTTTCACTTTCACCCAAGGTGGAGTCCAGGACTGTCCCAAAGACTCTGCAACCACATGGAAGACTGAATGGGACAGGGAAGGTGGGACTGCCTGAGCGAAGCAATACTGAGCCAGGCAACAAGGCACTGTCGTTCTTCCTGCATTTGCAGTATCGCTCAGGGACACAGTTGGGCAGAATCCATCCCCAAACACCTACAGAACCAATAAGCTCTATAGGAATTCCCAGGTGGACTGGCAGTTGCCATTGCTCCGGCGGTCGTGGTTTTGCCCGACCTAAGCGGCCCGTGTATCTCGCTATATTCATGCCTTCACCCGTCCTCTGACTCCTCAGGGACATACATTGACAACCATCCCCTGTTCTATAGTATATGCCATACCCAGGTGACTGTTCTGGGGGACACAAGCTGTGGTTTCAGGGTGCAGAGGAAGGGGAAGGAGTCAAAGGAAAGCCTCAGAGTGGAATTTTTAGATCAGGTACTGGCATTCATCATCTTCAAATTACCAATATTTGGGAACTGATGTAAGGCAACCCAGGAGGAGGGAACACTCCATCCGCTTAAAGCATTCTGGCTTCCTCACCCTACACCACTGTATTCATCTACAACATGTGCATACATCCTGTTCTCTACACCACTGTAAGGCACAGAACACCGAAGAACTTCTGAAACTTGAAGTAGCACACAACAATCAGGGATATGAAAGATTTATTTGAAAGGAAAATATAAGACCTTATTAACACCTGTAGTGCTTCATATCAGGGAATTCTGACTTATTGGTTGGAAAGTGAATTAGCAGGGATTCTCCAATGAGTGGGAGTGCCAGCTTATTTTTTCCTGATGAGGTGATCCCGGCTGTTGAGTTCAGACTTCAGCAGGATGATGTAGCATTTGGGGAGGAAGATGCAGCCCAGCAGGCCGGCCCCCAAGGCCAGGATGGAGAACACCTCCACGGCCACCATGGCCTTGCCCTTGGTGCTCAGGTAGGTGGGCACGAAGGACACCCACACGCTGCAGAAGACCAGCATGCTGAAGGTGATGAATTTGGCATCGTTGAAGCTGTCAGGCAACGTCCTCGCCAGGAAAACCCCAACAAAGCTGACAGCAGACAGGAAGCCCATGTAAGCCAGTACAGCGTAAAACATGGTGGCAGAGCCTTCGTCGCATTCCACGATCATCTCTCCTGCCAAGGAGTCCACACTGGGAAAACGGGGGGAGGTGGCCAGCCAGGCAACACAGAAGGCAGCCTGGAGCAGGGGGCACACCAACACGATGGCGCTGGGCACTGCCCCCCCCCATGGGTCTCTTCGCCAAGTTTCCTGGCTTGGTGGCCATGAACGCCAGAACCACCGTCACTGTTTTGGCCAAAATGGAAGAAACAGCAACAGAGAAGGTGATGCTGAAAGAGGTTTGGTGCAGGAGGCAGGTGAGCTTGCCAGGTTGTCCGACGAATAGAAAGCAGTAGAGGAAGCAGAGCAGGAGAGAGGTGAGGAGCACTTATGTGAGGCCCCGGTTAGTGGCTTTGACGATGGGCGTGTGGCGCTGTTTGATGAAAGTTGCCAGGACTAGAACTGTGAGCAGAGAGAGGGAAAGAGCGAGGGATGCCAAGACAAACCCCAAGGTCTCTTGAAGGGCGAGGAAGTGGACCCTCTTCAGTACACACTGGTCCTGCTTCTGGTTTGGGTGTTGATCTGCTGGACATGCCACACAGCGATCGGCATCTGCAATGAGCAAGAACAGGAGAAGCATCTCCCAAAATCAAAGGTTTCCTTCTCTGGGGGGACGCTTCAGTGCACAATCAATAAAGACCAAATTTAGATACACCATTATTTGAATGTTGCTTTGGCAAGCAATGCATCCATTCTGCTCCTCGGTCTGAGAACAAAAGGCAGCACCTCTTGCTGTACATTTTACAAAATTCAGTCCTTTGACCTTCCCTTCCTGGGAGATCAGATGGAGGGCAAAGCAGCTTCAGGGGAGTAAACAATTTGTGCTCACAGCAAAAGCCTCCCTTCTCGACACAATGGAATGCTAGGCAACTTTGGCCGTTTGTCTCTGAGGTCCTTCCTAACGTGCTCATGTATATATATATATAATATTTATTTATATAAATAAAATAAAATAAAATGATAAGAGAAGTGTTATATGATTGATTGATTTTCCGAGTCATGTCCTGCCTTTTTCCTACAAAGGACTCAAGGCAGCTTACATCATTCTCCTCCTCCATGACTTCAGCGATTTGGTCCCAAGCCATTTAGGGCTTTATAGGTTAATACCAGCACCTTGAATTAAATCCCAGCACCACCTTAAATGGTCTGAAGACACATCAGGCAGCCACCATGTTGAAGTGAAGCAGGTCTTCGGCTTCACTGGAGATGAAAGAAAGTTCAAAATATCCTCCCAGCCTCGTTGTGGAGAATCCCCAAACCTCATCCTTCAGGTGACTACTCTGCCCTCCATGCACAAGCACGCACACATGCACACACATGTGAATAGTCACATAGCATCATTGATGGAGGCAGAACACAGACAGACTCCACCGCTGAAGCTGAAGAAGCAGCATCTAGTTGCACACTCTCCTCACAGGTTGAAGCCAATCCAGCCAAGCTTCCCATACTCAAATGTGAAACACGGAATGCATGAGTGACAGTAAAAGTGCCAGTGCCAATCCCAGAAAGGAGCGGCCTACTCTGTAAATAAACAGTCCACCCTGTGACCCAGAGCCCTCCTGCAGAAATTTACATCAGAGAATGAGAGAATGAGGAAGTGAGAAAACTGGAAAAGTCATGTGCCTTGGTGGGAAAAAAATGGCCAAAACCTACATTTCCCCCTACATTCCATTCTCCAGGGATGTACTAGTCTCGTTCCAGTGTGTAAGTCCCACTCAAGATGCATGTGGTCTGTCAAATCCTCTGTGTGGCCTAAGGAACAAGCCAGCAGAGCAGAAGCAGCAACAGTCACATGGTGAGGTGGACAGAGTGACGTCCCACCTCAGTCAACAAAGAAGCGAAACAGAAGAGCAAAAAGTTCTGCCCACAAGGGAATTCAATCCTGGCAACAAAATACCTGTGGCCATGGGATCATTCACCACCAAAGTACACCTGGAAGAGCTCAGAGGATCGCCATATAAAAGGAATCATGCCCTGGAAGCCTTTGTTCCTGACCTGCTGGATGGAAGACTGGGGATGCCTGGCCATGAGGGTCATTTGGAGCACTTCAGGATTCTGAGGCAACAGCACCCCTGATCATGGACTTCCTCTATACCATGGAAGGATTATGTCCCTCGTTGAGCTTTTAAGGGCCAGTTGCTTTCTGGCACCCCAGGACGCCCAAATCCAAGGTGGTATCCAGGCTCGTGCCAGGTTTCTTTGAGAACATGGATAGATGCATTAGGCAGGAAATCCAGTGGTCATCTAGGCTACCCCAAAGATGTAATGCCACCTGTTGTTGGGTCTGCAGTCAGTTGTCTGTGCTAGTTACTCCTCACCTTGATTAAATTGACCAAAAGAGTGTGGGAAAACAGGTCCACCAGGAGAAACCTGGATGTGGGAAAAGGACTCCCAGAGCCCCACTTCAGGGGGATCTCTGCAAGAAGCCCCTAAGATGGGCAGGCGGCACTTCATTCAGAATCAAATGGCTGGTAGGTCCAGCCCCCACAGGGGAACGTCCTTGCCAAAACTGTATGATCAAGAAAGGGAATGGGCAAGATGCCCATACAGGCCACCCTCAGTTTTGCCACTCCTATCCGACCTATTTGACTTGTGCCAACAGGACCTGCCGGACCAAAAGTTCCATCTCCGGTATATATATTTGTGCCATGTGTGCGCCAAAGGGTGCTGTTGCCAGGGACACTGGTGAATGGTGGAAATAGATTTTGACACCACTCTGGAGAGCAAGGAATGTATTTGCAAATGCAAACATGTAACAACGGTCCGTAAATCAGCGCTATTGCTGCTAGAAGGCCCAAAGCCAGAAAGAGGGGAGTTGGAGTCCTCCCCGCAGAGGTGCCCATACAGGGGTTGAGGAAGGGCGTGGATCTGTGATCCTAAATGACACGTCTGCCTATATTCCTCTAAAATGGGGTAAAAGGGTAGTTGGCTTTTCTTTGAGGCTCTGCTTTTCCTGCTTTGTGCATGGAGAACTTTGATCTGCAGAATCAGGTCATTTCCGCCTCACATCCTTGAAACATAGAAACAGAGCGAGTCAGAATGGGTCTCCCGGGCCATCTAGTCTGACCCCCGGCTCCAGCCGGCTCCGCTCATGACATGCCCACCATGTGCATGTCCAGCCTGTCCTTGAACACCCTCACCAATGGGGCCTCAACGACCTCCCGTGGAAGCCCATTCCACGTCATCAGGGTTCTAACTGTCAGGAAGTGCTTCCTGGCATCCAAATGGAACCTTGGCTCCCTGAGCTTGGCTCCATTGGAGTGTGTCCTGCCTTCCTCTGCAGGGGAGAACTGGTCTCTACCCATCTCTGTGTGACACCCCCTCACATACCTGTATGTCACCAACATGGAGGGACGAACTGACAGATGGACGGACAGACGGACGGACAGACAGATGGACTGGGAAGGGAAGATTTCAAAAGATTGCATGCTCCCAAAATTTTGGAGAATTGCAAGTCCAAAGATTTCAAAGCATTGCATGCTCCCAAAATTTTGCAGAATTACATGCTCCCAAGACTTAAAAGGATTGCATGCTCCCAAAATTTTGGAGAATTGCAAGTCCAAAGATTTCTAAGGATTGCATGCTCCCAAAATTTTGCAGAATTTCAAGTCCAAAGATTTCAAAGGATTGCAAGCTCCCAAAATTTTGCAGAATTTCAAGTTCAAAGACTTCAAAGGATTGCATGCTCCCAAAATCTTGGAGAATTCCATGCTCCCAAGATTTCAAAGGAAAGATCTGGCTACCTGAGAGTAGCACTGCATGGCAAGGCACAAAGTAACTCCCTCTCTTCCTGCATTTTATATCATGCAATATCATGCAGGGCAGGATTCAGTGGACAGGATCCACGCCCAAAGCCCGCTTGAACCTGAATGCCTCCCAGGGATTTCCAGGTGGCGCGGAAGGTGCCGGTTCCCAGGCCCTAGTCAGCGTGCCCACCTGTGTTGCCCACGGTGTCTCCCTGCACAGGTGCCTCCACCTGTCCTCTATCTCTTCGACTAAGCACCTTTCTCCTGGGCTTTGGACCCTTTTCACTAAATTTGGGGTAGTGTTGCACTTGTTTGTTCTTACATTAAGGAATTTTAATTGGTTTTAACATTCCCCACCGCACTTTGTTTTTTCTTGTTAGTATGTATGTTCCGACATTTATCATTTATTGTTTATCTATTTATTGCTCTAATTCTTGTAAGCCATCCTGGGACAATTTTTGTATAGGACACGGTAGAAATATTTTAAATAAAATAGAGGAGGAGCCTTTAACACCCCAGGATCAAGAGATGATCTTCATCTTTGCCTGACATCTCCGTCCTTCTGCTTGAATTGCTTTTAATCAGCATCAGTCTTTGCAGTGATGCTCAATTGTACTTGGGGTTCTCTACTTCTTTTATGCTGGAGTTGGAGGATTTCCCATTCTGCAAAAAAATCCATGTTATTGGCTGGTGCGTGTTACTTCTTACATTGGCACACCAACAATTGCCAAGAGCAACACCAGTCCTTAGTAGATTCAGGGGCTTTGAGCTTTGCTCTGGATGGCCCAGAGCTCCTGAAATCGGGAGCTATAGAGATGTGACAAGCAGACAGCGCATTGTCCAGCGCCAGCCCGCAGCCAGGCAGTGGCTCTTTCCCCTCCAGACACGTGGGGCTGGGACTGCTGGTCACACAAGCATTGCAACTCCTTGCATCCTCCATTTGCTGGCAGGGTGGGAGGAAGGGAGGCAAACAGACCGTGACAGAGCCTCCACTCCTGCCACATCCCTCGGATCCCCCATGTGGGGGAACTCATGCAATGTAGTCCAGATCAGGTAAACACACTGGCTGCCTCACGCCTATTGCACTGCGTTCATCTCAACCGTGTGCTTAGAACTCCTGAAACTCTAAGTAGCAGGCAACCAGCAGGGACGCGTGAGATTTATCTGACAGTTAAATATACATGATCGTATTAACACCTGCACTGCTACTATCAGGGAATTCTGACTCATTTGTTGGAAAGTGAATTAGCAGGGAATTCTCCGATGAGTGGGAGTGCGAGCTCATTTTTTCCTGATGAGGTGATCCTGGCTGTTGAAGTGGGGCTTCAGGAGGATGATGCAGCATTTGGGGAGGAAGATGCAGCCCAGAAGGCTGGCCCCCGAGGCCAGGATGGAGAACACCTCCACGGCCACCATGGCCTTGCTCTTGGTGCTCAGGTAGGTGGGCAAAAAGAACACCCACATGCTGCAGAAGACCAGCATGCTGAAGGCGATGAACCTGGCTTCGTTGAAGCTGTCAGGCAACTTCTTGCCAGGAAAGCCCTGATGAAGCTGACAGCAGACAGGAAGCCCATGTAAGCCAGGACAGCGTACAACATGGTGGCCGACTCTTCGTCGCATTCCATGATCGTCTCGCCTGCAAAGGAGTGAAAGTCCACACTGGAGAAAGGGTGAGAGGTGGCCAGCCAGGCAACACTGAGGGCGGCCTGGAGGAGGGGGCACACCAACACAATGGAGCTGGGCAGTGGCCCCCCCCCACGACTCTCCTGGCCATCTTTCTGGGCTTGGTGGTTATGAACGCCAGAACCACTGTCACTGTTTTGGCCAAAATGGAGGATATGGCAATGGAGAAGGTGATGCTGAAAGCGGTTTGGCGCAGGAGGCAGGTGAGCATGCTGAGTAGTCCGACGAATAGATAGTAGCAGAGGAAGCAGAGTAGGTGAGGAGAACATAGCTGAGAATCCGGTTGTTGGTTTGATGATGGACGTGTGGCCCTGTTTGATGAAGGTGGCCAGGACTGTAACTGTGAGTAGAGAGTGGGAAAGAGCGATGGATGCCAAGACAGTCCCCAGGGTCCCTCGAAGGGAAAGGAAGTGGACCCTCTTTGGGACACACTGGTCCTGCTACTGGCTTGGGTGTTGATCTGCTGGACATGCCACACAGCGATCGGCATCTGCAATGCTCTGCAACTGGAGAAGCATCTCCCAAAATCACAGGTTCCCTTCCTTTGGTGGACCATTTAGCCCACAATGAATAAAACAAGCAGAGCAAGAAATGCAGTTGAGAGAAAATGGCAGCACCTCTTGCTGTACATTGTATTAAGCTAAATGTAAATCTTCTGAGCTACCTTTTCTGGGAGACTGGAAGCAGCTTGAGCCGAGGAAAGAATTTTGTGCTCACAGCAACAGCAACCCTTCTCTGTGCAATCGTGTGCAAGGCAAGTTCAATGCATTTCTGTCTGGGGATCTCCCTAGTATGTTGAGGACCAGAAGAGCTTGGCATGCCTCCATGATTCTATTCTCCCTTCGCCACACTTGGGAAGTTCAGCTGATCACCCCTTATACACAAATGTCCTCCTAGACATTCTTTCAGGAGAACCACGAGAACACCGTTATTTTCCTCTGTTTGGGAACATGACAGACAAGAGCTTACCCACAGGTCACAAAAGAAGACATGTTAGAGGAGGAAGTGGCATCATCAACTGAAGTGCCCTGAATGGTAAGGAAGATCTACCACCACGGAAAGTATCTCAAGCATAACAAAAATATTCATTTGTGCGGGCCAGCTGGAAATAACTGCACGAGCAAGAATCAAGCAACCCTTGATGTGACCACCCTTTCAGTTTGATCTACTTATTAATCCAGAGCACCTCAAAGTGGAAACCAAGCTAAAAACAAGTAAATTTGAAACTACTCCTTATGCCAAAATCAGTTTCCAGATGCTGCCAGGGGAGGAAGATGATTGTCTGAAATGCCAGTTTGAACCAAGAACGCCCGTACAACCAGAATGATCACGGCAAAATGTGCATCTCTCTCTCTTTCTTCAGCTGAAGAACAAGAATGGGAAGAAACTGATATGTGATGGTGCTAAGGCGTAGTTGAAGGCCTTGAGGGTGAAGACATGAGTGGACTGGGCCAGCTGAGCGCCCGCAGTATAGGCACTCAGTGCAGATCTTTTCATTAAAACTGGCCCAAATTTCAGGGCCTCATATCAACACAAATGAGTGTGCAGTCAAGCCAGTGTTACAACTTGCATTCGCCATTGCCAGGAATTACTCAGCCTGGATCATACCACTGGGGTGGAGGAAGGATCAGTCAGGAAACAGGACCTTCACACAAACACAAATGCAGAACTTTGCAACCCCAAACTGAATTATTTCCCCAAAACTCTGGAACTTCCTATCAACAGAAAGGTGTGGACCCAGCCCCACATCCATCACCTGCACCTCTCCTTCCCAGCCCTCGTCCCACAGTTTAATTTATCATTCATTGATTTGATCAACTTTTATTCAACTATAACTTGCCTGGAGCAGATTGCAATGTTTTACATTATATAGCATCAACTTTTAGAACACATAAAAGCTACAAAGAGAGGATTTGAATTGCACTGAAAGTTGCTGCTACTTGTGTGGCTCGAGAAGGTCCCCGCTTGACAGGCAAGGCATTTGGAGCAGCAGACCAACTTCCTGGCTGCAACCCTCTTCCACTGCCCTGGAGAGCATCGATCTGTACACTGCGCCAAGAGGAACTTCTGAAATAAATGCGATTGCTCCTTGAGGTATTCCTATGGTGGGACTTGCACTAAATAGATGCGGTTTCCCATCGTTCAGCATTTGGAAGGATTTGCATGCGAAGAACATGTTTCACCCCAGGGCAGTTGCTCCTTTTCATACAATAGACCTTGGGTCTTCCTCAGAAAGACATCTGGTGCTATCAGGGGACAGAAGTGCTCAGTCTCTCACGTCCCTGGACATTCCCTGGACCCACCTCTGTGGCCCACACGATCGCTTCCGATCGGATGCTGAACTCCTGTCCCGGAAGGGCCCTGGCATCCGTCCGCCCCACTTGCAGTGCATCCAAAGTGCCGTTTGGGGAAAAGACCCAGTTCAGGATGTTGAGTCTCTTGCTGTTCTCGCTTAAGCAGAACTCATCTCCAGCGCCGTTGTTGAACCGGACATTCCTCAGTGAGGCAAGGATCTGCAAGGAAAGGGTTGCCAAGCACAAGGGGCGTCTCTCCCTGGTTGCAAGCAGGCTCCACCGTCCCTTTGTCCATCCTCTGAGGGCCACCAAGGAAGACGATTGCATTTCCCTGCACAGCAGTCTTCTTCAATACCACAGAAGTCTCAGAATTTCCTCATCCGTTCATGGTATCAATGTCCTGTTCTTTCAAGCCATTTCAAAGGGCCCCAACGGGCTCTTCCAGCTCCCCTTTCCGTGGCCAACCTCCCACTGGAAGCAGACCCACTGCAAGGCAGCAGCATTACCTTCTCAGGCGTTCGCCCCAGAAGGATAACGCGGCCCATCCTGGAGAACTGAGAGTGGCAACTGCGTAGCAAGGACCAATCCTGGCTTTCCCTTATAATCTTTCCCTGGTCCAGGGAGTGTTATGGAGATATGATGCAAATACTGTGCTTGTAACTACCAATGGCAATATTGCATTGCTCTTATACTTCCTGTTCCTGTTCCTGTTCTTACCTTTGAACCGATGCAGTAATACAGTCCTTCATGACTCCTCAGACTAACAGCTTGCAGTGTCGTCCGTTCTGTACATGAAACATGGTGTCAGAAGTGACTTGAATCTGGACAGAGCCTCATTCTTGGCGTGCGGCAGCCCTGGAACACAGCACTGATTTGTGAGTTACAGTTGGAGACTCTTCATTGTGGGTTTTCTGCTGCTGGAGGGCTGTGAGGCCTACTGACCGCATGGCTGCCCTGAATTGCGTTCCTCCCCCTGAGTGGATGAAAATCAGTGGGGGTTGGAGTAGCAACTGGGAAACTTTCAGAGCTGAATTTGAGGATTATTGCCTGGCTACAGGGCGGAATGAGAAATCGGCAGCAGTGCAGGCAGCCGCTCTGCAAGCGCCCCGGCCGGCCGTGGCTGCCGGAAGAGGCGACTCTGCATCGCGTGAGCAGCAGTGCGGGCGACAGACTGGGGCTTCGTGGCCCCCCTGGGAAGCTCTCCAGGGCCAGTCCCTCGCTGGAGAGGAGGCAGGCCAGGGGCACTGTCTTAACTTCCATGTACCAGGAACAAGATGCGATAGAAAGATAAATATGTCTGATAGTGTGACAGTGTGATAGAAATGTATTGATTCTAGTGGTAGTTATAATCTAGCTAATATCAGTAGGCATAATATTTATAGCCCTTGGCTTTTGTATAAACTCTTGAATACCTTAACAATTCATTTCTGTTCCAGAGACTAGGGAGGCCATGCCCCAAGGTTAAAAAAGGAACGCCTAAGTAGCCTTTGCTCTGAGCGACCTCTGTTTGAATAGCCCCTTAATTGACACAGGATGCTTAGCTTATCAGCATGCTCCCAGGGAAATACCTCGAATCCACAAACAACATGACTAAGGAGGCAGATAGTGAACTGTCCCTGGCAGTCTCTGGTCTGTAAATCAGCAAACAAAAACAATTGTATCCACAGATGTTGATTTCGGGGCCAAAAGGTAGTAGTAAATCTCAGCTTACGCTGTAACAGGAATTACACAAGGTATAAAAGAGTGATAGTAACGTTTATTGAGACTGCATGGTTTAGGCAGGAGTTGCCTCATGCAGTCGCCGGCTGAAATAAACTATTTTCTTTTGGCTAATTGGGCGTTTGAGTGGTCTCTGGGTGATCACCGGGTTACACTGCAACAATAGCAGCTATTGCAAGATGAGACTAAGTGCAGAAAGGGAAACTCAAGCAGTCCAGGGGCTGGAGCAACTTCCCTAGGAGAAAAGGGCACAATTTCGGGGGTTGTTGAGCCTCCACCAAACAGAGCTGCAGAGGGTTTACCTGGGTCGTTCTCAGCAGTGAAACTGCTGAGGTTCAAGGCATCAGGTACACCCCTGGGATCGGAGAGTTCATTTTCATGGCTGCCGATTGAGACTTCCTGTCACAACGCTCCCCAATTCACAGGTGGGACTGTGCTGCTCACCTTCAAGGAAGACGGGCTTTGTGCTTGTGCACAAGAACGCCCCTCCTCATGGCAGAGTTGCCTGCTCTGAACCTGGGGCCTCTGGTCCAGCCCCAGAATCCAGTCTCCCCTCAACCTAGATTAAATAGGTATTTTGCAGCCTGCCCCTGCAGACCGCAGGCCGGGGGGAATGGCTGGGCTCCTCTCGCAAGGAGAGGAAGTGACACGCTGAAAGACGACGGCTGCTCAGGAAGACACCATTTTTTTAATAACTGCACTTATGAGCTACCTAGGAATTGCTATGATATATGCAAAAAGCTAAGAAGAAAAGTCCGTTCAGGGAGGAAGGCATTCAGCTGGGACAGGGATGGAGCGTTCTCCCTGCTTCCTCTGGTGGTGTTTTCCTTCGCTCAGAAGCAGCATGTTCGCAGCTGCAGCCGGACTGCGACTCAAGGCTGGGTCCCTGGTGTGCCTGTGCTTCTCGCTTGGTGTCAGGACCTTCCTTGCCTCTGACTGGCCCTTCCAGCTTGTTCTCTGGGCCCCCTTTCAACCCCGCAGCTCTCTGCTCTCCTGGCCGACCCGGGGAGCGGTCCATGCAGCTAAGCGCGTGGAGGGTGCCCCGAAGCTCACCCAGGACTCCGCTGGGCCCCGCCTGGGATTGCGGGCTCTGCTTCGCGCGGCCCCTCTGTGGGACCTGATCGTCTGTGCCAGCCCGGACAGCATGCTCGGCTCTGCGGCTGAGGCAACGCTGGGCTTCTTCCCACCACATTTCCACGGCGTGCCCAGCAAACTTGCGAGGCGCCGCTGCCCAAGCCGGGCTATGTGCTGTGGGGCCGGGTGCCCCCCTCTGCTCCCGCAGCCTCCACTGCTCACACAACCAGGCCCGGTGCCCCTCCCACATGCAGAGCTTCCTCTCCAGGATGGAGCCCACGAGGGCCACCCACTCATCTGCGGCTGGGCACGGCCGTGGCCCTCAGAGGGGTGGCCACGCTCCCGCCTTCCATCTCCCCTGGGCTGCTGCCTCCAACCATGGATAAATACGAAGAAAAGAAAAGTTTCTGAAGAAAACCAAACGTTTAATGGTACCCTGGTGGATCCATTTGCTTTGCTGCTGACGAACTTAAGTGGTTTGCTGTTTAATGCATGCAGCCCTTTAGCACTGACTTTGACTCTGCAGGAAGCTTTTCTCCTATTCAAAATATATGAAAGGAACCCTACTAGTTTATAATGTAAGATTAAAAATAACAGTTTTTAGTGACTGAACAAGAGCTGCAGCTACATCATAATGAAGATTTAGATCTACTTCTTTGTTTTAAGAAGATTCTTATAAAAATTCAAGCAACATTATTACATTGGGAGAGGGATGTTTGTTCAGTATTTCACCACATGATAAAAGGATGATGGCACACAGAAGCAGACGGCATGTTTGGTTTGCTGCTGGTGGATAATTTAAGTTCGGCTTTTTATTTCATAAATACGAGGAGGACTCAGATAGACATTGAGTATTTTATTTGAACTTAACTTTCAACCCAGCAGCTTTTTTTTCGGAGTTCAAAATGTTTTTGTTGCATGCAGAAATAAACATTTGTTTCCTCTGTAGCAGTTCACTGATTTCATACATGCAACATACTATATAGGTTTTTTTATACACAGCATAAAATGTAAAAATGTAAAAAACGATATATGCAGTGTTATCTTCATTTTAGATGTCAACAGGGTTTTGTGGCTCCCGGTGTTTTCTTTTCTGTGGGAAATGGGTCCAAATGGCTCTTTGAATGTTAAAGGTTGATGACCCCTGGGCTGCACTATAACCGTAGAGGTCTAGCGCAGCCAAAACACCGCACTGTGCATCTGAGCATGCTTAAGGCGGCACTAAACTACCTCTGGCAAAATGAGATAAAATCCATTGAATAAGGATGAAATATGGATGCACAGATTCGTATCAGTAAAAGAGCAAGGGAAGTCTTTGCAGAGAGCCCTTTAGTCAGAGGCCTTCACAGACGGTGCTCATGGGGCGCAAGTTCGCGGGACGCCCTGCACAGGGCTGGTCTCACGCGGAAGGCCGAAGAGCGGTCCTCCTGCAACGGAGTTGTGACGTTCCTCTCACGCTCTGTTTCAGAGGCTGTGTCCATGCACGTGAGCCCTTCTCGGAGGTCAAGGACGTCTGGGCAGTGGATGTTGGTCTAGGTAACATCCATGGTCCCCTCTGGCTTTAGGATTCCACTCATGATTGCTGCAAACGCTGGAGTTTAATTGTGCACTGCAGGAAGGGAGTATTTGTTCTGTCCACAATCTTGCAAAGCTTGGATCCTTGGCCAGTAAGGTCAATATGCTTCCCAGAGACGGAGAGAATGCCATAAAGAATCTGCCTCTGTCTTCCCGTAACCTGGCACCTTCCAGCTGGTGCTGCATCCCCATCTCTTCACAGCACCAGGAGGAGTGGCTAATGGAATGCCAAGACTGGAGCTCACAGCTTGCCCCGCTCTTGCTGCAACTGGGACATCTCACTGGCTATCCAAGATGACTCTGCTAGGTGCAATGTTCATAGGTTTATGCATCCACCCCTTCCCTTATCCTGATTTATCAGCATTGGTTCTACTCTGTGCAAAATCAGTCTCGACGCACAGAATCATAGAATAGTAGAGTTAGAAGGGGCCTATCAGGTCACCAAATCCATCAGGTCATCAAATCTGTTCAGTGCAGTCCACTCCTACACATAATAAATGTGTGTGTGTGTATAAGAGAGAGGGGGGAGTCCTTTGCATGGTACACATGCAAAACAAATGAAGTAGCCCTTTGAATTTATTTAACATTTAACACCTTGCATTTCCACAATTCTTCAATTTCATTACAACCTGAGAACTGTTGCTTACCAAATTCCCCTCGCTGACATCTCCCCACCACTATGTCTTCTGTCTGCCTTCTGGTTTTTCATGAGGCTTTTGTATATGTTTTGGTAACACAACATAATTTTAGATTGAGATCCTGTATAGCATAACTTTTGGACTGACAATGTAGGGCTCAGCTTTAACCTGCCATGTTAATCCTGAGGGCTCTGGGGGATTTTCCGGCTGACAAGGCTGGCGCTCCTGTGGAGGCCCTGGTCGAAATATGGAATGGGGAGATGACCAGGGCCATCGACACGATCGCTCCCAAGCGCCCTCTCCACCCTGGCAGAGCCCGTTCGTCTCCCTGGTATACATCGGAATTACGGGCGATGAAGCGGGTTGGGAGACGGCTTGAGCGCAGGTGGAGGAAATCTCGTGATGAGTCCGATCGAACACATCTTAGAGCACACTATCGCGCCTATGCTGTGGCGGTGAGGGCGGCGAAGAAGCGATTCTTCTCCGTGTCCATTGCCTCCTCACAATGCCGTCCAGCGGAGATTTTTCGGGTGGTGCAGGGGTTGACGAGACCGGGCCCCGATAAAGAACTGGTGCCACCCTTGAAAGCCCGCTGTGACGAGTTTGCCATGCATTTTCAGGAGAAAGTTGCTCTGATTCGTCACGAGCTGGACTCCACTCTTGATACAGATTCTTTTGGGGAGGGACCAACCATGCCTGCTTGTCCCACGTTATTGGATGACTTTCAGTTTTTGCGGCCCGATGATGTGGACAAGGTGCTTGGATCGGTACGCCCAACCACCTGTTTACTGGACCCGTGCCCATCTTGGCTATTAAAGACCGCCAAGGACGGGATTGAACCCTGGATCTTGGAGGTGGTCAACGCCTCTTTGAGAGACGGCCGGGTGCCGGCCCCCTTAAAGGAGGCGGTAGTCCGGCCAGTCCTAAAGAAGGCTTCCCTGGATCCAGAGGTGGTCGCCAATTATAGACCGGTGGCCAACATCCCGTTTTTGGGTAAGGTGCTGGAGCGGGTGGTGGCGGGACAACTCCAGGCACTCTTGGAGGAAACTGATTATCTGGACCCATTTCAGTCCGGTTTCAGACCCGGCTTTGGCACTGAATCCGCCTTGGTCGCCCTGTACGATGACCTATGCCGGGAGAGGGACAGGGGGAGTGCGTCCCTGTTAGTCCTTCTTGACATCTCAGCGGCTTTCGATACCATCGACCATGGTATCCTTCTGGAGAGGCTGGCGGGATTGGGGGTTGGAGGCACTGCTTTGCAGTGGTTCCACTCCTATCTCAATGGCCGATACCAGAAGGTGGTGCTGGGGGACTATGGCTCTGCGCCATGGCAGCTATGCCATGGGGTTCCACAGGGCTCCATTTTGTCCCCCTTGCTTTTTAACATCTACATGAAACCGCTGGGGGAGGTCATCAGGAGGTGTGGGCTGCGGAATCATCAGTATGCGGATGATACCCAGCTCTACCTCTCATTTTCCACCAATCCAGGTGAGGCGGTGGCTGTGCTGAACCGGTGCCTGGCCGAGGTAATGGGCTGGATGAGGGCCAATAAACTGAGGCTCAATCCAGACAAGATGGAGGTCCTGTTGGTAGGTGGGTCTGGCTACAGTGTAGGGGACTTGACCCTAGTCTTGAATGGGGTTGCACTCCCTCTGAAAGACGGGGTCCGCAGCTTGGGAGTGCTCCTCGACCCAGAGCTGACCTTGACTGCTCAAGTGTCAGCAGTGGCGAGGAGCGCCTTCCAACAGCTTCGGCTGATACATCAGCTGCATCCCTTCCTGGAGTTCGATTGCCTGACGACGGTGACACATGCGTTGGTGACTTCCCGGTTGGATTATTGTAACGCGCTCTACGTGGGGCTTCCCTTGAAGACGGTCCGGATACTTCAATTGGTGCAAAATAGAGCTGCCAGGGTTCTGACGGGGACTGGGCATGGTTCTCATATCACCCCAGTTCTCCGTCAGCTCCACTGGCTCCCCATTGAAGTCCGGGCCCAATTCAAGGTGTTGGTTCTTACCTATAAAGCCCTAAACGGCTTGGGCCCTGGTTACTTAAAGGAGCGCCTGCGACCATATATGCCCTCCCGCCCCTTACGATCAGTGACAGAGGCTTTCCTCCGGGAACCCTCCGTGCGTGAGATTAGGAGGGTGAGTACCTGGAGGAGGGCTTTCTCAGCGGTGGCGCCCCATTTATGGAATGCGCTCCCCAGAGAGGCTCGCCTGGCGCAGTCGTTATTTGCTTTTCGGCGCCAGGCGAAGACCTTTTCATTTAGACAATATTTTAATTAATATTATTGTTAATCTAGGTTTATTTTTTGGTTTAGTTTTTGTTTAATTTATGTTTAATTAATTTATGCTTAATGTTTAATTTATGTTTAATTTAAGTTTAATTTAAACTTGTTATTATTTTTGTTCATGTTTTTATATAATAACCTGAGATGGGCCAGTTTTTAAATTTGCTATATGTTTTTAATAATGTATTGTATTATGCTGTAAGCCGCCCCGAGGCTATTGCAAGGGGCGGCATATAAATTTTTAAATAAATAAATAAATAAAAACCAATTAAAGGGGGATCTAACTGTAGAATGGACTTCTTCAACCAGGAACGCTCCATATCACAGCTCCCAGAATCCTCTAGCCAGACTGGCCAACGGTGAGGAATGCTGGGAGATCATAGTGCAACATACTTAAAAACAACAGATGGGGAAGGTGGTCCTAGACGGTTTAGTTTTAATGCAGCATGGAGGAGAGGATTCAGATTCATTGCATCTCAGTAATGCTGGCATCCCTTCAGGAACCCATCCCTGTTGGGTCATTTCTTGTACCACAAGAAAATGGGAACTCCCCCCCCCCCCCAATACACAGACACACTGAACCTCTTGTTCCAGACCCGTCCCCAAGAACCACCAGCACTTCCTGGCCTTGGCGTTTGCCATCGATGAGCTCAATAAAGTAGCCGTGGCTCTTGCCCAACGTCACGCTGGGCTTCCGCCTCCATGAAGACGGCAGCTACGCAAGCATTGCCCAGGACGTCCGCCTGTCCCTGCTCTCCGCATGCGGGAGAACGGTCCCTAACTATAGTTGCAACAGGCAGGAGACGCTGCTGGCCGTGGAGGGGGGGCTCGATTCCAGAGTACCAAGCCAGGTGGCGGTTCTCTGGCACCTTCAAGTTTCCGCAGGTAGGATAGATCTTGGGATGGAACATTGGAATGACTAAAGAAGGAACACTGAAGTTCAGGTAAAGTGCAGTAAGAGTGTAGTCCATATGACTCCATGTATCCCTGTGCTTTATTCTTTTGGGCTTCAGGCAAAGACTTCTTAATCTCCCAATATTTGAACAGTATCAAACAATATCAAAACATGAAATGACAACAGGCAGGGAGAAGCCACTGCATCTGAGGGTGCACCCCTGGCAGGTAACGCCCAGCCTCAGATCCATCTCTATTTACGACATCCCATTTAGTCACTCCTGTTTGCTCTTGTGTTTTGCTTTATATTCTCCCAATATTTTACTTGTTAAATTGTTTTAATTTGTGATTTTCCAGAGCCTGGCCAGGGCTCTCTCACAGCGAGGGCAGGGGGCAGCCTGCGAAACAAGCCCAGGCTTGGCATAATGGAAATACATGACTCAGAGAGACCACCTTCTGCCTCTCCAGCTCTGAGCAGCACCCCACCCTTGGCTCTCCCCCTGCCCACAGGCCTCTCCTGGCCCCTTCAGGAGAACTCCTGGCCAATCACACTCCCCCGGATCCCCCAACAGCCAATCAGCTCTGCTGGCCCAGCTGCCACTCCAAAAAGGGAACCACACAGGAGCTGCCCCCTCCTCCTCCCGCCTCCTTGTGCCAGCCACTGTAACCGTGGCAACCGACACTGCCAGGCGCCAGGCATGGCTACCGGGCTAGGCCTCTGTGCTGCCCAGAGAGAGCGCGGCTACTCAGAGGTTGCCTGAAGCGTGCAAACAGCAGAGCACCGGCACCAGCACAAAGCCCCTGGGCCTCTTCGGGCCTGTCGCCGGCTCTCAGCCTGCCCTGCCTCACAGGGCTGTTGTGAGGATAAGATACGGAGGAGAGGAGGCCTTTGGAAGCACCCAGGGAACGTTGCAGGAAGAAAAGTCCAGCTAGGAAAAGAATAAGTCAGTAAAAATAGTTGCCATTCACTCTCAGACTCACTGATGACACCCAATTAACGCTCATGTGAGCTCCCTGGTATGGTACAGGATAGTGGAATCACCACAGCCATGTTGGATTCCTTGTTCCCTCAGAGCGGGAAGGAGGCATTAGTGAAATGAACTCTGGATGGACTGTTGTGGAAAAGTGAGCAGAAGTGAGAGGATCTACCTGGTTTTGAATCTGAATAAAATAACAAAATGTATTATGAACTGCAGCTAATGTGAAAAACTCAGAACGGTATGAATAGCCAAGAGATAGGAGGAGGGAACACCATCCGCTTAAATCATTCTGGCTTACTCATCCTACACCACTGTATTCATAGAAACACAGAAACAGAGCGAGTCAGAAGGGGCCTCCCGGGCCATCTAGTCTGACCTCCGGCACCAGCTGGCTCCGCTCATGACATGCCCACCATGTGCATGTCCAGCCTGTCTTTGAACACCCTCACCGATGGGGCCTCAACGACCTCCCGTGGAAGCCCATTCCACGCCCTCGGGGTCCTAACTGTCAGGAAGTGCTTCCTGGCATCCAAATTGAACCTTGGCTCCCTGAGCTTTGCTCCATTGGAGCGCGTCCTGCCTTCCTCTGCAGGGGAGAACAGGCCTCTCCCCATCTCCATGTGACACCCCCTCACATACCTGTATGTTGCCAACATATCCCCTCTGAGTCTCCTCTTCTCCAGGCTGAAGAGACCCAGTTCCCTCAGTCTCGCCTCATACCCCATCCCCTGCAAACCAGCCACCATCCTTGTGGCACTACGCTGCACTGACTCCAACCTGGCTATATCCTTTCTGTAATGAGGGGCCCAAAACTGAACACAGTACTCCAGTTGCGGGCGCACCAGAGTCATGTAGAGTGGTAGTAATACCTCTCTTGATCTAGAAGCCACACTTCTGGCTATGCAACCAAGGGTGGCATTCGCCCTCTTGACCACCGCATCACACTGCTGACTCATGTTTAGCCTGCGGTCAACCAGTACCCCGAGGTCCCTTTCACAAGTGCTGCTCTCCAGCCACTTGTCCCCTAACCTGTACTTATGACAGCTATTCCTATGCCCCAAGTGCAAGACCTTGCACTTCTCCACATTGAACGCCATCCTGTTGTCTCCTGCCCACTTCCATAGTCTGTCCAGATCCTTTTGGATCTGGTGTATCTGCTCCTCAGTTGTGGCCACTGCTCCAGTTTTAGTGTCGTCTGCGAATTTGATCAGCAGACTGTTCACCCCTTCTTCCATGTCGTTAATGAAAAGATTAAACAGGATCGGCCCCAGGACAGAGCCCTGGGGGACCCCGCTTGTCACTGGCTGCCATCCCGACGATTCCCCGCTAATGGTTACCTTCTGCTTTCGGTCAGTCAGCCATGCCCTAATCCACCGGACAGTGCTTTGGTGTATCCCAAAACTCCTCAGTTTCTCCACCAGGATATCATGGGGCACTTTGTCAAAGGCCTTGCTGAAATCCAGGTATACCACATCCACTTCATCCCCTCCATCTAGCCACCTTGAAACCTTGTCATAGAATTCCACAAGGTTTGTCTGGCAGGACCTGTTTCTGCGGAAGCCGTGTTGTGTGGCTGTCAGCCTCCCTTCCCTATCTAGCATCACTAGATCTCTCTCTATTATGAGCCTTTCCATTGTTTTTCCTACAATGGACGTAAGGCTAACCGGTCTATAATTCCCCATGTCCTTCCTACTACCCTTTTTGAAAATTGGGACCACCGATGCCACCCTCCAGTCCTCTGGAACTTTACCCGTTCTCCACGAGGCCTCAAAAATGGAGGCCAGCGGGCGTGAGAGAACCCCTACCAACTCTCTAAGTACTCTCGGGTGTAACCCGTCAGGGCCTGGCACCTTTGTAATGTCCAATGCCCTGAGGAGCCCCTCGACTTCAAGGGGGGTGACTCTAATCTCTGCCCCTAAGTCCCCAGCCTCATCCAATCTCCTATACGTATATCCCCCGTCCTGCTTTGGGGAGAACACAGAGGCAAAATAGTCATTTAGCATCAGTGCCTGTTCCCTCATGTCAGTCACTGGATCTCCTTCCTCCTTATTTAGTGGTCCCACCACTTGTCTCCCCTTCCTTTTCCTATTTACATGCTGGAAGAAGCCCTTTTTGTTGCTCTTGATATTCTTGGCAAGTCTCAGCTCATAATCAGCCTTAGCCTTGCGAAGAATCCTTCTGCAACGGGCCTCCTCCTCCTGGTATACCCTTTTGTCTATTTCCCCCAGTACCCATTTCCTATGGAGGTTCCTCTTTCGTCTAATCCCCCTAACCACCTCCTTTCGCATCCGTGGCGGCACTCTCCTCGCCTCCCCACCTTACTGACTAGAGGTATTGTCAGGGCTTGCGCCTGCAAAACCTCCCTTTTGAGTGCCATCCACCCCTCCTCAACTTGCTTACCTTCCAGTAACCTATCCCAGGAGACTTTCCCCAGCCTGGCCTTCAGTTGGCCAAAGTTGGCCCTCTTGAAGTCCCAGCTTCTAGTGCTCACCCTGCTGCACGGCCCCAGTCCTCTGATCTCAAAGCAAAGGATGGAGTGATCACTTGCATCCAGAGCTCCCCTAATCTGTACTTCATCTATCAGCTCCTCCCTATTGGTCAAGACCAAGTCCAGGATGTTTCCCCCCCTCGTCGCCTCTCGGACCCTCTGTGTGAAAAACCCACCCTCTAGAGCTTCTAGGAAGCGACGTGACCTGGCTGTCACCGCCGAGTGAGTCTCCCAAGTAATATCCGGGAGATTGAAATCTCCCATAATTACTGTGTCTCTCCCCCGAGATATCCTTAGAATCTGGCCTGTCAGGACATCATCCAGGGTCTCAAGTTGACCTGGAGGGCGATAACATACCCCCACTGTCAGGTCTCTTTCTCTGTCAAAACCCCTAAGTTTCACCCAGACTGCCTCTACCGAATCCCCATCTGTGCTGCACTCTATCTCACTGCATCCTATCCCTTCCCTGACATATAAAGACACACCCCCACCTCTCTTTCCCTTCCTGTCCTTTCTAAAAAGGTGATACCCTTCTATGTTCACATTCCAGACTTGCCTTTCATCCCACCAAGTTTCTGTGATTCCCACCAGATCGTATCCTCCTATTCCCAGGAAAGCTTCAAGCTCTTCCTGCTTATTACCCATGCTCCTAGCATTGGTGTACATGCACCTCAACTCCTTCCCACTGCTTCCTTTCCTTGGAGTGCCCAGCATCCTCCTTCCTCCCATCCTCCCTGGTACCTGGCCCCTCTCTGTAGAAGTCCTGTCAGTCCCTGCAGTATCTCTAAAGCCCTGCTCCCAGAGCCCCGATCCTCCCTGCACACTTGTCCAGTGCAGACACGTTACTGGGGGGCCTGAGCCCACCCCCCCACTGGCTCAGTTTAAAGTCTTCCGGATGAAGCTCGCTAGAGCATCTCCAAAGGACCTTTTCCCCATCCTCGTGAGGTGCAACCCGTCCCTTGCCAGAAGTCCATTGGCAAGAAAACGAGTGCCGTGGTCGAGGAACCCGAAGCGTTCCTTCTGGCACCACACCCTAAGCCAGTCGTTCACCTCGGAGACCCTCCTGTCCCTTCCTGGCCCAAATCCCCGGACAGGTAAGATTGACGAGAAGGCCACTTGGGCCTTCAGCTCCCTGAGTTTCTTCCCCAAGGCCGAAAAGTCCCTGGTGGTCCCGACCACCCCCTGCCTGGCCACGTCGTTTGTGCCCACATGGATCACCAGGAGTGGCTGGTGACCCCCAGAGCAAACAAGACGCTCCACTCTGTCCTTCACGTGCCGGATGCGTGCGCCCGGCAGGCAGCAAACCTCCCTTGTCTCAAGGCTGGGGCGGCACACCGCCGCCTCAGTGCCCCTCAGCAGGGAGTCCCCAACAACTATCACCCGCCGCTGTACCTTCTCGGTGCTGGTGGGCAGCCGTGCCCTGGTCCTCGCCTCTCCTGCAGTGGCTCCCTTGCCTCCTGATGTCCCAGGCTGGGGGTCCTGCTGGCCCCCTGAGGCCTCCTCAGCCCCAGCTTCCCCAAGTGGAGAGAACCTGTTTCCCAGCTCCAGATTGGTGCCAGGAGAAGGAGGAGGCCATGCTGGCCTCCTCCTCCTGTGGGTGACATACCTCCATGTCTCCGCAGCTGCTCCTCCCGTGGTCTCTCCCTCAGCCCTCTGTCAAGAGGGGGGCTGCTGCGGGGGGGCCTGAAGAGCTCTCTCAGCCCTCAGGCACCTCACCTCCTCCTCTAGCAGGGTCACCATCTTGCACCGAGGGCAAGTGTATCCCTGCCTCTCCTGCGGGAGAAGGGCGAACATGTCGCAGCTCTCGCAGCGGACAGCAACACCCGTGACTCCTGCCAAGGCCATCTCCTGGTCTGCCATCTGTAACCCTTCCGAGACCTTACCTTGGACCCCTGTCTTGTAAGTCCTGCAGTTCCTCTCACTCTCCCAGTTCTCCCAGGCAAAAACCCCACTTGCACACACACACAAGGAGAAAATAAACTTAAATTTAAATTGAAAGAAAAAAAAAGCACAAGAAAGCAAAGCAAAGTGCAAACAAAACAAAACAAAACAAAAACACACAAACAAAACAAAAAACAAACAATCAAACAAACAACCTCTGTGTCTCAGGGAAGGGAGTCCCTGGACCGCCCGGACCGCAGCTCAGGGACGCAGACGAGGGACGACGCCCGAGCTTGGCCTTATCAGTCCCTCAGGCCAGTGGCCCTGCCCCCTGCTTCCCCCTGGCTGCTCTAGCTCTCTGGCCCACCCCCTCCCTCTCTGCTGCTCCTGGACCTCTGCTCCCACCTGCCCAGCTCCTGCCTTGCCTTCGCCAGTCCCCTGGCCACTCAGCACTCTCCCCCAGCCTGTGCCTCTGCTGCTCTGCCGCTCTGCCAAGAGAGACAACCTCGCCAGCACGTTGAAACAAAAAATAGCACCCAGGCAAACAAGACAGGTGCCAGGTAGCCCTGGAACAGATGGCGTTTGACATGTTCTGGTTTGGCTAGACTGCTCAGCAAGCGACAAGGAATCCATTCTCCCCATCCCTTGAGAGCCTGTCCCCTCCCGGCCCCTCCAGTCTGGACACCACGTGCTTTTGCTCCAGAAGCTCCCTGGCCTTGACTTTGGCACAAACCTGCTTTTGGCACTGGGGGGCCTGGTTGCACGCAAATCCCTGGCCCTGTGTGCTCTGGGGAGGGCTGCAGCCCTGCAGCTGACCCCCGCGTGGGGGGCAGAAGGCCTCCGGTTCAGCCCTCGCATCCCCTGAACGACTGGCCAGATTGCTGCACGGAGCCCCAACGAGCCGCTGCCAGCCAGCGGGGTCAGCGAGAAGCCTGCCTGGGCCTCCTGCCCCTCTGCCCTGGGGATCAGCCGCGCTCGCCCGCCGAGGCTGGCACAGGCAGGCTTCGCTTCGTTTCATTTCGCTGGCCTTTGGGGCAGCCTTGGCACCAGCGCGCCCCAAGGGTGCCGTGGGTGCAACTACGTGGGAGCCGCTCCGCTTTCACCGAGCCTTGCAGGAGGACCGAGGAAGCGCCGGCTCAAGCGGGAGGGGGCTCATGGCTGGCTGCCGGAAGAAGGGACTCCTCATCACGTGAGCAGCGGTGCGAGTGACAGACTGGGGCTCCGGGGCCCCCCTGGGAAGCTCTCCAGGGCCAGTCCGGCGCTGGAGAGGAGGCAGGCAAGGGGCTCTGTCTTGCCTTGCATGTACCAGGGACAAGATAGGATAGAAATATAAATGTAAGGATGAGAGCAGCTATTGCAACATGAGACAAAGTGCAGAAAGGGACAACTCAGGTAGTCGATGGGCTGGAGCAACTTCCTTAGGAGAAAAGGGCACAATTTCTGGGGTTCTTTAGCCTCCACCAAACAGAGCTGCAGAGGGTTTACCTGGGTCGTTCTCAGCAGTGAAACTGCTGAGGTTCAAGGCATCAGGTACACCCCTGGGATCGGAGAGTTCATTTTCATGGCTGCCGATTGAGACTTCATGTCACAACGCTCCCCAGTTCACAGGTGGGACTGTGCTGCTCACCTTCAAGGAAGACGGGCTTTGTGCTTGTGCACAAGAATGCCCCTCCTCATGGCAGAGTTGCCTGCTCTGAACATGGGCCCTCTGGTCCAGCCTCCAGAATCCAGTCTCCCCTCAACCTAGATTAAATAGGCATTTTGCAGCCTGCCCCTGCAGACCGCAGGCCGGGGGGAATGGCTGGGCTCCTCTCGCGAGGAGAGGAAGAGATATGCTGAAAGACGACGGCTGCTCAGCAAGTCACCATTGTTTTAATAACTGCACTTATGAGCTATCTAGGAATTATTATGATACATTCAAAAACCGAAGAAGAAAATTCCGTTCAGGGAGGAAGGCATTCGGCTGGGACAGGGACGGCACGCTCTCCCCGCTTCGTCTGGCGGTGCTTTCCTTCGCTCAGGAGCAGCAGGTTCGCAGCTGCAGCCGGGTTACGACGCAAGGCTGGGCTCCTGGCGTGCCTGTGCTTGGCATCGGGACCTCGCTTGGCCTCGTTTGGCGTCGGGACCGTCCTTGCCTCTGACTGGCCCTTTCAGCTTGTTCTCTGGGTCCCCTTTCAGCCCTGCAGCTCTCTGCTCTCCCAGCTGGCCCTGCGCTGAGCCGGCTCGCTGCCCACTCCCTCCTGGCCGACCCAGGGAGCAGTCCATGCAGCCAGGCCCATGGAGGGCACCCCGAAGCTCACCCAGGACTCAGCTGGGCCCCGCCTGGGATCACGGGCTCCGCTTCGCGCGGCCCATCTGCGGGGCCTGGTCGTCATGTGCCATGCCGGGCCATGTGCTGTGGGGCTGGGCGCCCCCCTCTGCTCCCACAGCCTGCGCTGCTCACACAACAAGGCCCGGTGCCCTTCCCGCATGCAGAGTTTCCTCTCCAGGATGGAGCCAACGAGGGCCACCCGCTCGTCTGCGGCTGGGCACCTGCTGTGGCCCTCGGAGGGGTGGCCACGCTCCCGCCTTCCTTCTCCCCTGGACTTCCGCCTCCTCAGCGGAGAGACCTCCTCAGTGCGAAGCGCCCTCCTCCCTGTCTGAGGGGTTGTCCAGCTTTCCTCGGCAGGCAGGCTGGCGGCGGTAGCGGGATGCAGCACATGTTCGGCGGGACCCTTCTGGATCACGTGACCCTCCTTTGGCGCAGGCCTGCGCTCTCTGCGTGCTCCCGGGAGCCTGGCTGTAGCTTCTGCCAGGGCCCGCCGGCCCTTGTGACCCGGAAGAGCCTGCCCTTCCGCTCTGGGCTGCAGGGGACTGCCTGCTTCCTCCCAGTGCTGCCCCTGTGCAGGGAAGGCCAGGCCTCCCATGGGTGGAACGGGGCCCCCGGAAGGCGCATGTGGGGATCTTTGCAGGCCCCAGCCCTTCCCCATCTCCCCTGGGGGGGTGAAAGTGTTCAAGGCCCCCAGGACCCTGCTGGGCAGCCCCCACAGCTGTAGAAGCCTCATCCTCTGCACATGGGCCTCCAAGTGCCAACAGGTGCGCGGAGGGAAGAGCGAGGGCTCCTCTCGTTGCACGAGGACTGCAACATTCAACCGTAGGTGCAGGGGGGCTGAGGGAGGTCTGAGCATGCCACCCCACAGCGAGCGGTGGACCTAGGCCGGCAGGCCCCACAGGTGCTGGATCCTTTTCTTCTTCACCTGCCGCTCCAGCAGCTCCCGCTCCTGCTCTGGGAGAAACGGGAGCTTCACCCCGGAAAAGGTGTGGGCCATCCCCCTTCTGGGCCCGAGGGGCTGCAAGGGGCACCGGGGGACCATCCCACTCAGCGCCTCCATGTACATGGCGCTCAGTCCCCAGAGGGACATCAGGCACTTGCGCTGCATGGACAGCTCGATCCGGGCCATGTCCCCCGCCCGCTGGAAGGCCAGGAGAAGGCTGCGTGGCTGTGGGGGCCTGTGGCCAGGGGGAATCGGTTGGGGAAGGGGCTGCCTCTGGAGAAGGACTGCGCACTGCCGGGACAGGTGCACCACTGCCGGAAAGGTGCCCACCTGAAGCTCTATGCGCTTCCTGGCCAGGTGGTGCACAACACTCTCCAGGTGCCTGGGCCCCACCACCAGGGAGAGCGGGGGTGGGAAGGCAGCCAGCAGCAGGGATCCCCAGGTCCTCCTGCTCTTCTGGGGGAGTGACACAGGGGGCGTGGTGCAGGCGGAGGTCCCCGGAGGCGATGAGGGCCAGGCCACCATTTGCCCGGAGCCGGGGCTGCTGGGCCATGGGAGCGTCTGCTTCACTGATGCCAGGACTCTCCAGGGCAGCCCCCACTGGCGTCACAGCTTCATCTTCTTCACATGGATCTCCAGGGCGCTGCGGGTGTCCCTGGCCAGGAAGAGGGGCTCCCGCCACGCAATGCCCACCGGAGCCCTGGCCTTGGCCTGGGCAGGCAGCTGAGGGCGGCCGGGCATGACGGCATCCAGGGACCGCTGCAGGAGTGTGGGCAGCCCCCACTCATACTGCAGCCTCCTCTTGAGGATGCTCCGCTCCAGCTCCTCTCTGGCCTGCAGGGGGAGGAACGGCGTTGGCCCCCCGGACCAGTCCACGGCCCTCCCTGATGGCCTGGGAGGGCAGGCAGGGGCGTGGGGTGCCATTGTGGTGAGCCCCCCTGTGTGGCACACGGACGGTCCCCAGAGGAAGGAGAAGTGGCTGCAGCAGACGGACAGCTCGATCCGGGCCAGCTCCTCCCTGCGGACAAAGAGCAGGCAGCTGTTGCGAGGCCTCGAGAGTCCCTGGCCCGGGCGCAATGGCCTGTGGAGAGGCGGCCGTGTGCTTGGTGCTGCTTGCTCCCACGAGAGCCTCACGTGGGGTGGAAAGGCATCCCCGCGCACCTCCGTGGCTTTCCTCAGGATGTGGTGTTCCAGCTTGTCCACGTGGGCAGGATCCAGCTGGGCTGGGCTGCTGCGACATTGGCCTGTTGCTCCTGAGAAGCACCAGTGGGGGGGCTCCCTGGAAAGCGATCCCTCAGGCAGGCCCTGCTGGGGCCTTGGCACAGCTCCCCCAGGTGAGCAGAGCCCCACCTGCGGGCACAGCCCCCCCCAGAGAGTTGAGCACCCGCCTGGGCAGCCCCCATCGCTGGAAGAGGGCCCTTTTGCGCACATCACGCTCCAGCCTCTCCTTTGCTTCCCTGCCGAGGATCACGCAGTCGACCTGGGCAATGCTCACATCTCCCCGCCTGGCACCCTGGGGACTCAGCTTGGGGGCCGCGGGCAGAAGGCGCCCGAAGGAGCTCTGCGTCAGGCCTGGCAGCCCCCAGAGGTGCTGCAGCCGCTTGCTCCTGATGTGCCACTCCAGCCGCTCCTGCACCTGCCCGGCCACGAGCGGGGTCTCCGTGGGCGTGAATGCAGCCGCGGCAGATTTGGGGGAATGTGAGTCCACGGAGGGAGGTGGGGGCGCCATTTCCTGGGGGAAACGAGCGAGGGACTTGATGTGGACCGTGGGCAGCCCCCACCGGAAGGCCAAGGCCTCGTGGGTGATGTTCAGCGCGATACGCTCCAGAGTGGCCCCCTCCACAAAGGGAGGTTTTGGGGAACACAGCCGCAGGCTCCTCAGTCCGGGTGGGACGGCCTTCGGAAGGCTGCGACGCCCCGCTTGGCAGGCGCTTTCCCAGGAGGTTCGCGCCAAGGGGGAGAAGAGCTCCAGCCGGATCTCAAGGGCTTTCCTGGCCAGGTGCCTCCTCCGGTCCCCGGGCCTCTCCAGGGGAGGCGTCCCTGCACAGCACATGAGTCCCCCAAGGGCTGTGGGGTGCAGCTTCCCGGTCTTTGCAGGGCTTTGGCCCTCTTCCCCAAAGGCTGCATGTGCCGTATCGCTCCCCGAATCCTCCATGGAAGCCCCCAGGCCCTGGGGTGTGTCCTCTTCATCAGGGGTTGCTCGCGCCTCATCCGGGACTCTGCTGGACTGCGGAAGGAGCGAGCGTGAGGCCTGGTGGCCACAGCCAGATTGGCCATGCAAGCAGCAGCCTCTGGGGCCGGCGACTGGAGCAGGGTGAGATGGAGCCCCAGGTCGTGCTGAAGCCGCCTCCTGAGTACGCAGCTCCCCAGGGACCTGCTGCAGACGACCCTCCGGTGATGCGCCTCCTTGTCCCCCTCCCCTCCCACTGCCATTGGAGCTTCTGCTCTGGGTCCGCAGGGAGACTGGGGGGAGCCTGAGCTGGCCACAGAAGACCTGTGTGGAGGCCTCCATGTCCCCGCAGCTCTGGAAGGAGAAGGAGAATTGGAAGAAAGAGGAGGACTCTCTGCAGGAGGCCAGGAGTCCCCCGGAAGTGAAGGAACCTGAGCTCCCCCACGGTGCCGCCTGGCTGGCGGAGCAGGCTGTTCACTTGCTGCCTCTGGGGCAGCCCCTGGGCTGCCCTTCGGGACAGTCGCTCCCCTTCCCAAGGAAACGGCCACTCAGGCCCATCCAGGCAAGTTTGGCCAGCAGGGTCAGGAAGAGACAGCCAAAGCAATTGTCGGTATCAAGACTAGGAGTCACCTGCCCTACCTGAGTTTCCCATCAAGCAGTACAGAGGGAACCATTCGCGAGCCTCTTAGTCCCAGAACAGTCCTGTCCTTCCAGCCAGAGCTTTGCACCCCTCCCCCCCTTTGTTGCAGAATGGCACTGGGATTGTGACAATTCCCAAACCGGGAAGAACTTCAGCAGCACTTCTGGCGCACATGCCCAGGATCTCCCCAGCGGCACCACCCTGTCGAAATGCCCCGGCAGCAGAGCTCCGTGCCCCAGGCCGGGGAGTGGGGGCACAAAACCCATGTGGGAACTCCAGCTTTCAGAGGCCCCTGGTGTCCCTCACCCACTCTATCGCGTCCCACAGTGGAGCTCCCTGCAGGTCATGAGGGTGCAGCCTTGGCAGGGTCGCCTATCCAGCCCGGCAAGCATGGGAGGAAGAAGACTGGCTTCATTCTCGCGGGCGTTGGATCACAAGCGAAGGGCAGTGGCCCCAGAGGGCTGGGGCCACCACTTTTCCACCCTCATTGACCCGGCAGCAGGGGCAGGCGTGGCCTGGTTTGGAATTCCCGCCGTGGGCGCTGCTGCAACTTCTGGGGCTCCTGAGCTCCTCTGGGCGGCCGGACGGGGAGCCTCACCCAGCCATCGCTCGATCCTGCTGCCGCGGCTCAATGCGGGTTGAGAGGCAGTCGCTGCTGCGTGGCCATCTTTCCCTTGTTGCAGGGCCTGGCATGTCTTACCCCAGGGCACCCCCACAGCATGTCTGCTCCCCCCGCCCCATGCAGGGCCTCTCTGTTGGGGGAGGGGGGCAGGGAACCTGCTCTGAGCAGGGCAGGAGGGCTGCTGTGGCCATGGCAAGCCAGATGCTTCCTGTGGGGGGAGGGGCGGGGGCACTGCTGCCTGTGCTGGCCTGGGGGGCTGGACCCCATCCTCCTGGGAAGGGGGGCTGGCTGGGCACCCTTGATGGAATGGAAGGGCCCCCTGGCAGGCAGAGGGGAGGGACGCCTCTTCTTGCCGTGCGGCCAGCTCTCTGGCCCCTGGACTTGAGGAGAAGCCCCCTCCCCACGCGGACCTCTCCCTGAGGGTGCGCAGCTTCTCGTCTGGGCCTGGTGCAGAAGCCCCTTTCCAGCTGCTTGCGAATCCGCGGGAGGTTGGCCTGACACATGGGCCTGAGATCTTTTTGCCCCACCTGCTCCCCAGGTTGGCACATGTGCCCTGGCCCTCCTCGAGCCAGGAGCAGGTGCACAGCCTCTGGGAGGACTGGCCTGCAGCCCCTCTGTAGCCAGCGGCTTTGCTCCAGGGAGATCTGCCAAGAAAGGGGCTGGGAAGTGCCATGCCATGCCATGTGAATTTGCCAGGTATGCATGTGTGTGTGTTGTACAGGGGACTTTCAAGGAGCCCCAAGACTGCAAGTTGGATCCAACATGCCTTGGGCTCCAGGGGTCGGCAACCCGACAGAGCCCTGGGGGATCCCGCTTGTCACTGGCCGCCATCCCGATGATTCCCCACCAATGGTCCCCCTCTGCTTTCGGTCAGTCAGCCATGCCCTAATCCACCGGACAGTGCTTTGGTGTATCCCAAAACTCCTCAGTTTCTCCACCAGGATATCATGGGGCACTTTGTCAAAGGCCTTGCTGAAATCCAGGTGAACCGCATCCACTGCAAACCCTCCAGCTAGCCATCTCGAAACCTTGTCATAAATTCCACAAGGTTTGTCTGGCAGGAACTGTTTTGGCGGAAACCGTGTTGTGCGGCTGCCAGCCTGGAACAGAGATCTCTTCAAGAACATTGGAGATATGAAGGGTTTCATGCTAAGATGGGCAAGAGAAAGGACCAAAATAGCAGGGACCTAACAGAGGCAAAAGAGATTAAGAAGAGGTGGCAAGATTACACAGAAGAGCTGTAGAAGAAAGAGTTTAACATCCCTGATAACGACCATGGGGTGGTCACTGAAGTAGTCTGCATGAGCTTAAGTGGATTCCAGGAGATGGTGGAGGACAGGAAGGCCTGGAGGAATGTTGTCCATGGGGTCACGATCCACTTTGTGACTAACAACAACAATGACAACAACAACAACAACAACAGAAGGCCCTTCTAAAGGAGCTGCCCTTCAAGGGGATAATAGGGATGGCGAATAGAGAAGGGCCTTCTAGTGGCTGCCCCCAGCTAGGGAAAAGAAGTTGGCTGGCACCATCCCTGCTTTCATTGTGGCACCATGCAGAAACATTTCTGTTCTTCATTCATTTTAATAGTTGATTTTAAGATGATTTTATGAATGGATTTTTAAGATTCCCGATAGTTGCCGTCCCTTTCATCTGCATACTATTTTAAAGCAGCATTGTTGAATTGTTATTAGTATGCATAACTGATTAATTTTATCGATCTTAATAAATGGTGTATTATGTAAGGGTAGTATTGTTTCTGTCTTTGGTTTGTACGCTTCCTGAAGAGCCTGTTTGGACTGCTTGGTGGCATAAAAATACAATGATATGGAAGCCCATGTGTGGGGAAGGACTGGAGCACAGCACAGCCATTAGCTGAATGGGCCGTGTTCCCTCTTCCTGCCACCACCGTAGCTCCTCCTAAGAAGCAGGATAGGCCCCTCTAGTGGGACAAACACCCTCTCCGCACTTGACCCCACAGCCCCTCGTGGGACCCTGCCCTCTCTCCCCTTGACCCCACAGGCCCAGGCACAAGCACACAGAGGCATGGGGTGGTCAGGGATAAGCAGAAAGGCACCCTCACCCTCATGGCACCCCACAGGGGCACCCCATGGGGGAGGGTCCCCTTTGCAGTCTCCCCCTCTGGGAGGCCCCTGCCCACAAGCCCCATAACCTGAAGCAGTGGGCAAGGGGGCGACTGGCAGCACGTGTGTGAGAAGGGCCGGGCGCCATCTTCCCCGCCAGCCCTCAGCAGCCCCGGTGCAGGAGCCAGGCAACGCCAGCCTCAGGCCTGCCTGGACGTCCAGGAAGGGAGCTGGAGAGCCTGGCCAGGGCTCCTCTCACAGGGAGGGCAGGGGGCAGCCTGTGGCACAAGCCCAGGCTTGGCATAATGGAAATGCATGACTCGGAGAGACCACCTTCCGCCTCTCCAGCTCTGAGCAGCACCCCCCACCCTCGGCCCTCCCCCTGCCCACAGGCCTCTCCTCGCCCCTTCAGGAGAACTCCTGGCCAATCACACTCCCCCAGATCCCCCAACAGCCAATCAGCTCTGCCGGCCCAGCCCACACTCCAAGAAGGGAACCATGCAGGAGCTGCCCCCTCCTCCTCCCGCCTCCTTGTGCCAGCCACTGTAACCGTGGCAACCAACACTGCCAGGCGCCAGGCATGGCTACCGGGCTAGGCCTCTGTGCTGCCCAGAGAGAGCGCGGCTACTCAGAGGTTGCCTGAAGCGTGCAAACAGCAGAGCACCGGCACCAGCACAAAGCCCCTGGGCCTCTTCGGGCCTGTCGCCGGCTCTCAGCCTGCCCTGCCTCACAGGGCTGTTGTGAGGATAAGATACGGAGGGGAGGAGGACTTTGGAAGCACCCAGGGAACGTTGCAGGAAGAAAAGTCCAGCTAGGAAAAGAATAAGCCAATAAAAATAGTTTCCATTGACTCTCAAGCTCACTGATGACACCCGATTAACGCTCATGTGAGCTCCCTGGTATGGTACAGGATAGTGGAATCCCCACAGCCATGTTGGATTCCTTGTTCCCTCAGAGCGGGAAGGAGGCATTGGTGAAATGAACTCTGGATGGACAGTTATGGAAAAGTGAGCAGAATCCCAGCTGAGGGTCCAGTGAGAGGACCGATGGCACCTACCTGGCTTTGAATCTGAATAAAGTAACAAAATGTGTTATGAACTGCAGCTAATGCGAAAGCCTCAGAACTGTATGAACAGCCAAGAGATAGGAGGAGGGAACACCATCCGCTTAAATCATTCTGGCTTACTCACCCTACACCACTGTATTCATCTAAAACGTGCGTACATCCCGTTCCTTACACCACTGTAAGCCATTCAACACCCAAGAACTTCTGAAACTTGAAGCAATCAGAAATATGAAAGATTTATTTGACAGGAAAATAGAAGTAATCTTGTGGTACTTCATGTTGCTTTTTGAGTTGTTGTTATTAATTATATTTCTATAAAGCCCATAGCTGAATCCAGAACTAGTTCTGAGCACATTCAGGGACTTCAGGTTTTGTGATATGTGATAAACAATCAAATGTGATAAGCAATCAAAGGGTAGATACACACCACATGCGCAAACCCCTGAATTTGCTTGTTCTTTTGCTTGTTTAAGACAAGCTGGCTGCAACTGCTAGTCATGAGATGGTGGTATCCACTGATCTTATAAATTGTTTGGAACCTAGAATTCTCCATTTGCTGGGGTGGTGGGAAACAGAGAGAGAAGAGACCTTGACAAAGCCTGACATTCTTCAGAAATTGCCCATTGTTGGGAACTGATGTAAGGCAGACCAGAAGGGCACAATGCTGTACAACCTTAAATAGCAGAGACTGCCTCGCTCCTCTTGCACTATATTCATCTAAACCATGTGCTGACATCTCATGTCCTTACGGCACCAAAAATACTCAGAACAGTAATTCAGAAGATGTGCCTCCCTAGACTCTAAGTAACATGCAACAATCAGGGATATGAAGAATTTATTTGACAGGAAAATACGGGTGATCTTATGAACACCTGTACTGCTTCATATCCGGGAATTCTGACACATTGGTTAGAAAGTGAATCAGCGGAGGATTCTCCAATGAGTGGGAGTGCGAGCTCATTTTTTCCTGATGAGGTGATCTCGGCTGTTGAGGTGGGGCTTCAGCAGGATGATGTAGCATTTGGGCAGGAAGATGCAGCCCAGCAGGCCGGCCCCCGAGGCCAGAATGGAGAACACCTCCACGGCCACCATGGCCTTGCCCTTGGTGCTCAGGTAGGTGGGCACGAAGGACACCCACACGCTGCAGAAGACCAGCATGCTGAAGGTGATGAACTTGGCTTCATTGAAGCTGTCGGGCAACTTCCTCGCCAGGAAAGCCCCGATGAAGCTGACAGCAGACAGGAAGCCCATGTAAACCAGGACAGTGTAAAACATGGCGGCCGACCCTTCATCGCATTCCAGGATCATCTCTCCCACCAAGGAGTGAAAGTCCACACTGGGGAACGGTGGGGAGGTGGCCAGCCAGGCAACACAGAGGACCTTCTGGAGGAGGGGGCAAACCAACATGATGGCACTGGGCAGTGGCCCCCCCACCAGTCTCCTGGCCATGTTTCCTGGCTTGGTGGCCATGAACGCCAGAACCACCGTCACCGTTTTGGCCAAAATGGAAGAAACTGCAACGGAGAAGGTGATGCTGAAAGCGATTTGGCGGAGGAGACAGGTGAGTTTTCCAGGTTGTCCGATGAATAGAAAGGAGCAGAGGAAGCAGAGCAGAAGAGAGGTGAGGAGAACGTAGGTGAGGCCCCGGTTGTTGGCTTTGACGATGGGCGTGTGGTGCTGTTTGATGAAGGTTGCCAGGACTAGAACCGTGAGCAGAGCAAGGGAAAGTGCGAGGGAAGCCAAGACAGTCCCCAGGGTCTCCTGAAAGGTGAGGAAGTGTACCCTCTTCGGGACACACTGGTCCTGCCTCTGGTTTGGATGTTGATCTGCTGGACATGCCACACAGCGATCGGCATCTGCTATGAGCAAGAACTGGAGAAGCATCTCCCAAAATCACAGGATCCCTTCTTTGGGTGGACCATTCAGAACAAATTTAGACATGTTCTGGTTTGAATGTTGCTTTGGCAAACAACGCATCTATTTTGCTCCACAGTCTGAGAACAAAGTGGAGTTCCTCTTGCTGTACATTTTACAAAATTAAGTCCTTTGACTTTCCCTTCCTGGGTGACTGGATGGAGGGCAAAGCAGATTCAGTGGAGGAATCGATCTTGTGCTCACAGCAAAAGCAGCCCTTCTTTACACAATAAATTGCAAGGCAACTTTGGCTGTTTGTCTCTGAGGCCCCTCCTAACTTGCTGAGACCAGAGGGCCTAGGAGCACCTGCAAGGTTCATTCCTGGCTGTTCCACATGTGGGATGTAATGCACGTCACCTCATATTTTGATGAGGCTCCTCCTTGTCCTCCTTCCAGGGGAACCATTAAACCCCAGAGACAATTTCTCTTCCCAAATCTCAGGAGCTACCTGTCAGCAGAAAGTAACAAACCCAGCCCCGCATCCACCCTCTGCTCCTGCCTTTCCAGGCCTTATCCCACCCTGTCACCCACTGCACGATTGAGCCACGATCTGCAGCTACCTGTGTGGTTCGAGAAGGTCCCCTCTTGACAGGC
Source organism: Varanus salvator macromaculatus (assembly GCA_023646645.1). NCBI lineage: Eukaryota > Metazoa > Chordata > Lepidosauria > Squamata > Varanidae > Varanus > Varanus salvator. Next base: position 8,054,401 of record JAIXND010000802.1, on the reverse strand, counting down.
CAGGCATTCGAAGCAGCACACCTGCTTCCCGGCTGCAACCCTCTTCCACTGCCCTGGGGAGCACTGCTCGGTACACCTCGCCGTGGGCGGCTTCTGAAAGGGAAGGGAGAGCTATTGGGGAAGTCCACATGGTAGTCGTGGTGCTCCAGGGGCCCTGGAGGGACCAGTGGGGTTTCCCATTGCACAGTGAAGGGAGGCACTGCCTCAGGGGCGCTCACTCTGCTGCTCTGCTGCACATTGAAGAACAGAGGTGCGGAGAAAGATGAGAGGCTCTGGGGCTGCCTCCTAGCAAGCCCTTCCACTGTGGCTTCTCTCCTCCCATGAGCAGCCGCTTAGAGGATTTCAGACCAGGGGGTCCTTCCTGTACTGCCAGTAAATGAGCCCATGGTCTCTGCAAGAAAGCTATGGAGATGGTGCCCACGTTCTCCTTTTCCTCAGTACAGCCGTTGTGGAGGCTTGATGGATACACGCAGTGCCGGAACTCACGTCAGTCGCCAGCAGTAAGTACACACACCAATCCCATGTGGAGCAGCGGAGCAGGGTCCAGAGCAGCTATCTCTCACTATCAGATTGCAGATCCCAGGCACAATAGCAGCCTGCAGGCACTATGCCAATGATGTTTGCTGCTGATCTGCTACACCTAAATCATTTCGTGAAATCCACTGGAAAAAAGGTGCCGGAATGCCGTTCCGGTGCATTCCATGAAAAACAAAGCCCTGGATACACATATGAGGAAATCATATGCAGCAAACCTCTGAAAACATGCATGGCAAGCTGTTCTGGAAGTGTGCAGTGCAGCCACGGCAATTCAAAATGATTTTAAAAGAGCTGATATGTATGCATGTGGCTTGACTGGAGAACAGGATGATTCAGAGACACAGTTTTAACGGGTGCTGCATAAAGGGCAGCCCAGCACGACAAGCAAGGAGGGTCTCAGAGGAGGAGGGAGAACATTCCCTCCCCTGTGTTTTCCCCAAGATCTTGTGGGCCGAGTAGGGAAGGATCCGATGGATTGACTTGAGCCAGCACGTAAGTGTGGAGGCATTTAAGAGAGTGCCAAGTGTATTTGATATGCTCGGATGCCCAGCTCTGCCAAATTCCTTATACACACTCTTTTACACACACTGATGCTCCCAAACAATCTTCACAGGCTCTGGGGAGGCAGGATGTGAAGCACAGGCGTGCAAAAGGAGTCTAAGCCACAGGGTTAAGATGCCACACAGAGCATCTGGGCCTCGGCCCTGAATTCTAACTTGTGCTCCTGCATGATGTGTGAAGGGGCAGAGGGCCCACAGAATCCTGGACTCCAGATGACAGATTTGGGACCCAAGACCAGCAGTGAGAGCTCTAACATTGCCTCTGGATTCCACTTGTGCAGGGCTGAGGCATTGCTGAGCTTCCCCACATCCTCGGGACATTCCCACAACCCACCTCTGTGGTCCACACAATGGCTTCCGAACAGATGCTGAAGTCCTGGGTTGGAAGGGCCCCGGCATCCATCCATCCCACTCGCGCAGGATCTAAAGTGCCATTTGGGGAAAAGACCCAGTTCAGGAGGTCGTATCTCTGGACATTCTCACTGAAGCAGACTTCCTCCCCAGCACTGTTGTTGAACCGGACCTTCCGCAGGGAGGCAAGGATCTGCAAGAAAGGAATGCTGAGCCTGGCCTTGGCGTTAGGCAACTTCTGCACTCCTCAAACGTCATCTGACGGCCACCAAGGAAGGCAATCGTACATGCCTCAGCTGCCTTCTTCTCCTTCACTGGTCACAGATGCAGGTGGTCTCAGAATTCCCCCATTGATTCCCACTGGTCCAGCAGGCCTTCTCCAGCTCACCCTTCTGGACTCAGCCATCCAGCGAGGAACCCACCCACTCTCACCTCTGCAAGCCCTCACCTCGGGAGTGTGAGACGGCCCTTGTACCAAAACGTGAGAGATCCAGCAACGGCAGCTGAGTCACATTTCCCATCTCTCTCCTGACAGATTTCAACAAAGGGTTGCTTTGGAAGCAATGGAGGAGTCTCCTTCCCCAGAGCATGTGCATGTTTGGAGAATTCACATAAACATCTCAAAGGGGAGGCCTAGACTACCAGCATTGAGCTCTTCCTACCCTCACCACAGTTCATTCCTGGCCGGTCCACCAACAGAAAGGAGAACCAACTGCCTGCATGTTTTTCAGCCTTTCTTATTCAAAAGATTTCTCTGAGTGGGGTTGGTATGGGAGTTCTCAGGCAGTGCCTTGGAGGGCCATGAAGTCTCAGTGGCCCCCACAGTCCCACGCAGAGAACCTCTGGCCTACATGATTCTCTACTCACGGCCCCATCCCTCTGGAGGGAAAGTATCCAAAAAGGAAATTAAAAGGGATTGATGAAGAATGACTTTCTCATGATTCTTGGAATTCTCTCAGCATCCCTCTTAGCTTCCTACATTTGACCATGCAATGAGCATAAGCAAAGCCCTTTATATAACAGAGGGAAAACTGCAGGAGAACATTACCTGCCATGGCTCAGCACTCACAAAAATTGTTCTCCCCTCTGTGTCTCTATTTTGCGATCCAGAAAACAACATGGTGTGCAGGGCATGTGCCACGGAATGCACGGCATTGTAGATGCTGTAGCTCTGCAGGCTCATGCTCCTCTCGAACATCAGGGGTGGCAGGTCCTGTATCCTCTCCTCCCCAGTGCACTTTACTGTCCCCCTTGAGGGGGTTTGTCCTGAGTTCTGAAATGTACACCCAAAGGCTGCTTCCCACCAAAGGTGGAGAAAGACGTCCCCTTCAGGCTGGAGGGGGTCTAAAGCCAAGAGGAAGTGTTGGAATCCTGGCACATCCCTTCTGTGCACCCGGAAATGCAGAGTGCCATGGAAGGGTTGGAGGTCTTGCCAACCAAACTGGGACCCTGATGCAGCAATGTCAAAATGGGATGTCAAGATCCAAATCATCCGTAAGGAAGGCTTCAACGTTTGGAGATGAACAAATAGGGTTAGAACTGTTGGGTTCCCATAAAGAATCATCACTAGAAAATCAGGCCAAGAATCAGAAAGGTAAAGAGGGAACTTTTTAACTGCAGAATCGAACCCAATAATTTCTACCATTTCCATGGAGGCCACACAGATGTCGTTCTGCTGGAGCATCGGTGTCAGGGTCTGGAGAAAATCTTCCCCAGCGGTATCACTGGGAGCGGCCAGTCCAACCCAGTTCCACTGGAAGTGCAGCAGCAGCCGGACTAAACCCACGTATAGAGGGAATTCATCTGGGTTAATCAGGAACAAGGAAGGAAAGGCCCTTCTCTCTCTCTGAATACGGTCGTATGAGCCATAAACAAGCTGAAAGAAGGAATTCAGAGAAGGGTTGATCCAGGGAGCTCCATTGAGACAAACATTTCATGGGGTCATCCAGCATTTCAACACCACACACGAACAGCACTCTTTCAGAGACTGGTCTTTCCACCTTGCAGGTTCTGCATATCGCGGCAACCCCCATTTTTCTGCACACGCACCTCTCACCTGTGGCACCTTGTAGATGCTGAAGATGGACGCCACCTGCCCTGATGATTCCGAGTCGAATCCGCCAATCACAGAGAGCAGTGTGTCCTGCCTGTCACATTTGTAGTTGGGAGCCAATCGTCCCCGTGTGGAAAGCATGGCAAAGTTATTCAAGTACATTGTTCTGGCAATGTCCCTGTGTTCGTAGATGCGGAAGCCCAGAGTGGTGTTGGGCAGCAGAACGGGATGCTTCCGGAGCTCCTGGACAGCAAACACCACAGCCAGGATGTGCTGGTAGATCCTGACCCTGATGCTGGAATGAGAGTGGCATTGGGAGAGGGGACCACGTGTTTGTTTCTCAAGCTCTCATTTGATCACTTTCTGCTGCAAAGTGGCCAAAGCACTGAGCAAAGGGAGTGCCTCTGGTGGTTCCCCAACTTGAATCCCAGCTGTTGTTCCACAATAGACCCCATTATCCCCAGCCAAGAACTGGAATGAGCCAGCTATGTGAACTTCTTGTTAAAGAAGTCAGAGTCCAGGATTCAAGAAAGCAATGTGAAAGGACACAGAACCACTCCTGGATCCCCACCTTCTTTGGGGGTTCCCAAAGTGTTCATGGGAAGCTGCATCTTGAACACTGTTTACCAAACCTGCTGAAATCTGCTCATGCTCCAGTGGCTCCATGGAGTTGACAAAACCCAAATCTCCTTCCTCGTCTCTTCATGGAGCTCCCCCAACCGCATCCTCCAATCAGTGGCACCCTCCCTCTATGCTCACTCATGCGCACAAATCCCACACTCAATCCCACTGCTCAAGCTAAAGCACAGAACAGACTCTGAAGCTCAGAAGCTGAAGACACACTTCCAGACTGCTCATTCTCATTAAATGTTCAAGCCTAGCCAGACATGATCAAATGTTGAGCCAAAACAGGATGTGCGAGAGCAAAAGTACTGCTGCAGATCCCAGCAAGGAGCTGCCTCCTCTCAGAGCAAGCTCTGAACCTGCCCCTCCAGCACTCCTGCAGCAACTTACGACGATGTGCCAGAGAACGGCCAAGGAGAGAAGCTCGCAAAGTCATGCATCTTTTCGAAATAAAAATAGCCAAAGCGCAGATTCCCGCCGACAATCAGTTTTCCGGGGCTGAAATAGTCTTGTTCCAGTCTGTACGTCCCCCTTACAGTGCATGGGGTCTGCCACATCCTCTGCGTGGTCTGAGGAATGAGCCAGCAGAGCAGCAGCAGCAGAAGAAACATGGCGAGTGGCACAGACGGACCTTCCCACCTCAGTCCCCACAAAGCAGGAGCAGAGGGTTTCTCTGGACAGGGGAGTCTGATCCTGGCCACAAAGTGCCTGTGGCTCAGGGATCCAGTCACCGTCAACGAGCTCCAGGCATCCGTCTGTGAAACACGTTTCTCCTGAAGGTCTTTGTTCATGTCTTTGTTGTTGGACGGAAGGTGATTCCACTGGAGATGCCAGGAAATTATAATCATTTGGACTATAATTCCCCAGGGCACTGAGGGAAACAGTGCCACAGAGCACGGCACTCCCTTTACACCGTGAAAGGGCAAAACATGTTTGTGATCTCCTAGAACTTTTGTGAGCTGGGTCTCCAGTCCTGCCCTTTGGACCATGTCCCTCTGGGCTCCTGAATCCAAGATGCTGTCCAGGCTCATGCCAAAGACTCTTCAAGTACATGGAGGGATAGACGGATGGACAGATGGACTGGGAAGGGAAGATCTGTGTACCTGCACAGCAAGGAACAAAGTCACTCCCTCTCTTCCTTCATTTAATATCATGCAATATCCTGCAGGGCAGGATTCAGTGGACAGGATCCACGTGCAAAGCCCGCTTGAACCTGAATGCCTCCTAGGAATTTCCAGGTGGTGTGGCAGGTGCTGGTGCCCAGGCCCTAGTTAGAGTGCCCACCTGTGTTACCCACGGGGTCTCCCTTCACAGGTGCTTTCATCAGTCCTCTGTCTCAACTACACACCTTTCTCTTGGGCTTTGGACCCTTTGCACTAAATTCGGGGTTATGCTCTGGGTGTGGGAAGAGGTGTTTCTGGGTGCAGAGAAAATATTCTACCATGCTTGGTCTAAATGGTCGCTCTCAGAGTTCCTTCCCCTGCTTCTGCTCTACTCTTAAATCTCACTTTTAATTGTTTTAGACGTTTCATTCATTATGTTCAAAGACAGGCTGGACATACACATGGTGGGCATGTCGTGAGCGAAGCCGGCTAGTGCCGGAGGTCAGACTAGATGGCCCAGGAGGCCCGTTCTGACTCGCTCTGTTTCTATGTTATATTCGGTGTTTAATGTGTTTGTACTCTATTATGTTTTATGCATTGTCAGCTGCCTAGGAAGTCGTCAGGAATTATAGGCAACCTATAAACACATTTAAATCAATAAAATAAATAAATACATAAAATATATGTTGGAAGGGGTTTCAATGTGCGAGTTTGCCCAGGAATTGGGGAGAAGGACTCCTCTTCCTCACTGCGGCGTGAGTGCAACTGGGTGCTTGGGAGGCCGGCCTATGCCATCACCATGAAGCCACACATGAACAGAGCTCGGTCGTCCTGGGAGAGGGTCATGTGGGGCAGCTGGTCAAGTGTGGAACTTTGTCCCCTGTTACCAATCACACCCAGCGTCTAACCGCACAAGACCCCCCCTTGGAATCGGCCTCGTCGGTCGAAGGTGGACAGAAACAGGCTGCAGAGTTCGAATCTCTCTCCCTCTCCCTTTAATCTTTTTCTAGAACAGGAATCCGTCTCCCCGATATTCTTATCTCAACACCTGTCAAAGGCTGCCCTGCATTCGGAGATGTTGATGCAGGTGCACGCAGGGAAACCACGACTCGTGGCTCCTGCAAATGGTGCCTTGCCTCTTACTGACCTGAAGGCAAGGAAGGCAGCCATTGGGCTGAGGAGAAGCAGGACTCGGGCTGGCCTGGTCTTGGAGGTGGGAGCCCTGGGTCCTGCAGGCTGCCACACTGAATTCCGCAATGAGAGATGGGTCTGACCAGAAAGCAAGCAAGCAAGCAAATTAAATAGACATGGATGGATGGAGGGATGAGGGGGACTATAACTCTTTTCTTTTCCAGGATCAAGAGATGATCTTCATCTTTGCCTGACATCTCCTCCCTTCTGCTTGAGTTGCTTCTAATCTTCGTTAGTGAGGTCGTTGAGGCCCCATCAACGTGGGCGTTCAAGGATAGACTGGATGTGCATATGTTTCTATTTTTCTTTTCATTTTTTCCTACATGAGGAGAGACATAATGGTAGACTGGTTTCATTATGCTTGTTGCTGTTAGTTGCACGACTCTTCGTGACTAACAACAACAACAACTGCTTTTCCTACTATGAAGGCTACTCCATTTCTTCTGAGGAATTTTTGTCCGCAGTAGGATACCTGATGGTCATCTGAATTAAATTCTCCCATTCCTCCCCATTTAAGTTCACTGGTTCCTAAGATGTTGATGTTCAGTCTTGTCATCTCTTATTTGACCACATCCAGCTTACCTTGATTCATTGATCTTACATTCCAGGTTCCTATGGAGTATAGATCTTTGCAGCATCAGACACTTCTTTCACCACCAGATACATCCCCAACTAAGTGTTCTTTTGGACTTTGACACAATTGCTTCATTCTTTCTGGAACTACAAGTACTGGTCCTCTGCTCTTTCCCAGTAGCACATTGGACACCTTCCGACCTGAGGGGCTCATCTTCGGGCATCATATCGTTTTGCCTTTTGGTACTGTCTGTGGGATTTTCATGGCAAGGATAGTGGAGGGGGTTGCCATTTCCTTCTCCAGTGGATCAGTTTTTGTCAGAGCTCTCTGCTATGACCTGTCCGTCTTGGGTGGCCCTGCACGGCATTGCACATAGCTTAATGGAGCTACACAAGCCCCTTCGCCACAAGGCAGTGATCCATGAAGGGGTCATTAGGTTCATATGCTGCCTTTTCCATGCAAAAGAGGAAGATGGCCCACAGAAATCTCCTCCAGCTCTCCATGTCATCCTCACAACAATGACCCTGTGAGGTAGAATAGGCTGAGTCAGTGACTGGCCAGCAGCCACCCAGTGAGCTCCATGGCCCAGTGGGGTCTAGTGCACATGTCTCCCATCCCAGGTCAGCTCTCCAACCACAACAGCACACTGGCTTTGTTAAGCTGTCCGAAACGTTTTGTGCTATGAAGCCCCCTTTTTGCTTGTGCTTCCGTTGGTCTGTTCTCTCCCTTGCATGGCCAGTACACAGGTGAAGCAAGCAAGCAAATGGACGCCTCCCTCCCCGCAAAACAAACACAATCCTTGGAGGAGGCAGGGCAATTCCATAGTGAAACCCTCCTCAACAGCGCCTGTGTTGATGTCCCACTTGTCCCAGGCAGGCCTCCCCACCTGGTCAGCCCACACAATGGCACTGGGCTGGATCCTGAAATCAATGTCTGCTGGAGCTTCAGGATCCGTCCACTCGACTTTCCTTTGAGCCTCTGAGTTGTTCGGAAAGATGAGCCAGTTTTGGATGTCAAACCCAGCAAACTGCATTCGGTTCCCCAAGAAAGAAACCTCATCCCTGGCACTGTTATTGAAATGGATGTCCGTCAAGGAGGCAGCAATCTGAAACAGGAGGATGCGGGACACGAAAAGAGTGCAAGGTCACATATCTGCATCCAGCACAAGCTGACATTCATCCACAGAGAGAGGCTGGCTGAAGAAACATAGAAACATAGAAACAGAGCGAGTCAGAAGGGGTCTCCCGGGCCATCTAGTCTGACCTCCGGCACCAGCCGGCTCCGCTCACGACATGCCTACCTGCCTTCCATTTCTAATCCTGCTCGGCTGTCCCACGCTTCACCTGCCCTTTTCCTTGCAAACCAAAAAGTCCGCTGAGGAGGGAAGGAGGAGCCCTTTTGCCCCTTCAGAGCTGCAGCTGTCCCAGAAAGAGCCATACAAGCTGTGGGGCCAGAGGGAGCACACCCTGAGGTTCGGTTCTAGCTACCATCTCCAGACCCATCCTGCGACCCTCTGGATGGTGCCCCATGGACACAGAACGGAGGAGGCAAAGACTGTTCTGCCGTCCTTTTCGATTCATGGTGCTCAGAGCTGCCCCCTGAAAACCTCCAGGCAGCACCAGGCATCCTTCACCCACGCCCTCCAGGATGCTTAAAACAGAGACAAGCAATGCTCTGAGTTCTACTAAACGGAGAGCCAAATCTCTTGTCAGGAGAGGTTCACAGAGGAGGATTTCTAGGGCCCGAAGTACCAGCCGCATCCGTCCTCCCTGGTCAGAGGCTCACCTCTCTCCTCCTCGGCCCCCAGCTGCCTGCCAACACTGGCTCTGAAGTGGTCTAGCAACCATGTGGCGCAGCGATTGAGGAAACAACCCCCACCCGCAGTAGCAGTGGGGTGACACTTGGAGGCCAGGGGCCCAGGTCTCATCTGGGAACACCGCACCTGGAGCCCACAGGATCATGCCCCGAGGAGGGACAAGGAAAGCAGCTGCACAGCTCTTTGCAGCTGGGGGTGCAGCAGCATCCTTCACAGGCTCAGGAGCGTGGCCAGGGGCCGGCACTCATGCAGACTGTGATCGTCATTACGCACAAGCAATTTTGTTTCTTTCTAGAAAACATTTTCCTTGCAGAGAGAGAGAATAGACCCTCAGGTTATAGAGTTTCAAGAAAGGGAATACTAGGAAACAGGATGTGGGAAGAATCCATTTAAGAATGGGAATCCATCAGATTCCTGGGGCTCAGCTCCCCAGACTCCTGTCCATTTGTGCTGGCCCAGGGTCTGGGGCACTGGCGTACTTACCCAGTGTTCAGAGGGAACTCGCCAGGAACCGAGCCCCACATGCTGTGGGAGCAGCTCCCCTTTTTCCTGCATGCTGCCCCTGCTGGCAGTCCCTGGCAATGGCAACTCGCATGCCCACTCACAGCACCACTGTTCTGCATTCCCTAGCCTAGCTGCCCCTGATGGGAAGCTTGCCGGTTGTGCAACAGGGCTCTACACGCATTCGCAGGCATCCCCTTGGCTTGGCTCGCTTTGCAGGGCCAGGCCATGTGCGATAGACAGGCTGTGGGTACTGGAGGGATCGGTGTGCAAAGGGTTTGTCCCAACCCCACTAATGAAAGCGTTGGTTGGATGATGGCAAAAGGGGCAGCCATTGGAAGAAGTGAACTGACCAGCGCAAGAATGAATGTAGCCACGACGGGTGGAAACCCTGTTGAAAGCAAACGGACAGGTTGAAGATGGAAGAGAGAAAGACTGAGGCCCGAGTGGCCCTCCAGCCTACCAAAGCAGCCCACATCATCTCCCCAAATGCATGCCTCCATAGCCCATTCTCCCCCTGCATTTCCTCTGCTACAACCCTCAAGACACATCGGAGGAGTGTCCAGAGGACCACACCTGGAAGGACAAAAGCCAAAGCAAACACACACAGCCCCTCTTTGGATCTGGCCAGTGGGAGAAACCAAACCATCAGGTTATAAAGGAGGGGATACAGGATTTGCAAGGACTAGCAGAAGCGAGACGCAAAGCACACGGTGGAGGAAAGTTCACAAAGGATACTCATTTATCTGCTCAGGAGGAAGCACATCAAAGAATGGAGTGGGCTTCTTATTTCTCTAAACATAGCACAATGCAGACTAGACATCTAGAACAATTCAGACAGAATAATAATGCTGAAAATCAAGGAAAGAGTGCAATTTATGTATTTATTTATTTATTTAGAATATTTATATGCTGTCCTGTCGTGAAAGCCTCAGGACGGCTTACATAGGTAAAATTATATAAAACGTGACACAAATGAATTACAGACCCACACTGGCTGCAGTTAAAAACATAGAAGAACCAATATTAAAAGTTATTAAAATATTGCTGCAATAAAAAGGTCTTAACCTGGCACTGAAAAACAAATAACGACAAATTTGAAACAGATGTACAATTATCAACCCCATGCAATGGCAGCTCCACAGAAGAACAGAAGGATGAGTTCTTTGATGAATTATCTGAGGTGACAGAGGAAGTGGAAGCTAATTTCACACAGCATGCAACTGGCGATTCCAGCGGGAGAGTTGGTGTGGACGGGAGAGAGTACCACCAGTTCATTGGCCCTCCTGCTGCTCAGAAGGGTGAAGGGAGCAAGAATGGGCAAAGGGTGCTGGATTTATGCAGCCACCACCATCTTCTTGTCATGATCTCTTTTTCTAACACTCTTCCTCTGCTGCCTATCGACTTGCTGGCTGCACATTGGAAATAAAACGCCATTATGCAGAACTTTCAGTGCTTTGAGGAAAGAAGGAGGGAGCCCAATCCCGGCCCCATGGCCTGTTGGCGTGACCGGGTGCAGAGAACACCGGAAACCATGCTTCAGCGACAGCCCAGCGGCCAACACACACTCTGTGCAGGTCTGCGGGTTCTCACCATCTCTGCAGCAGCCTTCCTGGCCCCATTCGCCCACGTGTAAAAGGCCACTCAGCCTGCCCTCCCCCATCCATTTCCTGTTCTTCAAAAGGAAAGGGGGAAAGAGAAGAGTCAGATGGTGGTAAAAGGAGGCCTTCTCTATAGCTGCTCCCCATATCTGGAAAGCTCTCCCCAAGGATGTTTGCCTGGCACCTTCCTTAGACTCGTTTCGGCGCCAGGCAAAGACCTTCCTTTTGAAAAAATATGCTAAGGATTCATGCCATTTGATCTTTGTGTTGTGTTTCTGCTTGCATTTCATGGCTATTCTATTTTTCATAAGTCGTTACTGATTTTATTGTGTTTTTATCTTATAATGGTGAGCCGCCCAGAGGTGCTGTGGCACAATTGGGCAGCATACAATGTCTTAAATAAATAATAAATGAATTACAATAAAATAAAATAGTTTGGGACAAAACTTTTTCGACTTCCTTTTCTTTCTTCATCCCTCCCAATCCCTCTTCTTCTTATTCATGTCTTTTAGATATCATGGCTCACATCAAGGACTATTTTATTATGCATTTTATAAGCCACTCTAGGAGTCCATTTGGCAGAAAGACAGGGCCAAACTACTGAGGACGGATCCCCAAGAAAGCACGGATTTGCCTTGAAGGCTCTTCTCAGCCTTGGAGGCTGCTGGACTCGACCCCTTCGGAAAGGGCCCAGCACGATTCCAAGATGGCGTCAGAACGAGATGGACGTGATTAACGAGCTCTGTTAACACGCTGGTATTACTCAGTAGCGAGTCATGGGAGACTCATCTAAGCCCTGTCGGGGTGAAGACAGATTACCTGGGCATGTTTTTTGGCTTGATATGAGATGGTGATCTCATATCTGCTGAGAACAATTCAGGTATTTCTCAACTGAGTAACACGGGGGGTTGTTTCAGCCCCTTCAAGTTCTCGACATCTTAGAAGATTAGCTTAGGATTTTTATTAGCCATATAAGCATTGGAACTGCTGAGTAAATATTTTTTGGTTTATTAATTATTTATTTAATTTATTTATTTTGCAATATTACCCATGGAAAAGCTGCATTTGCTTATAATCTGGCACTAAGAAAAGGAAACCCCTCTGGATCTGTAGGCAGCAACTGAGATCAGAGAGTGGTGAGGCTTTTGTCCAAGTTGAAGCTGAAGAAAAAATCTTTTCTCCTCTAACCTCTCTAAGGGCCTAAATTAGTTTAAATTAGATATAGATAGAGGTTCAAAGCCCTGACTGAGTATTTTTGATATTTGTTTGGACTTCTGCCAAGATCAACTGGATATTTTTTACATTGTTGGATACTTTCTTCTTTAATGTGATGACTGTCTGGGTGAGCATTCCTATTTTCTCTTTGCAATACTACTTGTGGGAAACTGTATCTGTTGTTAATTGGCATAAGAAGAGGCGGGGAAAAAAGGGAAGAGGAAAGAAGAATCTCTATTTTCTCTCCTGCGTTTCTAGGACCTCTGCCAAAGTATTTGGCAACTTGCCAACCTTCTGACTGCTAATATTATTGGAATTATGGCAACAATCGAAGAATTTTTTTGGCAATAGATAAATCAATAATAGCTTTAAGAACATCCCAAGAAATGATTTTGATGAAACAGGTAATCTTCTCAATTGAACAGAAAAAGCGCTTTGATAAAATTGATGCTTCTTTTTTTGAAATGGGGGTTGTTGTTCAACCCAAAGCTGAACAGAATATACAGGAAATACAACAAGTATATGGAAAGTTTGAAAAATTTGAAACTGTAGATAAAGAAACAAAACTAACAAAACCAATAAATAACCTATCATGGAATCTATTTGCTATGTTAGAGAAAGAGACAATTTTGGCCACTAAAAGGAGGGGTTTTTTTCTCTGAAGGAGGGATGGATTCTGAATTAATTATAATTAACTCTGAGGAAGAAGATACAGTGAAGGTTGATTTACAGCAAGAAACACAGCCATTGGGAATAAATAATGACCTACAACAAATGCTACAATTACTGAAGATAAAGCAGGAAATAGTGAAGATTGAAATACAGACTTCGAAGTGGGTTGACTTCCAACAAGTCTGTATTTCACGACCAGAAAGATGGAGTGGAGATGTAAAGTTGAAAAATATTGATTTTCAACAAACCTGATCAACACAAAAACGGTGTGACAGGGGGGTAAAGAAGAAATTATTGTCTTAAAAAGGAATGGTATAAATGGGTTGACATGTTTATTGTGGTATGGAAAGGCTAAGGTGTATGATTTTAACTGTGGAAGTTTCTCTATATTTAAATGTGTTGAATTATGAAGAGACGTGGGTGATACAAGGGAAAATGAGAGATTCTTTTCTTTTCTTTTTTTATCTTAAAAATGAATGACCAAAAGCTAAGTTGCATGACTTTCTTGTCTTTGAATTGCTATACTATAAAATGACTATTATGGGAGTAGGAGGAGTTGTACTAAATAGAGCTTTCTTTTCTTTTCTGTTCTGTTCTGTTCTGTGTTTCTTTTTTCTTTTGATAAGTGAGATATATTAAAGATTATGGAGCTGGACTCTTATTAAGGAGGTAATTGTATGTGATTAAGTGAAGTGTAAGCTAGATGAAACTTTAACAAATTAGCTTAAAGAAAATTTCTTTAAAAGATATCAGAGAATTGCTGTCGTCAAATAGACTAGATAAGATGTCCTTTGTTGTTGTTGTTAGTTGAAAGGCGTGTCCGACACATTGCGACCCCATGGACAACATTCCTCCAGGCCTTCCTGTCCTCCACCATCTCCTGAAGTCTGCCTAAGCTTGCACCAACTGCTTCAGTGACCCCATCCAGCCACCTCATCCTCTGTCGTCCCCTTCTTCTTTTGCCATCTATTGTTCCCAGCATTAGACTCTTCTCCAGGGAGTCCTTCCTTCTCATTAGATGGCCAAAGTATTTGAGTTTCATCTTCACTATCTGGCCTTCTAAAGAGCAGCCAGGGTTGATCTCCTCTAGGACTGACCGGTTTGATCGCCTTACAGTCCAAGGGACTCGCAGGAGTCTTCTCCAGCACCACAATTCAAAGGCCCCAATCCTTTTGCACTCGGCCTTCCTTATGGTCCAGCTTTCACAGCCATACATTGCAACTGGGAAAACCATAGCCTTAACTATACGCACAGTTGTTGGCAGGGTGATGTCTCTGCTTTTTACTATGCTGTCTAGATTTGCCATAGCTTTCCTCCCCAGGAGCAAGCGTCTCTTAATTTCTTGGCTGCAGTCCCCATCTGCAGTGATCTTGGAGCCCAGGAAAATAAAATCTGTCACTACCTCCATTTCTTCCTCATCTATTTGCCAGGAAGTGAGAGGACCAGGTGACATGATCTTAGTTTTCTTAATGTTGAGTTTCAAGCCAACTTTTGCGCTCTCCTCCTTCACCCGCATCAAGAGGCTCTTTAGTTCCTCTTCACTTTCTGCCATGAGAGTGGTATCATCTGCATATCTGAGATTGTTGATATTTCTCCCAGCAATCTTAATTCCACCTGGTGATTCATCTAGCCCCACCTTTCTCATGATGTGCTCTGCATATAAATTAAATAGGCAGGGCGACAGTATACAGCCTTGCTGAACTCCTTTCTCAATTTTGAACCAATCAGTGGTTCCGTGTCCAGTTCTCACTGTTGCTTCTTGACCCGCATATAGGTTTCTCACGAGACAAATAAGATGGTCTGATACTCCCATCTCTTTAAGAACTTACCACAATTTGTTGTGATCCACACAATCAAAGGCTTTAGCATAGTCAATGAAGCAGAAGTAGATGTTTTTCTGGAACTCCCTAGCTTTCTCCATGATCCAGTGTATGTTGGCAATTTGGTCTCTAGTTCCTCTCCCTCTTCGAAATCCTGCCTGTACTTCTGGTAGTTCTCGGTCCACATACTGGTGGGGCCTAGCTTGTAGGATTTTGAGCATCACTTTGCTAGCATGTGAAATGAGTGCAATGGTGCGGTAGTTTGAACATTCTTTGGCATTGCCCTCCTTTGGAATGGGAATGTAAACTGACCTTTTCCAATCCTGTGGCCACTGTTGAGTTTTCCAAATTTGCTGGCATATTGAGTGTAGCACTTTAACTGCATCGTCTTTCAGGATTTTGAATAGCTCAGCTGGAATGCTCTCACCTCCACTAGCTTTGTTGTTGCTCAGACTTCCTAAGGCCCATTTGACTTCACATTCCAGGATGTTTGGCTCGAGGTCAGTGACCACCCCATCATGGTTATCAGGGATGTTAAGCTCTTTCTTGTATAGTTCTTCTGTGTAATCTTGCCACCTCTTCTTAATCTCTTCTGCCTCTGTTAGGTCCCTGCCAGTTCTGGTCCTTTATCATGCCCATCTTTGCATGAAATGTTCTCTTCAATTTTCCTGAAGAGATCTCTGGTCCTCCCTATTCTATTGTTTTCTTCTATTTCTTTGCACTGTTCATTTAAGAAGGTATTCTTACCACTTCTAGCTATTCTCTGGAATTCTGCATTCAATTGTTTGTATCTTTCTCTTTCCCCCTTGCTTTTCGCTTCCCTTCTTTCCTCAGCTATTTGTAAAGCTTCCTCAGGCAGCCATTTTGCTTTCTTGCATTTCTTTTTCTTTGGGATGGTTTTAGTTGCTGCCTCTTGTACAATGTTGCGAACCTCTGTCCGTAGTTCTTCAGGCACTCTGTCTATCAGATCTAATTCCTTAAATCTATTTGTCACTTCTACTGTATATTCATCAGGGATATAGGTCATACCTGAGTGGCCTAGTGCTTTTCCCTACTTTCTTCAATTTAAGCCTAGATTTTGCAACCAGAAGCTCATGATCTGAGCCACAGTCAGCTCCTGGTCTAGTTTTTACTGACTTCTCCATCTTTGGCTGCAGAGCACATAGTCAATCTGATTTCTGTGTTGACCGTCTGGTGATGTCCATGTGTAGAGTTGTCTCTTGGGTTGTTGGAAAAGAGTGTTTGCTATGACCATCATATTCTCTTGACAAAATTGTACCAGCCTGTGCCCTGCTTCATTTTGTACACCAAGGCCAAACTGGCCTGTTATTCTGGTTATCTTTTGGCTTCCTACTTTAGCATTCCAATCCCCCATGATGATAAGGACATAATTTTTTGGTGTTAATTCTAGAAGGTGTTGTAGGCCTTCATAGAACTGGTCAACTTCAGCCTCTTCAGCACCAGTGTTTGGGGCATAGACTTGAACTATTGTGATGTTGAATGGTTTGCCTTGGATTCAAACTGAGATCATGCTGTCATTTTGGAGATTGTATCCCAGTACTGCTTTTCCTGCTCTTTTATTGACTATGAAGACTCCATTTCTTCTGAGGGATTCTTGTCCGCAGTGGTATATCTGATGGTCATCTGAACTAAATTCACTCATTCCTGTCCATTTTAGTTCACTCGTTACTAAGATGTCGATGTTCAGTCTTGACATCTCTTGTTTGACCACATCCAGCTTGCCTTGATTCATGGATCTTACATTCCAGGTTCCTATGGAGTATAGATCTTTGCAGCATCGGAGTCTCCTTTCACCACCAGATACATCAGCAACTGAGTGTCCTTTCAGCTTTGACCCAGTCGCTTCATTCTTTCTGGCGCTACTAGTACTAGCCCTGCACTCTTCCCCAGTAGCATATTGGACACCTTCTGACCCCAGTTGCTCATCTTCCGGAATTGTATCTCTTTACCTTTTGGTACTGTCTGTGGGGTTTTCATGGCAAGGGTACTGGGAGTGGGTTGCCATTTCCTTCTCCAGTGGATCACGTTTTGCCAGAGCTCTCTGCTATGACCTGTCCGTCTTGGGTGACCCTGCACGGCAGAGCTCATCGCTTCATTGAGCTACGCAAGCCCCTTCACCACAACAAGGCAGTGATCCATGAAGGAGAAGATGTCCTTAAAGATGCTAAATGGATGTTAGACTTGTGAACTTTTCTTCTCTTTCACTTTCCTTTTTAGTGGATATTAGATTGAAATACTTGTATGCAAAAAATGTATTTGATCGCATTTGTAATTATTTTATTGAGGAGTTTATCTGTTTAATATTAGAAAAATGAAAAGATTTGGAATAGTGTAGAGTTGGTTAGATTGAAGCTACTCTCAAAAAAGAAAGAAGATACTGACTTTTACAAAACTTGGAGAGTCTTTCTTTTAATATTGGTCAAGGAAAACAGGATTCTGTAAGAAATGGATGAACTGATCTTACTGCAGAAGGAGAAAGAAGATAGTGACTTCTGTCAAATTTGGAACATTTGCTTGCTATTGGCTGGAGAAATGGGACTTGGTCTAGATCTAAAAAGGTCTTTTAAGATTTTATAAATGGATCTGAATATGATCACAGAATGTTAAAAGATATGTATGAAGGGACTGACTCAGTAGTTTCGATGTTTGTGATGATTGATGTTTTTAGTATTGGTTTGAAAAAAATTAATAAAACAGTAGCATGGAAAAGGCCCAGCACCTGTCGCTGGACATTACATCTGTGCAGGCGAGGGGAAGAAGGGAAATGCTGGTGGTGAGCTGTGGACAAGACGAGATCTGAGCCCTGGGGATGAAACACACGTCTGTGTCCACGCAGATCCACCTGGACTTCTGCTTCCAAAGGGCGTGTGTTCCGGGGCTGCTAGTGGGGCAGGTCTTGTGAATCCCAGCATGCTGCACTCGTGGGCCGAAGGGCTGGCAGGGCAATGCCTGGCCTGCCGATTTTTGCCATGTCGCCTGCGGTGGCTCAGAAGGGAAAGGAAACTATTTTTGGATGGCTCCTTGAACTGGAGGCTCCCAACACACTTGAGGTGGGAAAGCCCTTTCTTGGGGCTTTCCAGAATTAAGCACCACACACACACAGCACTGCTTCAGAGGCTGGCCCTTCCCTCTTGGAGTTTCTCAGTGCAGCAGGAAAACCCATCTAGTCACACATGAGTCTGCGCACCTGTGGGATCCTGAAGATGTACAAGATGGCTGCCATCTGGCCTGAGGATTCAGAGTCGAGCCCCCAGTCACAGAGAGCAGTTGCTTTGGCTATTCACGGTTATAGGTGGGAAACATTCATTCCCGGGCCACTCAAGTAAACTGTTCTGAGAATGTGCCCATGTGCATGACAGTGGAAGCCCAATGTGGTATCAGGCAGGTGAACGGGATGCTTCCGGAGCTCCTGGATGGCAAACACCAAGGCCAGGATGCGCCAGTAGTCCTAAAGATCCAGGCTGAAAGGAGAGAAACTGAGGGAGAGAGGTCAGGATTCCATCAGAACTGCTGAGAACTGAAGAGTATTGAAGTTCATCTGGTTGAACCGTCTTTCACTCATCTAAACCCAAGACATGTTTCAGCTCTTCAACCAAGTATTCACGGGAAAATTCAGTTTCTTTGTGGAAAATCTGCACACACAAACACACATACAAAGTAGCTTTGCCCAGCCAACACAACAAGCCATGGCAACATTTCTTAGCATACTTGCTCTTTTGCTTTGCCCAAACCAAGGTGTGTTATTTAACTGTGGTCAGAAACCATGGCTTGGAACTCCAGTTGGTTCTCCACTTTCTTGTCACGGTGTCCCCACTTTTCAGGTTTCTGGGGCATAATCATTGCTCCTCCATTCCTTCCGCTAAGCAGAGCAGCAGCTGAGCAATTGCAGAAGAAGCCTCTTGGATCTCACCAAGGTGGATCCATCTAGCTCAGCCTCCACTTCACAGACCGGGTCAACCAAGGAGCTTCCTAGCAGCCCCATAAGGACCAGATGGAGGTAGCCATCCATTCGCCTTCTCCATCCTCTTTTCTCCTGCTGCGGCAGAGTGCTTCCCAGGGTGCTTCCCAGCCCAGGCAGGGTGTCTCAGCATCACAGCTGTGACTATGAAAAGTCCTGCCCACCCGGAGCGGGACCCGTTTCCAAGCCACCTCACCACAACAGCCATCACCACTCCTCCAAAAGAGCATGGAAGAAGAGATCGGCCTGCAGACCAGTGCTGGAGCTCCAGCCCTGCATGCAGAAGGGCCCAGATGGATGGCAACTCCAGGCCAGTCTTGGAAACTCTACCAACTGGCCCCAGGAAGCCACCTCTCATAGGCACCCCTGTCTCCGTAGCTCCAAGCACCTGTCTCCTTTTTCTCCTTTTAGAAATAGTGGCCTGTAGATGCACATGCCCGGTTTTGAAAGTGGGCTTGCTTCACACTCCTGCAATGAAAATCTTGTGAAAAGGAACAAAAAGACAGTGATGGGGTATATAGAGTGTCTTGAGTTCTCGCTTGACATTTTTTCTCCGTCTTCTAACTACTGAACGTAATGCACATATCAGTATGTTAGCCCCTTCCCTGGTAGCACACGTTTTCAAATCATATAAAGCTGCCCACCTTTTGAGTGCCTTATTCCCAAACCACACCATATATTTATACTCTGAGCTCTGATTCTGCAGAAAGCTTTTCCCTCTCGGGAAGCAGCACCCCAGAACATGGGAACCCCCTTTAAAGCATGGCAGGAGGAAAACATCCACTACCAGCCGTCCTCCCAGGCTAAGAAACCTTGGCGCAGGTTGGTCACCATCCTGGATTTAGGTCTCTCATTACAGCACCGTGCAAAGGACCGGACTTGACAACCAGCCCACAGATGTGGAAATTCGGCCCCTACCAGAGTCCAAAGGCATTCCGGGATCCAGAGTCTTTCACTCTCACCCAAAGGGGAGTCGAGGACTGTCCCAAAGACTCTGCAAGCACATGGAAGACTGAATGGGGCGGGGAAGGTGGGGCTGCCTGAGTGAAGCAATTCGGAGCCAGACCACAAGGCACTGCTGCTCTTCCTGAATTTACAATATCGCTCAGGGACACAGATGGGCAGAATCTATCCCCAGTGAGAGCCAGTGTAGTGTAGTGGTTAAGAGCTGGGACTGGGACTCAGACGACCTGGGTTCGAGTCCCCGCTCGGTCATGGAGCCAACTGGGTGGCTTTGGGCCAGTCACAGACTCTCAGCCCAACCTACCTCACAGGGCTGTTGTTGTGGGGATAAGATGGAGGGGGAGAATGATGTAAGCTGCCTTGAGCCCTTTGCAGGAAAAAGGCAGGATACAAATCCCAAAATAAATAAATAAATCCCCAAACATCTACAGAACCTACATGCTCTACAGGAATGCCCAGGTGGAACGGCAGGCAACATTCCCCAGGCGCTAGCGGTGGTGCCCAGCCTAAGCGGACTGTGTATCTCCTTGTATTCATGCCTCCACCAGTCCTCTGTCTCCTCAGGGACATACCTGTGAGAACTGTGCCCTGTTGTATAGTATATGCTAAACTCAGGTGACTTTTCTGGGGGACAGAAGCTGTGGTTTCAGGGTGCAGAGGAAGGGGAAGGAGTCGGAGGAAAACCTCAGAATGGGATTTTTAGATCAGGTATTGGCATTCATCATCTTCAAATTCCCAATTTTTGGGAAATGATATAAGGCAAACCAAGAGGAGGGAACATTCCATCTGCTCAAACCATTCTGGCTTCCTTACCCTACACCACTGTATTCATCTACAACATGTGCCTACATCCTGTTCTCTACACCACTGTAAGGCACAGAACACCGAAGAACTTCTGAAACTTGAAGTAGCACACAACAATCAGGGATATGAAAGATTTATTTGAAAGGAAAATATAAGACCTTATTAACACCTGTAGTGCTTCATATCCTAGGGAATTCTGACTTATTGGTTGGAAAGTGAATTAGCAGGGAATTCTCCAATGAGTGGGAGTGCCAGCTTATTTTTTCTTGATGGGATGATCCTGGCTGTTGAGGCGGGGCTTCAGCAGGATGATGTAGCATTTGGGGAGGAAGATGCAGCCCAGCAGGCCAGGATGGAGAACATCTCCATGGCCACCATGGCCTTGCCCTTGGTGCTCAGATAGGTGGGCATGAAGGGCACCCACATGCTGCAGAAGACCAGCATGCTGAAGGTGATGAACTTGGCTTCGTTGAAGCTGTTGGGCAACTTCCTCGCCAGGAAAGCCCCAACGAAGCTGACAGCAGACAGGAAGCCCATGTAAGCCAGGACAGTGTAAAACATGGCAGCCGAGCCTTCATCGCATTTCATGATCATCTCTCCCGCCAAGGAGTGAAAGTCCACACTGGGGAAAGGTGGGGAGGTCTCCAGCCAGGCAACCCTGAGGAGGAGGAGGGGGCACACGAACACGATGGAGCTCAGCAGTGGCCCCCCCACGACTCTCCTGGCCATGTTTCCTGGCTTGGTGGCCATGAACGCCAGAACCACTGTCACCGTTTTGGCCAAAATGGAAGAAATGGCAATGGAGAAGGTGATGCTGCAAGTGGCTTGGCACAGGAGGCAGGTGAGCTTGCTGGGTTGTCTTAATAAGTTAGGTGCCATCCTTAAGTTAGTGGACCCTCTTCGGGACACACTGGTCCTGCTTCTGGTTTGGGTGTTGATCTGCTGGACATGCCACACAGCGATCGGCATCTGCAATGAGCAAGAACTGGAGAAGCATCTCCCAAAATCACAGGATTCCTTCTTTGGGTTGACCATTCAGCACACAATCAATGAACAAATTTAGACATGTCATTGTTTGATTGTTGCTTTGGCAAGCAATGAATCTATTCTGCTCCCCAGTCTGAGAAAAAAGGGGAGCTCCTCTTGTTGTACATTTTACAAAATTCAGTCCTTTGACTTTCCCTTCCTGGGAGACTGGATGCAGGGCAAAGCTGTGAGGAGGCAGCTAACAGGCCTTGGGGTCTGAATCTTCCTCTCTCTCACTCTCTTTTCTTAATGTTTTTCAGTGCAGGGACCTTGTCCCCCTACTGCCCTTGTCCCCACAGTAGTCAAGGGCTCCTTGGACTTCATATAGGTCCAAGGCCAGCACAGGGGGAAACTACAGGTCATTCCTCCAGCAAAGATGCCATGACTCTAAACGGTCTGAGGACAAGGAGGGCATCCAGCATGTTGTGCAAAGCAGGTCCAGGGCAGGTCAGAGCTTGGAGGGGAGACCCCTGGGAACTGCATGACACCAGCCTGAGCTCCACCAGGGGGATGGTGTGACTGACAGATGCAAAACACACATGTAAATGAATACGGAAATCAAGGAAAGAAGGGGACCCTAACTATCACATTTTTTTTCCAGGATCATCCTCTTTCCTTTGCCATGCCAGCCTTCCAATTTTGGGTCTTTCCAATCGGTGGGGCATGATCTCCTGATATGGACAGGGCATGGTGCTTTCCCAACAACTGCAGATCCCCCCAGGGGGACGCGCAGAGTGGCATGGACAGGGACTGTCTGCTAACTTGTGGGAACTTTGGTGCAGGCCTTGCAAGATGGGGTACCCCATTTGCTACTTTGCTATGCTCTGGGAGGTGCATGTATAGAGAGAAGCGGCAGGATTAAGGTGATGCCCCCCCCCACCTCTTGCAAAAGGATTGGGGAGCAAGGTTGTTGAGAAACCATTGGGAAAAGAGCAGAGAGAGGCTGCAGGCGATTGGAGTCAGAGGAAAGCGTTGGACTGGAAAAACTCAGGCAAGGCACTGGGATCCCGAATGTGCAGGTTACCCATCTTGGGGGCCAATGTAAAGCAAACCCTGCATCCGCTTTAATCACGCTGGCGGCCTCATCCCTGAACGGTCGCATTCAGTTAAAAGACGTGCTTAAACCTCGTTCTTCATGACACCGAAAAAGGACAGCGCACAAACACTCCCAATACTCAAACTAGCATGCAACGGTTGGGGATGTGAAAAATTTATTTGACAGCAATATGCACGTGATCCTATTAATACCTGGATTGCATTATATCAGGACATCCTGATGCATTTCCTGGAATGTGATAAGCAGAGGATTCTCCAAGGAGCGGGAGTGCCAGCTCATCTTCTCCTGATGAGGTGATCTCGGCTGTTGAGGTGGGGCTTCAGCAGGATGATGTAGCATTTGGGCAGGAAGATGCAGCCCAGCAAGCCAGCCCCCGAGGCCAGGATGGAGAACACCTCCACGGCCACCATGGCCCTGCCCTTGGTGCTCAGGTAGGTGGGCACAAAGGACACCCACACGCTGCAGAAGACCAGCATGCTGAAGGTGATGAACTTAGCTTCGTTGAAGCTGTCGGGCAGCTTCCTTGCCAGGAAAGCTCCGACGAAGCTGACAGCAGCCAGGAAGCCCATGTAAGCCAGGACAGCATAAAACATGGCGGCCAAGCCTTCGTCGCATTCCAGAATGATCTCTCCCGCCAAGGAATGAAAGTCCACACTGGGGAAAGGAGGGGAGGTGGCCAGCCAGGCAACACAGAAGGCAGCCTGGAGGAGGGGGCACACCAGCACAATGGAGCTGGGCAGTGGTCCCCCCATGAGTCTCCTGGCCATGTGTCCTGGCTTGGTGGCCATGAACGCCAGAACCACCATCACCGTTTTGGCCAAAATGGAAGAAACGACAATGGAGAAGGTGATGCTGAAAGCGGTTTGGCGCAGGAGGCAGGTGAGCTTGCTGGGTTGTCCAAGGAATAGAAAGCAGCACAGGAAGCAGAGCAGGAGAGAGGTGAGGAGAACGTAGGTGAGGCCCCGGTTGTTGGCTTTGACAATGGGCGTGTGGCGCTGTTTGATGAAAGTTGCCAGGACTAGAACAGTGAGCAGAGAGAGGGAAAGAGCGAGGGACCCCAAGACAGTCCCTAGGGTCTCTTGAAGGGCGAGGAAGTGGACTCTCTTCGGGACACATTGGTCCTGTTTCTGGTTTGGGTGTTGATCTGCTGGACAGGCCACACAGCGATCGGCATCTGCAATGAGCAAGACCTGGAGAAGCATCTCCCAAAATCACAGGCTCCCTTCTCTGGGTGGACCATTCAGCCCATAATGAATGAAACAAACAAAGCAAGAAATGTAGTTGAAAGCAAATGGCAGCACCTCTTGCTCTACATTGTGTTAAGCTCAGTGCACACCTTCTGAACTACCTTTTCTGGGAGACTGGAAGCAGCTTCAGCTCAGGAAAGAATTTTGTGCTCACAACAAAAGCAACCCTTCTCTGTGCAATCATATGCAAGGCTGCTTCAACGCATTTCTGTCTGGGGATCTCCCTAGTATGTTGAGGACCAGAAGAGCTTGGCATCCCTCCACAATTCTATTCTAACTTTGCCACACTTGGGAAGGTCAGCAGACCACCCCTTATGCACAAGTGTCCTCCTAGACATTCTTTCAGGAGAACCACGAGAACCCTGGCATTTTCCTCTGTTTGGGAACATGACAGACGAGATCTTACTCACAGGTCACAAAAGAAGACATGTTAGAGGAGGAAGTGGCATCAGGATTTTGGAACTGAAGTGCCCTGAAGGGTAAGGAAGATCTACCAACACGGAAAGTATCTCAAGCATAACAAAAATATTCATTTGTGCGGGCCAGCTGGAAATAACTGCACAAGCAAGAATCAAGCACCCCTTGATGTGACCACCCTTTCAGTTTGATCTACTTATTAATCCAGAGCACCTCAAAGTGGAAACCAAGCTGAAAACAAGTAAATTTGACATTACTCCTATGCTAAAATCAGGTTCCAGATGCTGCCAGTGGAGGAAGATGGACGTCTGAAATGGCTGTTTGAACCAAGAATGCCCATATAACCAGAATGATCACAGCAAAATGTGCATCTCTCTCTCTCAGCTGAAGGACAAGAATGGGAAGAAACTGACATGTGATGATGCTAAGGCGTAGGTGAAGGCCTTGAGGGTGAAGACATGGGTGGATTGGGCCAGCTGAGCGCCCGCAGTATAGGCACTCAGTGCGGATCTTTTCATTAAAACTGGCCCAAATATTGAAACAAATGAGTGTGCAGTCAAGTCAGTGTTACAACTTGCATTCAACATTGCCAGGAACTACTCAGCCTGGATCATACCACCGGGGTGGATCAAGGATCAGTCAGGAAACAGGACCTTCACACAAACACAAATGCAGAAGTTTGCAACCCCAAACTGAATTTCCCCCCCAAAACTCTGGAACTTCCTATCAACAGAAAGGTGTGGACCCAGCCCCACATCCATCACCTGCACCTCTTCTTCCCAGCCCTCGTCCCACAGTTTAATTTATTATTCACTGATTTAATCAACTTTTATTCCACTATAACTTTTTTGAAGCAGATTGCAATGTTTTACATTATATAACATCAACTTTTAGAACAGTTTTTAAGTAAATTTAAATAATGTAATTAGTTTATTTATTGTTGAGAGCCGCCCCGAGGCTTGTTTGCAAGGGTGCGGCATATAAATATGTAAATAAAAATAAAATAAATAAACACATAAAAGCTACATGCAATCAAAGAGAGGATTTGGAGTGCACTGAAAGCTGCAGCTACCTGTGTGGTTCGAGAAGGTCCCCTCTTGACAGGCGAGGCATTCGAAGCAGCAGACCGGCCTCCCGGCTGCAGCCCTCTTCCACTGCCCTGAGGAGCACCGCTTGGTGCACCTTGCAGTGGGTGGCTTCTGAAAGGGAAGGGAGAGCAATTGGGGAAGCCCACAGGGTGGTCGGGGTGCTCCAGGGGTCTTGGAGTGACCAGTGGGGTTTCCCATTGCACAGTGAATGGAGGCACTGCTTCAGAGGACCTGACCTCTGCTGCTCATCTTCAGACTGACTACTAGAAGTTCACACCAAAGGGGTGCTGAGATAGACAATGGGCTCTCACGCCTGCCTTCCAGCAAGCTCATCTGCTCCGGATTGTCTCCTCCCACAAACAGCAGCTTCCAGACTTTCTGTGGTCCTTCCTGCACAGCAGAGAATGCCAACAAATGAGGCCAGTTGTGGCCTTCAGCATGCAGGGTGGTGTCTCTGCAAGAAAGATATCAAGGTAGAACCCAGTGTCTCCCTTTCTTCATTGCATTTGTGTCCCCTGCTATTACTGCAGCCTTGAGGGCAACACACATGAGAAAAACATAGGCAGCCACAGCTCTTTGGAAGGCTACATAAAGGCCAGCTAAGGGCCACAGAAAGGTCACCCCAGCAAGACCAGCACTGATCATTTCAGAGGAGGAGGAAGAACTTCTCCGGAGATGTTTTCCCCAATATCTTTTGGGTCAAGTGAGGAAGGATTTGATGGATGCCCACCAACACCTTGACCTGGGCTTGGACATGAATTAGCAGCCAGTTGAGGGTCCCAAGTGGATATGATATGCTCTGATGGCCAGTTCTACTAAATTCCTTACTCACACTCTTTTGCACACACTGATGCTCCCAAACCATCTTGACAGGCTGTGGGGAGGCAGGAGGTGAAGCGCAGGTGTGCAAAAGCAGGTTAAGCCACTGAGTTCGGATGCAACAGCGAGCGTCTGAGACTTGGACCTTCATTTCAACTCATGTTCATGCATTATACGTGCTGAGGCAGATGGCCCCCAGAAAGGTTGGGCTCCAGATGAAAGATCTGGGACCGTAGCCCCAGCAGTGGAAGCTCTAACATTGCCTCTGTATTCGGCCTGCCTGGAACTGTGACATTGCTGAGCTTCCTCATGTCCTTGGGACATTCCCTCAACCCACCTCGGTGGCCCACGCAATTGCTTCCGAACGAATGCTGAAGTCCTGTCCTGGAAGGGCTCTGGCATCCATCCATCCCACGTGCGCAGGATCTAAAGTGCCATTTGGGAAAACCACCCAGTTCAGGATATCGTATCTCTTGCCATTCTCACTTAAGTAGAACTCATCTTCAGCAGTGTTGTTGAACTGGACATTCCTCAAGGAGGCAAGGATCTGCAAGGAAAGGTTTGCCAAGCAAAAAGGGTGTCTTCATTCACTGCAAGCAGGGTCCGCTGTCCTTTACTATGCCTTCTGACAGCCACCAAAGAAAATTGTGTTTGCCTGAACAGCATCCTGCTTCTTCAGTGGCCACAGGAGGCAGTTGTCTCAGAATTTCCTCATTTATTCCACACAATTTTGTCCTCTTCATTCATGGCACTTCCACGGGGTCCAGCAGCTGTTCCCAGTACCCCTTTGGGAGTCATCCTTCCAAGTTGGTGCCCAAGCACTGCAATGCAGTGCATTCACCTCCTCAGAAGGATAACATGACCCATGCTATCAAAAAGACATGAGACATTCAGGAACATCAAGAGAATCAAGCTCCCCATCTCTCTGCTGACATAGGTCTTCATGGAGGTGGGGAGGGACCACAGATGTTTTGGAGCCAACCCTGGCCAGCACCCAAGTGGAGAAAAATGGAAGGAATCAGGAGGTGCCTTGGAGGTCCATAAAGTATCCATGGCACCTGTAATACCATACAAAGAACATCTGGCCAACATGATCCTTAATCACTGCCTCACGTTCATACAGGGAAAGCACACAGGAGGAGCAGGAGGCGGAGCAGGAGGTGGTTCCACATGAAAGATGCCTTTCCTAGGATTCATGGAATTTTCCCAGGCTCCCTCTTAGCTTCCCACATTGGACCATTCAATAAACATAAGCTAACTGCTTCGCATTCCATGGAATTTTCCCAGGCAAACTCCTGAGATGAGATCACTAAATTATCGCCAAGCCACTGTTTATAACAAGGACAAATTTTCATGAAAACATTACCTGCCATGCCTGGACACATGGAGACCTCTTTCCCCACTCCAATGTTCCACATCTCTTTCCAGACAACACCACAGTGCGCAGTGCATGGGCCACGGAATACACGGCGTTGTAGATGCTGTAGCTCCGCAGGCTCATGCTTGTTTCGAACCTCGTGGATGGCAGGTCCTGTATCTTCTCCTCCCCAGTACATTTTACAATTCCCATTTCAGGGATTTCTCCTGACTTCAGAAACTCACACC
Source organism: Varanus salvator macromaculatus (assembly GCA_023646645.1). Classification (NCBI taxonomy): domain Eukaryota; kingdom Metazoa; phylum Chordata; class Lepidosauria; order Squamata; family Varanidae; genus Varanus; species Varanus salvator. The sequence goes on along the minus strand of JAIXND010000802.1, from coordinate 8,026,778 downwards.
CAAAGACTGCCTCCCACCAGTTACGGAGAAAGACGTCCCCTTTGGGCTGTAGGGGGTCTAAAGCCAAGAGAAAATGTTTGAATCCCGGCACATCCCTTCTGTGCACCCGGAAGTGCAAAGCCCCATGGAAGGGTTGCAGTAATTGCCAACCAGGCTGGGATCTTGTTGAAGTAATGTCATAATGGGATGTCAAGATCCAAACCATCCTTAAGGAAGACTTCTGCATTTGGAGTTTAAGAAAGAAGATTAGAATGCTTTCTTTCCCAAAGAGAATCATCACTAGAAAGTCAGGCAAAGGTTGAGAAATGTAAAAATTGAAATATACAAACATCTTATACGTATTACTAAAGTCTAACATTACTGTGGAGGCCACGCAGATGTCGTTCTGCTTGAGCATCGGTGTCAGGGTCCGGACAAAACCTTCCCCAGCACCATCATTGTGAGCGGCCAGCCCAACCCAGTTCCACTGGAAATGCAGCAGCAGCCGGACCAAGCCCACGTACAGAGGGAATTCATCCGGGTCGATCCGGAACAGGGAAGGAAAGGCCCTTTTCTTTCTCTGCATATGGTCGAATGAGCCAAAGGCTAACTGAAAGAAGTAATGAAGGGAAGGGTTGCCCTGTGAACTCCATCGAAAAAAACGCATCTGCTCGTGTCCCCCTGGACTACAAAACACTTCATCAGAGGGGTTCCTTGACGCCCCCAAGTCCACAGTCAAGGCTGCCGTGGAGCCACCGTAACTCTCCACACAAAAGTGACATTGTACGGAACTGTATCATAATGCACCACGGATTTTGGATTGTATTGCATCACTAACAGAGTAAACGAGTTCTAGCAGAAAACTCTTGTTAGAATGTGAGAGGATTCCCCCTGACTTGTCCCCACATCAAAGCAGCTCCTTACATAGGTCACTTGTGACTAGAATCAGTTATGTGAGAGCAGCTCCAGATTCTGCCTTCCTGATCCTCAGAGTGCTTGCAGTGGGAAAGCCGATTCAAAATTGCAGCACCACAGACTCACACTGCTGTTTTCAAAGACTGGCCTTTCCACCTCGGAGTTTCTGAATCCTGCAGGACCCCCCTCTATCTGCACACACATCCCCTCACCTGTGGCACCTTGAAGATGCTGAAGATGGATGCCATCATCCCTGAGGATTCCGATTCAAATCCCCCAATCACAGAGAGCAGCGTGTCCTGCCTGTCACACTTATAGTTGGGAAACATTTGTCCCCGTGTGGAAAGCAGGGAGAATTCATTCAGGTAGATCATCCTGACAATGTTCCTGTGGCCGTAGACTCGAAAGCCCAGAGTGGTGTTGGGCAGGAGAACGGGATGCTTCCGGAGCTCCTGGATGGCAAACGCCAAGGCCAGGATGTGCTGGTAATACTTGGCTGTTATGCTGGAATGAGAGCGACATCAGGAGAGAGGGTAATGTATATGTACTATGAGCTCTCATCAAGTCACTTAGCTCAGCAAAACGTCTGAAGCACCCAGCACAGGAAACACCTTCCGGTGTTTGACTCTCAGGCATTGTTCCCCTATACTTCCCATCATCCCCAGCCAAGAATTGGAATTTGCCAGCAATGCAAACTTCAGTACACAATGTGACTGGAGCTCATTCTCCCTGGACACAAACCCCATTCCTGGGTCCCCACAAGTTTTGAGTGTTACCAAATAACTCGTGGGAAGCCAATAGCAAACACTGGATCCCAAACTTGCTGAAAACAGGTCATGCTTCTGTGGAAGAAATGAGATCCCTCTAGAAGTACCTCAAAGGCTGTCACAAAGAGGAAGGCCAAGATCTCTTCTTGCTGATGCCAGAACGCAGGACACGGGAATATTCAAGTCAAGTTGCGACAACCCAGATTCAGGCTGGACATCAGGAAAACTTCTTCACTGTCAGAGCAATAGGACAGTGGAACCTGCATCCTGGAGAGGTGCTGGACTCTCTCACAGTGGAGACTTTCAAGGAGAAACTGGAGAGCCCTCTGAGTGGGGTGGTGTGAATTTGTGCCCTGCAACAGCAGGGGTCTGGACCCAGTGGCCTTCATGGTCCCTTCTAATTCTACTAGTCTATGATTCTATGATTCTATTGAAAGTCTAACACTTCCCCAATCTCTTGACAGAGCATCCCCCATTCTCCAAATTGCTGCAATCTGCCCTCCATACACAAACACACACAGGCGCACATTTCGATACACAGAGCATCACTGATGGAGCCAGAGACTGAAAGAATTTTTGGACAAAGAAACTGATGACACCGCAGAAGAACTCCCACACCGCACAAACTCATTAAAGGTTGAAGTCAGTTCAGACAAGATTCTCACACTCAAATATGCAACAAGAAATGCACAACTGAGTGAACGAAAACGTGCCAATGCAGAGCCCAGAAAGGAGCTGTTTGCTCTAGACAGTCACCCTGTGACCGACCATCATCCTGCGGAAACTTACGTCACAGAATGGAAGAATGAGGAAGGGAATAAGTGAGTAAAGTCATATGTTTTAGTGGAATAAAAATTGCCAAAGCGTAGATTCCCCCCAACAATCAGCTCTCCGGGGCTGAAATAGTCTTGCGCCAGTCTGTAAGTCCCCCTCACATTGCACGGGGTCTGCCACATCCTCTGCGTGGCCTGAGGGACGAGCCAGCAGAGCAGCAGCAGCAGCAGAAACATGGCGAGTGGCACAGAGAGTTCTTCGCATCTCAGTCAACTGCAAATCAGGAGCAGATGAGTGGAGGGGGAATCTGACCCTGGCAGCAAATGACGTTTGGCCATGGGGTCAAGACACCAGCCGCACACCTGGAAGAGCTCAAGGCATCTGTATATGGAACACACCTTCTCCTGGATGTCTTTGTTCCTGACTTGCTGGATGGAAGGCAATTCCACTGGGGATACCTTGACAATTACAGTCGTTCGGAGCCTTCCAAGGAACTGAGGAAACAGAATCCCAGGACACAGGGCTCCCTTTACACTGTGGACGGGGAAAAACATGTTTATGAGTTTCCTTGAACTCCTGTGAGCCGGTTACCAAGTCCTGCCCTGTGGTCCATGTCTGCCTGAGCTCCTGAATCCAAAGTGGTGTCCAGGCTCGTGGCAACGTTCCTTGAAGCACATGGGCAGTGGGTGGATCGGGCAGGGAAGACGTGGCTCCCTGCGAGGAGCAATGCAGGGCCAGGCAAGGAGGCACTTCTGGCCTGTCTGTCCTTGCAACATTGTGCAGAGGCAGAATGCCTCTGGCATTGGCATAATCCATCCCCACAGGCCTTTAGAACCTGAATGCTTTCCCGAAATTTCCAGGCAGTGTGGCAGGTGCCATTGCCCCGGCCCTGGTCGTAGCTCCTTGCCTATATGGATCTGAGTGTCTCCCGGCACACACGCCTCCACCGTCCCTCTGTCTCCCCGGGCACATGCCTAGTACAGCTTTCTCCTGCTGAATGGGCACTTCGTGCCAAAGTCACAGCGCCGTCCTGGGAATCGGAGGAGGGTTTTCAGGGTGCTGTGGGCAGAGGACAGAGAACATATTCTACCAGGCGGGTGCAAAGCAGTCGCTGCTCAGGGGTCCTTCACCTGCGTGTTCTCTATTGCTAATACTGATTGCCTAGGCCATTGGCTAAGTGATGGTGTGGCAGGACTTGCAAGATACTCTTCCCCACTGCAGAGAGAAGCCAACTGTGGGAGCTTGGAATGCACAGCCATGGGATTAGCACAAAGCCACACTCAATCAAGAGTCAGACCGTAGTCTCAGTCCCCTACTGCCAAGTACACCCAACATCTCGGCACACAAAACAACTCTTGGAATCGGCCTCATTGGCCAAAAGAGGAAGGAAAGAGCTCTCAGGGTATGAATCCCTCCCCTTCACCCTCTCCCTCTCCTACCCCCCTCTCCCACTCCCTTCTTTTTAAAACTATTTGCAGGACAAGGACAAGGACAAAACCCATTTCTCCCACCCACTATGCTTTTCTCCACATCAAAGGCTTTCTTGCCTTCAGAGATGTGGGCCGAAGACTCACGCAGAAACCACAGGTCTGGCTCCTGCAGACGATGCCATGCATCTTAAAGGCCCGAAGGCAAAGAAGGCCCCCACTGGGCTTAGGCGAAGCAGGATTCGGGCTGGCCGGAGCTTGGAGGGGAGACCCACCTTGAATTCCCCCACGGGAGAAAGGTGTGACCGAAAAATAATAAACAAATAAGTAAATAAGTAAATAAATAGAGATTAGATCAATACGTTGATGGATTGATAGAGAGACAGGAGCCTATAACACTGCCATTTTTTTTCCAGGACTTTTGTTTCCCCCCTGGCATTTTAGCCTTTCTACTTCTGTTGCTTTTAGTCAATGCCAGGCTTTCCAATCTCTGCAATACTGCTAAATTCTAATTGGGTTTTTTATTCTGCTTTTATGCTGGAGTTGGAACTTTCCCAATTATACAATGGTATTTCATGTTTTTGGCTTGTTGTTGTTTGTTCCTACATTTGCACACCAACACTTGCCAAGAGCAACACCAGTCCTGAGCAGATTCAGGGGCTTTGGGCTTCGCTATGGGCTGCCCAGAGCTCCTGAAATCGGGCGCTAGAGAGATGCGACACGCAGACAACGCATCGTCCAGCACCAGCGCCACAGTCAGGCAGTTGCTCTTTCTCCTCCAGACACGTGGGGCTGGGACTGCCAATTTGGGCCCTGCAATTCTACATTTCCCAAGAGTGGGAGATCAAGGGAGAAGCAGATCTTGACAAAGTCTCCAATCTGGGGCAAATTCTTCACAAATGCACCATTTTGGGGAACCAGAGGGGGAATCTGCACCCAGAAAGACATCTTGTGCAATCAGGGGACAGAAGTGCTCAGTCTCCCACGTCCCTGGACATTCCCTGGACCCACCTCTGTGGCCCCCACGATCACTTCCAATCAGATGCTGAAGTCCTGTTCCGGAAGGGCCCTGGCATCCGTCCTCCCCACTTGCACTGCATCCAAAGTGCCGTTTGGGGAAAAGACCCAGTTCAGGATGTCGTGTCTCTTGCTGCTCTCACTTAAGCAGAACTCATCTCCAGCGCTGTTGTTGAACTGGACATTCCTCAGGGAGGCAAGGATCTGCAAGGAAAGGGTTGCCAAGCACAAGGGGCGTCTCTCCCTGGCTGCAAGCAGGCTCCGCCGTCCCTTTGTCCGTCCTCTGAGGGCCACCAAGGAAGGCGATTGCATTTCCCTGCAGAGCAGTCTTCTTCTTCAGTAGCCACAGAAGTCTCAGAATTTCCTCATCCATTCATGGCATCCATGTCCTGTCCTTTCATGCCATTTCAAAGGGCCCCAACAGGCTTTTCCAGCTCCCCTTTCCGTGGCCAACCTCCCACTGGAAGCAGACCCACTGCAAGGCAGCAGCATTACCTTCTCAGGCGTTCGCCCCAGAAGGATTACGAGGCCCATCCTGGAGAACTGAGAGTGGCAACTTCCTGGCAAGGACCAATCCTGGCTTTCCCTTATAATCTTTCCCTGGTCCAGGGAGTGTTATGGAGATCCGATGCAAATACTGTGCTTGTAACTACCAATGCCAATATTGCATAGCTCTTATACTTCCTGTTCCCGTTCCTATTCTTACCTTTGATCCCATGCAATAATACAGTCCTTCATGACTCCTCGGACTAACAGCTTGCGGTGTTGCCGTTCTGTACATGAAATATGGTGTCAGAAGTGACTTCAATCTGGACAGAGCCTCGTGCTTGGAGTGCGGCAGCCCGGGAACACAGCACTGATTTGTGAGTTACAGTTGGAGACGCTTCATTGTGGGTTTTCTGCTGCTGGAGGGCTGTGAGGCCTACTGACCGCATGGCTGCCCTGAATTGCGTTCCTCCCCCTGAGGGGATGAAAATCAGTGGGGGTTGGAGTAGCAACTGGGAAACTTTCAGAGCTGAATTTGAGGATTATTCCCTGGCTACAGGGCAGAATGAGAAATCGGCAGCAGTGCAGGCAGCTGCTCTGCAAGCGCCCCGGCCGGCCGTGGCTGCTGGAAGAGGTGACTCCGCATCGTGAGCAGCAGTGCGGGCGACAGACTGGCCCCCCTGGGAAGCTCTCCAGGGCCACTCCGGCGCTGGAGAGGAGGCAGGCAAGGGGCTCTGTCTTACCTTCCATGTACCAGGGACAAGATGTGATAGAAAGATAAATATAAGTCTGATAGCAGCTATTGCAACATGAGACACAGTGCAGAAAGGGAAACTCAAGCAGTCCAGGGGCTGGAGCAACTTCCCTAGGAGAAAAGGGCACAATTTCGGGGGTTGTTGAGCCTCCACCAAACAGAGCTGCAGAGGGTTTACCTGGGTCGTTCTCAGCAGTGAAACTGCTGAGGTTCAAGGCATCAGGTACACCCCTGGGATCGGAGAGTTCATTTCCATGGCTGCTGATTGAGACTTCCTGTCACAACGCTCCCCAATTCACAGGTGGGACTGTGCTGCTCACCTTCAAGGAAGACGGGCTTTGTGCTTGTGCACAAGAACGCCCCTCCTCATGGCAGAGTTGCCTGCTCTGAACCTGGGGCCTCTGGTCCAGCCCCAGAATCCAGTCTCCCCTCAACCTAGATTAAATAGGTATTTTGCAGCCTGCCCCTGCAGACCGCAGGCCGGGGGGAATGGCTGGGCTCCTCTCGTGAGGAGAGGAAGTGACACGCTGAAAGACGACAGCTGCTCAGGAAGACACCATTTTTTTAATAAATGCACTTATGAGCTACCTAGGAATTATTATGATATGTTCAAAAACCGAAGAAAAGTCCGTTCAGGGAGGAAGGCATTCGGCTGGGACAGGGATGGTGTGCTCTCCCAGCTTCGTCTGGCGGTGCTTTCCTTCGCTCAGAAGCAGCAGGTACGCAGCTGCAGCCAGGATGCGACGCAAGGCTGGGCCCCGGCGTGCCTGTGCTTCTCGTTTGGTGTTGGGACCTTCCTTGCCTCTGACTGGCCCTTCCAGCTTGTTCTCTGGGCCCCCTTTCAGCCACGCAGCTCTCTGCTCTCCTGGCCGACCCGGGGGGCGGTCCATGCAGCCAAGCCTGAGGAGGGCGCCCTGAAGCTCACCCGGGACTCTGCCAGGCCCTGCCTGGGATTGCGAGCTCTGCTTCGCGTGGCCCGTCTGTGGGGCCTGATCGTCTGTGCCAGCCCGGACGGCGCGCTCAGCTCTGCGGCTGAGGCAACGCTGGGCTTCTGCCCACCGCACTTCCACGGCGTGCCCAGCAACCTCGCAAGGCGCCATCAGGCCATGTGCTCTGGGGCTGGGCACCCCCCTCTGTTCCGGCAGCCTGCGCTGCTCACGCAACCAGGCCCGGTGCCCCTCCCGCATGCAGAGCTTCCTCTCCAGGATGGAGCCCACAAGGGCCACCCGCTCGTCTGCGACTGGGCACGAGTTGCGGCCCTCGGAGGGGTGGCCACGCTCCCACCTTCCTTCTCCCCTGGGCTGCCTCCTCCTCAGCAGAGAGGCCTACTCAGCACGAAGTGCCCTCCTTCCTTTCTGAGGGGTCATCCGGCTGTCCTCGGCAGGCAGGCTGGCGGCGGTAGCGGGACGCGGCACATGTTCAGCGGGACACTTCTGGATCACGTGACCCTCCTTTGGCACAGGCCTGTGCTCTCTGCGCTCTCCCCGGAGCCTGGCTGTCACTTCTGCCAGGGCCCGACAGCCCTTGAGACCCGGAAGAGCCTGCCATTGTGCTCGGGGCTGCAGAGGGCTGCCTGCTTCCTCCCAGTGCTGCCCCTGTGCAGTGAAGGCCAGGCCTCCCGTGGGTGGAACGGGGCCCCCGGAAGACGCATGTGGGGAACTTTGCAGGCCCCAGCCCTTCCCCATCTCCCCCGGGGGGGCAAAGGTGTTCAAGGCCCCCAGGACCCTGCTGGGCAGCCCCCACAGCTGCTGGAGCCTAAGCCTCTGGACATGGGCCTCCAACGTTCGACCGATGCCCACCGGAGCCCCGGCCTTGGCCCAGGCAGGCAGCTGAGGGTGGACGGGCATGACGGCATCCAGGGACTGCTGCAGGAGCGTGGGCAGCCCCCACTCGCGCTGCAGCCTCCTCTTGAGGATACTCCACTCCAGCTGCTCTCTGGCCTGCAGGGGGAGGAATGGCATTGGCCCCCCGGACCAGTCCACGGCCCTCCCTGATGGCCTGGGAGGGCAGGCAGGGGCGTGGGGCGCCACTGTGGCGAGCTCCCCCATGTGGCACACGGACGGTCCCCAGAGGGAGGAGAAGTGGCTGCAGCAGACGGACAGCTTGATCCGGGCCAGCTCCTCCGTGCGGACAAAATCAGGCAGCTGTTGCTTGGCCGCGCGAGTCCCTGGCCTGGGCGCAATGGCCCACAGAGAGGCAGCCTTGTGCTTGGTGCTGTGTGCTGCCATGAGAGCCTCACGTGGGGAGGAAAGGCGTCCCCGCGCACCTCCGTGGCTTTCCTCAGGAGGTGGCGTTCCAGCTTGTCCACGTGGGTGGGATCCAGCTGGGCCGGGCCGCTGCGACACGGGCCTGTTGCTCCTGAGCAGCACCAGTGGGAGGGCTCCCTGGAAAGCGGTCCCTCGGGCAGGGTCTGCTGGGGCCTTGGTGCAGCTCCCCCAGGCTAGCAGAGTCCCATCTGCGGGCACAGCCCCCCCAGAGATTCAAGCACCCGCCTGGGCAGCCCCCATCGCTGGAAGAGGACCCTTTTGCGCACATCACGCTCCAGCCTCTCCTTTGCTTCCCTGCCGAGGATCACGCAGTCGACCTGGGCAATGCTCACATCGCCCCTCCAACCATGGATAAATCCGAAGAAAAGAAAAGTTTCTGAAGAAAACCGAACGTTTAATGGTACGTTGGTAGATCCATTTGCTTTGACTGCTGACAAACTTAAGGGGTTTGCTGTTTAATGCATGCAGCCCTTTAGCACTGACTTTGACTCTGCAGGAAGCTTTTCTCCTATTCAAAATATATGACAGGAACCCTACTAGTTTATAATGTAAGATTAAAAATAACAGTTTTTAGTGACTGAACAAGAGCTTGCAGCTAAATCATAATGAAGATTTAGATCTACTTCTTTGTTTTAAGAAGATTCTTATAAAAACTCCAGCAACTTTATTACATTGAGAGAGGAATGTTTGTTCAATATTTCACCACGTGAGAAAAGGATGATGGCACACAGAAGCAGACGGCATGTTTGGTTTGCTGCTGGTGGATAATTTAAGTTCGGCTTTTTATTTCATAAATACGAGGAGGACTCAGATAGACACTGAGTATTTTATTTGAACGTAACTTTCAACCCAGCACCTTTTTTTTCAGAGTTCAAAATGTTTTTGTTGCATGCAGAAATAAACATTTGTTTCCTCTGTAGCAGTTCACTGATTTCATACATGCAACATACTATATAGGTTTTTTATACACAGCATAAAATGTAAAAATGTAAAAAACGATATATGCAGTGTTATCTTCATTTTAGATGTCAACAGGGTTTTGTGGCTCCCGGTGTTTTCTTTTCTGTGGGAAATGGGTCCACATAGCTCATTGGTTGCTGACCCCTGGGCGGTACTATAACCGTAGAGGTCTAGCGCAGCCAAAACACCGCACTGTGCATCTGAGCATGCTTAAGGTGGCACTAAACTACCTCTGGCAAAATGAGATAAAATCCATTGAATAAGGATGAAATATGGATGCACAGATTCGTATCAGTAAAAGAGCAAGGGAAGTCTTTGCAGAGAGCCCTTTAGTCAGAGGCCTTCACAGACGGTGCTCATGGGGCGCAAGTTCACGGGACGTCCTGCACAGGGCTGGTCTCACGCGGAAGGCCGAATAGTGGTCCTCCTGCAACGGAGTTGTGACATTCCTCTCCCGCTCTGTTTCAGAGGCTGTGTCCATGCACGTGAGCCCTTCTCGGAGGTCAAGGACGTCTGGGCAGTGGATGGTGGTCTAGGTAACATCCATGGTCCCCTCTGGCTTTAGGATTCCACTCATGATTGCTGCAAACGCTGGAGTTTAATTGTGCACTGCAGGAAGGGAGTATTTGTTCTGTCCACAATCTTGCAAAGCTTGGATCCTTGGCCAGTAAGGTCAATATGCTTCCCAGAGACGGAGAGAATGCCATAAAGAATCTGCCTCTGTCTTCCCGTAACCTGGCGCCTTCCAGCTGGTGCTGCATCCCCATCTCTTCACAGCACCAGGAGGAGTGGCTAATGGAATGCCAAGACTGGAGCTCACAGCTTTCCCCACTCTTGCTGCAACTGGGACATCTCACTGGCTATCCAAGATGACTCTGCTAGGTGCAATGTTCATAGGTTTATGCATCCAGCCCTTCCCTTATCCTGATTTATCAGCATTGGTTCTACTCTGTGCAAAATCAGTCGCAACGCACAGAATCATAGAATAGTAGAGTTAGAAGGGGCCTATCAGGTCACCAAATCCATCAGGTCATCAAATCTGTTCAGTGCAGTCCATTCCTACACATAATAAATGTGTGTGTGTGTATAAGAGAGAGGGGGGAGTCATAGAAACATAGAAACAGAGCGAGTCAGAAGGGGCCTCCCAGGCCATCTAGTCTGACCTCCGGCACCAGCCAGCTCCGCTCACGACATGCCCACCATGTGCATGTTCAGCCTGTCTTTGAACACCCTCACCGATGGGGCCTCAATGATCTCTCGTGGAAGCCCATTCCACGCCCTCGGGGTCCTCACTGTCAGGAAGTGCTTCCTGGCATCCAAATGGAACCTTGGCTCCCTGAGCTTTGCTCCATTGGAGCGCGTCCTGCCTTCCTCTGCAGGGGAGAACAGGTCTCTGCTTACCTCCATGTGACACCCCCTCACATACTTGTATGTGGCCAACATATCCCCTCGGAGTCTCCTCTTCTCCAAGCTGAAGAGACCCAGTTCCCTCAGTCTTGCCTCATACGGCATCCCCTGCAAACCGGCCACCAACCTTGTGGCCCTGAGCTGCACTGACTCCAACCTGGCTATATCCTTTCTGTAATGAGGGGCCCAAAACTGAACACAGTATTCCAGTTGCGGGCGCACCAGAGTCGTGTAGAGTGGTAGTAATACCTCTCTCGATCTTGAAGCCACACTTCTGGCTATGCAACCAAGGGTGGCATTTACCCTCTTGAGCACCGCATCACACTGCTGACTCATGTTTAGCCTGCAGTCAACCAGCACCCCGAGGTCCCTTTCACAAGTGCTGCTCTCCAGCCACTTGTCCCCTAACCTGTACTTATGACAGCTATTCCTATGCCCCAAATGCAAGACCTTGCACTTATCCACATTGAACGCCATCCTGTTGACTCCTGCCCACTTCCATAGTCTGTCCAGATCCTTTTGGATCTGGAGTACCTGCTCCTCACTTGTGGCCACTGCTCCAGTTTTAGTGTCGTCTGCGAATTTGATCAGCAGACTGTTCACCCCTTCTTCCATGTCTTTGATGAAAAGATTAAACAGGATCGGCCCCAGAACAGAGCCCTGGGGGACCCCGCTTGTCACTGGCTGCCATCCCGACGATTCCCCGCTAATGATTACCTTCTGCTTTCGGTCAGTTGACCATGCTCTAATCCACCGGACAGTGCTTTGGTGTATCCCAAAACTCCCCAGTTTCTCCACCAGGATATCATGGGGCACTTTGTCAAAGGCCTTGCTGAAATCCAGGTGAACCACATCCACTGCATTCCCTCCATCTAGCCATCTTGAAACCTTGTCATAGAATCCCACAAGGTTTGTCTGGCAGGACCTGTTTTTGCAGAAGCCGTGTTGTGTGGCTGTCAGTCTCCCTTCCCTATCTAGCATCACTAGATCTCTCTGTATTATGAACCTTTCCATTGTTTTTCCTACAATGGACGTAAGGCTAACTGGTCTATAATTCCCCATGTCCTTCCTACTACCCTTTTTGAAAATTGGGACCACCGATGCCACCCTCCATTCCTCTGGAACTTCACCCGTTCACCATGAGGTCTCAAAAATGGAGGCCAGCGGGTGTGAGAGAACCCCTGCCAACTCTCTTTGTACTCTCGGGTATAACCCTTCAGGGCCTGGCGCCTTTATAATGTCCAATGCCCTGAGCAGCCCCTCGACTTCAAGAGGGGTGACTCTAATCTGTGCCCCTAAATCCCCAGCCTCATCTAATCTCCTATATGGATATCCCCCGTCCTGCTTTGGGGAGAACACAGAGGCAAAATAGTCATTTAGCTCCTGTGCCTGTTCCCTCATATCAGTCACTGGATCTCCTTCCTCATTTATTGGTCCCACCACTTGTCTCCCCTTCCTTTTCCTATTTACATGATGAAAGAAGCCCTTTTTGTTGCTCTTGATATTCTTGGCAAGTCTCAGCTCATAATCAGCCTTAGCCTTGCAAAGAATCCTTCTGCAACGGGCCTCCTCCTCCCGGTATACCCTTTTGTCTATTTCCCCCAGTACCCATTTCCTATGGAGGCTCCTCTTTCATCTAATCCCTCTAACCACCTCCTTTTGCATCCATCACGGCACTCTCCTCCGCCTCCCCACCTTACTGACTAGAGGTATCGTCAAGGCTTGCACTTCCAAAACCTTCCTTTTGCATGCCATCCACCCCTCCTCAACTCGCTTACCTTCCAGTAACCTGTCCCAGGAGACTTTCCCCATTCTGGCCTTCAGTTGGCCCTCTTGAAGTCCCAGCTTCTAGTACTTGCCCTGCTGTACATCCCCAGTCCCCTGATCTCAAAGCAAAGGATGGAGTGATCACTCGCATCCAGAGCTCTCCTAATCTGCACTTCATCTATCAGCTCTCCCTATTGGTCAAGACCAAGCAAGGATGTTTCCCCCCCTCGTCGCTTCTCGAGCCCTCTTTGTGAAAAACCCACCCTCTAGAGCTTCTAGGAAGCGACATGACCTGGCTGTCACCGGCGAGTAATATCCGGGAGATTGAAATCTCCCATAATTACTGTGTCTCTCCCCCAAGATATCCTTAGAATCTGTCCTGTCAGGACATCATCCAGGGTCTCAAGTTGACCTGGATGGCGATAACATACCCCCACTGTCAGGTCTCTTTCCCTGTCAAAACCCCTAAGTTTCACCCAGACTGCCTCTACCGAATCCCCATCTGTGCTACATCCTATCTCACTGCATCCTATCCCTTCCCTGACGTATAAAGACACACCCCCACCTCTCTTTCCCTTCCTGTCCTTTCTAAAAAGGTGATACCCTTCTATGTTCACATTCCAGACTTGCCTTTCATCCCACCAATTTTCTGTGATTCCCACCAGATCGTATCCTCCTCTTCCCAGGAGAGCTTCCAGCACTCCCTGCTTGTTACCCATGCTCCTAGCATTGGTGTACATGCACCTGAACTCCTTCCCACCGCTTCCTTTCCTTGGAGTGCCCAGCATCCTCCTTCCTCCCATCCTCCCTGGTACCTGGCCCCTCTCTGTAGGAGTCCTGTCAGTCCCTGCAGTATCTCTAAAGCCCTGCTCCCAGAGCCCCGATCCTCCCCCCACACTTGTCCAGTGCAGACACGTTACTGGGGGGCCTGAACCCACCCCCCACTGCTCAGTTTAAAGTCTTCTGGACGAAGCTTGCTAGAGCATCTCCAAAGGACCTTTTCCCCATCCTCGTGAGGTGTAACCCATCCCTTGCCAGAAGTCCATTGGCAAGAAAACGAGTGCCGTGGTCGAGGAACCCGAAACGTTCCTTCTGGCACCACACCCTAAGCCAGTCGTTCACTTCGGAGGCCCTCCTGTCCCTGCCTGGCCCAAACCCCCGGACAGGTAAGATTGACAAGAAGGCCACTTGGGCCTTCAGCTCCCTGAGTTTCTTCCCCAAGGCCTCAAAGTCCCTGGTGATCCCAACCACCTCCTGCCTGGCCACGTCCTTTGTGCTCACATGGATCACCAGGAGTGGCTGGTGACCCCCGGAGCGAACAAGACGCTCCACTCTGTCCTTCACATGCCAGATGCGTGCGCCCGGCATACAGCAAACCTCCCTTGTCTCCAGGCTGGGGCGGCACACTGCCGCCTCAGTGCCCCTCAGCAGGGAGTCCCCTGTGCCCTGGCCCTCGCCTCTCCTGCAGTGGCCCCCTTGCCTCCTGATGTCCCAGGCTGGGGGTCCTGCTGGTCCCCCGAGGCCTCATCAGCCCCAGCCTCCCCAAGCGGAGAGAACCTGTTTCCCAGCTCCAGATTGGTGCCAGGAGGAGGAGGAGGCCGTGCTGGCCTCCCCCTCCTGTGGGTGACATACCTCCATGTCTCTACAGCTGCTCCTCCCGTGGTCTCTCCCTCAGCCCTCTGTCCAGGGGTAGGCTGCTCTGGGGGTGGCCTGGAGAGCTCTCTAGGCCCTCAGGCACCTCACCTCCTCCTCTAGCAGGGTCACCATCTTGCACCGAGGGCAAGTGTATCCCTGCCTCTCCTGGGGAAGAAGGGCGAACATGTCGCAGCTCTCGCAGCAGACAGCAACACCTCTGACTCCCGCCAAGGCCATCTCCTGGCCTGCCATCGGTATCCCTTCCGAGACCTTACCTTGATCCCCTGCCTTGTCTGTCCTGCAGTTGCTCTCACTCGCCCAGTCCTCCCAGACAAAAACCCACTCGCACACACACACACAAGGATGAAGCAAACTTAAATTTAATTGGAAGAAAAACAATTTAAAAGCAAAGCAAACAAAGCACAGCACAACACAGCACAAACAAAACAAACAAACAAACTTCTGTGTCTCAGGAAAGGGAGACTCTGGACTGCCCGGACCGCAGCTAAGGGACGCAGACAAGGGACGACGCCAAGAGGCCAGAGCCAAAAGGGCTTGCAGTGGCTGAGCTTGGCCTTATCAGTTCCTCAGGCCAGTGGCCCTGCCTGTTGGCTTCCTCCTGGCCCCTCTAGCCTCTCTGCCCCCCCCCCCTCCGCTGCTCCTGGCCCTCTTCTCCTACCTTGCCTTCACCAGTCCCCTGGCCACTCAGCACTCTCACCCAGCCTGTGCCTCTGCTGCTCCGCTGCTCTGCCAAGAGGCCAGCATCTAAAAGATGTGCGTACATCCCATTCCTTACACCACTGTAAGCCATTGAACACCCAAGAACTTCTGAAACTTGAAGCAATCAGGAACATGAAAGATTTATTTGACAGGAAAATAGAAGTGATCTTATTAACACCTGTACTGCTTCATATCAGGGAATTCTGACTCATTGGTTGTAAAGTGAATTAGCAGGGGATTCTCCAAGGAGCGGGAGAGCCAGCTTATTTTTTCCTGATGAGATGATCCCAGCTGTTTTGTTCAGGCTTCAGCAGGATGATGTAGCATTTGGGGAGGAAGATGCAGCCCAGCAGGCCAGCCCCCAAGGCCTGAATGGAGAACACCTCCACAGCCACCATGGCCTTGCCCTTGGTGCTCAGGTAGGTGGGCACGCAGGACACCCACACACTGCAGAAGACCAGCACGCTGAAGGTGATGAACTCGGCCTCATTGAAGCTGTCGGGCAACTTCCTCCCCAGGAAAGCCCCAACGAAGCTGATAGCAGCCAGGAAGCCCATGTAAGCCAGGACAGCGTAAAACATGGCGGCCGAGCCTTCGTCGCATTCCAAGATCATCTGTCCCGCCAAGGAGTGAAAGTCCACACTAGGGAAAGGTGGGGAGGTGGCCAGCCAGGCAACACAGAAGGTGGCCTGGAGGAGGGGGCACACCAACACGATGGACCTGGGCAGTGGCCCCCCCACGAGTCTCCTGGCCATGTTTCCTGGCTTGGTGGCCATGAACGCCAGAACCACCGTCACCGTTTTGGCCAAAACGGAAGAAACGGCAACAGAGAAGGTGATGCTGAAAGCGGTTTGGCGCAGGAGGCAGGTGAGCTTGCTGGGTTGTCCGACGAATAGAAAGGAGCAGAGGAAGCAGAGCAGGAGAGAGGTGAGGAGAACATAGGTGAGGCCCCGGTTGTTGGCTTTGACGATGGGCGTGTGGTGCTATTTGATGAAGGGTGCCAGGACTAGAATCGTGAGCAGAGCGAGGGAAAGAGCGAGGGAAGCCAAGACAGTCCCCAGGGTCTGTTGAAGGGCGAGGAAGTGAACCCTCTTCAGGACACACTGGTCCTGCTTCAAGTTTGGGTGTTGATCTGCTGCACATGCCACACAGCGATCAGCATCTGCAATGAGCAAGAACAGGAGAGGCATCTCCCAAAATCACAGGATCCCTTCTTTGGGTGGACCATTCAGCACACAATCAATGAATACAACAAATGTATACATGTCATTGTTTGAATCTTGCTTTGGAAAGCAGTGCATCTATTCTGCTCCCCAGTCTGAGAGCAAAGGGGAGTTCCTCTTGCTGTACATTTGATAAAATTCAGTCCTTTGACTTTCCCTTCCTGGGAGACTGGATGGAGGGCAAAGCAGTGTCAGTGGAGGAAACAATTTTGTGCTCACAGCAAAAGCAGCCCTTCTTTACACAATAAATTGCAAGGCAACTTTGGCTGTTTGTCTCTGAGGCCCCTCCTAACTTGCTGAGACCAGAGGGCCTAGGAGCACCTCCAAGGTTCATTCCTGGCTGACCCACACGTGGGATGTAATGCACGTCACCTCATATTTTGATGAGGCTCCTCCTCGTCCTCCTTCCAGGGGAACCATTAAACCTCAGAGACATTTTCTCTTCCCAAATCTCAGGAGCTTCCTGTCAGCAGAAAGTAACAAACTCAGCCCCCCATCCACCCTCTGCTCCTGCCCTTCCAGGACTTATCCCACCCTGTCACCCACTGCACGATTGAGCCACGATCTGCAGCTACCTGTGTGGTTCGAGAAGGTCCCCTCCTGACAGGTGAGGCATTCGGAGCAGCACAGCGGCCTCCCACCTACACCTCTCTTCCACTGCCCTGGGGAGCACCGCTTGGTGCACCTTGCAGTGGGCGACTTCTGAAAAGGATGGGAGAGCTAGTGGGGAGCCCACACGGTGGTCGTGGTGCTGCAGGGGTCTTGGAGGGACCAGTGGGGTTTCCCATTGCACAGTGAATGGAGGTGATATGCGTGCATGTGGCTTAACTGGAGAACAGGATGGTTCAGAGACACAGTCTTACGGGTGCTGCATAAAGGGCAGCCCAGCCCGACAAGCATTGAAGAGAGTGCCAAGTGGATTTGATAAGTTTGGATGCCCAGCTCTGCTAAATTCCTCACGCACTCTTTTGCACCCACTGATGCTCCCAAAACACCTTCTCAGGCTGTGGGGAGGCAGGAGGTGAAGCACAGGTGCGCAAAAGCAGGTGAAGCCACTGGGTTAAGATGCAGCACAGAGCATCTGGGCCTCGGACCTGAATTTCACCTCGTGCTCCTGCATGATTTGTGCTGGGGCAGAGGGCCCCAGAAATCTTGGACTCCAGATGACAGATTTGGGACCCAAGACCCAGCAGTGGGAGCTCTAACATTGCCTCTGAACTCAGCTTGTCCAGAGTTGAGGCGTTGCTGGGCTTCCCCACATCCTCGGGACGTTCCCTCAACCCACCTCTGTGGCCCACTCAATCGCTTCCGAGCGGATGCTGAAGTCCTGGCCTGGAAGGGCCCCGGCATCCATCCATCCCACTCGCGCAGGATCTAAAGTGCCATTTGGGGAAAAGACCCAGTTCAGGAGGTCGTATCTCTGGACATTCTCACTGAAGCAGACTTCCTCCCCAGCACTGTTGTTGAACCGGACCTTCCGCAGGGAGGCAAGGATCTGCAAGAAAGGGATGCTGAGCCTAGCCTTGACTTCAGGCAAGTTCTGCTCTCCTCGAATGTCCTGTGACGGCCGCCAAGGAAGAAGATCATATATGTCTCAGCCGCCTCCTTCTTCACTGGCCGCTGATGCAGGTGGTCTCAGATTTCCCCCATTGATTCCCACTGGGTCCAGCAGGCCTTCTCCAGCTCACCCTTCTGGACTTAGCCATCCAATGAGGAACCCACCCACTCTCACCTCTGCAAGCTCTCATCTCGGGAGCGTAAGACGGCCCTTGTACCAAAACGTGAGAGATCCAGCAACGCCAGCTGAGTCACATTTCCCATCTCTCTCTTGACAGATATCAACAAAGGGTTGCTTTGGAAGCAATGGAGGAGTCTCCTTCCCCAGAGCATGTGCATGTTTGGAGAAGTAACAGGAAAAGCTCAAAGGGGAGGCCTATACTACCGGCATCGAGCACTTCTGACCCCCAGCACAGTTCATTCCTGGCAGGTAAACCAACAGAATGAGAACTGGCTGCCTGCATAGTTTTCAGCCTTTCTTATTCAAAAGATTTCTCTGAGTGGTGTTGGTAACTTAGGGGTTTTGACAGGGAAAGAGACCTGACAGTGGGGGTATGTTATCGCCCTCCAGGTCAACTTGAGACCCTGGATGATGTCCTGACAGGACAGATTCTAAGGATATCTTGGGAAACAGACTCAGTAATTATGGGAGATTTCAGTCTCCTGGATATTGCTTGGGAGACTCACTTGGCGGTGACAGCCAGGTCACGTCACTTCCTAGAAGCTATAGAGGGAGGGTTTTTCACACTGAGGGTCCAAGAGGCGACGAGGGGGGGGAAACATCCTTGACTTGGTCCTGACCAATAGGGAGGAGGTGATAGATGAAGTACAGACTAGGGGAGCTCTGAATGCGAGTGATCACTCCATCCTTTGCTTTGAGATCAGGGGACTGGGGATGTGCAAAAGGGTGAGCACTAGAAACTGGGACTTCAAGAGGGCCAGCTTTGGCCAACTGAAGGCCAGACTGGGGAAAGTCCCCTGGGATAGGTTACTGGAAGGTAAGTGAGTTGAGCAGGGGTGGATGGCACTCAAAAGGGAGGTTTTGGAGGCACAAGCCTTGACGATACCTCTAGTCAGTAAGGTGGGGAGGCGGAGGAGAGTGCCGCCATGGATGCAAAAGGAGGTGGTTAGGGGGATTAGACGAAAGAGGAGCCTCCGTAGGAAATGGGTACTGGGGGAAATAGACAAAAGGGTATACCTGGAGGATGAGGCCGTTGCAGAAGGATTCTTCACAAGGCTAAGGCTGATTACGAGCTGAGACTTGCCAAGAATATCAAGAGCAACAAAAAGGCATGTAAATAGGAAAAGGAAGGGGAGACAAGTGGTGGGACCACTAAAGTAGGAGGAAGGCGATCCAGTGACTGATATGAGGGAACAGGCACAGATGCTAAATGAGTATTTTGCCTCTGTGTTCTCCCCAAAGCAGAACGGGGGATGTCCGTATAGGAGATTAGATGAGGCTGGGGACTTAGGGGCACAGATTAGAGTCACCCCCCTTGAAGTCTAGGGGCTGCTCAGGGCATTGGATATTACAAAGGCGCCAGGCCCTGACGAGTTGCACCCAAGAGCACTTAGGGAGTTGGCAGGGGTTCTCTCATGTCCCCTGGCCTCCATATTTGAGGCCTCGTGGAGAATGGGTGAAGTTCCAGAGGATGGGAGGGTGGCGTCAGTGGTCCCAATTTTCAAAAAGGGTAGTAGAAGGGACATGGGGAATTACAGACCAGTTAGCCTTACGTCCATTGTAGGAAAAACAATGGAAAGGCTCATAATACAGAGAGATCTAGTGATGCTAGATAGGGAAGGGAGACTGACAGCCACACAACACGGCTTCTGCAAAAACAGGTCCTGCCAGACAAACCTTGTGGGATTCTTTGACAAGGTTTTGAGGTGGCTGGATGGAGGGGATGCAGTGGATGTGGTTCACCTGGATTTCAGCAAGGCCTTTGACAAAGTGCCCCATGATATCCCGAGGGCATGGAATGGGCTTCCACAAGAGGTCGTAGAGGCTCCATCGGTGCTGGTGTTCAAGGATAGGCTGGACATCCACATGGTGGGCATGTCGTGAGCGGAGCCGGCTGGTGCCGGAAGGCAGACTGGATGGCCCGGGAGACCCCTTCTGACTCACTCTGTTTCTATGTATGGGAGTTCTCAGGCAGTGCCTTGGAGGTCCATGAAGTCTCAGTGGGACCCACAGTCCCACATAGAGAACTGCTGGCCTACATGATTCTCTACTCATGGCCTCATTCTTCTGGAGGGAAAATATGCAAAAAAATAAACAATTTTAAAAAGGTTGATGAAATTTGGCTCTTTTAGCATGCTTGGAATTTTCCCAGCATCACTCTAACCTTCGAAATTGGACAATTCAATAAGCATAAGCAAAGCCCTTTCTACTAAATGGAAAAACCTGAATGAGAACATTACCTGCCATGGCTCGACATGTGGAAGCCTCTTTCTCCCCTCCACCATTCCACGCTTCAATCCAGACAGCAAGATGGCATGCAGGGCATGTGCCACGGAATGCACAGCATTGTAGATGCTGTAGCTCTGCAAGCTCATGCTCCTTTCGAACCTCAGGGATGGCAGGTCCTGTATCTTCTCCTCCCCAGTGCACTTTCTTTTTCCCCCTGATAGGGTTTGTCCTGACTTCAGAAATTTACACCCAAAGGCTGCTTCCCACCAAAGGTGGAGAAAGATGTCCCCTTCAGGCTGGAGGGGGTCTAAAGCCAAGAGGAAGCGTTGGAATCCCGGCACATCCCTTCTGTGCCCCCGGAAATGCAGAGTGCCATGGAAGGGTTGGAGGTCTTGCCAACCAAACTGGGACCCTGATGCAGCAATGTCAAGATGGGATGTCAAGATCTAAACCATCCTTAAGGAAGGCTTCAAGTTTTGGAGATAAGCAAATAGGGTTAGAATTGTTAAGTTCCCATAAAGAATCATCACTAGGAAATCAGGCCAAGAATCAGAACGGTAAAGAGGGAGGTTTTTCAATGGAGTATTCCACCCAGTGGTTTCTACCATTTCCATGGAGGCCACACAGATGTCATTCTGCTTGAGCATTGGTGTCAGTGTCCAGACGAAATCTTCCCCAGCACTATCAGTAGGAGTGGCCAGCCCAACCCAGTTCCACTGGAAATGCAGCAGCAGCCGGACTAAGCCCACGTACAGAGGGAATTCATCTGGGTTGATCCGGAACAAGGAAGGAAAGGCCCTTCTCTCTCTCTGAAGATGGTCAAATGAGCCATAAACAAGCTGAAAGAAGGAATTCAGAGGAGGATTGATCCCGGGAGATCCATTGAGACAAACATTTCATGGGGTCATCCAGAATTAGAGCACCACACGCGAACAGCACTCTTTCAGAGACTGGTCTTTCCACCTTGCAGGTTCTGCATATCGCGGCAACTCTCATTTTTCTGCACATACACCTCTCACCTGTGGCACCTTGTAGATGCTGAAGATGGA
This sequence comes from Varanus salvator macromaculatus, assembly GCA_023646645.1. Lineage (NCBI taxonomy): Eukaryota > Metazoa > Chordata > Lepidosauria > Squamata > Varanidae > Varanus > Varanus salvator. The sequence continues at coordinate 8,005,664 of JAIXND010000802.1, read as the reverse complement.
CGCCACCTGCCCTGATGATTCCGAGTCGAATCCGCCAATCACAGAGAGCAGTGTGTCCTGCCTGTCACATTTGTAGTTGGGAGCCAATCGTCCCCGTGTGGAAAGCAGGGCGAAGTTATTCAAGTACATCGTTCGGGCAATGTCCCTGTGTTCGTAGATGCGGAAGCCCAGGGTTGTGTTGGGCAGGAGAACGGGATGCTTCCGGAGCTCCTGGACAGCAAACACCACAGCCAGGAAGTGCTGGTAGATCTTGCCCCTGATGCTGGAATGAGAGTGGCACTGGGAGAGAGGACGGCGTGTTTGTTTCTCAAGCTCTCATTTGATCACTTTCTGCTGCAAAATGGCCAAAATTCCGAACAAAGGGAGTGCCTTTGGTGGTTCCCAAACTCGGATCCCAGGTATTGTTCCACAATAGACCCCATCATCCCCAGCCAAGAACTGCAATGAGACAGCAATGTGAACTTCTTGTTAAAGAATGCAGAGTCCAGGATTTCAAGAAAGCAATGTGAAAAGACACATAGCCACTCCTGGATCCCCACATTCTTTGCATGTTACCAAACTGTTCATGGGAAGCTGCATCTTGAACACTGTTTTCCAAACCTGTTGAAATCTGCTCATGCTCCAGTGGCTCCATGGAGTTGACAAAATCCAAATCTCCTTCCCCGTCTCTTCATGGAGCTCCCCCAACCGCATCCTCCTAGCAGCGGCACCCTCCCTCCATGCTCACTCATGCGCACAAATTCCAGCACTCACTGCTCAAGCTAAAGCACAGAACGGACTCTGGTGCTCAGAAGCTGAAGACGCACTTTCATGCTGCACATTCTCATTAAAGGTTCAAGCCCAGCATGACATGATCAAATGTTGAGCCAGAAAAGGATGCGTGAGAGCAAAAGTGCTGCTGCAGGACATTGTACAGGGCGACCAAGGCAGATTCAGTGCTGTACCCGGGTCTGAAGCCGGACTGAAATGGCTCCAGATATGTAAGTATGAGAGCAGATATTGCAAGATGAGACAAAGTGCAGAAAGGGACAACTCAAGCAGTCCAGGGGCTGGAGCAACTTCCCTAGGAGAAAAGGGCACAATTTCGGGGGTTGTTGAGCCTCCACCAAACAGAGCTGCAGAGGGTTTACCTGGGTCGTTCTCAGCAGTGAAACTGCTGAGGTTCAAGGCATCAGGTACACCCCTGGGATCGGAGAGTTCATTTCCATGGCTGCCGATTGAGACTTCATGTCACAACGCTCCCCAGTTCACAGGTGGGACTGTGCTGCTCACCTTCAAGGAAGACGGGCTTTGTGCTTGTGCACAAGAATGCCCCTCCTCATGGCAGAGTTGCCTGCTCTGAACATGGGCCCTCTGGTCCAGCCCCAGAATCCAGTCTCCCCTCAACCTAGATTAAATAGGCATTTTGCAGCCTGCCCCTGCAGACCGCAGGCCGGGGGGAATGGCTGGGCTCCTCTCGCGAGGAGAGGAAGTGACACGCTGAAAGACGACGGCTACTCAGGAAGACACCATTTTTTTAATAACTGCACTTATGAGCTACCTAGGAATTATTATGATACATTCAAAAACCAAAGAAAAGTCCATTCAGGGAAGAAGGCATTCGGCTGGGACAGGGACGGAGCGTTCTCCCCGCTTCGTCTGGCGGTGCTTTCCTTCGCTCGGAAGCAGCAGGTGTGCAGCTGCAGCCGGACTGCGACGCAAGGCTGGGCCCCGGCGTGCCTGTGCTTCTCGCTTGGCGTCGGGACCTTCCTTGCCTCTGACTGGCCCTTCCAGCTTGTTCTCTGGGCCCCCTTTCAGCCCCACAGCTCTCTGCTGTCCCGGCTGGCCCTGCACTGAGCCGGCCCGCTGCCCACTTCCTCCTGGCCGACCCGGGGGGCAGTCCATGCAGCCAAGCCTGAGGAGGGCGCCCCGAAGCTCACCTGGGACTCCGCCAGGCCCCGCCTGGGATTGCGGGCTCTGCTTCGCGCGGCCCGTCTGTGGGGCCTGATCGTCTGTGCCAGCCCGGACGGCACGCTCGGCTCTGCGGCTGAGGCAACGCTGGGCTTCTGCCCACCGCACTTCCACGGCATGCCCAGCGACCTCGCAAGGCGCCATCGGGCCATGTGCTGTGGGGCTGGGCACCCCCCTCTGTTCCCGCAGCCTCCGCTGCTCACGCAACCAGGCCCGGTGCCCCTCCCGCATGCAGAGCTTCCTCTCCAGGATGGAGCCCACGAGGGCCACCCGCTCGTCTGCGGCTGGGCATGGGCCGTGGCACTCAGAGGGGTGGCCACGCTCCCGCCTTCCTTCTCCCCTGGAGTGCCGCCTCCTCAGCGGAGAGGCCTCCTCAGCACGAAGCGCCCTCCTCCCTTTCTGAGGGGTCGTCCGGCTGTCCTCGGCAGGCAGGCTGGCGGTGGTAGCCGGACGCGGCGCATGTTCAGCGGGACGCTTCTGGAACATGTGGCCCTCCTTTGCCGCAGGCCTACGCTCCCTGCGCGCTCTGCGGAGCCTGGCTGTCGCTTCTGCCGGGGCCCGCCGGCCCTTGTGACCCAGAAGAGCCTGCCCTTGCATTTGGGACTGCAGAGGGCTGCCTGCTTCCTCCCAGTGCTGCCCCTGTGCAGGGAAGGCCAGGCCTCCCGTGGGTGGAACGGGGCCCCCGGAAGGCGCATGTGGGGATCTTTGCAGGCCCCAGCCCTTCCCCATCTCCCCCAGGGGGGCAAAGGTGTTCAAGGCCCCCAGGACCCTGCTGGGCAGCCCCCACAGCTGCCGGAGCCTCATCCTCTGCACATGGGCCTCCAAGTGCCGACAGGTGCGTGGAGGGAAGAGTGAGGGCTCCTCTCGCTGCACGAGGACTGCAACGCTTGGCCTTGGGCACAGGGGGGCCGAGGGAGGACTGAGCACGCCGCCCCACAGCGAGCGGTGGACCAGGGCCGGCAGGCCCCACAGGTGCTGGATCCTTTTCTTCTTCACCTGCTGCTCCAGCAGCTCCCGCTCCTGCTCCAGGAGGAATGGGAGCTTCTCCCCGGAAAAGGCGTGGGCCACCCCCCTTCTGGGCTGGAGGGGCTGCGAGGGCCACCTGGGGGCCATCCCGCCCAGTGCCTCCATGCAGATGGTGCTCAGCCCCCAGAGGGACATCAGGCACTTGCGCCGCATGGACAGCTCGATCCGGGCCATGTCCCCCGCCCGCTGGAAGGCCAGGAGAAGGCCGCGTGGCTGTGGGGGCCTGTGGCCAGGGGGAATCAGTCGGGGAAGGGGCTGCCTCCAGAGAAGGGCTGCGCACTGCCGGGACAGGTGCACCTCTGCCGGAAAGGTGCCCACCTGGAGCTCTATGCACTTCTTGGCCAGGTGGTGTGCAACACTCTCCAGGTGCCTAGGCCCCACCAACAGGGAGAGTGGGGGCGGGAAGGCAGCCAGCAGCAGGGGTCCCCGGGTCCTCCTGCTCTTCTGGGGGAGCGACACAGGGGGCGTGTTGCAGGTGGAGGCCCCCGGAGGCGATGAGGGCCGGGCCACCCTTTGCCCGGAGCCGGGGATGCTGGGCCATGGGAGCATCTGCTGCACCGACGCCAGGACTCTCCGGGGCAGCCCCCATTGGCGCCACAGCTTCATCTTCTTCACATGGATCTCCAGGGCGCTGCGGGTGTCCCTGGCCAGGAAGAGGGGTTCCTGCCACGCGATGCCCACCGGAGCGCCAGCCTTGGCCGGGGCAGGCAGCTGAGGGCGGCCAGGCAAGACGGCATCCAGGGACCGCTGCAGGAGCATGGGCAGCCCCCACTCGTGCTGCAGCCTCCTCTTGAGGATACTCCGCTCCAGCTTCTCTCTAGCCTGCAGGGGGAGGAACGGCGTTGGCCCCCCGGACCAGTCCACAGCCCTCCCTGATGGCCTGGGAGGGCAGGCATGGACGTGGGGCGCCACTGTAGTGAGCCCCCCCGTGTGGCACACAGACGGTCCCCAGAGGGAGGAGAAGTGGCTGCAGCAGACGGACAGCTCGATCCGGGCCAGCTCCTCCATGTGGACAAAGAGCAGGCAGCTGTTGCGAGGCCTCGAGAGTCCCTGGCCCGGGCGCAATGGCCTGTGGAGAGGCGGCCGTGTGCTTGGTGCTGCTTGCTCCCACGAGAGCCTCACGTGGGGTTGAAAGGCGTCCCCGCGCACCTCCGTGGCTTTCCTCAGGATGTGGTGTTCCAGCTTGTCCACGTGGGCGGGATCCAGCTGGGCCGGACCGCTGCAACGTGGGCCTGTTGCTCCTGAGAAGCACCAGTGGGGGGGCTCCCTGGAAAGCGGTCCCTCGGGCAGGCCCTGCTGGGGCCTTGGCACGGCTCCCCCAGGCGAGCAGAGCTCCGGGCACAGCCCCCGCAGAGAGTTGAGCACCCGCCTGGGCAGCCCCCATCGCTGGAAGAGGACCCTTTTGCACAGCTCACGCTCTAGCCTCTCCTTTGCTTCCCTGCCGAGGAACCCGCAGTCGACCTGGGAAATGCTCACATCTCCCCGACCAGCACCCCGGGGACTCAGCTTGGGGGCCGGGGGTAGAAGGCACCCGAGGGAGCTCTGCGTCAGGCCTGGCAGCCCCCAGAGGTGCTGCAGCCGCTTGCTCCTGATGTGCCACTCCAGCTGCTCCTGCACCTGCCTGGCAACGAGTGGGGTCTCCATGGCCGTGAATGTGGCCGTAACAGCTTTGGGGGCACGTGAGTGCTGGGACAGAGGTGGTGGCGCCATTTCCTGGGGGAAACAGGCAAGGGACTTGATGTAGACCGTGGGCAGCCCCCACCGGTAGACCAAGGCCTTGTGGGCGATGTTCAGCGCAATACGCTCCAGAGTGGCCCCCTCCACAAAGGGAGGGTTTGGGGAGCGCAACCGCAGGCTCCTCAGCCCGGGCAGGAGGGCCTTGGGAAGGCTGCATCTCCCCGCTTGGCAGGCGCTTTCCCAGGAGCTTCGCACCAAAGGGGAGAAGAGCTCCAGCCGGATCTCAAGGGCTTTCCTGGCCAGGTGCCTCTGCCAAAGGTGACGCCTCCGGTCCCTGGGCCTCTCCAGGGGAGGAGACCCTGCACAGCACATGAGTCCCCGAAGGGCTGTGAGGTGCGGCTTCCCGGTCCTTGCAGGGCTTTGGCCCTCTTCCTTGAAGGCTGCATGCTCCGTATCTCTCCCCGAATCCTCCGTGGAAGTCCCCAGGCCCTGGGGTGTGTCCTCTTCATCAGGGGTTGCTCGCGCCTCATCCGGGACTCTGCTGGACTGCGGAAGGAGCGAGTGTGAGGCCTGGTGGCCACAGCCAGATTGGCCATGCAAGCAGCAGCCTCTGGGGCCGGCGACTGGAGCAGGGTGAGATGGAGCCCCAGGTCGTGCTGAAGCCGCCTCCTGAGCACGCAGCTCCCCAGGGACCTGCTGCAGACGACCCTCCGGTGATGCGCCTCCCCCTCCCCTCCCACTGCCAGTGGAGTTGCTGCTCTGGGTCCGCAGGGAGCCCGGGGGAAGCCTGAGCTGGCCACAGAAGACCTGTGTGGAGGCCTCCATGTCCCCGCAGCTCTGGAAGGAGAAGGAGAATTGGAGGAAAGAGGAGGACTCTCTGCAGGAGGCCAGGAGTCCCCCGGAAGTGAAGGAACCTGAGCTCCCCCACAGTGCCACCCGGCTGGCGGAGCAGGTGGTCCATGTGCTGCTGCTGGGAGAGCTTCTGGGCTGCCCTTCGGGATGGTTGCTCCCCTTCCGAAGGAAACGGCCACTCAGGCCCATCCAGGCAAGTTCAGCCAGCAGGGTCAGGGCCATGCTGGTGGCCATCAGCCACCCAAGCTGCCACCAGCTGCTAAAGAGGCAGTCCAAGCTGTCCGGCTGGCCTGCCTGCATCTCCTCCTCCAGCTTCTGCGATTCCGCCCAAGATACTGTCCTGCCTGGGCGAGAGTCTCGCGAGCAGTGCTAGCTGTGCGAAAGCAGCAGCCACACAGACACAGGGCCCTGCTGGGGCCTGTCAGGCCAGGCTGAGCCCCTGGCCGGCCATGTCATAAACAGCCAGGAGCAGGCCTTTGTGTGCCCACTGCCCAGCAGCTGGCCCCTCGCCCACCCCACACGTGCCCTGCCTCTGGGCATCGGCTGATGCACTGCCTGGCCAGCTCCCCACGCCGAGTCGAGTCCCGGGCCAGCTTTGCAGTTCCTTTCTCCCACCCAGGGAGATGCTGGCACAGCAGGCTGATTCACGAGACCCGGCTGTGACTTCAGCGGCTCAGGATGGCTCTGCCCAGGGTTCCCTGTCTCCTCATCTGCATCGCAAGGGGAGCGGGACCACGGGTGCCTTTCCTTCGCTTAAGCTCCCATGTCAGACTCCCCAGGAGCGGTTTCTTGAGGCTCCTGTACTCTGGAAGAGATGGCCAAAGCAATTGCCAGTATCAAGAGCAGGAGTCACCTGGCCTTCCTGAGTTTCCCGTCAAGCAGTACGGAGGGAACCGTTTGCCAGCCTCTTAGTCCCAGAACCGTCCTGTCCTTCCAGTCAGATCTTTGCACCCCTCCCCCCCTTATTTGCAGAATGGTGCTGGGATTGTGGCAATTCCCAAACCGGGAAGAACTTGAGCAGCACTTCTGGCTCATATGCCCAGGATCTCCCCTGCAGCACCATCCTGTCGAAATGCCCCGGCGGCAGAGCTCCGCCCCAGGCCAGGGAGTGGGGGCACAAAGCCCATGTGGGAACTCCAGGGGTCGCCCATCCAGCCCGGCAAGCATGGGAGGAAGAAGACTGGCTTCATTCTCGCGGGCGTTGGATCACAAGCGAAGGGCAGTGGCCCCAGAGGGCTGGTGCCACCACTTTTCCACCCTCATTGACCCGGCAGCAGAGGCAGGCGTGGCCTGGTTTGGAGTTCGCGCTGTGGGCGCTGCTGCGACTTCAGGGGCTCCTGAGCTCCTCTGGGCGGCCGGACGGGGAGCCTCACCCAGCCATCGCTCGATCCTGCTGCCGCAGCTCAATGCGGGTTGCGAGGCAGTCGCTGCTGCGCGGCCATCTTTCCCTTGTTGCAGGGCCTGGCATGTCTTACCCCAGGGCACCCCCACAGCACGTCTGCTCCCCCCGCCCCATGCAGGGCCTCTCTGTTGGGGGAGGGGGGCAGGGAACCTGCTCTGAGCAGGGCAGGAGGGCTGCTGTGGCCGTGGCAAGCCAGATGCTTCCTGTGGGGGGAGGGGCGGGGGCACTGCTGCCTGTGCTGGCCTGGGGGGCTGGACCCCATCCTCCTGGGAAGGGGGGCTGGCTGGGCACCCTTGATGGGATGGAAGGGCCCCCTGGCAGGCAGAGGGGAGGGACGCCTCTTCTTGCCGTGCGGCCAGCTCTCTGGCCCCTGGACTTGAGGAGAAGCCCCCTCCTCACGCGGACCTCTCCCTGAGGGTGCGCAGCTTCTCGCCTGGGCCTGGTGCAGAAGCCCCTTTCCAGCTGCTTGCGAATCCGCGGGAGGTTGGCCTGACACATGGGCCTGAGATCTTTTTGCCCCACCTGCTCCCCAGGTTGGCACATGTGCCCTGGCCCTCCTCGAGCCAGGAGCAGGTGCACAGCCTCTGGGAGGACTGGCCTGCAGCCCCTCTGTAGCCAGCGGCTTTGCTCCAGGGAGATCTGCCGAGAAAGGGGCTGGGAAGTGCCATGCCATGCCATGTGAATTTGCCAGGTATGCATGTGTTAATGTGTGTGTGTTGTACAGGGGACTTTCAAGGAGCCCCAAGACTGCAAGTTGGATCCAACATGCCTTGGGCTCCAGGGGTCGGCAACCCGACAGAGCCCTGGGGGATCCCGCTTGTCACTGGCCGCCATCCCGATGATTCCCCACCAATGGTCCCCCTCTGCTTTCGGTCAGTCAGCCATGCCCTAATCCACCGGACAGTGCTTTGGTGTATCCCAAAACCCCTCAGTTTCTCCACCAGGAGGGACCACCTTCCGCCTCTCCAGCTCTGAGCAGCACCCCCCACCCTCGGCCCTCCCCCTGCCCACAGGCCTCTCCTGGCCCCTTCAGGAGAACTCCTGGCCAATCACACTCCCCCAGAACCCCCAACAGCCAATCAGCTCTGCTGGCCCAGCCCACACTCCAAGAAGGGAACCACGCAGGAGCTGCCCCCTCCTCCTCCCGCCTCCTTGTGCCAGCCACTGTAACCGTGGCAACCGACACTGCCAGGCGCCAGGCATGGCTACCGGGCTAGGCCTCTGTGCTGCCCAGAGAGAGCGCGGCTACTCAGAGGTTGCCTGAAGCGTGCAAACAGCAGAGCACCGGCACCAGCACAAAGCCCCTGGGCCTCTTCGGGCCTGTCGCCGGCTCTCAGCCTGCCCTGCCTCACAGGGCTGTTGTGAGGATAAGATACGGAGGGGAGGAGGACTTTGGAAACACCCGGGGAACGTTGCAGGAAGAAAAGTCCAGCTAGGAAAAGAATAAGTCAGTAAAAATAGTTGCCATTGACTCTCAAACTCACTGATGACACCCAATTAACGCTCATGTGAGCTCCCTGGTATGGTACAGGATAGTGGAACCACCACAGCCATGTTGGATTCCTTGTTCCCTCAGAGCGGGAAGGAGGCATTGGTGAAATGAACTCTGGATGGACAGTTGTGGAAAAGTGAGCAGAATCCCCGCTGAGGGTCCAGTGAGAGGACCGATGGCACCTACCTGGGTTTGAATCTGAATAAAGTAACAAAATGTATTATGAACTGCAGCTAATGCGAAAACCTCAGAACGGTATGAAGAGCCAAGAGATAATTGGCGGGCACGAAGAGAAGAAAGCCTCTGGGAAAAGAAACGATTAATCCCTGAGGTCACTCTCTTGATCTTGGAGCTGCAGGAAGCACAGCCATTTCTGGGCTGCTGGTGAAAGCAGATGGGATCTTCAAAGCTGACCTCCCAGTCGGGCCCCCTAAGGCCCCAGCAAGCAGCATCTGCTGGCCACAGAACTGAACCCAGCACTTGGAAAGGAGAACCCGTAACCATTTTGGTCTTTGCTGCAGTGCAAAGGTCCCCTGCCTTGTTAGTCCTGCAGTTCCTCTCACTCGCCCAGTTCTCCCAGACAAAAACCCACTTGCACACACACACACACACACAAGGATAAAGCAAACTTAAATTTAAATTGGAACAAAAACAAAAGCAAAGCAAAGCAAAGCAATGCACAGCATAGCACAAACAAAACAAACAAGCAAACAATCAAACCTCTGTGTCTCAGGGAAGGGAATCTCTAGACAGCCTGGGCCGCAGCTAAGGGACCCAGACAAGGGACAACACCTTATCAGTCCCTCAGGCCAGTGGCCCCGCCCCCTGCTCCCTCCTGCCCCCCCCCACTCCCCTGCCCAGCCCCTGCCTTGCCTTTGCCAGTCCCCTGGCCACTCAGCCCTCTCTCCCAGCCTGTGCCTCTGCTGCTCTGCCAAGAGGCCCGGGTCAAAAGGGCCTCTTGAAGTACGTGATTGGCTATTGTGCATGCTAGGAGAAATCCCTCTTCTGTGGACAACGTGAGGAGGGATCTTGTCCCCCTCACTAGCCATGGGCTTCTTTGAATTCAGAGATTTCTGACACACAGTGGGGAAGTACTGGCCATGCCTCCAGCAAAAGGTGTGATGCCTCTAAATGGCCTGAAGGCAAAGAAGGCATCCACCATGCTGAAGCAGGACTCGGGCTGGCAGGATCTGGGAGGGGAGACCCCTGGGAGCACAGGATTCCTCTTGAGTTGCACAACAAGGGAAAAGTGCAACAGAAATACAGCAAACAACTAAATAAGACCTAGAATTCTGTGGGTATTTCCAGGACTTGGAGAGAACTTTCACCCTTTCCCTGAGTCTTAGCCCTTCAGACCCTGTTCTCTTAAATTGGCTTCAGTCTCTTTAATCTTTGCAGCGCTGATAAATTTTATTTGGAGTTTTATTTTTATTTCATGCTGGAGGTGGAAGGTTTCCAATTCTGCAGTGGTACTTCATGTTGCTTTTGCAGTTGTTGTTATTTATTACATTTCTGTAAAGCCCATAGATGAATCCAGAACCAGTTCTGAGCACATTCAGGGACTTCAGGTTTTGTTCCAGCCTGCCCAGAGCTTCTGACATAGGGAGGTATAGAAATGTGATAAACATCAATGGATAGAGACCCACCACATGCACAAACCCCTGAATTGGCTTGTTCTTGTCAAGACAAGTGGGCTCAACTGCTAGTCACGAGATGGTGGCATCCATTGATCCTAGAAATTGTTTGGATCCTAGAATTCTCCATTTGCTGGGATGGTGGGAAACAGAGAGAGAAGAGACCTTGACAAAGCCTGACATTCTTCAGAAATTGCCCATTGTTGGGAATTGATGTAAGGCAGACCAGAAGGGCTTAAAGCTGCACCATCTTAAACAGCAGAGGCTGCCTCGCTCCTCTAGCACTATATTCATCTAAACCGTGTGCTGGCACCAAAAATACACAGAACAGTAATTCAGAAGATGTGCCTCCCCAGACCCTAAGTAACACGCAACAATCAGGGATATGAAAGATTTATTTGACAGTAAAATACGGGTGATCTTATGAACACCTGTACTGCTTCATATCCGGGAATTCTGACACATTGCTTAGAAAGTGAGTTAGCAGGGAATTCTCTGATGAGTGAGAGAGCCAGCTGATCTTCTACTGATGAGGTGATCCCGGCTGTTGAGGTGGGGCTTCAGCAGGATGATGTAGCATTTGGGGAGGAAGATGCAGCCCAGCAGGCCGGCCCCCGAGGCCAGGATGGAGAACACCTCCACGGCCACCATGGCCTTGCCATTGGTGCTCAGGTAGGTGGGCACAAAGGACACCCACACGCTGCAGAAGACCAGCATGCTGAAGGTGATGAACTTGGCTTCATTGAAGCTGTCAGGCAACTTCCTTGCCAGGAAAGCCCCAACGAAGCTGACAGCAGACAGGAAGCCCATGTAAACCAGGACAGCGTAAAACATGGCGGCCGAGCCTTCGTCGCATTCCATGATCATTTGTCCCGCCAAGGAGTGAAAGTCGACACTGGGGAAAGGGGTGGAGGTCGCCAGCCAGGCAACACAGAGGGCAGCCTGGAGGAGGGGGCACACCAACACAATGGTGCTGGGCAGTGGCCCCCCCACGACTCTCCTGGCCATGTGTCCTGGCTTGGTGGCCATGAACACCAGAACCACCGTCACTGTTTTGGCCAAAATGGAAGAAACGGCAATGGAGAACGTGATGCTGAAAGCTGTTTGGCACAGGAGGCAGGTGAGCTTGCTGGGTTGTCCGACGAATAGAAAGGAGCAGAGGAAGCAAAACAGAAGAGAGGTGAGGAGAACGTAGGTGAGGCCCCCGTTGTTGGCTTTCACGATGGGCGTGTGGCGCTGTTTGATGAAGGTTGCCAAGACTAGAACCATGAGCAGAGCAAGGGAAAGAACGAGGGAAGCCAAGACAGTCCCCAGGGTCTCCTGAAAGGAGAGGAAGTGTGAAGACATGAGTGGATTGGGCCAGCTGAGCACCCGCAGTATAGGCACTCAGTGCGGATCTTTTCATTAAAACTGGCCCTAATTTCAGGGCCTCATATCAACACAAATGAGTGTGCAGTCAAGCCAGTGTTACAACTTGCATTCGCCATTGCCAGGAATTACTCAGCCTGGATCATACCACTGGGGTGGATCAAGGATCAGTCAGGAAACAGGGCCTTCACACAAGCACAAATGCAGAACTTTGCAACCCCAAACTGAATTATTTCCCCAAAACTCTGGAACTTCCTACCAACAGAAAGGTGTGGACCCAGCCCCACATCCATCACCTGCACCTCTCCTTCCCAGCCCTCGTCCCACAGTTTAATTTATCATTCATTGATTTGATCAACTTTTATTCAACTATAACTTGTCTGGAGCAGATTGCAATGTTTTACATTTTATAACATCAAGTTTTAGAACACATAAAATCTACAAAGAGAGGATTTGGATTGCACTGAAAGTTGCTGCTACTTGTGTGGCTCAAGAAGGTCCCCTCTTGACAGGCAAGGCATTTGGAGCAGCAGACCAGCTTCCCGGCTGCAACCCTCTTCCACTGCCCTGGAGAGCATCGATCCGTACACCGCGCCAAGGGGAACTTCTGAAATGAATGCGATTGCTCCTTGAGGTATTCCTATGGTGGGACTTGCACTAAATAGATGCGGTTTCCCATCGTTCAGCATTTGGAAGGATTTGCATGTGAAGAACATGCTTCACCCCAGGGCAGTTGCTCCTTTGCATACAATAGACCTTGGGTCTTCCTCAGAAAGACATTTTGTGCTATCAGGGGACAGAAATGCTCAGTCTCCCATGTCCCTGGACATTCCCTGGACCCACCTCTGTGGCCCACATGATCACTTCCAATCGGATGCTGAAGACCTGTCCCAGAAGGGCCCTGGCATCTGTCCTCCCCACTTGCAGTGCATCCAAAGTGCCATTTCGGGAGAAGACCCAGTTCAGGATGTCATGTCTCTTGCTGCTCTCGCTTAAGCAGAACTCATCTCCAGCGCTGTTGTTGAACCGGACATTCCTCAGGGAGGCAAGGATCTGCAAGGAAAGGGTTGCCAAGCACAAGGGGCGTCTCTCCCTGGCTGCAAGCAGGCTCCGCCGTCCCTTTGTCCGTCCTCTGAGGGCCACCAAGGAAGGCGATTGCATTTCCCTGCAGAGCAGTCTTCTTCAATACCACAGAAGTCTCAGAATTTCCTCATCCATTCATGGCATCCATGTCCTGTCCTTTCATGCCATTTCAAAGGGCCCCAACGGGCTCTTCCAGCTGTCCTTTCCATGGCCAACCTCCCACTGGAAGCAGACCCACTGCAAGGCAGCAGCATTACCTTCTCAGGCGTTCGCCCCAGAAGGATTACGAGGCCCATCCTGGAGAACTGAGAGTGGCAACTGCCTAACAAGGACCAAACCTGGCTTTCCCTTATAATCTTTCCCTGGTCCAGGGAGATACGATGCAAATACTGTGCTTGTAACTACCAATGGCAACATTGCATTGCTCTTATACTTCCTGTTCCCGTTCCTATTCTTACCTTTGATCCCATGCAGTAATACAGTCCTTCATGACTCCTCAGACTAACAGCTTGCAGTGTCGTCCGTTCTGTACATGAAACATGGTGTCAGAAGTGACTTGAATCTGGACAGAGCCTCATTCTTGGCGTGCGGCAGCCCGGGACACAGCACTGATTTGTGAGTTACAATTGGAGACCCTTCATTGTGGGTTTTCTGCTACTGGAGGGCTGTGAGGCTTACCGACCGCATGGCTGCCCTGAATTGCATTCCACCTCCGGAGGGGATGAAAATCAGTGGGGGTTGGAGTAGCAGCTGGGAAACTTTCAGAGCTGAATTTGAGGATTATTGCCTGGCTACAGGGCGGAATGAGAAATTGGCAGCAGTGCAGGCAGCCGCTCTGCAAGCGCCCCGGCCGGCCGTGGCTGCCGGAAGAGGCGACTCTGCATCGCGTGAGCAGCAGTGCAGGCGACAGACTGGGGCTTCGTGGCCCCCCTGGGAAGCTCTCCAGGGCCAGTCCCTCGCTGGAGAGGAGGCAGGCCAGGGGCACTGTCTTAACTTCCATGTACCAGGAACAAGATGCGATAGAAAGATAAATATGTCTGATAGTGTGACAGTGTGATAGAAATGTATTGATTGTAGTGGTAGTTATAATCTAGCTAATATCAGTAAGCATAATATTTATAGCCCTTGGCTTTTGTATAAACTCTTGAATACCTTAACAATTCATTTCTGTTCCAGAGACTAGGGAGGCCATGCCCCAAGGTTAAAAAAGGAACACCTAAGTAGCCTTTGCTCTGAGGGACCTCTGTTTGAATAGCCCCTTAATTGACACAGGATGCTTAGCTTATCAGCATGCTCCCAGGGAAATACCTCGAATCCACAAAAAACATGACTAAGGAGGCAGATAGTGAACTGTCCCTGGCAGTCTCTGGTCTGTAAATCAGCAAACAAAAACAATTGTATCCACAGATGTTGATATCAGGGCCAAAAGGTAGTAGTAAATCTCAGCTTACGCTGTAACAGGAATTACACAAGGTATAAAAGAGTGATAGTAACGTTTATTGGGACTGTATGGTTTAGGCAGGAGTTGCCTCATGCAGTCGCCGGCTGAAATAAACTATTTTCTTTTGGCTAATTGGGCGTTTGAGTGGTCTCTGGGTGATCACCGGGTTACACTGCAACAATAGCAGCTATTGCAAGATGAGACAAAGTGCAGAAAGGGAAACTCAAGCAGTCCAGGGGCTGGAGCAACTTCCTTAGGAGAAAAGGGCACAATTTCCCCTCAGTCTCCCCTCAACCTAGATTAAATAGGCATTTTGCAGCCTGCCCCTGCAGACCGCAGGCCAGGGGGAATGGCTGGGCTCCTCTCGCAAGGAGAGGAAGTGACACGCTGAAAGATGATGGCTGCTCAGCAAGACACCGTTGTTTTAATAACTGCACTTATGAGCTACCTAGGAATTGCTATGATATATGCAAAAAGCTAAGAAGAAAAGTCCGTTCAGGGAGGAAGGCATTCAACTGGGACAGGGATGGAGCGTTCTCCCTGCTTCCTCTGGTGGTGTTTTCCTTCGCTCAGAAGCAGCAGGTACGCAGCTGCAGCCGGACTGCGACGCAAGGCTGGGTCCCTGGTGTGCCTGTGCTTCTCGCTTGGTGTCAGGACCTTCCTTGCCTCTGACTGGCCCTTCCAGCTTGTTCTCTGGGCCCCCTTTCAGCCCCGCAGCTCTCTGCTCTCCTGGCCGACCCGGGGAGCGGTCCATGTAGCCAAGCGCGTGGAGGGTGCCCCGAAGCTCACCCGGGACTCCGCCGGGCCCCGCCTGGGATTGCGGGCTCTGCTTCGCGCGGCCCGTCTGTGGGGCCTGATCGTCTGTGCCAGCCCGGACAGCACGCTCGGCTCTGCGGCTGAGGCAACGCTGGGCTTCTTCCCACCGCACTTCCACGGCGTGCCCAGTGAACTCGCGAGGCGCCACTGCCCGAGCTGGGCCATGTGCTGTGGGGCTGGGCACCCCCCTCTGCTCCCGCAGCCTCCACTGCTCACGCAACCAGGCCCGGTGCCCCTCCCACATGCAGAGCTTCCTCTCCAGGATGGAGCCCACGAGGGCCACCCACTCATCTGCGGCTGGGCACGGCCGTGGCCCTCAGAGGGGCGGCCACGCTCCCGCCTTCCATCTCCCCTGGGCTGCTGTTTCCTCAGCGGAGAGGCCTTCTCTGTGCAAAGCGCCCTCCTCCCTATCTGAGGGGTCATCTGGCTGTCCTCAGCAGGCAGGCTGGCGGCGGTAGCGGGATGCAGCACATGTTCAGCGGGACCCTTCTGGATCACGTGACCCTCCTTTGGCGCAGGCCTGAGCTCTCTGCCGCTCCCTGGAGCCTGGCTGTCGCTTCTGCCGGGGCCCGCCGGCCCTTGTGACCTGGAAGAGCCTGCCCTTGCGCTCGGGGCTGCAGAGGGCTGCCTGCTTCCGCCAGGTGCTGCCCCTGTGCAGGGAAGGCCAGGCCTCCCGTGGGTGGAACGGGGCCCCCGGGAGGCGCATGTGGGGATCTTTGCAGGCCCCAGCCCTTCCCCATCTCCCCCGGGGGGGCAAAGGTGTTCAAGGCCCTCAGGACCCTGCTGGGCAGCCCCCACAGCTGCCGGAGCCTCAGCCTCTGCACATGGGCCTCCAAGTACCGACAGGCGCATGGAGCAAAGAGTGAGGGCTCCTCTTGCTGCATGAGGACTGCAACATTCGGCCACGGGCGCAGCGGGGCCAAGGGAGGCCTGAGCACGCCGCCCCACAGCGAGCGGTGGCCCAGGGCTGGAGGCTCCACAGGTACTGGATCCTTTTCTTCTTCACCTGCTGCTCCAGCAGCTCCCACTCCTGCTCCGGGAAGAACGGGAGCTTCGCCCCGGAAAAGTTGTGGGCTGCATCCCTTCTGGCCGGAGGGGCTGTGAGGGCCACCTGGGGGCCATCCCGCCCAGCGCCTCCATGTAGATGGTGCTCAGCCCCCAGAGGGACATCAGCCACTTGCACCGCATGGACAGCTCGATCCGGGCCATGTCCCCTACCCACTGGAAGGCCAGGAGAAGGGCTGCGCGCTGCCGGGACAGGTGCACCACTGCCAGAAAGGTGCCCACCTGGAGCTCTATGCGCTTCTTGGCCAGGTGGTTCGCCACGCTCTCCAGGTGCCTGGGCTCCAGCACCAGGGAGAGCGGGGGCGGGAAGGCAGCCAGCAGCAGGGGTCCCCGGGTCCTCCTGCTCTTCTGGGGGAGCGACACAGGGGGCGTGGTGCAGAGGGAGTCCCCTGGAGGCAATGAGGGCCAGCCCGGCCACCCTTTGCCCGGAGCCAGGGCTGCTGAGCCACAGGAGCATCGGCTACACCGATGCCAGGACTCTCTGGGGCAGCCCCCACTGGCGCCACAGCTTCATCTTCTTCACATGGATCTCCAGGGCACTGCAGGCGTCCCTGGCCAGGAAGAGGGGCTCCTGCCACGCAAGGCCCACCAGAGCCCCGGCCTTGGCCCGGGCAGGCAGATGAGGGCGGCCGGGCATGACGGCATCCAGGGACCGCTGCAGGAGCATAGGCAGCCCCCACTCATACTGCAGCCTCCTCTTGAGGATGCTCTGCTCCAGCTCCTCTCTGGCCTGCAGGGGGAGGAACGGCGTTGGCCCCCCGGACCAGTCCACGGCCCTCCCTGATGGCCTGGGAGGGCAGGCAGGGGCGTGGGGTGCCACTGTGGTGAGCCCCCCCGTGTGGCACACGGACGGTCCCCAGAGGGCGGAGAAGTGGCTGCAGCAGACGGACAGCTCGATCCGGGCCAGCTCCTCCATGTGGACAAAGAGCAGGCAGCTGTTGCAAGGCCTCGAGAGTCCCTGGCCCGGGCGCAATGGCCTGTGGAGAGGCGGCCTCGTGCTTGGTGCTGCGTGCTGCCACGAGAGCCTCACGCAGGGTGGAAAAGCATCCCCGTGCACCTCCGTGGCTTTCCTCAGGAGGTGGTGTACCAGCTTATCCACGTGGGTGGGATCCAGCTGGGCCAGGCCTCTGCGACACAGGCCTGTTGCTCCTGAGCAGAACCAGTGGGAGGGCTCCCTGGAAAGCGGTCCCTCGGGCGGGGTCTGCTGGGGCCTTGGCGCAGCTCCCCCAGGTGAGAAGAGCCCCACCTGCGGGCACAGCCCCCCCCAGAGAGTCGAGCACCCGCCTGGGCAGCCCCCATCGCTGGAAGAGGACCCTTTTGCGCACATCACGCTCCAGCCTCTCCTTTGCTTCCCTGCCGAGGATCACGCAGTCGACCTGGGCAATGCTCACATCGCCCCTCCAACCATGGATAAATCCGAAGAAAAGTTTCTGAAGAAAACTGAATGTTTAATGGTACGTTGGTAGATCCATTTGCTTTGACTGCTGACAAACTTAAGGGGTTTGCTGTTTAATGCATGCAGCCCTTTAGCACTGACTTTGACTCTGCAGGAAGCTTTTCTCCTATTCAAAATATATGACAGGAACCCTACTAGTTTATAATGTAAGATTAAAAACAACAGTTTTTAGTGACTGAACAAGAGCTGCAGCTAAATCATAATGAAGATTTAGATCTACTTCTTTGTTTTAAGAAGATTCTTATAAAAATTCCAGCAACATTATTACATTGGGAGAGGGATTTTGTTCAGTATTTCACCACATGATAAAAGGATGATGGCACACAGAAGCAGACGGCATGTTTGGTTTGCTGCTGGTGGATAATTTAAGTTCGGCTTTTTATTTCATAAATACGAGGAGGACTCAGACATTGAGTATTTTATTTGAACGTAACTTTCAACCCAGCACCTTTTTTTTCGGAGTTCAAAATGTTTTTGTTGCATGCAGAAATAAACATTTGTTTCCTCTGTAGCAGTTCACTGATTTCATACATGCAACATACTATATAGGTTTTTTTATACACAGCATAAAATGTAAAAATGTAAAAAACGATATATGCAGTGTTATCTTCATTTTAGATGTCAACAGGGTTTTGTGGCTCCCGGTGTTTTCTTTTCTGTGGGAAATGGGTCCACATAGCTCATTGGTTGCTGACCCCTGGGCGGCACTATAACCGTAGAGGTCTAGCGCAGCCAAAACACCGCACTGTGCATCTGAGCATGCTTAAGGTGGCACTAAACTACCTCTGGCAAAATGAGATAAAATCCATTGAATAAGGATGAAATATGG
This sequence comes from Varanus salvator macromaculatus, assembly GCA_023646645.1. Lineage (NCBI taxonomy): Eukaryota > Metazoa > Chordata > Lepidosauria > Squamata > Varanidae > Varanus > Varanus salvator. The sequence goes on along the minus strand of JAIXND010000802.1, from coordinate 7,987,573 downwards.
ATGCACAGATTCGTATCAGTAAAAGAGCAAGGGAAGTCTTTGCAGAGAGCCCTTTAGTCAGAGGCCTTCACAGACGGTGCTCATGGGGCGCAAGTTCGCGGGACGCCCTGCACAGGGCTGGTCTCACGCGGAGGGCCGAAGAGTGGCCCTCCTGCCACGGAGTTGTGACGTTCCTCTCCCGCTCTGTTTCAGAGGCTGTGTCCATGCACGTGAGCCCTTCTCGGAGGTCAAGGACGTCTGGGCAGTGGATGTTGGTCTAGGTAACTTCCATGGTCCCCTCTGGCTTTAGGATTCCACTCATGATTGCTGCAAACGCTGGAGTTTAATTGTGCACTGCAGGAAGGGAGTATTTGTTCTGTCCACAATCTTGCAAAGCTTGGATCCTTGGCCAGTAAGGTCAATATGCTTCCCAGAGACGGAGAGAATGCCATAAAGAATCTGCCTCTGTCTTCCTGTAACCTGGCGCCTTCCAGCTGGTGCTGCATCCCCATCTCTTCACAGCACCAGGAGGAGTGGCTAATGGAATGCCAAGACTGGAGCTCACAGCTTGCCCCGCTCTTGCTGCAACTGGGACATCTCACTGGCTATCCAAGATGACTCTGCTAGGTGCAATGTTCATAGGTTTATGCATCCAGCCCTTCCCTTATCCTGATTTATCAGCATTGGTTCTACTCTGTGCAAAATCAGTCGCAACGCACAGAATCATAGAATAGTAGAGTTAGAAGGGGCCTATCAGGTCACCAAATCCATCACGTCATCAAATCTGTTCAGTGCAGTCCACTCCTACACATAATAAATGTGTGTGTGTGTATAAGAGAGAGGGGGGAGTCATAGAAACATAGAAACAGAGCGAGTCAGAAGGGGTCTCCCAGGCCATCTAGTCTGACCTCCGGCACCAGCCAGCTCCGCTCACGACATGCCCACCATGTGCATGTCCAGCCTATCTTTGAACACCCTCACCGATGGGGCCTCAACGACCTCCCGTGGAAGCCCATTCCATGCCCTCGGGGTCCTAACTGTCAGGAAGTGCTTCCTGGCATCCAAATTGAACCTTGGCTCCCTGAGCTTTGCTCCATTGGAGCGCATCCTGCCTTCCTCTGCAGGGGAGAACGGGCCTCTCCCCATCTCCATGTGACACCCCCTCACATACCTGTATGTTGCCAACATATCCCCTCTGAGTCTCCTCTTCTCCCAGCTGAAGAGACCCAGTTCCCTCAGTCTTGCCTCATACGGCATCCCCTGCAAACCAGCCACCATCCTTGTGGCCCTACACTGCACTGACTCCAACCTGGCTATATCCTTTCTGTAATGAGGGGCCCAAAACTGAACACAATACTCCAGTTGCGGGCGCACCAGAGTCGTGTAGAGTGGTAGTAATACCTCTCTCGATCTAGAAGCCACACTTCTGGGTATGCAGCCAAGGGTGGCATTTGCCCTCTTGACCACCGCATCACACTGCTGACTCATGGTTAGCCTGCAGTCAACCAGCACCCCGAGGTCCCTTTCACAAGTGCTGCTCTCCAGCCACTTGTCACCTAACCTGTACTTGTGACAGCTATTCCTATGCCCCAAGTGCAAGACCTTGCACTTATCCACATTGAACGCCATCCTGTTGTCTCCTGCCCACTTCCATAGTCTGTCCAGATCCTTTTGGATCTGGTGTATCTGCTCCTCAGTTGTGGCCACTGCGCCAGTTTTAGTGTCGTCTGCGAATTTCATCAGCAGACTGTTCACCCCTTCTTCCATATCGTTAATGAAAAGATTAAACAGGATCGGCCCCAGGACAGAGCCCTGGGGTACGCCGCTTGTCACTGGCTGCCATCCCGACGATTCCCCGCTAATGGTTACCTTCTGCTTTTGGTCAGTCAACCATGCCCTAATTCACCGGACAGTGCTTTGGTGTATCCCAAAACTCCCCAGTTTCTCCACCAGGATATCATGGGGCACTTTGTCAAAGGCCTTGCTGAAATCCAGGTATACTACATCCACTGCATCCCCTCCATCCAGCCATCTTGAAACCTTGTCATAGAATCCCACAAGATTTGTCTGGCAGGACCTGTTTTTGCGGAAGCCGTGTTGTGTGGCTGTCAGCCTCCCTTCCCTATCTAGCATCACTAGATCTCTCTCTATTATGAGCCTTTCCATTGTTTTTCCTACAATGGACGTAAGGCTGATCGGTCTATAATTCCCCATGTCCTTCCTACTACCCTTTTTGAAAATTGGGACCACCGATGCCACCCTCCAGTCCTCTGGAACTTCACCCGTTCTCCACGAGGCCTCAAAAATGGAGGCCAGCGGGCGTGAGAGAACCCCTGCCAACTCTCTAAGTACTCTCGGGTGTAACCCGTAAGGGCCTGGCGCCTTTGTAATGTCCAATGCCCTATAGGAGATTAGATGAGCCCCTCGACTTCAAGGGGGGTGACTCTAATCTGTGCCCCTAAGTCCCCAGCCTCATCTAATCTCCTATACGGATATCCCCCGTCCTGCTTTGGGAGAACACAGAGGCAAAATAGTCATTTAGCATCTGTGCCTGTTCCCTCATATCAGTCACTGGATCTCCTTCTTCCTTATTTAGTGGTCCCACCACTTGTCTCCCCTTCCTTTTCCTATTTACATGCTGAAAGACGCCCTTTTTGTTGCTCTTGATATTCTTGGCAAGTCTCAGCTCGTAATCAGCCTTAGCCTTGCGAAGAATCCTTCTGCAACGGGCCTCCTCCTCCCAGTATACCCTTTTGTCTATTTCCCCCAGCACCCATTTCCTATGGAGGCTCCTCTTTCGTCTAATCCCCCTAACCACCTCCTTTTGCATCTAATCCCCCTGAACCACCTCCTTTCGAGTCCTTTGCATGGTACATATACAAAACAAATGAAGCAGCCCTTTGAATTTATTTAACATTTAACACCTTGCATTTCCACAATTCTTCAATTTCATTACAACCTGAGAACTGTTGCTTACCAAATTCCCCTCGCTGACATCTCCCCACCACTATGTCTTCTGTCTGCCTTCTGGTTTTTCATCAGGCTTTTGTATATGTTTTGGTAACACAACATAATTTTAGATTGAGATCCTGTATAGCATAACTTTTGGACTGACAATGTAGGGCTCAGCTTTAACCTGCCATGTTAACCAATTAAAGGGGGATCTAACTGTAGAATGGACTTCTTCAACCAGGAACGCTCCATATCACAGCTCCCAGAATCCTCTAGCCAGACTGGCCAACGGTGAGGAATGCTGGGAGATCATAGTGCAACATACTTAAAAACAACAGATGGGGAAGGTGGTCCTAGACGGTTTAGTTTTAATGCAGCATGGAGGAGAGGATTCAGATTCATTGCATCTCAGTAATGCTGGCATCCCTTCAGGAACCCATCCCTGTTGGGTCATTTCTTGTACCACAAGAAAATGGGAACTCCCCCCCCCACCCCCCAAATACACAGACACACTGAACCTCTCGTTCCAGACCCGTCTCCAAGAACCACCAGCACTTCCTGGCCTTGGGGTTTGCCATCGACGAGCTCAACAAGGAGCCGTGGCTCCTGCCCAACGTCACGCTGGGCTTCCGCCTCCATGAAGACGGCAGCTACGCGAGCATGGCCCAGGACGTCCGCCTGTCCCTGCTCTCCGCATGCGGGAGAACGGTCCCTAACTATAGTTGCAACAGGCAGGAGACGCTGCTGGCCGTGGAGGGGGGGCTCGATTCCAGAGTACCAAGCCAGGTGGCGGTTCTCTGGCACCTTCAAGTTTCCGCAGGTAGGATAGATCTTGGGATGGAACATTGGAATGACTGAAGAAGGAACACTGAAGTTCAGGTAAAGTGCAGTAAGAGTGTAGTCCATATGACTCCATGTATCCCTGTGCTTTATTCTTTTGGGCTTCAGGCAAAGACCTCTTAATCTCCCAATATTTGAACAGTATCAAACAATATCAAAACATGAAATGACAACAGGCAGGGAGAAGCCACTGCATCTGAGGGTGAAGCCCTGGCAGGTAACGCCCAGCCTCAGACCCATCTCTATTTACGACGTTCCATTTAGTCACTCCTGTTTGCTCTTGCTTTTTGCTTTATATTCTCCCAATATTTTACTTGTTAAATTGTTTTAATTTGTGATTTTGCAGAGCCTGGCCAGGGCTCTCTCACAGCAAGGGCAGGGGGCAGCCTGCGGCACAAGCCCAGCCTTGGCATAATGGAAATACATGACTCGGAGAGACCACCTTCCGCCTCTCCAGCTCTGAGCAGCACCCCCACCCTCGGCCCTCCCCCTGCCCACAGGCCTCTCCTGGCCCCTCAGGAGAACTCCTGGCCAATCACACTCCCCCAGAACCCCCAACAGCCAATCAGCTCTGCCGGCCCAGCCCACACTCCAAGAAGGGAACCACGCAGGAGCTGCCCCCTCCTCCTCCCGCCTCCTTGTGCCAGCCACTGTAACCGTGGCAACCGACACTGCCAGGCGCCAGGCATGGCTACCGGGCTAGGTCTCTGTGCTGCCCAGAGAGAGCGCGGCTACTCAGAGGTTGCCTGAAGCGTGCAAACAGCAGAGCACCGGCACCAGCACAAAGCCCCTAGGCGTCGTCGGGCCTGTCGCCGGCTCTCAGCCTGCCCTGCCTCACAGGGCTGTTGTGAGGATAAGATACGGAGGATAGGAGGACTTTGGAAACACCCGGGGAACGTTGCAGGAAGAAAAGTCCAGCTAGGAAAAGAATAAGCCAATAAAAATAGTTGCCATTGACTCTCACACTCACTGATGACACCCAATTAGCGCTCATGTGAGCTCATTGGTATGGTATAGAATAGTGGAACCACAACAGCCATGTTGGATTCCTTGTTCCCTCAGAGCGGGAAAGAGGCATTGGTGAAATGAACTCTGGATGGACTGTTGTGGAAAAGTGAGCAGAATCCCAGCTGAGGGTCCAGTGAGAGGACCGATGGCACCTACCTGGGTTTGAATCTGAATAAAGTAACAAAATGTGTTATGAACTGCAGCTAATGCGAAAGCCTCAGAACTGTATGAACAGCCAAGAGATAGGAGGAGGGAACACCATCCGCTTAAATCATTCTGGCTTACTCACCCTACACCACTGTATTCATCTAAAACGTGCGTACATCCCGTTCCTTACACCACTGTAAGCCATTCAACACCCAAGAACTTCTGAAACTTGAAGCAATCAGGAACATGAAAGATTTATTTGACAGGAAAATAGAAGTGATCTTATTAACACCTGTACTGCTTCATATCAGGGAATTCTGACTCATTGCTTAGAAAGTGAGTTAGCAGGGGATTCTCCAATGAGTGGGAGTGCGAGCTCATTTTTTCCTGATGAGGTGATCTCGGCTGTTGAGGTGGGGCTTCAGCAGGATGATGTAGCATTTGGGCAGGAAGATGCAGCCCAGCAGGCCGGCCCCCGAGGCCAGAATGGAGAACACCTCCACGGCCACCATGGCCTTCCCCTTGGTGCTCAGGTAGGTGGGCACAAAGGACACCCATACACTGCAGAAGACCAGCATGCTGAAGGTGATGAACTTAGCTTCATTGAAACTGTTGGGCAACTTCCTCGCCAGGAAAGCCCCAACGAAGCTGATAGCAGCCAGGAAGCCCATGTAAGCCAGGACAGCGTAAAACATGGCGGCCGAGCCTTCGTCGCATTCCAGGATCATCTCTCCCACCAAGGAGTGAAAGTCGACACTGGGGAAAGGGGGGGAGGTGGCCAGCCAGGCAACACAGAGGGCAGCCTGGAGGAGGGGGCACACCAACACGATGGTGCTGGGCAGTGACCCCCCCCCCATGAGTCTCCTGGCCATGTGTCCTGGCTTGGTGGCCATGAACGCCAGAACCACCATCACCGTTTTGGCCAAAATGGAAGAAACGGCAACGGAGAAGGTGATGCCGAAAGCGATTTGGCGGAGGAGACAGGTGAGCTTGCTGGGTTGTCCGATGAATAGAAAGGAGCAGAGGAAACAGAGCAGGAGAGAGGTGAGGAGAACGTATGTGAGGCCCCGGTTGTTGGCTTTGACGATGGGCGTGTGGCGCTGTTTGATGAAGGTGGCCAGGAGTAGAACTGTGATAAGAGAGAGGGAAAGAGTGAGGGACACCAATACTGTCCCCAGGGACTCTTGAAAGAAGAGGAAGTGGACCCTCTTCAGGATGCACTGGTCCTGCTTCTGGTTTGGGCGTTGATCTGCTGCACATGCCACACAGCGATCAGCATCTGCAATGAGCAAGAACAGGAGAAGCATCTCCCAAAATCACAGGATCCCTTCTTTGGGTGGACCATTCAGCACACAATCAATGAAAACAACAAATTTATAAATGTCATTGTTTGAATGTTGCTTTGGAAAGCAATGCATCTATTCTGCTCCCCAGTCTGAGAACAAATGGGAGTTCCTCTTGCTGTACATTTTACAAAATCCAGTCCTTTGACTTTCCCTTCCTGGGAGACTGGATGGAGGGCAAAGCAGTGTCAGTGGAGGAAACAATTTTGTGCTCACAGCAAAAGCAGCCCTTCTTTACACAATAAATTGCAAGGCAACTTTGGCTGTTTATCTCTGAGGCCCCTCCTAACTTGCTGAGACCAGAGGGCCTAGGAGCACCTCCAAGGTTCATTCCTGGCTGTCCCACACGTGGGATGTTATGCACGTCACCTCATATTTTGATGAGGCTCCTCCTCATCCTCCTTCCAGGGGAACCATTAAACCCCAGAGACAATTTCTCTTCCCAAATCTCAGGAGCTACCTGTCAGCAGAAAGTAACAAACCCAGCCCCCCATCCACCCTCTGCTCCTGCCCTTCCAGGCCTTATCCCACCCTGTCACCCACTGCACGATTGAGCCACGATCTGCAGCTACCTGTGTGGTTCGAGAAGGTCCCCTCCTGACAGGTGAGGCATTCGGAGCAGCACAGCGGCTTCCCAGCTACACCTCTCTTCCACTGCACTGGGGAGCACCGCTTGGTGCACCTTGCAGTGGGCGGCTTCTGAAAAGGATGGGAGAGCTAGTGGGGAGCCCACATGGTGCTCGTGGTGCTCCAGGGGTCTTGGAGGGACCAGTGGGGTTTCCCATTGCACAGTGAATGGAGGTGATATGCGTGCATGTGGCTTAAGTGGAGAACAGGATGGTTCAGAGACACAGTCTTACGGGTGCTGCATAAAGGGCAGCCCAGCCCGACAAGCCAGCAGGGTCTCAGAGGAGGAGGGAGAACATTCCCTCCGCTGTATTTTCCCCAAGATCTTGTGGGCCGAGTAGGGAAGGATCTGATGGATCGATTTGGGCCTAGACATGGATGAGGAGGCATTGAAGAGAGTGCCAAGTGGATTTGATAAGTTTGGATGCCCAGCTCTGCTAAATTCCTCACGCACTCTTTTGCACCCACTGATGCTCCCAAAACACCTTCTCAGGCTGTGGGGAGGCAGGAGGTGAAGCACAGGTGCGCAAAAGCAGGTGAAGCCACTGGGTTTAGATGCAGCACAGAGCATCTGGGCCTCGGACCTGAATTCCACCTCGTGCTCCTGCATGATATGTGCTGGAGCAGATGGCCCCCAGAAATCTTGGGCTCCAGATGACAGGTTTGGGACCCAAGGCCCAGCAGTGGGAGTTCTAACACTGCCTTTGGATTCCACTTGCCCAGAGCTGAGGCATTGCTGAGCTTCCCCACATCCTCGAGACGTTCCCTCAACCCACCTCTGTGGCCCACACAATTGCTTCCGAGCGGATGCTGAAGTCCTGGCCTGGAAGGGCCCCGGCATCCATCCATCCCACTCGCGCAGGATCTAAAGTGCCATTTGGGGAAAAGACCCAGTTCAGGAGGTCGTATCTCTGGACATTCTCACTGAAGCAGACTTCCTCCCCAGCACTGTTGTTGAACCGGACCTTCCGCAGGGAGGCAAGGATCTGCAAGAAAGGAATGCTGAGCCTGGCCTTGGCGTTAGGCAACTTCTGCTCTCCTCGAATGTTCTGTGACGGCCGCCAAGGAAGAAGATCATATATGTCTCAGCCGCCTCCTTCTTCACTGGCCGCTGATGCAGGTGGTCTCAGATTTCCCCCATTGATTCCCACTGGGTCCAGCAGGCCTTCTCCAGCTCACCCTTCTGGACTTAGCCATCCAATGAGGAACCCACCCACTCTCACCTCTGCAAGCTCTCATCTTGGGAGTGTAAGACAGCCCTTGTACCAAAAGCGCTTTGGAAGCAATGGAGGAGTCTCCTTCCACAGAGTATGTGCATGTTTGGAGAAGTAACAGGAAAAGCTCAAAGGGGAGGCCTATACTACCGGCATCGAGCACTTCTGACCCCCAGCACAGTTCATTCCTGGCAGGTAAACCAACAGAAAGGAGAACTGGGTGCCTGCATAGTTTTCAGCCTTTCTTATTCAAAAGATTTCTCTGAGTGGTGTTGGTAACTTAGGGGTTTTGACAGGGAAAGAGACCTGACAGTGGGGGTATGTTATCGCCCTCCAGGTCAACTTGAGACCCTGGATGATGTCCTGACAGGCCAGATTCTAAGGTTATCTTGGGGGAGAGACTCAGTAATTATGGGAGATTTCAGTCTCCCGGATATTACTTAGGAGACTCACTTGGCGGTGACAGCCAGGTCACGTCACTTCCTAGAAGCTATAGAGGGAGGGTTTTTCACACTGAGGGTCCAAGAGGCGACGAGGGGGGGGAAACATCCTTGACTTGGTCCTGACCAATAGGGAGGAGATGGTAGATGAAGTACAGATTAGGGGAGCTCTGGATGCGAGTGATCACTCCATCCCTTGCTTTGAGATCAGGGGACTGGGGATGTGCGGCAGGGTGAGCACTAGAAACTGGGACTTCAAGAGGGCCAGCTTTGGCCAACTGAAGGCCAGACCGGGGAAAGTCTCCTGGGACAGGTTACTGGAAAGTAAGCGAGTTGCGGAGGGGTGGATGGCACTCAAAAGGGTGGTTTTGGAGGCGCAAGCTTTGACGATACCTCTAGTCAGTAAGGTGGGGAGGCAAAGGACAGTGCCATGATGGATGCGCAAGGAGGTGGTTAGAGGGATTAGATGAAAGAGGAACCTCCGTAGGAAATGGGTACTGGGGGAAATAGACAAAAGCGTATACCTGGAGGAGGAGGCCGTTGCAGAAGGATTCTTCACAAGGCTAAGGCTGATTATGAGCTGAGACTTGCCAAGAATATCAAGAGCAACAAAAAGGGCTTCTATCAGCATGTAAACAGCAAGAGGAAGGGGAGGCAAGTGGTGGGACCACTAAATAAGGAGGAAGGAGATCCAGTGACTGATATGAGGGAACAGGCACAGATGCTAAATGACTATTTTGCCTCTGTGTTCTCCCCAAAGCAGAACGGGGGATTTCCGCATAGATTAGATGAGGCTGGGGACTTAGGGGCACTGATTAGAGTCACCCCCCTTGAAGTCTAGGGGCTGCTCAGGGCATTGGACATTACAAAGGTGCCACGCCCTGACGAGTTACACCCAAGAGCACTTAGGGAGTTGGCAGGGGTTCTCTCGCGTCCACTGGCATCCATGTTTGAGGCCTCGTGGAGAACGGGTGAAGTTCCAGAGGAATGGAAGGTGGCGTCAGTGGTCCCAATTTTCAAAAAGAGTAGTAGAAAGGACATGGGGAATTACAGACCGGTTAGCCTTACGTCCATTGTAGGAAAAACAATGGAAAGGCTCATAATACAGAGAGATCTAGTGATGCTAGATAGGGAAGGGAGACTGACGGCCACACAACACGGCTTCCACAAAAACAGATCCTGCCAGACAAACCTTGTGGAATTCTATGACAAGGTTTTGAGGTGGCTGGATGGAGGGGATGCAGTGGATTTGGTTCACCTGGATTTCAGCAAGGCCTTTGACAGTGCCCCATGATATCCTGGTGGAGAAACTGAGGAGTTTTGGGATACACGAAAGCACTGTCTGGTGGATTAGGGCATCGTTGACTGACAGAAAGCAGAAGGTAACCAGCAGTGGGGAATCATCGGGATGGCAGCCAGTGACAAGCGGGGTCCCCCAGGGCTCTGTCCTGGGGCCGATCCTGTTTAATGTATTTATTAATGACATGGAAGAAGGGGTGAACAGTCTGCTGATGAAATTTGCAGACGACACTGAAACTGGAGCAGTGGCCACAACTGAGGAGCAGGTACTCCAGATCCAAACCGATTCGGACAGACTATGGAAGTGGGCAGGAGACAACAGGATGGCGTTCAATGTGGCTAAGTGCAAGGTCTTGCACTTGGGGCATAGGAATGGGTGTCACAAGTACAGGTTAGGGGACAAGTGGCTGGAGAGCAGCACTTGTGAAAGGGACCTTGGGGTACTGGTTGACTGCAGACTAAACATGAGTCAGCAGTGTTATGCTGTGGTGGTCAAGAGGGCGAATGCCACCCTTGGTTGCATACCAGAAGTGTGGCTTCTAGATCAAGAAAGGTATTACTACCACTCTACACGACTCTGGTGCGCCCGCAACTGGAGTATTGTGTTCAGTTTTGGGCCCCTCATTACAGAAAGGATATAACCAGGTTGGAGTCCGTGCAGCGTAGGACCACAAGGTTAGTGGCTGGTTTGCAGGGGATGGCGTATGAGGTGAGACTGAGGGAACTGGGTCTCTTCAGCCTGGAGAAGTGGAGACTCAGAGGGGATATGTTGGCGACATACAGGTATGTGAAGGGATGTCACACGGAGATAGGTAGAGACTTGTGCTCCCCTGCAGAGGAAGGCAGAACGCGCTCCAATGGAGCAAAGCTCAGGGAGCCAGGGTTCCATTTGAATGCCAGGAAGCACTTCCTGACTGTTAGGACCCCAAGGGCGTGGAATGGGCTTCCACGAGAGGTCGTAGAGGCTCCATCGGTGCGGGTGTTCAAGGATAGGCTGGACATCCACATGGTGGGCATGTCGTGAGCGGAGCCGGCTGGTGCCGGAGGGCAGACTAGATGGCCCGGGAGACCCCTTCTGACTCACTCTGTTTCTATGTATGGGAATTCTCAGGCAGTGCCTTCGAGGTCTATGAAGTCTCAGTGGGACCCACAGTCCCACATAGAGAACCGCTGGCCTACATAATTCTCTACTCATGGCCTCATTCTTCTGGAGGGAAAATATGCAAAAAAATAAACAATTTTAAAAAGGTTGATGAAATATGGCTCTTTTAGGATGCTTGGAATTTTCCCAGCATCACTCTAACCTTCCCAAATTGGACAATTCAATAAGCATAAGCACAGCCCTTTCTACTAAATGGAAAAACCTGAATGAGAACATTACCTGCCATGGCTCGACATGTGGAAGCCTCTTTCTCCCCTCCACCATTCCACGCTTCAATCCAGACAGCAAGATGGCATGCAGGGCATGTGCCACGGAATGCACAGCATTGTAGATGCTGTAGCTCTGCAAGCTCATGCTCCTTTCGAACCTCAGGGATGGCAGGTCCTGTATCTTCTCCTCCCCAGTGCACTTTCTTTTTCCCCCTGATAGGGTTTGTCCTGACTTCAGAAATTTACACCCAAAGGCTGCTTCCCACCAATGGCGGAGAAAGACGTCCCCTTGAGGGTGGAGGGGGTCTAAAGCCAAGAGGAAGCGTTGGAATCCCGCTATATCCCTTTTGTGCACCCGGAAATGAAGAGTGCCATGGAAGGGCCGGAACGCTTGCCAACCAAACTGGGACCCTGATGCAGCAATGTCAAAATGGGATGTCAAGATCCAAACCATCCTTAAGGAAGGCTTCAAGTTTTGGAGATAAGCAAATAGGGTTAGAATTGTTAAGTTCCCATAAAGAATCATCACTAGGAAATCAGGCCAAGAATCAGAACGGTAAAGAGGGAGCTTTTTAACTGCAGAATCCAACCCAGTAATTTCTACCATTTCCATGGAGGCCACACAGATGTCGTTCTGCTTGAGCATAGGTGTCAGGGTCCGGACGAAATCTTCCCCAGCACTATCAGTAGGAGCGGCCAGCCCGACCCAGTTCCACTGGAAATGCAGCAGCAGCTGGACTAAGCCCACGTACAGAGGGAATTCATCTGGGTTGATCCGGAACAAGGAAGGAAAGGCCCTTCTCTCTCTCTGAAAATGGTTGAATGAGCCATAAACAAGCTGAAAGAAGGAATTCAGAGAAGGGTTGATCCTGGGAGATCCATTGAGACAAACATTTCATGGGGTCATCCAGAATTAGAGCACCACACGCGAACAGCACTCTTTCAGAGACTGGTCTTTCCACCTTGCAGGTTCTGCATATCGCGGCAACTCTCATTTTTCTGCACATACACCTCTCACCTGTGGCACCTTGTAGATGCTGAAGATGGACGCCACCTGCCCTGATGATTCCGAGTCAAATCCGCCAATCACAGAGAGCAGTGTGTCCTGCCTGTCACATTTGTAGTTGGGAGCCAATCGTCCCCGTGTGGAAAGCAGGGCGAAGTTATTCAAGTACATCGTTCGGGCAATGTCCCTGTGTTCGTAGATGCGAACGACCAGAGTGGTGTTGGGCAGGAGAATGGGATGCTTCCGGAGCTCCTGGACAGCAAACACCACAGCCAGGAAGTGCTGGTAGATCTTGCCCCTGATGCTGGAATGAGAGTGGCATTGGGAGAGAGGATGGCGTGTTTGTTTCTCAAGCTCTCATTTGATCACTTTCTGCTGCAAAATGGCCAAAATTCCGAACAAAGGGAGTGCCTTTGGTGGTTCCCAAACTCGGATCCCAGGTATTGTTCCACAATAGACCCCATCATCCCCAGCCAAGAACTGCAATGAGACAGCAATGTGAACTTCTTGTTAAAGAATGCAGAGTCCAGGATTTCAAGAAAGCAATGTGAAAAGACACATAGCCACTCCTGGATCCCCACATTCTTTGCATGTTACCAAACTGTTCATGGGAAGCTGCATCTTGAACACTGTTTTCCAAACCTGCTGAAATCTGCTCATGCTCCAGTGGCTCCATGGAGTTGACAAAATCCAAATCTCCTTCCCCGTCTCTTCATGGAGCTCCCCCAACCGCATCCTCCTAGCAGCGGCACCCTCCCTCCATGCTCACTCATGCGCACAAATTCCAGCACTCACTGCTCAAGCTAAAGCACAGAACGGACTCTGGTGCTCAGAAGCTGAAGACGCACTTTCATGCTGCACATTCTCATTAAAGGTTCAAGCCCAGCATGACATGATCAAATGTTGAGCCAGAAAAGGATGTGTGAGAGCAAAAGTGCTGCTGCAGATCCCAGCAAGGAGCTGCTTACTCTCAGAGCAAGCTCTGAACCTGCCCCTCCAGCACTCCTGCAGCAACTTACGTCGGTGTGCCAGAGAATGGCAAAGCAGATAAGCTAGCAAAGTCATGCATCCTATTGAAATAAAAATAGCCAAAGCGCAGATTCCTGCCGACAATCAGCTCTCCGGGGCTGAAATAGTCTTGTTTCAGTCTGTACGTTCCCCTCACAATGCATGGGGTCTGCCACATCCTCTGTGTGGCCTGAGGAATGAGCCAGCAGAGCACCAGCAGCAGCAGAAACATGGTGAGTGGCAAAGACGGACCTTCCCACCTCCGTCACCGCAAAGCAGGAATGGAGGGTTTTTCTGGACAGGGGAGTCTGAACGTGGCCTCACAGTGCCTGTGGCTCAGAGATCCAGACACCGCCAACCAGCTCTGGGCATCTGTCTGTGAAGCACATTTCTCCTGAATGTCTTTGCTCATGTCTTTGTCGCTGGACGGAAGGTGATTCCACTGGGGATGCCTGGAAATTATAGTCATTTAGAGCCCTCCAGGGCACTGAGGGAATCAGCACCGCAGAAAACGGGACTCCCTTAACACCTTTGAAGGGGCAAAACATGTTTATGAGCCCTTCAGCTTGTACGAGCTGGTTCCCAAGTTCTGCCATTTGGACCGTGTCCCTCTGGGCTCCTGAATCCACAGTGGTGTCCAGGCTCATGCAAAAGTTCCTCCAAGCACATGGGTGGATGGGAGGATGGATGGACGGAAGGAAGGAAGGAAGGAAGGAAGGAAGGATAGACTGGGCGAGGAAGGATAGACTGGGCGAGGAAGACGTAGCTAGCGAGAGTAGCAATGCAGGGACAGGCGCAAATGCAGATGGCCTCCTCCAGCATTTGGAATATCATGCAGGGTAGGATGCAGTTGAAAGGGTCCACGCCCAAAGGCTATCGAGCTGCAATGTGTTCCAGGAACCTCCAGGTGGCACAGCAGATGCAATGCCTCTTAATGGCCTGAAGGCAAGGGAGGCAGCCACTGTGTTGAGGTGAAAAGGACTTGGGCTGGCCTGAGCTTGAAGGGGAGATCCCCCTGAAAGTTGTATGTCCCCACCTGGATTTACACAATGCAAGAAAAGTGGGACGCAAATACATACATAAATAGAGATTGGATCGCGAGATAGATTACATTGCTAGATGTATGATATCTGTCCCGTCTTCGGGTTACTCCCCCAACCCTCCCAGAGGGTTCCTGGCTGTAATATCAACAGTCCCTTGGGACTGACAGTGCTGCTATGGAATACCAGGTCAGTCCATAACAAAACATCCCTCATCCACATCAAATCGTGGATGAGGGGTCAACCTGGCATGTGTTATGGAGACCTGGGTGGGAGAAGGGGGGCATATGTCCTTACCCAACTGTGCCCGCCCAGGTATCTGGTGCAGCACCAGCCACGCATAGAGGGAAGGGGAGAGGGGTCTGCCTTGTTTATCGAGACTCAATCTCCCTGGCGGGGCTTCCTGCTCCCTCAAGACAGGGCCTAGATTGTTTGTACCTGGCCAGGGGCTGTCAAGACTCTGATAGGGATTCTGCTAGTGTACCATGCACCCTTCTGCCCATCAGACTCCCTACCTGAGCTGATGAAGATCGTCTTAGACTTGTGTTGAGGACCACCAGGATGGTCCTGGAGGATTTCAATCTCCGCACCGAGACTGTTCTGAGTTGGGCAGCTCAGGATTTCATGGCTTCCATGACAGCCATGGGAATATCTCAGCATGTCTTTGGCCCAACCCGCGAAAGAGGTCACACTCTGGACCTGGTTTTCTAGAGGGGGCAGGAAGATGGTGATCTGGATGTGAGGAATCAGATTATAACTCATTTGTCATGATCAGATCACTTCCTTGTGAGGTTTGAGCTCAGGGTTGATTTCTTGCTCTGCAAGGGTGCCAAACCTATTAAGATGGTCCACCCCTGGAGTCTGATAGATCCAGACAGATGGCTGAGGGCTCTGGGGGATTTTCCAGTTGGTGAGGCTGGTGCTCCTGTTGATGCTGTGGTTGATTTGTGGAATGGGGAACTGACCAGGGCAACTGACACAATTGCTCTGAAGCATCCTCTCCTGACTAGCAGAGCCTGCTCGGCCCCATGGTACACGCCTGAGCTGCGGGGGATGAAGCAGGCTGGGAGACGACTATAGCACGTGCCACCCTCGAAAGCCCGCTGTGACGATTTCGCCACGCATTTTAGGGAGAAAGTTGCTCTGATTCGTCACGAACTGGACTCCACCCTTGACACAGTTTCTCTCGGGGAGGGACCAACCGTACATGCTTGTCCCTCATTAATGGATGATTTTCAGTTGTTGCGGCCTGAGGATGTGGACAAGGTGCTTGGATCGGTATGCTCAACCACCTGTTTACTGGACCCATGCCCATCCTGGCTATTAAAGAGCGCCAAGGTCGGGATTGTGCCCTGGATCTTGGAGGTGGTAAACGCCTCCTTGAGAGACGGCCGGATGCCTGCCCCTTTAAAGGAGGCGGTAGTCCGGCCAGTCCTCAAGAAGGCTTCCCTGGATCCAGAGGTGGTCGCCAATTATAGACCGGTGGCCAACACCCCGTTTTTGGGCAAGGTGCTGGAGCGGGTGGTGGCGGGACAACTCCAAGCACTCTTGGATGAAACTGATTATCTGGACCCATTTCAGTCCGGTTTCAGACCCGGTTTTGGCACTGAATCTGCCTTGGTCGCCCTGTATGATGACCTGTGCAGGGAGAGAGACAGGGGGAGTGCGTCCCTGTTGGTTCTCCTGGACCTCTCGGCGGCTTTCAATACCATCGACCATGGTATCCTTCTGGAGAGGCTGGCGGGACTGGGAGTTGGAGGCACTGCTTTGCAGTGGTTCCGCTCCTATCTCAATGGCCGATTCCAGAAGGTGGTGCTGGGGGACTATGGCTCTGCGCCATTGCAGCTTTGCCATGGAGTTCCGCAGGGTTCCATTTTGTCCCCTTTGCTGTTTAACATCTACATGAAACCGCTGGGAGAGGTCATCAGGAGGTGTGGGCTGCAGAATCATCAGTATGCTGATGATACCCAGCTCTACCTCTCGTTCTCCACCGATCCAGGTGAGGCGGTGGCTGTGCTGAACCGGTGCCTGGCCAAGGTAATGGGCTGGATGAGGGCCAATAAACTGAGGCTCAATCCTGACAAGACGGAGGTCCTGTTGGTAGGTGGTTCGGGCTTCGGAATGGGGGACCTGACCGTAGTCTTGAATGGAGTTGCACTCCCTCTGAAGGACAGGGTCCGCAGCTTGGGGGTCCTCCTTGACCCGGAGCTGACCTTGACAGTTCAAGTGTCAGCAGTGGCGAGGAGTGCCTTCCATCTGCTCCGGCTGATCCATCAGCTGCGTCCCTTTCTGGAATTCAACTGCTTGGCGACGGTGACTCACGCGTTGGTGACTTCCCGGCTAGACTACTGTAATGCGCTCTACGTGGGGCTACCCCTGAAGACGGTCCGGATACTTCAATTGGTGCAGAACAGAGCTGCCAGGGTGCTGACGGGGACTGGGCGTGGTTCTCATATCACCCCAGTTCTCCGTCAGCTTCACTGGCTCCCCATTGAAGTCCGGGCCCAATTCAAGGTGTTGGTTCTTACCTATAAAGCCCTTAACGGCTTGGGTCCCGGTTACCTAAAGGAGCGACTGCGACCATATACGCCCTCCCGCCCCTTACGATCTGCTGCTGATGCCCTCCTCCGGGAACCCTCCGTGAAAGATATTAGGAGGGTGAGTACCCGGAGGAGGGCTTTCTCTGCGGTGGCGCCCCATTTATGGAATGCGCTCCCCAGAGAGGCTCGCCTGGCGCCGTCTTTATTTGCTTTTCGGCGCCAGGCGAAGACCTTTTTATTTAAACAATATTTTAAATGTTTATTTATATTGTGGTGGTTTTAATTCAGACCTGGAGATGGGCCAGTTTTTAATGTTTGTGAATTGTAATGTTTGGAAATTTTAATGTATTAGAATTTGTTGTTTTATTGTTGTGACCCGCCCCGAGGCTTGTGGCAAGGGGCGGCCTATAAATTTCCAAATATATAAAATAAATAAATAAAATGTCGAGGAAATCTCAGGATGAATCTAACCGAGCGTACTTGAGCTCATTTTCAAGGCTCTGCTTTGGCAGTGAGGGCGGCAAAGGGCCAATTCTTCTCCGCTTCCAGTGCCTCCTCACAGCACCATCCGGAGGAGCTTTTCTGGGGGCTGCATGGCCTACACATTCTGTGCAAAAAAAGATCTGTTGCCACAATCAATAGCCCTCTGTGACGACTTTGTCCAGCACTTCAAGGAGAAAATTGCTCAGATACTCCACAACCTGGACTACACAGTTGATAGGATGTCAGAATGGGAGGTGTCCAGAGCTCCATCTGGTCCATCGTTGTTGGATGAGTTCCAGTTGTTGCGGGCTGAGGATGTGGACAAGGTGCTTGGGCTGTTACGCCCCACCACCTGTTCACTTGACCCTTGCCCTTCATGGCTGCTTCTAGAAGCAGCAAAGGGATTGGTCCCCTGGTCCTGGATGTCATGAATGCCTCGCTGAGAGAGAGTTGGATCACTGCCCCTTTAAAGGACACAGTGATAAGACCTATCCTGAGAAAGGCATCCCTGGACCCATAGATGGCTGCCGATTATAGACCAGTGGCCAATATCCCATTATTGGGCAAGGTGTTGGAGCAGGTGATCATGGGACAACTCCAGGCACTCTTAGATGAAAGTGATTATCTGGAGCCATTTCAGTCCGGCTTCAGACCTGGGTACAGTACTGAATCTGCCTTGGTCGCCCTGTACAATGTCCTGTGCAGGGAAAGAGACGGGGGAGTACGTCCCTGTTGGTTCTCCTGGACCTCTTAGTGGCTTTCGATACCATCGACCATGGTATCCTCCTGGATAGGCTTGCGGGATTGGGGGTCGGAGGCACTGCCTTGCAGTGGTTCTGCTCCTATCTCAATGGCCGATTCCAGAAGGTGATGCTGGGGGACTATGGCTCTCTGCCATGGCAGCTGTGCCATGGAGTATCACAGGGATCCATTTTGTCCCCTCTGCTATTCAACATCTACATTAAACTGCTGGGAGAGGTCATTAGGAGGTGTGGGCTGCGGAATCAGTACGCTGATGACACCCAGCTCTACCTCACATGACTCTAGTCCTCTGTCAACTTCACTGGCTCCCCATTGAAGTCTGGGTCCAATTCAAGGTGTTGGTTATTACCTATAAAGCCCTTAACGGCTTGGGTCCTGGTTACCTAAAGGAGTGCTTACGTTCATATGTGCCCTCCCGCTTCTTGAGATCAGCGGGAGAGGCCCTTCTCCAGGAACCCTCCGTGAAGGATATTTGGAGGGTAAGTACCTGGAGGAGGGCTTTCTCTGCAGTGGTGCCCAATCTATGGAATGCGCTCCCCAGAGAGGTCCACCTGGCGCCGTCGTTATATGTTTTTCGGCACCAGGCCAAGACCTTTTTATTTAAATGGCATTTGAATTGTTAACTTATTTATTGATTTTACATCTTTGGCCAGGGTGTTTCCACTTATATTGTTTTTATATGATTATATGTATTTATTTATTGTTGTAAGCTGCCCTGAGGCTTTGGCGAATTGGGCGGCAGAAGGCCTCCGGTTGAGCCCTCGCATCCCCTGAATGACTGGCCAGATTGCTGCGCAGACGCAGGTGAGCCGCCGCCAGCCAGTGGGGGCAGCGAGAAGCCTGCCTGGGTCTCCTGCCCCTCCGCCCTGGGGACCAGCCGTGTTCACCAGCCTGGGCTGGCGCAGGCATGCTTTGCTTCACTTCATTTCGCTTGCCTTCGGGGCTGCCTTGGCACCAGCACACCCCGAGGGCACAGAGGACGGAGGAAACATAGAAACATAGAAACAGAGCGAGTCAGAAGGGGCCTCCTGGGCCATCTAGTCTGACCTCCGGCACCAGCCGGCTCCGCTCATGACATGCCCACCATGTGCATGTCCAGCCTATCTTTGAACACCCTCACCGATGGGGCCTCAACGACCTCCCGTGGAAGCCCATTCCACGCCCTCGGGGTCCTAACTGTCAGGAAGTGCTTCCTGGCATCCAAATTGAACCTTGGCTCCCTGAGCTTTGCTCCATTGGAGCGCGTCCTGCCTTCCTCTGCAGGGGAGAACAGGCCTCTCCCCATCTCCATGTGACACCCCCTCACATACCTGTATGTTGCCAACATATCCCCTCTGAGTCTCCTCTTCTCCAGGCTGAAGAGACCCAGTTCCCTCAGTCTCGCCTCATACCCCATCCCCTGCAAACCAGCCACCATCCTTGTGGCCCTACGCTGCACTGACTCCAACCTGGCTATATCCTTTCTGTAATGAGGGGCCCAAAACTGAACACAATACTCCAGTTGCGGGCGCACCAGAGTCATGTAGAGTGGAAGTAATACCTCTCTTGATCTAGAAGCCACACTTCTGGCTATGCAACCAAGGGTGGCATTCGCCCTCTTGACCACCGCATCACACTGCTGACTCATGTTTAGCCTGCGGTCAACCAGTACCCCGAGGTCCCTTTCACAAGTGCTGCTCTCCAGCCACTTGTCCCCTAACCTGTACTTATGACAGCTATTCCTATGCCCCAAGTGCAAGACCTTGCACTTCTCCACATTGAACGCCATCCTGTTGTCTCCTGCCCACTTCCATAGTCTGTCCAGATCCTTTTGGATCTGGAGTACTGCTTCTCAGTTGTGGCCACTGCTCCAGTTTTAGTGTCGTCTGCGAATTTGATCAGCAGACTGTTCACCCCTTCTTCCATGTCGTTAATGAAAAGATTAAACAGGATCGGCCCCAGGACAGAGCCCTGGGGGACCCCGCTTGTCACTGGCTGCCATCCCGACGATTCCCCGCTAATGGTTATCTTCTGCTTTCGGTCAGTCAGCCATGCCCTAATCCACCGGACAGTGCTTTGGTGTATCCCAAAACTCCTCAGTTTCTCCACCAGGATATCATGGGGCACTTTGTCAAAGGCCTTGCTGAAATCCAGGTATACCACATCCACTGCATCCCCTCCATCTAGCCATCTTGAAACCTTGTCATAGAATTCCACAAGGTTTGTCTGGCAGGACCTGTTTCTGCGGAAGCCGTGTTGTGTGGCTGTCAGCCTCCCTTCCCTATCTAGCATCACTAGATCTCTCTCTATTATGAGCCTTTCCATTGTTTTTCCTACAATGGACGTAAGGCTAACCGGTCTATAATTCCCCATGTCCTTCCTACTACCCTTTTTGAAAATTGGGACCACCGATGCCACCCTCCAGTCCTCTGGAACTTCACCCGTTCTCCACGAGGCCTCAAAAATGGAGGCCAGCGGGCGTGAGAGAACCCCTGCCAACTTGAGCCTGTGAAGCACAGGCTCAAGCTGCAGGGGGCTAGTGGTGGGCTGCCAGGTGCAAGCGCCCCGGCCGGCCATGGCTGCCAGAAGAGGCGACTCTGAATCGCGTGAGCAGCAGTGCAGGCGACAGCCTGGGGCTCCGGGGCCCCCCTGGGAAGCTCTCCAGGGCCAGTCCAGCGCTGGAGAGGAGGTAGGCAAGGGGTGCTGTCTGGCGTTCCAGGTAGCAGGGACAAGATAGGATAGAAATATTTTATTATTTATTATTTATTTATTAGATAAATTTTTATGCCGCCCCTTGCCAACTAGCCTTGGGGCGGCTTACAACAAATATTAAACAAAAACATAAACCAAACATATAAACAATACACAAAACAATCTAAAATTATACAATCTAAAATTGGCCCATCTCAAAGTCCCAATTTAAAACTATAAATAATCCTATAAACAGTTAAAATTTACAATTTAATTTACAATTAAATTAATAAATTAATAAATTAACAATTAAAATATTTCTTAAATAAAAAGGTCTTCGCCTGGCGCCAAAAAGCAAATAATGACGGCGCCAGGCGAGCCTCTCTGGGGAGCACGTTCCATAAGTGGGGTGCCACCACAGAGAAAGCCCTCCTCCGGGTGCTCACCCTCTTCACTTCCTTCACAGAGGGTTCCCGGAGGAGAGCATCTGCCGCTGATTGTAAGGGCGGGAGGGCATATATGGTCGCAGGCACTCCTTTAGGAACCTAAGCCGTTCCTAAGCCGTTAAGGGCTTTATAGGTAAGAACCAACACCTTGAATTGGGCCTGGACTTCAATGGGAAGCCAGTGTAGCTGACGGAGAACTGGTTTGATATGAGAACCATGCCCAGTCCCCGTCAGCATCCTGGCAGCTCTATTTTGCATCAATTGAAGTATCCAGACCGTCTTCGAGGGTAGCCCCACGTACAGCGCGTTACAGAAATCTAACCGGGAAGTCACCAACGCATGTGTCACCGTTCTTAGGCAGTCGAACTCCAGGAAGGGACGCAGCTGATGGATCAGCTGAAGTTGATGGAAAGCACTCCTCGCCACTGCTGACACTTGGGCTACCAAGGTCAGCTCCGGGTCGAGGAGCACTCCCAAGCTGTGGACCCTGTCTTTCAGAGGGAGTGCAACTCCATTCAAGACTACGGTCAGGTCCCCCGCTCTGTAGCCCGAACCACCCACTAATACAACCTCCGTCTTGTCAGGATTGAGCCTCAGTTTATTGGCCCTCATCCAGCCCATTACCTCGGCCAGGCACCGGTTCAGCACAGCGACAGCCTCACCTGGATCGGTGGAGAACGAGAGGTAAGCTGGGTATCATCAGCGTACTGATGATTCTGCAGCCCACACCTCCTGATGACCTCTCCCAGCGGTTTCATGTAGATGTTGAAGAGCAAGGGGGACAAAATGGAACCCTGCAGAACTCCATGGCATAGCTGCCATGGCGCAGAGCCATAGTCCCCCAGCACCACCTTCTGGAATCGGCCATTAAGATAGGAGCAGAACCACTGCAAAGCAGTGCCTCCAACCCCCAACCCCACCAGCCTATCCAGAAGGATACCAAGGTCGATGGTATCGAAAGCCGCCGAGAGGTCCAGGAGAACCGACAAGGACGCACTCCCCCTGTCTCTCTCCCTGCACAGGTCATCATAAAGGGCGACCAAGGCAGATTCAGTGCCAAAGCCGGGTCTGAAACCGGACTGAAATGGGTCTAGATAATCAGCTTCATCCAAGAGTGCCTGGAGTTGTCCCGCCACCACCCGCTCCAGCACCTTCCCCAAAAAGGGAATGTTGGCCACCGGTCTATAATTGGCGACCACCTCTGGATCCAAGGAAGCCTTCTTTAGAACTGGCCGGACTACCGCCTCCTTTAAAGTCCAGCTCGTGATGAATCTGAGCAACTTCCTCCCCAAAATGCATGGCAAAGTCGTCACAGAGGGTTTTCGAGGGTGGCACCAGATCTTTTGTGGGGCCAGGTTTAATCAGCCCCTGAACCACCCGAAAGATCTCCGCTGGACAGCATTGTGAGGAGGCAATGGACGCGGAGAAGAATCGCTTCTTCGCTGCCCTCACTGCCACAGCATAGGCCCGATACTGGGCTCTAAGTTGTGCTCGATCGGATTCGTCGCATGATTTCCTCCACCTACACTCTAGCCGTCTACCAACCCGCTTCATCGCCCGTAATTCAGGTGTATACCAGGGTGCTGGACGGGCTCTGCCAGGTTGGAGAGGGCGCTTAGGAGCGATCGTGTAGATAGCCCTGGTCATCTCCCCGTTCCATACATCAACCAGGGCCTAAATAGGAGCACCAGCCCTGTCAACTGGAAAATCCCCCAGAGCCCTCAGGAATCCATCCAGATCCATCCGACTTGTGGGGCGGACCATCA
This sequence comes from Varanus salvator macromaculatus, assembly GCA_023646645.1. NCBI lineage: Eukaryota > Metazoa > Chordata > Lepidosauria > Squamata > Varanidae > Varanus > Varanus salvator. The sequence continues at coordinate 7,964,632 of JAIXND010000802.1, read as the reverse complement.
CAATCCGGTCCGCACCCTTACAGAGGGAGAGGCCACTTTCGAGCTCAAACCTCACGAGGGAGTGATCTGACCATGACAGGGGCGTCAAACGTAGATTTTTCACCCTCAGATCACCCTCTTTCTGACCCATCGAGAAAACCAGGTCCAAAGTGTGTCCACGTTCATGGGTCGGGCCGCTGACATGTTGAGACAGCCCCATGGCCGTCATGGCAGCCATGAAGTCCTGAGCTGCCCCGGAAAGGTCAATCTCGGCATGAGATTGAAGTCCCCCAGGACTATCATCCTGGGGGTCTTCAACACCAGGTCCGAGACAACCTCCGTCAGCTGAGGCAGGGAGTCTGTTGGGCAGAAGGGTGCTCGGTACACCAACAGAATCCCCAATCTGTCTCGGTCGCCCAACACCAAGTGGAGGCACTCCAGCCCCGGTCTCGAGGAGACAGGAAGCCCCGTGAGGGGAGAAACAGTGCTGGACTAGGTACCCGGGCGGGCACAGTTCTGAGAGGGCAACATCTCCCCTCTCCCCCGCCCAGGTCTCGGTGATACAAGCCAGGTCAGCCCTCTCATCCACAATCAAATCATGGATGAGATTAGCTTTATTGTGGACATTAAGCAGCAGCACCGTCAAGCCCGTGGGGCAGTTGACAAGACTACCTGGCACCCGCCGGCTGGGGGAGTAACCAGAAGGAGGGACAGGTGTTCATCATCTGTTCCGCCTTCTCCTAGGTGGGACTGTTAAACCCCCATTGCAACCATAACGACCATAGCCCATCACCACCCCAATGGTGGCCCCCATGTGCTCCCCAGGCAACATTCCAATCCAGGCTAGAGATGGGCCCCTAAAACACTTAAAACTTTAAAACACTTAAAAACATCCACCCACCTTAACCCCTGCCAAACTCAGTCCATCCCAGCACGGCCAAGGTCCCTGGGCCAGCCCAGCCCCCAAGCGGCCCCAACAGCCCTAACGGTGGCGACCGCCCTGAGGCCGCCGGCCCGCCGGCGCGGCCGGCCCTTTGAGCATCCCAGCCGGCGCCCACTTCCGGCCTCCTCCTCTTCCGGCCACAGCCTCGTCCCGCCCCGCCCTCCTCGGCATGTCCGCCACTCATGACACGAGGCGGGGGTGCGGAGTAGGGGCCTCAGTGCCGGCGGGTGCCGGTGCGTGGACGCCGCGGCAGCAGTCCTCCGGGCCCCGGCGCAGGTGGACGGCGCACCGGGGTCCCGGTCTCCGGCGCGAGGCTGGTGGCGGCTCCCGGCGTAGGCTGACCTGACATGGCCCGGCACGGCGATGGTACGGCCGGCGGGTGATGGTACGGCGCGGGGGGTGCGTGCGGCGATGATATCTAAAGTCACTAAGAGGTCCAGGAGAACCAACAGGGACGTACTCCCCCGTCTCTTTCCCTGCACAGGACATTGTACAGGGCGACCAAGGCAGATTCAGTGCTGTACCCGGGTCTGAAGCTGGACTGAAATGGCTCCAGATATGTAAGTATGAGAGCAGATATTGCAAGATGAGACAAAGTGCAGAAAGGGACAACTCAAGCAGTCCAGGGGCTGGAGCAACTTCCCTAGGAGAAAAGGGCACAATTTCGGGGGTTGTTGAGCCTCCACCAAACAGAGCTGCAGAGGGTTTACCTGGGTCGTTCTCAGCAGTGAAACTGCTGAGGTTCAAGGCATCAGGTACACCCCTGGGATCGGAGAGTTCATTTCCATGGCTGCCGATTGAGACTTCCTGTCACAACGCTCCCCAATTCACAGGTGGGACTGTGCTGCTCACCTTCAAGGAAGACGGGCTTTGTGCTTGTGCACAAGAACGCCCCTCCTCATGGCAGAGTTGCCTGCTCTGAACCTGGGGCCTCTGGTCCAGCCCCAGAATCCAGTCTCCCCTCAACCTAGATTAAATAGGCATTTTGCAGCCTGCCCCTGCAGACCGCAGGCCGGGGGGAATGGCTGGGCTCCTCTCGCGAGGAGAGGAAGTGACACGCTGAAAGACGACGGCCGCTCAGGAAGACACCATTTTTTTAATAAATGCACTTATGAGCTACCTAGGAATTATTATGATATGTTCAAAAACCGAAGAAAAGTCCGTTCAGGGAGGAAGGCATTCGGCTGGGACAGGGACGGAGCGTTCTCCCCGCTTCTTCTGGCGGTGCTTTCCTTCGCTCGGAAGCAGCAGGTGTGCAGCTGCAGCCGGACTGCGACGCAAGGCTGGGCCCCGGCGTGCCTGTGCTTCTCGCTTGGCGTCGGGACCTTCCTTGCCTCTGACTGGCCCTTCCAGCTTGTTCCCTGGGCCCCCTTTCAGCCACGCAGCTCTCTGCTGTCCCGGCTGGCCCTGCACTGAGCCAGCCCGCTGCCCACTCACTCCTGGCCGACCCGGGGGGCGGTCCATGCAGCCAAGCCTGAGGAGGGCGCCCTGAAGCTCACCCGGGACTCTGCCAGGCCCTGCCTGGGATTGCGGGCTCTGCTTCGCGCGGCCCCTCTGTGGGGCCTGATCGTCTGTGCCAGCCCGGACGGCACGCTCGGCTCTGCGGCTGAGGCAACGCTGGGCTTCTTCCCACCGCACTTCCACGGCGTGCCCAGTGAACTCGCGAGGCGCCACTGCCTGAGCTGGGCCATGTGCTGTGGGGCTGGGCACCCCCCTCTGTTCCCGCAGCCTGCGCTGCTCACGCAACCAGGCCCGGTGCCCCTCCCGCATGCAGAGCTTCCTCTCCAGGATTGAGCCCACGAGGGCCACCCGCTCGTCTGCGGCTGGGCATGGGCCGTGGCACTCAGAGGGGTGGCCACGCTCCCGCCTTCCTTCTCCCCTGGACTGCCGCCTCCTCAGCGGAGAGGCCTCCTCAGCACGAAGCGCCCTCCTCCCTTTCTGAGGGGTCGTCCGGCTGTCCTCGGCAGGCAGGCTGGCGGTGGTAGCCGGACGCGGCGCATGTTCAGCGGGACGCTTCTGGAACATGTGGCCCTCCTTTGCCGCAGGCCTACGCTCCCTGCGCGCTCTGCGGAGCCTGGCTGTCGCTTCTGCCGGGGCCCGCCGGCCCTTGTGACCCGGAAGAGCCTGCCCTTCCGCTCTGGGCTGCAGGGGACTGCCTGCTTCCTCCCAGTGCTGCCCCTGTGCAGGGAAGGCCAGGCCTCCCATGGGTGGAACGGGGCCTCCGGAAGGCGCATGTGGGGATCTTTGCAGGCCCCAGCCCTTCCCCATCTCCCCCGGGGGGGCAAAGGTGTTCAAGGCCCCCAGGACCCTGCTGGGCAGCCCCCACAGCTGCCGGAGCCTCATCCTCTGCACATGGGCCTCCAAGTGCCGACAGGTGCGTGGATGGAAGAGTGATGGCTCCTCTCCCTGCACGAGGACTGCAACGCTTGGCCTTGGGCACAGGGGGGCCGAGGGAGGCCTGAGCATGCCACTCCACAGCGAGCGGTGGACCAGGGCCGGCAGGCCCCACAGGTGCTGGATCCTTTTCTTCTTTACCTGCTGCTCCAGCAGCTCCCGCTCCTGCTCCGGGAGGAATGGGAGCTTCTCCCCAGAAAAGGCGTGGGCCACCCCCCTTCTGGGCTGGAGGGGCTGCGAGGGCCACCTGGGGGCCATCCCGCCCAGCGCCTCCATGCAGATGGTGCTCAGCCCCCAGAGGTACATCAGGCACTTGCGCCGCATGGACAGCTCGATCCGGGCCATGTCCCCCGCCCGCTGGAAGGCCAGGAGAAGGCCGCGTGGCTGTGGGGGCCTGTGGCCAGGGGGAATCAGTCGGGGAAGGGGCTGCCTCCAGAGAAGGGCTGGGCACTGCCGGGACAGGTGCACCACTGCCGGAAAGCTGCTCACCTGGAGCTCTATGCACTTCTTGGCCAGGTGGTGTGCAACACTCTCCAGGTGCCTAGGCCCCACCAACAGGGACAGTGGGGGCGGGAAGGCAGCCAGCAGCAGGGGTCCCCGGGTCCTCCTGCTCTTCTGGGGGAGCGACACAGGGGGCGTGGTGCAGGGGGAGGCCCCCGGAGGCGATGAGGGCCGGGCCACCCTTTGCCCGGAGCCGGGGATGCTGGGCCATGGGAGCATCTGCTGCACCGACGCCAGGACTCTCCGGGGCAGCCCCCATTGGCGCCACACCTTCATCTTCTTCACATGGATCTCCAGGGCGCTGCGGGTGTCCCTGGCCAGGAAGAGGGGTTCCTGCCACGCGATGCCCACCGGAGCGCCAGCCTTGGCCCGGGCAGGCAGCTGAGGGCGGCCAGGCAAGACGGCATCCAGGGACCGCTGCAGGAGCATGGGCAGCCCCCACTCGTGCTGCAGCCTCCTCTTGAGGATACTCCGCTCCAGCTTCTCTCTAGCCTGCAGGGGGAGGAACGGCGTTGGCCCCCCGGACCAGTCCACAGCCCTCCCTGATGGCCTGGGAGGGCAGGCATGGACGTGGGGCGCCACTGTAGTGAGCCCCCCCGTGTGGCACACAGACGGTCCCCAGAGGGAGGAGAAGTGGCTGCAGCAGACGGACAGCTCGATCCGGGCCAGCTCCTCCATGTGGACAAAGAGCAGGCAGCTGTTGCGAGGCCTCGAGAGTCCCTGGCCCGGGCGCAATGGCCTGTGGAGAGGCGGCCGTGTGCTTGGTGCTGCTTGCTCCCACGAGAGCCTCACGTGGGGTGGAAAGGCGTCCCCGCGCACCTCCGTGGCTTTCCTCAGGATGTGGTGTTCCAGCTTGTCCACGTGGGCGGGATCCAGCTGGGCCGGACCGCTGCAACGTGGGCCTGTTGCTCCTGAGAAGCACCAGTGGGGGGGCTCCCTGGAAAGCGGTCCCTCGGGCAGGCCCTGCTGGGGCCTTGGCACGGCTCCCCCAGGCGAGCAGAGCTCCGGGCACAGCCCCCGCAGAGAGTTGAGCACCCGCCTGGGCAGCCCCCATCGCTGGAAGAGGACCCTTTTGCACAGCTCACGCTCTAGCCTCTCCTTTGCTTCCCTGCCGAGGAACGCGCAGTCGACCTGGGAAATGCTCACATCTCCCCGCCCGGCGCCCTGGGGACTCAGCTTGGGGGCCGGGGGTAGAAGGCACCCGAGGGAGCTCTGCGTCAGGCCTGGCAGCCCCCAGAGGTGCTGCAGCCGCTTGCTCCTGATGTGCCACTCCAGTTGCTCCTGCACCTGCCTGGCAACGAGTGGGGTCTCCATGGCCGTGAATGTGGCCGTAACAGCTTTGGGGGCACGTGAGTGCTGGGACATAGGTGGAGGCGCCCTTTCCTGGGGGAAACAGGCAAGGGACTTGATGTAGACCGTGGGCAGCCCCCACCGGTAGACCAAGGCCTTGTGGGCGATGTTCAGCGCAATATGCTCCAGAGTGGCCCCCTCCACAAAGGGAGGGTTTGGGGAGCGCAACCGCAGGCTCCTCAGCCCGGGCAGGAGGGCCTTGGGAAGGCTGCATCTCCCCGCTTGGCAGGTACTTTCCCAGGAGCTTCGCACCAAAGGGGAGAAGAGCTCCAGCCGGATCTCAAGGGCTTTCCTGGCCAGGTGCCTCTGCCAAAGGTGACGCCTCCGGTCCCCGGGCCTCTCCAGGGGAGGAGACCCTGCACAGCACATGAGTCCCCGAAGGGCTGTGAGGTGCGGCTTCCCGGTCCTTGCAGGGCTTTGGCCCTCTTCCTTGAAGGCTGCATGCTCCGTATCTCTCCCCGAATCCTCCGTGGAAGTCCCCAGGCCCTGGGGTGTGTCCTCTTCATCAGGGGTTGCTCGCGCCTCATCCGGGACTCTGCTGGACTGCGGAAGGAGCGAGCGTGAGGCCTGGTGGCCACAGCCAGATTGGCCATGCAAGCAGCAGCCTCTGGGGCCGGCGACTGGAGCAGGGTGAGATGGAGCCCCAGGTCGTGCTGAAGCCGCCTCCTGAGCACGCAGCTCCCCAGGGACCTGCTGCAGACGACCCTCCGGTGATGCGCCTCCCCCTCCCCTCCCACTGCCAGTGGAGTTGCTGCTCTGGGTCCGCAGGGAGCCCGGGGGAAGCCTGAGCTGGCCACAGAAGACCTGTGTGGAGGCCTCCATGTCCCCGCAGCTCTGGAAGGAGAAGGAGAATTGGAGGAAAGAGGAGGACTCTCTGCAGGAGGCCAGGAGTCCCCCGGAAGTGAAGGAACCTGAGCTCCCCCACAGTGCCACCCGGCTGGCGGAGCAGGTGGTCCATGTGCTGCTGCTGGGAGAGCTTCTGGGCTGCCCTTCGGGACGGTTGCTCCCCTTCCGAAGGAAACGGCCACTCAGGCCCATCCAGGCAAGTTCAGCCAGCAGGGTCAGGGCCATGCTGGTGGCCATCAGCCACCCAAGCTGCCACCAGCTGCTGAAGAGGCAGTCCAAGCTGTCCGGCTGGCCTGCCTGCATCTCCTCCTCCAGCTTCTGCGATTCCGCCCAAGATACTGTCCTGCCTGGGCGAGAGTCTCGCGAGCAGTGCTAGCTGTGCGAAAGCAGCAGCCACACAGACACAGGGCCCTGCTGGGGCCTGTCAGGCCAGGCTGAGCCCCTGGCCGGCCATGTCATAAACAGCCAGGAGCAGGCCTTTGTGTGCCCACTGCCCAGCAGCTGGCCCCTCGCCCACCCCACACGTGCCCTGCCTCTGGGCATCGGCTGATGCACTGCCTGGCCAGCTCCCCACGCCGAGTCGAGTCCCGGGCCAGCTTTGCAGTTCCTTTCTCCCACCCAGGGAGATGCTGGCACAGCAGGCTGATTCACGAGACCCGGCTGTGACTTCAGCGGCTCAGGATGGCTCTGCCCAGGGTTCCCTGTCTCCTCATCTGCATCGCAAGGGGAGCGGGACCACGGGTGCCTTTCCTTCGCTTAAGCTCCCATGTCGGACTCCCCAGGAGCGGTTTCTTGAGGCTCCTGTACTCTGGAAGAGACGGCCAAAGCAATTGCCAGTATCAAGAGCAGGAGTCACCTGGCCTTCCTGAGTTTCCCGTCAAGCAGTACGGAGGGAACCGTTCGCCAGCCTCTTAGTCCCAGAACCGTCCTGTCCTTCCAGTCAGACCTTTGCACCCCTCCCCCCCTTGTGGCAGGATGGCGCTGGGATTGTGACAATTCCCGAACCGGAAGAACTTCTGCAGTACTTCTGACTCACATGCCCAGGATCTCCCCTGCGGCACCACCCTGTCCAAATGCCCCGGCGGCAGAGCTCCGTGCCCCAGGCAGGGGGGTGGGGGCACAAAACCCATGTGGGAACTCCAGGGGTCACCCATCCAGCCCGGCAAGCATGGGAGGAAGAAGACTTGCTTCATTCTCGCGGCCGTTGGATCACAAGTGAAGGGCAGTGGCCCCAGAGGGCTGGGGCCACCACTTTTCCACCCTCATTGACCCGGCAGCAGGGGCAGGCGTGGCCTGGTTTGGAATTCCCGCCGTGGGCGCTGCTCCCACTTCAGGGGCTCCTGAGCTCCTCTGGGCAGCCGGACGGGGAGCCTCACCCAGCCATCGCTCGATCCTGCTGCCGCAGCTCAATGCGGGTTGCGAGGCAGTCGCTGCTGCGCGGCCATCTTTCCCTTGTTGCAGGGCCTGGCATGTCTTACCCCAGGGCACCCCCACAGCACGTCTGCTCCCCCCGCCCCATGCAGGGCCTCTCTGTTGGGGGAGGGGGGCAGGGAACCTGCTCTGAGCAGGGCAGGAGGGCTGCTGTGGCCGTGGCAAGCCAGATGCTTCCTGTGGGGGGAGGGGCGGGGGCACTGCTGCCTGTGCTGGCCTGGGGGGCTGGACCCCATCCTCCTGGGAAGGGGGGCTGGCTGGGCACCCTTGATGGGATGGAAGGGCCCCCTGGCAGGCAGAGGGGAGGGACGCCTCTTCTTGCCGTGCGGCCAGCTCTCTGGCCCCTGGACTTGAGGAAAAGTCCCTCCCCACGCGGACCTCTCCCTGAGGGTGCGCAGCTTCTCGCCTGGGCCTGGTGCAGAAGCCCCTTTCCAGCTGCTTGCGAATCCGCGGGAGGTTGGCCTGACACATGGGCCTGAGATCTTTTTGCCCCACCTGCTCCCCAGGTTGGCGCATGTGCCCTGGCCCTCCTCGAGCCAGGAGCAGGTGCACAGCCTCTGGGAGGACTGGCCTGCAGCCCCTCTGTAGCCAGCGGCTTTGCTCCAGGGAGATCTGCCGAGAAAGGGGCTGGGAAGTGCCATGCCATGCCATGTGAATTTGCCAGGTATGCATGTGTTAATGTGTGTGTGTTGTACAGGGGACTTTCAAGGAGCCCCAAGACTGCAAGTTGGATCCAACATGCCTTGGGCTCCAGGGGTCAGCAACCCAACAGAGCCCTGGGGGATCCCGCTTGTTACTGGCCGCCATCCCGATGATTCCCCACCAATGGTCCCCCTCTGCTTTCGGTCAGTCAGCCATGCCCTAATCCACCGGACAGTGCTTTGGTGTATCCCAAAACCCCTCAGTTTCTCCATCAGGAGGGACCACCTTCCGCCTCTCCAGCTCTGAGCAGCACCCCCCACCCTCGGCCCTCCCCCTGCCCACAGGCCTCTCCTGGCCCCTCAGGAGAACTCCTGGCCAATCACACTCCCCCGGATCCCCCAACAGCCAATCAGCTCTGCCGTCCCAGCCCACACTCCAAGAAGGGAACCACGCAGGAGCTGCCCCCTCCTCCTCCCGCCTCCTTGTGCCAGCCACTGTAACCGTGGCAACCGACACTGCCAGGCGCCAGGCATGGCTACCGGGCTAGGCCCCTGTGCTGCCCAGAGAGAGCGCGGCTACTCAGAGGTTGCCTGAAGCGTGCAAACAGCAGAGCACCGGCACCAGCACAAAGCCCCTAGGCGTCGTTGGGCCTGTCGCCGGCTCTCAGCCTGCCCTGCCTCACAGGGCTGTTGTGAGGATAAGATACGGAGGGGAGGAGGACTTTGGAAACACCCGGGGAACGTTGCAGGAAGAAAAGTCCAGCTAGGAAAAGAATAAGTCAGTAAAAATAGTTGCCATTGACTCTCAGATTCACTGATGACACCCAATTAACGCTCATGTGAGCTCCCTGGTATGGTACAGGATAGTGGAATCCCCACAGCCATGTTGGATTCCTTGTTCCCTCAGAGCGGGAAGCAGGCATTGGTGAAATGAACTCTGGATGGACAGTTGTGGAAAAGTGAGCAGAATCCCAGCTGAGGGTCCAGTGAGAGGACCGATGGCACCTACCTGGGTTTGAATCTGAATAAATTAACAAAATGTATTATGAACTGCAGCTAATGCGAAAGCCTCAGAACGGTATGAAGAGCCAAGAGATAATCGGCGGGCACGAAGAGAAGAAAGCCTCTGGGAAAAGAAACGATTAATCCCTGAGGTCACTCTCTTGATCTTGGAGCTGCAGGAAGCACAGCCATTTCTGGGCTGCTGGTGAAAGCAGATGGGATCTTCAAAGCTGACCTCCCAGTCGGGCCCCCTAAGGTCCCAGCAAGCAGCATCTGCTGGCCACAGAACTGAACCCAGCACTTGGAAAGGAGAACCCGTAACCATTTTGGTCTTTGCTGCAGTGCAGCACTGCAGCTCCTGTGGGCCCCGGCCAGCTGATAGATTTGGTGGGAAATGAGCTCAGACTAAGAAGAGGAAGCCGTTCTGGAAGGACAGCAAGTGACATTATCGGACACTGGCCAGGGAATGACTGCAGGTCATGTGACATAGCCCCAGCTGAGCAGGGTGCGGGGGATGAGAACCAGCCATCCCATGAGGACCTGTCTCTGTGCATTCTGTGAGGGTGTTCAAAGATAGGTTGGACATGCACATGGTGGAGGAGCTGGTGCTGGAGGTCAGACTAGATGGCCAGGGAGGCCCCTTCTGACTCGCTCTGCTTCTATGTTTCTAAGTTTCTATTTTTCTTTTCATTTTTCCCTACGTGAGGAGAGACATAATGGTAGGCTGGTTTCATTGTGCTTGTTGTTGTTAGTTGCGAAGTCGTGACCGACCCTTCATGACTAACAACAACAACAATTGCTTTTCCCACTCTTTTATTGACTATGAAGGCTACTCCATTTCTTTTGAGGGATTCTTTCCCGCAGTAGGATACCTGATGGTCATCTGAATTAAATTCACCCATTCCTGCCCAGTTAAGTTCACTGGTTCCTAAGATGTCGATGTTCAGTCTTGTCATCACTTATTTAACCACAGCCAGCTTACCTTGATTCATAGATCTTACATTCCAGGTTCCTACGGAGTATAGATCCCCAACTGAGTGTTCTTTTGGGCTTTGACCCAATCGCTTCATTCTTTCTGGAACTACAAGTACTGGTCCTCTGCTCTTTCCCAGTAGCACATTGGACACCTTCCGACCTGAGGGGCTCATCTTCGGGCATCATATCGTTTTGCCTTTTGGTACTGTCTGTAGGGTTTTCATGGCAAGGATAGTGGAGGGGGTTGCCATTTCCTTCTCCAGTGGATCAGTTTTTGTCAGAGCTCTCTGCTATGACCTGTCCGTCTTGGGTGGCCCTGCACGGCATTGCACATAGCTTCATGGAGCTACACAAGCCCCTTCGCCACAAGGCAGTGATCCATGAAGGGGTCATTAGGTTCATATGCTGCCTTTTCCATGCAAAAGAGGAAGATGGCCCACAGAAATCTCCTCCAGCTCTCCATGTCATCCTCACAACAATGACCCTGTGAGGTAGAATAGGCTGAGTCAGTGACTGGCCAGCAGCCACCCAGTGAGCTCCATGGCCCAGTGGGGTCTAGTGCACATGTCTCCCATCCCAGGTCAGCTCTCCAACCACAACAGCACACTGGCTTTGTTAAGCTGTCCGAAACGTTTTGTGCTATGAAGCCCCCTTTTTGCTTGTGCTTCCGTTGGTCTGTTCTCTCCCTTGCATGGCCAGTACACAGGTGAAGCAAGCAAGCAAATGGACGCCTCCCTCCCCGCAAAACAAACACAATCCTTGGAGAGGCAGGGCAATTCCATAGTGAAACCCTCCTCAACAGCGCCTGTGTTGATGTCCCACTTGTCCCAGGCAGGCCTCCCCACCTGGTCAGCCCACGCAATGGCACTGGGCTGGATCCTGAAATCAATGTCTGCTGGAGCCTCAGGATCCATCCACTCGACTTTCCTTTGAGCCTCTGAGTTGTTCGGAAAGATGAGCCGGTTTTGGATGTCAAACCCAGCAAACTGCATTCGGTTCCCCAAGAAAGAAACCTCATCCCTGGCACTGTTATTGAAATGGATGTCCGTCAAGGAGGCAGCAATCTGAAACAGGAGGATGCGGGACACGAAAAGAGTGCAAGGTCACATATCTGCATCCAGCACAAGCTGACATTCATCCACAGAGAGAGGCTGGCTGAAGAAAGACGCCTTATTCCTGCCTTCCATTTCTAATTAGAAACATAGAAACAGAGCGAGTCAGAAGGGGCCTCCTGGGCCATCTAGTCTGACCTCCGGCACCAGCCGGCTCCGCTCATGACATGCCCACCATGTGCATGTCCAGCCTGTCTTTGAACACCCTCACCGATGGGGCCTCAACGACCTCCCGTGGAAGCCCATTCCACGCCCTCAGGGTCCTAACTGTCAGGAAGTGCTTCCTGGCATCCAAATTGAACCTTGGCTCCCTGAGCTTTGCTCCATTGGAGCGCATCCTGCCTTCCTCTACAGGGGAGAACAGGCCTCTCCCCATCTCCATGTGACACCCCCTCACATACCTGTATGTTGCCAACATATCCCCTCTGAGTCTCCTCTTCTCCCAGCTGAAGAGACCCAGTTCCCTCAGTCTCGCCTCATACCCCATCCCCTGCAAACCAGCCACCATCCTTGTGGCCCTACGCTGCACTGACTCCAACCTGGCTATATCCTTTCTGTAATGAGGGGCCCAAAACTGAACACAATACTCCAGTTGCGGGCGCACCAGAGTCATGTAGAGTGGTAGTAATACCTCTCTTGATCTAGAAGCCACACTTCTGGCTATGCAACCAAGGGTGGCATTCGCCCTCTTGACCACCCCATCACACTGCTGACTCATGTTTAGCCTGCGGTCAACCAGTACCTCGAGGTCCCTTTCACAAGTGCTGCTCTCCAGCCACTTGTCCCCTAACCTGTACTTCTGACAGCTATTCCTATGCCCGAAGTGCAAGACCTTGCACTTCTCCACATTGAACGCCATCCTGTTGTCTCCTGCCCACTTCCATAGTCTGTCCAGATCCTTTTGGATCTGGTGTATTTGCTCCTCAGTTGTGGCCACTGCTCCAGTTTTAGTGTCGTCTGCGAATTTGATCAGCAGACTGTTCACCCCTTCTTCCATGTCGTTAATGAAAAGATTAAACAGGATCGGTCCCAGGACAGAGCCCTGGGGGACCCCGCTTGTCACTGGCTGCCTTCCTGACGATTCCCCGCTAATGGTTACCTTCTGCTTTCGGTCAGCCAGCCATGCCCTAATCCACCGGACAGTGCTTTGGTGTATCCCAAAACTCCTCAGTTTCTCCACCAGGATATCATGGGGCACTTTGTCAAAGGCCTTGCTGAAATCCAGGTATACCACATCCACTGCATCCCCTCCATCTAGCCATCTTGAAACCTTGTCATAGAATTCCAGAAGGTTTGTCTGGCAGGACCTGTTTCTGCGGAAGCAGAAAATTCTGCTCGACTGTCCCACGCTTCACCTGCCCTTTTCCTTGCAAACCAAAAAGTCCACTGAGGAGGGAAGTGGGAGCCCTTTTGCCCCTTTCAGAGCTGCAGCTGTCCCAGAAAGAGCCATGCAGGCTGTGGGGCCAGAGGGAGGGCGCCCTGAGGTTCGGTTCTAGCTACCATCTCCAGACCCATCCTGCGACCCTCTGGATGGTGCCCCATGGACACAGAACGGAGGAGGCAAAGACTGTTCTGCCGTCCTTTTCGATTCATTGTGCTCAGAGCTGCCCCCTGAAAACCTCCAGGCAGCACCAGGCATCCTTCACCCACGCCCTCCAGGATGCTTAAAACAGAGACAAGCAATGCTCTGGGTTCTACTAAACGGAGAGCCAAATCTCTTGTCAGGAGAGGTTCACAGAGGAGGATTTCTAGGGCCCGAAGTACCAGCCGCATCCGTCCTCCCTGGTCAGAGGCTCGCCTCTCTCCTCCTCGGCCCCCAGCTGCCTGCCAACAATGGCTCTGAAGTGGTCTAGCAACTACGTGGTGCAGTGATTGAGGAAAACCCCCACCCGCAGTAGCAGTGGGATGATACTTGGAGGCCAGGGGCCCAGGTCTCATCTGGGAACACCGCACCTGGAACCCACAGGATCATGCCCCATGGAGGGACACAGGAAGCAGCTGCACAGCTCTTTGCAGCTGGGGGTGCCGCAGCATCCTTCACAGGCTCAGGAGCGTGGCCAGGGGCCGGCACTCATGCAGACTGTGATCGTCATTACGCACAAGCAATTTTGTTTCTTTCTAGAAAACATTTTCCTTGCAGAGAGAGAGAATAGACCCACAGGTTGCAGTTTCAAGAAAGGGAATACTAGGAAACAGGTTGTGGGAAGAATCCACTTAAGAATGGGAATCTATCAGATTCCTGGGGCTCAGCTCCCCAGACTCCAGTCCATTTGTGCTGGCCCAGAGTCTGAGGCACTGGCATGCTCACCCAGTGTTCATGGGGCACTCGCCAGGAACCAAGCCCCACGTGCTGTGGGAGCAGCTCCCCTTTTTCCTGCATTCTGCCCCTGCTGGCAGTCCCTGGCAATGGCGACTAGCATGCCCACTCACAGCACCACTTTTTTTATTTATTTACAAATTTATTTACAAATTTGTATTCCGCCCCCTTGCGACCAAGCCTCGGGACGGCTCACAACAATAAATAAAACAGCAACCAATTACATTATTTAAAACTAACATTAAAAACTGGCCCATCTCGAGGTAAAGATCAAAATACAATGAATAACATAAATAAAGGTAAAGGTTTCCCCTTGACGTTACGTCCAGGTCGGCAGGGGGCTTTTGCACCCCATTCGCCAAATAGTGGCCAAGCAAGAAACAGCTGCCAGAACCCTCTTTTGCCCCAAAATATACACAGGAGAACTTTGAAGCCAAGAACGGAAGCCCCAGTCGTGCTTTTCCACCTTCCTTTTCCTCCTCCCTCCCAATCACTCTTCTTCTTGTGTCGTGTCTTTTGGATTGCATGGCTCACATCAAAGACTATTTTATTAGGCATTTTATAAGCCACTCTAGGAGTCCATTTGGCAGAAAGACAGGGCCAAACTACTGAGGACGGATCCCCAAGAAAGCATGGATTTGCTCTGAGGCTCTTCTCAGCCTTGGAGACTGCTGGACTTGACCCCTTTGGAAAGGACCCAGCACCTGTTGCTGGACGTTATGTCTGTGCAGGCGAAGGGGAGAAGGGAAATGCTGGCGGTGAGCTGTGGACGAGACGGGATCTGCGCCCTGGGGCTGAAACGCACATCTGTGTCCCCTCACAGATCCACCTGGACCTCTGCTTCCAAAGGGTGTGTTCGGGGGCTGCTAGTGGGGCAGGTCTTGTGAATCCCAGCATGCTGCACTCGTGGGCCGAAGGGCTGGCAGGGCAATGCCTGGCCTGCCGATTTTTGCCGTGTCGCCTGCGGTGGTCCAGAAGGGAAAGGAAACTATTTTTGGATGGCTCCTTGAATGGGAGGCTCTCAACACACTTGAGGTGGGAAAGCCCTTTCATGGAGCTTTCCAGAATTAAGCACCACACACACACAGCACTGCTTCAGAGGCTGGCCCTTCCCTCTTGGAGTTTCTCGGTGCAGCAGAAAACCCATCTAGCCACACACGAGTCTCCGCACCTGTGGGACCCTGAAGATGTACAAGATGGATGCCATCTGGCCTGAGGATTCAGAGTCGAGCCCCCAGTCACAGAGAGCAGTTGCTTTGGCCATTCACGGTTATACTTGGGAAACATTCATCCCCGTGTTACTCAAGTAAACTGTTCTGAGAATGTGCCCGTGTGCATGACAGTGGAAGCCCAACGTGGTATCAGGCAGGCAAACGGGATGCTTCCGGATCTCCTGGATGGCAAACACCAAGGCCAGGATGTGCCAGTAGTCCTAAAGATCCAGGCTGAAAGGAGAGTAACTGAGGGAGAGAGGTCAGGATTCCATGAGAACTGCTGAGAACTGAAGAGTATTGAAGTTCATCTGGTTCAATCTTCTTTCACTCGTCTAAACCCAAGACATGTTTCAGCTCTTCAACCAAGGATTCACAGGAAAATTCAATTTCTTTGTAGAAAATCAGCACTCACAAACACACACACCAAGTAGCTTTGCCCAGCCAACACAACAAACCATGGCAACATTTCTTAGCGTACTTGCTCTTTCGCTTTGCCCAAACCAAGGTGTGCTATTTAACTGTGGTCAGAAACCATGGCATGGAACTCCAGTTGGTTCTCCACTTCCTTGTCACGGTGTCCCCACTTTTCGCATTCTCTGACCCCTGTGTCATGCTTGTCCCTCTTCTGGACCCAGGGGACTCAGACAAATCCCCTTGGAAGAAACATCTTTAAAAATAAAGCCAGTGTGTGCAGAATGAGCAGAAGGGGCAGCTGAGGGAGGAAGGAAGCACTGCACCAATTGTGAATGGGGTTAATGCTCAGGTGTGGTGGACGCTGGGAGCAAGCCAAGCTCAGGGGGACCAAGTGGGGATGATGGAAACTTCAATCACATCGAAAAGCGATCCTTGTCAGGTGGCAATGTTACCAAACCATTCTTGGGAAGCTAAATGCTGAACACTGGACTCCTCACTTGGTAACAACAGGTTATGCTCCAGGTACTTCACTGGAGAGGAAAAAAGTCTGAAACCCCAGCACACCTGGGAGAGCTCAGGGCATCTTTCTGTGAAGCACACCTTGTCCTGGATGTCTTTGCTCCTGACCTGCTGGATGGAAGGTGCTTCCCTGGGGATGCCGTGGCAATGATGGTCATTCCGCCCCTCCAGGGAACGGAGGGAAGCGGCACCCCAGAACACGGGACCCCCTTTACAGCATGGCAGGAGGAAAACATGCTCGTGAGCCTCTCTGAATCTCCATTGGCCGGTCATCACGTGCTGCCCTTTGCATGTGCTCCACCTGGGCACCCCAATCCAAGATGGGATCCCAGCTTCTCCCAAAGCGCATGGATGAAAGGAAGAAAGGAAGCGGTGGGAAGGAGTTGAGGTGCATGTACACCAATGCTAGGAGCATGGGTAATAAGCAGGAAGAGCTTGAAGCTCTCCTGGGAATAGGAGGATACGATCTGGTGGGAATCACAGAAACTTGGTGGGATGAAAGGCAAGTCTGGAATGTGAACATAGAAGGGTATCACCTTTTTAGAAAGGACAGGAAGGGAAAGAGAGGTGGGGGTGTGGCTTTATATGTCAGGGAAGGGATAGGATGCAGTGAGATAGAGTGCAGCACAGATGGGGATTCGGTAGAGGCAGTCTGGGTGAAACTTAGGGGTTTTGACAGAGAAAGAGACCTGACAGTGGGGGTATGTTATCGCCCTCCAGGTCAACTTGAGACCCTGGATGATGTCCTGACAGGCCAGATTCTAAGGATATCTCGGGGGAGGGACACAGTAATTATGGGAGATTTCAATCTCCCGGATATTACTTGGGAGACTCACTCGGCGGTGACAGCCAGGTCACGTCGCTTCCTAGAAGCTCTAGAGGGTGGGTTTTTCACACAGAGGGTCCGAGAGGCGACGAGGGGGGGAAACATCCTGGACTTGGTCTTGACCAATAGGGAGGAGCTGATAGATGAAGTACAGATTAGGGGAGCTCTGGATGCGAGTGATCACTCCATCCTTTGCTTTGAGATCAGAGGACTGGGGCCGTGCAGCAGGGCGAGCACTAGAAGCTGGGACTTCAAGAGGGCCAACTTTGGCCAACTGAAGGCCAGGCTGGGGAAAGTCTCCTGGGATAGGTTACTGGAAGGTAAGCGAGTTGAGGAGGGGTGGATGGCACTCAAAAGGGAGGTTTGCAGGCGCAAGCCCTGACAATACCTCTAGTCAGTAAGGTGGGGAGGCGGAGGAGAGTGCCGCCATGGATGCGAAAGGAGGTGGTTAGGGGGATTAGACGAAAGAGGAACCTCCATAGGAAATGGGTACTGGGGGAAATAGACAAAAGGGTATACCGGGAGGAGGAGGCCCGTTGCAGAAGGATTCTTCGCAAGGCTAAGGCTGATTATGAGCTGAGACTTGCCAAGAATATCAAGAGCAACAAAAAGGGCTTCTTCCAGCATGTAAATAGGAAAAGGAAGGGGAGACAAGTGGTGGGACCACTAAATAAGGAGGAAGGAGATCCAGTGACTGACATGAGGGAACAGGCACAGATGCTAAATGACTATTTTGCCTCTGTGTTCTCCCCAAAGCAGGACGGGGGATATCCGTATAGGAGATTGGATGAGGCTGGGGACTTAGGGGCAGAGATTAGAGTCACCCCCCTTGAAGTCGAGGGGCTCCTCAGGGCATTGGACATTACAAAGGCGCCAGGCCCTGACGGGTTACACCCGAGAGTACTTAGAGAGTTGGCAGGGGTTCTCTCACGCCCGCTGGCCTCCATTTTTGAGGCCTCGTGGAGAACGGGTGAAGTTCCAGAGGACTGGAGGGTGGCATCGGTGGTCCCAATTTTCAAAAAGGGTAGTAGGAAGGACATGGGGAATTATAGACCGGTTAGCCTTACGTCCATTGTAGGAAAAACAATGGAAAGGCTCATAATAGAGAGAGATCTAGTGATGCTAGATAGGGAAGGGAGGCTGACAGCCACACAACATGGCTTCCGCAGAAACAGGTCCTGCCAGACAAACCTTGTGGAATTCTATGACAAGGTTTCGAGATGGCTGGATGGAGGGGACGCAGTGGATGTGGTATACCTGGATTTCAGCAAGGCCTTTGACAAAGTGCCCCATGATATCCTGGTGGAGAAACTGAGGAGTTTTGGGATACACCAAAGCACTGTCCGGTGGATTAGGGCATGGCTGACTGACCGAAAGCAGAAGGTAACCATTAGCGGGGAATCATCGGGATGGCAGCCAGTGACAAGCGGGGTCCCCCAGGGCTCTGTCCTGGGGCCGATCCTGTTTAATCTTTTCATTAACGACATGGAAGAAGGGGTGAACAGTCTGCTTATCAAATTCGCAGACGACACTAAAACTGGAGCAGTGGCCACAACTGAGAAGCAGGTACTCCAGATCCAAAAGGATCTGGACAGACTATGGAAGTGGGCAGGAGACAACAGGATGGCGTTCAATGTGGAGAAGTGCAAGGTCTTGCACTTGGGGCATAGGAATAGCTGTCATAAGTACAGGTTAGGGGACAAGTGGCTGGAGAGCAGCACTTGTGAAAGGGACCTCGGGGTACTGGTTGACCGCAGGCTAAACATGAGTCAGCAGTGTGATGCGGTGGTCAAGAGGGCGAATGCCACCCTTGGTTGCATAGCCAGAAGTGTGGCTTCTAGATCAAGAGAGGTACTACTACCACTCTACATGACTCTGGTGCGCCCGCAACTGGAGTATTGTGTTCAGTTTTGGGCCCCTCATTACAGAAAGGATATAGCCAGGTTGGAGTCAGTGCAGCGTAGGGCCACAAGGATGGTGGCTGGTTTGCAGGGGATGGGGTATGAGGCGAGACTGAGGGAACTGGGTCTCTTCAGCCTGGAGAAGAGGAGACTCAGAGGGGATATGTTGGCAACATACAGGTATGTGAGGGGGGTGTCACATGGAGATGGGGAGAGGCCTGTTCTCCCCTGCAGAGGAAGGCAGGACGCGCTCCAATGGAGCAAAGCTCAGGGAGCCAAGGTTCAATTTGGATGCCAGGAAGCACTTCCTGACAGTTAGGACCCCGAGGGCGTGGAATGGGCTTCCACGGGAGGTCGTTGAGGCCCCATCGGTGAGGGTGTTCAAAGATAGGCTGGACATGCACATGGTGGGCATGTCATGAGCGGAGCCGGCTGGTGCCGGAGGTCAGACTAGATGGCCCAGGAGGCCCCTTCTGACTCGCTCTGTTTCTATGTTTCTATGTTTCTATGTTTCTATGAATGGATGGATGGATGAATGGGGCTGAGTGGCTGAGCCCTGCACTGTTGCAGCCTGGAGCCAAAACATCCGCCACCAGCTGTCCTCCCAGGCTAAGAAACCTTGGCGCAGGTTGGTCACCATCCTGGATTTAGGTATCTCATACAGCACCGTGCAAAGGACAGAACTGGACTACCAGCCGACAGATGTGGAAATTCTGCCCCTACCAGAGTCCAAAGGGATTCCGGGATCCTGAATCTTTCACTCTCACCCAAGGGGGAGTCCAGGACTGTCCCAAAGACTCTGCAAACACATGGAAGACTGAATGGGGCAGGGAAGGTGGGGCTGCCTGAGTGAAGCAATTCGGAGCCAGACCACAAGGCACTGCCGCTCTTCCTGAATTTACAATATCGCTCAGGGACACAGATGGGCAGAATCCATCCCCAAACATCTACAGAACCTACATACTCTACAGGAATGCCCAGGTGGACTGGCAGGTGACATTCCCAAGGCAATAGCGGTGGTGCCCGGCCTAAGCGGCCTGTGTATCTCCTTGTATTCATGCCTCCACCAGTCCTCTGTCTCCTCGGGGACATACCTGTGAGAACCATCCCCTGTTGTGTAGTATATGCTAAACTCAGGTGACTGTTTTGGGGGACAGAAGCTGTGGTTTCAGGGTGCACTAGAAGGGGAAGGAGTTGGAGGAAAACCTCAGAATGGAATGTTTAGATCAGGTATTGGTATTCATCATCTTCAAATTCCCAATTTTTGGGAACTGATGTAAGGCAAACCAGGAGACACGAACACTCCATCTGCTTAAACCATTCTGGCTTCCTCACCCTAAACCACTGTATTCATCTGCAACATGTGCATACATCCCGTTCCCTACACCACTGTAAGACATAAAGCACCGAAGAACTTCTGAAACTTGAAGTAGCACACAACAATCAGGGATATGAAAGATTTATTTGAAAGTAAAATATAAGACCTTATTAACACCTGTACTGCTTCATATTAGGGAATTCTAACTCATTGGTTGGAAAGTGAATTAGCAGGGAATTCTCCAATGAGTGGGAGTGCCAGGTCATTTTTTCCTGATGAGATGATCCCGGCTGTTGAGGTGGGGCTTCAACAGGATGATGTAGCATTTGGGGAGAAAGATGCAGCCCAGCAGGCCAGCCCCGGAGGCCAGGATGGAGAACACCTCCACGGCTACCATGGCCTTGCCTTTGGTGCTCAGGTAGGTGGGCACGAAGGACACCCACACGCTGCAGAAGACCAGCATGCTGAAGGTGATGAACTTGGCTTCGTTGAAGCTGTCAGGCAACTTCCTCGCCAGGAAAGCCCCGACGAAGCTGACAACAGACAGGAAGCCCATGTAAGCCAGGACAGCGTAAAACATGGCGGCTGAGCCTTCGTCGCATTCCAGGATCATCTCTCCTACCAAGGAGTGAAAGTCCACACTAGGGAAAGGTGGGGAGGTGGCCAGCCAGGCAACACAGATGGTGACCTGGAGGAGGGGGCACACCAACACGATGGAGCTGGGCAGTGGCCCCCCCACGAGTCTCCTGGCCATGTTTCCTGGCTTGGTGGCCATGAACGCCAGAACCACCGTCACCGTTTTGGCCAAAATGGACGAAACGGCAATGGAGAAGGTGGTGCTGAAAGCAGTTTGGCGCAGGAGGCAGGTGAGCTTGCCAGGTTGTCCGACGAATAGAAAGGAGCAGAGGAAGCAGAGCAGGAGAGAGGTGAGGAGAACATAGGTGAGGCCCCGGTTGTTAGCTTTGACGATGGGCGTGTGGTGCTTTTTGATGAAGGTTGCCAGGACTAGAACTGTGAGCAGAGAGAGGGAAAGAGCGAGGGACCCCAAGACAGTCCCCAGGGTCTCTTGAAGGGTGAGGAAGTGGACCCTCTTCGGGATACACTGGTCCTGCTTCTGGTTTGGGTGCTGATCTGCTGGACATGCCACACAGTGATCGGCATCTGCAATGAGCAAGAACTGATGATGCATCTCCCAAAATCACAGGATCCTTTCCTTGGGTGGACCATTCAGACCATTTTCAAGGGCAACTGGCCGTTTCTCTCTGAGACCCTTCCTAACGTGCTGAGAACCAGGAGGCCTAGGAGCACCTCCAAGGTTCATTCCTGGCTGTCCCAAACATGTGAGGTTCTGTACGTCACCTCATATTTTGATGAGGCTCGTCCTAGTCCTCCTTCCAGGGGACCCATTAACTCCAAACCCAAATTCTCTTCCCAAAACTCAAGTGCTTCCTGTCAACAGAAAGTAAAAAACGCAGCCCCCCATCCACCGGCTTCTCCTGTCCTTCCAGGCCTGATCCCACCCTGTTGCCCACTGCATGATTGAGCCATGAGCTGCAGCTACCTGTGTGGTTCGAGAAGGTCCCCTCTTGACAGGCCAGGCATTCGAAGCAGCACACCGGCCTCCCGGCTGCAACCCTCTTCCACTGCCCTGGGGAGCACCGCTCGGTACACCTCGCCGTGGGCGGCTTCTGAAAGGGAAGGGAGAGCTATTGGGGAAGTCCACATGGTAGTCGTGGTGCTCCAGGGGCCCTGGAGGGACCAGTGGGGTTTCCCATTGCACAGTGAATGGAGGCACTGCCTCAGGGGCGCTCACTCTGCTGCTCTGCTGCACATTGAAGAACAGAGGTGCGGAGAAAGATGAGAGGCTCTGGGGCTGCCTCCCAGCAAGCCCTTCCACTGTGGCTTCTCTCCTCCCATGAGCAGCCGCTTAGCGGATTTCAGACCAGGGGGTCCTTCCTGCACAGCCAGAAAATGAGCCCATGGTCTCTGCAGGAAAGCTATGGAGATGGAACCCACTTTCTGTTGGATCAATTTGGGCCTGGACATGAATGAGGAGACATTTAAGAGAGTGCCAAGTGGATTTGATATGCTCAGATGCCCAGCTCTCTAAATTCCCCACTCACACTCTGTTGCACCCACTGATGCTCCCGAACCATTTTCACTGGCTGTGGGGAGGCAGGAGGTGAAGCACAGGAGCGCAAAAGCAGGTGAAGCCACTGTGTTAAGATGCAGCACAGAGCTTCTGGGCCTTGGACCTGAATTTCACCTCGTGCTCCTGCATGATATGTGCTGGGGCAGAGAGCCCCAGAAATCTTGGACTCCAGATGACAGATTTGGGACCAAAGACCCAGCAGTGGGAGCTTGAACATTGCCTCTGGATTCTGCTTGCCCAGGGCTGAGGCATTTCTGAGCTTCCCCACATCCTTGGGATGTTCCCTCAACCCACCTCTGTGGCCCACACAATCGCTTCCGAGCGGATGCTGAAGTCCTGGCCTGGAAGGGCCCCGGCATCCATCCATCCCACTCGCGCAGGATCTAAAGTGCCATTTGGCGAAAAGAGCCAGTTCAGGATGTCATATCTCTGGACATTCTCACTTAAGCAGACTTCCTCCCCAGCACTGTTGTTGAACCGGATCTTCCGCAGGGAGGCAAGGATCTGCAAGAAAAGGATGCTGAGCCTGACCTTGTGTGCAGGCAGATTCTGCTCTTCGAGAATGTCCTCTGACGGCCACCAAGGAAGAAGATTGCATATGTCTAAGCTGCCGTCTGCTTCTTCACTAGCCGCACATGTAGAGTGTCTCAGAATTCCCCCATTCCTTCTCCAGCTCACCCTTCTGGACTCAGCCATCCAACTAGGAACCCACCCACTCTCACCTCTGCAAGCCCTCACCTTGGGAGCATGAGAAGGCCCTGGTATCAAGACCTCTGGGAGATCCAGCAATGGCAGCTGGGTCACATTTCCCATCTCTCTCTTGACAGATTTCCACAATGGGTTGCTTTGGAAGCAATGGAGGAGTCTCCTTCCCCAGAGCATGTGCATGTTTGGAGAATTCACATGAACATCTCAAAGGGGAGGCCTAAGCTACTGGCATTGGACTCTTCCTACTCCCACCACAGTTCATTCCTGGCAGGAGAACCGGCTGCCTGCATCTTTTTCAGCCTTTCTTATTCAAAAGAGTCCTCTGACAGGTGTTGGTATTGGAGTTCTCAGGCAGTGCCTTGGAGGGCCATGAAGTCTCAGTGGCATCCACAGTCCCACGCAGAGAACCTCTGGCCTACATGATTCTCTACTCACGGCCTCATCCCTCTGGAGGGAAAGTATCCAAACAAGAAAATAAAAAGGGATTGATGAAGAATGACTTTCTTAGGATTCCTGGAATTCTCCAAGCATCGCACTTAGCTTCCCACTTTCGGCCATGCAATAAGCATAAGCAAAGCCCTTTATATAACAGAGCGAAATCTGCTGGAGAACATTACCTGCCATGGCTCAGTACTCACAAAAATTGTTCTCCCCTCTGTGTCTCTATTTTGCGATCCAGAAAACAACATGGTGTGCAGGGCATGTGCCACGGAATGCACGGCATTGTAGATGCTGTAGCTCTGCAAGCTCATGCTCCTCTCGAATGTCAGGGATGGCAGGTCCTGTATCTTCTCCTCCCCAGTGCACTTTACCTTCCGCCTTGAGGGGGTTTCTCCTGACTTCAGAAGTTTACACCTAAAGGCTGTTTCCCACCAATGGCGGAGAAAGATGTCCCCTTCAGGCTGGAGGGGGTTTAAAGCCAAGAGGAAGCGTTGGAATCCCGGCACATCCCTTCTGTGCCCCCGGAAATGCAGAGCGCCATGGAAGGGCCGGAACGCTTGCCAACCAAACTGGGACCCTGATGCAGCAATGTCAAAATGGGATGTCAAGATCCAAACCATCGTTATGGAAGGCTTCGACGTTTGGAGATGAACAAATAGGGATAGAACTGTTAAGTTCCCATAAAGAATCATCACTAGGAAATCAGGCCAAGAATCAGAACGGTAAAGAGGGAGGTTTTTCAATGGAGTATTCCACCCAGTGGTTTCTACCATTTCCGTGGAGGCCACACAGATGTCGTTCTGCTGGAGCATCGGGGTCAGGGTCTGGAGAAAATCTTCCCCAGCACTATCACTGGGAGCGGCCAGCCCAACCCAGTTCCATTGGAAGTGCAGCAGCAGCCAGACTAAACCCATGTACAGAGGGAATTCATCTGGGTTGATCCGGAGCAAGGAAGGAAAGGCCCTTCTGTCTCTCTGAATATGGTCGAACAGGCCATAAACAAGCTGAAAGAAGGAATTCAGAGAAGGGTTGATCCAGGGAGCTCCACTGAGACAAACATTCATGGGGTCCTCCAGAATTACAGCACAACATGTGAACAGCACTCTTTCAGAGACTGGTCTTTCCACCTTGCAGGTTCTGCATATCGCGGCAACCCCCATTATTCTGCACACGCACCTCTCACCTGTGGCACCTTGTAGATGCTGAAGATGGATGCCACCTGCCCTGATGATTCCGAGTCGAATCCGCCCATCACAGAGAGCAGCGTGTCCTGCCTGTCACACTTATAGTTGGGAGCCAATCGTCCCCGTGTGGAAAGCAGGGCAAAGTTATTCAAGTACATCGTTCGGGCAATGTCCCTGTGTTCATAGATGCGGAAGCCCAGAGTGGTGTTGGGCAGGAGAACGGGATGCTTCCGGAGCTCCTGGATGGCAAATGCCAAGGCCAGGATGTGCTGGTAGATCTTTACGTTGATGCTGGAATGAGAGTGGCATTGGGAGAGAGGACGGTGTGTTTGTTCCTCAAGCTCTCATTTGATTGCTTTCTGCTGCAAAATGGCCAAAGCACCGAGCAAACGGAGTGCCGGTAGTGGTTCCCCAACTTGGATCCCAGCTGTTGTTCCACAATAGCCCCCATCATCCCAAGCCCAGATCCGCGATGTGAACTTCTTTTTAAAGAATGCAGAGTCAAGGATGTCAAGAAAGCAATGTGAAAGGACACAGAACCACTCCTGAATCCCCACCTTCCTTGGGGGTTCCCAAACTGTTCATGGGAAGCAGGATCTTGAACCATGGGTTCCAAACCTGCTGAAATCTGCTCATGCTCGGGGGCTCAATGGTGTTGACAAAATCCGAATCTCCCTCCCCGCCTCTTCATGGAGCTTCCCCTACCGCATCCTCCAAGCAGCGGCACCCTCCTTCCATGCTCACTCATGTGCACAAGTTCCAGCACTCACTGCTCACGCTAAAGCACAGAATGGACTCTGGTGCTCAGAAGATGAAGACGCACTTCCATGCTGCACATTCTCATTAAAGGTTCCAGCCCAGCATGACTTAGTCCAATGTTGAGCCAGAAAAGGATGTGCGAGAGCAAAAGTGCCGCTGCAGATCCCAGCAAGGAGCTGCTTGCTCTCAGAGCAAGCTCTGAACCTGCCACCCACAATCCTCCTGCAGCAACTTACTTTGGCGAGCCGGAGAACGGCAAAGCAGAGAAGCTAGCAAAGTCATGCATCTTATTGAAATAAAAATAGCCAAAGCGCAGATTCCCACCGACAATCAGGTTTCCAGGGCTGAAATAGTCTTGTTTCCGTCTGTATGTCCTCGTCATAATGCACGGGGTCTGCCAAACCCTCTGCGTGGCCTGAGGAACGAGCCAGCAGAGCAGCAGCAGGAACAGCAGAAACATGGTGAGCGCCACAGATGGGCATTCCCACCTCCGTCACCTCAAAGCAGGAATGGAGGGTTTTTCTGGACAGGGGAGTCTGACCCTGGCCACAAAGTGCCTGTGGTTCAGAGATCCAGACACCGCCAACGAGCTCCGGGCATCCCTCTGTGAAACACGTTTCTCCTGAACGTCTTTGTTCATGTCTTTGTTGCTGGACGGAAGGCGATTCCACTGGAGATGCCAGGAAATTATAATCATTTGGA
Organism: Varanus salvator macromaculatus; assembly: GCA_023646645.1. Lineage (NCBI taxonomy): Eukaryota > Metazoa > Chordata > Lepidosauria > Squamata > Varanidae > Varanus > Varanus salvator. The sequence goes on along the minus strand of JAIXND010000802.1, from coordinate 7,939,003 downwards.
CTACAATTCCCCAGGGCACTGAGGGAAACAGCACCCCAGAACACGGGACTCCCTTTACACCGTGGAAGGGCAAAACATGTTTGTGATCTCCTTGAACCTTTGTGAGCTGGGTCTCCAGTATTGCCCTTTGAACCATGTCCCTCTGGGCTCCTGAATCCAAGGTGCTGTCCAGGCTCCACCATGTCCAGGCAATGGTTTCTCCAAGCATATGGAGGGATGGTTGAATGGATGGGTAGATGGACGGACAAACGGACTGGGAAGGAAAGATCTGGCTACCTGAGAGTAGCACTGCATGGCAAGGCACAAAGTAACTCCTCTCTTCTTGCATTTAATATCATGTAATATCGTGCAGGGCAGTATTCAGTGGACAGGATCCACACCCAAAGCCCACTTGAACCTGAAAGCCTCCCAGGAATTTCCAGGTGGCGCGGCAAGGGGCCAGTGCCCAGGCCCTGGTCCGAGTGCCCACCTGTGTTGCCCACAGGGTCTCCCTGCACAGGTGCCTCCACCAGTCCTCTGTCACCTCCACTACGCACCCTTCTCCTGGACTTTGGACCCTTTGCACTAAATTCGGGGTTATGCTCTGGGGGTGGGAAGAGGCGTTTCTGGGTGTAGAGAAAATATTCTACCATGCTTGGTCTAAATGGTTGCTCACAGAGTTCCTTCCACTGCTTCTGCTCTACGCTTAAAACCCGCTTTTAATTCTTTTAGAGGTTTAATTCGTGATGTTTTATTTTGTGTTTAATGTGTTTGTACTCTACTATGTTTTATGCATTGTCAGCTGCCTAGGAAGTCCTCAGCAATTATAGGTGGCGTATAAACTCATCTAAACCAATAAGCAAAATAAATACACAAAATTTATATTGGAAGGGATTTCAATGTGCGAGTTTGCCCAGGACTTGGGGAGAAGGACTCCTCTTCCTCACTGCAGCGTGGGCGCAACTGGGTGCTTGGGAGGCCGTCCTATGACATCACCATGAAGCCACACATGAACAGAGCCCGGCTGTCCTGGGAGAGGGTCACGTGGGGCAGCTGGGCAAGTGTGGAACTTGGTCCCATGTTACCAAGCACACCCAGTGTCTAACCACACAAGGCCCCTCGTTGGTCGAAGGAGAACTGAAATAGGCTGCAGAGTTCAAACCTCTCCCCCTCTCGCTCTTCCTTTAAACCCTTTCTAGAACAAGGGTCCTGTCTCCCCGATATTCTTATCTTCACACCTGTCGACGTTTCCCCTGCATTCAGAGATGTTGATGGAGAGGCACACAGGGAAACCACTGCTCGTGGCTCCTGCAGATGGTGCCATGCCTCTTACTGGCTTGAAGGTAATGAAGGAAGCCACCGGGCCAAGGAGAAGCAGGATTCGTGCTGGCCTGGGCTTGGAGGGGAGGCCCCTGGGTCCCACATGCCGCCACATTGAATGCCGTCATGAGAGATGGGTCCGACCAGAAAGCAAGCAAGCAAGCAAGCAAAGTAAATTAACTCATACATGGATGGATTGAAGGATGGATGGATGGATGAAGGGGACTATAACTCTTTTGTTTTCCAGGATCAAGAAATGATCTTCGTCTTTGCCTGACATCTCCATCCTTCTGCTTGAGTTGCTTCTAATCAGTGTCTGACTTTTCAATCATTGCAGTGATGCTCAAGTGTACTTGGGGTTCTCTACTGCTTTTATGCTGGAGTTGGAGGATTTCCCATTCTGCAAAAAAATCCATGTTATTGGCTTGCAGTTGTTTGTTCTTACATTTGCACACCAGCAATTGCCAAGAGCAGCACCAGTCCTGAGCAGATTCAGCGGCTTTGGGCTTTGCTCTGGGCTGACCAGAGCTCCTGCAATCGGGAGCTATAGAGATGTGACAAGCAGACAGCGCATCGTCCAGCGCCAGCCCCCAGCCATGCAGTGGCTCTTTCCCCTCCAGACACGTGTGGCTGAGACCGCTAGTCACACAACCATTGCAACTTCTTGCATCCTAGAATTCTCCATTTGCTGGCAGGGTGGGGGAAAGGGAGGTGAACACACTGTGACAGAGCCTCCACCCCTGCCAAATTCCTCGGATCCCCCAAGTGGGGGAACTCATGCAAGGTAATCCAGAAGGGGGAAACGGCTCCGGCTGCCTCACGCCTATCGCACTGCGTTCATCTCAACCGTGTGCTTAGAACTCCTGAAACTCGAAGCAGCAGGCAACCAGCAGGGATGCGTGAGATTTATTTGACAGTTAAATACTCATGACCTTATTAACAACTGCACTGATTCCTATCATAGATTTCTCCTGCCTTGGCTTGAACATGAATCAGCAGAGAATTCTCCCATGCACGGGAGTGCCAGTTCATCTTCTCCTGATGAGGTGATGAGGATCCTGTGGCTGAGGGATCATTCACCACCAAAGTACACCTGGAGGAACTCAGAGGATCCCTATATGAAAGGCATCTTGCCCTGGAATCTTTGTTCCAGACCTGCTGGATGGAAGGCAATTCCACTGGGGATGCCTGGCCTTGATGGTCATTTGGAGCACCTCAGGATTCTGAGGAAACTGCACCCCTGACCATGGGACTTCCTCTATCCCATGGAAGGATTATGTCCCTCTTTGAGCTTTTAAGGGCCAGCTGCTTTCTGGCACCCCAGGATGCCCCAATCCAAGGTGGTGTCCAGGCACGTGCCAAAGTTTCTCCGAGAACATGGATAGATGCATTAGGCAGGAAATTGTTTTCCAGTGGTCATCTAGGCTACCCCAAAGATGTAATGCCACCTGTTGTTGGGTCTGCAGTCAGTTGTCTGTGCTAGTTACTCCTCACCTTGATTAAATTGACCAAAAGAGTGTGGGAAAACAGGTCCACCAGGAGAAACCTGGATGTGGGAAAAGGACTCCCAGAGCCCCACTTCGGGGGGATGTCTGCAAGAAGCTGTTTCATGTACAGAAAGGACGCTGCAAGCTGTTAGTCCAAGGAGTCATGAAGTACTGTATTGTTACATCCGGGTCAAAGGTAAAAGGGCAGGGGACAGGAACAGGAAGTGTAAGAGCAATGTGATATTGCCATTGGTTGTTATAGTAACTCCATAACATCTCCCCTTTTTTACATATGGTTCAACAGTGTGTAAAAAAGTAGACTCAAAACAGATCCCAAACAATCTTAAACATGACATATTGTACTATTAGTAAATAGGCTACAGATTAAGTCTATCTGGAGGTCTTGAAACTCGGACGTTTCGCAAGACCACAGGGATTTTGCCTGGTGAAGGCTGTTTAGTTCCAGAAGGTGTTGACAAGAGACTGTCTGGTTTCCTGACTGGTGTGTTTGGTACAGAAGAACTTACTGGTATGTGCGGTTGCCTTATTTCGTCCTCATTGTTTCCTTCAGATATGTCAGTAGTCTTGTCTCTATATTGCTTACTTGGTCCAGCAGGACTGGGGGCATTGAACACCTCCGGAGAGTTATGTGTAGGACTCTCATAAGTTTGTGGGGTGGGTTGTTCTGCCACTCGCAGATCCACTCGCTTGCGACGGTAGAGACTGCCATCCACATCCACAACATAAGAGCGAGGGGCAACCCTCTGAACTCAGGTACCCAGTCTCCAGCGACCAGTCCTGTCACCAGGAAGTGGCTTCATACGGATTGGCTCTCCAATGCTTAGGTCTGGTAAATCTTTGGCAGACATGTCGTATGTCAGTTTGGAGATTTGTTTCCTCCGTCGCAATTTCTCCAGAACACCTGTAACCACACAAGGTTCGAGCAGTTTGTTGGCCAAAGGCAATGACGTCTTCAGTCTCCTTGTCATCAAACGCTGTGCAGGACTACTGTCCATGCCTTCGGTCGGGGTGTTCCTCCAGTGTAGAACGGCCTTCCATGGATCACTACCATCATACTTGGACTTCTTGAAAAGGTTCTTCACTATCTTTACAGCTGATTCTGCTTTGGCATTAGCTTGTGGGTGCCGTGGGGATGAGGTAACATGCACAAATCCCCATTCTGTAGAAAACCTTCTGAACTGCTCACATGCAAATTGGGGTCCATTATCCGAGATTACCCTATCTGGTAGGCCATGACGTGCAAATTGTACTTTACAGCACCTGATTGTAGTTTCGGCAGACAGGTCAGGAAGGAGCTCAATTTCCCAAAACTCCGAAAAGTGATCAACAATTAATAAAAAATATTGCCCCGCATAACTCAATAAATCCATACTTACAATTTGCCAAGGCCGGGTGGGCAGCACATGTGACATCATGGGTTCTTTCTGTTGTGCTTGTGCATACTCATTACATGCTGAGCAACGACTAACCAAGTCTCTAATCTCATTCTGCACGTTGAGCCAGTAAAGGGTATCTTGTGCCTGCCTAGAGCATGCTTCTCCACCAATGTGACTGGCATGAATGTGTTTCAACATCTCTGACCTCAAAGATTTAGGAATAATGACTCTTGGCCCTTTATATAGTATGCGATCCTGAATGCCAATTTCGTCTCTGAAAGTCCAGTATTCTCTCACAATTAATGGCACTTCTTCCTTTGGATCTGGCCAGCCATTCAGAACAACAGATTTAAGTACCTGCAAACTTTCGTCAATTTCTGTGTGCTGCTTTATCTGATGCAGTCGCTGGTCTGTGATGTTTAAATAGTCCAAATGATTAATCTGTGACAGGGCATCCAGGTCCTGTTGGACATTGCAAACTGTGTGTTGTGTACATTCAAATGTACCACCTGCTGCAGTAGCTCTGCTAAGAGCATCACTGATGTACATTTCAGGTCCAGGTTTATAAACCACATTGAGACAATAGTTTTGTAACATGAGCAACATGCTCCGTAAGCACTCAGGTGCACACAAAAGCGGTTTCTTGAAAATAGATATCAGAGGCTTATGGTCAGTTTCTGCCGTGATCTTGTCACGGCCATAAAGATAGTGGTGAAAGTGCTGGCAGGCGAACACAATACTCAAACATTCCTTCTCTATTTGTGCATAGTTTTGCTCTGTAGGGGTCAGTGCCCTTGAAACAAAAACGATAGGATGTCCAGCTTGCAACAGGCAACACCCGACTCCATTTTTGCTTGCATCACTTTGAATAGTTACGGGTCTTGTAACGTCATAGTATTTAAGGACAGGTGTATCCGTGACCAAACGTTTGATTTCCTGCACTGCCTTATCATGCTTAGGAAGCCAATGCCAAACTGCGTCCTTGTCCAGAAGTCTTCTCAAAGGCTCACAAACCTCCGAAAGACGTGGTAGGAATTTTGCCAAATAGGTAACAAATCCTATGAAGTGCTGCAGAGATTTCACATTTTCCGGCTGCGGCATATCCAGTATGGCCCTGATTTTTTCTGGCTCAGCCTTCAAATCCTCCACTGAAAGGGTATGACCATGAAAGCGGACCTCTTTGACCTCGAACTGCAGTTTTTTCACGCCAAGTCTCAGTTTCACTTGCCTACAACGATTCATCAAGTCCAATAGTTTGCGATCATGATCTTGCTCTGCTTCTCCATCTGTATCACCACAGCCAACTACAAGTATGTCATCCGCTATTGGTTCAATTCCTGTAAGTCCGCCCAATAGTTCATGTTGTTTACGTTGATACACCTCTGGCGCAACTGAGACTCCAAAGGGCAGTTTGAGCCACCTTTTCCTGCCCCAGGGAGTCCAGAAGATTGTCATGTAGCTACTTGCAGTATCCAAGTTACACTGTAAAAATGCATCTCGGGCATCAACAAGTGTGAACAGACGTGCTTTAGGCAGCTTGTACCAAACATCCTCAAGAGTTGGCATTATGTAATGAGATCATTTCAGGGCCTGGTTCAAAAATTTGGGATCTATACATATCCTTAGCTTATCAGGCTTCTTTACAATCACCATGTTGCTAATCCAATCAGTTGGTTCGGTAACTGGTGCGATATGACCATCAGCTTCATACCGGCCAAGCTGTGCCTTAACTGCCTGCTTCAAAGCCACTGGCACATTGCGCGGTGCACATTGGACTGGAAGGACACTCACATCAAGGTCAAAATGAACTTCCCCCGGAACAGATTCAACAGGCCCTGTAAAAACATCACCAAATTTCTGTAATAACAATTGTTTTGTCAAGGGCTGTTTAAATTGATTGTCCATTGCATTGAGCTCTGCAGGGATGGAGAAATGCATCAGCCCCAGACGCTCACAGGTTGAGCCAGATAACAGTGGCTTTTGGGAAGCTTCCACAATTTCAAACTCTAGCTTGTGTGTCAGTTCACGTACGACACATTCTGTCCTGAACAGTCCAACAGATTTCATAATTTCGCCCGAGTATAACTTTAGTTTGGTGTCACTTGGCAGTAGAGATACTTCTGGTGCTAACGTCATTTTGTCTCTTAAGCACATCACATCACATGTTGCTCCCGAATCGAGCTGGCAGGATCGAGGCTTATTATTTAATATTAAAGTGACAAACCATTTCTTTCCTCTGGATTGCAGCGCACCGATTAATTCACTGCTGTATATCATTTCAGCGGTGCGTGGCTCCTCCTCATATGCAGGCGCATCCTCCATAGCATGTAATTTCCCAGATGACACCTGCTTTTTACTTGACAAGCAAACTTTAGCGAAATGATTTGCTCTTCCACAAGACCTACAGGACTTCCCATATGCTGGACACTGCTCTCTAATTCTTTGATGCACAGTCCCACAATATTTGCATGCTGTAGAGTTGGCAGTATTTGCTATAAGTGTGTGTTGCTGTCCTTGCGGTTTGCTTATGCGCCGTCGCTGCATTGCAATGTTTATGCTGTCGCTCTGTCTGTCCTGTTCCATCACTTTCAGATGTCTGTCAGTAAGCTCTGCTGTACGACACATTTCAATAGCTGTGTTTAGTGTTAAGTCATGCTCTCTGAGAAGACGCTTGCGTGTGCTCTCGCTGGATATACCCAGAACAATTTTGTCCCTTATTAGTTCATCTTTCAGGGTGCCATATTCACAAGTAGCTGCTTTTTCTCGTAAGCGAGTGACAAAGTTGTCAAGAGATTCTCCCTCCTCTTGTTTGCAGCATCCAAACACATATCTTTCATAAATGACATTTCTAGCAGGTTTGAAATAAGCTTCTAGAGCATCCAGAATGGCTGCAACATTCTCTTGCTGCTCTGCTGAAAGGTTCAGATTGTGCTTATACACATGCCTGCATTCACTGCCCATGACTCTTCTCAGAGTGGCTGCCTGCACTGCCCCAGGTTTCTCATTCAGCCCTGTAGCCAGGGAATAATCCTCAAATTCAGCTCTGAAAGTTTCCCAGGTGCTGCTACAATCCCCACCGATTCTCATCCCCTCTGGGGGAGGTATGCAATTTAGGGCAGCCATGCGGTCGATAGGCCTCACAGGCCTCCGGGGGCAGAAAACGCACAGTGAACAGTCCCAAACTGTAACTCACGAATCAGTGCTGTGTCCCGGGGCTGCTGCGCTCCAAACTAGAGGCTTTATCCGGATTCAAGTCACTTCTGACACCATGTTTCATGTACAGAAAGGACGCTGCAAGCTGTTAGTCCGAGGAGTCATGAAGTACTGTATTATTACATCCGGGTCAAAGGTAAAAGGGCAGGGGACAGGAACAGGAAGTGTAAGAGCAATGTGATATTGCCATTGGCTGTTATAGTAACTCCGTAACAGAAGCCCTGAGGATGGGCAGGGGGCACTTCATTCAGAATCAAATGGCAGGTAGGTCCAGCCCCCACGGGGGAACGTCCTTGCCAAAACTGTATGATCAAGGAAGGGAATGCGCAAGATGCCCATACTGGCCACCCTCAGTTTTGCCACTCCTATCCGACCTATTTGACTTGTGCCAACAGGACCTGCCGGACCAAAAGTTCCGTCTCTGGTGTATATATTTGCGCCATGTGTGCGCCAAAGGGTGCTGTTGCCAGGGACACTGGTGAATGGTGGAAATAGATTTTGACACCACTCTGGAGAGCAAGGAGTGTATTTGCAAATGCAAACATGTAACAACGGTCCGTAAATCAGCGCTATTGCTGCTAGAAGGCCCAAAGCCAGGAAGAGGGGAGTTGGAGTCCTCCCCACACAGGTGCCCATACAGGGGTTGAGGAAGGGCGTGGGTCTGTGATCCTAAATAACATGTCGACCCCAGTGCCTGCCTATATTCCTGCAAAATGGGGTAAAAGGGTGGTTGGCTTTTCCTTGGGGCTCTGCTTTTCCTGCTTTGTGCATGAAGAAATCTTATCTGCAGAATCAGGTCATTTCCGCCTCACATCCTTGAAACAGAGAAACAGAGCGAGTCAGAAGGGGTCTCCTGGGCCATCTAGTCTGACCTCCGGCACCAGCCGGCTCCACTCACAACATGTCCACAATGTGCATGTCCAGCCTGTCTTTGAACACCTTCTTCAATGGGGCCTCAACGACCTCTCATGGAAGCCCATTCCACGCCCTCGGGGTCCTAACTGTCAGGAAGTGCTTCCTGGCATCCAAATGGAACCTTGGCTCCCTGAGCTTGGCTCCATTGGAGTGTGTCCTGCCTTCGTCTGCCAGGGAGAACATGTCTCTCCCCACCTCCATGTGACACCCCCTCACATACCTGTATGTCGCCAACAGATCCCCTCAGAGTCTCCTCTTCTCCAAGCTGAAGAGACCCAGTTCCCTCAGTCTTGCCTCATACGGCATCCCTTGCAAACCAGCCACCATCCTTGTGGCCCTACGCTGCACTGACTCCAACCTGGCTATATCCTTTCTGTAATGAGGGGCCCAAAACTGAACACAATACTCCAGTTGCGGGTGCACCAGAGTTGTGTAGAGTGGTAGTAATACCTCTCTTGATCTAGAAGCCACACTTCTGGCTGTGCAACCAAGGGTGGCATTCGCCCTCTTGACCACCGCATCACACTGCTGACTCATGTTTAGCCTGCGGTCAACCAGTACCCCAAGGTCCCTTTCACAAGTGCTGCTCTCCAGCCACTTGTCACCTAACCTGTACTTATGACAGCTATTCCTATGCCCCAAGTGCAAGACCTTGCACTTCTCCACATTGAACGCCATCCTGTTGTCTCCTGCCCACTTCCATAGTCTGTCCAGATCCTTTTGGATCTGGAGTATCTGCTCCTCAGTTGTGGCCACTGCTCCAGTTTTAGTGTCGTCTGCGAATTTGATCAGCAGACTGTTCACCCCTTCTTCCATGTCATTAATGAAAAGATTAAACAGGATTGGCCCCAGGACAGAGCCCTGGGGGACCCCGCTTGTCACTGGCTGCCATCCCGATGATTCCCCACTAATGGTTACCTTCTGCTTTCAGTCAGTCAACCATGCCCTAATCCACCGGACAGTGCTTTGGTGTATCCCAAAACTCCTCAATTTCTCCACCAGGATATCATGGGGCACTTTGTCAAAGGCCTTGCTGAAATCTAGGTATACCACATCCACTGCACCCCATCCATCTAGCCATCTTGAAACCCTGTCATAGAATTCCACAAGATTTGTCTGGCAGGACCTGTTTTTGCGGAAGCCGTGTTGTGTGGCTGTCAGCCTCCCTTCCCTATCTAGATCTCTCTATATTATAACCGGTCTATAATTCCCCATGACCTTCCTACTACCCTTTTTGAAAATTGGGACCACCAATGCCACCCTCCAGTCCTCTGGAACTTCATCCGTTCTCCACAAGGTCTCAGAAATGGAGGCCAGCGGGCATGAGAAAACCCCTGCCAATTCTCTAAGTACTCTTGGGTGTAACCCGTCAGGGCCTGGCGCCTTTGTAATGTCCAATGCCCTCAGGAGCCCCTCAACTTCAAGGAAGGTGACTCTAATCTCTGCCCCTAAGTCCCCAGCCTCATCCAATCTCCTATACGGATATCCCCTGTCCTGCTTTGTGGAGAACATAGAGGCAAAATAGTCATTTAGCATCTGTGCCTGTTCCCTCATATCAGTCACTGGATCTCCTTCCTCCTTATTTAGTGGTCCCACCACTTGTCTCCCCTTCCTTTTCCTATTTCCTATTTATAATCACTGTGTCTCTCCCCCGAGATATCCTTAGAATCTGGCCTGTCAGGACATCATCCAGGGTCTCAAGTTGACCTGGAGGGCGATAACATACCCCCATTGTCAGGTCTCTTTCCCTGTCAAAACCCCTAAGTTTCACCCAGACTGTCTCTATCGAATCCCCATCTGTGCTGCACTCTATCTCACTGCATCCTATCCCTTCCCTGACGTATAAAGCCACACCCCCACCTCTCTTTCCCTTCCTGTCCTTTCTAAAAAGGTGATACCCTTCTATGTTTACATTCCAGACTTGCCTTTCATCCCACCAAGTTTCTGTGATTCCCACCAGATCATACCTTCCTATTCCCAGGAGAACTTCAAGCTCTTCCTGCTTGTTACCCATGCTCCTAGCATTGGTGTACATGCACCTCAACTCCTTCCCACCGCTTCCTTCCTTGGAGTCCCCAGCCTCCTCCTTCCTCCCATCCCCCTGATACCTGGCCCCTCTCTGTAGGAGTCCTGTCAGTCCCTGCAGTATCTCTAAAGCCCTGCTCCCAGAGCCCTTATCCTCCCCCAACACTTGTCCAGTGCAGACACGTTACTGGGGGGCCTGAACCCACCCCCCACTGGCTCAGTTTAAAGTCTTCCAGATGAAGCACGCTACAGCATCTCCAAAGGGCCCTTTCCCCATCTTCGTGAGGTGTAGCCCGTCCCTTGCCAGAAGTCCATTGGCAAGAAAACGAGTGCCGTGGTTGAGGAACCCGAAGCGTTCCTTCTGGCACCACACCCTAAGCCAGTCGTTCACCTCGGAGGCCCTCCGGTCCCTTCCTGGCCCAAATCCCTGGACCGGTACTATCGACGAGAAGGCCACTTGGGCCTTCAGCTCCCTGAGTTTCTTCCCCAAGGCCTCGAAATCCCTGGTGATCCCGACCACATCCTGCCTGGCCACGTCGTTTGTGTCCACATGGATCACCAGGAGCGGCTGCTGACCCCTGGAGCAAACAAGGACGCTCCACTCTGTCCTTCACATGCCGGATGAGTGTGCCCGGCAGGCAGCAAACCTCCCTTGTCTCCAGGCTGGGGCGGCACACTGCCACCTCAGTGCCCCTCAGCAGGGAGTCCCCTGTGGCCTGGCCCTCGCCTCTCCTGCAGCGGCCCCCTTGCCTCCTGATGTCCCAGGCTGGGGGTCCTGCTGGTCCCCCGAGGCCTCCTCAGCCCCAGCCTCCCCAAGTGGAGAGAACCTGTTTCCCAGCTCCAGATCGGTGCCAGGAAGAGGAGGAGGCCGTACTGGCCTCCTCCTCCTGTGGGTGACATACCTCCATGTCTCCGCAGCTGCTCCTCCCGTGGTCTCTCCCTCAGCCCTCTGTCGAGAGGGGGGCTGCTCCGGGGGGGCCTGGAGAGCTCTCTCGGCCCTCAGGCACCTCACCTCCTCCTCCAGCAGGGTCACCATCTTGCACCGAGGGCAAGTGTATCCCTGCCTCTCCTGGGGAAGAAGGGCGAACATGTCGCAGCTCTCGCATCGGACAGCAACACCCGTGACTCCCGCCAAGGCCATCTCCTGGTCTGCCATTGGTATCCCTTCCGAGCCCTTGCCTTGGTCCCCTGTCTTGTAAGTCCTGCAGTTCCTCTCACTCGCCCAGTTCTCCCAGACAAAAACCCACTTGCACACACACACACACACAAGGATAAAGCAAACTTAAATTTAAATTGGAAGAAAAAGAAAAGCAAAGCAAAGCAATGCACAGCATAGCACAAACAAAACAAACAAGCAAACAATCAAACCTCTGTGTCTCAGGGAAGGGAATCTCTAGACAGCCTGGGCCGCAGCTAAGGGACCCAGACAAGGGACAACACCTTATCAGTCCCTCAGGCCAGTGGCCCCGCCCCCTGCTCCCTCCTGCCCCCCCCCCACTCCCCTGCCCAGCCCCTGCCTTGCCTTTGCCAGTCCCCTGGCCACTCAGCCCTCTCTCCCAGCCTGTGCCTCTGCTGCTCTGCCAAGAGGCCCGGGTCAAAAGGGCCTCTTGAAGTACGTGATTGGCTATTGTGCATGCTAGGAGAAATCCCTCTTCTGTGGACAACGTGAGGAGGGATCTTGTCCCCCTCACTAGCCATGGGCTTCTTTGAATTCAGAGATTTCTGACACACAGTGGGGAAGTACTGGCCATGCCTCCAGCAAAAGGTGTGATGCCTCTAAATGGCCTGAAGGCAAAGAAGGCATCCACCATGCTGGAGCGAAGCAGGACTCGGGCTGGCAGGATCTGGGAGGGGAGACCCCTGGGAGCACAGGATTCCTCTTGAGTTGCACAACAAGGGAAAAGTGCAACAGAAATACAGCAAACAACTAAATAAGACCTAGAATTCTGTGGGTATTTCCAGGACTTGGAGAGAACTTTCACCCTTTCCCTGAGTCTTTTAGCCCTTCAGACCCTGTTCTCTTAAATTGGCTTCAGTCTCTTTAATCTTTGCAGCGCTGATAAATTTTATTCGGAGTTCTATTTTTATTTCATGCTGGAGGTGGAAGGTTTCCAATTCTGCAGTGGTACTTCATGCTGCTTTTGCAGTTGTTGTTATTTATTACATTTCTGTAAAGCCCATAGCTGAATCCAGAAGCAGTTCTGAGCACATTCAGGGACTTCAGGTTTTGTTCCAGCCTGCCCAGAGCTTCTGACATAGGGAGGTATAGAAATGTGATAAACATCAATGGATAGAGACCCACCACATGCACAAACCCCTGAATTGGCTTGTTCTTGTCAAGACAAGTGGGCTCAACTGCTAGTCACGAGATGGTGGCATCCATTGATCTTAGAAATTGTTTGGATCCTAGAATTCTCCATTTGCTGGGATGGTGGGAAACAGAGAGAGAAGGGACCTTGACAAAGCCTGACATTCTTCAGAAATTGCCCATTGTTGGGAATTGATGTAAGGCAGACCAGAAGGGCTTAAAGCTGCACCATCTTAAACAGCAGAGGCTGCCTCGCTCCTCTAGCGCTATATTCATCTAAACCGTGTGCTGGCACCAAAGATACACAGAACAGTAATTCAGAGATGTGCCTCCCCAGACCCTAAGTAACACGCAACAATCAGGGATATGAAAGATTTATTTGACAGTAAAATACGGGTGATCTTATGAACACCTGTACTGCTTCATATCCGGGAATTCTGACACATTGCTTAGAAAGTGAGTTAGCAGGGAATTCTCTGATGAGTGAGAGAGCCAGCTGATCTTCTACTGATGAGGTGATCCCGGCTGTTGAGGTGGGGCTTCAGCAGGATGATGTAGCATTTGGGCAGGAAGATGCAGCCCAGCAGGCCGGCCCCCGAGGCCAGGATGGAGAACACCTCCACGGCCACCATGGCCTTGCCCTTGGTGCTCAGGTAGGTGGGCACAAAGGACACCCACACGCTGCAGAAGACCAGCATACTGAAGGTGATGAACTTGGCTTCATTGAAGCTGTCAGGCAACTTCCTTGCCAGGAAAGCCCCAACGAAGCTGACAGCAGACAGGAAGCCCATGTAAACCAGGACAGCGTAAAACATGGCGGACAAGCCTTCGTCACATTCCATGATCATCTTTCCCGCCAAGGAGTGAAAGTCAACACTGGGGAAAGGGGTGGAGGTCGCCAGCCAGGCAACACAGAGGGCAGCCTGGAGGAGGGGGCACACCAACACGATGGCGCTGGGCAGTGGCCCCCCCACGACTCTCCTGGCCATGTGTCCTGGCTTGGTGGCCATGAACGCCAGAACCACCGTCACTGTTTTGGCCAAAATGGAAGAAACGGCAATGGAGAACGTGATGCTGAAAGCGGTTTGGCGCAGGAGGCAGGTGAGCTTGCTGGGTTGTCCGACGAATAGAAAGGAGGAGAGGAAGCAAAACAGAAGAGAGGTGAGGAGAACATAGGTGAGGCCCTGGTTGTTGGCTTTCACGATGGGCGTGTGGCGCTGTTTGATGAAGGTTGCCAAGACTAGAACCGTGAGCAGAGCAAGGGAAAGAGCGAGGGAAGCCAAGACAGTCCCCAGGGTCTCCTGAAAGGAGAGGAAGTGTACCCTCTTCAGGACACACTGGTCCTGCTTCTGGTTTGGGTGTTGATCTGCTGGACAGGCCACACAGCGGTCAGCATCTGCAATGAGCAGCAACTGGTGAAGCATTTCCCAAAATCACAAGATCCCTTCTTTCGGTAGACCATTAAGCCCACAATGAATGAAACAAACCAAGCAAGAAATGAAGTTGAGAGAAAATGGCAGCACCTCTTGCTGTACATTGTATTAAGCTCAGTGCACGCCTTCTGAACTACCTTTTCTGGGAGACTGGAAGCAGCTTCAACTGAGGGAATTATTTTGTGCTCACAGCAACAGCAGCCCTTCTCTGTTCAATCGTGTTCAAGGCAAGTTCAACGCATTTCTGTCTGGGGATCTTCCTAGTATGTTGAAACCAGAAGAGCTTGGCATGCCTCCATGATTCTATTCTGCCTTCGCCACCCTTGGGAAGTTCAGCAGATCACCCCTTATGCACAAATGTCCTCCTAGACATTCTTTCAGGAGAACCACGAGAACACCGTTATTTTCCTCTGTTTCGGAACATGTCAGATAAGAGCTTACCCACAAGTCACAAAAGAAGACGTGTTAGAGGAGGAAGAGGCATCAGTACTTTGGAACTGACATGCCCCGAAGGGTAAGAAAGACCCACCACCACGGAAAGTATCCCAAGCATTACAAAAATATTCATTTGTGCGGGCCAGCTGGAAATAACTGCACAAGCAAGAATCAAGCAACCCTTGATGTGACCACCCTTTCAGTTTGAGCTACTTATTAATCCAGAGCACCTCAAAGTGGAAACCAAGCTGAAAACAAGTAAATTTGAAACTACTCCTATGCCAGAATCAGGTTCCAGATGCTGCCAGGGGATGAACATGGACATCTGAAATGCCAGTTTGAACCAAGAACACCCGTACAACCAGAATGATCACAGCAAAATGTGCATCTCTCTCTCTTTCTTCAGCTGAAGAACAAGAATGGAAAGAAACTGACATGTGATGGTGCTAAGGCGTAGGTGAAGGCCTTGCGGGCGAAGACATAAGTTGATTGGGCCAACTGAGCGTCCCCAGTTTAGGTGCTCAGTGCTGGCCTGGTGTGAATCTTTTCATTAAAACTGGCCCTAATTTCAGGGCCTCATATCAACACAAATGAGTGTGCAGTCAAGCCAGTGTTACAACTTGCATTCACCATTGCCAGGAATTACTCAGCCTGGATCATACCACTGGGGTGGAGGAAGGATCAGTCAGGAAACAGGACCTTCACATAAACAGAAATGCAGAACTTTGCAACCCCAAACTTAATTATTTCCCCAAAACTCTGGAACTTCCTAGCAACAGAAAGGTGTGGACCCAGCCCCACATCCATCACCTGCACCTCTCCTTCACAGCCCTCATCCCACAGTTTTATTTATTATTCATGTATTTAATCAACTTGTATTCCACTATAACTAATCTGAAGGAGATTGCAATCTTTTACATTATATAACATCAACTTTTAGAACACATAAAAGCTACATGCAATCAAAGAGAGGATTTGGAGTGCACTGAAAGCTGCAGCTACCTGTGTGGTTCGAGAAGGTCCCCTCTTGACAGGCGAGGCATTCGAAGCAGCAGACCGGCCTCCCGGCTGCAACCCTCTTCCACTGCCCTGAGGAGCACCGCTTGGTGCACCTTGCAGTGGGTGGCTTCTGAAAGGGAAGGGAGAGCAATTGGGGAAGCCCACAGGGTGGTCGGGGTGCTCCAGGGGTCTTGGAGTGACCAGTGGGGTTTCCCATTGCACAGTGAATGGAGGCACTGCTTCAGAGGACCTGACCTCTGCTGCTCATCTTCAGACTGACTACTAGAGGTTCACACCAAAGCGGTGCTGAGATAGACAATGGGCTCTCACGCCTGCCTTCCAGCAAGCTCATCTGCTCCGGATTGTCTCCTCCCACAAACAGCAGCTTCCAGACTTTCTGTGGTCCTTCCTGCACAGCAGAGAATGCCAACAAATGAGGCCAGTTGTGGCCTTCAGCATGCAGGGTGGTGTCTCTGCAAGAAAGATATCAAGGTAGAACCCAGTGTCTCCCTTTCTTCATTGCATTTGTGTCCCCTGCTATTACTGTAGCCTTGAGGGCAACACACATGAGAAAAACATAGGCAGCCACAGCTCTTTGGAAGGCTACATAAAGGCCAGCTAAGGGCCACAGAAAGGTCACCCCAGCAAGACCAGCACAGATCATTTCAGAGGAGGAGGAAGAACTTCTCCGGAGATGTTTTCCCCAATATCTTTTGGGTCAAGTGAGGAAGGATTTGATGGATGCCCACCAACACCTTGACCTGGGCTTGGACATGAATTAGCAGCCAGTTGAGGGTCCCAAGTGGATATGATATGCTCTGATGGCCAGTTCTACTAAATTCCTTACTCACACTCTTTTGTACACACTGATGCTCCCAAACCATCTTGACAGGCTGTGGGGAGGCAGGAGGTGAAGCGCAGGTGAGCAAAAGCAGGTTAAGCCACTGAGTTAGGATGCAACAGAGAGCGTCTGAGACACGGACCTTAATTTCGACTCATGTTCATGCATGATACGTGCTGAGGCAGATGGCCCCCAGAAAGGTTATTTATTTATTTATGGGTTTATATCCTGCCTTTTTCCTACAAAGGGCTCAAGGCAGCTTACATCATTCTCTTCCTGCATCTTATCCCCACAACAACAACCCTGTGAGGTAGGTTGGGCTGAGAGTCTGTGACTGGCCCAAAGTCACCCAGTTGGCTCCATGGCCCATCAGGGACTCGAACTCAGGTCGTCTGAGTCCCAGTTCCATGCTCTTAACCACTACAGGTTGGGCTCCAGATGAAAGATCTGGGAACGTAGTCTCAGCAGTGGAAGTTCTAACATTGCCTCTGTATTCCGCCTGCCTGGAACTGTGACATTGCTGAGCTTCCTCATGTCCTCGGGACGTTCCCTCAACCCACCTCTGTGGCCCACACAATTGCTTCCAAACGAATGCTGAAGTCCTGTCCTGGAAGGGCTCTGGCATCCATCCATCCCACGTGCGCAGGATCTAAAGTGCCATTTGGGAAAACCACCCAGTTCAGGATATCGTATCTCTTGCCATTCTCACTTAAGTAGAACTCATCTTCAGCAGTGTTGTTGAACCGGACCTTCCTCAAGGAGGCAAGGATCTGCACGGAAAGGTTTGCCAAGCAAAAAGGGTGTCTTCATTCACTGCAAGCAGGGTCCGCTGTCCTTTAGTATGCCTTCTGACAGCCACCAAAGAAAATTGCGTTTGCCTGAACAGCATCCTGCTTCTTCAGTGGCCACAGGAGGCAGTTGTCTCAGAATTTCCTCATTTATTCCATACAATTTTGTCCTCTTCATTCATGGCACTTCCATGGGGTCCAGCAGGTGTTCCCAGTACCCCTTTGGGAGTCATCCTTCCAAGTCGGTGCCCAAGCACTGCAATGCAGTGCATTCACCTCCTCAGAAGGATAACATGACCCATGCTATCAAAAAGACATGAGACATTCAAGAACATCAAGAGAATCAAGCTCTCCATCTCTCTGCTGACATAGGTCTTCACAGAGGTGCGGGGAGGGACCACAGATGTTTTGGAGCCAACCCTGGCCAGCACCCATGTGGAGAAGAATGCAAGGAATCAGGAGGTGCCTTGGAGGTCCATAAAGTCTCCATGGCACCTGTAGTACCATACAAAGAACATCTGGCCAACACGATCCTTAATCACTGCCTCACGTTCATACAGGGAAAGTTGAGGGTCCCAAGTGGATATGATATGCTCTGATGGCCAGTTCTACTAAATTCCTTACTCACACTCTTTTGCACACACTGATGCTCCCAGACCATCTTGACAGGCTGTGGGGAGGCAGGAGGTAAAGTGCAGGTGAGCAAAAGCAGGTTAAGCCACTGAGTTCAGATGCAACAGAGAGCGTCTGAGACACGGACCTTAATTTCAACTCATGTTCATGCATGATACATGCTGAGGCAGATGGCCCCCAGAAAGGTTGGGCTCCAGATGAAAGATCTGGCACCTCTGGCACCTCTAGCACCTCCTCTGGCACCTCCTCTGGCACCTGTAGTACCATACAAAGAACATCTGGCCAACACGATCCTTAGTCACTGCCTCATGTTCATGCACTGCCTCAGGAGTGTATGAGCAGCAGGAGGAGGAGGTTCCACATGAAAGATGCCTTTCCTAGGATTCATGGGATTTTCCCAGGCTCCATCTTAGCTTCCCACATTGGACCATTCAATAACATAAGCTAACTGCTTCGCATTCCATGGAATTTTCCCAGGCAAACTCCTGAGATGAGATCACTAAATTATGGCCAAGCCACTGTTTACAACAAGGACAAATTTTCATGAAAACATTACCTGCCATGCCTGGACACATGGAGACCTCTTTCCCCACTCCAATGTTCCACATCTCTTTCCAGACAACACCATGGTGTGCAGTGCATGGGCCACGGAATACACGGTGTTGTAGATGCTGTAGCTCCGCAGGTCCATGCTCGTTTCGAACCTCGTGGATGGCAGGTCCTGTATCTTCTCCTCCCCAGTACACTTTACAATTCCCCTTTCAGGGATTTCTCCTGACTTCAGAAACTCACACCCAAAGACTGCCTCCCACCAGTTACGGAGAAAGACGTCCCCTTTGGGCTGGAGGGGGTCTAAAGCCAAGAGAAAATGTTCGAATCCCGGCACATCCCTTCTGTACACCCGGAAGTGCAAAGCCCCATGGAAGGGTTGCAGTACTTGCCAACCGGACTGAGATCTTGTTGAAGCAATGTCATAATGGGATGTCAAGATCCAAACCATCCTTAAGGAAGACTTCCGTATTTGGAAGTGAAAGAAGCTTAGAATGCTTTCTTTCCAAAAGAGAATCATCACTAGAAAGTCAGGCAAAGTTTGAGAAAAGTACAAATAGAAATATTCATACATCTTATACATATTACTAAAGTCATGGAGGTATGTCACCCACAGGAGGAGGAGGCCACATGGAGGTATGTCACCCACAGGAGGAGGAGGCCAGCACGGCCTCCTCCTCCTCCTGGCACCAATCTGGAGCTGGGAAACAGGTTCTCTCCACTTGGGGAGGCTGGGGCTGACGAGGCCTCAGGGGACCAGCAGGACCCCCAGCCTGGGACATCAGGAGGCAAGGGAGCCACTGCAGGAGAGGTGAGGACCAGGGCACGGCTGCCCACCAGCACCGAGAAGGTACGGTGGCGGGTGATAGTTGTTGGGGACTCCCTGCTGAGGGGCACTGAGGCGGTGGTGTGCCGCCCCAGCCTTGAGACAAGGGAGGTTTGCTGCCTGCCGGGCGCATGCATCCGGCACGTGAAGGACAGAGTGGAGCGTCTTGTTCGCTCCGGGGGTCACCAGCCACTCCTGGTGATCCATGTGGGCACAAACGACCTGGCCAGGCAGGGTGTGGTAGGGATCACCAGGGACTTTTCGGCCTTGGGGAAGAAACTCAGGGAGCTGAAGGCCCAAGTGGCCTTCTCGTCAATCTTACCTGTCCGGGGATTTGGGACAGGACGGGACAGGAGGGCCTGAGGTGAACGACTGGCTTAGGGTGTGGTGCCAGAAGGAACGCTTCGGGTTCCTCGACCACGGCACTCGTTTTCTTGCCAATGGACTTCTGGCAAGGGATGGGTTACACCTCACAAGGATGGGGAAAAGGTCCTTTGGAGATGCTCTAGCGAGCTTCATCCGGAAGACTTTAAACTGAGCCAGTGGGGGGTGGGTTCAGGCCCCCCAGTAACGTGTCTGCACTGGACAAGTGTGCAGGGAGGATTGGGGATCTGGGAGCAGGGCTTTAGAGATACTGCAGGGACTGACAGGACTTCTACAGAGAGGGGCCAGGTACCAGGGAGGATGGGAGGAAGGAGGATGCTGGGCACTCCAAGGAAAGGAAGCAGTGGGAAGGAGTTGAGGTGCATGTACACCAATGCTAGGAGCATGGGTAATAAGCAGGAAGAGCTTGAAGCTCTCCTGAGAATAGGAGGATATGATCTGGTGGGAATCACAGAAACTTGGTGGGATGAAAGGCAAGTCTGGAATGTGAACATAGAAGGGTATCACATTTTTAGAAAGGACAGGAAGGGAAAGAGAGGTGGGGGTGTGGCTTTATATGTCAGGGAAGGGATAGGATGCAGTGAGATAGAGTGCAGCACAGATGGGGATTCGGTAGAGGCAGTCTGGGTGAAACTTATGGGTTTTGACAGAGAAAGAGACCTGACAGTGGGGGTATGTTATCGCCCTCCAGGTCAACTTGAGACCCTGGATGATGTCCTGACAGGCCAGATTCTAAGGATATCTCGGGGGAGAGACACAGTAATTATGGGGGATTTCAATCTCCCGGATATTACTTGGGAGACTCACTCGGCGGTGACAGCTAGGTCACGTCGCTTTCTAGAAGTTCTAGCGGGTGGGTTTTTCACACAGAGGGTCCGAGAGGCGACGAGGGGGGGGAAACATCCTGGACTTGGTCTTGACCAATAAGGAGGAGCTGATAGATGAAGTACAGATTAGGGGAGCTCTGGATGCGAGTGATCACTCCATCATTTGCTTTGAGATCAGAGGACTGGGGCCATGCAGCAGGGCGAGCACTAGAAGCTGGGACTTCAAGAGGGCCAACTTTGGCCAACTGAAGGCCAGGCTGGGGAAAGTCTCCTGGGATAGGTTACTGGAAGTTAAGCGAGTTGAGGAGGGGTGGATGGCACTCAAAAGGGAGGTTTTGCAGGCGCAAGCCCTGACAATACCTCTAGTCAGTAAGGTGGGGAGGCGGAGGAGAGTGCCGCCATGGATGCAAAAGGAGGTGGTTAGGGGGATTAGACGAAAGAGGAGCCTCCATAGGAAATGGGTACTGGGGGAAATAGACAAAAGGGTATACCGGGAGGAGGAGGCCCGTTGCAGAAGGATTCTTTGCAAGGCTAAGGCTGATTATGAGCTGAGACTTGCCAAGAATATCAAGAGCAACAAAAAGGGCTTCTTCCAGCATGTAAATAGGAAAAGGAAGGGGAGACAAGTGGTGGGACCACTAAATAAGGAGGAAGGCGATCCAGTGACTGACATGAGGGAACAGGCACAGATGCTAAATGACTATTTTGCCTCTGTGTTCTCCCCAAAGCAGGACGGGGGATATCCGTATAGGAGATTGGATGAGGCTGGGGACTTAGGGGCAGAGATTAGAGTCACCCCCCTTGAAGTCGAGGGGCTCCTCAGGGCATTGGACATTACAAAGGCTCCAGGCCCTGACGGGTTACACCCGAGAGTACTTAGAGAGTTGGCAGGGGTTCTCTTACGCCCGCTGGCCTCCATTTTTGAGGCCTCGTGGAGAACGGGTGAAGTTCCAGAGGACTGGAGGGTGGCATCGGTGGTCCCAATTTTCAAAAAGGGTAGTAGGAAGGACTTGGGGAATTATAGACCGATTAGCCATACGTCCATTGTAGGAAAAACAATGGAAAGGCTCATAATAGAGAGAGATCTAGTGATGCTAGATAGGGAAGGGAGGCTGGCAGCCACACAACACGGCTTCCGCAGAAACAGGTCCTGCCAGACAAACCTTGTGGAATTCTATGACAAGGTTTCAAGATGGCTAGATGGAGGGGATGCAGTGGATGTGGTATACCTGGATTTCAGCAAGGCCTTTGACAAAGTGCCCCATGATACCCTGGTGGAGAAACTGAGGAGTTTTGGGATACACGAAAGCACTGTCCGGTGGATTAGGGCATGGTTGACTGACCGAAAGCAGAAGGTAACCATTAGCGGGGAATCGTCGGGATGGCAGCCAGTGACAAGCGGGGTCCCCCAGCGCTCTGTCCTGGGGTCGATCCTGTTTAATCTTTTCATTAACGACATGGAAGAAGGGGTGAACAGTCTGCTGATCAAATTCGCAGACGACACTAAAACTGGAGCAGTGGCCACAACTGAGGAGCAGATACACCAGATCCAAAAGGATCTGGACAGACTATGGAAGTGGGCAGGAGACAACAGGATGGCGTTCAATGTGGATAAGGACAAGGTCTTTCACTTGGGGCATAAGAATAGCTGTCATAAGTACAGGTTAGGTGACAAGTGGCTGGAGAGCAGCACTTGTGAAAGGGACCTCGGGGTGCTGGTTGACTGCAGGCTGAACATGAGCCAGCAGTGTGATGCGGTGGTCAAGAGGGCGAATGCCACCCTTGGTTGCATAGCCAGAAGTGTGGCTTCTAGATCAAGAGAGGTATTACTACCACTCTACATGACTCTGGTGCGCCCGCAACTGGAGTACTGTGTTCAGTTTTGGGCCCCTCATTACAGAAAGGATATAGCCAGGTTGGAGTCAGTGCAGCGTAGGGCCACAAGGATGGTGGCTGGTTTGCAGGGGATGCCGTATGAGGCAAGACTGAGTGAACTGGGTCTCTTCAGCTTGGAGAAGAGGAGACTCAGAGGGGATATGTTGGCAACATACAGGTATGTGAGGGGGTGTCACATGGAGATGGGGAGAGGAAAGCAGGACGCGCTCCAATGGAGCAAAGCTCAGGGAGCCAAGGTTCAATTTGGATGCCAGGAAGCACTTCCTGACAGTTAGGACCCCGAGGGCGTGGAATGGGCTTCCACGGGAGATCGTTGAGGCCCCATCGGTGAGGGTGTTCAAAGATAGGCTGGACATGCACATGGTGGGCATGTCATGAGCGGAGCCAGCTGGTGCCGGAGGTCAGACTAGATGGCCCAGGAGGCCCCTTCTGACTCGCTCTGTTTCTATGTTTCTATGTTTCTGTGGAGGCCACGCAGATGTCGTTTTGCTTGATCATCGGTGTCAGGGTCCAGACAAAACCTTCCCCAGTGCCATCACTGGGAGCGGCCAGCCCAACCCAGTTCCACTGGAAATGCAGCAGCAGCCGGACCAAGCCCACGTACAGAGGGAATTCATTCGGGTCGATCCGGAACAGGGAAGGAAAGGCCCTTTTCTTTCTCTGCATATGGTCGAATGAGCCAAAGGCTAACTGAAAGAAGTAATGAAGGGAAGGGTTGCCCTGTGAACTCCATCGAAAAAAACGCATCTGCTCGTGTCCCCCTGGACTACAAAACACTTCATCAGAGGGGTTCCTTGACGCCCCCAAGTCCACAGTCAAGGCTACCGTGGAGCCACCGTAACTCTCCACACAAAAGTGACATTGTACGGAACTGTATCATAATGCACCACGGATTTTGGATTGTATTGCATTTGCCCCATCACTAACAGAGTAAACAAGTTCTAGCAGAAAACTCTTGTTAGAATGTGAGAGGATTCCCCCTGACTTGCCCCCTCCATCAAAGCAGGTCCTTACATAGGTCACTTGTGACTAGAATCAGTTATGTGAGAGCAGTTCCAGATTCTGCCTTCCTGATCCTCAGAGTGCTTGCAGTGGGAAAGCCGATTCAGAATTGCAGCACCACAGACTCACACTGCTGTTTTCAAAGACTGGCCTTTCCACCTCGGAGTTTCTGAATCCTGCAGGACCCCCCTCTATCTGCACACACATCCCTCACCTGTGGCACCTTGAAGATGCTGAAGATGGATGCCATCATCCCTGAGGATTCCGATTCAAATCCCCCAATCACAGAGAGCAGCGTGTCCTGCCTGTCACACTTATAGTTGGGAAGCATTTGTCCCCGTGTGGAAAGCAGGGAGAATTCATTCAGGTAGATCATCCTGACAATGTTCCTGTGGCCATAGACTCGAAAGCACAGAGTGGTGTTGGGCAGGAGAACGGGATGCTTCCGGAGCTCCTGGACGGCAAACGCCAAGGCCAGGACGTGCTGGTAATACTTGGCTGTTATGCTGGAATGAGAGCGACATCAGGAGAGAGGGTAATGTATATGTACTATGAGCTCTCATCAAGTCACTTAGCTCAGCAAAACGTCTGAAGCACCCAGCACAGGAAACACCTTCCGGTGTTTGACTCTCAGGCATTGTTCCCCTATACTTCCCATCATCCCCAGCCAAGAATTGGAATTTGGCAGCAATACAAACTTCAGTACACAATGTGACTGGAGCTCATTCTGTTGTTGTTAGTCGTGAAGTCGTGTCTGACCCATCGCGACCCCATGGACAACATTCCTCCAGGCTCTCCTGTCCTCCACCATCCCCCGGAGTCCACTCAAGCTCACACCAACCGCCTCTGTGACTCCATCCAGCCACCTCGTCCTCTGCCGTCCCCTTCTTTTTGCCATCTATTGTTTCCAGCATCAGGGTCTTCTCCAGGGAGTCCTTCCTTCTCATTAGGTGGCCAAAGTATTTGAGTTTCATCTTCAGGATCTGGCCTTCTAAAGAGCAGTCAGGGTTGATCTCTCCTAGGACTGACTGGTTTGATCACCTTGTGGTCCAAGGAACTCGCAGGAGTCTCCTCCAGCACCACAACTCAAAGGCCTCAATCCTTCGGCGCTCAGCCTTCCTTATGGTCCAGCTTTCACAGCCATACATTGCAACTGGGAAAACCATAGCCTTGACTAAACGCACTTTTGTTGGCAGGGTGATGTCTCTGCTTTTTAGCATGCTGTCTAGATTTGCCATAGCTTTCCTCCCCAGGAGCAAGCATCTTTTAATTTCTTGGCTGCAGACCCCGTCTGCGGTGATCTTGGAGCCCAGGAAAATAAAATCTGTCACTACCTCCAGTTCTTCCCCATCTATTTGCCAGGAAGTGAGAGGACCAGATGACATGATCTTAGTTTTCTTAATGTTGAGTTTCAAGCCAACTTTTGCGCTCTCCTTCACCCGCATCAAGAGGCTCTTTAGTTCCTCTTCACTTTCTGCCATGAGAGTGGTATCATCTGCATATCTGAGGTTGTTGCTATTTCTCCCAGAAATCTTAATTCCAACTGGTGATTCATCTAGCCTTGCCTTTCTCGTGATGTGCTCTTCATATAAGTTAAATAGGCAGGGCGGCAGTATACAGCCTTGCCAAACTCCTTTCTCAATTTTGAACCAATCGGTGGTTCCGTGTCCAGTTCTCACTGTTGCTTCTTGACCCGCATATAGGTTTCTCAAGAGACAAATAAGATGGTCTGGTACTCCCATCTCTTTAAGAACTTGCCACAGTTGAGCCATACAAGCAAAGGCTTTAGCATAGTCAATGAAGCAGAAGTAGATGTTCTTCTGGAACTATCTAGCTTTCTCCATGATCCAGCGTATGTTGGCAACTTGATCTCTAGTTCCTCTCCCTCTTCGAAATCCTGCCTGTACTTCTGGTAGTTCTCGGTCCACATACTGCTAGGGCCTAGCTTGTAGGATTTTGAGTATCACTTTGCTAGCATGTGAAATGAGTGCAATAGTGCGGTAGTTTGAACATTCTTTGGCATTGCCCTTCTTTGGGATCGGAATGTAAACTGATCTTTTCCAATCCTGTTGCCACTGTTGAGTTTTCCAAATTTGCTGGCATATTGAGTGTCGCACTTTAACTGCATCGTCTTTCAGGATTTTGAATAGCTCAGCTGGAATACTGTCACCTCCACTAGCTTTGTTGTTGCTCAGACTTCCTAAGGCCCATTTGACTTCACAGAGCACATTCTACCTGGACACAAACCCCACTCCTGGGTCCCCACAAGTTTTGAGTGTTACCAAATAACTCATGGGAAGCCAATGGCAAACACTGGATCCCAAACTTGCTGAAAACAGGTCATGCTTCTTTGGAAGAAATGAGATCCCTCTAGAGTACCTCAAAGGCTGTCACACAGAGGAAGGTCAAGATCTCTTCTTGCTGATGCCAGAGCACAGGACACGGAATAATCAAGTCAAGCTGCAGCAACCCAGAGTCAGGCTGGATATCAGGAAAACTTCTTCACTGTCAGAGCAATAGGACAGTGGAACCTGCTGCCTGGAGAGCTGGTGGGCTCTCCCACAGTGGAGACATTCAAGGAGAAACTGGAGAGCCCTCTGAGTGGGGTGGTGTGAATTGGTGTCCTGCAACAGCAGGGGGCTGGACCCAGTGGCCTTCATGGTCCCTTCTACCTCTACTAGTCTATGATTCTATGATTCTATTGAAAGCCTAACACTTTCCCAATCTCTTGACAGAGCATCCCCCAACACCATTCTCCAAATTGCTGCAATCTGCCCTCCATAAACTAACACACACAGGCGCACATTTCAACGCACACAGAGCATCACTGATGGAGCCAGAAGCAGAAAGAATTTTTGAACAATGAAGCAGATGAAGCTGGAGAAAAACCTCTACACTGCACATTCCCATTAAAGGTTGAAGTCAATTCAGACAAGATTCTCACACTCAAATGTGGAACAAGAAAAGCACAAGTGAGTGAAAGAAAAACTCTATGCAGATACCGGAAAGGAGCTGTTTACTCTAAACGGTCACCCTGTGACCGAGCATCACCCTGTGGAAACTTACGTCACAGAATGGAAGAACGAGGAAGGGAATAAGTGAGTAAAGTCATATGTTTTAGTGGAATAAAAATTGCCAAAGTGTAGATTCCCCCCAACAATCAGCTCTCCGGCACTGAAATAGTCTTGCGCCAGTCTGTAAGTCCCCCTCACAATGCACGGAGTCTGCCACTCCTCTGCGTGGCCTGAGGGACGAGCCAGCAGAGCAGCAGCAGCAGCAGAAACATGGCGAGTGGCACAGAGAGATCTTCGCACCTCAGTCAACTGCAAATCAAGAGCAGATGAGTGGAGGGGGAATCTGACCCTGGCAGCAAATGACGTTTGGCCATGGGGTCAAGACACCAGCTGCACACCTGGAAGAGCTCAAGGCATCTGTATATGGAACACACCTTCTCCTGGATGTCTTTGTTCCTGACTTGCTGGATGGAAGGCAATTCCACTGGGGATACCTTGACAATTACAGTCGTTCGGAGCCCTCCAAGGAACTGAGGAAACAGAATCCCAGGACACAGGGCTCCCTTTACACTGTGGATGGGGAAAAACGGGGAAAAACATGTTTATGAGTTTCCTTGAACTCCTGTGAGCCGGTTACCAAGTCCTGCCCTGTGGTCCATGTCTGCCTGAGCTCCTGAATCCAAAGTGGTGTCCAGGCTCGTGGCAACGTTCCTTGAAGCACATGGGCAGTGGGTGGCTCGGGCAGGGAAGACGTGGCTCCCTGCGAGGAGCAATGCAGGGCCAGGCAAGGAGGCACTTCTGGCCTGTCTGTCCTTGCAACATTGTGCAGAGGCAGAATGCCTCTGGCATTGGCATGATCCATCCCCACAGGCCTTTAGAACCTGAATGCTTTCCCGAAATTTCCAGGCAGTGTGGCAGGTGCCATTGCCCCGGCCCTGGTCGTAGCTCCTTGCCTATATGGATCTGAGTGTCTCCCGGCACACACGCCTCCACCGTCCCTCTGTCTCCCCGGGCACATGCCTAGTACAGCTTTCTCCTGCTGAATGGGCACTTCGTGCTAAAGTCACAGCGCCGTCCTGGGAATCGGAGGAGGGTTTTCAGGGTGCCGTGGGCAGAGGACAGAGAACATATTCTACCAGGCGGGTGCAAAGCAGTCGCTGCTCAGGGGTCCTTCACCTGCGTGTTCTCTATTGCTAAAACTGATTGCCAAGGCCATTGGCTAAGTGATGGTGTGGCCAGATGTGCAAGATACTCTTCCCCACTGCAGAGAGAAGCCAACTGTGGGAGCTTGGAATGCACAGCCATGGGATTAGCACAGAGCCACACTCAATCAAGAGTCAGACCGTAGTCTCAGTCCCCTACTGCCAAGTACACCCAACATCCAACCACACAAAACAACTCTTGGAATCGGCCTCATTGGCCAAAAGAGGAAAGAAAGTGCTCTCAGGGTTTGAATCCCTCCCCTTCACCCTCTCCCTCTCCTACCCTCCCTCCCACTCCCTCCTTTTTAAAACTATTTGCAGGACAAGGACAAGGACAAAACCCATTTGTCCCACCCACTATGCTTTTCTCCACATCAAAGGCTTTCTTGCTCACGCAGAAACCACAGTGGCTCCTGCAGATGATGCTACGCATCTTAAAGGCCCGAAGGCAAAGAAGGCCCCCACTGGGCTTAGGTGAAGCAGGATGTGGGCTGGCCGGAGCTTGGAGGGGAGACCCACCTTGAATTCCCCCACGGGAGAAAGGTGTGACCGAAAAATAATAAACAAATAAGCAAATAAGTAAATAAATAGAGATTAGATCAATACATTGATGGATTGATAGAGAGACGGGAGCCTATAACACTGCCATTTTTTTTCCAGGACTTTTGTTTCCCCCCTGGCATTTTAGCCTTTCTACTTCTGTTGCTTTTAATCAATGCCAGGCTTTCCAATCTCTGCAGTACTGCTAAATTCTAATTGGGTTTTTTATTCTGCTTTTATGCTGGAGTTGGAACATTCCCAATTGCACAATGGTATTCCATGTTATTGGCTTGCAGTTGTTTGTTCTTACATTGGCACACCAACAATTGCCAAGAGCAGCACCAGTCCTGAGCAGATTCAGGGGCTTTGGGCTTCGCTATGAGCTGCCCAGAGCTCCTGCAATCGGGAGCTATAGAGATGTGACAAGCAGACAACGCATCGTCCAGCGCCACCGCCACAGTCAGGCAGTTGCTTTTTCCCCTCCAGACACGTGGGGCTGGGACTGCCAATTTGGGCCCTGCAATTCTACATGTCCCAAGAGTGGGAGATCAAGGGAGGAGCAGATCTTGACAACATCTCCAATCTGGGGCAAATTCTTCACAAATGCACCATTTTGGGGAACCAGAGGGGGAATCTCCACCAGCTTATCTTGTACTGGCTGCCTCGTGCCCACAGCACTGCATTCATCACGAATGAGTACTTGCATTTCAGGCCTTTTGGCACAGAAAATGCACAGAACACAAAAGATGTACCTCCCCGAATTCTTACAAGTGCTGAAATTCTACGTAACAGGCAACCAACAGGGATGTGAGAGATTTATTGGATGGTAAACAACATATGATCTTCTTAAGGCCTGCATAAGGCCTTCCAAGTGAATCAGCAGAGTATTCTCCAAAGAGCACAAGTGCCAGCTCATCTTCTCCTGATGAGGTGATCCCGGCTGTTGAGGTGGGGCTTCAGCAGGATGATGTAGCATTTGGGCAGGAAGATGCAGCCCAGCAGGCCGGCCCCTGAGGCCAGGATGGAGAACACCTCCACAGCCACCATGGCCTTGCCCTTGGTGCTCAGGTAGGTGGGCATGAAGGACACCCACACGCTGCAGAAGACCAGCATGCTGAAGGCGATGAACTTGGCTTCGTTGAAGCTGTCGGGCAACTTCCTTGCCAGGAAAGCCCCGACGAAGCTGACAGCAGACAGGAAGCCCATGTAAGCCAGGACAGCGTAAAACATGGTGGCCGAGCCTTCGTCGCATTCCACGATCATCTCTCGAGCGAAGGAGTGAAAGTCCACGCTGGGGAAAGGTGGGAAGGTGGCCAGCCAGGCAACACAGAGGGCAGCCTGGAGGAGGGGGCACACCAACATGATGGAGCTGGGCAGTGGCCCCCCCACAACTCTCCTGGCCATGTTTCCTGGCTTGGTGGCCATGAACGCCAGAACCACCGTCACCGTTTTGGCCAAAATGGAAGAAACGGAAATGGAGAAGGTGATGCTGAAAGCAGTTTGGCGCAGGAGGCAGGTGAGTTTGCCGGGTTGTCCAATGAATAGAAAGGAGCAGAGGAAGCAGAGCAGGAGAGAGGTGAGGAGAATGTAGGTGAGGCCCCGGTTGTTAGCTTTGACGATGGGTGTGTGGCGCTGTTTGATGAAGGTTGCCAGGACTAGAACTGTGATAAGAGAGAGGGAAAGAGCGAAGGATGCCAAGACTGTCCCCAGGGTCTCTTGAAGGGAGAGGAAGTGGACCCTCTTCGGGACACACTGGTCCTGCTTCTGGTTTGGGTGTTGATCTGCTGGACAGGCCACGCAGCGATCAGCATCTGCAATGAGCAAGAACTTTGCTGTAACTCCAAGATAGCAGAAAGCAGCTCTTCCTGAAGACCAATGCTCATCGCAATGACTGGAACTTCAGCACAAAACCTTCTAGCTTCAATGTTGTGTCAGTGAACAAGGCATCCTTTCCACCCCTCCACTCAACCCAAGAATGAAAAGTAACACCAATGCATTCTGTGAAGTTCAGGGTAACACTATAAGGAAAGGGGCAGAGTTTGTGTGAATGCATGACATGAGTTCTGGCCTTGTGTGCAGCCTTCAGCCCAGCTCCCCATATCTTTGGGATTCAAACAGGAGATGGAATTCAGGCTGATACTGTTCAATATTTCTGTTTAGGTGCAAATAAGCAAGACTCAAACCCATGTGCCAGAAGAGGGATTCTTCAAAGGCAGAGATACTTTGCAGACAATCAGAAACACAGAGGTTCCAAGAGCTAAGCAGAGTTCTATCACGCGGGAAGCTGCAGACCTTGCCCTGCATCCATCTCTGCCCCTCTCCTCCCACGTCTTGTGCTGCTCCACCCCCACTTTCAGGCTGTGCTGCTAGTTGCAGCTACCTGTGTGGTTCAAGAAGGTCCCTTCTTGACAAGTGAGGCATTCGTAGCAGCAGACCAGCTTCCCGGCTACAACCCTCTTCCACTGCCCTGGAGAGCATCGATCCGTACACCGCGCCAAGGGGGACTTCTGAAATGAATACAAGAGCTACTTGAGGTATTCCTATTCCATGTGGTGGGACTTGCACTAAATAGATGCAGTTTCCCATTATTCAGCATTTGGAAGGATTTGCATACAAAGGACATGCTTCACCCCAGGGAAGTTGCTCCTTTGCACACAATAGACCTTGGGTCTTCTTCAGAAAGACATTTTGTGCTATCAGGGGACAGAAATGCTCAGTCTCCCACGTCCCTGGACATTCCCTGGACCAACCTCTGTGGCCCACACGATCACTTCCGATCGGATGCTGAAGTCCTGTTCCGGAAGGGCCCTGGCATCTGTCCACCCCACTTGCACTGCATCCAAAGTGCCATTTCGGGAGAAGACCCAGTTCAGGATGTC
This sequence comes from Varanus salvator macromaculatus, assembly GCA_023646645.1. NCBI lineage: Eukaryota > Metazoa > Chordata > Lepidosauria > Squamata > Varanidae > Varanus > Varanus salvator. Next base: position 7,908,111 of record JAIXND010000802.1, on the reverse strand, counting down.
ATGTCTCTTGCTGTTCTCGCTTAAGCAGAACTCATCTCCAGCGCTGTTGTTGAATCGGACATTCCTCAGTGAGGCAAGGATCTGCAAGGAAAGGGTTGCCAAGCACAAGGGGCGTCTCTCCCTGGCTGCAAGCAGGCTCCGCCATCCCTTTGTCCGTCCTCTGAGGGCCACCAAGGAAGACAATTGCATTTACCTGCACAGCAGTCTTCTTCTTCAGTAGCCACAGAAGTCTCAGAATTTCCTCATCCGTTCATGGCATTCATGTCCTGTTCTTTCAAGCCATTTCAAAGGGCCCCAACGGGCTCTTCCAGCTCCCCTTTCCGTGGCCAACCTCCCACTGGAAGCAGACCCACTGCAAGGCAGCAGCATTACCTTCTCAGGCGTTCGCCCCAGAAGGATAATGAGGCCCATCCTGGAGACCTGTGAGTGGCAACTGTCTTCCAAGGACCAAACCTGGCTTTGCCATATACTTTTTCCATGGTCCAGGGAGCAGTTCTCCGGGACTGGTGTTCGCACACATCCCCTTTGGACCAGGGCTCTGACTTGCCCAGAGGAACCTCAGCCTCCCTTTGGAAGCAATAGAGTGTCTTCCTCCACAGACCATTTGCAGATTTGAAGAGTTCACGCCAAGAGCTCAAAGGAGAGGAGTAGAATGCAGAGACCTTGCTCTTCCTATCCACACAACACTTCCTTCCGTGCATGTCAGCCGAACAGGAAGGAGAACCTGCACTCTGCGTGCTTTTCAGCCTTTCCTTTGCAGAAGAATTGCATGTTTGGAGGGACGAGCTCAAGGGGTGCCTTGCAGGGCCATAAGTCTCAGTGGCACCCGCAGCACCACAAAGAGAGCATCTGGCCTCCATGATTCCTCACTCACTGCCTATGCTCTTGAATGGAAAGCATGCCCACATATAAAAGTTCAATGAAGGATGCCTTTTTCTTTCAGAGTCTTGGGATTTTCCAACATTCAGTCTCAGCTCTCCACATCTTACCATTGTATGAGCATCAGCAAAGCCCTTTTTAATAAGAGGGCCGAATCTGCATGAGAATATTACCTGCCATGACTCGACACTCAAAGAGCTCTTTCCCCCCTCCACTCTTCCATGTTTCGATCCAGACGACCATACAGCATGCAGGGCGTGTGCCACAGAATACACGGCGTTGTAGATGCTGTAGCTCCACAGGCTCATGCTCCTTTCGAACTTCTGGGCTGGCAGGTCCTGCATCTTCTCCTCCCCAGTGCACTTTCTAGTAATCCATGATATTGTAGTTCCAGAGATCAGAAAATGACACTGAAATGCCATTTCCCACCAATGGCGGAGAAAGACGTCCCCTTCAGGCTGGAGGGGGTCTAAAGCCAAGAGAAAGTGCTCAAATCCCGGCACATCCCTTCTGTGCACTCGGAAGTGCAAAGCCCCATGGAAGGGTTCGAGCAATTTCCAAACAGACTGGGAACCTGTTGAAGCAATGTCAAAATGGGATGTCACAATCCAAACCTTCCCTGAAGAAGTCTTTAAGAAATGGTTGTGAGGAAGGGTCAGTACAGCCCAATAGTTCCCAAAGAGGATCGTCACTGGGATGTCAGACTGAGGTCGAGAAATGCGTTGGTAGTACCTTTTATGCATCTCATCATACTTGGTAGTTTCTACCATTTCAGTGAAGGCCACACAGATGTCATTCTGCTGGAGCATCGGTGTCAAAGTCTGGACGAAATCTTCCCCAGCGCCATCACTGGGAGCCACCAGCGCAACCCAGTTCCACTGGAAATGCAGCAGCAGCCGGACCAAGCCCACGTACAGAGGGAATTCATCCGGGTCGATCCGGAACAAGGAAGGAAAGGCCCCTTTCCCTCTCTGCATATGGTCGAATGAGCCATAAACTAACTGAAAGAAGGAATTAAGAGATGGGGCAAAGCTCTCAAGGCCACAGTCAAGGCTGCCACAGAGCCACCACAACTATCCACACAAAAGTGACATCATACAGAACTCTACATAGCACACCTCACAATGACATATTTTGGATTATGTGGGGAGGAATGTCTTCACCCCACACCTAAAAGAGGCAAGATTTACTGCAGTCAACTCTTGTTAGATAGTGAGTGGAGGTCCCTTGACTCGTCCCCGCATCAAAGGTGGGTCCTTAAATGGGTCACCACGACCTGATTCAGTTGTGTGAGAGAAAAACCAAATAGCCTCTTCCGGATTCTCATTCAAAGGATTCCTTCCCTTGCAGTGGGAAAGCACCAAACACCCTCAGCTCCGTTTCAGAGACTGGCCTGACGCCTGGGAATTTCCCGGTGCCGCAGGACACCCATCTATCTGCACACACATCCCCTCACCTGTGGCACTGTGAAGATGGTGAAGATGGATGCCACCTGCCCTGAGGATTTGGAGTTGAGTCCCCCAATCACAGAGAGCAGCGCGTCCTGCCTGTCACACTTATAGTTGGGAGCCAATCGTCCCCGTGTGGAAAGCAAGGCGAAGTTATTCAAGTACATTGTTCGGGCAAGGTCCCTGTGTTCGTAGATGCGGAAGCCCAGAGTGGTGTTGGGCAGGAGAACGGGATGCTTCCAGAGCTCCTGGACGGCAAACGCCAAGGCCAGGATGTGCTGGTAGTCCTTGAGCTCCATGCTGGAATGAGAGTGGCATTTGGAGAGAGGATAACACCTTTCACTACAAGCTCTGATTCAACCCGCTTCCATTCCAAATTCTCCGAAGCAGCAGCAATGCAACTGCCTTTAGTGCTTCCCCAACTCAGATCCCAGGTGTTGCTCCACTACACCTCCCATCAACCCCAGGCAGAAAACTTTTCTGTTGGCTCCCTATATGTTCCCTTTATCTGGGTGGGATGGGGTACTTGGTGTCCTGCGGCAGCAAAGGGGTTGGAATTAGCCAGCCATGCAAACTTCACATTACCAAATCCAGAAAGCAACATGAATGGAGCTCATACTCCTTGGACACACACCCCACTCCTGTTTCCCCACGACTTTGGGGTATTCCCAAACTGTTCATGGGAAGCTAAATGCTCAACACAGATTCCTAACTTGATAAAAAACAGGTTGTGCTCCAGTGACTTGACTGGAGAGGAAGAAGCACTCATGGAGCATCCCCCATCCCATCCTCCAAGAGGCTCTGCTCTTCCCTGCATAGCCACACGTGCACACAAATTCTAACGCTCACTGGACAAGCCGAAGCACGGAAAGGGATCTCAAGCTCAGTCGCTGAAGAGACCTGCAAAGCTGCAGCTTCTCATTGAGGACCGGTGCCACTCTTGGCAAGTATCTGAGACTCAGATGTCGAATGAGAAATGCAGAAGTGACAGCAAGAGAGCCAGTGCAGATCTCAGAAAGCAGCTGCTTCCTCAGAAAGCAGGGAGTCAACCTGTGACCCTGAGCCCTCCTGCAGGAACTTACAGCAGGACACCCGAAAAGGGCTGAGGGGATAAGCTTGTAAAGTCATGCATCTTGGTGAAAAAAAACGTGCCAAAGGGTAGATTCCCCCCAACAATCAGCTCTCCGGGGCTGTAATAGTCTCGTTCCAGTGTGTAAGTCCCCCTCACAATGCACGGGGTCTGCTGGATCCCCGTCGTGTCCTGGGGAGCAAACCAGCAAAGCAGAAGCAGCCGCAGCAGAATCATGGTGAGCAGCACAGAGAGTCCTTCCCACTCTGGCAGGAGCAAAGCAGGAGCAGAGGAGCAGATTCTCCAGGCCCCAGCGGGGAATTCAGTCTTGGCAACAAGCCACAAGCAGTCAAGGGCTAAGACGCAACCCTGGGGCACAATGGACTGCTCAGATTTTAAACACATTTAGCATGTTTGTTCCTGGAATTTAATCTTGGAATTGACTTGCCCGGCGGAAATCCACTGGGGATGCCTCCAGCATTACTGTCATTTGGAGCACTGCAGGGCAGCAAAAGTTGCAGGATCCTGGAATGACTTTGTGCTCCGGCAGGAGCAAAATTGCCACAACTTTGGGCTAGTTCTCAGGTTTCATTTATTTATTTAAGACTTTTATATGCCGTCCCTTATGCATGGCATCTCAGGATGGCATACAATCATTAAAACAAACACAATAAGACAGCATCTCAATATAATTAATAAAAAATGAACAAAAATATAAGTAAGTTAAATAAAAAGCAACTGTTGAACATTGAAATTAGTTTTTAAAATAACAATTACATAAAAAGGCTTTAACCTAGCGCCGAATAGTATATAAACTCAGCACCAGGCGATCCTCCCTCTAGGGCGTGCATTCCACAATCTGGGCAGCACCGCAGAGAAGGCCTTTCTCTGAGTAGACGTCCTTTTTACCTCCTTCTGTCCAAAGGGTTTGTCCTTGACCGGAATCCAAGATGGCGTGCAGGCCTGTGGCAAAGCTTCCTAACCTGGGTGGCTGGATGGGCAGGGCACAATTTGGCTCCTGGCTGTAGCAGGGCTGGGCAATGAGGCATTGCTGGAAAAATGTCTGGTTGGACTGCAGTTACCGCTTCCTGCAGGGGCAGAAACGGGTCAGGATGGTCCCTCCCCAGAGGCCTGGGGAGCCCTTTGGGAAGCTTCCGCATGGCGTGTCAGGCAGTGCTGCCCAGGCCCTGCCCTTCCCAGGAAGCCCATGTGTCCATTCCAGGACAGAGGAGCTATGATGCAACTCAGGGGATATGATGCATGGAGCAAGCCAGATACGAGCTCAAGCGGCACGTGTCTCAGAATGAATGTAGCGACGATGGGTGGAAAGCCATTGAAAGCAACAGGCAGGTTGCAGATGGAAGAGAGAAAGACTGAGGCCCGACTGGACCTCCAGCCTACCAAAGCAGCCCACATCATCTCCCCAAATGCATGCCTCCAACACCCATTCTTCCCCCACATTTCCTCTGCTATAACCCTCCCATTGCATCGGAGGAAAGACCAGAGGACCCCACCTGGAAGGACAAAAGCCAGAGCAAACACACACGGCCCCTCTTTGGATCTGGCCAGTGGGAGAGCTGCACAAAACCAAACCGTCAGGTTATAAAGGAGGGGATACAGGATTTGCAAGGACTAGCAGAAGCAAGACGCAAAGCACATGGTGGAGGAACGTTCACAAAAGATACTCATTTATCTACTCAGGAGGAACCACATCAAAGCATGGAGTGGGCTTCTTATTTCTCTAAACACAGCACAATGCAGACTAGACATCAGTAACAATGCAGACAGAATAATAATGCTGAAAATCAAGGAAGGAGGCAATTTATTTATTTATTTATTTATTTATTTATTTAGAATATTTATATGCCGTCCTGTCGCGAAAGCCTCAGGACGGCTTACATAGATAAAATTATATAAAACATAACACAAATGAATTACACATGCACACGGGCTGCAGTTAAAAACATTTAAGAACCAATATTAAAAGTTATTAAAATATTGCTGGAATAAAAAGGTCTTAACCTGGTGCCAAAAAACAAATAACGACAAATTTGAAACTGATGTACAGTTATCAGCCCCATGCAATGGCAGCTTCACAGAAGAACAGAAGGATGAGTTCTTTGATGAATTATCTGAGGTGATAGAGGAAGTGGAAGCTAATTTCACACAGCATGGAATTGGCGATTTCAGCGGGAGAGTTGGGTGCGGACAGCAGAGAGTACCACCAGTTCATTGGCCCTCATGCTGCCCAGAAGGGTGAAGGGAGCAAGAATGGGCAAAGGGTGCTGGATTTATGCAGCCACCACCATCTTCTTGTCATGATCCCTTTTTCTAACACTCTTCCTCTGCTGCCTATTGACTTGCTGGCTGCACATAGGAAATAAAACGCCGTTATGTGGAACTTTCAGTGCTTTGAGGAAAGAAGGAGGGAGCCCAGTCCTAGCCCCATGGCTTGTTGGCGTGACCGGGTGCAGAGAACACCGGAAACCATGCTTCAGCGACAGCCCAGCGGCCAACACACACTCTGTGCAGGTCTGCGGGTTCTCACCATCTCTGCAGCAGCCTTCCTGGCCCCATTCGCCCACGTGCAAAAGGCCACTCGGCCTGCCCTCCCCCGTCCGTTTCCTGCTCTTCAAAAAAAAGTGGGGGAAAGAGAAGAATCAGATGGTGGTAAAAGGAGGCCTTCTCTGCAGCTGCTCCCCAGATTGGGAGATGAAATAATTTAATTCCCATCCCTGTTGGATCATTCCTTGTACCACAAGAAAATGGGAAATCTCCCCCCACCCCCAACATACACAGACACACTGAACCTCTCATTCCAGACCCGTCCCCAAGAACCACCAGCACTTCCTGGCCTTGGCGTTTGCCATCGACGAGCTCAACAAGGAGCCGCGGCTCCTGCGCAACGTCACACTGGGCTTCCACCTCCATGGCAGCTACGTGAGCATGGCCCAGGACGTCAGCCTGTCCCTGCTCTCCGCACACGGGAGAACGGTCCCTAACTATAGTTGCAACAGGCAGGAGACGCTGCTGGCCATGGTGGGGGGTCTTGATTCCAGAGTACCAAGCCAAATGGCGGTTCTCTCGAGCACCTTCAAGATTCCGCAGGTAGGATAGATCTTGGGATGGTGGGTAGCATAAACTGTAAGAAGCTGTTCTCACTTGGCTTGCAGCTACTGCTGGAACCTGCATCACATCTCGACCTCAAAAGAGGAACATTGGAATGCCTAAAGAAGGAACACTGAAGTTCAGGAAAAGTGCAGTAAGAGTGTAGTCCATATGACTCCATGTATCCCTGTGCTTTATTCTTTTTGGCTTCAGGCAAAGACCTTTGAATCTCCCAATATTTTAACAGTCTATTGGTTTTATTGCTGATTTTATCATTTATGGTCGGATGCAGCATGTTGTGTGTTGTTTGTTGCATGTGGTTGTTTTGGGGTTTTTTGTAAGCTGTCCCGAGATTTTAATAAAGAACAGCATATAAAAACTTTAAATAAAAATAAATAAATAACTAAAAAAGGAAATTTGCAGATCAGTGAGGCAGTGGGAATCAGTTGGATTCCCTGGGCTCTCCTTCCCAGGCTCTGGCCATTTTTCCATGGATGCAAGCATTTGTGGACCTCCTCTTGGCTTGGTCCTCTTTCTCAGTGAGCAAGCACAACAAATCCGTTGGACAGAAAAGGACCGGGTTCCAGCAAGGGTCGTCACAACCCCAGATCCCTGCCTCCATCCCTCTACCCATCTGTTCATCCAGCATTGAGCCGTCTATTCATCTCACTGCACCTATGGTTCTCCAGCTAGGTTACCAGGCCTTTGACCCCCTTCTGAGTGACCGAACTCTTCTCCCAGCCTTCTAGCAGATTGATCCAAAGCATCACTCCCAAAACATTGGCTTGGTCCAGCTGCTCCAGCATTTTGAGTGGAACTGGATTGGGATCATTGCTCTGGCAAACGAAAGGGGTGAACATTTCATCCGAGGTCTGAAAGATATCCTTGCCTGGAATGACATCTGTGTGAATTTTGCAAACATGGCCTCTTCTCACACCTCCATATTCAATGACCTCATAGGAAACCAGATAGACTTTGTTTTGAGTGTTGTGGAGAGCGATGCACGTGTGGTGATCGTCTCTGGGGACTCCAAGGCCATGCAGGACCTGATCATACCGTTCTTGTTGTATGAATTGGAGGCCCACACTTCCTCTGGGAAGGTCTGGATCCTGACCAGTCAGTGGGAGCTTGCCACCGTTGGATACAACTACGACTGGTGGAAAGTAAAATCCTTCCGTGGCACTTTGTCCTTCACCGCCCACACAAACAACGGGCCGGGATTCCAGGACTACCTGTGGGCTCTGGATCCATACCGACCCCAGGCAGACGTCTTTCTCCCAGACTGGTGGGAAGCAGCCTCTGACTGTGAAGTTTCGAAAGCAGGTCTTGCCCCGTCTGAGGGCCAGAGAGACCTGTGCAGACACAGGGGAGGAGAAGCTGGAGAGCCTGTCGGCCTCCATGTTTGAAGCAAGCATGACTGGCCGCAGCTACGGCATCTACAATGCCGTCTACTCCGTGGCACACACCCTGCACGCTGTATACGCATCCGTATCAAAACGTGAAATGACATCAGGCAGGGAGAAGCCACAGCATCTGAGGGTGAAGCACTGGCAGGTAACGTCCAGCCTCGGATCCATCTCTCGTTATGATGTACCATTCAGTCACTCCTGTTTGCTCTTGCTTTTCGCTTTATATTCTCCCAATATTTTAATTGTTAAATTGTCTTAATTTGTGGTTTTCCAGCAAACACTGGAAATTTGCGGGATTTGACATCCTAAACTGGGTTATCTTCCCGAATAACTTGATGGCTGTGAGGAAAGTTGGCTGGATGCACCCAGAGGGCTTTGCAGGCAGCGATTTCAGGATTGACTCCGATGCCGTCATGTGTGCTAACAAGGTGCGGATGGGGCACAGACTCTGCGTTGGGGTGAACATGAACCAGGGGCTCCCCAGAGAGGCTGGGACTGGCTGGGACTTGCCCTGCCTGCTCCGTGGAATTTTGGGGTGGTCCAGGCTGGACCCTCATTCCATCTGCTTGACCACTCAACGTGTCCAGTCTGTCCTGTCAAGGACTTTCTCTCCACCAAGCGTAGAGGGACCCCATTGCAGACACCTGCTCATCAGACCTCAGGGTCCGCGCAGACCTCCCGCTGTTTCTCAGGGCTGACCCCTCCTCTTTCAGATGGGGCTCTTTTCTCGGTGTGCAGCGCTGCCTCCCGGGGCCCAGAGAGGAAGTTCAGGAGGGGAACGCAGGTTGCTGCTACGTGTGTGCTCCGTGCTCGGAAGGGACCATTTCTAACTGGAAATGAATCAGGTTTTTAATTTGTATAATCTGTATTTTTTTTTTTTGTATTACATTTGCTTATTTATGTAAGCCGCCCCGAGGTGTTAAGCGATGGGACGGCATATAAAACTCTAAATAAATAAATAACCAAACAGGCAAGTTCTTCCAGATGGATCCCCAAACACTTATTAGCATGCAAGGCAGGATCACTGGGGGAAGTGGGGGCAGGCAGACAGACTGCTTTGGCAGTGGTGCTAGAGGGACTCGACACTTTTAACCATATTCAGCATTGCTGGTTTCTCAAATTTTCATTGCCTGAAAATTATGTAGACAGTTCATCCAGCTGGGAATTGTCAACCAGTCCTGGATGGGGTCATGCTCCCCCTAGAGCAGGGGTCCTCAAGCTTTTTAAACCGGGGGCCAGTTCACTATCCATCAGAATGTTGTGGGGTTGGACTATAGTTTGAAAAAAATATGAACAAATTCTTATGCACACTGCACATTAAAAAATTAAGTAAAAAATGTTTGCTCTGCTCTTTGGGCTGCAGCAGAAGCCCAAGATGAGGTTGGGAAGAGCATGTCCATATTCGAGGGACAGAGTTACAACACGACCAAGGCACTAAATAGAGTATTTTGCATAATGCAGCTGAAAACTGCAACTGGCATTTATGAAGAATGAAGCAAAAACACTAAGGACAAATACTGGTAATGCCACTCATAGTATTTGAAGCAAGTCAGCCCAGAACAATTCCCACAATACACAATGGCTGTATTTGGATGCAGAGCTAATGACCACCATGTTTTAAGTGCAACCTTGCCAAAACTGGTACTGTCCACATGAGTTGGACTACAACTGGCCATGCTGGTTTGGCATGATGGAAATTGTAGTCCTCACTGCCGCCCTGGTTGCCGAGAAGAAGGAGCAGGAGCAGCAGCAGGAGGCTGGAGAGATAAGCATGGGGCGGCTCTGAGGTAAGGGCTTCCTTCCGAGGCGAGGGGAGGCGAGAGACGGGACCGTGGCTGGCTGAGTGGGGTGCCTCCTGCTTCTCCCTACCATGGGGGGAAGAAGCATGGTGGTCGCTGGATGGGGCAACTTGCCCATAGGAGGCCATGGCTCCCACGCCTCTGCCACAGCCTTCTCTGGGCACGCTGCGGCCGCTGTCGAGCGGCTGCCCCTGGGCTCGGTGAGGCAGCTGCAGCTTGGCTCACAGCCTGAGGATGTGGTTCACATAGTTAAAATTGGATTTAAAAAGTTATATTTTCTCTTACCCTCAATCCTTTTTGAGCATATTCATCTCTCTCTTCTGCCCTTCTCCCTTCTGTTTCCCACTCCATATTCCTGCTTTGTATATGTGTGCAATGGGGGTGGGGGGAGAGAACTGGTGCATGTGCAGTTGAGCTGTTACAATTTGGCACAGCCCAGTCCAGAGACTTCCAAAACAGGACCACATGTTTAGTAGCTGGTCCCAGCTTGCAAGCTCACAGAATGCCAATTTTGTACAAGCTACACTGGTTACCAGTTGAAGGCTGGGACCAATTCAAAGCGCTTGTGTCAAACAGCTTAGGGCCTGGCTACCTGAAGGCCTCCCTGATCCTGTATATACCGACCCACCCATTAAATCTGGGTAGGAGGCCCTCCTAAAGGAGCGGCCCTTCAAGGGGATAATAGGGATGGCGAATAGAGAAGGGCCTTCTAGTGGCTGCCCCCAGCTAGGGAAGAGAAGTTTGCTGGCACCATCCCTGTTTTCATTTTGGCACCATGCAGAAACATTTCTGTTCTTCATTTTAATACTTGATTTTAAGATGATTTAATGAATTGATTTTTAAGATTCCCGATGGTTGCCCTCCCTTTCTCTCATCTGTATACTACCGTATTTTTCGCTTTATAAGACGCGCCTGACCATAAGACGCACCTAGTTTTTAGAGAAGGAAAACTAGAAAGAAAATATTCTGAATCAAATGGGCACATAATCACAGGCACATTCCCCATCACTTCCCCATGGGCTGCACATCTGACAGACTTAATGCACACACACATTCGCTCTATAAGACGCACTGAAATTTCCCCTTACTTTTGAGCGGGAAAAAAGTGAGTCTTATAGAGCAAAAAATACGGTATTTTAAATCAGCATTGTTGAACTGTTATTAGTATGCATAACTGATTAATTTTATCGATCTTATTAAATGGTGTATCATGTAAGGGTAGTATTGTTCTGTCATTGGTTTGTACGCTCCCTGAAGAGCCTGTTTGGACTGCTTGGTGGCATAAAAATACAATGATATGGAAGCCCATGTGTGGGGAAGGACCGGAGCACAGCACAGCCATTAGCTGAATGGGCCGTGTTCCCTCCTCCTGCCAGCACAATCACTCCCCCTACGCAGCAGGATAGGCCCCTCTAGTGGGACAAGCACCCTCTCCGCACTTGACCCCACAGCCCCTCCAGTGGGACCCTGCCCTCTCTCCCCTTGACCCCACAGACCCAGGCATAGGCCCACAGAGGCATGGGGTGGTCAGGGAAAAGCGGAAAGTTGCCCTCACCCTCATGGCCCCCCACAGGGGCACCCCATGGGAGAGGGTCCCCTTCACAGTCTCCCCCACTGGAATGCCCCTGCCCATGAGCCCCATAACCTGAAGCAGTGGGCAAGGGGGCGGCTGGCAGCACGTGTGTGAGAAGGGCCGGGCGCCCTCTTCTCCGCCAGCCCTCAGCAGCCCCGGTGCAGGAGCCAGGCAACGCCAGCCTCAGGCCTGCCTGGACGTCCAGGAGGGGAGCTGGAGAGCCTGGCCAGGGCTCCCCTCGCAGTGAGGGCAGGGGGCAGCCTGTGGCATAAGCCCAGGCTTGGCATAATGGAAATGCATGACTCGGAGAGACCACCTTCCGCCTCTCCAGCTCTGAGCAGCACCCCCCACCCTCGGCCTCTCCTGGCCCCTTCAGGAGAACTCCTGGCCAATCACACTCCCCCAGAACCCCCAACAGCCAATCAGCTCTGCCGGCCCAGCCCACACTCCAAGAAGGGAACCACGCAGGAGTTGCCCCCTCCTCCTCCCGCCTCCTTGTGCCAGCCACTGTAACCATGGCAACCGACACTGCCAGGCGCCAGGCATGGCTACCGGGCTAGGCCTCTGTGCTGCCCAGAGAGAGCGCGGCTACTCAGAGGTTGCCTGAAGTGTGCAAACAGCAGAGCACCGGCACCAGCACAAAGCCCCTGGGCCTCTTCAGGCCTGTCGCCGGCTCTCAGCCTGCCCTGCCTCACAGGGCTGTTGTGAGGATAAGATACGGAGGATAGGAGGACTTTGGAAACACCCGGGGAACGTTGCAGGAAGAAAAGTCCAGCTAGGAAAAGAATAAGTCAGTAAAAATAGTTGCCATTGACTCTCAGACTCACTGATGACACCCAATTAACGCTCATGTGAGCTCCCTGGTATGGTATAGAATAGTGGAACCACCACAGCCATGTTGGATTCCTTGTTCCCTCAGAGCGGGAAGCAGGCATTGGTGAAATGAACTCTGGATGGACTGTTGTGGAAAAGTGAGCAGAATCCCAGCTGAGGGTCCAGTGAGAGGACCGATGGCACCTACCTGGGTTTGAATCTGAACAAAGTAACAAAATGTATTATGAACTGCAGCTAATGCGAAAACCGCAGAACGGTATGAATAGCCAAGAGATACTGTATTTTTCTCTCTGTAAGATGCACTTTCCCCCCTCAAAAGTAAGGGGAAATGTCTGTGTGTCTTTTAGAGCGAATGTGTGTGTGCCCGACACCCAGGACGCTGCCGTCCCGCCTGCACCACCAGGTCGACATGTGCTCGGTGTGCCCTGCTCCACCCCGCACTCCGGGAACTGATCACCCCCACCGGGAACCTCTGCACTGCCGCCACCCCATGCCACCGCCGCCGCGCACTGCCACCCTGCACCAGCACTGCCACCGCCGTGCACCGCCAGCCCGTCCCGCCGCCGCCACCACCATGCTCCGCCGCTGCCCCACACCGCCGCCGCATACCGCTGCCCCATGCTGCCGCAGCCCCGCTCCACCGCCGGCCCGCCCCGCCGCCACTGCGCACTGCCGCCCCGCGCCACCGCCGCCGCTCACGGCCGACCCACGCCGCCGCCACGCACTGCTGCCCCACACTGCCGCTGCTGCCGCCACGCACCACTGCCCCCCGATCCATCCCCAATTGAGGATACAAGAAACACAATTATTATAGTGATCTCTTCAACTGTGCAAATGTTAGATTTTCATGCCCTTGGCCCAGAGGAAGAAATGACACACAAGAGACCACTGAGTGAGCATTTCTCTTGACTCAAAAGGATGTGTAGATGCAGTCCGAGTTTGTTTGTTTGTTTATTTATTTATTAGAAAAATTTCTCTGCCGCCCCTTGCCAGCCAGCCTCGGGGCGGCTTACAGCAGGTCCATATAATACAAAATACAACATAAAATTGAAACACAAAACGACCTACCGCATTCAACTTAAACTAAAATTTAAGTGAGTTTCTTAAGCATCACTTTTAAATATGAAAAAAAAAAAGAGAGAAAAGTTGGAGGATTGAATTTAGGTCTCTCCTCATTGCTCAGCTTCTCTGTCTAAGATAGAGGCAAGAAAAACCAGAGAGAGCAGGTATGCTGGGGGTGTGCAATCAAAAGAATATTTACAGTTTATTCAGACCTACAGGAAATACATGCGGCATTGAAGGGACTGCAGATGTTTTCATCCCCTAACAGTTACATGCAGTCTGGGGGGATGGGGGGGTCATGCACACAGTATGCTAGAGGCACATGAGAGTAAAGCAACTGGGATTAAGACATCCCAACACATCCCATTCTGTTGTAGTTTATTAAATAGTTTAGTAAACCATTTGATTCAGAATATTTTTTTTCTTGTTTTCCTCCTCTAAAAACTAGGTGCATCTTATGGTCAGGTGCATCTTATAGAGCAAAAAATATGGTAATTGGTGGGCATGAGGAGAAGAAACTCTCTGGGAAAAGAAATTAGTCTTTTTGTAACGAGTGCCCAAGGGGAGGACTCATTCCTGGTGTTGGTGCATCGAACTTGTATCGGGGCTTCTGGCATCTGGCAGGAGAATTCGGAAACCGCTATGGAGACTTTGCTTTGGGCACCCCCCTCCCACCTTGTCTGTGCTTTAGCTGGGATCTGGGTCTGCTTGGGCTGACTGCCCCATCCTCAAACAGTTTTCCAGTAATGCTGACAACACATGATTGTCCTGAGGATAAGCGGAGGACTTTGGATGTCACTTTGTGTTCTGCCCTGGGGGACCCGCTGGTCACTGGCTGCAAAGTAGCTTTGCCCAGCCAACACAACAAGCCATGGCAACATTTCTTAGCGTACTTGCTCTTTCGCTTTGCCCAAACCAAGGTGTGCTATTTAACTGTGGTCAGAAACCCTGGCATGGAACTGTAGTAGGTTCTCACATTTTCTGACCCCTGTGTCATGCTTGTCCCACTTCTGGGATGCTACTCAGACAAATCCCTTTGGAAGAAACATCTTCACAAATACAGCCAATGTGTGCAGAACGAGAAGAAGGGGCCACTGAGGGAGGACGAAAGCACTGCACTAATTTGAATGGCATTAATGCTCAGGTGTGGTGGATGCTGGGAGCAAGCCAAGCTCAGGGGGACCAAGCAACCCCACAGTCAGGTTTCTGGGGCATAATCATTGCTCCTCCATTCCTTCAGCAGAGCAACTGCAGAAGAGGCCTCTTGGATCCGACCAAGGTGGATCCATCTAGCTCAGCCTCGACTTCACAGACCGAGTCAACCAAGAGGCTTCCTAGCAGCCCCAGAAGGATCAGATGGAGGTAGCCATCCACCTTTCTCCATCCTCTTCTCTCCTGCTGTGGCAGAGTGCTTCCCAGCACAGGCAGTGTGCCTCAGCATCTCAGACTAGGAGACGAGCATCCCGCCCATTTCCAAGCAACCTCACCACAACAGCCATCGACATGCCCCCAAAATAGCATGGAAGAAGAGACTGGCCTGCAGACCAGTGGTGGAGCTCCAGCCCTGCATGCAGAAGGGCCCAGATGGATGGCAACTCCAGGCCAGCCTTGGAAACTCTGCCTAGCCCCCAGGAAGCCACCTCTCATAGGCATCACTGACTCCGTAGCTGCAAGCTCCTGAATTCTTCTCCTCCCTTTAGAAATAGTAGCCTATAGATGCACATCCCCGGTTTTGATTTGGGACTCCGGAATCCTGAATCTTTTACTTTCATCCAAGGAGGAGTCCAGGACTGTCCCAAAGCCTCTGCAACCACATGGAAGACTAAATGGGACAGGGAAGGTGGGACTGCCTGAGCGAAGCAATACGGAGCAACAAGGCACTGTCGTTCATCCTGCATTTGCAGTATCGCTCAGGGACACAGTTGGGCAGAATCCATCCCCAAACACCTGCAGAACCGACATGCTCTATAGGAATTCCCAGGTGGACTGGCAGGTGCCATTGCTCAGGCGCTCGCGGTGGTGCCCGGCCTAAGCGGCCTGTGTATCTCCCTGCACTCATGCCTCCACCAGTCTTCTGACTCCTCGGGGACATACCTGTGACAACCATCCCCTGTTGTGTAGTATATGCTAAACTCAGGTGACTGTTTTGGGGGACACAAGCTGTGGTTTCAGGGTGCACTGGAAGGGGAAGGAGTCGTGGAAAGCCTCAGAATGGAATTTTTAGATCAGGTACTGGCATTCATCATCTTCAAATTACCAATTTTTGGGAACTGATGTAAGGCGATCCAGGAGGAGGGAACACTCCATCCGCTTAAAGCATTCTGGCTTCCTTACCCTACACCACTGTATTCATCTACAACATGTGCATACATCCTGTTCTCTACACCACTGTAAGGCACAGAACACAGAAGAACTTCTGAAACTTGAAGTAGCACACAACAATCAGGGATATGAAAGATTTATTTGACCGGAAAATGCAAGTGATCTTATTAACACCTTTACTACTTCATATCAGGCAATTCAGACTCATTGCTTAGAAAGTGAGTTAGGAGGGGATTCTCCAAGGAGCGGGAGTGCCAGGTCATCCTCTCCTGATGAGGTGATCCCGGCTGTTGAGGTGGGGCTTCAGCAGGATGATGTAGCATTTGGGGAGGAAGATGCAGCCCAGCAGGCCAGCCCCCGAGGCCAGGATGGAGAACACCTCCACGGTCACCATGGCCTTGCCCTTGGTGCTCAGGTAGGTGGGCACAAAGGACACCCACACGCTGCAGAAGACCAGCATGCTGAAGGTGATGAATTTGGCTTCGTTGAAGCTGTCAGGCAACTTCCTCACCAAGAAAGCCCCAATGAAGCTGACAACAGACAGGAAGCCCATGTAAGCCAGGACAGCGTAAAACATGACGGCCGAGCCTTCGGCGCATTCCAAGATCATCTCTCCCACCAAGGAGTGAAAGTCCACACTGGGGAAAGGTGGGGAGGTGGCCAGCCAGGCAACACAGAAGGTGGCCTGGAGGAGGGGGCACACCAACACGATGGCACTGGGCAGTGGCCCCCCCACGAGTCTCCTGGCCATGTTTCCTGGCTTGGTGCCCATGAACGCCAGAACCACCGTCACCGTTTTGGCCAAAATGGAAGAAACAGCAACAGAGAAGGTGATGCTGAAAGCGGTTTGGCGCAGAAGGCAGGTGAGCTCGCGAGGTTGTCCAACGAACAGAAAGGAGCAGAGGAAGCAGAGCAGAAGAGAGGTGAGAAGAATGTAGGTGAGGCCCCGGTTGTTGGCTTTGACAATGGGCGTGTGGCGCTGTTTGATGAAGGTTGCCAGGACTAGAATCGTGAGCAGAGCGAGGGAAAGAGCGAGGCATGCCAAAACTGTCCCCAGGGACTCCTGAAAGGAGAGGAAGTGGACCCTCTTCAGGACACACTGGTCCTGCTTCTGGTTTGGGTGTTGATCTGCTGGACATGCCACACAGCGATCGGCATCTGCAATGAGCAAGAACTGGAGAAGCATCTCCCAAAATCACAGCATCCCTTCTTTGCGTGGACCATTCAGCACACAATCAATGAAGAACAAATTTAGACATGTTATTATTTGAATGTTGCTTTGGCAAACAACGCATCTATTCTGCTCCACAGTCTGAGAACAAAGTGGAGTTCCTCTTGCTGTACATTTTACAAAATTAAGTCCTTTGACTTTACCTTCCTGGGAGACTGGATGGAGGGCAAAGCAACTTCAGGGGAGGAAACAATTTTGTGCTCACAGCAAAAGCAGCCCTTCTCTACACAATGAAGTGCAAGGCAACTTTGGTCATTTTTCTCTGAGGCCCCTCCTAACTTGCTGAGAACCAGAGGCCGTAGGCATGCATCCAAGGTGTATTCCTGGCTGTCCCACAGGTGGAATGTTCTATACATCACCTATTAAGATGAAACTCCTCCTAGTCCTCCTTTCAGGGGAACCATTAAACCCGAAAACCACATTCTCTTACCAAAGCTCAGGAGGTTCCTGTCAAAAGAGAGAAACAAACCTGCCCCCCATCCACCACCTGCTCCAGTCCTTCCAGGCCTGATCCCGCCCCGTTGCCAACCGCATGATTGAGCCACGATCTGCAGCTACCTGTGTGGTTCGAGAAGCTCCCCTCCTGACAAGCAGGGCATTCGGAGCAGCACACCGGCCTCCCGGCTGCAACCCTCTTCCACTGCCCTGGTGAGCACTGCTTGGTACACCTCGCAGTGGGCGGCTTCTGAAATGGAAGGGAGAGTAATTGGGGAAGTCCACATGGTGGTCTGGTGCTCCAGTGGCCCTGGAGGGTCCAGTGGGGTTTCCCATTGCACAGTGAATGGAGGCACTGCCTCAGGGGCGCTAATTCTGCTGCACATTGAAGGACAGAGGTGCGGAGAAAGATGAGAGGCTCTGGGGCTGCCTCCCAGCAAGCCCTTCCACTGTGGCTTCTCTCCTCCCATGAGCAGCCGCTTAGAGGATTTCAGACCAGGGGGTCCTTCCTGCACTGCCAGTAAATGAGCCCATGGTCTCTGCAAGAAAGCTATGGATATGGTGCCCACGTTCTCCTTTTCCTCAGTACAGCCGTTGTGGAGGCTTGATGGATACACGCAGTGCCGGAACTAATGTCAGTCGCCAGCAGTAAGTACACACACCAATCCCATGTGGAGCAGCGGAGCAGGGTCCAGAGCAGCTATCTCTCACTATCAGATTGCAGATCCCAGGCACAATAGCAGCCTGCAGGCACTATGCCAATGATGTTTGCTGCTGATCTGCTACACCTAAATCACTTCGTGAAATCCACTGGAAAAAAGGTGCCGGAATGCCGTTCCGGTGCGTTCCATGAAAAAAAAAGCCAAGGATACACATATGAGGAAAGTATATGCAGCAAACCACTGAAAAAATGCATCTGGAAGTGTGCAGTGCAGCCACGGCAATTCAAAATGATTTTAAAAGAGCTGATATGTATGCATGTGGCTTAACTAGAGAACAGGATGGTTCAGAGACACAGTTTTACGGGTGCTGCATAAAGGGCAGCCCAGCACGACAAGCAAGGAGGGTCTCAGAGGAGGAGAGAGAACATTCCCTCCCCTGTGTTTTCCCTAAGATCTTGTGGGCCGAGTAGGGAAGAATCTGATGGATTGATTTGGGCCTAGACATGGATGAGGAGGCATTTAAGAGGTTGCCAAACGGATTTGATTTTCTCTGATGCCCAGCTCTGCTAAATTCCTTACGCACACTCTTTTGCACCCACTGATGCTCCCAAACCATCTTCACAGGCTGTGGGGCGGCAGGACGTGAAGCACAGGTGCGCAAAAGCAGCTTAAGCCACTGGGTTAAGATGCAGCACAGAGCATCTGGCCCTCAGACCTGAATTCCACCTCATGCTCCTACATGATATGTGCAGGGGCAGAGGGCCCCAGAAATCTTGGACTCCAGATGACAGATTTGGGACCCAAGACCCAGCAGTGGGAGCTCTAACGTTGCCTCTGGACTCAGCTTGCCCAGAACTGAGGCATTGCTGAGCTTCCCCACATCCTCGGGATGTTCCCTCAACCCACCTCTGTGGCCCACACAATTGCTTCCGAGCGGATGCTGAAGTCCCTGGCATCCATCCATCCGACTCGCGCAGGATCTAAAGTGCCATTTGGGGAAAAGAGCCAGTTCAGGATGTCGTATCTCTGGGCATTCTCAATGAAGCCGACTTCCTCCCCAGCACTGTTGTTGAACCGGACCTTCCGCAGGGGGGCAAGGATCTGCAAGGAAAGGGATGCTGAGCCTGGCCTTCACTGCAGGCAGGTCCTGCTCTCTTCGACTGTCCCCTGAAGGCCACCAAGGAAGATGATCATATGTGCCTCAGCTGCCTCCTTCGTCTTCACTGGCCGCAGATGCAGGTGGTCTCAAAATTCCCCCATTGATTCCCACTGGATCCAGGAGGCCTTCTCCAGCTCACCCTTCTGGACTTAGCCATCCAACTAGGAACCCACCCACTCTCACCTCCTCAAGCCCTCACCTCTGGAGCATAAGACAGCCCTGGTATAAAGACCTCTGAGAGATCCAGCAATGGCAGTTGCATCACTTTCCTGTCTCTCTCCTGACAGATTTCAACAAAGGGTTGCTTTGGAAGCAATATAGGAGTCTCCTTCCACAGACAATGTGCATGTTTAAAGACTTGAGAACTGACTACCTGCTTATTTTCCAGCCTTTCTTATTCATAAGAGTCCTCTGACTGGTGTTTGTATGGGAGTTCTCAGGCAGTGCCTTGGAGGGCCATGAAGTCTCAGTGGCATGCACAGTCCCACATACAGAACCTCTGGCCTACATGATTCTCTACTCATGGCCTCATCCCTCTGGAGGGAAATATCCAAAAAGTAAAATTCGAAGGGTTTGATGAAGAATGACTTTCTTAGGATTCTTGGAATTTTCCCAGCATCGCTCTTAGCTTTCTACTTTCGACCATGCAATAAGGGTAAGCAAAGCCCTTTATATAACAGAGCAAAATCTGCAGGAGAACATTACCTGCCATGGCTCAGCACTCACAAAACTTGTTCTCTCCTCTGTGTCTCTATTTTGCGATCCAGAAAACAACATGGTGTGCAGTGCTTGTGCCACAGAATGCACGGCATTGTAGATGCTGTAGCTGTGCGGACTCATGCTCCTCTCGAACGTCAGGGATGGCAGGTCCTGGATCTTCTCCTCCCCAGTGCACGTTACCTTCCCCTTTGAGGGGGCTTGTCCTGACTTCAGAAATTTACACCCAAAGGCTGCTTCCCACCAATGGCGGAGAAAGATGTCCCCTTCAGGCTGGAGGGGGTCTAAAGCCAAGAGGAAGCGTTGGAATCCTGGCACATCCCTTCTGTGCACCCGGAAATGCAGAGCACCATGGAATGCTTGGAGTACATGCCAACCAAACTGGGGCCCTGATTCAGCAATGTCATAATGGGATGTCACGATCCAAACCATCCTTAAGGAAGGCTTCAACTCTTGAAGATGAACAAATAGAGTTAGAATTGTTAAGTTCCCATAAAGAATCATCACTAGGAAATCAGGCCAAGAATCAGAAAGGTAAAGAGGGAGCTTTTTAAATGCAAAATCCAACCCAGTAATTTCTACCATTTCCAAGGAGGCCACACAGATGTCGTTCTGCTTGAGCATCGGTGTCAGGGTCCGGACGAAATCTTCCCCAGCACTATCAGTAGGAGCGGCCAGCCCAACCCAGTTCCACTGGAAATGCAGCAGCAGCCGGACTAAGCCCATGTACAGAGGGAATTCATCTGGGTTGATCCGGAACAAGGAAGGAAAGGCCCTTCTCTCTCTCTGAAGATGGTCAAATGAGCCATAAACAAGCTGAAAGAAGGAATTCAGAGGAGGATTGATCCTGGGAGATCCATTGAGACAAACATTTCATGGGGTCATCCAGAATTAGAGCACCACACGTGAACAGCACTCTTTCAGAGACTGGTCTTTCCACCTTGCAGGTTCTGCATATCGCGGCAACTCCCATTTTTCTGCACATACACCTCTCACCTGTGGCACCTTGTAGATGCTGAAGATGGACGCCACCTGCCCTGATGATTCCGAGTTGAATCCGCCAATCACAGAGAGCAGTGTGTCCTGCCTGTCACATTTGTAGTTGGGAGCCAATCTTCCCCGTGTGGAAAGCAGGGCAAAGTTATTCAAGTACATCGTTCGGGCAATGTCCCTGTGTTCGTAGATGCGGAAGCCCAGAGTTGTGTTGGGCAGGAGAACGGGATGCTTCCGGAGCTCCTGGACAGCAAACACCACAGCCAGGATGTGCTGGTAGATCTTGACCCTGATGCTGGAATGAGAGTGGCATTGGGAGAGAGGACGGCGTGTTTGTTTCTCAAGCTCTCATTTGATCACTTTCTGCTGCAAAATGGCCAAAATTCCGAACAAAGGGAGTGCCTTTGGTGGTTCCCAAACTCGGATCCCAGATGTTCTTCCACAGTAGCGCCCATCATCCCCAGCACAGAACTACAATGAGCCAGCAATGTGAACTTCTTGTTAAAGAATCCAGAGTTCAGGATTTCAAGAAAGTAATGTGAAAGGACACATAACCACTCCTGAATCTCCACATTCTTTGGGTGTTACAAAACTGTTCATGGGAAGCTGCATCTTGAACGCTGGGTTCCAAACCTGCTGAGATCTGCTCATGCTCCAGTGGCCACATGGAGTGGACAAAATCCAAATCAACCTCCCCGTCTCTTCATGGAGCTCCCCCAACCCCGTCCTCCAAGCAGCGGCACCCTCCCTCCATGCTCACTCATGTGCACAAATCACTCACTCACTGCTCACGCTAAAGCACAGAATGGACCCTGGTGCTCAGAAGATGAAGCACTTCCATGCTGCACATTCTCATTAGAGGTTCAAGCCCAGCATGACATAGTCCAATGTTGAGCCAGGAAAGGATGTGCGAGAGCAAAAGTGCCGCTGCAGATCCCAGCGAGGAGCTGCTTATTCTCAAAGCAAGCTCTGAACCTGCCCCTCCAGCACTCCTGCAGCAACTTACCTCGATGTGCCAGAGAATGGCAAAGGAGATAAGCTAGCAAAGTCATGCATCTTAATGAAATAAAAATAGCCAAAGCGCAGATTCCCGCCGACAATCAGTTTTCCGGGGCTGAAATAGTCTTGTTTCATTCTGTACGTCCTCCTCAGAATGCACGGGGTCTGCCACATCCTCTGCGTGGCCTGAGGAACGAGCCAGCAGAGCAGCAGCAGCAGCAGAAACATGGTGAGCAGCACAGATGGACCTTCCCACCTCAGCCACCGCAAAGCAGGAGCAGAGGGTTTCTCTGGACAGGGGAATCTGATCCTGGCCACACAGTGCCTGTGGCTCATGGATCCCGACACCGTCAATGAGCTCCGGGCATCCCTCTGTGAAACACGTTTCTCCTGAACATAGAAACATGGAAAGAGAGCGAGTCAGAAGGGGCCTCCCAGGCCATCTAGTCTGACCTCCAGCACCAGCCAGCTTCGCGCATGACATGCCCACCAAGTGGACGTCCAGCCTATCCTTGAACACCCGCACCGATGGGGCCTCAACGACCTCCCGTGGAAGCCCATTCCACACCCTCGGGGTCCTGACTGTCAGGAATTGCTTCCTGGCATTCAAATGGAACCTTGGTTCTCTGTGCTTTACTCCATTGGAGCGCATCCTGCCTTCCTCTGCAGGGGAGAACTGGTCTCTACCCATCTCCATGTGGCATCCCCTCACATACCTGTATGTCGCCAACATATCACCTCTGAGTCTCTTCTTCTCTAGGCTGAAGAGACCCAGTTCCCGCAGTCTCGCCACATAATGGCATCCCCTGCAAACCGGCCACCAACCTTGTGGCCCTATGCTGCACTGACTCTAACCTGGTTATATCCTTTCTGTAATGAGGGGCCCAAAACTGAGCACATTACTTCAGTTGTGGGCGCAGCAGAGTCGTGTAGAGTGATAGTAATACCTCTCTTGATCTAGAAGCCACACTTCTGGCTATGCAACCAAGGGTGGCATTCGCCCTCTTGACCACCACAGCATCACACTGCTGACTCATGTTTAGTCTGCAGTCAACCAGTAGCCCAAGGTCCCTTTTACAAGTGCTGCTCTCCAGCCACTTGTCCCCTAACCTGTACTTGTGACACCCCAAGTGCCCCAAGTGCAAGACCTATGCCCCAAGTGCAAGACCTTGCACTTCTCCACATTGAACGCCATCCTGTTGTCTCCTGCCCACTTCCATAGTCTGTCCAGATCCTTTTGGATCTGGAGTACCTGCTCCTCAGTTGTGGCCACTACTCCAGTTTTAGTGTCGTCTGCGAATTTGATCAGCAGACTGTTCACCCCTTCTTCCATGTCATTAATGAAAAGATTAAACAGGATCGGCCCCCGGAAAGAGCCCTGGGGCACCCTGCTTGTCACTGGCTGCCATCCAAATGATTCCCCGCTAATGGTTACCTTCTGCTTTCGGTCAGTCAACCATGCCCTAATCCACCGGACAGTGCTTTGGTGTATCCCAAAACTCCTAAGTTTCTCCACCAGGATATCATGGGGCACTTTGTCAAAGGCCTTGCTGAAATCCAGGTATACCACATCCACTGCATCCCCTCCATCCAGCCATCTCGAAACCTTGTCATAGAATTCCACAAGGTTTGTCTGGCAGGACCTATTTTTGCGGAAGCCACGTTGTGTGGCTGCCAGCCTCCCTTCCCTATCTATCATCACTAGATCTCTCTCTATTATGAGCCTTTCCATTGTTTTTCCTACAATGGACGTAAGGCTAACCGGTCTGTAATTCCCCATGTCCCTTCTATGTCTTTGTTCATGTTTTTGTTTCTGGACGGAAGGCGATTCCAAAGGGGATGCCAGGAAATTATAGTCATTTGAAGTATAATTCCCCAGGGCACTGAGGGAAACAGCACCCCAGAACACGGGACTCCCTTTACACGGTGGAAGGGCAAAACATATTTGTGATCTCCTTGAACTTTTGTGAGCTGGGTCTCCTGTACTGCCCTTTGGACCATGTTCCTCTGGGCTCCTGAGTCCAAGGTGCACTCCAGGCTCATGCCAAGGTTCCTCCAAGCACATGGAGGGATGGAGGGATGGGCAGATGGACGGACGGACGGACTGGGAAGGAAAGATCTGGCTACCTGAGAGTAGCACTGCACGGCAAGGGACAAAGTAACTCCCTCTCTTCCTGCATTTTATATCACGCACGATCATGCAGGGCAGGATTCAGTGGACAGGATCCATGCCCAATGCCCGCTTGAACCTGAATGCCTCCCAGGGATTTCCCGGTGGTGCGGCAGGTGCCAGTTCCCAGGCCCTAGTCAGAGTGCCCACCTGTGTTGCCCACGGGGTCTCCCTGCACAGGTGGCTCCACCTGTCTCCTTGACTACGCACCCTTCTCCTGGGCTTTGGACCCTTAGCACTAAATTCGGGGTTATGCTCTGGGGGTGGGAAGAGGTGTTTCTGGGTGCAGAGAAAATATTCTACCATGCTTGGTCTAAATGGTCACTCGCAGAGTTCCTTCCACTGCTTCTGCTCTACTCTTAAAACTCGCTTTTAATTGTTTTGGAGGTTTCATTCATTATGTTATATTCGGTGTTTAACGTGTTTGTACTTTATTATGTTTTATGCAATGTCAGCTGCCTAGGAAGTCCTCAGCCATTATAGTTGGCCTATAAACACAACTAAATTAATAAACAAAATAAATGCATAAAATTTATTTTGGAAGGGATTTCAATGTGCGAGTTTGCCCAGGACTTGGGGAGAAGGACTCCTCTTCCTCACTGGGGCTTGGGCACAAGTGGGTGCTTGGGAGGCCAACCTACGACATCACCATGAAGCCACACATGAACAGAGCCCGGCCGTCCTGGGAGAGGGTCACACGGGGCAGCTGGTCAAGTGTGGAACTTGGTCCCCTGTTACCAAGCACACCCAGCATCTAACCACACAAGGCCCCTCTTGGAATCGGCCTCGTCAGTCGAAGGAGGACAGAAATAGGCTGCAGAGTTCGAATCTCTCTCCCTCTCGCTCTCCCTTTAAACCCTTTCTAGAACAGGGATCCCATATCCCTGATATTCTTATCTCTACATCTGTCAAAGGCTCCTCCGCATTCAGAGATGTTGATGCAGAGGCATGCAGGGAAACCACGGCTTGTGGCTCCTGCAGATGGTGCCATGCCTCTTACTGGCCTGAAGGCAATGAAGGAAACCACCGGGCTGAGGAGAAGCAGGATTCGTGCTGGCCTGGGCTTGGAGGGGAGGCCCCTGGGTCCCACATGCCGCCACATTGAATGCCGTCATGAGAGATGGGTCAGACCAGAAAGCAAGCAAGCAAAGTAAATTAAGTGATACGAGGGATTGAAGGATGGATGAATGGATGGATGGATGGATGAAGGGGACTATAACGCTTTTCTTTTCCAGGATCAAGAAATGATCTTCGTCTTTGCCTGACATCTCCATCCTTCTGCTTGAGTTGCTTCTAATCAGTGTCTGACTTTTCAATCATTGCAGTGATGCTCAAGTGTACTTGGGGTTCTCTACTGCTTTTATACTGGAGTTGGAGGATTTCCCATTCTGCAAAAAAATCCATGTTATTGGCTTGCAGTTGTTTGTTCTTACATTTGCACACCAGCAATTGCCAAGAGCAGCACCAGTCCTGAGCAGATTCAGCGGCTTTGGGCTTTGCTCTGGGCTGACCAGAGCTCCTGAAATCGGGAGCTATATAGATGTGACAAGCAGACAACGCATCGTCCAGCGCCAGCCCCCAGCCATGCAGTTGCTCTTTCCCCTCCAGTCACGTGGGGCTGAGACCGCTAGTCACACAACCATTGCAACTTCTTGCATCCTAGAATTCTCCATTTGCTGGCAGGGTGGGGGAAAGGGAGGTGAACACACTGTGACAGAGCCTCCACCCCTGCCAAATTCCTCGGATCCCCCAAGTGGGGGAACTCATGCAAGGTAATCCAGAAGGGGGAAACGGCTCCGGCTGCCCCACGCCTATCACACTGCGTTCATCTCAACCGTGTGCTTAGAACTCCTGAAACTCAAAGCAGCAGGCAACCAGCAGGGATGTGTGAGATTTATTTGACAGATAAATATACATAGAAACATAGAAACATAGAAACAGAGCGAGTCAGAAGGGGCCTCCTGGGCCATCTAGTCTGACCTCCGGCACTAGCCGGCTCCGCTCATGACATGCCCACCATGTGCATGTCCAGCCTATCTTTGAACACCAAAGATACATGATCTTTGAACACCAAAGATACATGATAATACATGATCTTATTAACAATTGCACTGATTCATATCATAGAATTCTCATGCCTTGGCTTGAACATGAATCAGCAGAGAATTCTCCCATGCACGGGAGTGCCAGCTCATCTTCTCCTGATGAGGTGATCCCAGCTGTTGAGGTGGGACTTCAGCCGGATGATGTAGCATTTGGGGAGAAAAATGCAGCCCAGCAGGCTGGCCCCCGAAGCCAGGATGGAGAACACCTCCACAGCCACAATGTCCTTGCCCTTGGTACTCAGGTAGGTGGGCACAAAGGACACCCACATGCTCTAGAAATTCCCTGCTGAAATCTGCTCATGCTCCAGTGACCCAATGGAGTGGACAAAATCCAGTTTTCTTCTTCGTGGCCTCTGTGCATCACACATATGGGTGCTGCGCCTGCGCAGTGCCTGTGGCCGGAATGATCGAAAGCTAACGGATTTTGGCGGGAACGCTCCGCTCCCCCTCCCCTATTGCCTATATAGAGTGGAGCATCCGCCATTTTGTTCAGTCTTTCCGACCGCCGTTCGCCGTGCCTAGTGCCATCTATGCTCTCGGTTGACTTGCCTTTTTCTTGACTTGCGTCTTCTTCTGTCCTGTCGATACCGACGGCCATGTCGGTACTGACACCTCTGGGACCGGCACTCCAGGAAGCTATGCGGGTCACCCCACCAGGGTCCCCCAGGCACCCTCAGCCTTCTTTGCCGGCTCCGATACCACCACGGGAGCCCAGTTCGGATGGCAAGATACGTGATTCTCCTCCGCCTGCAAGGTCTCCAACGTCTATGCCTATAGGACGCGATGCAGGGACCCAGATCTTGCCGGACCGCTCCCGGAGCCGATCCTCCGATCACAGCTCCCCGGGCTGGTACCGCGAATATCATTACCAGGAGCACTAGTCCCAGAGCCGTTTTCCAGCTGCCATGCCGACATCTTCGGATCACAGACGTCCCTTCACCTACCCTTCCCGGGCCAGCTCCGCGTCAAGGTCGCCTGCAGAATCTTCATCCTCTGCACCCCCCTACTACTGTCCCGACACCAACGGGTCGGACTTGGAATCCACCTCTCCGGAGGCAGCGGTTGCGCCACAGGGGCCTGACTCTCCTGATGAGTCATACTCTTCCTTTGGGGAATTGATGTCCCGGTTGGTCCAGTCGCTGGATATTGATGCAGTCCAGTGACCTGGGCCGACCACGGACAAATTCTACGATATCGTCCGTGGCGAGAACTCGGCATCAATCGTCCTCCCACTTATTACCACCTTGAAACATTCCATGACCCAGCCTTGGGACCTTCCAAATCAGCAGCAGGCTACGACCTGTCAGTTCGAAGGGATGTATCGGATGCGAAAGGAAGACATCCTGTTCCTGCTCCGCCATCCCCGTCCCAATTCGGTGATGGTAGAATCATCCCAGGGACGTGAGTCGAGGGGCCATACCACGCTCAAGGACAAGGAGGGTCGGAAGATTGATGCCATGACTAGGAAGATTTATGCGGCGTCGGGGCTGGGCATTAGGATATCTAATTATGAAGCTACCCTGGCCTGATATCAGTATTTTATTATGGAGCGCCTACAAAACATCATGGCGAATCTTCTTCCTGACCAGGCAGACCTCACAAAAGTTCTTCTGAAGGAGTCCATGCATGTCGCAGTGCAACAACTGTCAACCGCTAGACACCACGTCGACACGGATTCAAGGGCACTCATGGGAGCTGTGTCCCTCCGTCGGCATGCATGGCTCCGCAGCTCTAACTTTCCCGATGACACCAAATGGCGCATCGAGGACATGCCGTTCGACGGCACTGGCCTGTTCCACGCCGGTACCGACCGAATGCTGAAGCAGCTGTATGAGTACCGCATCACTGCCCAACGGATGGAACAGCAACTGGCTTACCATCGTAAGTGGTCCTGGATTCGCCCCGCCTATCGTGGCACATACCAGGCCCCGAGGCAATCTCAGCCCTATAGGCAACCACCACAACAGCGCCGACGACAGCAACAGGGCCCTCGGTACCAACAAACCCATCATCGTTTTGATACCGATTGGCACCGTCGTTGAAGCGACGGGCGAACCTTTCCTCTCTCCTCCACCCCGCTCTCGATTGGGAGTCAGCTGCGAAGCCGACTTCCCATTTGGGAGTCCATTACATCTGACTGGTGGGTGTTGTCAATTCTTCAGCATGGATACCGTATCCGATTCGCACTACCTCGTCTTCTCCAACTCTTGTTGAGGAACTGCTCATATTACTTGCTAAGGATGCGATTCGTAGAGTCTCTTCAAGTGAAGGATTGCACGGCTTCTATTCGACATACTTCACGGTTCCGAAGCGGGATGGTGGACTCCGACCTATTCTTGATTTACGGGGACTTAACAAGTTTATTACCCCTCGTAAATTTTGGATGAACACTTTACAACAGATATTACTGCTGTTAAGGAGAGTGGACTGGTTCGCCTCATTGGACTTGAGAGATGCCTATTTCCATATATTAATACATCCTGCATATAGGCGTTTTCTCCGTTTTTCTATTGACTCTGAGATCTATGAATTTATGGCTCTCCCCTTTGGACTAGCCACAGCCCCGTGGGTTTTCACTAAATGCATGGCACCAGTCTGTGCTTTTCTCAGACTTCAAGGAGTTCAAGTCTACCCATACCTCGATGACTTGCTCTTGGTCGCCCAATCTGACCGAGAACTGTCTGCTACCATCCAGACGACTTGCTCTTTACTCCATAACCTTGGACTATGCATCAATTTTTAAAAGTCTTCCCTTGTTCCCAAGCAGGTCATAACATTCATCGGGGCGGAACTGGACTCGGTTCAAAGACGAGCCTTCCTTCCACGGGATCGACTAGAGACTTTGATTGGCCATACCCAGCACCTTCTTCTGACGGGAACAACATCTGCCAGAAATATACAAAGACTTCTGGGTCATATGGCCGCCTTGATACCGGTAGTGCCGTACGCTCGGTTACGCCTCCGACCATTACAACTCTTCTTCAACCGCGTATTCCATCCTCAACAAGACAAACAATCCGCTATGATACGGATCCCTTCGTCGGTTCTTCGAGCGCTTCACTGGTGGACGGTTCCTTCCAATCTCAACAAGGGACTTCCATTCCGTCAGCAACAACCGTCTGTATTCCTCGGTGCCGATGCTTCTCTGATCGGCTGGGGAGCTACGTGTGGCCCACTGACAACTCAGGGCCGATGGAATCCCCACGAGGCTGCACACCATATCAATTTCTTGGAACTTCTAGCAGTCTTCAAGGCGCTACAGATGTTCGAAGACCTCCTACTTTGTCAGACTGTTCAGATTACATCGGACAACGTGGCAACGGTATTCTACCTAAACAAACAAGGGGGAACCAAGTCACGGAAACTGACCCATCTGTCCATGATGATTTGGGACTGGTGCATCCCCAGGGGGATCATGTTACTAGTGATACACCTTGCCGGAACTGACAACCTCCAAGCCGATCTGCCGAGCAGGCACATGTCGGTCTCCCACGAAAGGTAGCTGAATCCTCAGATCCGTACCGATGTCTTTCATCCATGGGGCCTCCCAGAAGTGGATCTATTCGCAACGACTCACAACGCAGTCTGCACCCTTTATTGCTCCAGAGCTGGAATAGGGAAAAACTCTCTAGGCGATGCGTTTATGGTGGACTGGACCAATTTCAGATTCTACACTTTTCCTCCGATTCTGCTCATTATGAAGATGGTGTCAAAGATACTTCAAGAAGCAGCAACAGGGATCCTGATTACCCCATGGTGGCCATGTCAGCCATGGTTTCTGACCCTGTTACAACTGTCTCAAGGGGATTATTATCCTCTTCCACCGATCCTGGATCTCCTTACACAGCAGAACGGAACAGTTCGTCATCCGGATCTAGACTCCTTGAGGATGACTGCCTGGTGTATCCACTAACTTTTCTTTCGGGTTCGAGGGCGACAGTGTCGCAGGTGATGCACGTGCCTCCCACGTCGACACTGACAACTGCAATCGGTGACACGTCGGAACCAACGACTAGCATCGGTACTTCTGGCTGCATGGATCCGAGCCACATGGTACCGATGCCGGATAACTCCACACCCATCTTGCCCTCTCTCCCTGTGGACATCCAACTGATAATAGACGCGGCTCTAAAACTGTCCACCCATCGTTCTTATGCATCCAAGTGGAAGCGTTTTTCCATCTTGCTGCTACACATTCGTTCCATCCACAATCCTTGTCCGTTTCGGACATTTTGCAATTCCTTATGGAATTACATCACACGGGACTGAAGCCTTCCTCAATTAAAGTTTATATGGCAGCAATCGCATATTTTCGAGGCACTTTTCAGGGGCTCTCACTGTTCAATCACCCAATTCTGAAGCGATTTCTGAAAGGTTTATTCAAAATGAATCCCACGATCAGACCGCCTATGCCTACCTGGAGTTTATCAGTCGTCCTGCACGCGCTCACACGTCCTCCCTTTGAGCCATTGGCTACAGCAGATTTATGCCTGGTATCGTGGAAAACGGCTTTTCTAGTGGCAGTAACTTCGGCCTGCAGGGCTAGCGAACTTTGTGGTCTTTGTGTGGATCCTCCCTACTTGAGTTTTCATAAGGATAAAGTAGTTCTGCAGATGGACCCTTCCTTTCTTCCAAAGGTCTCTACCATTTTCCACCTTCAACAACCAATCGTTCTACCAGCATTCTTTCCTTCACCAACGAATCCACTGGAGCGATTCCTCCATAGCCTGGATGTTCGACGGTGCCTTGCATTCTACAGAGCAAAGACTGAATTGCTCAGGCACTCACATAAACTCTTTGTGAAGTATTCTGAGCGAGACCAGGGTTTCCGTATAACCCCGCAGAGAATATCTAAATGGATTGTGCAAACAATAACTCTGGCTTATCAACTATCGAGTATCGGCTTGCCAGAAACTCCGACTGCTCACTCCACGAGAGCAGTATCTACTTCTTCTGCTTTTGCTGCAGGAGTGCCTATAGACGATATCTGCAAAGCTGTCACTTGGTCAACGCCTTGCACGCTTGCCACACACTATCGTCTCGATGTCCATGCACGAAGAGATGCTTCTTTTGGAAGAGTGGTGCTCTCCTCCATCCTGCACTGATGACAGATGACACCTTCCCAACTTCCTATCTGGGTAAGCTTGCTACTCTACCCATATGTGTGATGCACAGAGGCCACGAAGAAGAAAAGCAGGTTGCTCACCTGTAACTGATGTTCTTCAAGTGGCCATCTGTGCAGTCACACAACCCACCCTCTGGCCCCACTTGGTGTCGAGGGCTGGGACGATTTTTGGGTTTTTCCTCGGTACCGAAACATCAGTTCCCTGCTACGGTACCGATTATCATCGAAACCGAACTATTCAATTCTCCCTTCACTATTTTATGGTACCGATGTTTTTTCCTCGGTACTCCATTATACCCTTTTTTTCATACGAGAGTGAACGTCGGTCTTCAAGACTGAACAAAATGGCAGACGCTCCGCTCTATATAGGCGATAGGGGAGGGGGAGTGGAGCGTTCCCGCCAAAATCCGTTAGCTTTCAATCATTCCGGCCACAGGCACTGCGCAGGCGCAGCACCCATATGTGTGACTGCACAGATGGCCACTCGAAGAACATCAGTTACAGGTGAGCAATCTGTTTTCCCTCCCCATCTCTTCATGGATTTCCCCCAGGCCCATCCTCCAAGCAGCAGTACCCTCCCACCATGCTCACTCAAGCGTACAAATCCCACACTCACTGCTCAAGCTAAAGCACAGAATGGGCTCTGGTGCACAGAAGCTGAAGAAGCACTTCCAGGCTG
Organism: Varanus salvator macromaculatus; assembly: GCA_023646645.1. Taxonomy (NCBI): domain Eukaryota; kingdom Metazoa; phylum Chordata; class Lepidosauria; order Squamata; family Varanidae; genus Varanus; species Varanus salvator. The sequence goes on along the minus strand of JAIXND010000802.1, from coordinate 7,876,333 downwards.
CACATTCTCATTAAAAGTTCAAGCCCAGCCTGACAGGATCAAACGTTGAGCCAGAAAAGGGGATGTGAGAGCAAAAGTGCCGCTGCAGATCCCGGCAAGGAGCTGCTTACTCGCAGACCAAGCTCTGAACCTGCCACCCACAACCCTCCTGCAGCAACTCACTTTGGGAAGCCGGAGAACGGCAAAGGAGATAAGCCAGCAAAGTCATGCATCTTATTGAAATAAAAATAGCCAAAGCGCAGATTCCCGCCGACAATGAGCTCTCCGGGGCTGAAATATTCTTGTCCCAGTCTGTATGTCCCCCTCACAATGCACGGCGTCTGCCACATCCTCTGTGTGGCCTGAGGAAAGAGCCAGCAGAGCAGCGCTGATAAATTTTATTTGGAGTTTTATTTTTATTTTATGCTGGAGGTGAAGGTTTCCAATTCTGCAGTGGTACTTCATGCTGCTTTTGCAGTTGTTATTTACTAAATTTCTGTAAAGCCCAGAGCTGAATTCGAAACCAGTTCTGAGCCCATTCAGGGACTTCAGGTTTTCTTCCAGCCTGCCCAGAGCTTCTGACATAGGGAGGTTTAGAAATGTGATAAACATCAATGGATAGAGACCCACCAAGATGGCTGCAACTGCTAGTCACGAGATGGTGGTATCCATTGATCTTATAAACTGTTTCGATCCTAGAATTCTCCATTTGCTGGGATGGTGGGAAACAGAGAGAGAAGAGACCTTGACGAAGCCTGCCATTCTTCAGAAATTGCCCATTGTTGGGAACTGATGTAAGGCAGACCAGAAGGGCACAATGCTGTACAACCTTAAGTAGCAGAGACTGCCTCGCTCCTCTTGCACTATATTCATCTAAACCGTGTGCTGACATCTCATGTCCTTACGGCACCAAAAATACGCGAAACAGTAATTCAGAAGATGTGCCTCCCCAGACACTAAGTGACATGCAACAATCAGGGATATGAAAGATTTATTTGACAGGAAAATACGGGTGATCTTATGAACACCTGTACTGCTTCATATCAGGGAATTCTGACACATTGGTTAGAAAGTGAATTAGCAGAGGATTCTTCAAGCAGTGGGAGTGCCAGCTCATCCTCGCCTGATGAGGTGATCCCGGCTGTTGAGGTGGGGCTTCAGCAGGATGATGTAGCATTTGGGCAGGAAGATGCAGCTCAGCAGGCCAGCCCCCGAGGCCAGGATGGAGAACACCTCCACGGCTACCATGGCCTTGCCCTTGGTGCTCAGATAGGTGGGCACAAAGGACACCCACACGCTCCAGAAGACCAGCATGCTGAAGGCGATGAACTTGGCTTCATTGAAGCTGTCGGGCAACTTCCTTGCCAGGAAAGCCCCAACGAAGCTGACAGCAGACAGGAAGCGCATGTAAACCAGGACAGCGTACAACATGGCGGCCGAGCCTTCGTCGCATTCCACGATCATATCTCCCGCCAAGGAGTGAAAGTCGACACTGGGAAAAGGAGGGGAGGTGGCCAGCCAGGCAACACAGACGGCGGCCTGGAGGAGGGGGCACACCAGCACAATGGAGCTGGGCAGTGGCCCCCCCACGAGTCTCCTGGCCATGTGTCCTGGCTTGGTGGCCATGAATGCCAGAACCACCATCACTGTTTTGGCCAAAATGGAAGAAACAGCAACAGAGAAGGTGATGCTGAAAGCAGTTTGGCGCAGGAGGCAGGTGAGCTTGCTGGGTTGTCTGAGGAATAGAAAGGAGCGGAGGAAGCAGAGCAGGAGAGAGGTGAGGAGAACGTAGGTGAGGCCCCGGTTGTTGGCTTTGACGATGGGCGTGTGGCGCTGTTTGATGAAGGTTGCCAGGACTAGAATCGTGAGCAGAGCGAGGGAAAGAGTGAGGGATGCCAAGACAGTCCCCAGGGTCTCCTGAAAGGAGAGAAAGTGGACCCTCTTCGGAATGCACTGGTCCTGCTTCTCGTTTGGGTGTTGATCTGCTGGACATGCCACACAGCGATCGGCATCTGCAATGAGCAAGAACTCGAGAAGCATCTCCCAAAATCACAGGTTTCCTTCTCTGGGGGGACGCTTCAGTGCACAATCAATAAAGACCTAATTTAGACACGTCATTCTTTGAATGTTGCTTTGGCAAGCAATGCATCCATTCTGCTCCTCGGTCTGAGAACAAAAGACAGCACCTCTTGCTGTACATTTTACAAAATTCAGTCCTTTGACCTTCCCTTCCTGGGAGATCAGATGGAGGGCAAAGCAGCTTCAGGGGAGGAAACAATTTTGTGCTCACAGCAAAAGCCGCCCTTCTCGACACAATGGAATGCAAGGCAACTTTGGCCGTTTGTCTCTGAGGTCCTTCCTAACATGCTGAGAACCAGAGGGCCTAGGAGCACCTCCACAGTTCATTCCCGGCTGTCCCACACGTGGGATGTAATGCACATCACCTTGTATTTTGATGTGGCTCCTCTACTTCTCCTTCCAGGGGAACCATTAAACCCCAAAGCCACATTCTCTTCCCAAAACTCAGGAGCTTCCTGTCAAGAGAAGGTGACAAACCCAGCCCCCACTCCACCATCTGCTCCTGCCCTTCCAGGCCTGATCCCACCCTGTTGCCCACTGCATGATTGAGCCACGAGCTGCAGCTACCTGTGTGGTTCGAGAAGGTCTTCTCTTGACACACGAGGCATTCGGAGCAGCACACCGGCCTCTCGGCTGCAACCGTCTTCCTCTGCCCTGGGGAGCACCGCTTGGTGCACCTTGCAGTGGGCAACTTCTGAAAGGGAAGGGGGAGCAATTGGAGAAGCCCATAGGGTGGTCATGGTGCTCCAGGGCCTTGGGGTGACCACTGGGGTTTCCCATTGCACAGTGAATGGAGGCACTGCTTCAGGGCACTCACTCTGCTGCTCTTCTGCACATTGAACAACAGAGGTGCTGAGAATGACGTGAGGCTCTGGGACTGCCTCCCAGCAAGGAAGGATATGATGGATCCCCACCAACACCTCAACATGGGCTGGCACATGAATGAGGAGGCAATTAAGCGAGTGCCATGTGGATTTGATATGCTCTGATGCCCGGCTCTGCTAAATTCCTTACACACACTCTTTTGCACCAACTGGTGCTCCCAAACCACCTTCACAGGCTGTGGGGAGCTAGGAGGTGAAGCACAGATGCACAAAAGCAGGTGAAGCCACTGGGTTAAGGTACACAGAGCATCTGGGCCTCGGACCAGAATTCCACTTCGTGATCCTGCACAATATGTGCTCGGGCAGATGGCCCCCAGAAATCTTGGACTCCAGATGACAGGTTTGGGACCCAAGATCCAGCAGTGGGAGCTCTAACATTGCCTCTGGAATCAGCTTGCCCAGAGTTGAGGCATTGCTGAGCTTCCCCCCATATTCAGGACGTTCCCTTAACCCACCTCTGTGGCCCACACAATCGCTTCCAAGTGGATGCTGAAGTCCTGGCCTGGAAGGGCCCTGGCATCCATCCATCCCACTCGCGCAGGATCTAAAGTGCCATTTGTGGAAAAGACCCAGTTCAGGATGTCATATCTCTGGACATTCTTACTTAAGCAGACTTCCTCCCCAGCACTGTTGTTGAACCGGACCTTCCGCAGGGAGGCAAGGATCTGCAAGAAAGGAATGCTGAGCCTGGTCTTGACAGCAGGCAGGTTCTGCTCTCCTCGAATGTCCTGTGACGGCCGCCAAGGAAGAAGATCGTACATGCCTCAGCCGCCACCTTAACTGGCCGCAAATGCAGGTGGTCTCAGAATTCCCCCATTGATTCCCACTGGGTCCAGCAGGCCTTCTCCAGCTCACCCTTCTGGACTCAGCCATCCAGCGAGGAACCCACCCACTGTCACCACTGCAAGCCCTCACCTCGGGAGCATGAGACAGTCCTGGTATCAAACCTCTTAGAAATCCAGCAACGGCACCTGAGTCTCTCTCCCAATAGAGTTCAGCAAAAATGGTTCCCATGGATGCTCTGGGGCCAAGCCTGGCCTGAATCCACTTGGGAATGGATAGAAAGCATGGGCCTCATCCTCGCATGGCAACTGCCCAGTCAAGGACCAGTCCTGCACTTACATTATTCAGATTGCTCAGCTCCAGGAAGGAACTCTTCAGGACTGGCCTTCACCATTTTCAGCTGGCTCCAGCGCCTGCTCTCTGTCTTCCTAACAGGGCCTTTCATCCTTACAAGCAAAAGAAGTGTCTTCTTCCATAGTCCATGTGCAGGTTTGAAGAATTCACATGAAAAGCTCACAGGTGAGTCCTAGAATACCAGCATTGGGCTCTTCCTACCCCCACCACAGTTCATTCCTGGCCGGTCCATCAACAGAAAGGAGAACCGGCTGCCTGCATATTTTTCAGCCTTTCTAATTCAAAAGATTTCTGTTGAATGGTGGTGTTGGTCTGGGAGAGCTCAGGCAGTGCCTTCGAGGTCCATGAAGTCTCCAGGGCACCCAGAGTCCCACGCAGAGAACCTCTGGCCTACATGATTCTCTATTCATGGCCTCATCCCTCTGGAGGAAAACTATCCAAAAAGGAAAACTAAAAGGGATTGATGAATTACTTTCTTAGGATTCTTGGACTTTTCCCAGCATCACTCTTAGCTTCCCACTTTCGACCATGCAATGCGCATCAGCAAAGCCCTCTATATAACAGAGCGAAATCTGCAGGCGAACATTACCTGCCACGACTCGACACGTGGAAGCCTCTTTCTCTCCTCCCACATTCTGAATTTTGATCTGGACATCTGCACAGCCTGCAGGGCGTGTGCCACAGAATACACGGCATTGTACATGCTGTAGCTCTGAGGGCTCATGCTCCTCTCGAATGATAGGGATGGCAGGTCCTGGAGCTTCTCCTCCCCAGTGCACTTCCTCTTCCCCCTTGAAGGGGTTTGTCCTGACTTCCGAAACTGACAGAGAAATTCTCCTGCCCATATCGTACGGAGAAAGACATCCCCTTTAGGCTGGAGGGGGTCTAAAGCCAAGAGGAAGCGTTGGAATCCCGGCACATCCCTTCTGTGCACCCGGAAATGCAGAGCACCATGAAGAGTTGGAGAAATTTCCAACCAGACTGGGGCCCTGATGCAGCAATGTCATAATGCGATGTCAAGATTCAAACCATCCTTAAGGAAGGCTTCAGGGTTTGGATTACGCGAAATAACTGCATAACACTGAAGTCCCCAAAGAGAAGCATCACTCGGAAGTCAGGCCAAGATGGAGAAAGATAAATAGAGATGTTTCCATACATTCCCTGAGGGTTAGAAATGTCAAACATTTTGGTGAAGGCCACACAGATGTCGTTCTGCTGGAGCATCGGTGTCAGGGTCTGGACAAAATCTTCCCCAGCACCATCATTGGGAGCGGCCAGCCCAACCCAGTTCCACTGGAAATGCAGCAGAAGCCAGACTAAGCCCACGTACAGAGGGAATTCATCCGGGTTGATCTGGAACAAGGAAGGAAAGGCCCTTCTCTCCCTCTAAATACGGTCAAATGAGCCATAAACAAGCTGAAAGAAGGAATTCAGAGAAGGGTTGATCCAGGGAGCTCCATTGAGACCAACACATCTGCTCGTGTACCCCTGGACTATAGAGCACATCTTCTGGGGTCCTCCCAATCATATGATGAAGTTCTCAAGTCCGCAGTCAAGGCTGCCATGGAGCCACCACAACTATGCACACAAAAGAGTCTTCCTACGGCACTCTATCCTGATGCACCACACAATGGCAGGTTTTCAATTTCCTTGGGGAGGGTGTCTTTGCCCCATCCCTGAAAGAGTAGCAGAGTCCTTGCAGAATACTCTTGTTCGATTGTCAGAGGTTATCCCTCAACTTGCCCAACCGCCAGTCAAACCGGGGGCTGGCATAGGTCACCTCTGACTAGAATCAGTGCTGTGAGAGCAGCCCCAGATCCCTCATTCCACATTCTCAACAGCCTTGAAGTGGGAAAACCATTTCATGGGGTCATCCTGAATTACAGCACCACACGCCCACAGCACTTTTTCAGAGACTGGTCTTTCCACCCTGCAGGTTCTGCATATCGCAGCAACCCCCATTGTTTGGCCCACACATCTCTCACCTGTGGCACCTTGAAGATGTTGAAAATGGATGCTACCTGCTCTGAGGGTTCCGAGTCAAATTGGAAAAGCAGGAAAGCAGGGCAAAGTTATTCAGGTACATCGTTCTGGCAATGTCCTTGTAATCGTAGATGCGGAAGCCCAGAGTAGTGTTGGGCAGGAGAATGGGATGCTTCCAGAGCTCCTGGACAGCAAACACCACAGCCAGGATGTGCCGGTAGTCCGTGAAACTTATGCTGGAAAGAGAGTGGCATTGGGAGAGAGGACGGCGTGTTTTTCCCTCAAGTTCTCATTTGATTGCTTTCTGCTGCAAAATAACCAAAGCACTGAGCAAAGGGAGTGCCTTTAGTAGATTCCCCAACTCAGATCCCAGGTGTTGTTGCATAATATCCCCCTTCATCCCCAGCCAAGAACTGCAATGAGCCAGCAATATGAGCTTCTTGTTAAAGAATGCAGAGTCCAGGATTTCAAGAAAGCAATGTGAAAGGACCCATAACACATATATCTTTGGTCAAGACGTCTCCAATTATATTGTTTTATATGATTAATTGTGTATTTATTTATTTATTGCTGTGAGCCGCCCCGAGGCTTCGGCGAATGGGCAGCATAGAAGTTTGCTAAATAAATAAATAAATAAATAACCAACCACTCCTGGATCCGCACATTCTTTGGGTTTTACCAAACTGTTCGTGGGAAACTGCATCTTGAACACTGGGTTCCAAACCTGCTGAAATCTGCTCTTGCTCCAGTGGCTCCTTGGAATGGACAAAATCCAAATCTCCCTCCCCGTCTCTTCATGGAGCTCCCCCAACCCTGTCCTCCAAGCAGCGACACCCTCCCTCCATGCTCACTCATGCGCACAAATCCCAAACTCAGTGCTCAAGCTAAAGCACAGAATGGGCTCTGGTGCTCAGAAGATGAAGAAGCCCTTCCATGCTGCATATTCTCATTAAAGGTTCCAGCCCAGCATGACAGGATCCAATGTTGAGCCAGAAAAGGACATGTGAGGGCAAAAGTGCTGCTGAAGATCCCGGCAAGGAGCTGCTTACTCTCAGAGCAAGCTCTGAACCTCCCCTCCAGCACTCATGCAGCAACTTACATTGATGAGCCGGAGAACGGTGAAGGAGATAAGCTAGCAAAGTCGTGCGTCTTTTCGAAATAAAAATTGCCAAAGCGCAGATTCCCCCCAACAATCAGCTCTCCGGGGCTGAAATAGTCTTGTTTCAGTCTGTACGTTCCCCTCACAATGCATGGGGTCTGCCACATCTTCTGTGTGGCCTGAGGAACTAGACAGCAGAGCAGCAGCACCAGCAGAAGCATGGCAAGCGGCACAGATGGACCTTCCCACCTCAGTCACTGCAAAGCAGAAGCAGAGGATTTTACTGGACAGGGGAGTCCGTTCCTGGCCATACAGTGCCTGTGGCCCGGGATCCAGACACCGCCAACATGCTCCAGGCATCCCTCTGTGAAACATGTTTCTCCTGAATGTCTTCGTTCATGTCTTTGCTGCTGGACGGAAAGCGATTCCACCTGGGATTTCTGGAAACTATAGTCATTTGGAGCCCTCCAGGGCAAACAGGGAAACAGCATCCCAGAACACAGGACTCCCTTTACACCGTGGAAGGAGCAAAACATGTTTATGATCTTCTTCAGCTTGTAGGAGCCGGTTCCCAAGTTCTGCCCTTTGGACCGTGTCCCTCTGGGCTCCTGAATCAAAGGTGCTGTCCAGGCTTATGCCAAAGTTCCTCCAACCACATGGAGGGACAAACGGACAGACAGACAGACGGATGGACTGGAAAGGGAAGATTTGGCTACCTGAGCGTAGCACTGCACGGCAAGGCACAAAGTAACTCCCTCTCTTCCTGTATTTAATATCATTTAATATCATGCAAGGCAGGATTCAGTGGACAGGATCCACACCCAAAGTCCGCTTGAACCTGAATGCCTCCCGGGGATTTCCAGGTGGCGCGGCAGGTGCTGGTGCCCAGGCCCTGGTCCAAGTGCCCACCTGTGTTGCCCCCGGGGTCTCCCTGCACAGGTGCCTCCACCAGTGCTCTGTCACCTCCACTACGCACCTGTCTGCTGGGCTTTGGACCCTTTTCACTAAATTTGGGGTAGTGTTTTGCGATGGGAAGAGGCGTTTCTGGGAGCAGAGAAAATATTCTACCATGCTTGGTCTACATGGTCGCACTTAGAGTTCCTTCCACTGCTTCTGCTCTACTCTTAAATCCCGCTTTTAATTGTTTTAGAGGTTTCATTTGTGATGTTTTATTTCGTGTCTAATGTGTTTGTACTCTACTATGTTTTATGCATTGTCAGCTGCCTAGGAAGACCTCAGCAATTATAGGCGGCCTATAAACTCATCTAAACCAATAAGCAAAATAAATGCATAAAACTTATTTGGAAGGGATTTCAATGTGCAAGTTTGCCCAGGACTTGGGGTGAAGAACTCCTCTTCCTCACTGCAGTGTGGGCACCACTGGGGTGCTGGGGAGGCCGGCCTACGACATCACCATGAAGCCACACATGAACAGTCTGGCTTTTCTGGGAGAGGGTCATGTGGGGCAGCTGATCAAGTGTGGAACTTGGTCCCCTGTTACCAAGCACACCCAGCATCCAACCGCACAAGACCTCTTGGAATCGGCCTCATTGGTCGAAGGAGGACAGCAATAGGCTGCAGAGTTTGAATCTCTCTCCCTCTCCCTCTTGGTCTCCCTTTAATTCTTTCTAGAACAGGGGTACTGTCTCCCTGATATTCTTATCTCCACATCTGTCAAAGGTTCCCCCACATTCAGAGATGTTGATGCAGAGGCATGCAGAGAAACCATGGCTCATGGCTCCTGCAGACGGTACCACGCCTCTTACTGGGCTGAAGGCAAGGAAGGCAGCCATCGGGCTGAGGAGAAGCAGGACTTGGGCTGGCCTGGTCTTGGAGGGGAGACCCCTGGGTCCTGCATGCTGCCACACTGAATTCTACAATGAGAGATGGGTCTGACCAGAAAGCAAGCAAGCAAGCAAATTAAATTGACATGGATGGATGGAGGGATGAGGGGGACTATAACTCTTTTCTTTTCCAGGATCAAGAGAAGATCTTCATCTTTGCCTGACATCTCCGTCCTTCTGCTTGAGTTGCTTCTAATCAGCGTCAGTCTTTCCAATCTTTGCAGTGGTGCTCAATTGTATTTGGGGTTCTCTACTGCTTTTATTGTGCTCATTTCACATGCTAGCAAAGTGATGCTCAAAATCCTGCCAGCCAGGCTCCAGCAGTATGTGGACCGAGAACTACCAGAAGTACAGGCAGGATTTTGAAGAGGGAGAGGAACTAGAGATCAAATTGCCAACATACGCTGGATCATGGAGAAAGCTAGGGAGTTCCAGAAAAACATCTACTTCTGCTTCATCGACTATGCTAAAGCCTTTGATTGTGTGGCTCAATTGTGGCAAGTTCTTAAAGATATGGGAATACCTGACCATCTTACTTGTCTCTTGAGAAACCTATATGCGAGTCAAGAAGCAACAGTGAGAACTGGACGCGGAACCACGGATTGGTTCAAAATTGAGAAAGGAGTTCGGCGAGGCTGTATACTGTCGCCCTGCCTATTTAACTTATATGCAGAGCACATCACGAGAAAGGCAGGGCTAGATGAATCACCAGTTGGAATTAAGATTGCTGGGAGAAATATCAACAACCTCAGATATGCAGATGATACCACTCTCATGGCAGAAAGTGAAGAGGAACTAAAGAGCCTCTTGATGCGGGTGACGGAGGAGAGTGCAAAAGTTGGCCTGAAACACAACATTAAGAAAACTAAGATCATGGCATCCAGTCCTCTCACTTCCTGGCAAATAGATGGGGAAGAAATGGAGGTAGTGACAGATTTTATTTTCCTGGGCTCCAAGTTCACCGCAGATGGGGACTGCAGCCAAGAAATTAAAGGACGCTTGCTCCTGGGGAGCAGAGCTATGGCAAATCTAAACAGCATACTAAAAAGCAGAGACATCACCCTGCCAACAAAAGTGTGTATAGTCAAGGCTATGGTTTTCCCAGTTGCAATGTATGGCTGTGAAAGCTGGACCATAAGGAAGGCTGAGCGCTGAAGGATTGAGGCCTTTGAGTTGTGGTGCTGGAGGAGATTCCTACGAGTCCCTTGGACCAGAAGGTAATCAAACCAGTCAGTCCTAGAAGAGATCAACCCTGACTGCTCTTTAGAGGGCCAGATCCTGAAGATGAAACTCAAATACTTTGGCCACCTAATGAGAAGGAAGGACTCCCTGGAGAAGAGCTGATGCTGGGAACAATAGATGGCAAAAGAAGAAGGGGAGGGCAGAGGATGAGGTGGCTAGATGGAGTCACTGAGCTTGAGTGGACTCCAGGGGATGGTGGAGGACAGGAAGGCCTGGAGGAATGTTGTCCATGGGGTTGCGATGGGTCGGACACGACTTTGCGATTAGCAACAACAACTGCTTCTATGCTGGAGTTGGAGGATTTCTCGTTCTGCAATAAATTCCATGTTATTGGCTTGCAGTTGTTTGTTCTTACATTCTTCTTACAGGCCCTGAGCTCCTGCAATCCAGAGCTATAGAGATGTGACAAGCAGACAGCGCATCGTCCAGCGCCAGCCCCCAGCCATGCAGTGGCTCTTTCCCCTCCAGACACGTGTGGCTGAGACCGCTAGTCACACAACCATTGCAACTTCTTGCATCCTAGAATTCTCCATTTGCTGGCAGGGTGGGGGAAAGGGAGGTGAACACACTGTGACAGAGCCTCCACCCCTGCCAAATTCCTCGGAGCCCCCAAGTGGGGGAACTCATGCAAGGTAATCCAGAAGGGGGAAACGGCTCCGGCTGCCTCACGCCTATCGCACTGCGTTCATCTCAACCGTGTGCCTAGAACTCCTGAAACTCTAAGCAGCAGACAACCAGCAGGGATGCGTGAGATTTATCTGACAGTTAAATATACATGATCTTATTAACACCTGCACTGCTTCGTATCAGGGAATTCTGACTCATTTGTTGGAAAGTGAATTAGCAGGGAATTCTCTGATGAGTGGGAGTGCCAGCTGATCTTCTCCTGATGAGGTGATCCTGGCTGTTGTGGTGGGGCTTACACAAGATGATGCAGCATTTGGGGAGGAAGATGCAGCCCAGCAGGCCAGCCCCTGAGGCCAGGATGGAGAACACTTCCACGGCCACCATGGCCTTGCCCTTGGTGCTCAGGTAGGTGGGCATGAAGGACACCCACATACTGCAGAAGATCAGCGTGCTGAATGTGATGAACTTTGCTTCGTTGAAGCTGTCGGGCAACTTCTACACCAGGAAAGCCCCGACGAAGCTGACAGCAGACAGGAAGCCCATGTAAGCCAGGACAGCGTACAACATGGCCGCCAAGACTTCGTCACATTCCACGATTGTCTCGCCCACCAAGGAGTGAAAGCCCACACTGGGGAAAAGGGGGGAGGTCACCAGCCAGGCGGCCTGGAGGAGGGGGCACACCAACATGATGGAGCTGGGCAGTGGCCCCCCCACGACTCTCCTGGCCATGTTTCCTGGCTTGGTGGCCATGAATGCCAGAACCACCGTCACTGTTTTGGCCAAAATGGAAGAAACGGCAATGGAGAAGGTGATGCTGAAAGCGGTTTGGCGCAGGACGCAGGTGAGCTTGCAGGGCTGTCCAACGAATAGAAAGGAGCAGAGGAAGCAAAACCGAAGAGAGGTGATGACAACATAGGAGGGGCCCCAGTTGTTGACTTTGACAATGGGCGTGTGGCCGTGTTTGATGAAGGTTGCCAGGACTAGAACTGTGAGTAGAGAGTGGGAAAGAGCGAGGGATGCCAAGACAGTCCCCAAGGTCTCTTGAAGGGAGAGGAAGTGGACCCTCTTTGTGACACACTGGTCCTGCTACTGGTTTGGGTGTTGATCTGCTGGACATGCCACACAGCGATCGGCATCTGCAATGAGCAGCAACTGGTGAAGCATCTCCCAAAATCACAGGTTCCCTTCCTTGGGTGGACCATTGAGCCCACAATGAATGAAACAGGCAGAGCAAGAAATGAAGTTGAGAGAAAATGGCAGCACCTCTTGCTGTACATTGTATTAAGCTCAATTTACATCTTCTGAACTACCTTTTCTGGGAGACTGGAAGCAGCTTCAGCCGAGGAAAGAATTTTGTGCTCACAGCAACAGCAGCCCTTCTCTATGTAATCGTGTGTAAGGCAAGTTCAATGCATTTCTGTCTGGGGATCTCCCTAGTATGTTGAGGACCAGAAGAGCTTGGCATGCCTCCATGATTCTATTCTGCCTTCGCCACCCTTGGGAAGTTCAGCAGATCACCCCTTATGCACAAATGTCCTCCTAGACATTCTTTCAGGAGAACCACGAGAACACCGCTATTTTCCTCTGTTTGGGAACATGACAGACAAGAGCTTACCCACAAGTCACAAAAGAAGACGTGTTAGAGGAGGAAGAGGCATCAGTACTTTGGAACTGACGTGCCCTGAAGGGTAAGAAAGACCCACCACCACGGAAAGTATCCCAAGCATTACAAAAATATTCATTTGTGCGGGCCAGCTGGAAATAACTGCACAAGCAAGAATCAAGCACCCCTTGATGTGACCACCCTTTCAGTTTGATCTACTTAGTAGTCCATGGCACCTCAAAGTGGAAACCAGCTGAAAACAAGTAAATTTGAAACTACTCCTTATGCCAGAATCAGGTTCCAGATGCTGCCAGGGGAGGAAGATGGATGTCTGAAATGCCAGTTTGAACCAAGAATGCCCGTACAACCAGAATGATCACAGCAAAATGTGCATCTCTCTCTCTTTTTTCAGCTGAAGAACAAGAATGGAAAGAAACTGACATGTGATGGTGCTAAGGCATAGGTGAAGGCCTTGAGGGTGAAGACATGGGTGGACTTGGCCAGCTGAGCGCCCGCAGTATAGGCACTCAGTGCGGATCTTTTCATTAAAACTGGCCCTAATTTCAGGGCCTCATATCAACACAAATGAGTGTGCAGTCAAGCCAGTGTTACAACTTGCATTCGCCATTGCCAGGAATTACTCAGCCTGGATCATACCACTGAGGTGGATCAAGGATCAGTCAGGAAACAGGGCCTTCACACAAGCACAAATGCAGAAGTTTGCAACCCTAAACTGAATTATTTCCCCAAAACTCTGGAACTTCCTATCAACAGAAAGGTGTGGACCCAGCCCCACATCCATCACCTGCACCTCTCCTTCACAGCCCTCATCCCACAGTTTAATTTATTATTCATTGATTTGATCAACTTTTATTCAACTATAACTTGTCTGAAGCAGATTGCAATGTTTTACATTGTATTACATCATCTTATAGAACACATAAAAGCTACATGCAATCAAAGAGAGGATTTGGATTGCACTGAAAGTTGCTGCTACTTGTGTAGCTCAAGAACATAAGACGGCACATAAGCAAATCGCAAGGACAGCAACACATGCTTCGCGCAAATACTGCCAACTCTGCAGCATGCAAATATTGTGGGACTGTGCATCAAAGAATTAAAGAGCAGTGTCCAGCATATGGGAAGTCTTGTAGGTCTTGTGGAAGAGCAAATCATTTCGCTAAAGTTTGCTTGTCAAGTAAAAAGCAAGTGTCATCTGGGAAATTACATGCTATGGAGGATGTGCCTGCATATGAGGAGAAGCCATGCACCGCTGAAATGATATACAGCAGTGAATTAATCGGTGCTCTGCAATCCAGAGGAACGAAATGGTTTGTCACTTTAATATTAAATAATAAGCCTCGATCCTGCCAGCTCGATTCGGGAGCGACATGTCATGTGCTTGAGAGACAAAATGACGTTAGCACCAGAAGTATCTCTACTGCCAAGTGACACCAAACTAAAGTTATACTCAGGCGAAATTATGAAATCTGTTGGACTGTTCAGGACAGAATGTGTTGTCCATGGACTGACACACAAGCTAGAGTTTGAAATTGTGGAAGCTTGCCAAAAGCCACTGTTATCTGACTCAACCTGCGAGCGTCTGGGGCTGATGCATTTCTCCATCCCTGCCGAGCTCAATGCGATGGACAATCAATTTAAAGGGCCCTTGACAAAACTCTTCCTATAGGAATTTGGTGATGTTTTTTCAGGGCCTGTTGAATCTGTTCCGGGGGAAGTTCATTTTGACCTTGATGTGAGTGTCCTTCCAGTCCAATGTGCACCAGGCAATGTGCCAGTGGCCTTGAAGCAGGCAGTTAAGGCACAGCTTGACTGGTATGCGGCTGATGGTCATAATGCACCAGTGACTGAACCAACTGATTGGATTAGCAACATGGTGATTGTAAAGAAGCCTGATAAGCTAAGGATATGTATAGATTCCAAATTTTGAACCAGGCACTGAAATGCCAACTCTCGAGAATGTTTTGTACAAACTGCCTAAAGCACGTCTGTTGATGCCCGGGACACATTTTTACAGTGTCAGTTGGATACTGCAAGTAGCTACATGACAACCTTCTGGACTCCCTGGGGCAGGAAAAGGCGGCTCAAACTGCCTTTTGGAGTCTCAGTTGCACCGGAGGTGTATCAACGTAAACAGCATGAACCATTGGCCGGACTTAATGGTATTGAACCAATAGCTGATGACATATGTGTAGTTGGCTGTGGTGATACAGATGGAGAAGCAGAGCAAGATCATGACCACAAACTGCTGGGCTTGATGAATCATTGTAGGCAAGTGAAACTGAGACTTGGCGTGAAAAAACTGCAGTTCGAGGTCAAAGAGGCCCGCTTTCATGCTCATATCCTTTCAGTGGAGGGTTTGAAGGCTGACCCAGAAAAAATCAGGGCCATACTGGATATGCCGCAGCCGGAAAATGTGAAATCTCTGCAGCGCTTCATAGGATTCTTTACCTATTTGGCAAAATCCCTACCGTGTCTCTCGGAGGTTTGCGAGCCTTTGAGAAGACTCCTGGACAAGGATGCAATTTGGCATTGGCTTCCTAAGCATGATAAGGCAGTGCAGGAAATCAAATGTTAGGTCACGGATACACCTATCCTTTAATACTATGATGTTACAAAACTGGTAACTATTCAGAGTGATGCAAGCAAAAATGGACTCGGGTGTTGCCTGTTGCAAGCTGGACATCCTATCGCTTTTGCTTCAAGGGCACTGACCCCTACAGAGCAACACTATGCACAAATCGAAAAGGAATGTCTGAGTATTGTGTTCGCCTGCCAGTGCTTTCACCACTATCTTTATGGCTGTGGCAAGATCACGGCAGAAACTGACCATAAGCCTCTGATATCTATTTTCATGAAACCGCTTTTGTGTGCACCTAAGCGCTTACAGAGCATGTTGCTCACGTTACAAAACTATTGTCTCAATGTGGTTTATAAACCTTGACCTGAAATGTAAATCAGTGATGCTCTTAACAGAGCTACTGCAGCAGGTGGTACATTTGAATGTGCACAACACACAGTTTGCAATGTCCAACAGGACCTGGATGCCCTGTCACAGATTAATCATTCGGACTATTTATGCATCAGATAAAACAGCACATAGAAATTGACAAGAGTTTGCAGGTACTTAAATCTGTTGTTCTGAATGGCTGGCCAGATTCAAAGGAAGAGGTGCCATTAATTGTGAGAGAATACTGAACTTTCAGAGATGAAATTGGCATTCAGGATGTCATGCTATATAAGGGGCCAAGAGTCATCATTCCTAAACCTTTGAGGTCGGAGATGTTGAAACGCATTCATGCCAGTCACATTGGTGGAGAAGCATGCTCTAGGCAAGCACGAGATACCCTTTACTGGCCCAACATGCAGAATGAGATTAGAGACTTGGTTAGTCGTTGCTCAGCATGCAATGAGTATGCACAAGCACAACAGAAAGAACCCATGATGTCACATGTGCTGCCCACCCGGCCTTGGCAAATTGTAAGTATGGATTTACTGAATTATGCAGGGCAAGATGTTTTATTAATTGTTGATCACTATTCTGATTTTGGGAAATTGAGCTCCTTCCTGACCTGTCTCCTTAGACTACAATCAGGCACTGTAAAGTACAATTTGCATGTCATGGCCTACCAGATAGGGTAATCTCGAATAATGGACCCCAATTTGCATGTGAGCAATTCAGAAGGATTTCTACAGATTGGGGATTTGTGCATGTTACCTCATCTCCATGGCACCCACAAGCTAATGACAAAGCAGAATAAGCTGTAAAGATAGTGAAGAACCTTTAGAGACCCATGGAAGGCTGTTCTACATTGGAGGAACACCCCGACTGAAGGCATGGACAGTAGTCCTGCACAGCGTTTGATGTCAAGACGTCATTGCCTGTGGCCAACAAACTGCTCAAACCTTGTGTGGTTACAGGTGTTCTGGAGAAATTGCGATGGAGGAAACAAATCTCCAAACTGACATACGACAAGTCTGCCAAAGACTTACCAGAACTAAGCATTGGAGAGCCAATCCATATGAAGCCACTTCCTGGAGACACAACTGGTTGCTGGAGACTGGGTACCTGTGTTCAGAGGGTTGCCCCTTGCTCATATGTTGTGGATGTGAATGGCAGTCTCTACCATTGAAATCAAGTAGATCTGCAAGTGGCAGAACAACCCACCTCACAAGCTTATGAGAGTCCTGCACATGATTCTCCGGAGGTGTTCAATTCCCCTAGTTCTGCTGGACCAAGAAAGCAATATACAGACAAGAGCACTGTCATATCTGAAGGAAACAATGAGAATGAAATAATGCAACTGCACATACCAATAAGTTCTTCTGTGCCAAACACACCAGTCAGGAAACAGGACAGTTTCTTATCAACACCTTCTGGAACTAAACAGCCTTCACCAGCCCGTGGCCTTGCGAAGTGGCCGAGTTTCAAGACCTCCAGATAGATTTAATCTGCAGCCAATTTACTAATAGTACAGTATGTTATGTTTAAGATTGCTTGGGATCTGTTTTTAGGTTAATTGTTTACACACTGTTGAATCATAAGTAAAAAAAGGGGAGATGTTATGGACTTACTATACAAATACTGTGCTTGTAAATACCAATGACAATATTGCATTGCTCTTATATTTCCTGTTCCTGTTCCTGTTCTTACCTTTGACCTGGATGTAATAACACAGTGCTTCATGACTCCTCGGAATAACAGCTTGCAGTGTTATCCATTCTGTACATGAAACAGGGAGGAGATATCCAGGATTGGCATTCGCTCACAACACCTTTGGGTGGCCCCAGGACCAGGGCTCTGGATTGCCAAAATCCGGGAACCTCAGCCTTCCTTTGGAAGCAATGGAGTGTCTTCCTCCACAGACCATTTGCAGATTTGAAGAATTCACACCAAGAGCTCAAAGGAGAGGAGTAGAATGCAGAGACCTTGCTCTTCCTACCCACACAACACTTCCTTCCGTGCATGTCAGCCCAACAGGAAGGGGAACTTGTACTCTGTGCAATTTTCAGTCTTTCCTTTGCAGAAAAATTGCATGTTTGGAGGGACGAGCTCAAGGGGTGCCTTGCAGGGCCATAAGTCTCAGTGGCACCCGCAGCACCACAAAGAGAGCATCTGGCCTCCATGATTCCTCCCTCACTGCCTATGCTCTTGACTGGAAAGCATGCCCAATTTAAAAGTTCAATGAAGGATGCCTTTTTCTTTCAGAGACTTGGGATTTTCCAACATTCAATCTCAGCTCTCCACATCTTACCATTCTATGAGCATCAGCAAAGCCCTTTTTAATAAGAGGGCCAAATCTGCATGAGAATATTACCTGCCTTGACTGGACACTCAGAGAGGACTTTCCCCCCTCCACTCTTCCATGTTTCGATCCAGACAACCATAAGGCATGCAGGGCGTGTGCCATGGAATACATGGCATTGTAGATGCTGTAGCTCCGCAGGCTCATGCTCCTTTCGAACTTCTGGGCTGGCAGATCCTGCATCTTCTCCTCCCCAGTGCACTTTCTAGTAATCCATGATATTGTAGTTCCAGAGATCAGAAAATGACACTGAAATGCCGTTTCCCACCAATGGCGGAGAAAGACGTCCCCTTCAGGCTGGAGAGGGTCTAAAGCCAAGAGAAAGCGTTCAAATCCCGGCACATCCCTTCTGTGCACTCGGAAGTGCAAAGCCCCATGGAAGGGTTCAAGCAATTTCCAAACAGACTGGGAACCTGTTGAAGCAATGTGAAAAGGGGATGTCACAGTCCCCTTGAGAGCCAGTGTGGCGTAGTGGTTAAGAGCTGGGACTGGGACTCAGACAACCTGGGTTCGAGTCCCCGCTCGGCCATGGAGACAACTCGGTGGCTTTGGGCCAGTCACAGGCTCTCAGCCCAGCCTACATCACAGGGCTGTTGTTGTGGGGATAAGATGGAGGAGGAGAATGATGTAAGCAGCCTTGAGCCCTTTGTAGGAAAAAGGCAGGATATAAATCCATAAATAAATAAATAAATCCAAACCTTCCCTGAAGAAGTCTTTAAGAAATGGTTGTGAGGAAGGGTCAGTACAGCCCAATAGTTCCCAAAGAGGATCGTCACTGGGATGTCAAACTGAGGTCGAGAAATGCGTTGGTAGTACCTTTTATGCATCTCATCTGACTTGGTATTTTCTACGATTTCAGTGAAGGCCACACAGATGTTGTTCTGCTGGAGTATCGGTGTCAACGTCTGGACGAAATCTTCCCCAGCGCCATCACTGGGAATGGCCAGCCCAACCCAATTCCACTGGAAATGCAGCAGCAGCTGGACTAAGTTCACGTACAGAGGGAATTCATCTGAACTGATCTGTAAGAAGGAAGGAAAGGCCCCTTCCCCTAGCTGCATATGGTCGAATGAGCCATAAACTAACTGAAAGAAGGAATTAAGAGATGGGGCGAAGCTCTCAAGTCCACAGTCAAGGCTGCCACAGACCCACCACAACTATCCACACAAAAGTGACATCATACAGAACTCTACATAGCACACCTCACAATGATATATTTTGGATTATGTGGGGAGGAATGTCTTCACCCCACACCTAAAAGAGGCAAGACTTACTGCAGTCAACTCTTGTTAGATAGTGAGAGGAGGTCCCTTGACTCGTCCCCGCATCAAAGTGGGTCCTTAAATGGGTCACCGTGACCTGATTCAGTCATGTGAGAGAAAGACCAGATAGCCCCTTCCGGATTCTCGTTCAAAGGATTCCTTCCCTTGCAGTGGGAAAGCACCAAACACCCTCAGCACCATTTCAGAGGCTGGCTTGACCCCTGGGAATTTCCAGGTGCCACAGGACACCCATCTATCTGCACACACATCCCCTCACCTGTGGCACCGTGAAGATGAGGAAGATGGATGCCACCTGCCCTAAGGATTTGGAGTCAACTCCCCCAATCACAGAGAGCAGCGTGTCCTGCCTGTCACACTTATAGTTGGGAGCCAATCATCCCCGTGTGGAAAGCAGGGCAAAGTTATTCAAGTACATCGTTCGGGCAAGGTCCCTGTGTTTGTAGTTGCGGAAGCCCAGAGTGGTGTTGGGCAGGAGAACGGGATGCTTCTGGAGCTCCTGGATGGCAAACGCCAAGGCCAGGATGTGCTGGTAGTCCTTGAGCTCCATGCTGGAATGAGAGTGGCATTTGGAGAGAGGATAACACCTTTCACTACAAGCTCCGATTCAACCGCCTTCCATTCCAAATTCTCCGAAGCAGCAGCAATGCAACTGCCTTTAGTGCTTCCCCAACTCAGATCCCAGGTGTTGCTCCACTACACCTCCCATCAACCCCAGGCAAAAAACTTTTCTGTTGGCTCCCTATATGTGCCTTCTATCTGGGTGGGATGGGCTACTTGGTGTCCTGCAGCAGCAAAGGGGTTGGAATTAGCCAGCCATGCAAACTTCACATTACCAAATCCAGAAAGCAACCTGAATGGAGCTCATACTCCTTGGACACACACCCCACTCCTTTTTCCCCACGACTTTGGGGTATTCCCAAACTGTTCATGGGAAGCTAAATGCTGAACACTGGATTCCTAACTTGATAAAAACAGGTTGTGCTCCAGTGATTTGATTGGAGGGGAAGAAGCACTCTCCCCATCTCTTCATGGAGCGTTCCCCATCCCATCCTCCACGAGGCTCTGCTGTTCCCTGCATGGCCACACATGCACAAAAATTGTAACGCTCACTGGTCAAGCCGAAGCACGGAAAGGGGTCTCAAGCTCAGTCACTGAAGAGGACCTGCCAAGCTGCAGCTTCTCCTTGAGGACCGGTGCCACTCTTGGCAGGTATCTGAGACTCAGATGTCGAATGAGAAATGCAGAAGTGACAGCAAGAGAGCCAGTGCAGATCTCAGAAAGCAGCTGCTTCCTCAGAAAGCAGGGAGTCAGCCGGTGACCCGGAGCCCTCCTGCAGGAACTTGCAGCAGGAAACCCGAAAAGGGGCGAGGTTTTGGACATGCACATGGTGGGCATGTCATGAGTGGAGCCGGCTGGAGCCAGGGGTCAGACTAGATGTCCCGGGAGAGCCCTTCTGACTCGCTTTGCTTCTGTGTTTGCTTTCCTCCCAGCAGGGAGGGGAGATGCTTGTTCTTTCAGCCTCTTCAGCAAGCAGGGGAAATGGGCGCAGTGCGTTCCTCATGCCTTGCCCTACAAAACCCCCAGATGACAACTGTATTTTGTGGGGCATCCGGCACCCTGCCCTGTTTGCCCCAGTGTTCCTTCTCACTTTGAGGTGCCTGGTGAGGGCATCTCCCACACAGGGGGCTTTTCTGGCATTGAGGGAGGGGCCCCCCAAAATGAGCTGGCTCAGATGGGAGAGGCCTGTAAGGCTGGTCTGCTTTTTTGTGGGATTTCTGCCAAAATGAAAGCACCACCAACCCACCTGCTTACCCAGTCATGCGCCCCTGCAAAGCCCTTCTGCCTATTGGGAAGACCCTGCAGCCTCCAATAATCCCCCAGGAGCCTGTTCTGAAAACAGACTTAAGGCCTCTGTAAAAAAAACTATGAGTCCCCCGGCTGTGTCATTGTAAAAAAGCAGCAGCCATTTTCTGTGAGAAGGCAGTGGAGGATGGGAGAAACTGGGGGCCTGCTAAAGCCCAAGCTTGGGAAAGATTCGCAGGTGCCCATGAAGAGACCGCTGGCAGCATCAAACCTCCAGAGTGAAAAGTGCCGCTCTGTGAGAGCCAAGAGAGACAACCTCGCCAGCACTTTGAAACAAAAGGTATCACCTAGACAAGCACGGCAGGTGCCAGGTGGCCCTGGAACAGACGGTGTTTGACCTGTTCTGGTTTGGCTAGACCGCTCAGCAAGCGACAAGGAATCCATTTTCCCCATCCCTTGAGAGCCTGTCCCCTCCCGGCCCCTCCGATCTGGACACCACGTGCTTTTGCTCCAGAAGCTCCCTGGCCTTGACTTTGGCACAAGCCTACCTTTGGCACTGGGGACCTGGCTGCACGCAAATTTCCTGGCCACGTGTGCTCTGGGGAGGGCTGCAGGCCGGTGGCCGACCCCCGCGTGGGGGGCAGAGGGCCTCCGGTAAGGGTAGTAGTGTTCTGTCTTTGGTTTGTACGCTGCCTAAAGAGCCTGTTTGGACGGCTTGGTGGCATATAAATGCAATAATAAAGAAACCCGTGGGTGGGGGAGGACCAGAGCACAGCACAGCCATTAGCTGAAAGGGCCGTATTCCCTCCTCCTGCCACCACCGTAGCTCCCCCTACGCAGCAGGACAGGCCTCTCTAGTGGGACAAGCACCCTCTCGGCACTTCACCCCACAGCCCCTCCAGTGGGACCCCCACCGTCTCTCTCCTTGACCCCACAGGCCCAGCAATAGGCCCACAGAGGCATGGGATGGTGAGGGATAAATGGAAAGGCACCCTCACTCTCATGGCATCCCACAGGGGCACCCCATGAGGGCAGGCCCCCTTTGCAGTCTTCCCCTCTGGGAGGCCTCGCCCACGAGCTCCATAACCTGAAGCAGTGGGCAAGGGAGCGGCTGGCAGCATGTGTGTGAGAAGGGCCGGGCGCCCTCTTCCCCGCCAGCCCTCAGCAGCCCCGGTGCAGGAGCCAGGCAACGCCAGCCTCAGGCCTGCCTGGACGTCCAGGAAGGGAGCTGGAGAGCCTGGCCAGGGCTCCTCTCACAGGGAGGGCAGGGGGCAGCCTGCGGCACAAGCCCAGGCTTGGCATAATGGAAATGCATGACTCGGAGAGACCACCTTCCTCCTCTCCAGCTCTGAGCAGCACCCCCCACCCTCGGCCCTCCCCCTGCCCACAAGCCCCATAACCTGAAGCAGTGGGCAAGGGGGCGACTGGCAGCATGTGTGTGAGAAGGGCCGGGCGCCCTCTTCCCTGCCAGCCCTCAGCAGCCCCGGTGCAGGAGCCAGGCAACGCCAGCCTCAGGCCTGCCTGGACGTCCAGGAGGGGAGCTGGAGAGCCTGGCCAGGGCTCCCCTCGCAGTGAGGGCAGGGGGCAGCCTGAGGCACAAGCCCAGGCTTGGCATAATGGAAATGCATGACTCGGAGAGACCACCTTCCTCCTCTCCAGCTCTGAGCAGCACCCCACCCTCGGCCCTCCCCCTGCCCATGAGCCCCATAACTTGAAGCAGTGGGCAAGGGGGCGACTGGCAGCACGTGTGTGAGAAGGGCCGGGCGCCCTCTTCCCCGCCAGCCCTCAGCAGCCCCGGTGCAGGAGCCAGGCAACGCCAGCCTCAGGCCTGCCTGGACGTCCAGGAGGGGATCTGGAGAGCCTGGCAAGGGCTCCCCTCGCAGTGAGGGCAGGGGGCAGCCTGTGGCACAAGCCCAGGCTTGGCATAATGGAAATGCATGACTCGGAGAGACCACCTTCCGCCTCTCCAGCTCTGAGCAGCACCCCCCACCCTCGGCCCTCCCCCTGCCCACAGGCCTCTCCTGGCCCCTCAGGAGAACTCCTGGCCAATCACACTCCCCCAGAACCCCCAACAGCCAATCAGCTCTGCCGGCCCAGCCCACACTCCAAGAAGGGAACCACGCAGGAGCTGCCCCCTCCTCCTCCCGCCTCCTTGTGCCAGCCACTGTAACCGTGGCAACCAACACTGCCAGGCGCCAGGCATGGCTACCGGGCTAGGCCTCTGTGCTGCCCAGAGAGAGCGCGGCTACTCAGAGGTTGCCAGAAGCGTGCAAACAGCAGAGCACCAGCACCAGCACAAAGCCCCTGGGCCTCTTCAGGCCTGTCGCCGGCTCTCAGCCTGCCCTGCCTCACAGGGCTGTTGTGAGGATAAGATACGGAGGAGAGGAGGCCTTTGGAAGCACCCAGGGAACGTTGCAGGAAGAAAAGTCCAGCTAGGAAAAGAATAAGTCAGTAAAAATAGTTGCCATTGACTCTCAAGCTCACTGATGACACCCAATTAGCACTCATGTGAGCACCCCGGTATGGTATACAGTAGTGGAACCACCACAGCCATGTTGGATTCCTTGTTCCCTCAGAGCGGGAAAGGCATTGGTGAAATGAACTCTGGATGGACTGTTGTGGAAAAGTGAGCAGAATCCCAGCTGAGGGTCCAGTGAGAGGACCGATGGCACCTACCTGGGTTTGAATCTGAATAAAGTAACAAAATGTATTATGAACTGCAGCTAATGCGAAAACCTCAGAACGGTACAAATAGCCAAGAGATAATTGGTGGGCATGAGAAGAAGTCTCTGGGAAAAGTCATTAGTCTTTTTGTAACGTGCCCAAGGGGAGGACTCAATCCTGGTGTTGGTGCATCAAACGTTTATCGGGGCTTCTGGCATCTGGCAGGAGGTACAGAACGTATAATTTGGAAACCGCTATGGAGACTTTGCTTTGGGCATCCCCCTCCCACCTTGTCTCTGCTTTAGCTGGGATCTGGATCTGCTTGGGCTGACTGCCCCGTCCTCAAACAGTTTTCCAGTAATGCTGACAACACATGATTGTCCTGAGGATAAGCGGAGGACTTTGGATGTCACCTTGTGTTCTGCCCTGGGAGACCCGCTTGTCACGGGCTGCAAAGTAGCTTTGCCCAGCCAACACAACAAGCCATGGCAACATTTCTTAGAGTACTTGCTCTTTCGCTTTGCCCAAACCAAGGTGTGCTCTTTAACTGTGGTCAGAAACCATGGCATGGAACTGCAGTAGGTTCTCCACTGCAGGTTCTTGTCATGGTGCCCCCACTTTTCGCATCCTCTGACCCCTGTGTCATACTTGTCCCTCTTCTGAAATGCAACTCAGACAAATCCCCTTTGAAGAAACATCTTCAAAAATACAGCCAATGTGTGCAGAATGAGAAGATGGGGCAGCTGAGGGAGGAAGGAAGCCCTGCACTAATTGTGAATGGGGTTAATGGTCAGGTGTGGTGGATGCTGGGAGCAAGCCAAGCTCAGGGGGACCAAGCGGGGGCAATGGAAACCTCAATCACATCGAAAAGCAATCCTTGTCAGCTGGCCAAAAAGTCAAAGGAGAAAATGATAGGACAATTACCATAAGATAGGAGAAATGTTATATTGATTGATTGATTGATTCAATTTATATCCTGCCTTTTTCTTACAAAGGGCTCAAGGCAGCTTACATCATTCTCCTCCTCCATCTTATCCCCAAAACAACAACCCTGTGAGGTAGGCTGGGCTGAGAGTCTGTGTCTGGCCCAAAGGCACCCAGTTGGCTCCATGGCTGAATGGGGACTAGAACCCAGATCGCCTGAGTCCCAGTCCCACGCTCTTAACCACGACACCACACGGGCCCCAGAAATGACACAAATATCTGTAGATGTTGATCAGAAGTGTGTTTGACAATCCCTCAGTAAGGTTTCTGGGGCATAATCATTGCTCCTCCATTCCTTCAGCTGAGCAACTGCAGAAGAGGCCTCTTGGATCTGACCAAGGTGGATCCATCTAGCTCAGCCTCCACTTCACAGACCGAGTCAACCAAGAGGCTTCCTAGCAGCCCCAGAAGGATCAGATGGAGGTAGCCATCCACCTTTCTCCATCCTCTTCTCTCCTGCTGTGGCAGAGTGCTTCCCAGCACAGGCAGTGTGCCTCAGCATCTCAGACTAGGAGACAAGCACCCCGCCCATTTCCAAGCAACCTCACCACAACAGCCATCGCCACGCCTCCAAAATAGCATGGAAGAAGAGATCGGCCTGCAGACCAGTGGTGGAGCTCCAGCCCTGCATGCAGAAGGGCCCAGATGGATGGCAACTCCAGGCCAGCCTTGGAAACTCTGCCTGGCCCCCAGGAAGCCACCTCTCCTAGGCATCACTGACTCCATAGCTGCAAGCGCCAGAATTCTTCTCCTGCCTTTAGAAATAGTAGCCTATAGATGCACATCCCCGGTTTTGATATGGGATTCCGGGATCCTGAATCTTTGGCTAGTTGGCAAGAGGCAGCATAGAAATGTGTAAAATAAAAATAAATACATAAATAAATCTTTCACTTTCACCCAAGGTGGAGTCCAGGACTGTCCCAAAGACTCTGCAACCACATGGAAGACTGAATGGGGCAGGGAAGATGGGACTGCCTGAGCGAAGCAATACGGAGCCAGGCAACAAGGCACTGTCGTTCTTCCTGCATTTGCAGTATCGCTCAGGGACACAGTTGGGCAGAATCCATCCCCAAACACCTACAGAACCAATAAGCTCTATAGGAATTCCCAGGTGGACTGGCAGGTGCCATTGCTCCGGCGGTCGTGGTTTTGCCCGACCTAAGCGGCCCGTGTATCTCGCTATATTCATGCCTTCACCCGTCCTCTGACTCCTCAGGGACATACATTGACAACCATCCCCTCTTCTATAGTATATGCCATACCCAGGTGACTGTTCTGGGGGACACAAGCTGTGGTTTCAGGGTGCAGAGGAAGGGGAAGGAGTCAAAGGGAAGCCTCAGAATGGAATTTTTAGATCAGGTACTGGCATTCATCATCTTCAAATTACCAATATTTGGGAACTGATGTAAGGCAAACCAGGAGAAGGGAACACTCCATCCGCTTAAAGCATTCTGGCTTCCTCACCCTACACCACTGCATTCATCTAAAACATGT
Organism: Varanus salvator macromaculatus; assembly: GCA_023646645.1. Lineage (NCBI taxonomy): Eukaryota > Metazoa > Chordata > Lepidosauria > Squamata > Varanidae > Varanus > Varanus salvator. Next base: position 7,850,301 of record JAIXND010000802.1, on the reverse strand, counting down.
GCATACATCCTGTTGCTTACACCACTGTAAAGCACAGAACACAGAAGAACTTCTGAAACTTCAAGTAGCACACAACAATCAGGGATATGAAAGATTTATTTGACCGGAAAATACTGGTAATATATTAACACCTGTAGTGCTTCATATCAGGGAATTCTGACTTATTGGTTGGAAAGTGAATTAGCAGGGATTCTCCAATGAGTGGGAGTGCCAGCTTATTTTTTCCTGATGAGGTGATCCCGGCTGTTGAGTTCAGACTTGAGCAGGATGATGTAGCATTTGGGGAGGAAGATGCAGCCCAGCAGGCCGGCCCCGGAGGCCAGGATGGAGAACACCTCCACGGCCACCATGGCCATGCCCTTGGTGCTCAGGTAGGTGGGCACGAAGGACACCCACACGCTGCAGAAGACCAGCATGCTGAAGGTGATGAATTTGGCATCGTTGAAGCTGTCAGGCAACATCCTCGCCAGGAAAACCCAAACAAAGCTGACAGCAGACAGGAAGCCCATGTATGCCAGGACAGCGTACAACATGGTGGCCGACCCTTCGTTGCATTCCATGATTGTCTCACCTGCAAAGGAGTGAAAGTCCACACTGGGGAAAGGGGGAGAGGTGGCCAGCCAGGCAACACTGAGGGCGGCCTGGAGGAGGGGGCACACCAACACGATGGAGCTGGGCAGTGGCCCCCCCCCCACGACTCTCCTGGCCATCTTTCTGGGCTTGGTGGCCATGAACACCAGAACCACCGTCACCGTTTTGGCCAAAATGGAAGAAATGGCAATGGAGAAGGTGATGCTGAAAGCGGTTTGGCGCAGGAGGCAGGTGAGCATGCTGAGTAGTCTGACGAATAGATAGTAGCAGAGGAAGCAGAGTAGGTGAGGAGAACATAGGTGAGAATCCGGTTGTTGGCTTTGATGATGGACGTGTGGCCCTGTTTGATGAAGATGGCCAGGACTGTAACTGTGAGTAGAGAGTGGGAACGAGCGATGGATGCCAAGACAGTCCCCAGGGTCCCTCGAAGGGAGAGGAAGTGGACCCTCTTTGGGACACACTGGTCCTGCTACTGGTTTGGGTGTTGATCTGCTGGACATGCCACACAGCGATCGGCATCTGCAATGCTCAGCAACTGGTGAAGCATCTCCCAAAATCACAGGTTCCCTTTCTTTGGTGGACCATTTAGCCCACAATGAATGAAACAAGCAGAGCAAGAAATGCAGTTGAGAGAAAATGGCAGCACCTCTTGCTGTACATTGTATTAAGCTAAATGTACATCTTCTGAGCTACCTTTTCTGGGAGACTGGAAGCAGCTTGAGCCAAGGAAAGAATTTTGTGCTCACAGCAACAACAACCCTTCTCTGTGCAATCGTGTGCAAGGCAAGTTCAACGCATTTCTGTCTGGGGATCTCCCTAGTACGTTGAGGACCAGAAGAGCTGGGCATGCCTCAATGATTCTATTCTGCCTTCGCCACCTTGAGCTTACCCACAAGTCACAAAAGAAGACATGTTAGAGGAGGAAGTGGCATCAGGATTTTGGAACTGAAGTGCCCTGAAGGGTAAGGAAGATCTACCACCACGGAAAGTATCTCAAGCATTACAAAAATATTCATTTGTGTGGGCCAGCTGGAAATAACTGCACAAGCAAGAATCAAGCAACCCTTGATGTGACCACCCTTTCATTTTGATCTACTTATTAATCCAGAGCACCTCAAAGTGGAAACCAAGCTAAAAACAAGTAAATTTGAAACTACTCCTTATGCCAGAATCAGGTTCCAGATGCTGCCAGGGGAGGAAGATGGATGTCTGAAATGCCAGTTTGAACCAAGAACGCCCGTACAACCAGAATGATCACGGCAAAATATGCATCTCTCTCTCTTTCTTCAGCTGAAGAACAAGAATGGGAAGAAACTGATATGTGATGGTGCTAAGGCGTAGGTGAAGGCCTTGAGGGTGAAGACATGAGTGGACTGTGCCAGCTGAGCGCCCGCAGTATAGGCACTCAGTGCAGATCTTTTCATTAAAACTGGCCCAAATTTCAGGTCCTCATATCAACACAAATGAGTGCGCAGTCAAGCCAGTGTTACAACTTGCATTCGCCATTGCCAGGAATTACTCAGCCTGGATCATACCACTGGGGTGGAGGAAGGATCAGTCAGGAAACAGGACCTTCACACAAACAGAAATGCAGAACTTTGCAACCCCAAACTGAATTATTTCCCCAAAACTCTGGAACTTCCTATCAACAGAAAGGTGTGGACCCAGCCCCACATCCATCACCTGCACCTCTCCTTCCCAGCCCTCGTCCCACAGTTTAATTTATCATTCATTGATTTGATCAACTTTTATTCAACTATAACTTGTCTGGAGCAGATTGCAATGTTTTACATTTTATAACATCAACTTTTAGAACACATAAAAGCTACAAAGAGAGGATTTGAATTGCACTGAAAGTTGCTGCTACTTGTGTGGCTCGAGAAGGTCCCCTCTTGACAGGCAAGGCATTTGGAGCAGCAGACCAACTTCCCGGCTGCAACCCTCTTCCACTGCCCTGGAGAGCATCGATCTGTACACTGCGCCAAGAGGAACTGCTGAAATGAATGCGATTGCTCCTTGAGGTATTCCTATGGTGGGACTTGCACTAAATAGATGCAGTTTCCCATAGTTCAGCATTTGGAAGGATTTGCATGGGAAGAACATGCTTCACCCCAGGGCAGTTGCTCCTTTGCATACAATAGACCTTGGGTCTTCCGCAGAAAGACATCTTGTGCTATCAGGGGACAGAAGTGCTCAGTCTCCCATGTCCCTGGACATTCCCTGGACCAACCGCTGTGGCCCACACGATCACTTCCGATCAGATGCTGAAGTCCTGTTCCGGAAGGGCCCTGGCATCCGTCCTCCCCACTTGCAGTGCATCCAAAGTGCCGTTTGGGGAAAAGACCCAGTTCAGGATGTTGAGTCTCTTGCTGTTCTCGCTTAAGCAGAACTCATCTCCAGCACTGTTGTTGAACCAGACATTCCTCAGGGAGGCAAGGATCTGCAAGGAAAGAGTTGCCAAGCACAAGGGGCGTCTCTCCCTGGCTGCAAGCAGGCTCCGCCATCCCTTTGTCCATCCTCTGAAGGCCACCAAGGAAGACGATTGCATTTCCCTGCACAGCAGTCTTCTTCTTCAGTAGCCACAGAAGTCTCAGAATTTCCTCATCCGTTCATGGCATTCATGTCCTGTTCTTTCAAGCCATTTCAAAGGGCCCCAACAGGCTCTTCCAGCTCCCCTTTCCGTGGCCAACCTCCCACTGGAAGCAGACCCACTGCAAGGCAGCAGCATTACCTTCTCAGGCGTTCGCCCCAGAAGGATAACGCGGCCCATCCTGCAGAACTGAGAGTGGCAACTGCCTAGCAAGGACCAAACCTGGCTTTCCCTTATAATCTTTCCCTGGTCCAGGGAGTGTTATGGAGATACGATGCAAATACTGTGCTTGTAACTACCAATGGCAATATTGCATTGCTCTTATACTTCCTGTTCCTGTTCCTGTTCTTACCTTTGATCCGATGCAGTAATACAGTCCTTCATGACTCCTCAGACTAACAGCTTGCAGTGTCGTCCGTTCTGTACATGAAACATGGTGTCAGAAGTGACTTGAATCTGGACAGAGCCTCGTGCTTGGAGTGCGGCAGCCCTGGAACACAGCACTGATTTGTGAGTTACTGTTGGAGACACTTCATTGTGGGTTTTCTGCTGCTGGAGGGCTGTGAGGCCTACTGACCTCATGGCTGCCCTGAATTGCGTTCCTCCCCCTGAGGGGATGAAAATCAGTGGGGGTTGGAGTAGCAACTGGGAAACTTTCAGAGCTGAATTTGAGGATTATTGCCTGGCTACAGGGTGGAATGAGAAATTGGCAGCAGTGCAGGCAGCCGCTCTGCAAGCACCCCGGCCGGCCGTGGCTGCCGGAAGAGGCGACTCCGCATCGCGTGAGCAGCAGTGCGGGCGACAGACTGGGGCTCCGTGGCCCCCCTGGGAAGCTCTCCAGGGCCAGTCCCTCGCTGGAGAGGAGGCAGGCCAGGGGCACTGTCTTAACTTCCATGTACCAGGAACAAGATTCGATAGAAAGATAAATATGTCTGATAGTGTGACAGTGTGATAGAAATGTATTCATTCTAGTGGTAGTCTGTTCCAGAGACTAGGGAGGACATGCCCCAAGGTTAAAAAAGGAACGCCTAAGTAGCCTTTGCTCTGAGCGACCTCTGTTTGAATAGCCCCTTAATTGACACAGGATGCTTAGCTTATCAGCATGCTCTCAGGGAAATACCGCGAATCCACAAAAAACATGACTAAGGAGGCAGATAGTGAACTGTCCCTGGCAGTCTCTGCAAACAAAAACAATTGTATCCACAGATGTTGATTTCGGGGCCAAAAGGTGGTAGTAAATCTCAGCTTACGCTGTAACAGGAATTACACAAGGTATAAAAGAGTGATAGTAACGTTTATTGAGACTGCATGGTTTAGGCAGGAGTTGCCTCATGCAGTCGCCGGCTGAAATAAACTATTTTCTTTTGGCTAATTGGGCGTTTGAGTGGTCTCTGGGTGATCACCGGGTTACACTGCAACAATAGCAGCTATTGCAAGATGAGACAAAGTGCAGAAAGGGAAACTCAAGCAGTCCAGGGGCTGGAGCAACTTCCCTAGGAGAAAAGGGCACAATTTCGGGGGTTGTTGAGCCTCCACCAAACAGAGCTGCAGAGGGTTTACCTGGGTCGTTCTCAGCAGTGAAACTGCTGAGGTTCAAGGCATCAGGTACACCCCTGGGATCGGAGAGTTCATTTTCATGGCTGCCGATTGAGACTTCCTGTCACAACGCTCCCCAATTCACAGGTGGGACTGTGCTGCTCACCTTCAAGGAAGACGGGCTTTGTGCTTGTGCACAAGAACGCCCCTCCTCATGGAAGAGTTGCCTGCTCTGAACCTGGGGCCTCTGGTCCAGCCCCAGAATCCAGTCTCCCCTCAACCTAGATTAAATAGGTATTTTGCAGCCTGCCCCTGCAGACTGCAGGCCAGGGGGAATGGCTGGGCTCCTCTCGCAAGGAGAGGAAGTGACACGCTGAAAAATGATGGCTGCTCAGCAAGACACCGTTGTTTTAATAACTGCACTTATGAGCTACCTAGGAATTGCTATGATATATGCAAAAAGCTAAGAAGAAAAGTCCGTTCAGGGAGGAAGGCATTCAGCTGGGACAGGGATGGAGCGTTCTCCCTGCTTCCTCTGGTGGTGTTTTCCTTCGCTCAGAAGCAGCATGTTCGCAGCTGCAGCCGGACTGCGACTCAAGGCTGGGTCCCTGGTGTGCCTGTGCTTCTCGCTTGGTGTCAGGACCTTCCTTGCCTCTGACTGGCCCTTCCAGCTTGTTCTCTGGGCCCCCTTTCAACCCCGCAGCTCTCTGCTCTCTTGGCCGACCCGGGGAGTGGTCCATGCAGCCAAGCGCGTGGAGGGTGCCCCGAAGCTCACCCGGGACTCCGCCGGGCCCCGCCTGGGATTGCGGGCTCTGCTTCGCGCGGCCCGTCTGTGGGGCCTGATCGTTTGTGCCAGCCCGGACAGCACGCTCGGCTCTGCGGCTGAGGCAACGCTGGGCTTCTTCCCACCGCATTTCCACAGCGTGCCCAGCAAACTTGCGAGGCGCCGCTGCCCAAGCCGGACCATGTGCTGCGGGGCCGGGTGCCCCCCTCTGCTCCCGCAGCCTCTACTGCTCACGCAACCAGGCCCGGTGCCCCTCCCACATGCAGAGCTTCCTCTCCAGGATGGAGCCCACGAGGGCCACCCACTCATCTGCGGCTGGGCACGGCCGTGGCCCTCAGAGGGGTGGCCACGCTCCCGCCTTCCATCTCCCCTGGGCTGCTGCCTCCAACCATGGATAAATACGAAGAAAAGAAAAGTTTCTGAAGAAAACCAAACGTTTAATGGTACGTTGGTAGATCCATTTGCTTTGACTGCTGACAAACTTAAGGGGTTTGCTGTTTAATGCATGCAGCCCTTTAGCACTGACTTTGACTCTGCAGGAAGCTTTTCTCCTATTCAAAATATATGAAAGGAACCCTACTAGTTTATAATGTAAGATTAAAAATAACAGTTTTTAGTGACTGAACAAGAGCTGCAGCTACATCATAATGAAGATTTAGATCTACTTCCTTGTTTTAAGAAGATTCTTATAAAAATTCCAGCAACATCATTACATTGGGAGAGGGATGTTTGTTCAGTATTTCACCACGTGATAAAAGGATGAGGACACACAGAAGCAGACGGCATGTTTGGTTTGCTGCTGGTGGATAATTTAAGTTCGGCTTTTTATTTCATAAATACGAGGAGGACTCAGACATTGAGTATTTTATTTGAACGTAACTTTCAACCCAGCACCTTTTTTTTCGGAGTTCAAAATGTTTTTGTTGCATGCAGAAATAAACATTTGTTTCCTCTGTAGCAGTTCACTGATTTCATACATGCAACATACTATATAGGTTTTTTATACACAGCATAAAATGTAAAAATGTAAAAAACGATATATGCAGTGTTATCTTCATTTTAGATGTCAACAGGGTTTTGTGGCTCCCGGTGTTTTCTTTTCTGTGGGAAATGGGTCCAAATGGCTCTTTGAATGTTAAAGGTTGATGACCCCTGGGCTGCACTATAACCGTAGAGGTCTAGCGCAGCCAAAACACCGCACTGTGCATCTGAGCATGCTTAAGGCGGCACTAAACTACCTCTGGCAAAATGAGATAAAATCCATTGAATAAGGATGAAATATGGATGCACAGATTCGTATCAGTAAAAGAGCAAGGGAAGTCTTTGCAGAGAGCCCTTTAGTCAGAGGCCTTCACAGACGGTGCTCATGGGGCGCAAGTTCGCGGGACGCCCTGCACAGGGCTGGTCTCACGCGGAGGGCCGAAGAGCGGTCCTCCTGCAATGGAGTTGTGATGTTCCTCTCCCGCTCTGTTTCAGAGGCTGTGTCCATGCACGTGAGCCCTTCTCGGAGGTCAAGGACGTCTGGGCAGTGGATGTTGGTCTAGGTAACATCCATGGTCCCCTCTGGCTTTAGGATTCCACTCATGATTGCTGCAAACGCTGGAGTTTAATTGTGCACTGCAGGAAGGGAGTATTTGTTCTGTCCACAATCTTGCAAAGCTTGGATCCTTGGCCAGTAAGGTCAATATGCTTCCCAGAGACGGAGAGAATGCCATAAAGAATCTGCCTCTGTCTTCCCGTAACCTGGCGCCTTCCAGCTGGTGCTGCATCCCCATCTCTTCGCAGCACCAGGAGGAGTGGCTAATGGAATGCCAAGACTGGAGCTCACAGCTTGCCCTGCTCTTGCTGCAACTGGGACATCTCACTGGCTATCCAAGATGACTCTGCTAGGTGCAATGTTCATAGGTTTATGCATCCACCCCTTCCCTTATCCTGATTTATCAGCATTGGATCTACTCTGTGCAAAATCAGTCTCAACGCACAGAATCATAGAATAGTAGAGTTAGAAGGGGCCTATCAGGTCACCAAATCCATCAGGTCATCAAATCTGTTCAGTGCAGTCCACTCCTACACATAATAAATGCGTGTGTGTGTATAAGAGAGAGGGGGGAGTCCTTTGCATGGTACACATGCAAAACAAATGAAGTAGCCCTTTGAATTTATTTAACATTTAACACCTTGCATTTCCACAATTCTTCAATTTCATTACAACCTGAGAACTGTTGCTTACCAAATTCCCCTCGCTGACATCTCCCCACCACTATGACTTCTGTCTGCCTTCTGGTTTTTCATCAGGCTTTTGTATATGTTTTGGTAACACAACATAATTTTAGATTGAGATCCTGTATAGCATAACTTTTGGACTGACAATGTAGGGCTCAGCTTTAACCTGCCATGTTAACCAATTAAAGGGGGATCTAACTGTAGAATGGACTTCCTCAACCAGGAACGCTCCATATCACAGCTCCCAGAATCCTCTAGCCAGACTGGCCAACGGTGAGGAATGCTGGGAGATCATAGTGCAACATACTTAAAAACAACAGATGGGGAAGGTGGTCCTAGACGGTTTAGTTTTAATGCAGCATGGAGGAGAGGATTCAGATTCATTGCATCTCAGTAATGCTGGCATCCCTTCAGGAACCCATCCCTGTTGGGTCATTTCTTGTACCACAAGAAAATGGGAACTCCCCCCCCCACCCCCCAAATACACAGACACACTGAACCTCTCGTTCCAGACCCGTCCCCAAGAACCACCAGCACTTCCTGGCCTTGGGGTTTGCCATCGACGAGCTCAACAAGGAGCCGTGGCTCCTGCCCAACGTCACGCTGGGCTTCCGCCTCCATGAAGACGGCAGCTACGCGAGCATGGCCCAGGACGTCCGCCTGTCCCTGCTCTCCGCATGCGGGAGAACGGTCCCTAACTATAGTTGCAACAGGCAGGAGATGCTGCTGGCCGTGGAGGGGGGGCTCGATTCCAGAGTACCAAGCCAGGTGGCGGTTCTCTGGCACCTTCAAGTTTCCGCAGGTAGGATAGATCTTGGGATGGAACATTGGAATGACTGAAGAAGGAACACTGAAGTTCAGGTAAAGTGCAGTAAGAGTGTAGTCCATATGACTCCATGTATCCCTGTGCTTTATTCTTTTGGGCTTCAGGCAAAGACCTCTTAATCTCCCAATATTTGAACAGTATCAAACAATATCAAAACATGAAATGACAACAGGCAGGGAGAAGCCACTGCATCTGAGGGTGAAGCCCTGGCAGGTAACGCCCAGCCTCAGATCCATCTCTATTTACGACGTCCCATTTAGTCACTCCTGTTTGCTCTTGCTTTTTGCTTTATATTCTCCCAATATTTTACTTGTTAAATTGTTTTAATTTGTGATTTTCCAGAGCCTGGCCAGGGCTCTCTCACAGCAAGGGCAGGGGGCAGCCTGCGGCACAAGCCCAGGCTTGGCATAATGGAAATGCATGACTCGGAGAGACCACCTTCCGCCTCTCCAGCTCTGAGCAGCACCCCCCACCCTCGGCCCTCCCCCTGCCCACTGGCCTCTCCTGGCCCCTCAGGAGAACTCCTGGCCAATCACACTCCCTCGGATCCCCCAACAGCCAATCAGCTCTGCCGGCCCAGCCCACACTCCAAGAAGGGAACCATGCAGGAGCTGCCCCCTCCTCCTCCCGCCTCCTTGTGCCAGCCACTGTAACCGTGGCAACCAACACTGCCAGGCGCCAGGCATGGCTACCGGGCTAGGCCTCTGTGCTGCCCAGAGAGAGCGCGGCTACTCAGAGGTTGCCAGAAGCGTGCAAACAGCAGAGCACCGGCACCAGCACAAAGCCCCTGGGCCTCTTCGGGCCTGTCGCCTGCTCTCAGCCTGCCCTGCCTCACAGGGCTGTTGTGAGGATAAGATACGGAGGAGAGGAGGCTTTTGGAAGCACCCAGGGAACGTTGCAGGAAGAAAAGTCCAGCTAGGAAAAGAATAAGTCGATAAAAGTGGTTGCCATTGACTCTCAGACTCACTGATGACACCCAATTAACGCTAATGTGAGCTCATTGGTATGGTATAGAATAGTGGAATCACCACGGCCATGTTGGATTCCTTGTTCCCTCAGAGCGGGAAGGAGGCATTGGTGAAATGAACTCTGGATGGACAGTTATGGAAAAGTGAGCAGAATCCCAGCTGAGGGTCCAGTGAGAGGACCTACCTGGGTTTGAATCTGAATAAAGTAACAAAATGTGTTATGAACTGCAGCTAATGCGAAAGCCTCAGAACAGTATGAACAGCCAAGAGATAGGAGGAGGGAACACCATCCGCTTAAATCATTCTGGCTTACTCATCCTACACCACTGTATTCATAGAAACACAGAAACAGAGCGAGTCAGAAGGGGCCTCCCGGGCCATCTAGTCTGACCTCCGGCACCAGCTGGCTCCGCTCACAACATGCCCACCATGTGCATGTCCAGCCTGTCTTTGAACACCTTCTTCAATGGGGCCTCAACGACCTCTCATGGAAGCCCATTCCACGCCCTCGGGGTCCTAACTGTCAGGAAGTGCTTCCTGGCATCCAAATGGAACCTTGGCTCCCTGAGCTTGGCTCCATTGGAGTGTGTCCTGCCTTCGTCTGCCAGGGAGAACATGTCTCTCCCCACCTCCATGTGACACCCCCTCACATACCTGTATGTCGCCAACAGATCCCCTCAGAGTCTCCTCTTCTCCAAGCTGAAGAGACCTAATTCCCTCAGTCTTGCCTCATACGGCATCCCCTGCAAGCCAGCCACCATCCTTGTGGCCCTACGCTGCACTGACTCCAACCTGGCTATATCCTTTGTGTAATGAGGGGCCCAAAACTGAACACAGTACTCCAGTTGCGGACGCACCAGAGTCATGTAGAGTGGTAGTAATACCTCTCTCTATCTTGAAGCCACACTTCTGGCTATGCAACCAAGGGTGGCATTCAGCCTCTTGACCACCGCATCACACTGCTGACTCATGTTTAGCCTGCGGTCAACCAGCACCCCAAGGTCCCTTTCACAAGTGCTGCTCTCCAGCCACTTGTCCCCTAACCTGTACTTGTGACAGCTATTCCTATGCCCAAATTTAAGACCTTGCACTTATCCACATTGAACGCCATCCTGTTGACTCCTGCCCACTTCCACAGTCTGTCCAGATCCTTTTGGATCTGGAGTACATGCTCCTCAGTTGTGGCCACTGCTCCAGTTTTAGTGTCGTCTGCAAATTTGATCAGCAGACTGTTCACCCCTTCTTCCATGTCGTTAATGAAAAGATTAAACAGGATCGGCCCCAGGACAGAGCCCTGGGGGACCCCGCTTGTCACTGGCTGCCATCCCGACGATTCCCCACTAATGGTTACCTTCTGCTGTCGGTCAGTCAACGATGCCCTAATCCACCGGACAATGCTTTGGTGTATCCCAAAACTCCTCAGTTTCTCCACCAGGATACCATGGGGCACTTTGTCAAAGGCCTTGCTGAAATCCAGGTATACTACATCCACTGCATTCCCTCCATCTAGCCATCTTGAAACCTTGTCATAGAATCCCACAAGGTTTGTGTGGCAGGACCTGTTGTTGCAGAAGCCGTGTTGTGTGGCTGTCAGCCTCCCTTCCCTATCTAGCATCACTTGATCTCTCTGTATTATGACCCTTTCCATTGTTTTTCCTACAATGGACGTAAGGCTAACCGGTCTATAATTCCCCATGTCCTTCCTACTACCCTTTTTGATAATTGGGACCAGCGATGCCACCCTCCATTCCTCTGGAACTTCACCCGTTCTCCATGAGGTCTCAAAAATGGAGGCCAGCGGGTATGAGAGAACCCCTGCCAACTCTCTTAGTACTCTCGGGTGTAACCCATCAGGGCCTGGCGCCTTTGTAATATCCAATGCCCTGAGCAGCCCCTCGACTTCAAGGGGGGTGACTCTAATCTGTGCCCCTAAGTCCCCAGCCTCATCTAATCTCCTTCACGGATATCCCCCGTCCTGCTTTGGGGAGAACACAGAGGCAAAATAGTCACTTAGCATCTGTGCCTGTTCCCTCATATCAGTCACTGGATCTCCTTCCTCCTTATTTAGTGGTCCCACCACTTGTCTCCCCTTCCTTTTCCTATTTACATGCTGAAAGAAGCCCTTTTTGTTGCTCTTGATATTCTTGGCAAGTCTCAGCTCATAATCAGCCTTAGCCTTGCAAAGAATCCTTCTGCAACGGGCCTCCTCCTCCCGGTACACCCGTTTGTCTATTTCCCTGAGTACCCAATTCCTACGGAGGCTCCTCTTTCGTCTAATCCCTCTAACCACCTCCTTTCGCATCCATGACGGCACTCTCCTCCACCTCCCCACCTTACTGACTAGAGGTATCATCAAGGCTTGCGCCTCCAAAACCTCCCTTTTGAATGCCATCCACCCCTCCTCAACTCGCTTACCTTCCAGTAACCTATCCCAGGAGACTTTCCCCAGTCTCTTGGCCCTCTTGAAGTCCCAGCTTCTAGTGCTTGCCCTGCTGCACGTCCCCGGTCCCCTGATCTCAAAGCAAAGGATGGAGTGATCACTCGCATCCAGAGCTCCCCTAATCTGCACTTCATCTATCAGCTCCTCCCTATTGATCAAGACCAAGTCAAGGATGTTTCCCCCCCTCGTCGCCTCTCGGACCCTCTGTGTGAAAAACCCTCCCTCTAGAGCTTCTAGGAAGTGACGTGACCTGGCTGTCACCGCCGAGTGAGTCTCCCAAGTAATATCCGGGAGATTGAAATCCCCCATAATTACTGTGTCTCTCCCCTGAGATATCCTTAGAATCTGGCCTGTCAGGACATCATCCAGGGTCTCAAGTTGACCTGGAGGGCGATAACATACCCCCACTGTCAGGTCTCTTTCCCTGTCAAAACCCCTAAGTTTCACCAAGACTGCCTCTATCGAATCCCCATCTGTGCTGCATTCTGTCTCACTGCATCCTATTCCTTCCCTGATGTATAAAGGCACGCCCCCACCTCTCTTTCCCTTCCTGTCCTTTCTAAAAAGGTGATACCCTTCTATGTTCACATTCCAGACTTGCCTTTCATCCCACCAATTTTCTGTGATTCCCACCAGATCGTATCCTCCTCTTCCCAGGAGAGCTTCCAGCACTCCCTGCTTGTTACCCATGCTCCTAGCATTGGTGTACATGCACCTCAACTCCTTCCCACCGCTTTCTTTCCTTGGAGTGCCCAGCATCCTCCTTCCTCCCATCCTCCCTGGTACCTGGCCCCTCTCTGTAGGAGTCCTGTCAGTCCCTGCAGTATCTCTAAAGCCCTGCTCCCAGAGCCCCGATCCTCCCCCCACACTTGTCCAGTGCAGACAGGTTACTGGGGGGCCTGTACCCACCCCCCACTGGCTCATTTTAAAGTTTTCCGGACGAAGCTCGCTAGAGCATCGCCAAAGGACCTTTTCCCCATCCTCATGAGGGGTAACCCGTCCTTTGCCAGAAGTCCATTGGCAAGAAAACGAGTGCCGTGGTCGAGGAACCCGAAGCATTCCTTCTGGCACCACACGCTAAGCCAGTCGTTCCCCTCGGCGACCTTCCTGTCTCTGCCTTGCCCAAAACCCCGGACAGGTAAGATTGACAAGAAGGCCACTTGGGCCTTCAGCTCCCTGAGTTTCTTCGCCAAGGCCTCGAAGTCCCTGGTGATCCCGACCACCTCCTGCCTGGCCACGTCCTTTGTGCCCACATGGATCACCAGGAGTGGCTGGTGACCCCCGGAGCGAACAAGACGCTCCACTCTGTCCTTCACATGCCAGATGAGTGTGCCCGGCAGGCAGCAAACCTCCCTTGTCTCCAGGCTGGGGCGGCACACTGCCGCCTCAGTGCCCGTCAGCAGGGAGTCCCCTGTGCCCTGGCCCTCGCCTCTCCTGCAGTGGCTCCCTTGCCTCCTGATGTCCCAGGCTGGGGGTCCTGCTGGTCCCCCGAGGCCTCCGAGGCCCCAGCCTCCCCAAGCAAAGAGAACCTGTTTCCCAGCTCCAGATTGGTGCCAGGAGGAGGAGGAGGCCATGCTGGCCTCCCCCTCCTGTGGGTGACATACCTCCATGTCTCCGCAGCTGCTCCTCCCGTGGTCTCTCCCTCAGCCCTCTGTCCAGAGGTAGGCTGCTCCGGGGGGGGTGGGGGGCCTGGAGAGCTCTCTCGGCCCTCAGGCACCTCACCTCCTCCTCTAGCAGGGTCACCATCTTGCACCGAGCGCAAGTGTATCCCTGCCTCTCCTGGGAGAGAAGGGCGAACATGTCGCAGCTCTCGCAGCAGACAGCAACACCCGTGACTCCCGCCAAGGCCATCTCCCGCCAAGGTATCCCTTGACTCCCGCCAAGGTATCCCTTCCGAGACCTTACCTTGATCCCCTGCCTTGTCTGTCCTGCAGTTCCTCTCACTCGCCCAGTTCTCCCAGACAAAAACCCACTCGCACACACACACACAAGGATAAAGCAAACTTAAATTTAATTGGAAGAAAAACAATTTAAAAGCAAAGCAAACAAAGCACAGCACAGCACAGCACAGCACAGCACAAACAAAACAAACAAACTTCTGTGTCTCAGGAAAGGGAGACTCTGGACCGCCCGGACCGCAGCTAAGGGACGCAGACAAGGGATGACGCCAAGAGGCCAGAGCCAAAAGGGCTTGCAGTGGCTGAGCTTGGCCTTATCAGTTCCTCAGGCCAGTGGCCCTGCCTGTCGGCTTCCTCCTGGCCCCTCTAGCCTCTCTGCCCCCCCCCCTCCGCTGCTCCTGGCTCTCTTCTCCTACCTGCCCAGCTCCTACCTTGCCTTCACCAGTCCCCTGGCCACTCAGCACTCTCTCCCAGCCTGTGCCTCTGCTGCTCTGCTGCTCTGCCAAGAGGCCAGCATCTAAAAGATGTGCGTATATCCCGTTCCTTACACCACTGTAAGCCATTCAACACCCAAGAACTTCTGAAACTTGAAGCAATCAGGAACATGAAAGATTTATTTGAAAGGAAACTAGAAGTGATCTTATGAACGCCTGTACTGCTTCATATCAGAGAATTCTGACTCATTGGTTGGAAAGTGAATTAGCAGGGAATTCTCCAATGAGTGGGAGTGCCAGATCACCTTTTCCTGATGAGGTGATCCCGGCTGTTGAGTTCAGACTTCAGCAGGATGATGTAGCATTTGGGGAGGAAGATGCAGCCCAGCAGGCCAGCCCCCGAGGCCAGGATGGAGAACACCTCCACGGCCACCATGGCCTTCCCCTTGGTGCTCAGGTAGGTGGGCACGAAGGACACCCACACGCTGCAGAAGACCAGCATGCTGAAGGTGATGAACTTGGCTTCGTTGAAACTGTCGGGCAACTTCCTCGCCAGGAAAGCCCCAACGAAGCTGACAGCAGCCAGGAAGCCCATGTAAGCCAGGACAGCGTAAAACATGGCGGCCGAGCCTTCGTCGCATTCCAAGATCATCTCTCCTGCCAAGGAGTGAAAGTCCACACTGGGGAAAGGTGGGGAGGTGGCCAGCCAGGCAACACAGACGGCGGCCTGGAGGAGGGGGCACACCAACACGATGACACTGGGCAGTGGCCCCCCCACGAGTCTCCTGGCCATGTTTCCTGGCTTGGTGGCCATGAACGCCAGAACCACCGTCACCGTTTTGGCCAAAATGGAAGAAACGGCAACAGAGAAGGTGATGCTGAAAGCGGTTTGGCGCAGGAGGCAGGTGAGTTCGCGAGGTTGTCCAATGAACAGAAAGGAGCAGAGGAAGCAGAGCAGAAGAGAGGTGAGAAGAATGTAGGTGAGGCCCCGGTTGTTGGCTTTGACGATGGGCGTGTGGCGCTGTTTGATGAAGGTTGCCAGGACTAGAACTGTGAGCAGAGCAAGGGAAAGAGCGAGGGACGCCAAAACTGTCCCCAGGGACTCCTGAAAGGAGAGGAAGTGGACCCTCTTCAGGACACACTGGTCCTGCTTCTGGTTTGGGTGTTGATCTGCTGGACATGCCACACAGCGATCGGCATCTGCAATGAGCAAGAACTGGAGAAGCATCTCCCAAAATCACAGCATCCCTTCTTTGCGTGGACCATTCAGCACACAATCAATGAAGAACAAATTTAGACATGTTATTATTTGAATGTTGCTTTGGCAAACAACGCATCTATTCTGCTCCACAGTCTGAGAACAAAGTGGAGTTCCTCTTGCTGTACATTTTACAAAATTAAGTCCTTTGACTTTCCCTTCCTGGGAGACTGGATGGAGGGAAAAGCAACTTCAGGGGAGGAAACAATTTTGTGCTCACAGCAAAAGCAGCCCTTCTCTACACAATGAAGTGCAAGTCAACTTTGGTCATTTTTCTCTGAGGCCCCTCCAAACTTGCTGAGACCAGAGGGCCTACGAGCACCTCCAAGGTTCATTCCTGGCTGACCCACACGTGGGATGTAATGCACGTCACCTCATATTTTGATGAGGCTCCTCCTCATCCTCCTTCCAGGGGAACCATTAAACCTCAGGGACATTTTCTCTTCCCAAATCTCAGGAGCTTCCTGCCAGCAGAAAGTAACAAACTCAGCCCCCCATCCACCCTCTGCTCCTGCCCTTCCAGGACTTATCCAACCCTGTCACCCACTGCTCGATTGAGCCACGATCTGCAACTACCTGTGTAGTTCGAGAAGGTTCCCTCCTGACAGGTGAGGCATTCAGAGCAGCACAGCGGCCTCCCAGCTACACCTCTCTTCCACTGCCCTGGGGAGCACCGCTTGGTACACCTTGCAGTGGGCGGCTTCTGAAAAGCATGGGAGAGCTAGTGGGGAGCCCACATGGTGGTCGTGGTGCTCCAGGGGTCTTGGAGGGACCAATGGGGTTTCCCATTGCACAGTGAATGGAGGTGATATGCGTGCATGTGGCTTAACTGGAGAACAGGATGGTTCAGAGACACAGTCTTACGGGTGCTGCATAAAGGGCAGCCCAGCCCGACAAGCCAGCAGGGTCTCAGAGGAGGAGGGGGAACATTCCCTCCCCTGTGTTTTCCCCAAGATCTTGTGGGCCGAGTAGGGAAGGATCTGATGGATCGATTTGGGCCTAGACATGGATGAGGAGGCATTGAAGAGGGTGCCAAGTGGATTTGATAAGCTTGGATGCCCAGCTCTGCTAAATTCCTCACGCACTCTTTTGCACCCACTGATGCTCCCAAAACACCTTCTCAGGCTGTGGGGAGGCAGGAGGTGAAGCACAGGTGCGCAAAAGCAGGTGAAGCCACTGGGTTTAGATGCAGCACAGAGCATCTGGGCCTCGGACCTGAATTCCACCTCGTGCTCCTGCATGATATGTGCTGGAGCAGATGGCCCCCAGAAATCTTGGACTCCAGATGACAGGTTTGGGACCCAAGACCCAGCAGTGGGAGCTCTAACATTGCCTCTGGATTCCATTTGCCCAGAGCTGAGGCATTGCTGAGCTTCCCCACATCCTTGGGACATTCCCTCAACCCACCTCTGTGGCCCACACAATTGCTTCTGAGCGGATGCTGAAGTTCTGGCCTGGAAGGGCCCCGGCATCCATCCATCCCACTCGCGCAGGATCTAAAGTGCCATTTGGGGAAAAGACCCAGTTCAGGAGGTCGTATCTCTGGACATTCTCACTGAAGCAGACTTCCTCCCCAGCACTGTTGTTGAACCGGATCTTCCGCAGGGAGGCAAGGATCTGCAAGAAAGGGATGCTGAGCTTAGCCTTGACTTCAGGCAAGTTCTGCTCTCCTCGAATGTCCTGTGACGGCCACCAAGGAAGAAGATCATATATGTCTCAGCCGCCTCCTTCTTCACTGGCTGCTGATGCAGGTGGTCTCAGATTTCCCCCATTGATTCCCACTGGGTCCAGCAGGCCTTCTCCAGCTCACCCTTCTGGACTTAGCCATCCAATGAGGAACCCACCCACTCTCACCTCTGCAAGCTCTCATCTCGGGAGTGTGAAACAACCCTTGTACCAAAAGGGCTTTGGAAGCAATGGAGGAGTCTCCTTCCACAGAGTATGTGCATGTTTGGAGAATTAACAGGAAAAGCTCAAAGGGGAGGCCTATACTACCGGCATCGAGCACTTCTGACCCCCAGCACAGTTCCTTCCTGGCAGGTAAACCAACAGAAAGGAGAACTGGCTGCCTACGTATTTTTCAGCCTTTCTTATTCAAAAGATTTCTCTGAGTGGTGTTGGTAACTTAGGGGTTTTGACAGGGAAAGAGACCTGACAGTGGGGGTATGTTATCGCCCTCCAAGTCAACTTGAGACCCTGGATGATGTCCTGACAGGCCAGATTCTAAGGATGTCTTGGGGAAGAGACTCAGTAATTATGGGAGATTTCAGTCTCCCGGATATTACTTGGGAGACTCACTTGGCGGTGACAGCCAGGTCACGTTGCTTCCTAGAAGCTCTAGAGGGAGGGTTTTTCACACAGAGGGTCCAAGAGGCGACGAGGGAGGGGGGGAAACATCCTTGACTTGGTCTTGACCAATACGGTGGAGATGATAGAAGAAGTACAGATTAGTGGAGCTCTGGATGCGAGTGATCACTCCATCCTTTGCTTTGAGATCAGGGGCCTGGGGACATGCAGCACAGTGAGCACTAGAAACTGGGACTTCAAGAGGGCCAGCTTTGGCCAACTGAAGGCCAGACTGGGGAAAGTCTCCTGGGATAGGTTACTGGAAGGTAAGTGAGTTGAGGAGGGGTGGATGGCACTCAAAAGGGAGGTTTTGGAGGCGCACACCTTGACGATACCTCTAGTCAGTAAGGTGGGGAGGTGGAGGAGAGTGCCGCCATGGATGCGAAAGGAGGTGGTTAGAGGGATTAGATGAAAGAGGAACCTCCGTAGGAAATGGGTACTGGGGGAAATAGACAAAAGGGTATACCTGGAGGAGGAGGCCGTTGCAGAAGGATTCTTCACAAGGCTAAGGCTGATTACGAGCTGAGACTTGCCAAGAATATCAAGAGCAACAAAAAGGGCTTCTTTCAGCATGTACATAGGAAGAGGAAGGGGAGACAAGTGGTGGGACCACTAAATAAGGAGGAAGGAGATCCAGTGACTGACATGAGGGAACAGGCACAGATGCTAAATGACAATTTTGCCTCTGTGTTCTCCCCAAAGCAGGACGGGGGATATCCACATAGGAGATTAGATGAGGCTGGTGACTTAGGGGCACAGATTAGAGTCACCACCCTTGAAGTCGAGGGGCTGCTCAGGGCATTGGACACCAGGCCCTGACGAGTTACACCCAAGAGCACTTAGGGAGTTGGCAGGGGTTCTCGCACGCCCACTGGCCTCCATATTTGAGGCCTCGTGGAGAACGGGTGAAGTTCCAGAGGACTGGAGGGTGGCGTCAGTGGTCCCAATTTTCAAAAAGGGTAGTAGAAGGAACATGGGGAATTACGGACCAGTTAGCCTTACGTCCATTGTAGGAAAAACAATGGACAGGCTCATAATACAGAGAGATCTAGTGATGCTAGATAGGGAAGGGAGACTGACGGCCACACAACACGGCTTCCACAAAAACAGGTCCTGCCACACAAACCTTGTGGGATTCTATGACAAGATTTCGAGGTGGCTGGATGGAGGGGATGCAGTGGATGTGGATCACCTGGATTTCAGCAAGGCCTTTGACAAAGTGCCCCATGATATCCTGGTGGAGAAACTGAGGAATTTTGGGATACACCAAAGCATTGTCTGGTGGATTAGGGCATGGTTGACTGACCAAAAGCAGAAGGTAACCATTAGCAGGGAATCATCAGGATGGCAGCCAGTGACAAGCGGGGTCCCCCAGGGCTCTGTCCTGGGGCCGATCCTGTTTAATCTATTCATTAATGACATGGAAGAAGGGGTGAACAGTCTGCTGATCAAATTCGCAGACAACACTAAAACTGGAGCAGTGGCCACAACTGAGGAGCATGTACTCCAGATCCAAAAGGATCTGTTCAGACTATAGATGTAGGTAGGAGACAACAGGATGGCATTCAATGTGGATAAGTGCAAGGTCTTGCACTTGGAGCCTAGGAATAGGTGTCATAAGTACAGGTTAGGTGACAAGTGGCTGGGGAACAGCACTTGTGAGAGGGACCTCAGGATACTGGTTGACTGCAGGCTAAACATGATGCGTGTGATGCGGTGGTCAAGAGGGCGAATGCCACCCTTGGTTGCATACCCAGAAGTGTGGCTTCTAGATCAAGAAAGGTATTACTACCACTCTACACAACTCTGGTGTCCCCGCAACTGGAGTATTGTGTTCAGTTTTGGGCCCCTCATTACAGAAAGGATATAGCCAGGTTGGAGTCTGTGCAGCGTAGGACCACCAGGTTGGTGGGCGGTTTGCAGGGGATGGGGTATGAGGTGAGACTGATGGAACTGGGTCACTTCAGCCTGGAGAAGAGGAGGCTCAGAGGGGATCTGTCGGCGCCATACAGGTATGTGAGGGGCTGTCACACGGAGATAGGTAGAGACTTGTGCTCCCCTGCAGAGGAAGGCAGAACACGCTCCAATGGTGCAAAGCTCAGGGAGCCAAGGTTCCATTTGAATGCCAGGAAGCACTTCCTGACAGTTAGGACCCCGAGGGCGTGGAATGGGCTTCCACGAGATGTTGTAGAGGCTCCATCGGTGCGGGTGTTCAAGGATAGGCTGGGCGTCCACATGGTGGGCATGTTGTGAGTAGAGCCGGCTGGTGCCGGAGGTCAGACTAGATGGCCCAGGAGGCCCCTTCTGACTCACTCTGTTTCTATGTATGGGAGTTCTCAGGCAGTTCCTTGGAGGTCCATGAAGTCTCAGGGGCACCCAGAGTCCCACGCAGAGAACCTCTGGCCTACATGATTCTCTACTCATGGCCTCATTCTTCTGGAGGGAAAATATGCAAAACAATAAACAATTTTTAAAAAGTTGAGGAAATATGGCTCTTTTAGCATGCTTGGAATTTTCCCAGCATCACTCTAACCTTCGCAAAGTGGACAATTCAATAAGCATAAGCAAAGCCCTTTCTACTAAATGGAAAAACCTGAATGAGAACATTACCTGCCATGGCTCGACATGTGGAAGCCTCTTTCTCCCCTCCACCATTCCACGCTTCAATCCAGACAGCAAGATGGCATGCAGGGCATGTGCCACGGAATGCACAGCATTGTAGATGCTGTAGCTCTGCAAGCTCATGCTCCTCTCGAACCTCAGGGATGGCAGGTCCTGTATCTTCTCCTCCCCAGTGCACTTTGTTTTTCCCCCTGATAGGGTTTGTCCTGACTTCAGAAATTTACACCGAAAGGCTGCTTCCCACCAATGGCGGAGAAAGACGTCCCCTTCAGGCTGGAGGGGGTCTAAAGCCAAGAGGAAGCGTTGGAATCCTGGCACATCCCTTCTGTGCACCTGGAAATGCAGAGCACCATGGAAGGGTTGGAGCCCTTGCCAACCAAACTGGGACCCTGAGGCAGCAATGTCAACATGGGATGTCAAGATCCAAACCATCCTTAAGGAGGGCTTCAAGTTTTGGAGATAAGCAAATAGGTTTAGAATTGTTAAGTTCCCATAAAGAATCATCACTAGGAAATCAGGCCAAGAATCAGAACGGTAAAGAGGGAGCTTTTTAAGTGCAGAATCCATCCCAGTAATTTCTACCATTTCCAAGGAGGCCACACAGATGTCGTTCTGCTTGAGCATCGGTGTCAGTGTCCGGACGAAATCTTCCCCAGCACTATCAGTAGGAGCGGCCAGCCCAACCCAGTTCCACTGGAAGTGCAGCAGCAGCCGGACTAAACCCACGTACAGAGGGAATTCATCTGGGTTAATCAGGAACAAGGAAGGAAAGGCCCTTCTCTCTCTCTGAATATGGTCGAATGAGCCATAAACAAGCTGAAAGAAGGAATTCAGAGGTGGATTGATCCTGGGAGCTCAACAGAGACAATTATTTTATGGGGTCATCCAGAATTACAGCTCCACACGCCCACAGCACTCTTTCAGAGACTGGTCTTTCCACCTTGCAGATTCTGCATCCTGCAGCACCCCCATTTTTCTGCACACGCACCTCTCACCTGTGGCACCTTGAAGATGCTAAAGATGGATGCCACCTGCCCTGGTGACTCAGGGTCACATCCCCCAATCACAGAGAGCAGCTTGTCCTGCCTGTCACATTTATAGTTGGGGGCCAACCTTCCCCGTGTGGAAAGCAGGGCGAAGTTATTCAAGTTCATCGTTCTGGCAATGTCCCTGTGTTCGTAGATGCGGAAGCCCAGAGTGGTGTTGGGCAGGAGAACGGGATGCTTCCAGAGCTCCTGGACAGCAAACACCACAGCTAGGATGTGCTGGTAGATCTTGATCCTGATGCTGGAATGAGAGTAGCATCGGGAGAGAGGACAGCGTGTTTGTTTCTCAAGCTCTCATTTGATCACTTTCTGCTGCAAAATGGCCAAAATTCCGAACAAAGGGAGCACCTTTGGTGGTTCCCAAACTCGGATCCCAGGTGTTGTTCTACAATAGACCCCATCATCCCCAGCCAAGAACTGCAATGAGCCAGCAATGTGAACTTCTTGTTAAAGAATGCAGAGTCCAGGGTTTCAAGAAAGCAATGTGAAAGGACACATAAGCACTCCTTGATCCCCACATTCTTCGGGTGTTACCAAACTGTTCATGGGAAGCTGAATCTTGAACACTATTTTCCAAACCTGCTAAAATCTGCTTATGATCCAGTGACTCCATGGAGGGGACAAAATCCAAATCTCCCTCCCTGTCTCTACATGGAACTCCCCCAACCGCATCCTCCAATCAGTGGCACCCTCCCTCCATGCTCACTCATGCGCACAAATCCCACACTCACTGCTCAGGCTAAAGCACAGAACTGACTCTGGTGCTCAGAAGCTGAAGACACACTTCCAGGCTGCACATTCTCATTAAAGGTTCAAGCCCAGCATGACATGATCAAATGTTGAGCCAAAACAGGATGTGCGAGAGCAAAAGTGCCCCTGCAGATCCCGTGAAGCAGCTGCCGCCTCTCAGAGCAAGCTCTGAACCTGCCACCCACAACCCTCCTGCAGCAACTTACGATGATGCGCCAGAGAACGGCAAAGGAGGTAAGCTAGCAAAGTCATGCATCTTTTCTAAATAAAAATAGCCAAAGCGCAGATTCCCGCCAACAATCAGCTTTCCGGGGCTGAAATAGTCTTGTCCCAGTCTGTATGTCCCCCTCACAATGCACGGGGTCTGCCAAACCCTCTGTGTGGCCTGAGGAATTAGCCAGCAGAGCAGCAGCAGCAGCAGAAACATGGCGAGCAGCACAGACGGACCTTCCCACCTCAGTCCCCACAAAGCAGAAGCAGAGGGTTTTTCTGGACAGGGGAGTCTGATCCTGGCCATACAGTGCCTGTGGCTCAGGGATCCAGACACCGCCAACGAGCTCCAGGCATCCCTTTGTGAAACACATTTCTCCTGAACGTCTTTGTTCATGTTCTTGTTGCTGGACGGAAGGCAATTCCACTCGGGATGCCGGGAAATTATACTCATTTGGAGCCCTCCAGGACACTGAGGGAAACAGCACCCCAGAACACAGGACTCCCTTTACACTGTGGAAGGGGCAAAACATGTTTATGATCTCCTTCAGCTTGTATGACACAGTTCCCATGTTCTGCCCTTTGGACCGTGTCCCTCTGGGCTCCTGAACCCGCAGTGCTGTCCAGGCTCGTGCCAAAGTTTCTTCAAGCACATGGGTGGGGGGGAGAATGGATGGACAGAAGGACGGAGGGATAGACTGGGCGGTGAAGATGTGGCTAGCGAGGGTAGCAATGCAGGGAAAGCCATAAAAGCAGATGGCCTCCTCCAGCATTTGGAATATCATGCAGGGCAGGACGCAGTTGGAAGTGTCCACACCCAAAGGCTATCAAGCTGGAATGCGTTCCAGGAACCTCCAGGTGCCACAGCAGATGCAATGCCTCTTAATGGCCTGAAGGCAAGGGAGGCAGCCACCGTGTCGAGGTGAAAAGAACTTGGGCTGGCCTGAGCTTGGAGGGGAGACCCTGCTGAAAGTTGTATGTCCCCACCTGGATTTCCATAGTGCAAGAAAAGTGGGACATAAATACATACATAAATAGAGATTAGATCACTAGCTAGATTAGATTGCTAGATGTATGATATCTGTCCCCTCTTCTGGTTAATCCCCCAACCTTCCCATAAGGTTCCTGGCAGTAATATCAACCATCCCTCGGGCCTGATAGTGCTGCTCTGAAATACCAGGTCAGTCCATGATAAAACTTCCCTCATCCACAATCTAATGGTGGATGAGGGGCCAACCTGGCAGGTGTTATGGAGACCTAGGTGGGAGAAGGGGGGCATATGTCCTTACCCAACTGTGCCCGCCCAGCACCAGCCACGCATAGAGGGAAGGGGAGAGGGGTCTGCCTTGTTTATCGAGACTCAATCTCCCTTGCAGGGCTTCCTGCTCCCTCGAGACAGGGCCTAGTGTTTGTATCTGGCATGGGGTTATCAAGACTCTGATAGGGATTCTGTGGTATACCATGCACCCTTCTGCCCATCAGACTCCCTACCTGAGCTGATGGAGATCGTCTTAGACTTGTGTAGAGGACCACCAGGATGGTCCTGGAGGACTTCAATCTCTGCACCGAGACTGTTCTGAGTTGGGCAGCTCAGGACTTCATGGCTTCTATGACAGCCATGTGGCTATCTCAACATGTCATTGGCCCAACCATGAAAGAGGTCACACTCTGGACCTGGTGTTCTAGAGGGAGCAGGAAGATGGTGATCTGAAAGTGAGGAATCAGATTATAACTCATTTTTCATGGCGAGATCACTTCCTTGTGAGGTTTGAGCTCAGGGTTGATCTCTCGCTCTGTAAGGGTGCCTAACCTATTAAGATGGTCCACCCCTGGCGTCTGATGGATCCAGACAGATTGCTGAGGGCTCTGGGGGATTTTCCAGTTGGTGAGGCTGGCGCTCCTGTTGATGCTGTGGTTGATTTGTGGAATGGGGAACTGACCAGGGCAACTGACACAATTGCTCTGAAGCATCCTCTCCTGACTAGCAGATCCTGCTCGGCCCCATGGTACACGCCTGAGTTGCGGGGGATGAAGCAGGCTGGGAGATGACTATAGCGCATGTTGAGGAAATCTCAGGATGAATCTAACCGAGCGTACTTAAGAGCTCATTTTCAAGGCTCTGCTTTGGCAGTGAG
Organism: Varanus salvator macromaculatus; assembly: GCA_023646645.1. NCBI lineage: Eukaryota > Metazoa > Chordata > Lepidosauria > Squamata > Varanidae > Varanus > Varanus salvator. Next base: position 7,825,644 of record JAIXND010000802.1, on the reverse strand, counting down.
GGCGGCAAAGGGCCAATTCTTCTCCGCTTCCAGTGCCTCCTCACAGCACCATCCGGAGGAGCTTTTTTGGGGGCTGCATGGCCTACACATTCGGTGCAAAAAAAGATCTGTTGCCACAATCAGTAGCCCTCTGTGACGACTTTGTCCAGCACTTCAGGGAGAAAATTGCTCAGATTCTCCACAAGCTGGACTACACAGTTGATAGGATGTCAGAATGGGAGGTGTCCAGAGCTCCATCTGGTCCATCGTTGTTGGATGAGTTGCAGTTGTTGCGGGCTGAGGATGTGGACAAGGTGCTTGGGCTGGTACGCCCCACCACCTGTTCACTTGACCTTTGCCCTTCATGGCTGCTTCCTAGAGGCAGAAAAGGGATTGGTCCCTTGGTCCGGGAGGTCATCAAAGCCTCACTGAGAGAGGGTCAGATCACTGCCCCTTTAAAGGACGCAGTGATCAGACCTATCCTGAGGAAGGCATCCCTGGACCCATAGATGGCTGTCCATTATAGACCAATGGCCAATATCCCGTTACTGGGCAAGGTGCTGGAGCGGGTGATGGAGGGACAACTCCAGGCACTCTTGGATGAAAGTGATTATCTGGAGCCATTTGAGTCTGGTTTCAGACCGTTAGGATATTGAATCTGCCTTGGTCACCCTGTACGATGACCTGGGCAGAGGGCGGGACAGGGAACCATGGTATCCTTCTGGGCAGTCTGGCCAGGTTAGGAGTAGGAGCTTCTGCATGACAATAGTTCCGCTCCTACCTGTCCAGCCGATTCCAGAAGGTGGTGCTGGGGGATTATGGCTCTGTGCCATAGCAACTCTGCCATGGAGCATCACAGGGATCCAAATTGTCCCCCATGCTCTTTAAAATTTACATGAAATTGCAAGGAGAGGTCATCAGGAGGTCTGGCCTGTGCAGTCAACAGTACTCCCAGCTCTACCTCTCCTTTACATCTAATCCAGGTGAGGCAGTGGCTGTCCTAAAATGGTGTCCGGATGAGGGTCAAAAAATGAGGCTCAATCCACATAAGATGGAGGCCCCTTTGGTGGGCAGTTCGGGTTTTCATGTAACTGATTTTGGCCCTGTCCTGCGTGGGGTTGCGCTGACCCTAAAGGACAGCATCTGCACCTCAGGAGTGCTCCTCAGCCCAGGGCTGTCCCTGGAGGCCAAGGTGGCAGTGGTGGCGAGGAGCACCTTCCTCCAGCTTCAGTTAGTCAATCAGCTGCGCCCTTACCTGGACGAGCACTGCCTCGTAACACTCACACATGCTTTGGATTCTTCCCAGTTGGATGACTGGAATGTGCTTTACAGGGGCTGCCGTTGAAAATGGTCAGGATACTTCAATTGGTCCAAAATGGAGCTGCCAGATCATCGACAGGGACCGGTTGTCATTCTCATATAATGCTTGTCCTCGATCACTGGCTTCCAATTGAGGTCCAGGCCCAAGTTAAGGTGCTGGTTTAACCTAGGAAGTCCTAAACGCCTTGGGCCCAGGATACCTGAAGAAACACCTTTTTCCTTCTAAGCCCTCCCGCCCCCTAAGTTCTGCAGCAGAGGCCCTGCTCTGGGAATCCTCCCTGAAGGAGGTTAGGCGCGTGAAAACCCAGAGGAGGGCCCTCTCTGCAGTGGGGCCCAGACTGTGGAACTGGCTCCCCAGAGAGGTTCGCCTGGCACCAAATTTTCGGTGCCAATAAAAAACCTTTTCATTTACCCACAATTTTGAAGATTAAGGAATTTTAATTGGTTTTAACATTCCCCACCGCACTTTGTTTTTTCTTGTTAGTATGTATGTTCCGACATTTATCATTTATTGTTTATCTATTTATTGCTCTAATTCTTGTAAGCCATCCTGGGACAATTTTTGTATAGGACACGGTAGAAATATTTTAAATAAAATAGAGGAGGAGCCTTTAACACCCCAGGATCAAGAGATGATCTTCATCTTTGCCTGACATCTCTGTCCTTCTGCTTGAGTTGCTTTTAATCAGCATCAGTCTTTGCAATCTTTGCAGTGATGCTCAATTGTACTTGGGGTTCTCTACTGCTTTTATGCTGGAGTTGGAGGATTTCCCATTCTGCAAAAAAATCCATGTTATTGGCTGGTGCGTGTTACTTCTTACATTGGCACACCAACAATTGCCAAGAGCAACACCAGTCCTTAGCAGATTCAGGGGCGTTGGGCTTTGCTCTGGGCTGCCCAGAGCTCCTGAAATCGGGCGCTAGAGAGATGTGACACGCAGACAATGCATCCTCCAGCACCAACCCCACAGCCAGGCAGTTGCTATTTCCCCTCCAGACACGTGGGGCTGGGACTGCCAATTTGGGCCCTGCAATTCTACATGTCCCAAGAGTGGGAGATCCAAGGGAGGAGCAGATCTTGAAAAAGTCTCCAATCTGGGGCAAATTCTTCACAAATACACCATTTTGGGAAACTAGAGGGGGAATCTGCACCCAGAGACATCTTGTGCAATCAGGGGACAGAAGTACTCAGCCTCCCACATCCCTGGACATTCCCTGGACCCACCTCTGTGGCCCACACAATCGCTTCCGATCGGATGCTGAAGTCCTGTCCTGGAAGGGCCCTGGCATCCGTCCTCCCCACTTGCACTGCATCCAAAGTGCCGTTTGGGGAAAAGACCCAGTTCAGGATGTCATGTCTCTTGCTGCTCTCGCTTAAGCAGAACTCATCTCCAGCGCTGTTGTTGAACTGGACATTCCTCAGGGAGGCAATGATCTGCAAGGAAAGGGTTGCCAAGCACAAGGGGCATCTGTCCCTGGCTGCAAGCAGGCTCCGCCGTCCCTTTGTCCGTCCTCTGAGGGCCACCAAGGAAGACGATTGCAGTTCCCTGCACAGCAGTCTTCTTCTTCAGTAGCCACAGAAGTCTCAGAATTTCCTCATCCATTCATGGCATTCATGTCCTGTCCTTTCATGCCATTTCAAAGGGCCCCAACGGGCTCTTCCAGCTCCCCTTTCCGTGGTCAACCTCCAACTGGAAGCACATCCACTGCAAGGCAGCAGCGTTACCTTCTCAGGCGTTCGCCCCAGAAGGATAACGAGACCCATCCTGGAGACCTGTGCATGGCAACTGTCTTCCAAGGACCAAACCTGGCTTTGCCTTATACTTTTTCCATGGTCCAGGGAGCAGTCCAGGGAGCAGGTGTTCGCACACATCCCCTTCGGACCAGGGCTCTGACTTGCCCAAAGGAACCTCAGCCTTCCTTTGGAAGCAATGGAGTGTCTTCCTCCACAGACCATTTGCAGATTTAAAGAATTCATGCCAACAGCTCAAAGGAGGGGAGTAGAATACACGACTCTGGTGCGCCCGCAACTGGAGTATTGTGTTCAGTTTTGGGCCCCTCATTACAGAAAGGATATAGCCAGGTTGGAGTCAGTGCAGCGTAGGGCCACAAGGATGGTGGCTGGTTTGCAGGGGATGCTGTATGAGGCAAGACTGAGGGAACTGGGTCTCTTCAGCTTGGAGAAGAGGAGACTCAGAGGGGATATGTTGGCAACATACAGGTATGTGAGGGGGTGTCACATGGAGATGGGCAGAGGCCTGTTCTCCCCTGCAGAGGAAGGCAGGACGCGCTCCAATGGAGCAAAGCTCAGGGAGCCAAGGTTCCATTTGGATGCCAGGAAGCACATCCTGACAGTTAGGACCCCGAGGGCGTCGAATGGCCTTCCACGGGAGGTTGTTGAGGCCCCATCGGTGAGGGTGTTCAAAGACAGGCTGGACATGCACATGGTGGGCATGTCATGAGCGGAGCTGGCTGGTGCCGGAGGTCAGACGAGATGACCCGGGAGGCCCCTTCTGACTCGCTCTGTTTCTATGTTTCTAATGCAGAGACCTTGCTCTTCCTACCCACACAGCACTTCCTTCTGTGCATGTTAGCCCAACAGGGAGAACCTGCACTCTGCATGCTTTTCAGTCTTTCCTTTGCAGAAAAATGGCTTGTTTGGAGGGACGAGCTCAAGGGGTGCCTTGCAGGGCCTTAAGTCTCAGTGGCACCCGCAGCACCACAAAGAGAGCATCTGGCCTCCATGATTCCTCACTCACTGCCTATGCTCTTGAATGGAAAGCATGCCCACATTTAAAAGTTCAATGAAGGATGCCTTTTTCTTTCGGAGTCTTCAGATTTTCTAACATTCAGTCTCAACTCTTCACATCTTACTGTTCTGAAAACGGACTTAAGACCTCTGTAAAAAAAACTATGAGCACCTCAGCTGTGTCATTGCAAAATAGAGCAGCAACTTTCTGTGAGAAGGCAGTGGAGGAAGGGAGAAACTGGAAGCCTGCTAAAGCCCAAGCTCGGGAAAGATTCGCAGGTGCCCATGAAGAGACCGCTGGCAGCATCAAACCTCCAGAGTGAAAAGTGCCGCTCTGTGAGAGCCAAGAGAGACAACCTCGCCAGCACATTGAAACAAAAAGTATCACCTAGACAAGCACGGCAGGTGCCAGGTGGCCCTGGAACAGACGGTGTTTGACCTGTTCTGGTTTGGCTAGACCGCTCAGCAAGCGACAAGGAATCCATTTTCCCCATCCCTTGAGAGCCTGTCCCCTCCCGGCCCCTCCGATCTGGACACCACGTGCTTTTGCTCCAGAAGCTCCCTGGCCTTGATTTTGGCACAAGCCTACCTTTGGCACTGGGGGCCTGGCTGCACGCAAATTTCCTGGCCACGTGTGCTCTGGGGAGGGCTGCAGGCCGGTGGCCGACCCCCGCGTGGGGGGCAGAGGGCCTCCGGTAAGGGTAGTAGTGTTCTGTCTTTGGTTTGTACGCTGCCTAAAGAGCCTGTTTGGACTGCTTGGTGGCGTATAAATGCAATAATAAAGAAGCCCGTGGGTGGGGGAGGACCAGAGCACAGCACAGCCATTAGCTGAAAGGGCCGTGTTCCCTCCTCCTGCCACCACCGTAGCTCCCCCTACGCAGCAGGACAGGCCTCTCTTGTGGGACAAGCACCCTCTCGGCACTTGACCCCACAGCCCCTCCAGTGGGACCCCCACCGTCTCTCTCCTTGACCCCACAGACCCAGGCATAGGCCCACAGAGGCATGGGATGGTGAGGGATAAACGGAAAGGCACCCTCACTCTCATGGCATCCCACAGGGGCACCCCATGAGGGCGGGCCCCCTTTGCAGTCTTCCCCTCTGGGAGCCCTCGCCCACGAGCTCCATAACCTGAAGCAGTGGGCAAGGGAGCGGCTGGCAGCAGGTGTGTGAGAAGGGCTGGGCGCCCTCTTCCCCGCCAGCCCTCAGCAGCCCCGGTGCAGGAGCCAGGCAACGCCAGCCTCAGGCCTGCCTGGACGTCCAGGAGGGGATCTGGAGAGCCTGGCAAGGGCTCCCCTCGCAGTGAGGGCAGGGGGCAGCCTGTGGCACAAGCCCAGGCTTGGCATAATGGAAATGCATGACTCGGAGAGACCACCTTCCGCCTCTCCAGCTCTGAGCAGCACCCCCCACCCTCGGCCCTCCCCCTGCCCACAGGCCTCTCCTGGCCCCTCAGGAGAACTCCTGGCCAATCACACACCCCCGGATCCCCCAACAGCCAATCAGCTCTGCTGGCCCAGCCCACACTCCAAGAAGGGAACCATGCAGGAGCTGCCCCCTCCTCCTCCCGCCTCCTTGTGCCAGCCACTGTAACCGTGGCAACCAACACTGCCAGGCGCCAGGCATGGCTACCGGGCTAGGCCTCTGTGCTGCCCAGAGAGAGCGCGGCTACTCAGAGGTTGCCTGAAGCGTGCAAACAGCAGAGCACTGGCACCAGAACAAAGTCCCTGGACATCTTCGGGTCTGTCACCGGCTCTCAGCCTGCCCTGCCTCACAGGGCTGTTGTGAGGATAAGATACGGAGGAGAGGAGGACTTTGGAAACACCCGGGGAACGTTGCAGGAAGAAAAGTCCAGCTAGGAAAAGAATAAGTCGATAAAAATAGTTGCCATTGACTCTCAAACTCACTGATGACCCCCAATTAACGCTCATGTGAGCTCCCCAGTATGGTATAGAATAGTGGAATCACCACAGCCATGTTGGATTCCTTGTTCCCTCAGAGCGGGAAGGAGGCATTGGTGAAATGAACTCTGGATGGACTGTTGTGGAAAAGTGAGCAGAATCCCAGCTGAGGGTCCAGTGAGAGGACCGATGGCACCTACCTGGGTTTGAATCTGAATAAAGTAACAAAATGTATTATGAACTGCAGCTAATGCGAAAACCTCAGAACGGTACAAATAGCCAAGAGATAATTGGTGGGCATGAGAAGAAGAAAGTCCCTGGGAAAAGAAACGATTCTTTGTGTAACGTGCCCAAGGGGAGGACTCATTGCTGTGTGGGAGCATCAAACTTGTATCGGGGCTTCTGGCTTCTGGCAGGAGGTACAGAACGTATAATTTGGAAACCGTTATGGAGACTTTGCTTTGGGCACCCCCCTCCCACCTTGTCTCTGCTTTAGCTGGGATCTAGGTCTGCTTGGACTGACTGCCCTGTCCTCAAACAGTTTTCCAGTAATGCTGACAACACATGATTGTTGTGAGGATAAGCGGAGTGGAAGCGGAGGACTTTCGATGTCACCTTGTGTTCTGCCCTGGGCGACCCGCTTGTCACGGGCTGCAGAGTAGCTTTGCCCAGCCAACACAACAAGCCATGGCAACATTTCTTAGCATACTTACTCTTTCGCTTTGCCCAAACCAAGGTGTGCAATTTAACTGTGGTCAGAAACTATGGCATGGAACTGCAGTAGGTTCTCCACTGCAGGTTCTTGTCACGGTGCCCCCACTTTTCGCATCCTCTGACCCCTGTGTCATGCTTGTCCCTCTTCTGGAATGCAACTCAGAGAAATCCAATTGGAAGAAACATCTTCAGAAATACAGCCAATGTGGGCAGAATGAGAAGAAGGAGCAGCTGAGCGAGGAAGGAAACACTGCACAAATTGTGAATGGCATTAATGGTCAAGTGTGGTGGATGCTGGGAGCAAGCCAAGCTCAGGGGGACCAAGCGGGGACAATGGAAACCTCAATCACATGAAAAAGCGATCCTTGTCAGGTGGCCAACAAGTCAAAGGAGAAAACGATAGGACAATTACCATAAGATAAGAGAAATTTTATATTGATTGATTGACTGATTCAATTTATATCCTGCCTTTTTCTTACAAAGGGCTCAAGGCAGCTTACACAATTCTCCTCCTCCATCTTATCCCCACAACAACAACCCTGTGAGGTGGGATGGGCTGAGAGTCTGTGACTGGCCCAAAGGCACCCAGTTGGCTCCATGGCTGAGCTGGGCCTAGAACCAAGACCGCCCGAGTCCCAGTCCCACGCTCTTAACCATGACACCACACGGGCCCCAGAAATGACACAAATATCTGTAGATGTTGATCAGAAGTGTGTTTGACAATCCCACAGTCAGGTTTCTGGGGCATAATCATTGCTCCTCCATTCCTTCAGCTCACTGGAGCAGCAGCTGAGCAACTGCAGAAGAGGCCTCTTGGATCTGACCAAGGTGGATCCATCTAGCTCAGCCTCCACTTCACAGACCGAGTCAACCAAGAGGCTTCCTAGCAGCCCCAGAAGGATCAGATGGAGGTAGCCATCCACCTTTCTCCATCCTCTTCTCTCCTGCTGTGGCAGAGTGCTTCCCAGCCCAGGATCTTATCAACAACTCCACTGCTTCATATCTTAGGAAATTCTGATGCATTGGTTGGAAAGTGAATTAGCAGAGAGTTCTCCAAGGAGCAGGAGAGCCAGCTTATTTTTTCCTGATGAGGTGATCCCGGCTGTTTTGTTCGGGCTGCAGCAGGATGATGCAGCATTTGGGGAGGAAGATGCAGCCCATTTAGACCAAGCATGGCAGAATATTTTCTCTGCTCCCAGAAACGCCTCTTCCCACCGCAGAACACTGACCCGAATTTAGCACAAAGGGTCCAAAGCCCAGGAGAAAGGTGCATAGTTGAAGAGACAGAGGACTGGTGGAGGCACCTGTGCAGGGAGACCCCATGGGCAACACAGGTGGGCACTCTGACCAGGGCCTGGGCACCGGCACCTGCCAAGCCACCTGGAAATCCCTGGGAGGCATTCAGGTTCAAGCGGGCTTTGGGCATGGATCCTGTCCACTGAATCCTGCCCTGCATGATATTACATGATATTAAATGCAGGAAGAGAGGAAGTTACTTTTTTTAAATTTATTTTTCGATTTATATCCTGCCTTTTTTCTACAAAGGGCTCAAGGCAGCTTACACAATTCTCCTCCTCCATCTTATCCCCACAACAACAACCCTGTGAGGTGGGATGGGCTGAGAGTCTGTGACTGGCCCAAAGGCACCCAGTTGGCTCCATGGCTGAGCTGGGCCTAGAACAAAGACCACCCGAGTCCCAGTCCCACGCTCTTAACCATGACACCACACGGGCCCCAGAAATGACACAAATATCTGTAGATGTTGATCAGAAGTGTGTTTGACAATCCCTCAGTCAGGTTTCTGGGGCATAATCATTGCTCCTCCATTCCTTCAGCTCACTGGAGCAGCAGCTGAGCAATTGCAGAAGAGGCCTCTTGGATCTGACCAAGGTGGATCCATCTAGCTCAGCCTCCACTTCACAGAGTGAGTCAACCAAGGGGCTTCCTAGCAGCCCCATGAGGACCAGATGGAGGTAGCCATCCATTCGCCTTCTCCATCTCCTTCTCTCCTGCTGTGGCAGAGTGCTTCCCAGTCCAGGCAGTGTGTCTCAGTATCACAGCTGTGACTATGAGAAGACCTGCCCGCCTGGAGCGGGACCCGTTTCCAAGCAACCTCACTACAACAGCCATCGCCACACCTCCAAAATAGCATGGAAGAAGAGATCTGCCTGTAGACCAGTGGTGGAGCTCCAGCCCTGCATGCAGAAGGGCCCAGATGGATGGCAACTCCAGACCAGCCTTGGAAACTCTACCAACTGGCCCCAGGAAGCCACCTCTCATAGGCATCCCTGTCTCGGTAGCTCCAAGCACCTGGCTCCTTTTTCTCCCTTTAGAAATAGTAGCCTGTAGATGCACATGCCTGGTTTTGAAAGTGGGCTTGCTTCACACTCCTGCAATGAAAACCTTGTGAAAAGGAACAAAAAGACAGTGATGGGGTATATAGAGTGTCTTGAGTTCTCGCTTGACATTTTTTCTCCGTCTTCTAACTACTGAACGTAATGCATATATCAGTATGTTAGCCCCTTCCCTGGTAGCACACGTTTTCAAATATTATAAAGCTGCCCACCTTTTGAGTGCCTTATTCCCAAAACACACCATATATTTATACTCTGAGCTCTGATTCTGCAGAGAGCTTTCCCTTTTGGGCAGAAGAAACATGCACTCAATCAATCGATCGATCGATTGAGCTTCTGAAGGACCCAGCAATGGAAGTACCTTTCAGGATTCTGAGTGGGATTCTGAGTGGGATTCTTTCAGGATTCTGAGTGAGCAATGGAAATACCTTTCATGATTCTGAGTGGGGATCCCACATTCCACCAAGCCTCCCATCATCTCAGTCAGGAACTGGAATTGGCCAGCAATGCAAACTTGGCATAAAAGAATTCCCCATCCAGGGTATTGAGAGAGCAACATAAATTAAGCACCTTCCCTATTGGACACAAACCGCACTTCTGCTCACCCCAAGTTGTGGGTGTTACCAAATTATTCTTGGGAAGCTAAATGCTGAACACTGGACTCCTCACTTGGTAACAACAGGTTATGCTGCGGGTACTTCACTGGAGAGGAAGAAAGTCTGAAACTGCAGCACACGTGGGAGAGCTCAGGGCATCTTTCTGTGAAGCACACCTTGTCCCGGATGTATTTGCTCCTGACCTGCTGGATGGGAGGTACTTCCCTGGGGATGCCATGGCAATGATGGTCATTCAGCCCCTCCAGGGAATGGAGGGAAGATGCACCTCAGAACACGGGACCCCCTTTACATCATGGAAGGAGGAGAACATACTCATGAGCCTCTCTGAATCTCCATGGACCGGTCATCACGTGCTGCCCTTTACACGTGCTCCACCTGAGCACCCCAATCCAAGGTGGAGCCCAGGACTGTCCCAAAGACTCTACTAGCACATGGAAGACTGAATGGGGCAGGGAAGATGGGTTGCCTGAGTGAAGCAATTCAGAGCCAGGCAGTTCATCCAGCCATGTCTTTTGGCCCTGTCCTGCACTGCTGCAACCCGGACTGAAATTTTTAGATCAGGTATTGGCATTCATCATCTTCAAATTCCCAATTTTTGGGAACTGATGTAAGACAATTCAGGAGGAGGGAACACTCCATCTGCTTAAATCATTCTGGCTTCCTCACCCTACACCACTGCATTCATCTAAAACATGTGCGTACATCCTGTTGCTTACACCACTGTAAGGCATAGAACACCAAAGAACTTCTGAAACTTGAAGTAGCACACAACAATCAGGGATATGAAAGATTAATTTGACCGGAAAATATAAGCGATCTTATAAACAACAGCACTGCCTCATGTCAGGGAATTGGAACTTATTGGTTGGAAAGTGAATCAGCAGAAGATTCTCCAAGGAGCAGGAGTGCCAGGTCATCCTCTCCTGATGAGTTGATCCCGGCTGTTGAGGTGGGGCTTCAGCAGGATGATGTAGCATTTGGGGAGGAAGATGCAGCCCAGCAGACCGGCCCCAGATGCCAGGATGGAGAACACCTCCACGGCCACCATGGCCTTGCCCTAAGTGCTCAGGTAGGTGGGCACAAAGGACACCCACACGCTCCAAAAGACCAGCATGCCGAAGGCGATGAACTTGGCTTCGTTGAAGCTGTCAGGCAACTTCCTTGCCAGGAAAGCCCCGACGAAGCTGACAGCAGACAGGAAGCCCATGTAAGCCAGGACAGCGTAAAACATGGTGGCCGAGCCTTCGTCACATTCCAGGATCATCTCTCCCACCAAGGAGTAAAAGTCCACCCTGGGGAAAGGTGGGGAGGTGGCCAGCCAGGCAAAACAGAGGGCGGCCTGGAGGAGGGGGCACACCAACACGATGGAGCTGGGCAGTGGCCCCCCCACGAGTCTCTTGGCCATGTGTCCTGGCTTGGTGGCCATGAATGCCAGAACCACCGTCACTGTTTTGGCCAAAATGGAAGAAACAGCAACAGAGAAGGTGATGCTGAAAGCAGTTTGGCGCAGGAGGCAAGTGAGCTTGCCGGGTTGTCCGACGAATAGAAAGGAGCAGAGGAAGCAGAGCAGGAGAGAGGTGAGGAGAACGTACGTGAGGTCCCGGTTGTTGGCTTTGACGATGGGCGTGTGGCGCTGTTTGATGAAGGTTGCCAGGACTAGAATTGTGAGCAGAGTGAGGGAAAGAGCAAGGGATGCCAAGACAGTCCCCACGGTCTCCTGAAAGGAGAGGAAGTGGACCCTCTTCGTGACACACTGGTCCTGCTTCTCATTTGGGTGTTGATCTGCTGGACATGCCACACAGCGATCGGCATCTGCAATGAGCAAAAACAGGAGAAGCATCCCCCAAAATCACAGGTTTCCTTCTCTGGGGGGACGCTTCAGTGCACAATCAATAAAGACCAAATTTAGACACAGCATTCTTTGAATGTTGCTTTGGCAAGCAATGCATCCATTCTGCTCCTCTGTCTGAGAACAAAAGGCAGCACCTCTTGCTGTACATTTTACAAAATTCAGTCCTTTGACCTTCCCTTCCTGGGTGATCACATGGAGAGCCAAGCAGCTTCAGGGGAGGAAACAATTTTGTGCTCACAGCAAAAGCCACCCTTCTTGACACAATGGAATGCTAGGCAACTTTGGCCATTTGTCTCTGAGGTCCTTCCTAACATGCTGAGAACCAGAGGGCCTAGGAGCACCTCCACGGTGCATTCCTGGCTGTCCCACACGTGGGATGTAATGCACATCACCTCGTATTTTGATGAGGCTCCTCTACTTCTCCTTCCAGGGGAACCATTAAACCCCAAAGCCACATTCTCTTTCCAAAACTCAGGAGCTTCCTGTCAAGAGAAGGTGACAAACCCAGGCCCCACTCCACCATCTGCTCCTGCCCTTCCAGGCCTGATCCCACCCTGTTGCCCACTGCATGATTGAGCCACGAGCTGCAGCTACCTGTGTGGTTCGAGAAGGTCCCCTCTTGACAGGCCAGGCATTCGGAGCAGCACACCGGCCTCTCGGCTGCAACCGTCATCCTCCGCCCTGGGGAGCACTGCTTGGTGCACCTTGCAGTGGGCGACTTCTGAAAGGGAAGGGGGAGCAATTGGAGAAGCCCATAGGGTGGTCCTGCTGCTCCAGAGCCTTGGGGTGACCACTGGGGTTTCCCATTGCACAGTGATCCTTGCCTCCCAGCAAGGAAGAATATGATGGATCCCCACCAACACCTCGACAAGGGCTGGCACATGAATGAGGAGGCAATTAAGCGAGTGCCATGTGGATTTGATATGCTCTGATGCCCGGCTCTGCTAAATTCCTTACACACACTCTTTTGCACCAACTGGTGCTCCCAAACCACCTTCACAGGCTGTGGGGAGGCAGGAGGTGAAGCACAGGTGCACAAAAGCAGGTGAAGCCACTGGATTAAGGTACAACACAGAGCATCTGGGCCTCGGACCTGAATTCCACCTCGTGCTCCTGCACGATATGTGCTGGGGCAGATGGCCCCCAGAAATCTTGGACTCCAGATGACAGATTTGGGACCCAAGACCCAGCAGTGGGAGCTCTAACATTGCCTCTGGATTCCACTTGCCCAGAGCTGAGGCATTGCTGAGCTTCCCCACATCCTTGGGACATTCTCTCAACCCACCTCTGTGGCCCACACAATCGCTTCCGAGCGGATGCTGAAGTCCTGGCCTGGAAGGGCCCCGGCATCCATCCATCCCACTCGTGCAGGATCTAAAGTGCCATTTGGAGAAAAGACCCAGTTCAGGATGTCATATCTCTGGACACTCTTACTTAAGCAGACTTCCTCCCCAGCACTGTTGTTGAACCGGACCTTCTGCAGGGAGGCAAGGATCTGCAAGAAAGGGATGCTGAACCTTACCTTGAGTGCAGGCATGTTCTGCTCTTCGAGAATGTCCTCTGAGGACCACCAAGGAAGAAGATTGCATATACCTAAGCTGCTGTGTTCTTCTTCACTAGCCGCACATGCAGGGTGTCTCCATTCCCCGATTGATTCCCACTGGGTCAGCAGGCCTTCTCTAGCTCACCCTTCTGGACTCAGCCATCCAAAAAGGAACCCATCCACTCTCACCTCTGCAAGCCCTCACCTCGGGAGCATGAGACGACCCTGTTATCAAACCTCTTAGAGATCCAGCCACGACAGCTGAGTCTCTCTTCCAATAGAGTTCAGCAAAAGTGGTTCCCACGGATGCTCTGGGGCCAAGCCTGGTCTGAATCCACTTGGGAATGAATGGAAAGCATGGGCCTCATCTTTGCATGGCAGCTGCCCAGGCAATACCCTTACAATATTCGGATTGCTCAGCTCCAGGAAGGAACTCCCCAGAGAGGCTTGCCGGGCGCCGTCATTATTTGCTTTTCGGTGCCAGGCAAAGACCTTTTTATTAAAGAAATATTTTAATTGTTAATTAATATTATATTTTATTATGTTATATATTTCTGTTTTTATATTAGACTTTGAGATGGGCCAGTTTTAAATAGTGTATTGGTTTTAAATTGTATTTTCCTATTGTTGTTAGCTGCCCCGAGGCTTGTTTGCAAGGGGGCGGCATACAAATATGTTAAATAAGTAAATAAATAAATAAATAAATCTCTTCAGGACTGGCCTTCACTCCACCACTTTCAGCTGGCTCCAGCACCTGGGCTCTGGCTCCCTAACACAGCCTTTCATCTTTACAAGCAAAGGAAGTGTCTTCTTCCATAGTCCATGTGCAGGTTTGAAGAATTCACATGAAAAGCTCACAGGTGAGTCCTAGAACACCAGCACTGGGCTCTTCCTACCCCCACCACAGTTCTTTCCTGGCTGGTCCATCAACAGAAAGGAGAACCGGCTGCCTGCATATTTTTCAGCCTTTCTAATTCAAAAGATTTCTGTTGAATGGTGGTGTTGCTATGGGAGAGCTCAGGCAGTGCCTTCGAGGTCCATGAAGTCTCCAGGGCACCCAGAGTCCCACGCAGAGAACCTCTGGCCTACATGATTCTCTATTCATGGCCTCATCCCTCTGGAGGGAAAGTATCCAAAAAAGGAAAATTAAAAGGGATTGATGAAGAATTACTTTCTTAGGATTCTTGGACTTTTCCCAGCATCGCTCTTAGCTTCCCACTTTCAACCATGCAATGTGCATCAGCAAAGCCCTCTATATAACAGAGCGAAATCTGCAGGCGAACATTACCTGCCACGACTCGACACGTGGAAGCCTCTTTCTCTCCTCCCACATTCTGAATTTTGATCTGGACATCTGCACAGCCTGCAGGGCGTGTGCCACAGAATACACGGCATTGTACATGCTGTAGCTCTGAGGGCTCATGCGCCTCTCGAATGATAGGGATGGCAGGTCCTGGAGCTTCTCCTCCCCAGTGCACTTCCTCTTCCCCCTTGAAGGGGTTTGTCCTGACTTCCGAAACTGACAGAGAAATACTCCTGCCCATATTGTACGGAGAAAGACATCCCCTTTAGGCTGGAGGGGGTCTAAAGCCAAGAGGAAGCGTTGGAATCCCGGCACATCCCTTCTGTGCACCCGGAAATGCAGAGCACCATGGAAGGGTTGGAAAAATTTCCAACCAGACTGGGGCCCTGATTCAGCAATGTCATAATGGGATGTCAAGATCCAAACCATCCTTAAGGAAGGCTTCAGGGTTTGGATTACGCGAAATAACTGCATAACACTGAAGTCCCCAAAGAGAAGCATCACTCGGAAGTCAGGCCAAGATGGAGAAAGATAAATAGAGATGTTTCCATACATTCCCTGAGGGTTAGAAATGTCAAACATTTTGGTGAAGGCCACACAGATGTCGTTCTGCTGGAGCATCAGTGTCAAGGTCTGGATAAAATCTTCCCCAGCGGCATAACTGGGAGCGGCCAACCCAACCCAGTTCCACTGAAAATGCAGCAGCAGCCGGACCAAGCCCACGTACAGAGGGAATTCATCTGGGTTGATCCGGAACAAGGAAGGAAAGGCCCTTCTCTCCCTCTGAACATGGTCGAATGAGCCATAAATAAGCTGAAAGAAGGAATTCAGAGAAGGGTTGATCCAGGGAGCTCCATTGAGATCAACACATCTGCTCGTGTACCCCTGGACTACAAAGCACATCTTCTGGGGGCCTCCCAACCATACAGTGAAGTTTCCAAGTCCACAGTCAAGGCTGCCATGGAGCCCCACACAATGACACATTTTGAATTCCTTTGGTCTTTGTCCCATCCCTGAAAGAATAGCAGAGTCCTTGCAGAATCCTCTTCTTCGATTGTCAGAAGTTATCCCTCAACTTGCCCAACCGCCAGTCAAACCAGGGGCTGGCATAGGTCACCTCTGACTAGAATCAGTCCTGTGAGACAGCCCCAGATCCCTCATTCCAGATTCTCAACAGCCTTGCAGTGGGAAAACCATTTCATGGGATCATCCAGAATTACAGCACCACACGCCCACAGCACTCTTTCTGAGGCTGGCCTTTCCACCCCGCAGATTCGGCATATCGTGGCAACCCCCATTTTTTGGCACATGCACCTCTCACCTGTGGCACCTTGAAGATGTTGAAAATGGATGCTACCTGCTTTAAGGATTCCGAGTCGAATACGCCAATCACAGAGAGCAGTGTGTCCTGCCTGTCACATTTGTAGTTGGGAGCCAATTGTCCCCGTGTGGAAAGCAGGGCGAAGTTATTCAAGTATATCATTTTGGCAATGTCCTTGTGTTCGTAGATGCGGAAGCCCAGAGTGGTGTTGGGCAGGAGAACGGGATGCTTCCGGAGCTCCTGGACAGCAAACACCACAGCCAGGATGTGCCGGTAGTCCACGAAACTTACGCTGGAAATAGAGAGGCATTGGGAGAGAGGATGGCATGTTTTTCCCTCAAGTTCTCATTTGATTGCTTTCTGTTGAAAAATAACCAAAGCACTGAGCAAAGGGAGTGCCTTTAGTAGGTTCCCCAACTCGGATCCCAGGCATTGTTCCATAATAGCCCCCATCATCCCCAGCCAAGAACTGCAATGAGCCAGCAATATGAGCTTCGTGTTAAAGAATGCAGAGTCCAGGATTTCAAGAAAGCAATGTGAAAGTACCCATAACACATATATGGTCGGCCAGGACATCTCCAATTATATTGTTTTATATGATTAATTGTGTATTTATTTATTATTGATTGATTGATTGATTTTTGTGAGCCGCCCCGAGGCTTTGGCAAATTGGCAGCATAAAAGTTTGCTAAATAAATAAATAACCAACCACTCCTGGATCCCCACATTCTTTGGGTTTTACCAAACTGTTTGTGGGAAACTGCTTCTTGAACACTGGGTTCCAAACCTGCTGAAATCTGCTCTTGCTCCAGTGGCTCCTTGGAATGGACAAAATCCAAATCTCCCTCCCCGTCTCTTCATGGAGCACCCCCAACCCCATCCTCCAAGCAGCGGCACCCTCCCTCCATGCTCACTCATGCGCACAAATCCCAAACTCATCGCTCAAGCTAAAACACAGCACAGACTCTGGTGCTCAGAAGATGAAGAAGCCCTTCCATGCTGCATATTCTCATTAAAGGTTCCAGCCCAGCATGACAGGATCAAATGTTGAGCTAGAAAAGGATTTCTGAGAGCAAAAGTGCCACTGGAGATCCTGGCAAGGAGCTGCTTACTCTCAGAGCAAGCTCTGAACCTGCCCCTCCAGCACTCCTGCAGCAACTTACGTCGATGAGCCGGAGAACGGCCAAGGAGACAAGCTAGCAAAGTCGTGCATCTTTTTGAAAGAAAAATCGCCAAAGCGCAGATTCCCGCCGACAATCAGCTCTCCGGGACTGAAATAGTCTTGTCCCAGTCTGTACGTCCCCCTCACAATGCACGGGGTCTGCCAAACCCTATGTGTGGCCTGTGGAACGAGCCAGCAGAGCAGCAGCAGCAGTAGAAACATGGCGAGCGGAACAGACGGATCTTCCCACCTCAGTCACCGCGAAGCAGGAGCAGAGGGTTTTTCTGGACAGGGGAGTCCGATCCTGGCCACGAACTGCCTGTGGCCCAGGATCCGGACACCGCCAACGAGCTCCGGGCGTCCTTCTGTGAAACATGTTTCTCCTGAACATGTTTGTTTATGTCTTTGTTGCTGGACGGAAGCCGATTCCATTGGGGACGCCTGGAAATTATACTCATTTGAAGGCCTCCACTGCACTGAGGGAAACAGCACCCCAGAACATGGGACTCCCTTTACACCTTTGAAGGGACAAAACATGTTTATGGTCTCCTTCAGTTTGTACGAGCCGGTTCCCAAGTCCTGCCCGTTGGACTGTGTCCCTCTGGGCTCCTGAATCAAAGGTGCTGTTCAAGCTTATGCCAAAGTTCATCCAACCACATAGGAACATAGAGAGTCAGAAGAGGTCTTCCGGGCCATCTAGTCTGACCTCTGGCACCAGCCAGCTCCGCTCACGACACGTCCACCATGTGGACATCCAGCCTATCCTTGAGCACCCGCACCGATGGGGCCTCAACGACCTCCTGTGGAAGCCCATTCTACACCCTCGGGGGATGCTTCCTGGCATCCAAATGGAACCTCGGTTCCCTGAGCTTTGCTCCGTTGGATCGTGTCCTGCATTCCTCTGCAGGTTAGAACTGGTCTCTACCCATCTCTGTGTGACACCCCCTCACATACCTGTATGTCGCCAACATGGAGGGATTAACAGACAGATGGACTGGGAAGGGAAGATTTCAAAAGATTGCATGCTCCAAAATTTTGGAGAATTGAATGTTCCCAAGATTTCAAAGAATTGCATGCTCCCAAAATTTTGCAGAATTGCAAGTCCAAAGATTTCAAAGGATTGCAAGCTCCCAAAATTTTGCAGAATTGCAAGTCTAAAGACTTCAAAGGATTGCATGCTCCCAAAATCTTGGAGAATTCCATGCTCCCAAGATTTCAAAGGAAAGATCTGGCTACCTGAGAGTAGCACTGCATCGCAAGGCACAAAGTAACTCCCTGTCTTCCTGCATTTTATATCATGCAGGGCAGGATTCAGTGGACAGGATCCACGCCCAAAGCCCGCTTGAACCTGAATGCCTCCCAGGGATTTCCAGGTGGCGCGGCAGGTGCTGGTGTCCAGGCCCTAGTCGGAGTGCCCACCTGTGTTGCCCACGGTGTCTCCCTGCACAGGTGCCTCCACCTGTCCTCTATCTCTTCGACTAAGCACCTTTCTCCTGGGCTTTGGACCCTTTTCACTAAATTTGGGGTAGTGTTGCACTTGTTTGTTCTTACATTTGCACACCAATAATTGCCAAGAGCAGCACCAGTTCTTAGCAGATTCAGGGGCTTTGAGCTTCGCTCTGGATGGCCCAGAGCTCCTGAAATTGGGAGCTATAGAGATGTGACAAGCAGACAGCGCATTGTCCAGCGCCAGCCCGCAGCCAGGCAGTGGCTCTTTCCCCTCCAGACATGTGGGGCTGGGACCGCTGGTCACACAAGCATTGCAACTCCTTGCATCCTCCATTTGCTGGCAGGGTGGGAGGAAGGGAGGCAAACAGACCGTGACAGAGCCTCCACTCCTGCCACATCCCTCGGATCCCCCATGTGGGGGAACTCATGCAATGCAGTACAGATCGGGGAAACACACTGGCTGCCTCACGCCTATCACACTGCGTTCATCTCAACCTTGTGCCTAGAACTCCTGAAACTCTAAGCAGCAGACAACCAGCAAGGATGCGTGAGATTTATCTGACAGTTAAATATACATGATCTTATTAACACCTGCACTGCTTTGTATCAGGGAATTCTGACTCATTTGTTGGAAAGTGAATTAGCAGGGAATTCTCTGATGAGTGGGAGTGCCAGCTGATCTTCTCCTGATGAGGTGATCCTGGCTGTTGAGGTGGGGCTTCAGCAGGATGATGTAGCATTTGGGGAGGAAGATGCAGCCCAGCAGGCCGGCCCCTGAGGCCAGGAGGGAGAACACCTCCACGGCCACCATGGCCTTGCCCTTGGTGCTCAGGTAGGTGGGCACGAAGGACACCCACACACTGCAGAAGACCAGCATGCTGAAGGCAATGAACCTGGCTTCGTTGAAGCTGTCGGGCAACTTCCATGCCAGGAAAGCCCTGATGAAGCTGACAGCAGACAGGAAGCCCATGTAAGCCAGGACAGCGTACAACATGGTGGCCGACACTTTGTCGCATTCCACAATTGTCTCGCCTGCGAAGGAGTGAAAGCCCACACTGGGGAAAGAGGGGGAGGAATTCAGCCAGGCAACACAGAGGGCGGCCTGGAGGAGTGGGCACACCAACACAATGGAGCTGGGCAGTGACCTCCCCACGACTCTCCTGGCCATCTTTCTGGGCTTGGTGGTCATGAACGCCAGAACCACTGTCACTGTTTTGGCCAAAATGGAAGATATGGCAATGGAGAAGGTGATGCTGAAAGCGGTTTGGCACAGGAGGCAGGTGAGCTTGTGGGTTGTCTGACGAATAGAAAGGAGCAGAGGAAGCAGAGCAGGTGAAGACAACATAGGTGAGAATCTGGTTGTTGCCTTTGATGATGGACGTGTGGCCCTGTTTGATGAAGGTTGCCAGGACTATAACTGTGAGTAGAGAGTGGGAAAGAGCGAGGGATGGCAAGACAGTCCCCAGGGTCCCTCGAAGGGAGAGGAAGTGGACCCTCTTCGGGACACACTGGTCCTGCTACTGGTTTGGGTGTTGATCTGCTGGACATGCCACACAGCGATCGGCATCTGCAATGCGCAGCAACTGGTGAAGCATCTCCCAAAATCACAGGTTCCCTTACTTCCTTGGGTGGACCATTTAGCCCACAATGAATGAAACAAGCAGAGCAAGAAATGTAGTTGAGAGCAAATGGCAGCACCTCTTGCTGTACATTGTATTAAGCTCAATTTACATCTTCTGAGCTACCTTTTCTGGGAGACTGGAAGCAGCTTCAGCCGAGGAAAGAATTTTGTGCTCACAGCAAAAGCAGCCCTTCTCTGTGCAATCATGTGCAAAGCAACTTCAACGCATTTCTGTCTGGGGATCTCCCTAGTACGTTGAGGACCAGAAGAGCTTGGCATGCCTCCATGATTCTATTCTGCCTTCGCCACCCTTGGGAAGTTCAGCAGATCACCCCTTATGCACAAATGTCCTCCTAGACATTCTTTCAGGAGAACCACGAGAACACCGTTATTTTCCTCTGTTTCGGAACATGTCAGATAAGAGCTTACCCACAAGTCACAAAAGAAGACGTGTTAGAGGAGGAAGAGGCATCAGTACTTTGGAACTGACATGCCCTGAAGGGTAAGAAAGACCCACCACCACGGAAAGTATCCCAAGCATTACAAAAATATTCATTTGTGTGGGCCAGCTGAAAATAACTGCACAAGCAAGAATCAAGCAACCCTTGATGCGACCACCCTTTCAGTTTGAGCTACTTAGTAATCCAGAGCACCTCAAAGTGGAAACCAAGCTGAAAACAAGTAAATTTGAAACTACTCCTATGCCAGAATCAGGTTCCAAATGCTGCCAGGAGAGGAAGATGGATGTCTGAAATACCAGTTTGAACCAAGAACGCCCGTACAACCAGAATGATCACAGCAAAATGTGCATCTCTCTCTCTTTCTTCAGCTGAAGAACAAGAATGGGAAGAAACTGATATGTGATGGTGCTAAGGCGTAGTTGAAGGCCTTGAGGGTGAAGACATGGGTGGACTGGGCCAGCTGAGCGCCCGCAGTATAGGCACTCAGTGCGGATCTTTTCATTAAAACTGGCCCAAATTTCAGGGCCTCATATCAACACAAATGAGTGTGCAGTCAAGCCAGTGTTACAACTTGCATTCGCCATTGCCAGGAATTACTCAGCCTGGATCATACCACTGGGGTGGATCAAGGATCAGTCAGGAAACAGGACCTTCACACAACCACAAATGCAGAAGTTTGCAACCCCAAACTGAATTATTTCCCCAAAACTCTGGAACTTCCTATCAACAGAAAGGTGTGGACCCAGCCCCACATCCATCACCTGCACCTCTCCTTCCCAGCCCTTGTCTCACAGTTTAATTTATTATTCATTGATTTGATCAACTTTTATTCAACTATAACTTGTCTGGAGCAGATTGCAATGTTTTACATTATATAACATCAACTTTTAGAACAGATACATGCAATCAAAGAGAGGATTTGGATTGCACTGAAAGTTGCTGCTACTTGTGTAGCTTGAGAAGGTCCCCTCTTGACAAGTGAGGCATTTGGAGCAGCAGACCGGCTTCCCGGCTGCAACCCTCTTCCACTGTCCTGGAGAGCATCGATCTGCGCCAAGGGGAACTTTGGAAGGATTTGCATGCGAAGAACATGTTTCACCCCAGGGCAGTTGCTCCTTTGCACACAATAGACCTTGGGTCTTCCTCAGAAAGACATCTGGTGCTATCAGGGGACAGAAGTGCTCAGTCTCCCATGTCCCTGGACATTCCCTGGACCCACCTTTGTGGCCCACACAATCGCTTCCGATCGAATGCTGAACTCCTGTCCCGGAAGGGCCCTGGCATCTGTCCACCCCACTTGCACTGCATCCAAAGTGCCATTTCGGGAGAAGACCCAGTTCAGGATGTCATGTCTCTTGCTGTTCTCGCTTAAGCAGAACTCATCTCCAGCGCTGTTGTTGAATCGGACATTCCTCAGTGAGGCAAGGATCTGCAAGGAAAGGGTTGCCAAGCACAAGGGGCGTCTCTCCCTGGCTGCAAGCAGGCTCCGCCATCCCTTTGTCCGTCCTCTGAGGGCCACCAGGGAAGACAATTGCATTTACCTGCACAGCAGTCTTCTTCTTCAGTAGCCACAGAAGTCTCAGAGTTTCCTCATCCATTCATGGCATCCATGTCCTGTTCTTTCATGCCATTTCAAAGGGCCCCAACGGGCTCTTCCAGCTCCCCTTTCCGTGGTCAACCTCCAATTGGAAGCACATCCACTGCAAGGCAGCAGCATTACCTTCTCAGGCGTTCACCCCAGAAGGATAACGAGACCCATCCTGGAGACCTGTGCATGGCAACTGTCTTCCAAGGACCAAACCTGGCTTTGCCTTATACTTTTTCCATGCTCCAGGGAGCAGTTCTCCGGGACTGGTGTTCGTACACATCCCCTTCGGACCAGGGCTCTGACTTGCCCAAAGGAACCTCAGCCTTCCTTTGGAAGTAATGGAGTGTCTTCCTCCACAGACCATTTGCAGATTTGAAGAATTCACACCAAAAGCTCAAAGGAGAGGAGTAGAATGCAGAGACCTTGCTCTTCCTACCAACACAACACTTCCTTCCGTGCATGTCAGCCCAACAGGAAGGAGAACCTGCACTCTGCATGCTTTTCAGCCTTTCCTTTGCAGAAGAATTGCATGTTTGGAGGGACAAGCTCAAGGGGTGCCTTGCAGGGCCATAAGTCTCAGTGGCACCCGCAGCACCACAAAGAGAGCATCTGGCCTCCATGATTCCTCACTCACTGCCTATGCTCTTGAATGGAAAGCATGCCCAAATTTAAAAGTTCGATGAAGGATGCCTTTTTCTTTCGGAGTCTTGGGATTTTCCAACATTCAGTCTCAGCTCTCCACATCTTACCATTCTATGAGCATCAGCAAAGCCCTTTTTAATAAGAGGGCCAAATCTGCATGAGAATATTACCTGCCATGACTGGACACTCAGAGAGCTCTTTCCCCCCTCCACTCTTCCATGTTTCGATCCAGACAACCGTATGGCATGCAGGGCGTGTGCCATGGAATACATGGCATTGTAGATGCTGTAGCTCCGCAGGCTCATGCTCCTTTCGAACTTCTGGGCTGGCAGGTCCTGCATCTTCTCCTCCCCAGTGCACTTTCTAGTAATCCATGATATTGTAGTTCCAGAGATCAGAAAATGACACTGAAATGCCGTTTCCCACCAATGGCGGAGAAAGACGTCCCCTTCAGGCTGGAGGGGGTCTAAAGCCAAGAGAAAGCGTTCAAATCCTAGCATATCCCTTCTGTGCACTCGGAAGTGCAAAGCCCCATGGAAGGGTTCGAGCAATTTCCAAACAGGCTGGGAGCCAGTTGAAGCAATGTCAAAATGGGATGTCACAATCCAAACCTTCCCTGAAGAAGTCTTTCAGAAATGGTTGTGAGGAAGGGTCAGTACAGCCCAATAGTTCCCAAAGAGGATCGTCACTGGGATGTCAGACTGAGGTCGAGTAATGTGTTGATAGTACCTTTTATGCATCTCATCAAACTTGGTATTTTCTGCCATTTCAGTGAAGGCCACACAGATGTCGTTCTGCTGGAGCATCTGTGTCAAAGTCTGGACGAAATCTTCCCCAGCGCCATCACTGGGAGCCGCCAGCCCCAACCCAGTTCCACTGGAAATGCAGCAGCAGCTGGACTAAGCCCATGTGCAGAAGGAATTCATCCGGGTCGATCCGGAACAAGGAAGGAAAGGCCCCTTTCCCTCTCTGGATATGGTCAAATGAGCCATAAACTAACTGAAAGAAGGAATTAAGACATGGGGCGAAGCTCTCAAGGCCACAGTCAAGGCTGCCACTGAGTCACCACAACTATCCACACAAAAGTGACATCATACAGAACTCTACATAGCACACCTCACAATGACATATTTTGGATTATGTGGGGAGGAATGTCTTCACCCCACATAATACACCCAACTAAATACACCCAATACACTCATAATATACCCAACACCCCACCCAACTAAAAGAGGCAAGACTTACTGCAGTCAACTCTTGTTAGATAGTGAGAGGAGGTCCCTTGACTCGTCCCCGCATCAAAGGTGGGTCCTTAAATGGGTCACCGTGACCTGATTCAGTCGTGTGAGAGAAAGACCAGATAGCCCCTTCCACATTCTTGTTCAAAGGATTCCTTCCCTTGCAGTGGGAAAGCACCAAACACCCTCAGCACCATTTCTGAGGCTGTCCTGACCCCTGGGAATTTCCCGGTGCTGCAGGACACCCATCTATCTGCACACACATCCACTCACCCGTGGCACCTTGAAGATGCTGAAGATGGGTGCCACCTGCCCTGAGGATTTGGAGTCGTGTCCCCCAATCACAGAGAGCAGTGTGTCCTACCTGCCACACTTATAGTTGGGAGCCAATCTTCCCCGTGTGGAAAGCAGGGCAAAGTTATTCAAGTACATTGTTCGGGCAAGGTCCTGTGTTCGTAGATGCGGAAGCCCAGAGTGGTGTTGGGCAGGAGAACGGGATGCTTCCAGAGCTCCTGGACGGCAAACGCCAAGGCCAGCATGTGCTGGTAGTCCTTGAGCTCCATGCTGGAATGAGAGCGGCTTTTGGAGAGAGGATAACACTTTTCACTACAAGCTCCGATTCAACCGCCTTCCATTCCAAATTCTCCGAAGCAGCAGCAATGCAACTGCCTTTAGTGCTTCCCCAACTCAGATCCCAGGTGTTGCTCCACTACACCTCCCATCAACCCCAGGCAGAAAACTTTTCTGTTGGCTCCCTATATGTGCCTTTTATCTGGGTGGGATGGGGTACTTGGTGTCCTGCAGCAGCAAAGGGGTTGGAATTAGCCAGCCATGCAAACTTCACATTACCAAATCCAGAAAGCAACATGAATGGAGCTCATACTCCTTGGACACACACCCCACTCCTGTTTCCCCACGACTTTGGGGTATTCCCAAACTGTTCATGGGAAGCTAAATGCTGAACACCGGATTCCTAACTTGATAAAAACAGGTTGTTCTCCAGTGACTTGATTGGAGGGGAAGAAGCACTCTCCCCGTCTCTTCATGGAGCGCCCCCCATCCCATCCTCCAAGAGGCTCTGCTCTTCCCTTCATGGCCACACGTGCACACAAATTCTAACGCTCACTGGTCAAGCCGAAGCACGGAAAAGGGTCTCAAACTCAGTTGCTGAAGAGGACCTGCCAAGCTGCAGCTTCTCCTTGAGGACCGGTGCCACTCTTGGCAAGTATCTGAGACTCAGGTGTCAAATGAGAAATGCAGAAGTGACAGCAAGAGAGCCAGTGCAGATCCCAGAAAGGAGCTGCTTCCCCGGAAAGCAAGGAGTCAACCTGTGACCCTGAGCCCTCCTGTAGGAACTTGGAGCAGGACACCCGAAAAGGGCCGAGGTTTTCGACATGTGCATGGTGGGCATGTCGTGAGTGGAGCTGGCTGGAGCCGGGGGTCAGACTAGATGGCCCGGGAGACCACTTCTGACTCACTCTTTTTCTATGTTTTCTTTGCTTTCCTCCCGGCAGGGAGGGGAGATGCTTCTTTTTTCAGCCTCTTCAGCAAGCAGGGGAAATGGGCGCAGTGCGTTCCTCATGCCTTGCCCGACAAAACCCCCAGATGACAGCTGTGCTTTGTGGGGCATCCGGCACCCTGCCCTGTTCGCCCTGCGGCTCTTTCTCACTTTGAGGTACCTGGCGAGGGTATCTCCCACACAGGAGGCTTTTCTGGCATTGAGGGAGGGCCCCCCAAAATGAGCTGGCTCAAATGGGAGAGGCCTGTAAGGCTGGTCTGCTTTTTTGTGGGATTCCTGCCAAAATGAAAGCACCACCAACCCACCTGCTTATCCAGTCATGCCCCCCTTCAAAGCCCTTCTGCCTGTTGGGAAGACCCTGCAGCCTCCAATAATCCCCCAGGAACCTTTTCTGAAAACAGACATAAGACCTCTGTAAAAAAAAACTATGAGCACCCCAGCTGTGTCATTGCAAAAAAAAAAACAGCAACTTTCTGTGAGAAGGCAGCGGAGAAAGGGAGAAACTGGCAGCCCGCTAAAGCCCAGGCTTGGGAAAGATTCGCACGTGCGCATGAAGATCCCACTGGCAGCATAAAACCTCCAGTGTGAAAAGACAAGAGAGACAACCTTGCCAGCACGTTGAAACAAAAAATAGCACCCAGGCAAACAAGACAGGTGCCAGGTAGCCCTGGAACAGATGGCGTTTGACATGTTCTGGTTTGGCTAGACTGCTCAGCAAGCGACAAGGAATCCATTCTCCCCA
This sequence comes from Varanus salvator macromaculatus, assembly GCA_023646645.1. Taxonomy (NCBI): domain Eukaryota; kingdom Metazoa; phylum Chordata; class Lepidosauria; order Squamata; family Varanidae; genus Varanus; species Varanus salvator. The sequence goes on along the minus strand of JAIXND010000802.1, from coordinate 7,799,575 downwards.
TCCCTTGAGAGCCTGTCCCCTCCCGGCCCCTCCAGTCTGGACACCACGTGCTTTTGCTCCAGAAGCTCCCTGGCCTTGACTTTGGCAAAAGCCTGCTTTTGGCACTAGGGGGCCTGGTTGCAGGCAAATCCCTGGCCCTGTGTGCTCTGGGGAGGGCTGCAGCCCTGCAGCCGACCCCTGCGTGGGGGGCAGAAGGCCTCCGGTTCAGCCCTCGCATCCCCTGAACGACTGGCCAGATTGCTGCACGGAGCCCCAGCGAACTGCACTTATGAGCTACCTAGGAATTACTATGATATATGCAAAAAGCTAAGAAGAAAAGTCCGTTCAGGGAGGAAGGCATTCAGCTGGGACAGGGATGGAGCGTTCTCCCTGCTTCCTCTGGTGGTGTTTTCCTTCACTCAGAAGCAGCAGGTTCGCAGCTGCAGCCGGACTGCGACACAAGGCTGGGCCCCAGTATGCCTGTGCTTCTCACTTGGTGTCGGGACCTTCCTTGTCTCTGACTGGCCCTTCCGGCTTGTTCTCTGGGCCCCTTTTCAGCCACGCTGCTCTCTGCTCTCCTGGCCGACCCGGGGAGCGGTCCATGCAGCCAAGCGCGTGGAGGGTGCCCCGAAGCTCACCCGGGACTCCGCCAGGCCCCGCCTGGGATTGCGGGCTCTGCTTCGCGCGGCCCCTCTGTGGGGCCTGATTGTCTGTGCCAGCCCGGACAGCACGCCTGCTTCCGCCCGGTGCTGCCCCTGTGCAGGGAAGGCCAGGCCTCCCGTGGGTGCAACGGGGCCCCCGGAAGGCGCATGTGGGGATCTTTGCAGGCCCCAGCCCTTCCCCATCTCCCCCAGGGGTGCAAAGGTGTTCAAGGCCCCCAGGACCCTGCTGGGCAGCCCCCACAGCTGCCGGAGCCTCAGCCTCTGCACATGGGCCTCCAAGTGCCAGCAGGAGCGCTCGCTGCACATGAACTGCAATGGTCGGCTGCGGACGCAGCGGGGCCGAGGTAGCCCTGAGCACGCCGCCCCACAGCGAGCACTGGACCAGGGCTGGCAGGCCCCACAGGTGCTGGATCCTTTTCTTCTTCACCTGCCACTCCAGCAGCTCCCGCTCCTGCTCCGGGAGGAACAGGAGCTTTGCCCCAGAAAAGGCGTGGGCCACCCCCCTTCTGGGCTGGAGGGACTGCGAGGGCCACCTGGGGACCATCCTGCCCAGCACCTCCATGTAGATGGCGCTCAGCCCCCAGAGGGACATTAGGCACTTGCGCCGCATGGACAGCTCGATCCAGGCCATGTCCCCCGCCCGCTGGAAGGCCAGGAGAAGGCCGCGCGGCTGTGGGGGCCTGTGTCCAGGGGGAATCAGTCGGGGAAAGGGCTGCCTCCAGAGAAGGACTGTGCGCTGCCAGGACAGGTGCACCACCATCGGAAAGGTGCTCACCTGGAGCTCTATGCGCTTCTTGGCCAGGTGGTGCGCGACACTCTCCAGGTGCCTGGGCCCCAACATCAGGGAGAGCAGGGGCAGGAAGGCAGCCAGCAGCAGGGGTCCCCGGGTCCTCCTGCTGTTCTAGGGGAGCGACACAGGGGGCATTGTGCAGCAGGAGGCCCCCGGAGGCAATGAGGGCAGGGCCGCCCTTTGCCCGGAGCCGGTGCTGCTAGGTCATGGGAGCACCTGCTGCACCGATGCCAGGACTCTCCGGGGCAGCCCCCACTGGCGCCACAGCTTCATCTTCTTCACATGGATCTCCAGGGCACTGTGGGCGTCCCTGGCCAGAAAGAGGGGCTCCTGCCACGCGATGCCCACCGGAGCGCCGGCCTTGGCCTGGGCAGGCAGCTGAGGGCGGCCGGGCATGACGGCATCCAGGGACCGCTGCAGGAGCATGGGCAGCCCCCACTCGTGCTGCAGTCTCCTCTTGAGGATGCTCCGTTCCAGCTCCTCTCTGGCCTGCAGGGGGAGGAATGGCGTTGGCCCCCCACACCAGGCCACGGCCCTCCCCGATGGCCTGGGAGGGCAGGCAGGGGCGTGGGGCACCACTGTGGTGAGCTCCCCCGTGTGGCACACGGACAGTCCCCAGAGGGAGGAGAAGTGGCTGCAGCAGACAGACAGCTTGATCTGGGCCAGCTCCTCCGTGTGGACAAAGAGCAGGCAGCTGTTGCGAGGCCTCGAGAGTCCCTGGCCCGGGCGCAATGGCCCGCGGAGAGGCGGCCGTGTGCTTGGTGCTGCGTGCTGCCACGAGAGCCTCACGTGGGGTGGAAAGGCGTCCCCGCGCACCTCCGTGGCTTTCCTCAGGATGTGGTGTTCCAGCTTGTCCACGTGGGCGGGATCCAGCTGGGCCGGACCGCTGCAACGTGGGCCTGTTGCTCCTGAGAAGCACCAGTGGGGGGGCTCCCTGGAAAGCGGTCCCTCGGGCAGGCCCTGCTGGGGCCTTGGCACGGCTCCCCCAGGCGAGCAGAGCTCCGGGCACAGCCCCCGCAGAGAGTTGAGCACCCGCCTGGGCAGCCCCCATCGCTGGAAGAGGACCCTTTTGCACAGCTCACGCTCTAGCCTCTCCTTTGCTTCGCTGCCGAGGATCGCGCAGTCGACCTGGGCAATGCTCACATCTCCCCGCCCGGCGCCCCGGGGACTCAGCTTGGGGGCCGGGGGTAGAAGGCGCCCGAGGGAGCTCTGCGTCAGGCCTGGCAGCCCCCAGAGGTGCTGCAGCCGCTTGCTCCTGATGTGCCACTCCAGCTGCTCCTGCACCTGCCCAGCCACGAGCGGGATCTCCGTGGGCGTGAATGCGGCCGCGGCAGATTTGGGGGAACGTGAGTGTGGGGAGGGAGGTGGGGGCACCATTTCCTGGGGGAAATGGGCAAGGGATTTGATGTGGACCGTGGGCAGCCCCCACCGGCAGCCCCCACCCACCGGGCAGCCAAGGCCTCGTGGGTGATGTTCAGCGCGATATGCTTCAGAGCGGCCCGCTCCACAAAGGGAGGGTTTGGGGAGTGCAGCTGCAGACTCCTCAGCCCGGGCAGGAGGGCCTTGGGAAGGCTGCGACACCCTGCTTGGCAGGCGCTTTCCCAGGAGCTTCGCACCAAAGGGGAGAAGAGCTCCAGCCGGATCTCAAGGGCTTGCCTGGCCAGGTGCCTCTGCCAAAGGTGAAGCCCGGGCCTCTCCAGGGGAGGCGTCCCTGCACAGCACCTTAGTCCCCCAAGGGCTGTGGGGTGTGGCTTCCTGGTCCTTGCAGGGCTTTGACCCTCTTCCCCGAAGGCTGCATCGCTCCCCGAATCCTTCGTGGAAGCTCCCAGGCCCTGGGGTGTGTCCTCTTCATCAGGGGTTGCTCGCGCCTCATCCGGGACTCTGCCGGACTGTGGAAGGAGCGAGCGTGAGCCTTGGTGGTCACAGCCAGATTGGCCAGGCAAGCAGCAGCCTCTGGAGCCAGGGACTGGAGCAGGGTGAGATGGAGCCCCAGGTCATGCTGAAGCCGCCTCCTGAGTACGCAGCTCCCCAGGGACCTGCTGCAGACGACCCTCCGGTGATGCGCCTCCTTGTCCCCCTCCCCTCCCACTGCCATTGGAGCTTCTGCTCTGGGTCCGCAGGGAGCCTGGGGGGAGCCTGAGCTGGCCACAGAAGACCTGTGCGGAGGCCTCCATGTCCCCGCAGCTCTGGAAGGAGAAGGAGAATTGGAAGAAAGAGGAGGACTCTCTGCAGCAGGCCAGGAGTCCCCCGGAAGTGAAGGAACCTGAGCTCCCCCACGGTGCCGCCTGGCTGGCAGAGCAGGCTGTTCACTTGCTGCCTCTGGGGCAGCCCCTGGGCTGCCCTTCGGGACAGTCGCTCCCCTTCCCAAGGAAACGGCCACTCAGGCCCATCCAGGCAAGTTCGGCCAGCAGGAAGAGATGGCCAAAGCAATTGCCGGTATCAAGACTAGGACTCACCTGCCCTACCTGAGTTTCCCATCAAGCAGTACAGAGGGAACCATTCGCGAGCCTCTTAGTCCCAGAACAGTCCTGTCCTTCCAGCCAGAGCTTTGCACCCCTCCCCCTCTTTGTTGCAGAATGGCACTGGGATTGTGACAATTCCCAAACCAGGAAGAACTTCAGCAGCACTTCTGGCTCATATGCCCAGGATCTCCCCTGCAGCACCATCCTGTCGAAATGCCCCGGCGGCAGAGCTCCGTGCCCCAGGCCGGGGAGTGGGGGCACAAAACCCATGTGGGAACTCCAAGGGTCGCCCATCCAGCCCAGCAAGCATAATACTAGCTTCATTCTCGAGGCTGTTGGATCACAAGCGAAGGGCAGTGGCCACAGAGGACTGGGGCCACCACTTTTCCACCCTCATTGACCCGGCAGCAGGGGCAGGCGTGGCCTGGTTTGGAATTCCCGCCGTGGGCGCTGCTGCAACTTCTGGGGCTCCTGAGCTCCTCTGGGCGGCCGGACGGGGAGCCTCACCCAGCCATCGCTCGATCCTGCTGCCGCAGCTCAATGCGGGTTGCGAGGCAGTCGCTGCTGCGCGGCCATCTTTCCCTTGTTGCAGGGCCTGGCATGTCTTACCCCAGGGCACCCCCACAGCACGTCTGCTCCCCCCGCCCCATGCAGGGCCTCTCTGTTGGGGGAGGGGGGCAGGGAACCTGCTCTGAGCAGGGCAGGAGGGCTGCTGTGGCCGTGGCAAGCCAGATGCTTCCTGTGGGGGGAGGGGCGGGGGCACTGCTGCCTGTGCTGGCCTGGGGGGCTGGACCCCATCCTCCTGGGAAGGGGGGCTGGCTGGGCACCCTTGATGGGATGGAAGGGCCCCCTGGCAGGCAGAGGGGAGGGACGCCTCTTCTTGCCGTGCGGCCAGCTCTCTGGCCCCTGGACTTGAGGAGAAGCCCCCTCCCCACACAGACCTCTCCCTGAGGGTGCGCAGCTTCTCGCCTGGGCCTGGTGCAGAAGCCCCTTTCCAGCTGCTTGCGAATCCGCCAGAGGTTGGCCTGACACATGGGCCTGAGATCTTTTTGCCCCACCTGCTCCCCAGGTTGGCGCATGTGCCCTGGCCCTCCTCGAGCCAGGAGCAGGTGCACAGCCTCTGGGAGGACTGGCCTGCAGCCCCTCTGTAGCCAGCGGCTTTGCTCCAGGGAGATCTGCCGAGAAAGGGGCTGGGAAGTGCCATGCCATGCCATGTGAATTTGCCAGGTATGCATGTGTTAATGTGTGTGTGTTGTACAGGGGACTTTCAAGGAGCCCCAAGACTGCAAGTTGGATCCAACATGCCTTGGGTTCCAGGGGTCACCAACCCGTGCCTCCGGAGCCGCATGTGACTCTTGAACCCCTCTGCTGCGGCTCCGTCACTCAAAACACAAGGCGCAGGCACAGCCACCGATCTGCTCCAAGGAAGCTCCACTCAGGAACTAGTTAAGGGCTAGCTAGTTAAGTAAATCGCCACATTCCTCTGCTAAACAAGCTCCCTGCAGGCTCTCATGTTACACAAAATGCTGCTGAAAGGATTCTCTTCCTCCCAATGTAATCTCCTTCCTCTGAATGTCAAAAGCTGCGCTTGGGACCTTTCATAATTCACAGCACTTGACTGTTCATCTGCTAATCAGTCACTAAACACACCTATATCTGCAAAGGGCACCGATTTACTAAGCTTCCCCCCCCCCCCGCCACACCCATGGATAAATCCAAAGAAAAGAAAAAGTTTCTGAAGAAAACCCAACGTTTAATGGTACAGTTGCTTTTACTGCTGACGAATTTATGGGATTTGCTGTTTAATCTGGTGTCGATTTACTGAGCTTCCCCCCAGCCCCCGCAACCATGGCTAAATCCGAAGAAAAGTTTCTGAAGAAAACCAAATGTTTAATGCTCAGAAGAAATGGAGTAGCCTTCATAGCCAATAAAAGAGTAGGATAAGCAGTACTGGGATACAGTCTCCAAAATGACAGCATGATCTACATTCAGATCCAAGGCAAACCATTCAACATCGCAGTAGTCCATGTCTATGCCCCAACCACTGGTACTGAAGAGGCAGAAGTTAACCGGTTCTATGACGGCCTACAACACCTTCTAGAATTAACACCAAAAAATGATGTCCTCCTCATCATACGGGTTTGGAATGGTAAAGTAGGAAGCCAAAAGATAACCGGAATAACAGGCAAGTTTGACCTTGGAGTACAAAATGAAGCAGGGCACAGGCTGGTAGAATGTTGTCAAGAGAATACGTTGGTTGGAAAAGAGCAAACACTCTTTTCCAACAACCCAAGAGACAACTCTACACATGGACATCACCAGACGGTCAACACAGAAATCAGATTGACTATGTGCTCTGCAGCTAAAGATGGAGAAGCTCCATACAGTCAGTAAAGCAAGACCAGGAGCTGACTGTGGCTCAGAGCATGAGCTCCTTGTGGCAAAATTTAGACTTAAATTGAAGAAAGTAAGAAAAAGCACTAGGTCACTCAGGTATGACCTAAATCATATCCCTGATGAATATACAGTAGAGGTGACAAATAGATTTAAGAAATTAGATCTGATAGACAAAGTGCCTGAAGAGCTATGGATGGAGGTTCGCAGCATTGTACAAGAGGCAGCAACTAAAACAATCCCAAAGAAAAAGAAATGCAAGAAAGCAAATGGCTGTCTGAGGAAGCTTTACAAGTAGCTGAGGAAAGAAGGGAAGTGAAAGATACAAACAATTGAATATAGAATTCCAGAGAATAGCGAGAAGAGATCAGAATACCTTCTTAAATGAACAGTGCTAAGAAATAGAAGAAAAAATAGAAACATAGAAACAGAGCGAGTCAGAAGGGGCCTCCCGGGCCATCTAGTCTGACACCCGGCTCCAGCCAGCTCCGCACACGATATGCCCACCATATGCATGTCCACCCTATCTTTGAACACCCTCACTGATGGGGCTTCAATGACCTCTCGTGGAAGGCCATTCCACACCCTCGGGGTCCCAACTGTCAGGAAGTGCTTCCTGGCATCTAAATGGAACCTCGGTTCCTTGAGCTTTGCTCCGTTGGAGCGCATCCTGCCTTCCTCTGCAGGGGAGAACAGGTCTCTGCCCACCTCCATGTGACTCCTCCTCACATACCTGTATGTCACCAACAGATCCCCTCTGGGTCTCCTCCAGGCTGAAGAGACCCAGTTCCCTCAGTCTCACCTCATATCCCATACCCTGCAAACTGGTTACCAGCCTTGTGGCCCTACGCTGCACTGACTCTAACCTGGCTATATTCTTTCTGTAATGAGGGGCCCAAAATTGAGCACAATACTCCAGTTGCAGGCGCACCAGAGTTGTATAGAGTGGCAGTAATACCTCTCTCAATCTAGAAGCCACACTTCTAGCTATGCGACCAAGGGTGGCGTTCGCCCTCTTGACCACCGCATCACATGGCTGGCTCATGTTCAGCCTGCAGTCAACCAGCACCCTGAGGTCCCTTTCACAAGAGCTGCTCTCCAGCCACTTGTCCCCTCCCCTATACTTATGACACCTATTCCTAGGCTCCAAGTGCAAGACCTTGCACTTATCCACATTGAATGCCATCCTGTTGTCTCCTACCTACATCTATAGTCTGAACAGATCCTTTTGGATCTGGAGTACATGCTCCTCAGTTGAGGCCAGTGCCCTGGTTTTAGCATCGTCTGCGGATTTGATCAGCAGACTGTTCACCCCTTCTTCCATGTCATTTATGAAAAATTAAACAGAATCAGTCCCAGGACAGAGCCCTGGGGGACCCCGCTTGTCACTGGCCACCATCCCAATGATTCCCCACCTCTGCTTTCAGTCAGTCAACCATGACCTAATCCACCAGACATTGCTTTGGCGTATCCCAAAACTCCTCAATTTCTCCACCAAGATATCATGGGGCACTTTGGCAAAGGCCTTGCTGAAATCCAGGTAAACCACATTCATTTATTTATCTATCTATTTATTTATTTGGGATTCTTATATGCTGCCCCATTCGCATAAGCCTCGGGGCGACTTCCAACAAATAAAAAAAATACAAATATTGTACACATCCACTGCATCCCCTCCATGCAGCCATCACTAAACCCTGTCATAAATTCCACAAGGTTTGTCTGGCAGGACCTGTTTTTGCAGAAGCCGTGTTGTGTGGCTGTCAGCCTGGACCAGAGATCTCTTCAAGAAAATTGGAGACATGAACAGAACATTTCATGCTAAGATGGGCATGAGAAAGGACCAAAATGGCAGGGACCTAACAGAGGCAGAAGAGATTAAGAAGAGGTGGCAAGATTACACAAAAGAACTATACAAGAAAGAGCTTAACGTCCCTGATAACCACGATGGGGTGGTCACTGACCTCAAGCCAGACATCCTGGAATGTGAAGTCAAATGGGCCTTAGGAAGTCTGAGCAACAACAAAGTTAGTGGAGGCAACAGTATTCCAGCTGAGCTATTCACTCAATATGCCAGCAAATTTGGAAAAATCAACAGTGACCACAGGATTGGAAAAGGTCAGTTTACAATCCAATTCCAAAGGAGGGCAATGCCAAAGAATGTTCAAACTACCACACCATTGCACTCATTTCACATGCTAGCAAAGTGATGCTCAAAATCCTACAAGCTATGCTCCAGCAGTATGTGGACCACGAACTACCAGAAGTACAGGCAGGATTTCGAAGAGGCAGTGGAACTAGAGATCAAATTGCTAACATACGCTGGATCATGGAGTTCCAGAAAAACATCTACTTCTGCTTTATTGACTATGCTAAAGTCTTTGATTGTGTGGATCACAGCAAACTGTGGCAAGTTCTTAGAGATGGGAGTAGCAGACCATCTTATTTGGCTCTTGAGAAACCTACATGCTAAGATCCTGGCATCTGGTCCTATCACCTCCTGGCAAATAGATGGGGAAGAAATGGAGGTAGTGACAGATTTTATTTTCCTGGACTCCAAGATCACTGCAGATGCGGACTGCAGCCAAGATATTAAAAGACGCTTGCTCCTGGGGTGTTGCAAGGGTCAAATGTTTGGCAGACCAACATTGTTCCTGCACACTCAGCTCTATCAATGTAATAGGCGGCAACTGATAGCAAGGCCAGAATATCCCGGCTATGGCTTCGCTAAACAAACATGCAGTTTTCCTGTCCAAGCAAATGTCATGTAAATAAGTTATCCAAGATAACATCTGTTTTCCTGCTTGTTGAGTAACCTGACTGTATAAAATAAAGGGGCTGACTTGAAAAGAGGAGGCTTTTTGCACAGAACGCATCCCTGTGTCGTGTCATTCTGTACAACCTTCAAGTGGCACCCGAACAGGGACCTGACTCATCAATGTCTGGCATAGGCCCCTTGAGTGCACTCCGTCACCCTCGGTGACCCCTTCATTGGTGAGTATGGGAGGACAATTCTCGCAAGCCCAACGGTAGCATGTGGATGAACTAAAATTTCTCATTAACAAGTCTGGCGGGTCCGTGGCTTCAAGGTGCTTACAGGCACTTATCCAAGAAATCCACAAGCAATGTCCCTGGTACCCAGAACGGGGATCACTAAAGTCCAGGGACTGGGAAAGAATTGGTAAGACTCTCCATTCTGAGCCCCGGTCTGGTGTAGAATTATTACATGCATGGCACCAATGTCATCATGCGGTGGAAAAGTTTAAGCCATTCTCTCACACTGGCCACTTAACAAAGGATTGTCCACCTAATTATTCTGAGGTTCAATTGGCCCCTCCGGTGCCAGTACCTCCTGATCCCACGACCCATCCCTCAGCTCCTCCGGGACCTGCCCAGCCTGGGAAAATGGTTTGGGACGTCCTAGAAAAGAATTGGCCCAAGCCAAATTGGAGGAGCTGGGTGAATGGGCTGATATGTTGGCTATCTGTCCAGTCCATAATACTGGTCAACAGGACGTGCAGCGTCGCCGCATTGTTGAATATCGGCCTCTCCCTTATAATACCTTAACCGAATTACGGAAGGCTATTCGAGATATGGGTCTTCAAAGTACATATGTCCAGGGGATGTTAGAAGCCACCATGAGAAACCATATTTTAGTCCCAGAGGATTGGAAAACAACTATTAGAATGCTCCTCACCCCGGCACAATTTGTTGTGTGGGATAGTGAATTTCGACAGCAGTGTGTCATGAGAGGCCAGGCGTCAGGAGGTGCTTACACTCCTGAACAACTTTACGGGGCTGGGGACTTTGCAACCCCAAAACAGCAGGTTGTTTTACCAGTGGCGACGTTGCAGGTGTCCTCTGAATGTGCATTTCGAGCCTTTCAGAGGGTGCCAGTTATGAGTAAGCCTCTCTAGACCTTTTCAAGTGTTCGCCAAAAGGTGAGCGAGCCCTATACTGACTTCATTAACAGATTACAGGAGGCCCTTAAACAGCAGATTGATAACCCTGAGGCGCAGACAGTTACTCTTGAAATTAGCTAAGGAAAACACGACAACCAAATGTCGCCAGGCTATTACTGGGCTTGGCAGAAACCCTGAGTTGGCTGACATGATACGTGCATGTCAGGATATAGGTACCCCAATGCATCAGGCATCTCTTCTGGCGGCCACCCTATGGCAAGGCAATCATCCCACAGGGAACTGCTTCAATTGCGGGAAACCAGGATATTTCAGGGCCGAGTGTCGGACCCCCAGGAGGGGTGGTAACAAACCAAGAGCAAAATCAGGGAGAGCACCTGGGAATAAGGCCCAACCTTGATCAAAATGTCCTAAGTGTGGAAAGAGGTTTCATTAGGCTAATGAATGTCGGTCGGGAAACTCCCGAATGGGCCCGTCTCTGGCCCCAGTCCAAACAGAGACCTCGGAAGCCATGACCGAGTAAAATCTTCCTCTGCACAAGCCACGATTTATAACACTCCCAGTGCCACTTCAGGGAGTGCTAGGATGGATCTTGTTCTCCAACAGGAGGTCATTTTCCAATTTCCAGCTGAGGTCCAGATAATTCCCTCTCAGATGTCAGGTCCCCTGGCTCCAGGCACCAGTCTTGCCCCACTCCTCCAGTGGCAAGAAAGGGATCTTCGTGGTCCCTGGGGTCATCGATGCAGACTATCAAGGAGTGATTTACGTCCAGTTATGGACTAATCTCCCACAGATCCTGCCAAAAGGTTCTGTCCCAGCACAACTGATTATTGTGCCTTATGTATTGCCCCAGGGGGAACAGAATGGGACAGGGGCACTGGCGGCTTTGGCTCCACTGATGGGACGTCACTGGTAGGGCTGACCCCATCTATCACTCAGAGCCGTCCTGCTCAGATCGTTTCTATACAAGGCCGTCCTTTCTCAGGTATTATAGACACTGGGGCGGATGTCACGGTCATTAGCCATTCCCAATGGCCCCCTGAATGGCCCATCGAGTAGTGTCCTAGTGTGTGGGGGGTAGGAGGAAAACAAGGTGTGCTGCAGAGTGCCTCTTTTCTTTTTAATAAATTTTATTGGAGTTTTTGAACTACAAACTACACATATCCATCATCACAAACACACATCAGATCTAATGGACCAGCCCCTACAACATATCTTTTAACATACTATAGTCTTATTATACTCCTTTTTATAACAATATGAAAACTTCTTAAGAAACAAGTCCCGTCTTTTCAGCCAATTCATGGTATATTTTCAAATTTGATAGAAGTCACAATCTTCCTTCTTCCATTGCATCAATCCCATCTTTCTCTCTTGAAAAGTCCTGCTTCTCTTGTCCATTATTCAAGGGAAGCTTCTCCAACTTGGGTGAAATTACATCTTTTTTTTTTTTTTTCTCCTTCAATAAGAAGTTTCCTCTAGACATTTCTAAACACTTCAAAAACTTATCTATTATTTTTGTTATTATACAAAATGCCTTCTTTACTATCAAAATTAATAGTAACCTCAAAAAAATCTATTTAACATCTCAATGAGCATCCTAACTATGCTGCTTAATAATATCAAACCAATCCTCTTTAGACTCACAAATATTTCATCATAGCTTAAACGCCACTTAAACAAATATAGTTAACTCCATATAGTTTTTAGTTATAAAATAGGTTCTCCTATTTCCCATTTCAGATATAGTCAGAGATACCCATTTAACACTGTTTCATTAAGCTGAGTAGTCAAATCCTTCTTTATCTCGTATCTACGTATCAGCCTATTTAAATCATCCCTTTTTGAAGTAGAAAGGAAGAACCAAAAAGAGAAAAATAACTCCTTACGATTACAAATAACATCCAAAAGCATCCATTTATCCTCTCTAATAACAGCTTAACAACTCTATACCCTGCTTGATAGTAGCTTTATATTTCATCTTAGCTTACACATTAATACCTATAATTAATTCCCTTATTTTCAAATACAGATGCAAACAAAAGTATAATGTTTCACCAAAAACAATAGCACATTTTTTTCTATGTTACATATGAACACACCAATCTCCATGCATCACCCCTTTTTGAAGCAACAAGAACAGAGTTCTCCTATCTCCCCTTTAAATTTAAATTTCTTCTTTACTCCTCTACCAAATATATCTGACTTCAAGTTATAAAATCGCCTTAAATGGTTAACTGTTTTCTTTTTCCACTCCTGTAATTGCGTCAGCTTCTCCATTCACACAAAAAGATATGCCTGTAATAAATCTTGTATTAGATCGTGTCCGCTCATTATTTTTTGTACTCCAATTATTATTATTTTTTTGATGCATTCAAATGGCCAGCTGCTTGTTGTTGATTTATAATCCCATTCTGTGATAGTTCACTTCTTATCTTCTCAGCTTCAAGTTTCCCTTCTGTTTGCTGAATATTTTGCTGGATACTTTGCTTATTCTTAACTTTTGATTCCATTAGTAAACCGTCAAGTTGCTTAATTAAGACATTCTCTTGAAAACTTAGTATGGCTTTTAAAGAATTATGTATTTCCAAAATTATCTTTGAAAAGTCTTTGGTTTCTAAATTAAACGCTTCCATCTTAGCAGTAATTTTACAACCTTGGCAGAGGTCAAAACACTTCAAGAGACGAAGGAAGATGGCCGGTATCTGGCATCCATCCAATAAGCTAGAAGATTGCATCCATCATATAATTAAGCATTAATTTATTAGCTCAAATCTTGTCCTTGGAGAGATTAAAGAAAAAAAAAACTTTTGGTTACTTACACAACAGTCTTATCTCTCTTCATGTAAGATGCCACGTTTAAGTTCCGTGGAGGAGGGGGAAATTCTTTCCCGTCCTTCACCCAAAGGGCTTTCAATTTCTTCTTTTTAAATCAGTTGATAAACAATGTGGCTTTTTCCACGGGTATTATTGCAAACAAAAAAAGAAATAAAAATAGTTTCCAGTAGATCTGATGGTAATAACTAAGATAGTCTATTTCAACATGTCGAGGACTTGTAGAGGGCAAACTCCCTCCTGTATTCTTCTGGCTGAGAAAAGCTTGAATTTTCCCCAGTGAGCGCAGAATTGCTGTTCAGACACCCACTGGGAATTTGCCAAGCAATCTGTCTTCACCCCTACAGGACTTGGAACAGGCCAGTAGGATAACCCCTGCCCGCTGCCAGTAAGATAACCAGAGTGCTAACGGAGCCCTGTTAGACACGTCTGTCTTGTCCCGACGCCATGTTTCCTCCAGAGTGCCTCTTTTCTAACGGTGGAACTTCCAGGGTCCAACCGACAAGTCCATTTTAGACCTTATGTCCTTGATATTCATATTAACTTGTGGGGCCGAGATTTATTGAGCCAGTTTGGGACTACAATCACAATCGCTGAGTGACCCCGTTATCTTTATGGCTCTAACGGCCTTGCCGCTTACATGGTTGAGTGATTACCCTGTGTGGGTAGACCAGTGGCCTCTGTCTGCTGATAAGCTTGCGGCTTTGCAAGGCCTCATAAATGAACAATTACAGGCTGGGCATATCGAGCCCACAACCAGCCCTTGGAATGCGCCGATGTTTGTGATCCAAAAAAAAGGTGGTAAATGGCGCATGTTACATGATCTCAGGGCAGTTAACACTTGCATTCAACCTATGGGACCACTGCAATGTGGAACACCAAATCCAAATTTAATTCCTAATGTTTTCCAGCTTTTTATTGTAGATCTAAAAGATTGCTTTTTTACCATCCCTCTATGTGAAGCTGATCAACCTCGCTTTGCCTTTACCGTGCCTGTCCTTAATCATCAGGCCCCTACGGCTTGTTATCACTGGAAGGTGCTTCCCCAGGGAATGTTGAATAGCCCAACTTTGTGTCAACATTTTGTAGATCAAGCCCTGTGTCCGTTTCGGAAAAAACATCCATCAGCACTGGTGTATCATTATATGGATGATATCTTAATAGCTGCCTCTCGCATTCCCTCGGATTGGCTGGATGATCTAGTTCAATCTTTACGCCCTTTTGGACTATGTGTGGCCCCAGAAAAGATCCAACTGAGTGAGCCTTACCTTTACCTAGGGCATCGCATGCTCCACTCATTCGTGGCTCCCGTAGTGCCTCGGCTGCACTTTCCGTCTCCACTCACTTTAGTGGCGCTTCAGCAGTTTTTAGGCACCCTTAACTGGGTTTGACCATTCTTTGCCCTACCCACTAACCTGTTAAGCCCACTGTTCTCGTTACTCACAACTGCAAAACACCCTGCAGATGTCGTAACAGTCCCCCTGGAGGGTCATGCCGCTTTGCGATGTATAAATTCCCATCTGGGTCAGCAATGTGTGGACCGTCTTCTGTCATGTATTCCTGGCCTCTCCCTCCTTATCCAACCATCATCGCAGACCCCAACTGCAATTCTAGCAGCAGTAACTGAGAAAGTTTATATTCTGGAGTGGCTGTACCTCTCCCATGGTCTGCACCAAAATGTTCTGCCTTACCCACAAGCTACAGCTGACTTGATTTCTCAGGCTCAGGAACACTCGTTATCTCGGATCGGTCTGGACTTGCTTGCCATAGTAGTTCCTTTCTCTAAAGCTGATTTTGATCACCTCATGACAGTCTCTGTTGCAATCCAGACAATCCAGACAGCTCTTGCAGAATTTGTGGGGCAGATTCAGTTCCACCTCCCCCGAGACCCACGGCTGACGCTTGTTCAAGCTGTCCCCATCCGGCTCACACCCATGCAGTCGCCTCTCCCCCTTCGTGACGCTCTTACACTATTCTCGGATGGGGGCCGATGCCGGGGCGCAATCGTTTATAAGGAGGATTCTACTTGGATCATCAAGTATTCGACCACTCGGGCCTCTTCTCAACGCGCAGAGCTGGCAGCGGTGATCCTGGCCTTCCGCCTGTTTCCAGATCGCCCCCTTAATCTAATTTCGGATTCTCACTATGTCTGTCGCTTGATCTCCAGCCTCCCTGGGGCCTATATGGCCTCAGGCATTGACTCCAATCTTTTGGCATTATTCCTTACTTTACAGGTGCTATTGGAGCGACATGTCCATGAGTATTATGTGGCCCATATATGTAGCCACACCTCTTTGCCCGGTTCCCTCGCTGAGGGCAATCAGTGTGCTGATCATGCTGTCCACCCCTTCTTCTCCGTTCCTCTAGCTAGTCATCAGTTTTTCCACCAAAATGCCAAAGGGCTGGCCAAGGCTTTTGGCATCCCTCTCTCCTGCGCACAAGCTATTGTCACCAACTGCCCCCACTGTTCCGGGTTCTCCCATACTCTGGAACCAGGTGGCCTTGGCCCGGGTGAACTCTGGCAGATGGATGTGACACAGGTGCCATCCTTGGCCCCCTGGAAGTTTCTCCACATCGTGGTGGACACTTATTCTGGGGTGACTTGGGCTACCCCCCAAAAGGGGAAATCTGTCTCTCATGTTGTTTCCCACTTGCTCACCTTCATGGCCGTGTTGAATGGGCCTGCATACTGCTTCTCCGCCTTCCATGACTTTTGTACTCAGTGGGATATTGGCCTCTCCCATGGGATCCCCTACAACTCCACCAGACAGGCCATCGTGGAACGCGCCAATCGTACGTTCAAAACGGCCCTTCAAAAACAATTAAAACAGGGGGAAATCCAGACCTCTAATCTGGCATCCATCATGCAGCAGGTTCATAAAGTATTATTTACTATAAATCAATTAAATTTCTTTAGCCTTCCAGAGTCAGGATATTCGGAAGCGGTCTCCCCATACGACAGACATTTCCATAGTTGACCCAAGCTGCCCCAGCCGTTGGTGTATTACCGGGCGTTGCTGGACTGTACATGGCTGGAACCAGTGCCGCTGATCACCTGGGGTCAAGGGTTTGCTTCTGTTCTTGCCCATACAGGTCCTCTGTGGGTACCGGCTAAGTGCGTACGTCCAGCTCATGGCGTGGCATCAGGCAGTAACCAACCCAGTACCAGAGATGGAAAGAGTCAGCATGGAGCAGGCTCAGCGACCTTTCCGGCCCCTTCCCAAGGGTCCGTGGATGCTGAGGGCCCCATTGGTGACCTGGGGCGCAGTCAAAAGGACGACGAGCAAAGCTCAGCAGCTGCTCCAGGCCAACAACCAGCCGGAGACACCGGAGAACTTATGTGCCGCCATCTTTGCGGTTATCACTGCCAATTCGCTTCTCATTCTATTCTTTCTTCACTGTTCTCCTCCAGTGGGGGAGGTGGCCTCCTTGCATGACCGGCTGCGATACAATATATGGGAGCACATGGCTAAACAGACAACTCTCAAACTATCCGCTCACAATTGGATATTTTGAAAAACCTCACGGCATCCATTAGGCAAGATGTGTTGCCTTCCTGGTGGGAAGCTTTGTGGTCCTGGCTCCCCACTGGATGGCTGCGCGTATCAGTGCAATATGGCCTTGCTATTGTGGCCTGTCTCGTTGCCCTCTGCTGCGTTGTGCAGTGTCTCCCTGCACTAGTGACTATGACAGTGCAGGGATGCAGGCGACAGCCAAATATCTATGCACTCTAGCCATGCCAGGCCTGGACTCTTGCACGGCAACTTCGCAATTATGCTTCTGATGATTATTCAGAAAGTGAACAGGAATGTTTGTTAGATTAGCTTTGTTATAACAGCCTTAGAAAAAAGAGAAGAGTGGGATGTAGCAAGGGTCAAAGGTTTGGTACACCAAACTTGTTCCTGCACACTCAGCTCTATCAATGTAATAGGCGGCAACTGATAGCAAGGCCAAAATATCCCGGCTATGGCTTCGCTAAACAAACATGCAGTTTTCCTGTCCAAGCAAATGTCACATAAATAAGTTTATTTATTGATTTATTTATTAAAACATTTCTATGCCGCCCCATCGCGGCTCACAGCAATGAAATTATAACATTACATTTAAAATCTTTCCACCCCCCTACCCCCGGTGCATCTCGGCAAACCCTATAAAAAACAATCCTAAATTAAATAAAAAATTATAAACAATTAACTAAACAATTAAATAACTACACACAATTAAACTATAGACAAATTAACAAATTAACAATTTAAATACAATTTAAATAAAAAGGTCTTCACCTGGTGCCGAAAAACAAATAACGAGGGCGCCAGGCAGACCTCTCTGGGGAGCGCATTCCATAATTGGGGCTCCACCGCCGAGAAAGCCCACCTCCGGGTACTCACCCTCTTAATCTCATTCACTGAGGGTTCCCAGAGGAGGGCCACTGTTGCTGATCTCAGAGGGCGGGAGGGCATATATGGGCGTAAGCGTTCCACTAGGTATCCAGGTCCCAAGCCGTTTAGGGCTTTATAGGTCAAAACCAACACCTTGAATTGGGCCTGGACTTCAATCGGGAGCCAGTGGAGCTGACGGAGAACTGGGGTTATGTGAGAATAATGCCCAGTCCCCAACAGCAACCTGGCAACTCTATTCTGCACCAATTGAAGTATCCAGACCGTCTTCAAGGGCAGCCCCACATAGAGCGCGTTACAGAAATCTAGTCGGGAAGTCACCAGCATGTGTGTCACTGTCGCCAGGCAGTCGTAGTCCAGGAAGGGATGCAGCTGATGTATCACCCAAAGCTGTAGGAAGGCACTCCTCGCCGCTGCCGCCACCTGGGCATGTAACGACAGTTCCGGGTCAAGGAGTACTCCCAAGCTGCGGACCTCGTCCTTTAGAGGGAGTGCAACCCCATCCAGGACAAGGCCCAAGTCCCCCATTCCAAGGCCTGAACCGCCCACCAACAGGACCTCCATCTTGTCTGGATTGAGCTTCAGTTTATTGGCCCTCATCCAGCCCATTACCTCGGCCAGGCACCGGTTCAGCACAGCCACCACCTCACCTGGATCGGTAGAGAACGAGAGGTAGAGCTGGGTATCATCAGCGTACTGATGATTCCGCAGCCCACAACTCCTAATGACCTCTCCCAGCGGTTTCCTGTAGATATTAAAGAGCATGGGGGACAAAATAGCTGCCATGGCGCAGAGCCATAGTCCTCCAGCACCACCCTCTGAAATCGGCCATTGAGGTAGGAGCGGAACCACTCCTACCACTCCAAGCAGTGCCTCCAACTCCCAATCCCACAAGCCTATCCAGGAGGATACCATGGTCGATGGTATCGAAAGCTGCTGAGAGGTCCAGGAGAACCAACAGGGACGCACTCCCCGTCTCTCTCCCTGCACAGGTCATCGTACAGGGTGACCAAGGCAGATTCAGTGCCGTACCCGGGTCTGAAGCCGGACTGAAATGGGTCCAGATAATCCGTCTCATCCAAGAGTGCTTGGAGTTGTCCCGCCACCACCCGCTCTAGTACCTTGCCCAGGAACAGGATGTTGGCCACCGGTCTATAATTGGCGGCCACCTCTGGATCCACGGATGCCTTCTTTAGGACTGGCCGGACTACCACCTCCTTTAAGGGAGCAGGTACCCAGCTGTCTCTTAAAGAGGCGTTGACCACCTCCAGGATCCAGGGCCCAATCCCATCCTTGGCTGTCTTGAGTAGCCAGGAAGGGCATGGGTCTAGTACGCAAGTGGTAGGGCGTACACGTCCATACACCTTGTCCACATCATCAGGCCGCAGCAACTGAAATTCATCCATTAATTGTGGACCAGACGGCATCGATGGCAACTCCCCAGCAGAATCAGATTCCAAAGTAGAGTCGAGCTCGTGGCATATCTGAGTGATTTTCTCCCGAAAATGCTTGGCAAACTCGTCACAGCGGGCCTTCGAGGGCTGCACCAGATCTTTCTTTGGGACTGGATGTACTAGCCCCTGCACCACTCGAAAGAGCTCCATCGGATGGCATTGTGAGGAGGCAATGGAAACGGAGAAGAATTTCTTCTTCGCCATCCTCACCGCCACAGCACAGGCACGATAATGTGCACTTAAGTGTGTTTGGTGAGATACTCGTCGTGATCTCCTCCACCTGCGCTCTAGACATCTCCCAACCTGCTTCATTGCCCATAATTCAGTCGTATACCACGGAGATGAACAGGCTCCGCCAGGAGGAAGAGGACGCTTGGGAGCGATCGTGTCAATAGCCCTAGTCATCTCCGCATTCCACAATTCAACCAGGGCATCAACAGGATCACCAGCCTTGTCAACTGGAAAATCCCCAGAGCATTCAGGAATCCTTCAGGATCCATCCTGCTCCGGGGGCAGACCCACACAATTGGGTTACCCAAGTTACCCAAGATAACATCTGTTTTCCTGCTTGTTGAGTAACCTGACTGTATAAAATAAAGGCACTGACTTGAAAAGAGGAGGCTTTTTGCACAGAACTCATCCCTGTGTCGTGTCATTCTGTACAACCTTCACTGAGGAGGACACCTATGGCAAATCTAGACAGCATACTAAAAAACAGAGGCATCACCCTGCCGACAAAAGTGTGTAGTCAAGGCTATGGTTTTCCCAGTTGCAATGTGTGGCTGTGAAAGTTGAACCATAACGAAGGCTGAGCACTGAAGAATTGAGGCCTTTACATTGTGGTGCTGGAAGAGACTCCTGTGAGTCCCTTGGACTGCAAGGCGATCAAACCAATCAGTCCTAGAGATCAACCCTGACTGCTCTTTAGAAGGCCAGATACTGAAGATGAAACTCAAATACTTTGGCCACCTAATGAGAAGGGCTCACTGGAGAAGACCCTGATGCTGGGAAGAATTGACAGCAAAAGGAGGAGACAGCAGAAGATGAGGTGGCTAGATGGAGTCACTGAAGCAGTCGGCATGAGCGTAAGTGGACTCCGGGGGATAGTGGAGGACAGGAAGGCCTGGAGGAATGTTGTCCATGGGGTCACGATCCACCTCGTGACTAACAACAACAATGACAACAACAACAATAACAACAGAAGGCCCTCCTAAAGGAGCAGCCTTTCAAGGGGATAATAGGGATGGCGAATAGAGAAGGGCCTTCTAGTGGCTGCCCCCAGCTAGGGAAGAGAAGTTGGCTGGCACCATCCCTGCTTTCATTGTGGCACCATGCAGAAACATTTCTGTTCTTCATTCATTTTAATAGTTGATTTTAAGATGATTTTATGAATGGATTTTTAAGATTCCCGATAGTTGCCGTCCCTTTCATCTGCATACTATTTTAAAGCAGCATTGTTGAATTGTTATTAGCATGCATAACTGATTAATTTTATCGATCTTATTAATTGGTGCATTATGTAAGGGTAGTATTGTTCTGTCTTTGGTTTGTACGCTGCCTAAAGAGCCTGTCTGGACGGCTTGGTAGCATATAAATGCAATAATAAAGAAGCCTGTGGGTGGGGGAGGACCAGAGCACAGCACAGCCATTAGCTGAATGGGCCATGTGCCCTCCTCCAGCCAGCACCATCGCTCCCCCTACGCAGCAGGACAGGCCCCTCTAGTGGGACAAGCACCCTCTCCGCACTTGACCCCACAGCCCCTCCAGTGGAACCCCCACCATCTCTCCCCTTGACCCCACAGACCCAGGCATAGGCCCACAGAGGCATGGGGTGGTCAGGGATAAGCAGAAAGGCACCCTCACCCTCATGGCACCCCACAGGGGCACCCCATGGGGGAGGGTCCCCTTTGCAGTCTCCCCCTCTGGGAGGCCCCTGCCCACAAGCCCCATAACTTGAAGCAGTGGGCAAGGGGGCGGCTGGCAGCACGTGTGTGAGAAGGGCCGGGCGCCCTCTTCCCCGCCAGCCCTCAGCAGCCCCGGTGCAGGAGCCAGGCAACGCCAGCCTCAGGCCTGCCTGGACGTCCAGGAAGGGAGCTGGAGAGCCTGGCCAGGGCTCCCCTCGCAGTGAGGGCAGGGGGCAGCCTGTGGCACAAGCCCAGGCTTGGCATAATGGAAATGCATGACTCGGAGAGACCACCTTCTGCCTCTCCAGCTCTGAGCAGCACCCCCCACCCTCGGCCCTCCCCCTGCCCACAGGCCTCTCCTGGCCCCTTCAGGAGAACTCCTGGCCAATCACACTCCCCCGGATCCCCCAACAGCCAATCAGCTCTGCCGGCCCAGCCCACACTCCAAGAAGGGAACCATGCAGGAGCTGCCCCCTCCTCCTCCCGCCTCCTTGTGCCAGCCACTGTAACCGTGGCAACCAACATTGCCAGGCGCCAGGCATGGCTACCGGGCTAGGCCTCTGTGCTGCCCAGAGAGAGCGCGGCTACTCAGAGGTTGCCTGAAGCGTGCAAACAGCAGAGCACCGGCACCAGCACAAAGCCCCTGGGCCTCTTCGGGCCTGTCGCCGGCTCTCAGCCTGCCCTGCCTCACAGGGCTGTTGTGAGGATAAGATACGGAGGGGAGGAGGACTTCGGAAACACCTGGGGAATTAGGAAGAAAAGTCCAGCTAGGAAAGGAATAAGTCAATAAAAATAGTTGCCATTGACTCTCAAAATCACTGATGACACCCAATTAACATTAATGTGAGCACCCTGGTATGGTATACAGTAGTGGAACCACCACAGCCATGTTGGATTCCTTGTACCCTCAGAGCGGGAAGCAGGCATTGGTGAAATGAACTCTGGATGGACTGTTGTGGAAAAGTGAGCAGAATCCCAGCTGAGGGTCCAGTGAGAGGACCTACCTGGCTTTGAATCTGAATAAAGTAACAAAATGTATTATGAACTGCAGCTAATGCGAAAGCCTCAGAACGGTATGAGTAGCCAAGAGATAATTGGCGGGCATGAGAAGAAGAAAGTCCCTGGGAAAAGAAACGCTTCTTTTTGCAACGTGCCCATTGCTGTGTGGGAGCATCGAACTTGTATCGGGGCTTTTGGCTTCTGGCAGGAGGTACAGAGCATATGATTTGGGACCCACTATGGAGACTTTGCTTTGGGCACCCCCGTCCCACCTTGTCTGTGCTTTAGCTGGGATCTGGGGTCTGCTTGGGCTGACTGTACAGTCCTCAAACAGTTTTCCGGTAATGCTGACAACACATGATTGTTGTGAGGATAAGCGGAGTGGAAGCGGAGGACTTTGGATGTCACCTTGTGTTCTGTGTGGGGAAAAGGCTGGTCTAAAATGGAGAAATGGATAGGATTTAAAATTGGATTCCTCTTTGTCACCCCACTGAGCCCTCTTCCCAAAAAACAATCCTCAAGGTGGAAAATGCAGTTATTCAGCGGCAGGAGTTCCCAACTGGTGGGTGAACGACATGAGAACCATGGGACATGCGCTGAGAAGGCAATTGCTGGTGACTAGCAAAACCGGAGTGAGTCCACTGGGGGTGTCCAACCATAGGAACGTTTACAGTTTATTCCGACATACAGGAAGTACACGTGGCATTTTGAAAGTCCCCTTCAGAACCACCAAGGCTAGGTCTGTACAAGATGCTTTTACATGCACAGTTTGGCGGAGGGTTCAGGGATTGGGTGGGTTAAGAGACCAAAACAAGGGAGGAATAGGATTCAGACAAGAGAGAACAAAAGAACCTTCAGGACGGGAAAGCCATCAATATCTCTGAGGTGTACCTGGGAAGCAAGACATACAACATGGACTCCTGGTCTGATCAGGAATCCCACCCTATATCTGCAGCTGTTCTGGGAGTGCCTGGCTTTTCGCAGCCTTATTATGGCAGAGCTGCCACTCATTTTGTCCTGAAGCTCAGTACAAGTGCACGTTCCTTAGCAGAGAAGCAAAAGAGAGGCTGGAGCGTGATGCATGCAAAAGGGCCCTTTTCCAGCGATGGGGGCTGCCCAGGAGGGTGCTTGGTTCTCTGAGGGTGCCACGGAGGGGGCTGCCCTGTGGAAGACATGAAGAGCCACCGCACAAAAAGAGCCACAGAGGTAGTGGCAGCGTGCACAGCAACCACGAAGCCACCTCTCTGCAGGCCGAAGCACCCTGACCAAGGATTCTCACAACCAGAAACCACAGATTCGCTGTGTCTCTTGGTTCTTTTTCCTTGTGAGGTGATCCCTGGTGTTGAGTTGGGACCTCAGAAGAACAATGTAGCACTTGGGCAAAAAGATGCAAGCCAAGAGACCAGCCGCAGAGGCCAAGATGGAAAAGACCTCCGCAGCTACCATGGACTTCCCTTTGGTGCTCAGGTAGGTAGGCACAAAGGAGACCCACATGCTGCAGAAGACCAGCATGCTGAAGGTGATCAGCTTGACTTCATTAAAGTTGTCGGGCAAGTTCCTGACTAGGAAAGCCACACTGAAGCTGAGAAGAGCCAGGAAGCCCATGTAGCCCAAGACCATGTAAAACATAGTGGCTGAGCCTTCCTTACATTCCACTACTATCTCTCCAGCCAGAGAGTGGAAGTCCAAGCTCTGGAAGCGGGGAAAGATCAGCAGCCAGAAGTCACAGATCACAGCCTGGAGGAGGGGGCAGGCCAGCACGATGGAGGAGGTGAGCTTCCTCCCCAAGAGTTTCCTTGCCATGTTCCCTGGCTTGGTGGCCATGAAGGCCAGGACCACTGTGACAGTTTTTGCCAACACGGAAGAAACAGCAAGAGAGAAGACGATGCTCAAAGCAGCTTGCCAGAGAAGGCAGGTGGCTTTTGTGGGTCGACCGATGAAGAGGAAGAAGCAGAGGAAGCAGAGCAGGAGGGAGACAAGGAGGATGTAGGTGGTTGTTGGCCTTGACCACTGGGGTGTCTCTGTGCTTAATGAAGGTTGCCAGCACAAGACATGTCATCACACACAGGAAAAGAATTGGAGACGCTAAAGGGATCCCCACGGTGCCTTGGTAGGAGAGGAAGTTGTAGTCTTTGGGATAAACTGGGTATTGTTCTTGTTTAGCCACTGATTGTCTGGACAAGGAACACAGCGAGCTGCATCTGGAAAGACCAAGTACAGCCTAAGGATCTGTTACACTGCAAAACTCACTTTTTGAGAGGGCCAGTCCATCTAACTCTGAAGCAATTTGGCTAAGTTAGCTTGACGATTGGACACTGCTGGTGGGGTGGCAGTTTGCAGAAGAGTCATGAAAGAGAAGTTTGGAGAGATCTGCATTTTATGAGTGGAGGAGCATCGAGGATATAACGGATCGGCAGTGAGTCTCCCTCTGCACAAAACCATCGCTACTCTTGCTGTAGCTTAAGGAGAACCCAGCCAGTGCTCTGCACTTTTCCAGCCAGTAAGATCAAAGAGGCTAGTACAGCAGAATTCAGAGGTTCCCAGTAATATCTCCCACCTCCGTCATCCATAGCTCAATGTATTCAAGCTCCCCTACAGCCTGCCTTGCTGTCAAATCCATGTTTGGATCATCTTAGGCAAAAACTTGCCTGTTTCATTAGAAATGGTCCCTTCTGGACAAGGAGCACAGGCGTAGCAGCAAACTTCCTTCCCCTTCTGAACTTTTCTGCTATGCCCTGGGAGGCAGGGTGGCACACAGTGAGAGAAGGGCTGTGTCTGAAAGAGGAGAGATGTGGCCCTGAGTGAAATCTTCGAGGTCCGGGGTCTGCCCAGAATGTGTACAAAGGAGGCCTCAAGGTCACTCGGAGTGGATTTCCTCCACATTTCCGTGAGAGGCAGTCCTTTGTGGCACTAGACCAGTTTGGGTGCGTCTGGCACAATGGCTGACAAAAGAGCACCACTGAGCCTGCACTCTTTGCCTGCCTAATAGGCACTTTTAGACAAAGCATTTGTGGGGCAATGACCCTGCTGCAGTCACAGAATCTAAAGCCAGGCATTCCAAGACCTTCCTCCTCCATTTGTAATCGTCCTTTCTTTTCCCATCGCTTCAGCCAGTTCTCTTTCTTAATTTTTGTGCCACAGAATTTTCCAATAGGAAGGGAAAGATGGGCCATCAGTGACTGGCCAGCAGCCACCCAGTGAGCTCCATGGCCCAGCGGGGTCTAGTGCACATGTCTCCCATCCCAGTTCAGCTCTCCAACCACAACAGCACACTGGCTTTGTTAACCTGACCGAAGCATTTTGTGCTACAAAGCCCCCTTTTTGTTTGTGCTTCCGTTGGTCTGTTCTCTCCCTTGCATGGCCAGTACACAGGTGAAGCAAGCAAGCAAAGGGATGCCTCCCTCCCCGCAAAACAAACACAATCCTTGGAGGAGGCAGGGCAATTCCACAGTGAAACCCTCCTCAACAGCGCCTGTGTTGATGTCCCACTTGTCCCATTGCAAGTCCCCCTGCAATGGCACTGGACTGGATCCTGAAATCAATGCCTGCTGGAGCTTCAGGATCCGTCCACCTGACTTTCCTTCGAGTCACTAAGTCGTTCGGAAAGATGAGCCAGTTCTGGATGTCAAACCCAGCAAACTGCATTCGGTTCCCCAAGAAAGAAACCTCATCCCCAGCACTGTTATTGAAATGGATGTTCATCAAGGAGGCAGCAATCTGAAACAGGAGGATGTGGGACACAAAAGGAGCGCAACGTCACACACCTACATCCAGCACAAGCTGCCATTCACCCACAGAGAGAGGCTGGCTGAAGAAAGAGGCCTTATTCCTGCCTTCTACTTGTAATCCTGCTTGGCTGTCCCACACTTCGCCTGCCCTTTTCCTTGCAAACCAGAAAGTTCACTGAGGAGGGAAGGAAGAGCCCTTTTGCTCCTTCAGAGCTGCAGCTGTCCCAGAAAGAGCCATACAGGCTGTGGGGCCAGAGGGAGGGCACCCTGACGTTCAGTTCTAGCTACCACCTCCAGACCCATCCTGCGACCCTCTGGATGGTGCCCCATGGACACAGAACGGAGGAGGCAAAGACTGTTCTGCCGTCCTTTTCGATTCATGGTGCTCAGAGCTGCCCCATGGAAGCCTCCAGGCAACACCAGGCATCCTTCACCCATGCCCTCCAGGATGCTTAAAACAGAGACAAGCAATGCTCTGGGTTTTACTAAACGGAGAGCCAAATCTCTTGTCAGGAGAGGTTCACAGAGGAGGATTTCTAGGGTCCGAAGTACCAGCCGCATCCGTCCTCCCTGGTCAGAGGCTCGCCTCTCTCCTCCTCGGCCCCCAGCTGCCTGCCAACACTGGCTCTGAAGTGGTCTAGCAACCATGTGGCGCAGCGATTGAGGAAACAACCCCCACCCGCAGTAGCAGTGGGGTGACACTTGGAGGCCAGGGGCCCAGGTCTCATCTGGGAACACCGCACCTGGAGCCCACAGGATCATGCCCCGAGGAGGGACACGGAAAGCAGCTGCACAGCTCTTTGCAGCTGGGGGTGCAGCAGCATCCTGCACAGGCTCAGGAGCTTTGCCAGGGGCCGGCACTCATACAGACTGTGATCGTCATTATGCACAAGCAATTTTGTTTCTTTCTAGAAAACATTTTCCTTGCAGAGAGAGAGAATAGACCCTCAGGTTACAGTTTCAAGAAAGGGAATACTAGGAAACAGGATGTGGGAACAATCCATTTAAGAATGGGAATCCATCAGATTCCTGGGGCTCAGCTCCCCAGACTCCAATCCATTTGTGCTGGCCCAGAGTCTGGGGCACTGGCGTACTTACCCAGTGTTCATAGGGAACTCGCCAGGAACCGAGCCCCACATGCTGTGGGAGCAGCTCCCCTTTTTCCTGCATGCTGCCCCTGCTGGCAGTCCCTGGCAATGGCGACTCGCATGCCCACTCACAGCACCACTTTTCTGCATTCCCTAGCCTAGCTGCCCCTCATAGGAAGCTTGCCGGTTGTGCAACAGGGCTCTACACGCATTCGCAGGCGTCCCCTTGGCTTTTCTCACTTTGCAGGGCCAGGCCATGTGCGATAGACAGGCTGTGGGCACTGGAGGGATCGGTGTGCAAAGGGTTTGTCCCAACCCCACTAATGAAAGCGTTGGTTGGATGATGGCAGAAGGGGAAGCCATTGGAGGAAGTGAACTGACCAGTGCAAGCGGGGGGTGTATCAGAATGAATTTAGCCACGACAAGTGGAAAGCCTGTTGAAAGCAAACGGGCAGGTTGCAGATGGGAAAGAGAATGACAGAAGCCCGAGTGACCCTCCAGCCTACCAAAGCAGCCCACATCATCTCCCCAAACGCATGCCTCCATCATCCATTCTCCCCCCGCATTTCCTCTGCTGCAACCCTCAAGACACATCGGAGGAAAGACCAGAGGACCACACCTGGAAGGACAAAAGCCAAAGCAAACACACACAGCCCCTCTTTGGATCGGGCCAGTGGGAGAAACCAAACCATCAGGTTATAAAGGAGGGGATACAGGATTTGCAAGGACTAGCAGAAGCGAGACGCAAAGCACACGGTGGAGGAAAGTTCACAAAGGATACTCATGTATCTACTCAGGAGGAAGCTCATCAAAGAATGGAGTGGGCTTCTTGTTTCTCTAAACATAGCACAATGCAAACTAGACATGAATAACAACTCAGACAGAATAATAATGCTGAAAATCAAGGAAGGAGTGCAATTCATTCATTTATTTATTTAGAATATTTATATGCCATCCTGTCACGAAAACCTCAGGACAGCTTACATAGATAAAATTATATAAAACATAACACAAATGAATTACACACGCACACAGGCTGCAGTTAAAAACATGTAAGAACCAATATTAAAAGTTATTAAAATATTGCTGGAATAAAAAGGTCGTAACCTTTTTATAGAGCCCTCCTTCATGAATCACTGCCTTGTCGTGGCTAAGGGGCTTGCGTAGCTCAATGAAGCTATGAGCTATGCCATGCATGGTCACCCACGACGGACAGGTCATAGCAGAGAACTCTGACAAAACGTGATCCACTGGAGAAGGAAATGGCAACCCCCTCCAGCATCCTTGCCATGAAAACCCCATGGACTGTTCTAAAGGGCAAAAAGATATGACACTGGAAGATGAGCCTCTCAGGTCGGAAGGTGTCCAATATGCTACTGGGGAAGAGCAGAGGGCTAGTACTAGTAGCGCCAGAAAGAATGAAGTGACTGGGTCAAAGCTGAAAGGACACTCAGTTGCTGATGTATCTGGTGGTGAAAGGAGAATCTGATGCTGCAAAGATCTATACTCCATAGGAACCTGGAATGTAAGATCCATGAATCAAGGCAAGCTGGATGTGGTCAAACAAGAGATGACAAGACTGAACATCGACATCTTAGGAATCAGTGAACTAAAAAGGACAGGAATGGGGGAATTTAATTGAGATGACCATCAGGTATACTACTACGGGCAAGAATCCCTCAGAAGAAATGGAGTAGCCTTCATAGTCAATAAAAGAGCAGGAAAAGCAGTACTGGGATACAATCCCCAAAATGACAGCATGATCTCAGTTTGAATCCAAGGCAAACCATTCAACATCACAATAGTCCAAGTCTATGCCCCAACCACTGGTGCTGAAGAGGTTAAAGTTGACCAGTTCTATGAAGGCCTATAGCACCTTCCAGAATTCACTCCAAAAAATGATGTCCTTATCATCATGGAGGATTGGAATGCTAAAGTAGGAAACATCTTTTGGAATATAACAGGAATAACAGGCAACTTTGGCCTTGTAGTAGAAAATGAAGCAGGGCAAAGGCTGATAGAAAGTTGTCAAGAGAATACGATGGTCATAGCAAACACTCTTTTCCAACAACCCAAGAGACGACTCTACACATGGACATCACCAGATGGTCAACACAGAAATCAGATTGACTATGTGCTCTGCAGTTAAAGATGGAGAAGCTCTATTCAGTCAGTAAAAACTAGACCAGGAGCTGACTGTGGCTCAGATCATGAACTTCTGGTGGCAAAATTTAGGCTTAAGTTGAAGAAAGTAGGGAAAAGCACTAGGCCACTCAGGTATGACCTAAATCATATCCCTGATGAATATACAGTAGAAGTGACAAATAGATTTAAGGAATTAGATCTGATAGTCAGAGTGCCTGAAGAACTAAGGATGGAGGTTCACAACATTGTACAAGAGGCAGCAACTAAAACCATCCCAAAGAAAAAGAAATGCAAGAAAGCAAAATGGCTGCCTGAGGAAGCTTTACAAATAGCTGAGGAAAGAAGGGAAGCGAAAGGCAAGGGAGAAAGAGAAAGATACAAACAATTGAATGCAGAATTCCAGAGAACAGCTAGAAGAGATAAGAATGCCTTCCTAAATGAACAGTGCAAAGAAATAGAAGAAAACAATAGAATAGGGAGGACCAGAGATCTCTTCAAGAAAATTGGAGATATGAAGGGAACATTTCATGCAAAGATGGGCATGATAAAGGACGAAAATGGCAGGGACCGCACAGAGGCAGAAGAGATTAAGAAGAGGTGGCAAGATTACACAGAAGAACTACACAAGAAAGAGCTTAACATCCCTGATAAGCATGATGGGGTGGTCACTGACCTTGAGCCAGACATCCTGGAATGTGAAGTCAAATGGGCCTTAGGAAGTCTGAGCAACAACAAAGCTAGTGGAGATGACAGTATTCCAGCTGAGCTATTCAAAATCCTGAAAGACGATGCAGTTAAAGTGCTATACTCAATATGCCAGCAAATTTGGAAAACTCTACAGTGGCCACAGGATTGGAAATGGTCAGTTTACATTCTGATCCCAAAGAAGGGCAATGCCAAAGAATGTTCAAACTACCGCACCATTGCATTCATTTCACATGCTAGCTATGCTCAAAATCCTACAATCTAAGCTCCAGCAGTATGTGGACCGAGAACTACCAGAAGTACAGGCAGGATTTCGAAGAGGGAGAGGAACTAGAGATCAAATTGCCAACATACGCTGGATCATGGAGAAAGCTAGGGAGTTCCAGAAAAACATCTACTTCTCCTTCATTGACTATGCTAAAGCCTTTGATTGTGTGGATCACAAATTGTGGCAAGTTCTTAAAGAGATGGGAGTACCAGACCATCTTATTTGTCTCTTGAGAAACCTATATGTGGGTCAAGAAGCAACAGTGAGAACTGGACACAGAACCACTGATTAGCTCAAAATTGAGAAAGGAGTTCGGCAAGGCTGTATACTGTCACCCTGTCTATTTAACTTATATGCAGAGCACATCATGAGAAGGGCGGAGCTAGATGAATCACCAGTTGCCATTAAGATTGCTGGGAGAAATATCAACAACCTCAGATATGCAGATGATACCACTCTCATGGCAGAAAGTGAAGAGGAACTAAAGAGCCTCTTGATGCAGGTGAAGGAGGATAGCGCAAGAGTTGACTTGAAACTCAACATTAAGAAAACTAAGATGATGGCATCCGGTCCTCTCACTTACTGTCAAATAGACGGAGAAGAAATGGAGGTAGTGACAGATTTTATTTTCCTGGGCTCCAAGATCACCACAGATGGGGACTGCAGCCAAGTAATTAAAAGATACTTGCTCCTGGGGAGGAAAGCTATGGCAAATCTAGACAGCATACTAAAAAGCAGAGACATCACCCTGCCAACAAAAGTGCATATAGTGAAGCCTATGGTTTTCCCAGTTGCAATGTATGGCTGTGAAAGCTGGACCATAAGGAAGGATGAGCGCAAAAGGATTGAGGCCTTTGAATTGTGGTGCTGGAGGAGACTCCTGCGAGTCCCTTGGACCACAAGGCGATCAAACTGATCAGTCCTAGAGGAGATCAACCCTGACTGCTCTTTAGAAGGCCAGATAGTGAAGATGAAACTCAGATACTTTGGCCACCTAATGGGAAGGAAGGACTTCCTGGAGAAGAGTCTAATGCTGGGAACAATAGATGGCAAAAGAAGAAGGGGAAGGCGGAGGATGAGGTGGCTAGATGGAGTCACTGAGGCAGTTGGTGTGAGCTTGGGTGGATCCGGGAGATGGTGGAGGACAGGAGGGCCTGGAGGAGTGTTGTCCATGGGGTTGTGATGAGTCGGATATGACTTCGTGACTAACAACAACAACAACCTGGCGCCGAAAAACAAATAACGACAAATTTGATACAGATGTACAATTATCAGCCCCATGAAATGGTAGCTCCACAGAAGAACAGAAGGATGAGTTCTTTGATGAATTATGCAAGGTGATAGAGGAAATGCAAGCTAATTTCTCACAGCATGTAATAAGCAATTTCAGCAGGAGAGTTGGGTGCGGACAGCAGAGAGTACCACCAGTTCATTGGCCCTCATGCTGCCCAGAAGAATGAAGGAAGCAAGAATGGGCAAAGGGTGCTGGATTTATGCAGCCACCACCATCTTCTTGTCATGATCCCTTTTTCTAACACTCTTCCTCTGCTGCCTATCGACTTGCTGGCTGCACATTGGAAATAAAACACTGTTATGCAGACCTGTCAGTGCCTTGAGGAAAGAAAGAGGGAGCCCAGTCCCGGCCCCATGGTTTGTTGGCATGACCAGGTGCAGAGAACACCGTAAACCATGCTTCAGCAACACCCCAGCAGCCAACACACACTCTGTGCAGGTTTGCGGGTTCTCACAATCTCTGCAGCAGCCTTCCTGACCCCATTCGCCCACGTGCAAAAGGCCACTCAGCCTGCCCTCCCCCATCCGTTTTCTGTTCTTCAAAAGGAAAGGGGGAAAGAGAAGAGTCAGATGGTGGTAAAAGGAGGTCTTCTCTGCAGCTGCTCCCCATATGCGGAAAGCTCTCCTCATGGAGATTCGCCTGGCACCTTCCTTAGACTCATTTTGGCGCCAGGCAAAGACCTTCCTTTTGAAAAAAGATGCTAATAATTCATGCCATTTGACCTTTGTGTTGTGTTTCTGCTTGCATTTCATGGTTATTCTATTTTTCATAAGTCGGTATTGATTTTATTGTGTTTTTATCTTGTAAAGGTGAGCCGCCCAGAGGTGCTGTGGCACAATTGGGCAGCATACAATGTCTTAAATAATAAATACATGAAAATAGAATAAACTTTGAGACAAAATCTGGGCGGGGTAGTTTTGCAGGTAATTTGCATTGTGATCCTGCATTTCTTGCTTGCAGGCACACTTCTCACCAATTCAAGGAAAAGGGCAACTCTGCTTTGCATTTTTCAATTC
The DNA here is from genome assembly GCA_023646645.1 of Varanus salvator macromaculatus. Classification (NCBI taxonomy): domain Eukaryota; kingdom Metazoa; phylum Chordata; class Lepidosauria; order Squamata; family Varanidae; genus Varanus; species Varanus salvator. The sequence goes on along the minus strand of JAIXND010000802.1, from coordinate 7,767,535 downwards.
CAGTGGAACAAGCCTGGAGAAAACATTCCTGCAACACATACTTTCTGTGACAATGCGAGGTCGGTGGGGGGCTTTTGTACCCCATGCCCCAAATAGTGGCCAAGCATGAAGCAGCTGCCAGGAATTTCCTTTTCCCAATAACATGCCCAGGAGAACTTTGAAGCCAAGAACGGAAGCCCCAGTCGTGCTTTTCCTCCTCCCTTTTCCTCCTCCCTCCCAATCACTCTTCTTCTTGTGTCATGTCTTTTGGATTGCATGGCTCACATCAAAGACTATTTTATTAGGCATTTTATAAGCCACTCTAGGAGTCCATTTGGCAGAAAGACAGGGCTTTGGAAAGGGCCCAGCACCTGTTGCTGGACGTTTCGTCTGTGCAGGCGAAGGGGAGAAGGGAAATGCTGGCGGTGAGCTGTGGACGAGACGGGATCTGTGCCCTGGGGATGAAACACACGTCTGTGTCCCCTCACGGATCCACCTGGACTTCTGCTTCTAAAGGACGTGTGTTCGGGGGCTGCTAGTGGGGCAGGTCTTGTGAATCCCAGCATGCTGCACTCGTGGGCCGAAGGGCTGGCAAGGCAATGCGTGGCCTGTCGATTTTTGCCGTATCGCCTGCAGTGGCCAGAAGGGAAAGGAAACTATTTTTGGATGGTTCCTTGAACGGGAGGCTCTCAACACACATGAGGTGGGAAAGCCCTTTCATGGGGCTTTCCAGAATTAAGCACCACACACACACAGCACTGCTTCAGAGGCTGGCCCTTCCCTCTTGGAGTTTTTCAGTGCAGCAGAAAACCCATCTAGCCACACACGAGTCTCCGCACCTGTGGGATCCTGAAGATGTACAAGATGGATGCCATCTGGCCTGAGGAGTCAGAGTCGAGCCCCCAGTCACAGAGAGCAGTTGCTTTGGCCATTCATGGTTATACTTGGGAAACATTCATCCTCGTGTTACTCAAGTAAACTGTTCTGAGAATGTGCCCGTGTGTGTGACAGTGGAAGCCCAACGTGGTATCAGGCAGGCAAACGGGATGCTTCCGGAGCTCCTGAATGGCAAACACCAAGGCCAGGATATGCCAGTAGTCCTAAAGATCCAGGCTGAGAAGAGAGTAACTGAGGGAGAGAGGTCAGGATTCCATCAGAACTGCTGAGAACTGAAGAGTATTGAAGTTAATCTGGTTCAATCTTCTTTCACTCGTCTAAACCCAAGACATGTTTCAGCTCTTCAACCAAGTATTCACGGGAAAATTCAGTTTCTTTGTAGAAAATCTGCACACACAAACACACACACAAAGTAGTTTTGCCCAGCCAACACAACAAGCCATGGCAACATTTCTTAGCGTACTTGCTCTTTCACTTTGCCCATACCAAGGTGTGCTATTTAACTGTGATCAGAATCCATGGCATGGAACTACAGATGGTTCTCCAATTTCTTGTTACAGTTTCCCCACTTTTCACATTCCCTGACCCCTGTGTCATGCTTGTCCATCTTCTGGACCCAGGGGACAAATCCCCTTGGAAGAAACATCTTCAAAAATGCAGCCAATGTGTGCAGAATGAGAAGAAGGGGCAGCTGAGGCAGGAAGGAAGCACTGCTCTAAGTGTTAATGAAGTTAATGCTCAGGTGTGGTGGATGCTGGGAGCAAGCCAAGCTCAGGGGGACCAAGCGGGGACGATGCAAGCCTCAATCACATCGAAAAGCAATCTTTGTCTGGTGGCCAACAAGTTAAAGGAGGAAATGATAGGACAATTACCATAAGAGAAATTTTATATTTATTTGTTTATTTATTTATATTCCGATACATATCCTGCCTTTTTCCTAAAAGGACTCAAGGCAGCTTACATCATTCTCCTTCTCCATCTTATCCCCAAAACAACAACCCTGTGAGGTAGGGTGGGCTGAGAGTCTGTGACTGGCCCAAAAGCACCCAGTTGGCTCCAAGGCTGAGCAGGGACCAGAACTGAGATTGTCCGAGTCCCAGTCCCACGCTCTTAACCACGACACCACACGGGCCCCAGAAATGACACAAATATCTGTAGATGTTGATCAGAAGCGTGTTTGACAACCCCGCAGTCAGGTTTCTGGGGCATAATCATTGCTCCTCCATTCCTTCAGCTCACTGGAGCAGCAGCTGAGCAATTGCAGAAGAGGCCTCTTGGATCTGACCAAGGTGGATCCATCTAGCTCAGCCTCCACTTCAGAGACCGAGTCAACCAAGGGGCTTCCTAGCAGCCCAATAAGGACCAGATGGAGGTAGCCATTCGCCTTTCTCCATCCTCGTCTCTCCTGCTGTGACAGAGTGCTTCCCAGAACAGGCTGTGTGTCTCAGTATCACAGCTGTGACTATGAGAAGACTGACCCACCCGGAACGGGACCCATTTCCAAGCAACCTCACCACAACAGCCATCACCACTCCTCCAAAAGAGCATGGAAGAAGAGATCTGCCTGCAGACCAGTGGTGGAGCTCCAGCCCTGCATGCAGAAGGGCCCAGATGGATGGCAACTTCAGGCCAGCCTTGGAAACACTACCGACTGGCCCCAGGAAGCCACCTCTCATAGGCATCCCTGTCTCTGTAGCTCCAAGCACCTGGCTCCTTTTTCTCCCTTTAGAAATAGTAGCCTGTAGATGCACATGCCTGGTTTTGATATGAGATTCCAGGATCCTGAATCTTTCACTTTCACCCAAGGTGGAGTCCAGGACTGTCCCAAAGACTCTGCAACCACATGGAAGACTGAATGGGGCAGGGAAGGTGGGGCTGCCTGAGCGCAGCAATACGGAGCCAGGCAACAAGGCACTGTTGTACTTCCTGCATTTTTGGAAGAATTTTGCATTCCTGCTCAGGGACACAGCTGGGCAGAATCCATCCCCAAACACCTACAGAACTGACATGCTCTGCAGGAATTCCCAGGTGGACTGGCAGGTGCCATTGCTCAGGCGGTCGTGGTTTTGCCCGACCTAAGCGGCCCGTGTATCTCGCTATATTCATGCCTTCACCCGTCCTCTGACTCCTCAGGGACATACATTGACAACCATCCCCTCTTCTATAGTATATGCCATACCCAGGTGACTGTTCTGGGGGACAGAAGCTGTGGTTTCAGGGTGGAGAGGAAGGGGAAGGAGTCGGAGGAAAGCATCGGAATGGAATTTTTAGATCAGGTACTGGCATTCATCATCTTCAAATTACCAATTTTTGGGAACTGATGTAAGGCAACCCAGGAGGAGGGAACACTCCATCCGCTTAAAGCATTCTGGCTTCCTCACCCTACACCACTGCATTCATCTACAACATGTGCGCACATCCCGTTGCTTACACCACTGTAAGGCATAGAACACCGAAGAACTTCTGAAACTTGAAGTAGCACACAACAATCAGGGATATGAAAGATTTATTTGACCGGAAAATGCAGGTGATCTTATTAACACCTGTACTGCTTCATATCAGAGAATTCTGACTTATTGGTGGGAAAGTGAATTAGCAGGGAATTCTCCAATGAGTGGGAGTGCCAGCTCATTTTTTCCTGATGAGGTGATCCCGGCTGTTGAGTTCAGGCTTCAGCAGGATGATGTAGCATTTGGGGAGGAAGATGCAGCCCAGCAGGCTGGCCCCCGAGGCCAGGATGGAGAACACCTCCATGACCACCATGGCCTTGCCCTTTGTGCTCAGGTAGGTGGGCACGAAGGACACCCACACGCTGCAGAAGACCAGCATGCTGAAGGTGATGAACTTGGCTTCGTTGAAGCTGTCGGGCAACTTCCTCGCCAGGAAAGCCCCAGCGAAGCTGACAGCAGCCAGGAAGCCCATGTGGCCCAGCACAGTGTAAAACATGGCGGCCGAGCCTTCGTTGCATTCCAGGATCATCTCTCCCACCAAGGAGTGCAAGTCCACACTGGAGAAAGGTGGGGTGGTGGTCAGCCAGGCAACACAGAGGACGGTCTGGAGGAGGGGGCACACCAACACGATGGTGCTGGGCAGTGGCCCCCCCACAAGTCTCCTGGCCATGTGTCCTGGCTTGGTGGCCATGAACGCCAGAACCACCGTCACTGTTTTGGCCAAAATGGAAGAAACGGCAACGGAGAAGGTGATGCTGAAAGCGGTTTGGCGCAGGAGGCAGGTGAGATTGCTGGGTTGTCCGATGAATAGAAAGGAGCAGAGGAAGCAGAGCAGGAGAGAGGTGAGGAGAACATAGGTGAGGCCCCGGTTGTTGGCTTTGATGATGGGCGTGTGGTGCTGTTTGATGAAGGTTGCCAGGACTAGAACTGTGAGCAGAGAGAGGGAAAGAGCAAGGGATGCCAAGACTGTCCCCAGGGACTCTTGAAAGGAAAGGAAGTGGACCCTCTTCAGGACACACTGGTCCTGCTTCTGGTTTGGGTGTTGATCTGCTGGACATGCCACACAACGATCGGCATCTGCAATGAGCAACAACTGGTGAAGCTTCTCCCAAAATCACAGGATCCCTTCTCTGGGTGGACCATTCAGCCCACATTCAATGAAAAGAACAAATTTAGACAAGTCATTGTTTGAATGTCGCTTTGGCAAGCAATGCATTCATTCTGCTCCCCAGTCTGAGAACAAAGGGGAGCTCCTCTTGCTGTACATTTTACAAAATTCAGTCCTTTGACTTTCCCTTCCTGGGAGATTGGATGGAGGGCAAAGCAGAGTCAGTGGAGGAAATAATTTTGTGCTCAAAGCAAAAGCAGCCCTTGTCTACACAATGAACTGCAAGGCAACTTTGGCTGAGGCCCTTCCTAACTTGCTGAGAACCAGAGGGCCTAGGAGCACCTCCAACGTGCATTCCCAGCTGTCCCACACGTGAAATGTTCTGTACCTCACCTATTAAGATGAAGCTCCTCCTCATCCTCCTTCCAGGGGAACCATTAAACCCCAAAGCCACATTCTCTTCCCAAAACTCAGGAGCTTCCTGTCAACAGAAAGAAACAAACCCAGCCCCTCATCCACCATCTGCTCCTACTCTTCCAGGCCTTATTCCACCCTGTCGCTCACAGCATGATTGAGCCACGAGCTGCAGCTACCTGTGTGGTTCGAGAAGGTCCCCTCCTGACAAGTGAGACATTCGGAGCAGCACACCGGCCTCCCGGCTGCAACCCTCTTCCACTGCCCTGGGGAGCACCGCTTGGTACACCTTGCAGTGGGCGGCTTCTGAAAAGGATGGGAGAGCTAGTGGGGAGCCCACATGGTGGTCGTGGTGCTCCAGGGGTCTTGGAGGGACCAATGGGGTTTCCCATTGCACAGTGAATGGAGGTGATATGCGTGCATGTGGCTTAACTGGAGAACAGGATGGTTCAGAGACACAGTCTTACGGGTGCTGCATAAAGGGCAGCCCAGCCCGACAAGCCAGCAGGGTCTCAGAGGAGGAGGGGGAACATTCCCTCCTCTGTGTTTTCCCCAAGATCTTGTGGGCCGAGTAGGGAAGGATCTGATGGATCGATTTGGGCCTAGACATGGATGAGGAGGCATTGAAGAGAGTGCCAAGTGGATTTGATAAGCTTGGATGCCCAGCTCTGCTAAATTCCTCACGCACTCTTTTGCACCCACTGATGCTCCCAAAACACCTTCTCAGGCTGTGGGGAGGCAGGAGGTGAAGCACAGGTGCGCAAAAGCAGGAGAAGCCACTGGGTTAAGATGCAGCACAGAGCATCTGGGCCTTGGACCTGAATTCCACCTCATGCTCCTGCATGATATGTGCTGGAGCGGATGGCCCCCAGAAATCTTGGACTCCAGATGACAGGTTTGGGACCCAAGACCCAGCAGTGGGAGCTCTAACATTGCCTCTGGATTCCACTTGCCCAGAGCTGAGGCATTGCTGAGTTTTCCACATCCTTGGGACGTTCCCTCAACCCACCTCTGTGGCCCACACAATCGCTTCCGAGCGGATGCTGAAGTCCTGGCCTGGAAGAGCCCCGGCATCCATCCATCCCACTCGCGCAGGATCCAAAGTGCCATTTGGGGAAAAGACCCAGTTCAGGATATCATATCTCTGGACATTCTCACTGAAGCAGACTTCTTCCCCAGCACTGTTGTTGAACCGGACCTTCCGCAGGGAGGCAAGAATCTGCAAGGAAAGGGGTGCTGAGCCTGACCTTGACTGCAGGCAGGTTCTGCTCTCCTCGAATGTCGTCTGACAGCCACCAAGGCAGAAGATCGTATATGCCTAAGCTGCCTCCTTCTTCTTCACTGGCTGCAGATGCAGGTGGTTTCAGAATTCCCCCATTCATTCCCACTGGGTCCAGCAGGACTTCTCCAGCTCACCCTTCTGGACTCATCCATCCAACTAAGAACCCACCCACTCTCACCTCTGCAAGCCATCACCTCAGGAGCATAAGACGGCCCTGGTATCAAAACCTCTGAGAGATTCAGCAATGGCAGTGGAGTCTCTCTAATGAGCAAAAGTGGATGTTCCCCATGGATGTTCTGGGGCCAAACTTGACCTGAATCCACTTGAGAATGGATAGAAAGCATGGGCCTCATCCTCGCATGGCAACTGCCCAGTCAAGGACCAGTCCTGCCCTTACATTATTCGGATTGCTCAGCTCCAGGAAGGAACTCTTCAGAACTGGCCTCCACTCCACCACTTTCAGTTGGCCCAGCACCAGGGTTCTGGCTTCCTAACAGAGCCTTTCATTTTTACAAGCAAAGAAGGTGACTTCCACAGACCCTGTGCAGATTTGAAGAATTCACATGAAATGCTCACAGGTGAGGCCTAGACTGCCAGCATCGGGCTCCTCCTAACCCCCACCACAGTTCATTCCTGGCCGGTCCTCCAACAGAGAGGAGAACCGGCTGCCTGCATATTTTTCAGTCTTTCTTATTCAAAAGAGTCCTCTGAATGGGGTTGGTATGGGAGTTTCAGGCAGTGCCTTGGAGGGCCATGAAGTCACAGTGGCACCCACAGTCCCATGTACAGAACCTCTGGCCTACATGATTCTCTACTCACGGCCTCATCCCTCTGAAGGGAAAGTGTCGAAAAAGGAAAATTAAAAGGGATTGATGAAGAATGACTTTCTTAGGATTCTTGGAATTCTCCCAGCATCCCTCTTAGCTTCCCACTTTCGACCATGCAATAAGCATAAGCAAAGCCCTTTATATAACAGAACAAAATCTGCAGGGAACATTACCTGCCATGGCTCAGCACTCACAGAAATTGTTCTCCCCTCTGCATCTCTATGTTGCAATCCAGACAACAACATGGCGTGCAGGGCATGTGCCACGGAATGCACGGCATTGTACATGCTGTAGCTCCGCGGGCTCATGCTTCTCTCAAACGTCAGGGATGACAGGTCCTGTATCTTCTCCTTCCCAATGCACCTTACTTTCCCCCTTGAAGGGGTTCCTCCTGACTTCCGAAACTGACAGCTAAATGCTGCTTCCCATGCCGTGCGGAGAAAGACATCCTCTTGAGGCTGGAGTGGGTCTAAAGCCAAGAGGAAGCGTTGGAATCCTGGCACATCCCTTCTGTGCACCCGGAAATGCAGAGCACCATGGAAGGCTTGGAGTGCTTGCCAACCAACCTGGGACCCTGATGCAGCAATGTCAAAATGGGATGTCATGATCCAAACCAACCTTAAGGAAGGGTTCAAGTTTTGGAGGTAAACAAATAAGGTTAAAACTGTTACATTTCCAAAAAGAATCATCACTAGGACATCAGGCCTAGAATGAGAAAGGTAAAGAGAGAGCTTTTGAAATGCAGTATCCAACCCAGTAATTTCCACCATGTTGGTGGTGTCTACACAGATGTCGTTCCGCTGGAGCATAGGTGTCAGCGTCCGGACAAAACTTTCCCCAGCACCATCACTGGGAGCGGCCAGCCCAACCCAGTTCCACTGGAAATGCAGCAGAAGCTGGACTAAGCCCACGTACAGAGGGAATTCATCTGGGTTGATCCGGAACAAGGAAGGAAAGGCCCTTCTCTCCCTCTGAATATGGTCGAATGAGCCATAAACAAGCTGAAAGAAGGAATTCAGAGAAGGGTTGATCCAGGGAGCTCCATTGAGACCAACACATCTGCTCGTGTACCCCTGGACTATAGAGCACATCTTCTGGGGTCCTCCCAATCATATGATGAAGTTCTCAAGTCTGCAGTCAAGGCTGCCATAGAGCCACCACAACTATGCCCACAAAAGAGTCGTCCTACGGCATTCTATCCTGATGCCCCACACAATGGCAAGTTTTCATTTTCCTTGGGGAGGGTGTCTTTGTCTCATCCCTGAAAGAGTAGCAGAGTTCTCGCAGAATACTCTTGTTTGATTGTCAGAGGTTATCTCTCAACTTGCCCCAACCCCCAGTCAAACCAGGCACTTGCAAAGGTCACCTCTGACTAGAATCTGTCCAGTGAGAGCAGCCCCAGATTCCTCCTTCCCAATTATCAGATTGCACCTTCCGCATTCTCAACAGCCTTGAAGTGGGAAGTCATTGCTGGGGGCCATCCAGAATTACAGCTCCACACACCCACAGCACTCTTTCAGAGACTGGTCTTTCCACCTTGCAGGTTCTGCATCCTGTGGCATTTCCATTTTTCTGCACACGCACCCCTCACCTGTGGCACCTTGAAGATGCTGAAGATGGATGGCACCTGCCCTGATGACTCAGAGTCAAGTCCCCCAATCACAGAGAGCAGTGTGTCCTGCCTGTCACATTTGTAGTTGGGAGCCAATCGTCCCCGTGTGGAAAGCAGGGCGAAGTTATTCAAGTACATCGTTCTGGCAAAGTCCCTGTGTTCGTAGATGCGGAAGCCCAGAGTGGTGTTGGGCAGGAGAACGGGATGCTTTCGGAGCTCCTGGACAGCAAACACCACAGCCAAGATGTGCTGGTAGTCTTTGACCCTGATGCTGAAACGAGAGAAGGGCATGTTTGTTCCTCAAGCTCTCATTTGATTGCTTTCTGCTGCAAAATAGCCAAAGCAGCAAGCAAAGGGAGTGCCTTTAGTGATTCCCCAACTCAGATCCCAGATGTTGTTCCACAATAGAGCCCATCATCCCCAGCCAAGAACTGCAATGAGCCAGCAATGTGAACTTCTTGTTAAAGAATGCAGTCCAAGATTTCAAGAAAGCAATGTGAAAGGACATATAGCCACTCTTGGATCCTCACATTCTTTGGGTGTTACCAAACTGTTCATGGGAAGCTGAATCTTGAACACTGGGTTCCAAAGTATCATGCCTGATGGCTTGACAGAGACGTCCACTAGCGAGAAAGAGTCAAATGTTCACAATGAGAATCAAACATTAGAACAAGGGGACTTGTACTTGGGACCTAGTAACCAAATGACCCCCCTGCAGCATGTCTCTGAGACTACTGAGCAGATAGCTGCCCCACAGCATAACGGTGAGGCTTCTGCGCAGGTAGCTTCTCCCCATCCTGACTCTGAGGTGCTGGAACAAAGTGCCACCCCACCTCCTTACTCTGCAACTGCTGAGCAGAGTTCAGGAGACCAGGAAGAGGGAACGATACTTTTGGCAGATGCCCAAGTTAGAAGAAATTTACGACGTTTGAAACAAATGAGGAGACAGGACAAAGGTTCATCCCACCCACGAGCAGAAAGATATGACAGGAAGAGCTAATCCCACATGGGCTCCTGAAAGACTTCACTAAGGGGAAGTAACTAGACTGTTAGGAGCTTCTCATTAGAACTTATCTGTTACATCGTAAATCTTGTAGAAAGTAGCAATAAAAGACTTTAGTTTTATGGCCGGCTGCTGTGTGAGTTAATTGGAGACGTGAGTTATGACCTCACGACACAAACCTGCTGAAATCTGCTCATGCTCCAGTGACTTCATGGAGTGGACAAAATCCATTTTCCCCTCCCCGTCTCTTCATGGATTTCTCCCAGCCCCATCCTCCAAGCAGCGGCACCCTCCCTCCATGCTCACTCATGCGCACAATACCCACACTCACTGCTCAAGCTAAAGCACAGAACGGACTCTGGTGCTCAGAAGCTGAAGACGCACTTCCATGCTGCACATTCTCATTAAAGGTTCAAGCCCAGCATGACAGGATCAAATTTTGAGCCAGAAAACGACGTGTGAGAGCAAAAGTGCCGCTGCAGATCCCAGCAGGGAGCTGCTTGCTCTCAGAGCAAACTCTGAACCTGCCATCCACTACCCTCCTGCAGCAACTTACGTCCGTGTGCCGAAGAACGGCCAAGGAGATAAGCTAGCAAAGTCATGCATCCTATTGAAATAAAAATAGCCAAAGCACAGATTCCCGCCGACAATCAGCTCTCCGGGGCTGAAATAGTCTTGTCCCAGTCTGTATGTCCCCCTCACAATGCATGGGGTCTGCCACATCCTCTGTGTGGCCTGAGGTATGAGCCAGCAGAGCAGCAGCAGCAGCAGAAACATGGCGAGTGGCACAGATGGACCTTCCCACCTCAGTCACCACAAAGCAGGAGCAGAGGGTTTTTCAGGACAGGGGAGTCCAATCCTGGGCACGAACTGCCTGTGGCCCAGGATCCAGACACTGCCAACAAGCTCCGGGCATCCCTCTGTGAAACCCGTTTCTCCAGAACGTCTTTGTTCATGTCTTTGTTGCTGGACGGAAGGTGATTCCACTGGGGATGCCTGGAAGTTATAGTCATTTGGAGCCCTCTAGGGCACTGAGGGAAACAGCACCGGAGAACCCAGGACTCCCTTAACACCATGGAAGGGCAAAACATGTTTGTGATCTCCTTCAACTTTTGTGAGCTGGGTCTCCAGTCCTGCCCTTTGGACCATGTCCCTCTAGGCTCCTGAATCCAAGCTGCTGTCCAGGCTCATGCCAAAGTTCCTCCAAGCACATGGCTACCTGAGAGTAGCACTGCACAGCAAGGCACAAAGTAACTCCCTCTCTTCCTGCATTTTATATCATGCAATATCATGCAGGGCAGGATTCAGTGGACAGGATCCACGCCCAAAGTCCACTTGAACCTGAATGCCTCCCGGGGATTTCCAGGTGGCGCGGCAGGTGCCAGTGCCCAGGCCCTGGTCCGAGTGCCCACCTGTGTTGCCCATGGGGACTCCCTGCACAGGTGCCTCCACCAGTCCTCTGTTCCCTCCACTATGCACCTTTCTCCTGGGCTTTGGACCCTTTGCACTAAATTCAGGGTAGTGTTCTTGGGGGGTGGGAAGAGGCATTTCTGGGTGCAGAGAAAATATTCTACCATGCTTGGTCTAAATGGTCGCTCTCAGAGTCCCTTCCACTGCTTCTGCTCTACTCTTAAAACCCCCTTTGAATTGTTTTTAGAGGCTTCATTCGTTATGTTTTATTTGGTGTTTAATGTGTTTGTACTCTATAATGTTTTATGCATTGTCAGCTGCCTAGGAAGTCCTCAGCAATTATAGGTGACCTATAAATACATCTAAATCAATCAATAAAATAAATACATAAATTTGATTTTGGAAGGGATTTCAATGTGCGAGTTTGCCCAGGACTTGGGTAGAAGGACTCCTCTTCCTCACTGCAGTGTGGGTGCAACTGGGATGCTTGGGAGGCCGGCTATGACATCACCATGAAACCACACATGAACAGAGCCCGGCTGTCCTGGTAGAGGGTCATGTGGGGCAGCTGGTCAAGTGTGGAACTCGGTCCCCTGTAACCAAGCACACCCAGCATCTAACCGCACAAGACCCCTCTTGGAATCGGCCTCATTGGTCAAAGGAAGACAGAAATAGTCTGCGGAGTTCGAATCTCTCTCCCTCGCCCACTTCCTCTCCCTTCAAACCCTTTCTAGAACAGGGATCCTGTCTCCCCGATATTCCTATCTCCATGTCTAGCAGATTCAGGGGTTTTGGGCTTTACTCTGGACTGCCTAGAACTCCTGAAATCAGGAGCTATAGAGATGTGACAAGCAGACAACGCATCGTCCAGTGCCAGCACCACAGTCAGGCAGTGGCTCTTTCCCCTCCAGACACGTGGGGCTGAGACCGCTAGTCACACAGTCATTGCAACTTCTTGCATCCTAGAATTCTCCATTTGCTGGCAGGGTGGGAGAAAGGGAGGTGAACAGACTGTGACAGAGCCTCCACCCCTGCCAAATTCCTCGGATCCCCCAAGTGGGGGAACTCATGCAAGGTAATCCAGAAGGGGGAAACGGCTCCGGCTGCCTCACGCCTATCGCACTGCGTTCATCTCAACTGTGTGCTTAGAACTCCTGAAACTCGAAGCACCAGGCAACCAGCAGGGATGCGTGAGATTTATTTGACAGTTAAATACTCATGACCTTATTAACAACTGCACTGCTTCATATCAGAGAATTCTGACTCATTGGTTGGAAAGTGAATTAGCAGGGAATTCTCCAATGAGTGGGAGTGCCAGATCACCTTTTCCTGATGAGGTGATCCCAGCTGTTGAGGTGCGGCTTCAGCAGGATGATGTAGCATTTGGGGAGGAAGATGCAGCCCAGCAGGCCTGCCCCCGAGGCCAGAATGGAGAACACCTCCATGGCCACCATGGCCTTGCCCTTGGTGCTCAGGTAAGTGGGCACAAAGGACACCCACATGCTGCAGAAGACCAGCATGCTGAAGGCAATGAACCTGGCTTCGTTGAAGCTGTCAGGCAACTTCCTCGCCAGGAAAGCCCCGACGAAGCTGACAGCAGACAGGAAGCCCATGGAAGCCAAGACAGAGTAAAACATGGCGGCCGAGACTTCGTCGCATTCCAGGATCATCTCTTCCGCCAAGGAGTGAAAGTCCACACTGGGGAAAGTGGGAGAGGTGGCCAGCCAGGCAACACAGAGAGCAGCCTGGAGGAGGGGGCACACCAACACGATGGCACGGGGCAGTGGCCCCCCCACCAGTCTCCTGGCCATGTTTCCTGGCTTGGTGGCCATGAACGCCAGAACCACTGTCACCGTTTTGGCCAAAATGGAAGAAACGGCAATGGAGAAGGTGATGCTGAAAGCGGTTTGGCGCAGGAGGCAGGTGAGCTTGCTGGGTTGTCCAAGGAATAGAAAGCAGCACAGGAAGCAGAGCAGGAGAGAGGTGAGGAGAACGTAGGTGAGGCCCCGGTTGTTGGCTTTGACGATGGGTGTGTGGCGCTGTTTGATGCAAGTTGCCAGGACTAGAACTGTGAGCAGAGAGAGGGAAAGAGCGAGGGATGCAAAGACTGTCCCCAGGGTCTCTTGAAAGGAGAGGAAGTGGACCCTCTTCGGGACACACTGGTCCTGCTTCTGGTTTGGGTGTTGATCTGCTAGACATGCCGCACAGCAATCTGCATCTGCAATGAGGAACAACTTCTAAATATCTCCCAAATGGCATAGGTACCCTTCTTTTGGGGGACTTTGAAGCAACCCCAAGGCAGCAAAAGGCAGCTGTTTCTCCTGGCCATTGCTCTCCCCAATGAATTGAACATCACCACAAAATCTCATAGCTTCAATGTTGTGTCAGTGAACAAGGCATCCTTTCCAACATTTCCCACCCTGAAAATGAATAATAATCAGAGTTCTATCACGCGGGAAGCTGCTGACCTTGCCCCTCATCCATTTCTACCCCTCTCCTCCCACATCTCATGCTACTCCACCTCTACTTTCAGGCTGTGCTGCTAGTTGCAGCTACCTGTGTGGCTCAAGACGTTCTCTTCTTGACAAGCGAGGCATTTGGAGCAGCAGACTGGCTTCCTGGCTGCAACCCTCTTCCACTGCCCCAGAGAGCATTGGTCTGTACACCGTACCAAGGGGGATTTCTGAAATGAATGCAGGAGCTACTTGAAGTATTCCTATTCCATGTGGTGGGACATGTACTAGGCAGGGTTTGGTTGTACTGGATAGCATCTTCCATCACTCAGTAAATACAATTACATATTTGGAGGGTTTTTCACGTGAAAAAACATTCTTTTCCACAAGGCAGGTGCTCCTTCTGAGTGCAATAGACCTTAGTTCTTCCCCCAGAGAGACATCTTGTGCATTGAACTTTTTAAAGCATTGGAACAGAAATACCTCCTTCAGCATCAATTCCTTAGGGCAGAAATCATTCAAACGGTTATCATCAGAAGACCCTAAATGACTCAGGTTCCTTAACTCTATCATTGATGGATGCTCCACACCCAATGACCTTCTAGATGTTACAGCTGATAATTCTCAGGGATTGGGTATATCATTCAGATGCCCTAATTGACCGATTTTCAATTCTGTATTGCAAGGTTGCTCCTTGGTTTAAATGAATTAAACATGACCATCCACAATCTGATTAGTTAGTTCCCATCCCTAATTATGGCCTTAGGGTGGCCTTTACAGCCCTTCATTTCCAAACCATGTATTCAGCTTTACTCTCTGGTCGCTACTCTCGTCTTCCAATGGCGCAGCGTGTCTGCACCTGAGGATCACCTGAAGCAGAGGACCTCTTGAACCATATTCCTCACTGTTCTTTATAGTGTGAGCCTAGGAAAACTTTTTTGACTAGTATACTACCCGCCTTCCATGCCTACTCTGACCCAGAGAAGTCGTGTTCTTGTTGTCCATTGCTGATGCTCACATGTCTCGTCCAGTTTCTCTTTTTGCTCTTGCACCTAAAAAGATAAGATCCAGAGAGGCTTGAACGAGACAACATCCGGAATTACACCTGGTCATTCTTTTCTTATTATGTTTTAAGACAATTTATTTCTGGTTTTATTTGTTAATGCAATGTTTTGCCATGTGAACTTGAAATGGCCTATGGCTAAATGCAATAAACTGACTGACTTACTTCGTGTGTTATCAGGGGACATATGTCTGATTTTTGTAAGGTCCCATATCCATGAGAAATTCCCTCAACCCACCTCTGTGGCCCACACAATCACTACAGAACAGATGCTGCAGTCCTGACCTGGAAGGGCCCCGGCATCCATCCATCCCACCTTCACAGGATCAAAAGTGCCGTTTGGGGAAAAGACCCAGTTCAGGATATCATATCTCTTGCAGTTTTCACTTAAGCAGAACTCATCTCCAGCACTGTTGTTATTTATTTATTTATTTATTTATTTGGAACATTTATATGCCGCCCCATTTGCAAAAGCCTCGGGGTGGCTTCCAAAACAAATAAACAACTATAGAATTACATTAAGAATCAGGAGACATCCTGGTACAGGTATAAAATCAATAAATACATTTAACAATTAAAATAACATTTAAATAAAACAGTCTTGGTCTGGTGCCGAAAAGCAAATAACGACGGCACCAGGCGGACCTGTCTGGGGAGTGCATTCCATAGGTGGGGCACCACCGCAGAGAAGGCCCTCCTCCGGGGACTCACCCTCCTAATATCTTTCATGGAGGGTTCCTGGAGAAAGGCCTCTGTTAACCCGGACATTCCTCAGGGAGGTAAGGACCTGCAAGGAAAGGGCTGCCAAGCACAAGGGGCGTCTGTCCCTGGCTCCAAGCAGGCTCTGCCGTCCCTCTGAGGGCCACCAAGGAAGACAACTGCATTTGCCTGAGCGGCATTCTTCTTCCTCAGTGGCCACAGTGGCTCTTCAGTGGCCACAGACATAGCTTGTCTCAGAATTTCCTCATTCATTCATGACGTTCCCATGAGACCAGCACACTTCCCCCGCATCCCCTTCTGGGGCCAACCATACAAGGAGGTGTCCAACTTTGCACTGCTGCACTGCCACCTCCTCAGACAGTCACCTTAGAGGAATAATGTGGCCCATGTTGCCAAACACTGTCAAGAGTCCCAGGGACACCGGCAGAGTCACACTCTTCATCTCTCTCCTGACAGAGGTCATCACACAGTGTGACCAGAGAGCTTCTGGAGTGTGGGAAGAAGTGTTCTCTTCCGTGAGTGGCAACACCTCACTCCAAGACCAACCCTGGCCTTGCATTATGAAATTGCCCAGCTCCAGGGAGAAGTTCTGCAGGATTGGCCTTCACTCCCACCATTATCATGTTCCCCAGGACCGGTGCTTTGGCTTGCCAAAAGGAACCTCGGCCTTCCTTCGAAGCAATGGAAGAGTCTTCTTCTTGCAGAATATTTGCAGATTTGAAGAACTCAGGAGCTCAAAGGAGGAGTCGAATACAGGAATCTTGTTCTTCCTACCGCCAAGAACAGTTCCTTCCTTGAAGGTCGACCAACAGAAAGGAGAACCTACTGATGAGATGTTTTCCAGTCTTTCTTATTCAAAAGAGTTCTCTGCCCTGGAGGTCCATAAAGTCTCAGTGGCACCCACAGTACCACAAAGGGAACACCTGGCCTCCATGATTCCTTCTGCACTGCCTCGTGCTCTTGAATGCAAAGCATGCCCAAAATAAGACATTCTATGAAGGATGCCAATTTTAGGAGTCGGCATTTTTCAAGGTTCCATCTCAGTTTTCCACATTTGACCATTCTATGAGCATCAGCAAAGCCTTTTAGAACAGCCATCTACCTGCACACACATCCCCTCACCTGTGGGATCTTGAAGAGGGTGAAGATGGGTGCCACCTGCATGAGCACATTACCTGCCATGACTCAACACATGGAAGCCTCTTTCTCCCTGCCAATATTCTGCCAACATTTCAATCCAGACAACAACATGGCATGCAGGGCATGTGCCACGGAATACACGGCATTGTTCATGCTGTAGCTCCGCAGGCTAATGCTTGTTTTGAACCTCTGGGCTGGCAGGTCCTGCATCTTCTCCACCCTGGTGCCCTTTAGCTTCCCCTTTGAAAGGGTTTGTCCTGATGTCAGAAATTCAGAGATAAACGCTGCTTCCCACACCGTATGGAGAAAGATGTCCCCTTGAGGCTGGAGGGGGGTCTAAAGGCAAGAGGAAGCCTGGGGATCCTGGCACATCCCTCCTGTTACTCCGGAAAAAGAAAGCCCCATGGGAGGCTTGGAGCCCTTGCCAAGCAAACTGGGGCCCTGATGCAGCAATGTCATAATGGGATGTCACGATCCAAACAATCCTTAAGGAGGGCTTCAGGTTTTGGATTATGCAAAATAACTGCATAACACTGAAGTCCCCAAAGAGAATCATCACTCAGAAGTCAGGCCAAGATGGAGAAAGATAAATAGAGATGTTTCTATACATTCCCTCAGGGTTAGAAATGTCAAACATTTTGGTGAAGGCCACACAGATGTCGTTCTGCTGGAGCATCAGTGTCAGGGTCTGGACAAAATCTTCCCCAGCGGCATAACTGGGAGCCACCAGCCCAACCCAGTTCCACTGGAAATGCATCAGCAGCCGGACTAAGCCCACGTACAGAGGGAATTCATCTGGGTTGATCCAGAACAAGGACGGAAAGGCCCTTCTCCCTCTCTGAATACAGTCAAATGAGCCATAAACAAGCTGAAAGAAGGAATTCAAAGACGGGTTGATCCAGGGAGCTCCTTTGAGACCAACACATCTGCTCGTGTACCCCTGGACTACAGAGCACATCATCTGGGGGCCTCCCAACCATACGATGAAGTTCCCAAGTCCACAGTCAAGGCTGCCATGGAGCCCCACACAATGACATGTTTTGAATTCCTTTGGTCCTTGTCCCATCCCTGAAAGAGTAGCAGAGTCCTTGCAGAATCCTCTTCTTCGATTGTCAGAGGTTATCCTCAACTTGCCCAACCGCCAGTCAAACCGGGGGCTGGCATAGGTCACCTCTGACTAGAATCAGTCCTGTGAGAGCAGCCCCAGATCCCTCATTCCAGATTCTCAACAGCCTTGCAGTGGGAAAACCATTTCATGGGATCATCCAGAATTACAGCACCACACGCCCACAGCACTCTTTCTGAGGCTGGCCTTTCCTCCTTGGAGATTCTCAGTGCTGCAGGAGAGCCATCTATCTGCACACGCATCCTCACCTGAGGGATGCTGAAGATGGATGCCACCTGCCCTGATGACTCAGACTCAAGTCCTCCAATCTCAGAGAGCAGCTTTTCATTTCTGTCACACTTATAGTTGGGAAACATTTGTCCCCGTGTGGAAAGCAGGGAGAATTCATTCAGGTAGATCATCCTGACAATGTTCCTGTGGCCGTAGACTCGAAAGCCCAGAGTGGTGTTGGGCAGGAGAACGGGATGCTTCTGGAGCTCCTGGACGGCAAACGCCAAGGCCAGGATGTGCTGGTAGATCTTGACCCTTATTATGGAATGAGAGTGACAAAGGGGGAGAGGGAGACGGACAGGAATGCCTGTGCCCTACAAGCTCTCCTTCCACCATCTGCACTGCAAAACATCCCAAGCACCCAAGGAGGGGACATGTTTTTACTGATTCCGCAACTCAAATCGCAGGCGTTGTTCCATGATAGCCCCCATTATCCCCAGCCCAGAACTGGAATTTACCAGTAACGCAAATGCAGCATTAAAGAATTCAGAAAGCAACATGAATGGAGCTCATTCTCCTTGGCCACACACCCCATTCCTGGTTCTCCCCAAGTTTGGAGTGTCACGAAATTGCTCATGGGACGCTCAATATTGAACATCTTATTTCAAGCTTGATGAAACTTGGTCGTGCCCAGGTGACTTCACACAAAGCAAGAAAGTCTGAAACACCCCCCACCCCCCGCCGCCGCATTGCCTTCATGGACCATTCCCCAACTGCATCCCCCAAGTGGCTGTCTTCTGCCCTGCACACTGACCCAGGCACAGAAATCTCAGCTCACAGTGATCCAGCAGGAGCACGAAAGAACCCTCAACCTACAGATCCTCATTATAGGTTGAAGCAATCATGACGAGCATGTCACACTCAAATGTGCGATCAGACAAGCCCCAACCACAGCAAAAGCACCAGTGCAGATTCCAGAAAGGAACTGCTCACCCTGAAGGTACACACTTGACCCTGTGACCCACAATCCTCCTGCAGAAACTTACACCAGAGAATGTGAGAACGAGGAAGTGGATAGGTGAGTAAAGTCATGTGTCTGAAAGGCATAGAAAGTGCCAAAGCGTAGACTCCCCCCAGCAATCAGCTTTCCAGGGCTGAAATAGTCTTGTTCCAGTCTGTACGTCCCCCTCACAGTGCACTGGGTCTGCCACATCCTCGGCGTGGCCTGAGGAACAAGCCAGCAGAGCAGCAGCAGCAGCAGAAACATGGCGAGCGGCACAGAGAGTCCGTCCCACCTCAGGCAAGAGCAAAGCAGCACCAGAAGTGCAGATTCTCCAGGCCCCAGCAGGGAATTCAGTCTTGGCAACAAGCCACAGGCGGTCAGGGGCTCAGGCACAACCCCAGGGCACAACGGACTGCTCCGATTATACATAAACCAAGCATGTTTCTTCCTGGAATTGTATATTATTGGCTTTCCTGCTGGAAATCCACTGAGATGCCCCCAGAACTGCTGTCATGTGGATCACTGCAGGACAGTGAAAGATTTTGGCATCCCTTCGCACTCGGGCAGGAGCAGGACAGTGCCTCTCTGTCCAAATCTGTGGGCTGGTTGTCAAGTTCTGCCCTTTGGACAACATGAATCTGAGGACCGGAATCCAAGATGGCGTGCAGGCCTGTGGCAAAGTTTCCTAGCCTGGGTGGCTGGATGGGCAGGGCACAATTTGGCTCCCGGCTGTAGCAGGGCTGGGCAACGAGGCATTGCTGGAGAAATGCCTGGTTGGACTGCAGTTACCGCTTTCTGCAGGGGCAGAAACGGGTCAGGATGGTCCCTCCCCAGAGGCCTGGGGAGCCCTTTGGGAAGCTTCCGCATGGCGTGTCAGGCAGTGCTGCCCAGGCCCTGCCCTTCCCAGGAAGCCCATGTGTCCATTCCAGGACAGAGGAGCTATGATGCAACTCAGGGTACATGATGCATGGAGCAAGCCAGATACCAGCTCAAGCGGCACGTGTCTCAGAATGCATGTAGCGACGATGGGTGGAAAGCCATTGAAAGCAACAGGCAGGTTGCAGATGGGAGAGAGAAAGACTGAGGCCCGACTGGACCTCCAGCCTACCAAAGCAGCCCACATCATCTCCCCAAACGCATGCCTCCAACACCCATTCTTCCCCCACATTTCCTCTGCTATAACCCTCCCGTTACATCGGAGGAAAGACCAGAGGACCCCACCTGGAAGGACAAAAGCCAGAGCAAACACACACGGCCCCTCTTTGGATCTGGCCAGTGGGAGAGCTGCACAAAACCAAACCGTCAGGTTATAAAGGAGGGGATACAGGATTTGCAAAGAGTAGCAGAAGCAAGACGCAAAGCACATGGTGGAGGAACGTTCACAAAGGGTACTCATTTATCTATTCAGGAGGAACCACATCAAAGCATGGAGTGGGCTTCTTATTTCTCTAAACACAGCACAATGCAGACTAGACATCAGTAACAACGCAGACAGAATAATAATGCTGAAAATCAAGGAAGGAGGCAATTAATTAATTCATTTATTTATTTATTTAGAATATTTGTATGCCGTCCCGTCGCGAAAGCCTCAGGACGGCTTACATATATAAAATAATATAAAACGTAACACAAATGAATTACACATGCACACGGGCTGCAGTTAAAAACATTTAAGAACCAATATTAAAAGTTATTAAAATATTGCTGGAATAAAAAGGTCTTAACCTGGTGCCAAAAAACAAATAACGACAAATTTGAAACTGATGTACAGTTATCAGCCCCATGCAATGGCAGCTTCACAGAAGAACAGAAGGATGAGTTCTTTGATGAATTATCTGAGGTAATAGAGGAAGTGGAAGCTAATCTCACGCAGCATGTAATGGGCGATTCCAGTGGGAGAGTTTGTGTGGACAGAAGTGAGTACCACCAGTTCATTGGCCCTCATGCTGCCCAGAAGGGTGAAGGGAGCAAGAATGGGCAAAGGATTTTATTTATTTATTTATTTATTTATATAGCAGACTTATATGCCGCCCCATTCACATAAGCCTCAGGGCAGCTTACAACATAAATAAATATCATCAATACAATAAAATACAGTTGGAGACATTCTGGTCAAAGTTGTTAAAATCAACAAATAAAATCAACAATTAAAATGCCATTTAAATAAAAAGGTCTTGGCTTGGCACCGAAAAGCAAATAACGAAGGGGCCAGGCAAACCTCTCTGGGGAATGCGTTTCATAGGTTGGGCGCCACTGCAGAGAAGGCCCTCTTCTGGGTACTCACCCTCCTAATGTCCTTCACAGAGTGCTCCCAGAGAAGGGCCTCTGCTGCCGATCTCAAGGAGTGGGAGGGCACATATGGATGTAAGCGCTCCTTTAGGTAACCAGGACCCAAGCCGTTAAGGGCTTTATCGGTGATAACCAGCACCTTGAATTGGACCCAGACTTCAATGGGGATCCAGTAAAGCTGACGGAGGACTGGAGTCATGTGAGCACAAAGCCCAGTTCCCATCAGCAACCTGGCAGCTCTGTTTTGCACCAATTGAAGTATCTGGACTGTCTTCAAGGGCAGCCCCACATAGAGCGCGTTACAGAAGTCTAGTCGGAAAGTTACCAATGCGTGTGTCACTATCGCCAGGCAGTCGTTCTCCAGGTAGGGATGCAGCTGGTGAATCAGCCAAAGCTGAAAGAAAGTGCTTCTTGCCACCGCTGTTACTTGAGCTTCCAGTGAAAACTCCCGGTCGAGGAGCACTCCCAAGCTGCGGACCTTGTCCCTAAGAGGGAGTTCAACCCCATTCAGGACAAGATCAAGGTCCCCTTCCCTGAAGCCTGACCTGCCTACCAACAAGACCTCCATCTTGTCTGAATTGAGCTTGAGTTTATTGGCCTTCATCCAGCCCAGTACCTTGGCCAGGCACTGGTTCAGTACAGCCACTGCCTCCCCTGGATTGTTTGAAAACAAGAGGAAGAGCTGGGTATCATCAGCGTATTGATGATTCCGCAGCCCACACCTCCTGATGACCTCTCCCAGCAGTTTCATGTAGATGTTAAACAGCAAGGGGGACAAAATGGATCCCTGTGGAACTCCATGCATAGCTGCCATGGTGCAGAGCCATAGTCCCCCAAGACCACCTTCTGGAATCGGCTGTTGAGGTAAGAGCGGAACCACTGCAAAGCAGTGCCTCCAACTCCCAGTCCCGCCAGCCTATCCAGAAGGATACCATGGTTGATGGTATCGAAAACCGCTGAGGGGTCCAGGAGAACCACCAGGGACGCACTCCCCCTGTCCCTCTCCCCATAGAGGTCATCCTGCAGGGCGACCAAGGCAGATTCAGTAGCACAACCGGGTCTGAAGCCGGACTGAAATGGGTCCAGATAATCCGTTTCATCCAAGAGCGCTTGGAGTTGTCCTGCCACCACCCGCTCCAACACTTTGCCCAAAAACAGGATGTTGGCCACCAGTCTATAATTGATGGCCATCTCTGGATCCAGGGATACCTTCTTTAGGACTGGTCGGACTACCGCCTCCTTTAAAGGGGCAGGTACCTGGCCATCCCTCAGAGAGGCACTGACAACCTCCAGGATCCAGACCCCTATCTTGTGCTTGGCATTGTTAAGTAGCCAAGATGGGCAAGGGTCCAATAGGCAGGTGATGGGACGTACTTGTCCAAGCACCTTGTCCACATCATCAGGCCGCAATAACCTGTACCACCCGAAAAAGCTCCACCGGACAGCATTGTGAGGAGGCAATGGAAGCAGAGAAGAATTTCTTTTTCGCCATCCTCACCCCCACAGCATAGGCCCGATAATGGGCTCTTAAGTGTGTTTTGTCAGATTCATTCCGTGATTTCCTCCACCTACGCTCTAGACATCTCCCAGCCTGCTTCATTGCCTGTAATTCAGGTGTATGCCAAGGGGAAGAGTGGGCTCTGCCTGGCAGGAGAGGACGCTTGGGAGCGATTGTGTCAACAGCCCCGGTCATCTCCCCATTCCATAGTTCAACCAGAGCATCAACAGGAGCACCAGTCTTGTCAACCAGGAATTCCCCCAGGGCCTTCAGGAATCCGTCCGGATCCATCCGGCTCTGGGGGCAGACCAACACAATCGGGTCCACACCCTTACAGAGGGAAAGGCAGCTCTCAAGCTCAAACCTCACAAGGAAGTGGTCTGACCATGACAGGGGTGTCAGACAAATTCCTCACCCTCAGATCTCCCTCTTCCTGCTCCGTCGAGAAAACTGGGTCCATCGTGTGTCCACGTTCATGGGTCGGGCCTGTGACACGTTGAGACAGCCCCATGGCTGTCATGGAAGCCATGAAGTCCTGGGCCACCCCGGTCAGAACAGTCTCGGCATGGAGATTGAAGTCCCCCAGGACCAGCATCCTGGGGGTCCTCAACACCAGGTCCGAGATGATCTCCGTCAGCACAGGCAGGGAGTCTGCTGAGCAGAAGGGTGCACGGTACACCAACAGAATCCCCAACCTGTCTCGGTCGCCCAACACCACGTAGAGGCACTCTAGACCCAGCCTCGAGGGGACTGGAAGCCCCGTGAGGGAGATGGAGGCTCAGTAAACCAAAGCGACCCCCCCTCCCCTCCCCTCCAGGCATGGTCGGTGCTGGACCAGATACCCGGGCGGGCACATTGGAGAGGGGGAGACATCCCCCCCCTCCTGCCCAGGTCTCTGTTATGTAAGCCAGGTTGGCCCCCTCATCCACAATCAGGTTGTGGATGAGGGATGATTTGTTGTGGACCGACCTGGCGTTAAGCAGCAGCACCGTCAGGCCAGGGGGGCGGTTGGCAAGACTACCTGGAACCTTCCGGCTGGGGGTAAAACCAAAAAGAGGGACAGGTGTCAACCATCTGTCCCTCCTTCTTCTAAGCGGATCTGTTAAACTTCCATTGCCCAAGACCACCCCAACGGTGGCGCCCAGGCACTCCCCAGGCAACCTCACAGTCAACATAGCCAGGAATGAATCCGTAAAAACAAGTTAAAAGACAATAAAATGTTAAAACAATTTAAAACTCCCTGTCTACCCCCCAACATGAAATGCCTCACCACCGATAAAGTCCCTAGCCAGCCCAGCCCCTGCACGGCCCCGAACTGTCCCAAACAGCAGTGACTGCCCTTTGGCAGCTTCCTGAGGCCACTGACCCGAGTCTGCCAGCCCTGGCCTCGTCCAGTGAGTTATGCCGGTGCCTATCCCTGTGGCCCGCCCCCAATCCAGCGTTGCTCTCACCAACGCCAGCTGGGAGGGGGCAAGGGTGGCCACGGGGAAACTCACCGGCTGGCAAGATGGCGTCCTCCTCAGCAGCGGTGGCAGCCTCGGAGTCCTCCGGCATCCTCCAGCCCCGGGTGGGTCCAGGATGCTGGATTTATGCAGCCACCACCATCTTCTTGTCATGATCTCTTTTTCTAACACTCTTCCTCTGCTGCCTATCGACTTGCTGGCTGCACATTGGAAATAAAATGCCGTTATGCAGAACTTTCAGTGCTTTGAGGAAAGAAGGAGGGAGCCCAATCCCGGCCCCATGGCCTGTTGGCGTGACCAGGTGCAGAGAACACCGGAAGCCATGCTTCAGCGACACCCCAGCGGCCAACACGCACTCTGTGCAGGTCTGCGGGTTCTCACCATCTCTGCAGCAGCCTTCCTGGCCCCATTCACCCTCCTGCAAAAGGCCACTCGGCCTGCCCTCCCCCGTCCATTTACTGTTCTTCAAAAGAAAAGGGGGAAAGGGAAGAATCAGACAGTGGTAAAAGGAGGCCTTCTCTGCAGCTGCTCCCCATATCTGGAAAGCTCTCCCCAAGGATGTTCGCCTGGCACCTTCCTTAGACTCATTTTGGCGCCGGGCAAAGACCTTCCTTTTGAAAAAGATGCTAATAATTCATGCCATTTGACCTTTGTGTTGTGTTTCTGCTTGCATTTCATGGCTATTCTATTTTTCATAAGTTGGTATTGATTTTATTGCATTTTTATCTTGTAATGGTGAGCCACTCAGAGGTGCTGTGGCACAATTTATTTATTTATTTATTTAGAAATTTATAGGCCGCCCCTTGCCACAAGCCTCGGGGCGGCTCACAATAAACAAAATTTAATTGTTTTAAATTTAAACAGCATACAAATGTTTTAAATAAAATAAACTAAAATAAAATAAAATAGTTTGGGACAAAATCTGGGCGAGGTAGTTTTGTGGGTCATTTGCACTGCGATCCTGCATTTCTTGCTTGAAGGCGCACTTCCATGGTTGCACCACTAGGGGGCGGCTCCCACCAACTCAATTAAAAGGGCAACTCTCTTTTGGACTTTTCAATTCCAGTGGAACAAGCCTGGAGAAAACATTCCTGCAAGAAATACTTCTTCTAGCCAGTTGATTTTCTTAGATGGGATACTGATTAAAGTCAGAATTTTGTACTTTTGTCTGTTTGTTTATGTGTTTATTTTTATAGTGCTCAATATCCAAGGGCTGCCTTTTCTGATTTACCAACTCCTGTGTTTCCATACTTCCCAATACATTTCACAACCATTCAGAAAATATATGCTCCAACACCATGAAAATAATTTAAAAACAATATTATAAGGTGAATACTTTCCATACCAATGCAAGGTCGGTGGGGGGCTTTTGTACCCCATGCCCCAAATAGTGGCCAAGCAAGAAGCAGCTGCCAGGAATTTCTTTTGCCCAAAAATATACCCAGGAGAACTTTGAAGCCAAGAACAGAAGCCCCAGTCGTGCTTTTCTGCCTTCCTTTTCCTCCTCCCTCCCCATCACTTTTCTTCTTGTGTCGCGTCTTTTGGATTGCATGGCTCACATCAAAGACTATTTTATTAGGCATTTTATAAGCCACCCTTGGAGTCCATTTGGCAGAAAGACAGGGCCAAACTACTGAGGACTGATCCCCAGGAAAACACGGATTCGTGTCAACCCCTGGTGTTTGGTCTTGTATGCAAGACAGCAGTTCTGGAGGCTCAAAGGCAGCCCCCTCCCCCACCACATCTGGTTGGCACAGCTGGTGGCTGGAACCACTATTGGGGTTTTGTTGTGAGGGCAAAAAGGGAACAGGGGGTTTGCAAGGCACCTCAAATTCCCTGCCAGGAAAGAGGAACCAGTGCTGTATTTAAGAAGGTGCTTTTTCAGTCACCCCTGCCAGGAAGTAGGACGCTGCCATATTTTGGACAGTGCCATG
Source organism: Varanus salvator macromaculatus (assembly GCA_023646645.1). Taxonomy (NCBI): domain Eukaryota; kingdom Metazoa; phylum Chordata; class Lepidosauria; order Squamata; family Varanidae; genus Varanus; species Varanus salvator. The sequence continues at coordinate 7,741,654 of JAIXND010000802.1, read as the reverse complement.
TCAAAACCTTTTATGTCAAATATTCTCCTTCTCTCTACCGTGTGCTTTTATATGGCACACATGCCATTTCACTCGGGCCGCATCCATCACCAGTGTGAATATATTTCTAGCAGAGAATGCTTTTTTTTATTCTATCCTCATTCCATAAAGATGAAAACCTCTGTATTGTCCCCATATTTTAATTGTTTACCTGTTTTATGTAGTGGTTTTATTTTAACATCAGATGCTGTGTGACTGTTACTCTTATTTTTATTTTATGGTATTAATGTCTTGTAAACTGTCCCAAGATGTCTGTGATGGGACGGTATAGAAAAGTTTTAAATAAATTAATTAAATGAATAAATAAATAAAGGGGGAAGTGACAGCAGCTAGGCTAAGCCATCCAGTCACTCCTTCCTGGGCTGCCAAAGGTCATTTTGGTATCTGAAACAGAACACATAAATCCACGTTGCCACCACCCAGGTCAAGGACTGTACACCCAAAGTTACTTTGGCACCCAAGGCAGGAAATCCCATAATTGTAAAAATTCTGCAGTACTGATAATGCTTTTAAAAATCAGGTTCCACTGCCTTTCCATGCATGGGCACAAAATCAGCTGCCAGGCAGGCTACCCATGGATTTTTTTCCCCTTTCATCCTCGTCCTCCACCAAGACGGTCTCCTTGCCTCTTGCGAAACGCAGAGGCCGTCCTGCCCCCACGATTGGCTGGTATTTTCTTCGGAAAGGACCCACACCTGTCGCTGTATGTTACGCCTGTGCAGGGCGAAGAGGGAGAAGGGAAATCCTGGTGGTGAGCCGTGGACGAGACGCGGGATCTGAGCCCTGGGTATGAAACGCGTGTCTGGTGTGATCTGATGGGCCCCTTTGGACTTGTGCTTCCAACAAGTGTGTGTTTGTGGGTTCAGGGGGCCCCCACAGGGGCGAGATCGCATGGATCTCTCCGTGCTCCGCTCTCGGGCTTAAGGGCTGGCAGGTCAGCGCAGGGCCAGAGTCCAATTTCCACCGTCTTGCATGGGCTGGCCCAGACAGGAAAGAAAACTATTTTTGGATGGCTCTTTGAAGTGCAGTCAGCCGCCGCCACCGAGAAGCCCCACTTCAGCTCGGCGCGAGCGGCTGTGCGCTGATTTCTATGAGAAATTAAACTCGGGGCAGGCATGAAGGTGGCAAGGTATTTGTTCCCTGTTTTGAACCTGACTAACTGCAGTTGTTTGAGAGGTGTTTGGTAGACCTTTTCTTGCAGGATGCCTTATTATGAGTGGTAGTTTTATATTTTATATTTTGTTCCTATAGTCTACTTGTATCCTGCCTTTTTTCCTCTTGCAAGGAATCCAAGGCAACTTTCAAGGTCCCCCTTCTTTACATTTTATCCTCTCAACCACAACCCTGTGAGGTAGACCAGGCTGAGCTTCTTTGACTGGCCCAATGTCACCCAGCAAGCTTCCTCACCAAGCAGTGACTAGAACCCAGAGTTCTCACGTCCCAATCCAGTGTTCTAACCACTAGGCTACACTGACCCTCTAACAAAAGCCCCAGTAGTTAGCAACTGCGCCCCATATGTCCACCCAAGTGCTGCACTTCCTGGGGGGAGAGGCTGGCCTTGTGTCTGGCTCTGCCGAGGGGCACCAGAGCAGGAGGGCTGATCCCTCAGATCTGGGGCAGCTGCTATCAGTTTGTCCCAGCAAAGGAAGGCTCAAGGTGGCTGTGGGTGCATCCACCAGCCCCATGGAGGATGGTCCGCAGCTCCCACAGTCAAGCCCAGCAAGCATCCAAGAGAGAGATTTAAAAGCTAGACTGAAGAATGGAAGCTGGGGAACGGGGGGAAACAGGCAGCCTTGGAGTCAACATTGCAGCTCTTTCAAACATTTTATTTGTTTTCTATTTATCACGACAAGGGGGAGCTGCAAGAGAGGGCAGAATCCCCCCTCTTCAAGATCCCAGGTGGTGTATTCCACCCCCATCAGGCCCTGGGTCAGGGTCAGCGTGGCTGGGCACAGGCCAGGGCCCCCACCCCAGCAGGGCCTCCGACAAGAGTGCTCAGGTGAAATCCCCCCTTCCTTCAAGGAGCTCTTGCCCAAGGCAGTCTCCACAGCCTAGACGGTATCACACTTTTCCTTCACTGGTCCTCTCCCAGGTGTGGATGGGGTTGTCTCCATGAGCCTTTTTTTTGAGGGGGGGCTCCTGGGGGGGTGTCATTGTTCAGACTATAGAGGCAATGCCAGGCAGGCCCTGCATGCTGGGAGTGACACAGCCTTCAAATGATTATTTCCAAGAAAGCGAGGGAAGCCATCAGATGAATTTGATTGCACCTGTAACTGTCTTTTTAATTTCAATTGCATGTCTGCTTTTACTGCTGTGCTTTCCATAAACTGTTGCTGAGCACCCAGAGAGCTTCAGCTTATTGGGAGGGAGACAATTAAAATTATCGTTATTGTTAATATTGGTGGTGCTGGTGGGCAGGGGAAAGAGATTGGCTGAGGAACTTGTGATGGTCCCCGGGGAATCCCTTAGGACTCTATATGGCCTCGGGTTCCTCACTCCTGCTGCAATGAGGAAAGCAAACGTGGATTCCTATATTTGCTCACTGAGTAAGCAGGGCTCAGCTGCTGTCACTCAGGCTGGCCTATCTCACAGGGTTGTTGTGCAGTGATGCAGCGATCTGACCCCAGAAGCAGACAGCTGGTCTGATTTCCAAAAGGGAACATCCATGGAATCAGTGTCTTTTTCTCTCTCAAAATGGCCTTTATCTTAAATCAGGGATGGGGAACCTACTGCCAGGTTGGAACTCTCAGGATTCCAGCTTGCATGTAAATTCAAAGGTAATATCCTAGTCCTCATGCTGAAGTCATAAGATAAATACATGTAGCACCGTTGAATCCAACACATCGGAAAGGTGGGATCTTGCAGTAAGGAAGATGCCATTTTTGACACTTGGATCTCAATGGTCAAAGTACTTTCTAAAACGTTGCTGGCTTGGAGGGCCAGGGGTGCAGCTTGCTGGTGGAGAATGCTTTCCATTCTGCTTTCTCTCCCTGCTGTGCAGTTAAAAGAGACTGCAGCTCACAAGAGGGAGAAAAATCTCTCCTTGAGATTCCAAGGAACTCCTGTGGGTCGGCACTGAATGGGATGGTCCAGCCATTCCATCAAGGACACAGCAGCTCATCTGGGGTGGGCCTGACTGGGCGTTCGCCCAGGTCCCACACCTCAGCAGGGGCCCTCTCACCAGACCCCCATGGAGTTGTTCTTGCTCACTGCAGCCTGCGCACCCTCCTGCCTTTTCTGCAGCCCAGACAAGAGTAGCAGCCAGACAGAAGAGCAGGCCTAGCCAGTGGGAACCAGAAGAGGCAGCAAGGAGAAGGATGCCCTGCCCAGGGGGTCTCCAAACCCTGCATCAGGCCTGGCACATCAAAAAACAGCTTCTGGGATTGTACCTTCTTAACCCACAGAGCTGTCAGCCCTATAAAATGGCCAGTAGGAACAGAAGCATATTTTTCTCCAATCGCTGCCTCCTGACGCCCTGCTGGTGCTGGTGCTCCATCTTGCCACAGCACGGCAGAAGCCTTTCCCAGGCCTGGGAGAGGAGAACACTGGGTCAGATCCTCCTCCATAGCTCAGCCGCGGCGACTCCGGGGCTGGGCAGACTTCAGGTACCCAAAGTCACCTTTAGTTTCTTGCTAGCAGACAGGTGCAGCTTTGCGGAGGTGGGGAGCACCGTCGTTGGGGAGCATCCAGAGAAGCCTTCAGGCAGAGTTACCCAACTAGAGACCCTAGTGGGGCGGTGTATCCACTCTGGGTTGGAGCTTCCACAGAGCTATCCATGGTGCTGAAGTTCCCAACTCTCACGGTGTATCTAGCTAAAGGAGGGATCTTTCTGCTCTTGTCCCCTGAACTTGGAGGAGCTGCCCACCTAGAGCAGAGAAGAAATGCTATGATGCAGCTCCCGGGACTACAAAAACCTTTGACTTCCAACATGATGGGCTCCTAAACTCTGTACAGGTTAGAGAGCAAATTGCAATGAATCAACAGCATTCAAACAGCATTACGCTCAACCCTGCTGTCTCCCAATGCCTTCACCACAGCAAAGAGACAGCCATTTACCCACTACACACTGTTAAGAAATTCAAATTTAGCTTTTTGTAGCTGAAAGAAATTCCCTTTCCTCCAGCTTTCTGGGGTTTCAGGATTGATACACACCATGAGCATTTTGGCCTTAAAATCTGACCCATAGGTGCTGTGTGTGCATCTGCCTTGAACCATATCTGGACATGCAGCTCCCTCCAACAAACATCAGGGTCTTTTTGGTGGTTGCTCCCCTTGAGAGAAAATCTGCTTCCTAGAACTTCTACAAGGTGATTCAAATATGGCTCTTCTAACAGACCCTTCCTGGAGATATAAATACTTGGCATTGATCAATCATGGGGGTACTATTAAATAAACTGGACTGTGGGGACTTAGAAAGAAGAGCAGAGTGGCCCCAGGGAGTGGAGTTTAGCAATCTCAGATAATTCTGCAGCAGATAGGGGTTCACATCTGGTGTTCGAGCCTGGAGATTTGAGAATAACTTCGAGACTAGAGCTTTCCCTGAAGATATATCCTTCCCCACCCATTGCTACCAGCAGTCATTCCAGCAAGCTGTACTGAGAGCGAGAAGTGGGGAAAGCATTGTCATCCCACCAGCCCTCCAGAAAGACTTGTGTTCTGGTGTTCTTTTTTCCTCTTCCCTCCTTGTGCTCTTTCCTTGTGTGCCATGCATTTTATCCAACACTCTGGGGGCATGAACTTCTTTGTTTTATGGATAAGTTCTTCAAGACTTTCTTGGGCTGAGGAGCAGCAAATTATTATTTTGAATGGCCCGGACATCATCTGATCTCTTATCTCAAGCAGCTTAAAGTTGAGGCAGAACCCCAAATTGGGTTTGCTTGCTGTGTTTGCAGTCCCTGCTTCTCCCAGTTTGGTACCATAAATGCAAGCAAGAGCGAAGTGCCACAGTGGCAGCTGTTAAAAAGACTCGGGAGGGACACCTGCTAGAAAACGAGCGAGTCGGGGAAACTAGGATAGCGCTTCCCAGCTTGGAGCGGGGCCAGCGTACTAGGTTTCCAGACCTATTCTTAGAAAACTGCCGTGAGACGTTGACGGATGACTGCATAGGCCAGGCTGTGGTTTTAAGTATCCAAGTGTGAATGAAGTCCTTGCATGCCGTATCCAGGAGGAAGGAACTCAGCTGATGCAAAGGATCAGAGCTAATTATTTATTTAAAGTTATTGTATGCCATCCCCTTGCTATATAGCCTCAGGATGGCTCACAGAAATAAATAAATATAATACAATACAATTAAAACCCAGAAACACCCTGGCTGCACAATTGAAACCTGTAAATATTCTCCTTTTCTCTCCCCTGCCCTCCTCGGAGCTCACCCTGGAAGGTCCACAATCTTGAAAGGCAATTCTAGAGTTCAAATGCCCATTGTTGAGGCCCCACCAGTGAGGGTGTTCAAGGATAGGCTAGACGTGCACATGGTGGGCATGTTGTGAGCAGAGCCGGCTAGTGCCAGAGGTCAGACTAGATGGCCCGGGAGGCCCCTTCTGACTCGCTCTGTTTCTATGTTTCTCTGTTTCTATGTATCAGTAAAAATTGGAAGTGGAATGAAACTGTAACATGCCAAATTTACATGCACTGTCTTTTCTGTGTTTTTGACCCAAATTTCTATTGAACAAGTTGTCATGTGGAGGTTGGGGAAGCAGCCAGCCTGAGAAATGCACCCTCCATAGCCAAACATTGTCTACTGGGCGGTGAGCAGCAATGGCTGAAGGCTGCGGTGGTGGTGCATGTACCCCGGATGACAGCCTGAACTTTAAAGGAGCTATCCTCCACAGATTGTGGTTTCAGCCCAAGGCAGCTTCCCAGGGCCTCAGCAGACAGCAGTACCCAGTTCTTTGGGAATGTTTCTTTCCAAACAAAACCATGCCACCCTCTTAGCTTTCCTCTCTGTCCCTTTTTCACACCTATACACAGTGAACAAGAACTATTAGTAAGATGCTATTTTCTGTTAAACAATCTTATAATCTGTGGCGCTGCTCACCTATATAATAAGATTTCCTCTTTACAAAATGCTGTGTTTTGGTTGTTAAGATTTCATAAATATGTTTTATTTATTTATTTATTTAAAACTTTTCTATACTGTCCCTCCACAGACATCTTGGGACGGTTTACAACAGATTGAATTGATAAAATAGAGTAAAATAGAAGTAAGAGTAGCAGTTGCACAGTATCCAATGTAAGTATAAAACCACCAATTAAAACAGGTTAACAATTAAAATATTGGGAGAATAAAAAGGGTTTTGCCTGATGTCAAAAGGAAAGAAGCGTTGGTGCCAGGTGAACCTCTCTGGGGAGCATGTTCCACAGTTGGGGTGCCATCATAAGGATGAAAAATTATTTCTTGTAAGCCATCTCAAGACGTTTGTAGGGGACAAAGACAGAAAAGCTTTTAATTAATAAATAAATCCCCTCTTTTTAAAGTAAAATGAGTAGTTGAACCATACCCAAATGGATTTCTGGTGGATCAGCTGATGGAATTGTATTAAGGGAGCATTCCTTTGGGTTCTGGAACCAAGACCAGGGCTGAGGTTGGGACCTCTCAACCTTGCATGCCTTCACGAGTGGTATGGAAAGTATCTCACTTTCAAAAGTCCGATTGCCCCCTTGGAGGGCGCTTAGAAGAGGGGTTTCAGTGGGGAAAGGGAGAATGGCTTGGGGGGATTGAAAGTCAGCTCTGCATTGTAAGCCTTGAGTTTGGGAATCAGGGGCATAAAAATAGGATTGCATCTTAGGTGTAGATGGTGCAGTTGAAGCGAAAGGCTGTAGACTAGAAAAGGCTCAGCCAAATCCACATCATAATATCCTTTTATCTATGGGAAGGTCCTTCTAATTCGTGCATGCACACGCCCCAAACTATCTTCTCAAATCTGCAGAGTCCCTCAAACATCTCTTGCTGTCCTCTTCCCCCTGAAGAGTTGGAGTGTGTGTGAAGGTTCCGTGTCACCATTTTGCCTCTGTTCAGGACTGAACTCAGCATCATTTCTAGATACGACATATATTGAGATGAGCAAGCATGGAGACATAGCTGGGTATAGCACAATTCTGGGGCTTTTAAAGAACCTTCCTGTGTCTTATACAATTGTGTTTAGCAAGGACCGTGAGGAGCTGATATGGCAACTGGACCTTGTGAAGTACTGGAACAAAACGAAGAATGTACACACCCTATGAAAGAGCTGCCAGCCCAGAGGGAAAACATTCAAAAACAACTGAAGGAGGACATAGAAGGTATTTTTAATTAATTAATTAAGTCGGGGGTCAGACTAGATGGCCCGGTAGGACCCTACTGACTCACTCTGTTTCTATGTTTCTAATTGGAGAAGTTTTCTCCGACTTTGCAGAAAAAAAGGTCTCCTGGACTGGCTTGTTATAAATGAGCAATACAAAGTGATCACAGGTATACATTTCAAAAAGACCCAACACACAAGGAAAAGGAGTTGGAGAGGGGAGAAGAAAAAAACTTGGGAAGGGGTGGGATGGCTTTGCTTTCCCCTCGGCTTCTGGGAGACGGGCCAAATTCTAATCTTCCTTCCAGCTGCTCTCCCTGGTTCACCAGTAGTTAATTCCAGTTTATTTGAGAGCCCGTATGGTGTGGTGAGGAGAGTGCTGGCCTGGGGACCCAGGGGGCAAAACCAGACCCCCCCACCCCCCCAAAGAGGAGCAGCAAAAGCAATGCTCCAGTTTTCCTTGAGATCACTCCAGCTGGCATTTCAGACACCAGGATCAGGGCTGGGGGATGGCGTTGTTGTTTTCATGCTAACATCTTAGGAATGTTTAAACATTCCTAAGTATGGAGAGGCCATTTGCGGGTGGGAAGAGAAAGAAAGGAGTACAGTGTGTTTAACAATTGAAGTAGTGCACCGCTGTCTAAAGGGACTCTTCAATGCAGGGTCACAAGTGTCCTAGCTTCAGGACCTTCTTTAGAAATCATCATTCATATTATTAATAGCATTTCTGCAAACTTTGGATGGTACTGCTTGCAGCATCTTCTTTAGAAGTGTATTCTCAACAACAACAACATTTCTGCACACCTTGGATGGAACATAAAAAACAGCACTTACTTGTCCTTATATCAGAAACGTAATTGCACTGTTTAAAATGACTGTGTTCACATTTTATTCTAAAACATTCTGAGAAGTTCTTTGTACGTTAAAGGGCAAGGTGTAAGACTTTACTGTCTAGCTGTGTCTACTCAGGAATAAGTCCAATGGCAGTCAGTGAGACTTGCTCCCAGATAAGTGGATATAGGATTGCGGGGTAAAGAAATTAGTCCATTTTTTGCCTCTGGGCAACCAACGGATGGGGAACTGCTTGGAGCAACAGCAAAACACACCCACTTCCCCCACCTTTGGGGTTCTGCTGTATCATCTTTAGTCTTCCTTGAAACCCCAAACCGCTTCTCGATCATGCTCAAAGGACTGCAGGTGGTTGCTGGGAATTTGGCCTTTTGCCATGACTTACTTTCTCTTTTTGTGGGCCTAATACTTGCCTAAAATGGGGATGGGGGGGTGGTGAGGACAGGGGCTTCTAAGGCTAGCATCTCAGATCTCCGCTTTCTTCTCCCACGGGTTGGGCTCTGCCACTCCCCCACTTCTGCACATACGGACCAGACTCCTCTACTTCTCCCCCTCTGCAGTGGCCCATCCATCGCCCTAAAAGTACCACACGGAATGCCAAGCCCCCTGCAGAGCAGGCTGAGCTCAGGGGGTGAGGAAAGTGGGGAATCCCCTGCTTTTGGACAGAGGAATTCTTTGCAGATCTGTGCATGAAGCTGTGAGCTAAATCATGCTAGGTTTTTTAAAAAGATGTCAGGTGATTAAACTGCCTGCACATTTGTTTTAACAGATGCCCAAATACCTACAAGTAAAGAGGAGATAAACAGTACCCCAAACGTAAGTAGATCTGCATTTGGAAATGTTAGGCATTGATTTATGTTGTGTCTTTTTCCCCCAGTGAACGATATGATGCGCCTCTTTTCATTTATCAAGCAGCAGTCAGCGAAGTAGTGTCAGCCATTGTCCCAGAGATGCCTTTTTACCGCATCTTCCGAGTTCCAATCCAGAGCACTAACCACTACACCACACAGTCTCTCAGTCACTCCACAGAGTCAAGGCACTTTCAAATGATCTGAGAAACAAGACTTCTCTGAACTGAGGGTTTGAGGCTCCTCTCTCTCCCAGGAGCAGCTGGACCTGAGTGCCCAGAAAGGGAAAGGGTGACATGTACACTTTGGAGAAAGGGCCGGCACTGCGGGAGCGATGGATCTGGACAGGTGAGAGCTTCGTTGGCTCAGCAAATAACAGAGGAAGCTCAGCCAAGAAACTGGAGCAAACTTGCTCATCCAGCTCGGTTTATTCCAGTGAGGAAAGAGGCCCCTGCGCCTGGAACATTTACTCCTTTTCTCCCTGGGGTGCAGATTAAAACTTAAAGCTTAAAAGGAAGAGTTAAACTGTGGCCTTCATTTCCCTCAGATGGAATGACAGCCTCTGATTGTCCTAATCACATGTTATCTCCCACAATATCCAAACTTCGCACACCAGTTGCTGGGGAACAGGGATGGGAGCCTGATAGCTCTTCCTAAAGCTCATGGCTAACACCTGAAACCGGGCAACCCCACACTGGGCAGCAATTGAAGCCTGGTTATTAACAGTTTTGAGGTTAAGGCTGGGAAGACACCAAGTTCAAATCTCTACTCGGGTTCGCTGGGAATCCCTTGCCTAGACGCTGTCTGTCAAACTAGCCTAGGTGATAAGAGAGGCTGTGATGCAAAAAGCATGGGGTGTGGAGGCCAAACTAGAATAGCAGGGATGAAGGGGTCCCTTGGAGGTCATCTAGTCCAACCCCCTGTCCATTGTACGCAATTCAGAGCCACAGCAGCTGGCTCTTGAGTCTACTTCTCCGGGTAAGTGGTTCATTGCCAGAACTGCCCTCGGTTTGCTGCTCTTTGTCCTTACATCAATTTCTGCAAACAGTCCCTTCGAGCAGTTGGTAAATAGGCATGACAGACAGAAAGCAGCAGCAGGATCAGGGCTGGTGGATTGTCCCAGGTCCCTTCTCTCTGCAAAGTCCTGTGACTGTTGTGGGATCTTGTGCACCTTGGAGTCATGGCACCTGAGCCTGGGAATCGGCTGGTCTCACGTCGCTCCTGCCCTTCCACGAGCTGAAAGAGTTGCTTGGCAGCCCTGTCTGAGCATTGCTGCTTGGTGAGCTCATGGAAGGCTCAGAACACGTCCTTGGGAACTGAGGACCAGATGCAAACATCCACGGCCAGTGGGCCTGGCCACGTGCAAGCTTTCCCTTCTGCCATTGGGTGTCATAGGAAAACTGGGACCTGCCGGAAGCATTTCCTAAGGAGAGTGTGCACCGGACACACATGCAGCACACAACCTTCCAGCAAATATTAAAGGGCATGTGCTAGGTGCTGACAGGAAGGAAATGGATATTGTGCTCCGTTTTGGGCCCCTCGTTACAGGAAGGATATAGCCAGGTTGGAGTCAGTGCAGCGAAGGGCCACAAGGATGGTGGCTGGTTTGCAGGGGATGCCGTATGAGGCAAGACTGAGGGAACTGGGTCTCTTCAGCTTGGAGAAGAGGAGGCTCAGAGGGGATATGCTGGTGACTTACAGGTATGTGAGGGGCTGTCACATGGAGGTGGGGAGAGGCCTGTTCTCCCCTGCAGAGGAAGGCAGGATGCGCTCCAAGGGAGCAAAGCTCAGGGAACCAAGGCTCCATTTGGAGGCCAGGAAGCACTTCCTGACAGTCAGGACCCCGAGGGTGTGGAATGGGCTTCCATGGGAGGTCGTTGAGGCCCCATCGGTGAGGGTGTTCAAGGACAGGCTGGACATGCACATGGTGGGCATGTTGTGAGAAGAGCCGGCTGGTGCCGGAGGTCAGACTAGATGGCTTGGGAGGCCCCTTCTGACTTGCTCTGTTTCTATGTTTCCATGTTTCTATCTTGTTTTGCAAATACCAGCAGAAAGACAAATAAGCAGTCCTCAGTCCAGTAGAGCCAGGCAAAACTTCCCCAGGAAGGAAAAGCAAGGGAAGGAGACTGTCATACCTCAGGCATGTCAGGAGGAAGCCAGATTCATGCTGTGGGTGTTTTTCTTGTCCTTGAATAATGGTCTGACTGTTTTACTTTCTGTGTGCTGCCCTGATGGAATGCAGTGAGTGAGAAAACACATGCAGAGTCCAGAGTGGGCTGGAGGGTTCTGGGTGGCTGTAGCAGGATAGCAAGGCCAGGACAGCCTTCCAGGGCTGTCGCACACCTAGCAATGCTGCTCAGATGTTCTGGACATGCAGCAACACCAGAGGGCTGCCCTGGTCCCTCTCAGGTGCCACAGTGGGACACTGGCTGACCAGCTCTCACGATGGCCCTGCAGGAAAAGCAGACAGGGATCTCTTGGCAAAGAAACAGGATGCTAGCAAAAACCTAGGTTCCTCCTTCACACATTCAAAAACCGTACACCGTTTTCCCAAAGCTTTCTTTATTGACTAAAAAGCACAAAACTTCCAGAAGCAATCTCTTGGCTCACACAGAGCAGTTTGCTGAACCCAATCAAGTATTCGCCATCCTTTTGAGAATGCCTGGGCCCCATTCCTTGGGGGGTGGGGCTTCCAAACTGAGCAAGCCTCTTCTCTGCACATCACGGGGCAAGACTCATACTTGCCTCATCTAAGTCTGAGCGGCTCCCCTGCTTCCACCGCCTGCAGCTGTGCCGAGACCGCCTGCTTCCCGGGGAGTCTGGCCTGGAGCTCAGCTCTCCGAGTCGCTCTTCTCAGCATCGGGAACCGGTGCTCATTCCAGGTCCTGTCAGCTCTGCTTCTCATCCTGGCTCCTCTGCAGCCCAGCCAACGACCCCTTGAGAACAAGCGCCCAAAGTAGGCCTGGGGGGCATTTTGCCACCCCACCCACTGCTGCCTGAGGCAGGGTATTCAGCCCATCCCATGAGAGGGCCGGCCCTCGCTCCTGGCTGCAGGTTGAGACCCGTGAGACACGTGAGAACGAGCGCAAAGTAGGCCTCTGGCTCGCTCCGGCATCAGTGGCAAGGAAAAGCAACTCCACGGGGACTCGTGGGCCCGTCAGTGAAGGGCCAGCTGGCCAGACTTGGTGCCTTTCTGCACGAATCGCTCCCCAGAAAGGTTCGCCTGCGCTGTCACTTTATTCTTTCCAGCGCCAGGCCAACCCCTTTTTATTTTCCTGACTGTTTTAATTGGGTTTTATTGTTAGTTGAATTTTTAGCACACTGTGCTTTATTTTTACTTTTTGTATTGTTAAACCGTCCAGAGACTTCGGTAATGGGATGGTCTAAAAAAGTCTCATGAAAGACAGACAGACAGACTGCAAGGCAAGGTAAAATAAAATAAAACCAAACCAGACCTCCAAACTGAGAAGCTCGGTTTCATCTCTTGCTTCTCCAGAGTGCAGGTGAGGAAGAGGTTTTCCAGGATCTGCATATATACAGAGAGGGAGGGAGAGTCTGTCGGTGTTGTTATTGCCAAAGCCCTTCCGGCTGCAGCTGGCCAGAGCCTCCGGTGGCTTCCAAAGCGCCTCTGCGCTTAGTGCTGGTGTCTTAATTCGAGAGTTGCGATGCAGCACGAGCTCCCATGGCACAAGGGCTGGCAAGGCGGGCATCCGTCTGCCGGGAGGGGGAGAATGTGTTTAAAATGCCCCTCAGCCAGCTGTGATGTTCGGCGGCCCCAGCTGGGGCTGATTAATGGGCAAAACCACAGCATTTCTGCGCAGAACAGAGCCCAGACCCTCACTGGGCCCAGCAGCCTGAGCAAGAGACGACTTCATTTAGTTGCATGTCAGCCAACTTGAAAAATGTTCCTTGCAGAGAAGTCTGAGTTTGTTTTTTGGTGGGTGCCTGCAAGAGGGGGGAAATAAGGGTGCGTTTCTGCCCCTTTGGCTGCGGGTGAGAATGGAGTAGCAGCGCCACTGACACAACCGGTGAGTCTCATTCCCTTCAGCGCTCTGCTCACGTGCCATGGACCTCTCCCCGTTCATTTCACTGGCCCTTTTGCCACTCGGTGGACACCTAGCTGCCCGCAGGAAATCCCCAAGCAGGACAGGCGTGCCACAGCACCCTCCTGCCCATGTTCCCCAGCAACGGGTGCTCACAGGCACGCTGCCTCTGATGCAGGAGGTAGCACGGATTCATCAGGACTAGTAGCCGCAGGGGTATCTCCTCCAGGAATGTGTCCGAAGCCTTTTGCAAGCCACCCAAAGTGCTGGCCTTTGCTCTACATGAGGTTAATTTGGAATGCTTCCCGCAGAGTCCAATTACCCTCCTGAGGAATCGAACCGCGTCAGTGTTTCTTCCCATGCCTGAGCGTACTTCCATTCGCTGGCCGATTCCGTCTCATTTTGCTTCGTGGGTGTTCTCCTGCTCCAACCTGTGTTGGCATCAACAAGAAAAAAGATCAGCAAATGTTTGCTTTCCAGCACTGCAGGAAACAAAAAAAAAAAAAAAGCCACTTCCGTGCTGTAGGAGGAATCGTAGGAGCCCAGGCAGGATCTGGGAAGTCTCCGACTCCAGCTAGGAAAAACAGCCCCTATCTGACACCTGGGAAAGCCGAGCCAGACCAAGCAAGAATCAGTCCTTGATTCAGAACCATGAGGGCTGGAATCTTACTTTATTTTCGGAGTATGAGACAGGAGTCCTTCCAAACCTTAGGTGAAAAACCTCCAACTGGATTATCCCACACCGCCTTTGGAGGGTCTCGTCCATTGTTAACTAATTTCACTAGGAAGCGCCTCTTGGCGTGTGCCTCCTGGCTCAGGGTCATACCCTTTGGAGGAACGGAAAACGACCTTGCTCTACTGTGTATTGCTGCATGATTTGCCTTTCAAACGTTTGAAGATGGCTGCAGTCTTTTCTGCTGCTTAAACACACCCAGAGCGTCCGGACTTTCCTCCTTGGACTTTATTTCTGATGCTCACACCTTGTTGTAAGCTGAAATTTTCGAACACCAAGGTGCAAGCGTGCTGCCTGCATTTCTGTCAGCATCTACCCAGTAGCCATTGCTATTCTCATCTCTCATGAGGGCTAGAAACTTATCCACAGACACTGGAAATGTGCATTTTTTTTTTCATTTTCCAGGAAAAAAATAGATTTGGAGGCTTCCTAATATCCCAAAGTCCCACCAATTTGGCGCTGAGTTTGTGAGCCAGTGCCAAGGATGGCCCAATTTGCCTCGAACCTTAGCATATCCTTCCCTCTGCCAACTTTACCAGCAGCTCTTCTTCCTTCCACTCTTCCTCATCACCTCCAGGAACTCTGGAGCACGCCTGGGCCCCCCCATTCCTTCTCAAAGCGAACATGCCTCTCTCTGCACCCCCACCTTTGAAATGGGCCACCTTCCTCTACTGGCAACACATCATGGGGCAAGGGTCATACTTGCCTCGTCTAAGTCTGAGCAGCTCCCTGCTCCCACCGCCTGCGGCTGTGCCGAGACCGCCTGCTTCCCGGGGAGTCTGGCCTGGAGCTCAGCTCTCTGCGTCGCTCTTCTCAGCATCGGGAACTGGTGCTCATTCCAGGTCCTGCCAGCTCTGCTTCTCATCCTGGCTCCTCTGCAACCCAGCCAACGACCCCTTGAGAACAAGCGCCCAAAGTAGGCCTGGGGGGCATTTTGCCACCCCACCCACTGCTGCCTGAGGCAGGGTATTCAGCCCATCCCATGACAAGGCCGGCCCTCGCTCCTGGCCGCGGGTTGAGACCCGTGAGACCCGTGAGAATGAGCGCAAAGTAGGCCTCTGGCTCGCTCCGGCATCAGTGGCGAGGAAAAGCAACTCTGCGGGGACTTGGTGCCTTTCCGCACGAATCGCTCCCCAGAAAGGTTCGCCTGCGCTGTCACTTTATTCTTTCCAGCGCCAGGCCAACCCCTTTTTATTTTCCTGACTGTTTTAATTGGGTTTATTGTTAGTTGAATTTTTAGGGTGCTCTTTTGCTCCCTCCCAATACGGGGGGCATTTTGCCACCCCCACCCACTGCTGCCTGAGGCAGGGTATTCAGCCCATCCCATGAGAGAGCTGGCCCTTGTTCCTCTGTGTGGAGCCAGCCGGTTGCTGAACTAGCCACCAAATGTGCTGTCATGCTGTGTAATTCCACCTTTCCATCCTCCACACCCGCTGGACACTCATTCTCACTGGATGTACTTGCAGGCTGCCCTCCCTTTCTTGCATCATCTCTCTGCAAACTTTTGGCTTCTCCCAATTTTGCAGAGGTGTCCCTCTTGGGTGCGCATGGGTGGTACCATTATTTTCCTGCGCAAGTGACTGCATTCCTCTCTCAACACTAGGAAAAAAAAAGATTTTATGGAGGACTTGTCTCTGCCACACTAGCTTTGCAACTCCGTGATATCATAAATATGGCAGTATCTAAACTGCTCAGAAATTAAAAGCAAGAATTGAAATCAAAGCTGCATTGAAAAGTGAAGCTTACCAAAGCCAAGCTGTCATGAGCTACAGCCTCAAAAAAAGGGAAAAGAAAAAAGAAAAGTTAGAACAATTTAGTGTTGTTTGAAAGAACATCACAAAAACCATCAAATAATAATCATCTGAGCTCAAACTGTTAAGAAATGATTTAGGTTTGATAAATTAAAGGGGATAGATGAAACAAAGATTTTTAAAACAAAGACGCTCTGAATATGCAAATAAATTCAGAAGGCATTTAAAGAAGAAGTCAAAAGGGGAATGAAAATAAAGAAGAAAGAAGAAAATATTCAGTCTTAGAGGATGGTGTGGAATAATGTATGGAAGAAATATAAAATCCAACACACCAAGAGTTATTGTAAATTGTTAAAATATGAAACCAATGAGTTTTACTTTAAATGCAAGTGCTTTGCATTTAAGCTGAGTTAGAATGAGTTAGAAAATAAGTCAATAACAAGAATTAGAGAACAGAAAAAATATTCAGTGAGTCATAATTTAGTTTAGCTAATCTGGAAGAGATAATAAAAACTGATTTAAAGTGAAGCATTCTGATATCATATGAAATATGCATTTAAGATCCCTTGGTATTTTCTTTCTTTCTCTTTATGAAAATATAAAACTTTTCTCAAAAGCAAAGCAGCATAATTCTTAATGGATGAAACAGTCCTCAGAGCAGTTTAAATCATGTGCTAAAATGTCCAGGGGAAAAAAAAGATCTTTGCAAAGATATGGTTTTACTCGAATAAATGATCGGCTGAAGTTACGTTTCAAGCACAGAGACAGCTTTTTATGTCTTTGCTATGTATTTCAGAGCACAGTGTGGCTCATGGGCAAACAGGCTCTGACGCGCATGTGCCCTCTTTTCAGGGCATAGAAAAGGAAGAGGAGAACAAACTCCACGTTGTCGACGAGGACCTTGATGAGTTTGCGGACAGCATGTCTGAAGCTGCCCCATCTCTGCTTCCTGAGCTCTTCCCAGAGGCAAAACAGCAGCCTGCTCCCGAACGGGCAGCTGCCCATTTGCCCCGGGCTGAGCAAGTCGCAGAAAAGGTGTTGAGGGCAGAGAAGGGAGCTGAGAGGCCTCCGCGAGCAGAAAAGCTACCAGAGAAAGCTCCGGAGCCCAAAGTGCCACGAGCCGAGAAGACCCCACGGGTGGAGAAGCCAGTGGAGAAGGCACGGCCAAAGGGTGCCTCAGGTAGGGACTCCTCCATCCCAGCTCCCTCCCGGCTGGGTCAGTCCCTGGGTCCATTTACCCAGGAGCCAACCTCCCATCCAAGGGGAGACCCCCAAGCAAGACTGGAGCCCCTCTTACCCATGTTCCCTAGCATTTCCCTTCTGATACCAGAGGCAGCAACGATTCATCAGGACTAGTAGCTTTGAGGGCCTTCTCCTCCATGGATTTCTCCAGCTCCCTGTCCACCGTGTCCCGCCTGTGACCAGGGCCGTCTTACCCGCATTATGGGCCCCGGGCAAAGCAGTGTACTGGGGCCCCTATGACAACTACTCACAGGAATAAAAATGTAAAAATGAAGGGTTAACGTACATATGGGGCCCACGGGCAAGTGCCCATCAGGCCCATGCGTGAAGATGGCCCTGCCTGTGACCTTCCCAGGGGCTGGGTGGCCACTGTGGGAACCTGAACGAAAACCCAAGGGGATCTTTTGTCTTCCCCAAACTGGCCCTCACCCTCAGGTGCTGAACTTCAGGTCTGGGGGCCACATCAAAGCCACTCGGGGCCACATCAAAATGGAGCAGCTGGAACCCACTCCAAGGTCATGTCACCAGGAGGGTCCACTCCACCCCACACCCCCAATCTCCTTTCTATTGTAAATTCCCCTCCCAGAGCCATTTCAAAGGGATCATGTGACTAACTTAAAGCTTTACATGTAAGGCTCAGAAGCGAGGCTAATTCAGGAATGCTAGGAGTTGTCACACATCTTCCGTCTAAATACACATAGGATCGCACCCCTATGCTAAGCTACATTGGTACATTTGGTTGTTCAGTATTTGGGTCTCGCCCCCTTTGCTCCTGGCTCCGCCCTTTTGCTCCTGGCTCCACCTACCACAGCAAGAGCTCCTCGGACTGAGGGGTTCACACCCCTGTTCCAAAGCAGCAGCAGGGACCCAAGAGACATCAGGGAGCGGAGCTGGGGGCGTGACAGCCAGTTTGATGGGTTAATTCCTCCTTTCCCTCCCGGAAGCCCCAAAGACCGTTCCAGCCAGAAGGAAAGCGGAGGCCCGCGCTGCGGCCCAAGCAAAGGACACACTCCCCTGGGAGGGACTGACCCTGAACAAGTGTCTCCTCGTTGCCTCCTTTGTCGCCCTCCTCAGCGTGAGCTGCCAAGTGGCTCAAGGTAAGAGAGGGGAGCCATTTTGCGTCATGACCAAGCTCTTGGGGAAGCACCTCACCTTACCTTATCCCACCTACTGAGCCCCCTTTATAGGTCGAGACCCCAAACGTGGACCTGGTTGAATGAGACATTTTCTCTTCCCTTCTCCCTTGTCTTTCTGCCCGCGGTTCAGAGGATCTTCCCTGGGCGTTGATCTCCACGAGCAGGGTGATGGGGCAGATGACATCCCATAAATTTGGGGCTCCAGCCCTGGTAGGCCACCCCGGCCCCTTGACAATGCCCCGAGCTCAAGTGACAAGATTCAAGGCCCCCCGTCACAATCCATTTGGGCAGAGCAGCTGCTTGCAGCCATGTCAAAATCTGCCTTCAACACCAGAGCTCAGCCAACCCACTATTGCTTTTTGCAGACATCATAGAATATGGAGAGGAGCTTTTCCAGGCGGAGCTGGACGCTTGGACGCAGCAAGAAGCCAGTGTTGGAGAACTGGTGAGTCGAGAAGACAGAAAAAAGCAGCGGGAGGAGAAAGAAGCAGAAGCCCCCTCGGCAAAAGGGCTTGTGTTGCTGGCAGAAAGCCTATGAGGCCGTCTAAGCCATGGACATTACATCAGGAAAATTCTCTTTTTTAAAAAATAACCTCAGAGGGAAAAGTTCAAAAGAAGTGTAGGTATGAGAGAGATTAGCATGTTCCTCTTCACGGGCATTTGACAAAAATCAGGGTGCATTTCCCCTCCTGCAACTCCTTTTTCAGCCCTTCTTTTGGTTCCTTGGTGGCCCTTTTTGGCTGCAACTTACCAGCCCTCAATAGTCGAGCTTGCGGTCACTGAGCATGGCCAGGGGGAACTCCCATGCTTAAGAAAGCATGTGCCACCAAAGACCTCTTGTGGAAACATGCAGGAGATGAGTTTTTCTCGTCATGTCCTCCCCTGGTCTTTCTAGCGAGGCCTTTAGTTGGCCACAGTGGGGAAGAGGGTGCTGGACAGATGGAACAGCTGGTTGTATGCAGTGACAGAGTTCTTCAGACCCAAGGAGGATCCCTGCCCCAGCAGAGGACTTTCTATGGTGGGACCGCTTGGTGCTCTTTTCACAGTGGCTGTTGTGTGTTCCATCCCCTTATAGGACGAACGGTGGTTTTATGAGCGGTGGTTTGACTGGTCGGACACGGAGGAGCCACCTGACATAGAGGAAGAACTACTAGAAACAGAGGAGGAGGAAGAGGAGGAGGAGGAAGAACCAGGGCTAACAGAAGTGGAAGAGGAACGAGGACCAGCAGAAGAAGAGGAGGAGTCAGAAGAAACACCAGAAGCCAAGGTAGGACTCAAGAAGAGCCGGGAGAAAGCAGGCAGGAGAGAGCGACCCTCCAGAGAGAAAGCCATGAAAAGTCACAAGGCCCCTGGCCACAAGGATGATGAGGAAGAAGAGGAGGAGGAGGAGGAGGAGCAAGAAGAGGAAGAGGAGGAGGAAGAGGAGGAGGAGGAAAAGGAGCAGTCCCTCAGCAGAAGACATCGCCGGAAGGGGAAGGAAGACCAGAAGCAACAGGGGGACAAGAGGAGCCACCGTCACAAACACAATGAAGCTGGCCGGCCCTCCAAGGAGCACAGGCGGGAACGGCCCCCCAAGGACAACCATGACAGAGGAAAGGGGCATCCCCTGGCCAAGCACGAGCAGAAGGACCGGAAGCTGGACCAGCGCCCCTTCTTCCTCCCACACAAAGATGGCAGCCACAGATTTGCAAAGCACAAGCTCCAAGAGGGGAAGAGACGTGACTGAGGTCGTAGTGGGGGCCCCTTGCCCCTGCGCTGGAGAGCAGAGCTCAGAGAGCCTACCTGCTCCTTTGCTCCCCACCTCTTTGGAAAGCGTGGGGACGACTGTCAAGCCACAAGACACCCGCACATCCAAAGACACCTGGGGGCACGGCGAAGAATTCACCCTGCCGAGATACCTGCCTCACCCCTGCCCCTGGAGCCCTCACTGACTGACCTCAACAAGCCTCCCCTTCTTCCCTTTCTCGTTTATTTTTCTTCACGTAGCTGTTCAGTGCCTCAGCTTCCCCAGCTGCAGAAACGAGGAAGGGCTTCTCCTCCCTCATGCTGAGAAGCTATTGCTGTGTTTGCAGTCAGCTTGCCTTCGCCGGAGAGGCCAACGCCTGTGTGCTAAACTGCACTACACCCTAGGAATTAAGAAGCCCAAAACCACTTGGCAATGGCTGAAGTTTTCCACTGGACTTCACTCTGCAGGCTTCACTGTTTGGCAGCTCCCTGGGCGAAAACTTGCAACTGAACCATGGGGATAGATTAAGGTTTTCTGAAATGGTGCCAGGAGATAGCAAAACTCTACTTATGCTGTTTACTCAAAGTGTGATGCTTTATTTGCACTTACATGTACATAAACTCTTAAACATTTAAAGCAACGGGAGCTGTTTGCTGAACATGGTTCCACTCATTCTTGTCAGCATCCATTTATTTTGTTTCATGTTTAAAGCATGGCTCTTTGACCACATCTCTTTTCCTGGACTATTTCCCCCCCATGCACAAACTAAGCAAGTGTTTTCTTTAGCTCAGAGGTATTTATGCTGTAACCAAAGAAACAATTAAGCTAGCCAAGTCAGCTTCAACTTCAGAACCACAAACGTCACCCTGGCAAAAATCCAGCCTGCAAAACTTCTAACGTTTCGGCAGTCCACCTTGGTTCGACACCAAAAAGTAAGAATGTGCATCAGAGAGAAAACATGGGTTCTGTGGCTCAGGCTCCACATCTCGCTATCCCCCTAATCAGAGGATGGTTCACAGCTCTTAAAGCAAAAAAAAAAAAAAAAAAAAGCACTCCTGTGTATAGATCAGAATGTTTTAACCTGTGCAGATTTGTCATGTCCCAATGCAAAGAAAGCCGGGAAAGTGAATTATTACTGGTTTGAGAAATAATACTACCTCTTGAGCCAAGAGGGCATTTTAAGCTACAAGATGAAACACGATGCATGAATGTGTTGGAAGCAATCCAGGGGCCCTTTAGGAATTCCAGCTTCCACTGCACAATTCCAGTGCCTTTCCTGTGAATGCTCTGTGCATATTTCCAGATGGAGGAAATTCTCCCCAGAAAATACCAAACTGCCCCTTTGATTCTGTTTTGCTGAATGCCATCAAGACACCCGCACTTTCCAAACTTCCATTCTGCAGGAAATACACGTCGTAGTTCTTTTTGTCACAGGGAGAGAGCTGCATGGAAAACCTTGAGCAAATCTATCTCCAAGATGACCTGAAAAAACGTACAAGATTTTCACTGGAACAAAATAAGACCCTGTTTTCAACGCTGCTTTTCATAGACGAGTAGTATAAAATACAGTATCCATTTAGAAAGAGGCTGGATAGCAACCTCTTTCCAAGAATCTGCCCAAAAAGGACTTTTTTCCACCCCTCCTCTGGCTTAACTGTGTTTATAAAATGTATATTAAATAAAAATCTCAAAACGGGCAGAAAGGATTTCCTTCTTTTCCATGCACACATTGTACAAACCAGGAGAAAAGAAATTCAGAAAAGCAAGGAGTGCAGGAGCTGCTGTGAACTTCAGTCAAATATGGTGGACCTCACCTATAATGTTCCACTAATGCGGGTGAGAAATCACTTTGTGCATGCTCAGGGGTATCTTTTTTAATACCTCTGGGGAGGGGTGGGGGAAAACTGAGCTAGAGGGAAGAGCAGATGGAGGATCAGATCAATCCAATCCAGGGTGTTGAACTTCCATTTCTAAATTCCATTCTCTGAATTCCATTTCAGAGAAGCTGGGGGGGATGCAGTGGTTGGCAGGGCTGAAAGGGTGGGGTCAACGGGAAAGCTGGTGGGGCCAAAAGACCTCAAAGGCCAGCCTTTCTTCGCCTCAAGCTCATGCTGCCAGAAACTAAGTGTACCCACTGACTGACAGCTGAAGAAGAGGAGGTCTATCCAGGGCAAAGCGGTGTCAAATGGATGGGGGGCAGCACTGCGGGGGCAGGATTTGACCCAAGCCCTGAAGCTTAACACCCTCAATCTTTTCCAGTATCCAGTTTCCTTTTGGTGGCCAACCTGATGCTTGGAGCTGAAGTGTGTCCCCTTTGAGGAGCTGCTACAAAAATTGGGACTGTTCAGCTTAGAAAGAGGAAGGGGAGATGGGATGGAGGTGCGTAAAATGATCCACAGTGTGGAGAAAGTGGAGAGGGAGAGATTCCCCCCACCATAATCCTTGAACCCGGGGCCATCCCATGAAGCTGATGGGCGGAAGGATTCCGACAGGTAAACGGAAGGACTTCTTCACACAGTGAATAGCCAAATTGTGGCATTTGCTGCCACGGGAGGGGGTGATGGCCGCCGAACTGGGTGGCGTTAAAAGGGGATAGGATCGGTTCGCGAGGGAGAAGGCTACTGGCCCCGCCGGCCACAGGCCCCGCTTCCCAGAGGCGGAACGGCTGCGTGCACCCGTTGCTGCGGAGCTGGGCAGGGGAGGCCCGGCACCCCTCCTGCTCGGGGGACCCTGCGGGCGGCTGGGCTGCCTCCGCGAGGACGGGAACCTTGGGCCTGATCCAGCAGGCTTCTCTGTTTCTGTGCCTCCCGGAAACCCACAAGCGAGGCAAAAAGGCAAAGGCCATGCCCTGGCCTATGACCCCTTGTGGACACACCTCCACCGTAAACCCCTTCAGGTCGTTCGGAAGACAAGCATCCTTGCATTCCCCCTCTGCAAGAGCCCAGTTCCTGCCACGGGGACGGTGATGCTCCTGCCAAGCCCAGAACCCGACGAGACTGAAGCAAGGAAAGTCATGCGGCTACACCAAGAGGGAAATTAAGCCTCGGAGCATCGAGATTTTGAAGAAGCAGAGCAGAGGGAAGCAAAGAATTTGACGCCCCAAATGCAAACTTTCTGAAACATGAGTCATCATTTGAAGAAGACAAATTGAGTCTCTAATAGTTATTTATTTTTGTAGCTATTTTTGAGCCCTTTTGAGACTGCCCTCTCAAGATGGATAACTTTTTAAGATAATCTTTAACAACTTGTTATAAAAAAGGATAAACATCGCTACATATCTGTGTGTTCATATGTGCATGCATTCATGCATATGTGTGTGTGTGTGTGTGTGTGTGTGTCATAGAGAAAAGCATTATCAATATACATAGCTGTAGCAAAAAGACAGAATAGCTAAGGATCAGCAGTTAAAATAGTAATGATACACTGAGCAGAACAGAGATGTCTTCAAAACACTGGAAGATCCTGACAACTTAGGTTCACACAACACACTAACCCACACTCAGAGTTGAGTGCAGGTTGTGTTTGAGCCATGGGATTGTTCGTTTTGTGTTGTCTGGACCCAACTGAGATAACAAATGATGAACAACTAACTGTTCACAATCCAGAAACAAATTTGAGTTCCCCGTATGGTTGGTTTGTGGTCTACAAGTCAAGGCGTGTGATGCATGGAGCTGGCAGGAGCCGGACACCAGGACCCTTGAGCATTGCTCCTCTCTCTTTAGCGACATCCACACGATTCAGCCACCATATTTGGGTAGACTTTAACTATCATGCCTTGATCATGGCTAAATGTGGCCATGTAGCTTTGGGAATACTTTTCTGGCACACAGCAAGGAGCGCGCTGGAGGGGCATGCCCTGTTCGTGCATGTGGAGCAGGAAGATGGTGTGGGAAAAATAATTGGGGATGCGAGTCGACAGTGGGAACCGGCAGGAACCTACACAATTGTTGGCATTGTAAGACTCTGGCAGGATGACGTACCCAGTGGAGGCCAGGTTTATGCGCTGCTCCTGCAGCTGGCAATATTCTCCATGGTTCTGAGCACTGCGGCTAACGCGGGAGGGTGCCCTGGACTCACGCCAATGAGCTAGCACCGCCTGGAGGCCTTTGAGCAGGAGAAGGCTGTGGATCTTTCCCTGGGTTGTGGATCCCCTTGCCCCCCTATAAATGCTGCTGGAGAAGCCCCCCGGGACCTCAAAAGGGTAGTAACAGAAACCCAGGAGAGTGTGGAAGAGGTCTGCATTGGAGCGGAAGGACGGCATGGCAGTCAGCTCCTGGATCACCGAGTGCAGCTTCCCCAGGAGTTGCTGGAGCTGCTTCTCTTCCAGGTTCCAGAGCCCCAGCTGATCTTCCACCAGGGCCTCGTTGTTCTCCGGAAGAAGGACAAGCAAATGGTCCTCGGACTGCACCAGCTGCTCAAAGGCCACCTTCTCCGAGAGGTTGAGCAGCATGTGAGGAAGAGCCTCCATCGTGGCAACATCCAGCTGCAGGTGCACCCTGGGGGTGGGACCCGGCTGGCTGGCAGGCTTGAGCACCTGGTTGACGAACTGCGAAAGCATCTCTACAAACTGCGTGTTGCTTCTGGATAGCGGCTCGGAGACGTTTGCCTGGCTGGGGGAAGTGGTCCCCAAGGATGGGACATCGGTCATCTCAGAAGTCGGCACACTGCTGCAGGGACAGAAGAGAAATGGCTTAAAGAGGGACACGACCTGCCTACTTGGACACCTTCTCCCCGCCGTTTCCCACTTCTGCCATATTGTTACAAGACTTCCCCATGCTCCTTTCTCTCTGTGAATTTATGGGAGCTACTGGTGGGAAGATGTCCTAGCCTGCTGCTTTTCAGCAAAAAGCATGAAAGCAACAGTGTTGATCCATAGTCGGCCAGCGCCTTTACTGGAACCAGCCCAAATTCCAGACAAATATGCCAACGTCTCAGCCTTCCAGAACTCTTCAACAGGCTGGGCAATACACAAAAAAGCAGAAAGTAGGTAAATGAACCAAAATAAAGTCCAGAATTTTCGCCGGCCAGTTTGGCTTTGGAATCTGCAATATGGGTAAACCCATTTGGATAGAAATGGAGATGCACTGCCTGAATGAATGATACTGGGGGTAGCTTTTAGAAACCATAAGTGAACACTCCATGCTGCATTGTGAGCGTTCGGTCTTCAGGGGTCAAATGTCACAGAAGATTTCTCACACAAACCTATTAGAAATACGTGGGCACACTTGATCCATGTTCCTTGTAACACTTTGCCAAAAGAATGAGCTTAATCACCGGCAGTTAATCATTTGCCCACAGAAGGAGCATATCTGCAATTAAGGCTCAATCTCATACACAGAAACAAGATGTAGCAATGAACTCCCATAAATCAGCCCCCTCCCCATGGGGTGCCCTTCAGATGCAGCAGACAAGATCTCCTGGAATTCCTCAGCTAGCCCCCAGAGGCAACCACACGTACCCAAAGCGGCCACGGAACACTGTTTCAGGCTGTAAGTTCAAGGAAGGGTGCACATTACCCCAAGCATGGATAAAAAAATCACTGAGGACTCAGTTCCATAAAAAGAAAACAGCCCGGCCGGTAGCTCTGTGGCATAAATCACAGCAGTCCAATCCTGGTAGGATCATGGCAGAACCATGTTCACTTCCATAAACTATGGAGAACTTCCAGGTTCAGGGGCAGTCTACCCTGAGAGCCAGCTGTCACAAAGCAGCAGAAGAAAAGAGCTGCTCCCTTTGTGCTCTGCTTGTGCTTTGCCACTGGAAGCAGGGTGCTTAAGCTGGCAGGGTTCCTGGGGTCATTATGTGGGTGCTTGAGGAGAGAATCTATACCTGGAGAAGCCGGTTTCTGCTTCAAACTTTCCTTCCACTGCAGCTTCTGGGAGTGGACCTTTCCCCATTCACAAGAGCAACTGGAATGTTTGCCAGGCTTCCGTGACAAGCCTGGCAAATCACAGGGAGGATGGCCAGAGAGAAGCAGCAGCTGGCTCTCCCAGTAAGCTCAGCACCAGTTCTTGCCCTTAAATAAGTGAAGGGTGGAACCGAGATCAGAATTCACCAAATCACCCACCTGGGAGGCAGGTACGAGGCCGTGTCCAGCTCGCCGTTAGCAGTAAGGAAAGAAGATGGAGAAACAGTTGGGCCTCCAGGCCTTCGCTTCACCATCAGCAACACTGCTGGGGTCATGCGGGTGAAGCACTTGGCGTCAAACCCAAACAGGAGGTCTTGGGCTTCTTGCGAGGACAGGACAGGACCTGGGGGACGAGGGTGGCATGAGAAGTGTAAGAAAGATTCCTGAATGGAGAAGCAGCAAATAGTGACCTTCCCAGCAAGCTCCTAGTCCCTGGGTAGGCTGATTATTTATAGGTATTTATGCACCTAAATATTGGGACTGCAGGTGGCGCAGTGGTTTAAACCGCTGTGCTGCTGGGCTGGTTGATCGAAAGGTCGCCGGTTCAAATCTGCACACGGGGTGAGCTCCCGTGCTCCGTCCCAGCTCCTGCCCACCTTGCAGTTCGAAAGCATGCAGATGCAGGTAGATAAGAAGGTGCCACTTCGGTGGGCAGGTAACAGCGTTCCGTGCACTTCGGTGTTTAGTCATGCCGGCCACATGACCACAGAGACCGTCTGTGGACAAGCGCCGGCTCCCTCGGCTAGGAAACGGAGATGAGCACCGCCCCCTAGAGTCAGGCATGACTGGACATAACGTCAAGGGGAAACCTTTACCTTTACTTTACCTTTATGCACCTAAATACTCCTTCATGGATCACTGCCTTGTCGTGGTGAAGGGGCTTGCGTAGCTCAATGAAGCTATGAGCTTTGCCATGCAGGGTCACCCAAGACGGACAGGTCATAGCAGAGAGCTCTGACAAAACATGATCCACTGGAGAAGGAAATGGCAACCCACTCCAGTATCTTTGCCATGAAAACCCCATGGACATGAAAACCAAAAGGCAAAACGATATGACACCGGAAGATGAGCCCCTCAGGTCGGAAGGTGTCCAATATGCTACTGGGGAAGAGCGGAGGGCTAGTACTAGTAGCACCAGAAAGAATGAAGTGACTGGGTCAAAGCCGAAAGGACACTCAGTTGCAGATGTATCTGGTGGTGAAAGGAAAGTCTGATGCTGTAAAGATCTATACTCCATAGGAACCTGGAAGGTAAGATCCATGAATCAGGGCAAGCTGGATGTGGTCAAACAAGAGATGACAAGACTGAACATCGACATCTTAGGAATCAGTGAACTAAAATGGACAGGCATGGGTGAATTTAGTTCAGATGACCATCAGGTATACTACTGCGGGCAAGAATCCCTCAGAAGAAATGGAGTAGCCTTCATAGTCAACAAAAGAGTAGGAAAAGCAGCACTGGGATACAATCTCCAAAATGACAGAATGATCTCAGTTCGAATCCAAGGCAAACCATTCAACATCACAATAGTCCAAGTCTATGCCCCAACCACTGGTGCTGAAGAGGCTGAAGTTGACAGATTCTATGAAGGCCTACAACACCTTCTAGAATTAACTCCAAAAAATGATGTCCTTATCATCATGGGGGATTGGAATGCTAAAGTAGGAAGCCAAAAGATAACTGGAATAGCAGGCAAGTTTGGCCTTGGAATACAAAATGAAGCAGGGCATAGGCTGGTAGAATTTTGTCAAGAGAATACAAAGAGTCATAACAAACACTCTTTTCCAACAACCCAAGAGACGACTCTACACATGGACTTCACCAGACGGTCAACACAGAAATCAGATTGACTATGTGCTCTGCAGCCAAAGATGGAGAAGCTCTATCCAGTCAGTAAAAACTAGACCAGGAGCTGACTGTGGCTCAGAGCATGAGCGTCTTGTTGCAAAATTCAGGCTTAAATTAAAGAAAGTAGGGAAAAGCACTAGGCCACTCAGGTATGACCTAAATCATATCCCTGATGAATATACAGTAAAGGTGACAAATAGATTTAAGGAATTAGATCTGATAGACAGAGTGCCTGAAGAACTATGGACGGAGGTTCGCAACATTGTACAAGAGGCAGCAACTAAAACCATCCCAAAGAAAAAGAAATGCAAGAAAGCAAAATGGCTGTCTGAGGAAGCTTTACAAATAGCTGAGGAAAGAAGGGAAGCGAAAGGCAAGGGAGAAAGAGAAAGATACAAACAATTGAATGCAGAATTCCAGAGAACAGCTAGAAGAGATAAGAATGCCTTCCTAAATGAACAGTGCAAAGAAATAGAAGAAAACAATAGAATAGGGAGGACCAGAGATCTCTTCAAGAAAATTAGAGATATGAAGGGAACATTTCATGCAAAGATGGGCATGATAAAGGACCAAAATGGCAGGGATCTAACAGAGGCAGAAGAGATTAAGAAGAGGTGGCAAGATTACACAGAAGAACTACACAAGAAAGAGCTTAACGTCCCTGATAACCATGATGGGGTGGTCACTGACCTCGAGCCAGACATCCTGGAATGTGAAGTCAAATGGGCCTTAGGAAGTCTGAGCAACAACAAAGCTAGTGGAGGTGACAGCATTCCAGCTGAGCTATTCAAAATCCTGAAAGACGATGCAGTTAAAGTGTTACACTCAATATGCCAGCAAATTTGGAGAACTCAACAGTGGCCACAGGATTGGAAAAGGTCAGTTTACATTCCAATCCCCAAGAAGGGCAATGCCAAAGAATGTTCAAACTACCACACCATTGCACTCATTTCACATGCTAGCAAAGTGATGCTCAAAATCCTACAAGCTAGGCTCCAGCAGTATGTGGACCGAGAACTACCAGAAGTACAGGCAGGATTTCGAAGAGGGAGAGGAACTAGAGATCAAATTGCCAACATACGCTGGATCATGGAGAAAGCTAGGGAGTTCCAGAAAAACATCTACTTCTGCTTCATTGACTATGCTAAAGCCTTTGATTGTGTGGATCACAACAAATTGTGGCAAGTTCTTAAAGAGATGGGAGTACCAGACCATCTTATTTGTCTCTTGAGAAACCTATATGCAGGTCAAGAAGCAACAGTGAGAACTGGACACGGAACCACTGATTGGTTCAAAATTGAGAAAGGAGTTCGGCAAGGTTGTATACTGTCACCCTGCCTATTTAACTTATATGCAGAGCACATCATGAGAAAGGCAGGGCTAGATGAATCACCAGTTGGAATCAAGATTGCCGGGAGAAATATCAACAACCTCAGATATGCAGATGATACCACTCTCATGGCAGAAAGTGAAGAGGAACTAAAGAGCCTCTTGATGCAGGTGAAGGAGGAGAGCGCAAAAGTTGGCTTGAAACTCAACATTAAGAAAACTAAGATCATGGCATCCAGTCCTCTCACTTCCTGGCAAATAGATGGGGAAGAAATGGAGGTAGTGACAGATTTTATTTTCCTGGGCTCCAAAATCACCGCAGACGGGGACTGCAGCCAAGAAATTAAAAGACGCTTGCTCCTGGGGAGGAGAGCTATGGCAAAGCTAGACAGCATATTAAAAAGCAGAGACATCACCCTGCCAACAAAAGTGCGTATAGTCAAGGCTATAGTTTTCCCAGTTGCAATGTATGGCTGTGAAAGCTGGACCATAAGGAAGGCTGAGCATTGAAGGATTGAGACCTTGGAGTTGTGGTGCTGGAAGAGACTCCTGTGAGTCCCTTGGACCGCAAGATGATCAAACCAGTCAGTCCTAGAGGAGATCAACCCTGACTGCTCTTTAGAAGGCCAGATAGTGAAGATGAAACTCAAATACTTTGGCCACCTAATGAGAAGGAAGGACTCCCTGCAGAAGAGCCTGATGCTGGGAACAATAGATGGCAAAAGAAGAAGGGGACGGCAGAGGATGAGGTGGCTGGATGGAGTCACAGAGGCGGTTGGTGTGAGCTTGAGTGGACTCCAGGGGATGGTGGAGGACAGGAAGGCCTGGAGGAATGTTGTCCATGGGGTCGCGATGGGTCGGATGCGACTTCGCGACTAACAACAACATGCACCTAAATAAGAAGGGATTGAAGGCCCTTAACAAAGGTACAGTTTAGTGTCATGGTTAAAGAGGTAATTGAATAAAAATACAATATATTATTGTATTACTACATATTTTTGTAGACTTCCAGGTATTCAGAGTACTTTATTTGTAGTATCTAGCTGTAATCCTTACAAGTACCCTGTGAAGTCAGTCAATATTATTATCCCCAGTATTGCTCAGAGACAGGTGAGGCTCAGAGAGGGCAGCATGCCTGAATTCCCCAAGTGAGCTTGCAGCACAGGTAGGATTCAAAAGTCTCTACAAGTGATATCTTAAAGGCATATCAACAACCACAGAGATAAAAGCCATAAAAATTCAGTTAGCCAACCTAGAATAGGCAAACAGACCAACGGAGGAGTTGGAATCCATGTCCCTTTAGACTCAAGGAGTTAAGAGTCTTTAGGCTCTGTACACTTCAGGTTTCCATTTTCCATGGCAGCCTCTGGGCAAATGCCATCTGAGCTTCCCTAAACCATTGCTCATTAACACGAAGGTAAACTTTTTGGAAGGCCGTGCTTGCTCAAGCAGGGTAATGCCTCTTTGAAAAACAACTTCTTGGGAAGTTTTGGAAAAACTTTGCAGCTACCCAAAAAGCAACCCTCTTTAGAAGGCTGCAAACTTTCTTCTTTTTTTAATGCAAGGGACAGTTCCCAGAACTTACTAAACCAGAGTTGCCCTTACAGGAACTCCTCATCCATGCCAACATTGACTTAAACTCTGGCTGAGGCGTACCTTTGCTAACACCTGGTTAATCCTATGCAGGACAGTTTCTAAGAAGTAAACCCCCATGCCTTTAATAGGTATAGAATCCCACAGGAAAGTCTATACAGGACTGAAGCATTATCAGCAATGCATTAAGAGCAGTTTTGTGTTTTAATATGATTTGTCGAAGTTCAGCCTGCTCTGCTAAACATAGGCAAGAATTGTGTTTTGATCAGATCTTAATAAAAAATATTTAAGGAAGTGGGTGATGGAAGATCACGGCTTAAAGCTCACCTGCCTCTCTCCCCATCCCAAATACCTGTGGAGCTTTGACGCCGGATTTCTAAGGAAAGTTCAAAGCTTAGTTGCCCTGGAGTATGTCTTCCGAACAGCAAGGCACCCCAAAGGACAATGTACTGGGTGCTCCTAGAGAGGCAGACAACCTGTGATGGGAAAATGATGAGGAAAACACATCAGCTTCCACAGAGCTCATTAAAATCTCTCCTCCGTGCTTCACTCCAGAAGTACATCGCCAGTTGAATTTGTGCAGGGCAGGCTGCTGTTAAACAGGGGCAGAGCTGAGTAAGGGCGGTGCACCTCATCAAGATGGAGGAGATAAGGGCATTGACTAATGAAGCCCCCTCATAGAGGACATGCCAGGGGGGGGGGGTTAGGAGGACCTAGATGGCCACCTAAGTCTAGTCTCCTGCTTCCTAGAGTGATCAAACTGAGAAACCAAAGGCAGAGCCCTGCAAGGTAGGGCTCCCACCTTCCAGCCCTGTTTTCAGCCTTCCCAAAGGCTTCTGTCTGCCTCCCAGGCAGTATCAGAATATTCCCAAATAGATATTCCCTCTGTGCAGAGGTTCCATTACAAAACAGGCCTGCAGGAGAAATATGCAGCTCACATAGCATCCTGGTCTGGTACACTGCACCTGGATGTGGAAACTCCATCGATCTACCAGCACTCATGAAATCTGAGCTCAGGCTAGGCTAGGAGTGGGGAGACCCAATTCCAGCTCAGCCATGAAGCTCCCCAGACGCCCTTGGACCAGTCTCCTTTTCTCTCAGTCTGTCCTCCCTTACAGGGTTGTTGAGAGGATGTTTGTGTAGAAGCATTAGTGGAGGAACATCCACACTTGGCTGAGCGCCGGAGAGAAAGGGAACAGAAATCATGCACCGGTTGTGAAGTAACCCATCCAGCCTGCCCCATCCTTTACACACCTGCTGCCGATAGAGACCCTCTCCGCTCATTAGGAGCATCTCCCTGGGGCTGGAGACGGCAGAGTCCTTTCCTTCCTGGTAAAACACGAGCACAGCGAACTGTGGCAGGCCGAGGGATGACTCAACATCCTCCTGGACAGTCAGCTTGAACCTCAGCTTAGTCTCTGCCTCCCATTTCACTGCCGGAGGAAGGGAAATGTTGGACAGCGGTCAAAACGTGTCTTTGGTTCTGCAGGGATCGCAAAGTCTTTGTTTAAGATAGATGCTCTTGTCCCTCTTGTCCCCAACACAGGGGGAACGGGAAGCAAGGCATGCATTCCCCTTATGGCTCATAAGGGGAGTGCGTCCTCCTTTCCCAGATGGCATCCCAGTCTTGGCTACTTTGCCCTTCGGGAATGCTCTTAATAACACAAGCGCAAGAGGTTGCACTAGCCTCCCTCCCTCCACACCTTCAAGAGGAAGGTGTTAGACACAACTGCTTAGTACCTCCTGCTTCCGAAGCCAGCAAACAGCAAACTGGGACTGGAAGTAAAGGTCCAGAGCAACCACAAAACAATATGTATTCACCAGTTTCTTCCAAGATGCAAACAGAAGAACTTCTCCTAACCAGAGGTTGACTCCAGCGAGGAAACCACCAATCTTGCTAATGAGATTCAACAGACATGATTCAGCCAACAAGATGCCAGGCATAAAATCAGGGCATTTTGGAACTCCAAGGGGTCTCTAAAGGTCATCCAGTCCACCCCACTGCACAGTGCAGAATCTGCAGCACAGAGTGGATCCCTGGCAGAGGATCACCCATCACACTAACTCCCTCCAGGCAATTGCCTAGCACTTCCCAAGGCAATTCACCCCACACTCTGTGAGAGTTACTAATGCTAGGACATTTCTCCTAATAGTTACCAAAACTGTGATCACCAACTACGGGCTCTAGTCCCACTCATGGAATAAGAGAGACAAATCTGCACCATTTTCTAGTCCTTCCTCTGAGCTTTTGCTCAAATCACAAAAAAGCGCTACTGAATCCAAACCAAGGTCCATCCAGTCTAGCATTCCACACACTTGGGTGTAAAGTCTCCTACCCAGCAACTCTGAGTCAGGAAATCTCAGATTAGTAGAACAGGAGAATATATGCTTGGATATATGCTTGAAGACGGCACAGTCAGACTTCAGCAGTGCATTGCAAGTTCACTCAGCAACCCCTCTGACAGAGTCAAATACAACAGCCCTGCTGGGTAGACAGTGTGTCAACTGACTACAAGTTCCCTGAGCATGCACAAAATGCTTTGTAGGGTTGTGGCTCACATACACAGTGGCAGGGGTGATGTTGAGGAAAGAATGGGTGCATTGCGAGGAACAATACAGGCACAAGCAACAACAAGGATGCCTCACAAGTTTACAGAGCTGTGGGGTTGACTGGCAATTAATGACAAGGCAAACAGTAGGGAGAGATGCTTAATCACAGATCCCAGGTGTGGGTTTTGACCTCCGGGGAGAGATGACTGACTCAGGGCAGGAGAATCTACTCAGCGCTGCTCCAGGCAGCTGGTGAGCGGGCCAGACACAGCTTGCCTAATTTTGGGAGAAAATGCAGGAATCAGGGTGCCACAGGGGCTGCCTGTTTTTCCCAAATGTGTGGAACAGGGCAAAAAAGTCCCAGTCCCTTTGAATGGAGAGGAGCGAGAGCACTGCTGCCAGATTTTCTCTTAGAGGCCATGCAAAAGCATATCTTTTTATTTGAGCATTTATTTGGGCTTTCTAGCATCAGCACCTGGGGAATGCAGCCATGCCATCTCTATGAAGATTGTAGCCCACGGCCAGCAAGGGTAGAAGCCACGGATCACCTTCTCCCTCAGGAATCTCCCCAACCCCCTTTTAAAGCCATCCGAATTGGTGGCTGTCACCTCTTCCCAAGGCAGCGAATTCCAGTTTAACTATATGTTGTGTGAAGAAGGACTTCCTTTTATCCGTCCTATACCTCCGCACAATCAGCTTCACGGGATGATTCCAGGTTTGAGTGCAATGCAAGAGGGAGGAATATCTCCCTCCACACTGTGCATAATTTTAAACACCTCCATGCTGCCGCCCCTTGCTTGCCTCTTTTCTAAGCGAATATTCCCAGTTGTTGCAGCCACTCCAGCTCCCTGATCGCCTTTGTTGCCCTTCCCCGCACATTCTCTGCCCAGTGGACAATGGGAACCTCTGTACCAAGTCACTCTTGTTAACAAAATTAAGCTTTGCAAAGAGTCTGCCTGGTTCAGTTTGTCCTTATAAAGATCTAGTGTTCTCTGATAAAGTGATATTCCACAGTTACAAACTCGAGTTTACATTATTTTCCAGAGAAGTTTGGGACTATCTCACAAATGAACATCTAGTCCTAAAAGGAGGTGTATCATTTAGTAGTCAGTGTTTGGTTTTGCTGTTGCATTTGGTCCTTTGTATGCGTTTGTTCTGTACTGTTCTTTTTTCGTTTTCTGCATTATTGTGATCTTGTAAAATGGTGCATTTTGGTCATCCCAGGGGTATAGAACAGAACTACATATTTAACTAACTCAGCATTCATTCATATTGTATTTTGTCATGCATTTGAATTATACTAGTTTTATACGACCCACTTTGCAGGGCATAATGAGAACCAATTAATCTATTCCTTTTCATTTAACAAAGTCGCCTTTTCAGTACCAGCTTTTATTTAAGGCTTGTTCTCATTCTGTGTCAACCCCCATTCATAGGCCACTAAGAAAATACAAAAGCAAGATGGTTTGAGAAAGCAGCCTGCGACAGAAAATTGCAGCGTGAAGGGGCTGTTGTTCGGAGTTCCAAGTGGGCACTCCCCCTTCAAGGATAAAAATTTGGCCTCTCATGAGAAAGTTCCCTGACCCAACTTGCTCAAACTTCACCAGGTTGCTTTGGAGTCCACCCTCCCCTGGTTCTTAAAATGTTGCTTTTGGCATTCTTGGAGCAGCCTCATTCAACTTCCTCCTTGTTCAGATTATGACAATTCTGCCTATAAACTGATGGACACTTAGGAACGAGTCTGCTATGAAATTATAGAGAATGAATAGCGGGAAATGAAGGGGAAGGAAATTGTGTGTAGGAGAAGGAAGGAATGTATAGAAGACAGGTAGAAAGAAGAAACAGCAGCTTTGATGAAGGGAGTTGACTCATGCAAAGAAAATGACAAGAAAAGCTATTTTTATAGTCTCTGATATAATTATGTGGCCTGGATTATCCAATTTAGTTCTGCATCACCGCAAAGTACTTCCGGAAATGTTTCGTTTGATGAACCACAAAAAAATCGCTTGGCCCGCCTCCTCCGGCTGCACACCTACCTTCCTCCAGATGAAGCAGGAGAAAGTGGTTGTCCCCTGGACTGGCCAGATAATGGCCAACATGTTGGAGAAAAGAGAGATGACCATGGGGGACGTCAGTGGGGCAAAGTCCAAACAGCTCCATTTCCTCCTTGCTCCAGGCAGCTCTGCTCAGTGCCTTCAGGAACTGCTCATCATAGCTGTTGAGGAGGCCCACAACTTCCAGGTGGTTGGGGCCCCAAGCACTACTCCCATCCAGTTTCACCCTACACACAGGTTCCTCCGGCCCTCCGTGGAGCCAGGGCTGGAAGTTGGATCTGGGCCGTACGCTCAAGTGCTGATGGGGCTGCGGATGTTCTGAGTTGTCTTCTGGGGTGACCATGGCAAGCATCTCTCTCAACTCTGGCATGCTTGGGACATCTTCTTTTTCTGGGGTCTTGGATCTTTCATGGGGTAAGGCGGCAGAGTCATTCAGGGGTTCTCCATCCACAGGGCTCTTCTCTGTAGGCACAGAGGTGGACT
Organism: Varanus salvator macromaculatus; assembly: GCA_023646645.1. Lineage (NCBI taxonomy): Eukaryota > Metazoa > Chordata > Lepidosauria > Squamata > Varanidae > Varanus > Varanus salvator. The sequence goes on along the minus strand of JAIXND010000802.1, from coordinate 7,706,242 downwards.
CAGAAATCAGCGAAAGGGCCAGCACAAAACCCACGAGCACAAACTGCATGATCTTCTTTCTGAGAGGGTCACGGCAGCGCCCCAGAAATGCTCCCGGGAAGCCCAGCAAAGGTATTCTGCAAAGGACAGCAACCAAGAACATATATCCACCAGCAGCCAAAGGGGCGGCCTACAAGTCCCTCTTTCAGCTTTGCGTCCTTGAATTGACAAGACACATCACACCTCCCTGAAGGAATTCCTGGGAAGGGGAGGGTTTTGTGAAGCTCAAAGAACCCTTTCTGTTCTATTTTCAGGTTTTAATATCTCAAATGTGGGATACTTTAGAAAATGCAGCCTTGACTTTAATATTCCCCAAACACCCAAAGCTAACAGGAACAATATTCTGTAGCATATTATATTTGACACACGGGTAAAGTCGGCTGGATGAATCTACCCATTTCTCAGTTTCCATTTCTCAGCTTCCATCTCTCAGTTTCCCAAACTTAAATGCAGTTCATTCTGATCATCTTCATTTTTTTTAATTTCACTGGGACACATGCCACTCAACACATCCATTTTTGAATATTTTTGCTCAAGGTACAAATTTTGCATGTTTTGTTTTTTAAATTGGTGAACTCTTGTGAAATTTGAAGAAGTGTGTATGTTGAAGAATTAACTGAGTTTTGGTTTACACAGTGGTTCCAAAGTGGGACATTTCAGCAAATTCATCTTAAAATACAAACTTAATTTCTCCCATCTGTATGACATACCTTGCAAGCAGGAGTATGGGAGTCAGTGTGGGTCAGTCAGTTACAAATGTGGGACTGGAACTAAGCTCTAGACCCTACATGGAGCCTATGGGGGGCTTTTGGAAGCTGTCCTAGGTTCTTCCACATAATTTTCTAACAAAAAGCAAAGGGGGCAAGTTCTCACAATAGGCTGTTTCTTGAGTTGCTGATCTCTGCTTCCCAGTATCCCTGATCCTTGTCCCCCATGGACTAGGGCAGATGGGCACTGGAGTCTAATAAGAACTCAAGGACCACAAGTTCCCTTGCCCCATCCTATCACAGAAAATAGGTTCAATAGTTTCAAGAATGCACTGAAGCATTAAGAGGGAGGGAGAAGAGGGCTTTGTATGATTCAAATGTGTGAAGTGTTTCACTCTGCCATTTCCTTTACTAGCACAGCAGCTCGTTTTTGCTTTACCCTGAGTGGCTGGAATGTACCCTGAACACATTGTGATTTTGTGGAAGAATAGTCAGCCTGTTTTGTCCTGCTGTGGGCAAGATTTGGGGTCAGGAGCCAAACATTATGTCCAGTCCAACGTTTTGTGGAATCCATCCATTTCATTGCTGGTCTTGATTTTTGTGAGATCATCTTCCAAAAGAGACTAGCCTTTTCCAAACTGTGCCCAAAGGAGGACAACTTCAGTACAAATCATTTTGGCTCCCAGGGGAATTTTGGCTGATACTTATCCTGAGCTGCATTTGCCCTTTTGATGCCCACTCTCCTTTAGCAGTTCCCCAAGTGCTGTTTTAACCAACCTGAATCATTTCATTTCCTGAGCAAGCATGGCAATTTCACCACTCACTCCTGATTCGATCTTTTACGAGCGAAGAGCCATTGACCTGGGACCCCACGGACTACATCCTTCCGTTGAATTCGCCCTTTATTCCCACTCTCTTTCTGCCCAGCCAGTCGCTGACACTCAATAGAACCCCTCTCTTGCTCCATGTCTAAGTTTGCTCAGCAGACTTTGGTGAAGGAATTTGTCAAAAGCCCTTTGGAAGCCCAAGTAAACAACGTCCAGTGCCAGACTTGCTCAACAGAATAGCCACATAAAGGTAAATGTCTGAGAGCCACAAGACATGAACAAATATTTATTATATATTTATTATGAACAAACAGACATCGCTAATCTTAACAGGCTGGTTACTGCTAGATGTCTCCATCTTGGCTGAGAGACATTGGACATTTCTGACAAAATTGCTTAACATGGATTTTATTTTATTTGGGGTATTTCTAACCTGTCCAATCAATTCACATCTCTGGACAGCTTACAACAATAACTCAATAAACACAACAGTATAAATATCAACTATCCCAAACAATAATTATACTATTGTTTGGGATATCTGATATTTAAACTGTTGTATTTATTCTAACACAATGCCACATACACTTACCTAGAATATGCTCTGCCAAACATAGGACTTACTGCTGAGTAAACTTCTGTTGGGAGTACCACTTTGCTTTCAAGCCAAATGACTAACACCTTTCAGGGTGGGGCTTGTTTCCTGTTTAGCTCTGAATATTGCAGGAAAGGGAGTGACCCCCAGTGCTGCTTTGGAAGCCCAGGTGCAGCACAAGTGGCTCATCACCCGCTGCCATGCCGGAAGCTCCAGAGAGGCCCCAATTCTCCGCCGGCTGTGCAGTTCCCTCAGCTCCAGCAGGGCCTGCCAGGGAGGCAGGGCATTTTTGCTTACTGGCCTTGGCCTCGATTCCACGCTGCATCCGTCCGATCGGGTGCGCCCTGTCCCATGCTCACTCCACGCCAGAGGCGGATGGGGACTTTTCCGGCCCCTCTGCAAGCTGCAAAATGACTCAGTCCTACGTGCCTCGCTAGCCTGTTTGGCCCCCCTGGGGCAAGTGGATCAGTCCAGCCCATGTGCTCACAGACCCTCTCAGAGAACTCAGCAAGGTGAGAGAAAACTTACCTTTGCAGATTCCCCTCCTGCAAGATCTGTTCTATGTACTAATTACATCTTTAGTTAACACTTCCAAGCAATTTAGCCAGAAAAGACATAAAGCTAATTGGCCCGCAATTTTCTGGACCCTCCCAGGCAGCTTTCAGAACACTGCTGCCGCACTGGCTGTCCCCAGACCTCTGGAACATGCTGACCTTTGGTATACTTTTTGTAAGGATGTCAGCAAATTACTTATTTGCACTCTCAGAACTCCAAAAGGATCCCATTTGGGCTGGATAATTCATTAGCTCTCAAAGCGTCAAAAGGGTTGAGAACTTGATCTTTTGTCCCCACTTATCTGCCCGAGATCTTCGAACTCTGCTCCTGAAAATGCCATTTTGAGCACAGGCACCTGAGCGGCATCCAATGCGGTGAAGACAAAGGATCCAGCTTCTGCGCATAGTTCGTGTGCTCCTTTAGCATCTCCATGAGCATCCAACTGCCTCTCTCTGGCTGGGCTCTTTCTACGGATATATTTAAGGAAGTCTTTAACCCTAACCCCACACCCACATTTTCCAGACACCAAGAGGGAGACACGCAAGAGGGACAAAAGGGAGGACAAGTCCTTTTTAATGAAGGGAAAAGATTCCAAAGTAGCCGCTGCTGTATTTAAAAAAAGACACATACACAAAACCAGGGCACAAAAAGTACACAAAAGGGCACTCCGAAAGCCGAGTCTTCGAAAAGAGATGCTTTTCAGTTGCTGGGGGGCGGTGGCGGGATGTTGCCAGGTCCTTCTGAGGGCAGAGGGGGTCTCAGCATTGGGGGCAATGGGGCAGGAGGGGGGACGCCGGGAGCCGGGGGCAACTGAGGTGGGCCGGGAGGCAACGGCACAGGCCCTGCAGGGGGAGGCATAGGGGGCATCGTCATACCGCCAGGAGGCGGTGGTGGGAGGGAGTCGGGGAGCGGTGGCCGGGGTGGGAGGCCGTTCATGAGCGGCGGTGGCGGGGGCCTCTTCACGGTTGCCGGTCCAGCAGGAATGCTTTGTGGAGCAGGTGGCTTCTCCATCTTGAAATGGAACTGAAGGAAGAACTAGGAGGGAAGAGAAGGAGGGGGGCCGCTCACAAGAGTTTTCAGAGCAAATCCTTCCTTTTGAGCACTGGGTGATGGCTGTGGAGCTGTGCTTTCCTCCCATAAGGCCCCTGGGGTTCATAGCGGGCTTCTCTGGATACAGCAATCCAAGAGCTTGAAGGACCCCGGGAAGCCACTGCCAGCAAAGGAGCAAGACCAGCGGCTTGACTTGAAGTCTGATGCAGGCCTTGACTGCACAGCCTCCCCAGCCAGGTGGCCTCCAGAGGCATCTGGACAGCAGCTCCCAGGATTCCCATCCAGCTGGGCCACTGATGGGGAATTCTGGGTGCTGCAGTCCAAATGTGTCTGGAAGACACAAGGCTGGGGAGGTTGCCCTACAATTATTTATAAAACGCAGAACTCCAGCCTGGGATCCAACACTATGGGGCCTCCAGCAGCCCCATTCTCTTGTTCAAGCATTTGCCCTTTCGGGAAAATGGTCCAAGCAGCCCTGCAAAGTCGCTTCCTGAATCCAGCTGGTTGGGGAACACCAGGAACAGAAGTCCTTTTTCAATCTAAACATGCACAGGACTGTACCTCTGAGAACACATAACCACGACTACTTAAACAATGTGTATTTGACAGTGACTGAACGGTTTGTGCATGTTGCTACTTAACGCAGGGGCACGAAATCTCGGGCACGACTCTCCCTGCAGCCCATGAGGGTCTCTGGCTTTTCAGTGCTTTCCCCCCATTATAAACATCGAAATGTCTCTCCTTCATTACTTGCAGTAACAACTTTCAGGTGAAAGATGCTGGGCTTTGCACCTCACCCTGCACTGGAATCGTGCCCGAGTTTCGCAAGAGCACGTCAGCCAGAGGGGGTTCAGCACCCTGATATAAGGGGTGTTTTTCAAACTAGGCGTGCATTTACCCCTGCAAATGGGAAACTCAGGTGCACTGCAAATTGCAACTCCCGGAATTTCTACGGGGGCAAACTTTATTGGTTGCATTAGCAGAAGGCTCATTTCTGACTGCAGGTGGAGCTGCTTGCTAGCCACGTCAAAGCCCAGGTTGCTTGGGACATGGCCACCCAAAGGCCCACTGCTTCCTTTGTGCAGCTGCCCATCTCTTACCATTTCCTGGGAGGAGTTGCTGGCGTGCCCTGGAAATGAACTACGGAGCCCCAATGGGGTAGCTTATCTGTGACACCCTTCCTACCCCAACATGTATTTACTGACGGTTGGTGGGGGGGGGGTGCATTGTTGCATTTGATTTGTCAAGTATGATTTATTGATTTGTCATCGCTTCCAGATGCTAAGAGTCATTTTTGGAGCGGGGGGGAAGGGGTCACAATCCCTTCAATTGATCAACATCTGATTAAAGGTAACCTATCTATGGATTCTGCCTCAGAGGACGTTAAATGCAGCCTCTGTTGAAAAGCAGCCTGCGGCCATGTGCTTTTCCGACTGGGATGCACCCAGAGGCTTGCTCTGCAGGACAGCAGCCCCGCGAAGGGCATTTCATGGTTCAAGTGCTTTTCTGGGCGACCACCGTGCTCTAGACATTGGAGGCTGCAGGCTCAAGATGTGCGCAGATTGCAAAGCGGCGAGCCCTCGCTGCCATGTACCTGCTTTGTTTCTCGGTTCCAGTGAGTCCAGAACTTGCCTTCGGCCTTGTCGATCTCCCTGCTTGGCACCTGGAGAAAGAGGAAGAGAGCCAGGTTGCTGAACCGTAGCATAATATTCTAAGAATAATGCTCTGCAGCTTGGAGGAGGAGTGGGGGGAGGTTTTCTCAGATAACCTCTGCAGCCTCTTTTTTATTGGCAACGCTAAAAGCAAAGAGCTGCAGATACTTGGCTCTTCTCGTCAGTCCCAAAATGAGAAAATCAAGCCAGGCGGAGTGGGTGTGAAAAGGCACTACTGAGATATGCCTCTTGAGGGAAAACAACCTTCGTCTAGTTTAGGGCATCAAAGTTCTCCAGTCTACTTTGATGGCAAGTATGTCAGACACTACCAGTGTTTGCCATGGCTGTTCTCCAGCAAATAGTGACCAACTACTCTCCAAGACCTGCTGTGATACATTAAGAACTGCTGTCACCTTGCACCTGACATGGCATGTGACACGACGGCTGACTCACAGTAGTATTTTGGGAAACTCTGCGCTAAGCTAATCGATTCAGAAATCCAAGCACTCGAGTGAAATTTCCCTGTGAAGTAGCAACACAAAAGCTCCTCATGTTTGGGGGCCAGAGGCGTGTCTCCAAATACAAACTGCCAAACAAGAAAAGTCCACTGGGCAAGCCGTTTTGTCCCCCAGGACACTATTTCTGTGGTAATCCTGGGTAATCTGGAAGTTCAGCCTCCAGGTGTGTGACTAGCTTGCCTTTTGGCTGAATCAATTCTTACTCCCCAATTTCGCCCAAACCCTGGAACCTGGCACCCTGCAGAGATGCTGGAGTCCAACTCCCATCACCCCCAGCCTAGCCTAGACAAAGGGAAAGTTCACGTGGAGAAGGATGAAAGATTGACAGGCAAGGCATGTTTCTTCTAGCCACCCTTCCCGGAGCAGCCTGGAAGGTCAGGGCAGAGAGCAAGCATCACCTTGAACGCGATGGTCTCGTAGGGCTCAGCGGCCATGAGGAGGTACTGCCAGCGGCGATCAGGTGGCTCGATCCGCTGCTCATAAGCAGACATGAAGCGATGCCTGGGCATGATGCTTTCGGCGATCTCTGGATAATCGATCTGCAGGGGGACAGGAATGGCCAAGGGGAAAGAGCTGAGGAAGCCGGTAGCCTGCAGGCTCCCCCAGGAAAGGAAGAGGGGGGCTGTTTCACTTAGGTGTGCACCAGGTGGGACAGCTTCAGAAGCTGCCCAGACAAGCCCACGCAAAAGGTCTGCCAGCCCTGATCCCCAGCAGACCTGATGGTACAAAGCCCTGAACAGCTCAGCCCCAGGAGACTTCAAGGAAGTTGAAGAGTCTGAGGTACTTGGCAGCTTACAAAGATGAAAATAAAATAAAGGAGTAAAATAACTGCGATGCAGCTGCCAAAAGGGGAAATGCTATTTTGGGATGCATTAACAGAAGTATTACTTCCAAAGCACGAGAAGCAGTACTTCCCCTATACTGCTCACTAGTCAGACCTCGCCTGGAATACTGTGTCCAATTCTGGGCACCAAGATTTAAGAAAGATGCAGGTAAATTAGAAAGGGTCCAGTGGAGGGCAACCAAAATGATGCAGAAACACTGCCCTGTGAGGAGAGACTGAGGGAACTGGGCATGTTCAGCCTTGAGAAGAGAAGGCTGAGCGGGGACATGATATCCCTCTATAAGCACCTCAAAGGCTGTCACAAAGAGGAAGGTCAAGATTTCTTATCAGGGGATCTGTTGGCGACGTACAGGTATGGGCAGAGACCTGTTCTCCCCTGCAGAGGAAGGCAGGATGTGCTCCAACTGAGCCAAGCTCAGGGAGCCAAGGTTCAGTTTGGATGCCAGGAAGCACTTCCTCAGAGTCAGGACCCCGAGGGCGTGGAATGGGCTTCCACGAGAGGTCGTTGAGGCCCCATCGGTGAAGACAGGCTGGACATGCACATGGTGGGCATGTTGTGAGTGGAGCCGGCTGATGCCAGAGGTCAGACTAGATGGCCCGGGAGACCCCTTCTGACTCGCTCTGTTTCTATGTTTCTGGCTGATGCCAGAGTGAGGACACAGAATAATCAAGTCAAATTGCGACAACCCAGATTCAGGCTGGACATCAAGAAAAGCTTCCTCACTGTCAGAGCAACATGACTGTGGAAGCAGCTGCCTGGAGAGGTGGGCTCTCCCACACTGGGGACATTCAAAAAGAAACTGGACAGCCCTCTGAATGGGATGGTGTAACACGGTGACCTGCAACAGCAGGAGGTTGGACTTGATGGCCTTCATGGCCCCTTTCAACTCTTCTATTCTAAGATTCTATAACTTCTCTCCTCTACACCGAATTCCTACGCTGTTACAGCCTTCCATGAACCTCCTGCCCCACCCCACCGCTGTGCCAATCCTACAAATTCCCATTTAGTGGTGATGCTATGCAGGGGCTTCTCTGTAGTGACATCTGTTCTGGGGCACTGACTCCTCTCTTGCTCCCATACAGTTTAGGCCCTTATTGAAGTTATATCCGTTTCCTTTTCCAGAGCTGGCTTAGAGCCAAACTAGTGACATTATGCCAAGGGTGTGGTGGGAGACAGATTTTCTGCCTGCTTTGAAAGTCTTTTGAAAAAACTGCTTCAGGATGTAATCAAAGCAGCACGAGAAGAGCACTAAATATGCAAATTAAAAACAGAATAAAGCTGTCTTTTTCAGCATTTCTGCCTCTGACATATGGAGGATCCCTTTGGTGGCACAGGATTCTGCAAATGTTTAGGGGGCCTACACAATCTCCTCTGTTCACTTGCGGAAAGGCTAGGGGCTCAGCTATACACGTCTCGTCATCTAAGGCTAAATCGGAGCAGGCAGCTTTCCTGACAGGGAGGTCAGAAGTAGGACATTCCCCCAGTGAAGTCCACTTGCCCCAATCCTGCCCCCGCCCCCCGTTGTGCCAGTTGAAGGCCATTTTCCGTTCGCCTGAGTGGTTTTGCTTAAACCAATCGTATACTTTGGCCCATTTACTGTCTGTCTCCTAATTTTGCTTCCTACACCATTAAAAAAAAAAAAAGCTGACTTAAATTTTGCATGAGCTGCCTAAAAATAATAATAATTAAGATTTAAATAAATCCTCAAACTTTCCCAACGGGGGGCAGTTGAAAGGTGCCCACAGTGGGCATGGGCTGCCAAGGTGGTGCCGGCGGGGGTGGGCCGGGGCACATGTGTACATGCGGCAAATCGGGGGTGGGGGCACACAAGGTGAGGGAAGGGGGGGGCGAGTCAGCCACTTGCTTGAGCAGAGATTGTTTTCTCCAAGCGAATCCAAAACAATCTCCCCTCAAGCAAGCTGCTGCCGGGCACACAGCTGGCGAGGCGCCAGCTTGCTCATGAGGAGATCGTTTCTCTGAGCGAATCCAAACCGATCTCCTTGAGAGGAAACCACGTGCCCACATGCCCAGCAAGTGCAATACCTTGGGGTGGGCCAGTTAGATGGGCATGGTGGGCCAGATCTGGCCTGCGGGCCGCAGTTTGAGGACCCATGCTCTAAATCATATGGGGATTACGGGACCAACTCCACTGCACTGTTAAGCCATCGCTGGGCAAAGGCAAGTCTGTTGAGTCCTACCTGGAAAAGGAGGCTTTGCTGGCCCATCTCTGGATCTCTCTGTTTGGTCACTGAAATGGTCAAAAGGAAAAGCAAAAAATGTGTTTAGCCCAACACTGCAAAGAGGAAACAGCCCCATTCTATGTCCGAAGTACCATATTCAGCTTCCCAACAACCTGAACAGTTAACTTAATTTCTGTACTGTGCAATAGCCAAAGCTCTCCCTTAGAGATACCAAGTTTCTAGTTCTTAGGGATGCATTCCCAGAAAGCCCTTCCATAGCCAAGTGAGAGGGGAATTCCTAAACTTCCACAGTCTAGTAAGCTGCAGGAAAACCTGCAAAATAAATTTTTATAGCCTAACTAGGCTGCAGGATCAAGATCCTCAGGCCACAGAAGTGAAGCAGGCTGGCACAGGGCGATTACCAGGTTGGCCCCAACCGGGACCAATGCCATTCTGTGACCTGGACCGAGCTTTTAGGCCTCACTGGGCAAACAAGAGCACCTTCGGCAAGGCTTCGGACACCCCTGCCCACGGCACCCACAGATGCCCAACTACCTTTGTAACCTGGACGCCCAATTTTCACGAACTTCTTCACTTCAACTTTGACCTTCTCGGGGGCTGGCTGGGCTGGGGCTTCCTTCGCTTCCTTGGCAGCTCGGCGGGCTCTGAAAGCAGGAGCAAGAGAAGAGGGACTGAGCAACGCCAGAGAAAGGGCACAAGATGTCTGCCTGGAAGGCAACCTGAACTGCCAGCCTGGGGCTCCCTGGCCACTTCAGTGCATGGAGAGGGACCCTCCTGCTGAGGGCAACGTCCCCTTGAGAAGCCCTCCAGCTCCCGGCCTCTTCTCCTTCAGGCTTCCCATCCACACAGCCCTTGCTTCTGCGTGACGCTGCAGGGGAGAAACGCAAGAACAGCTGCATCAGATCAGATGGGAAGCTTCCCTCACACCTGCTTCCAGCCAGGGCCAAGCAGAGCCCCTTGGAAGCCCAACGGCCAGGGTCTACAGCCCTGTCCTTTCCCACCAACCGCTCACCGATCCTTTCAGCTACTGCTGCCATGCAGTGAATCAGGGCCCTTGAGCTCTCAGCCCAAAAGCAACCCTGGGACCCGCACAAAGGAGGGTCCACATTGTGCCGCTGGTCTTCGGCCAGAGGGACCAGGCTGTCCACTGGTCCTTCCAGCCAGGTAACAGACTCCCCCTGGAGTGAACTCTGATGGAGCTCCCCCGAGAGATGCCATCCATATGACCCAGACTACAATTCCCATGATGCCCCACTAGCGTGGGCAGTGGGAAAGCTTGGTCAGCGTGACCCAGAGAGGCCCTTCCAGGGTTTCTCTTCCCTCTGTTGGCTGCAAATAGAATCCACAACAGCTCAGGTGTGGCCCTGGAGTCCAGCTGGTCTCCAACAAGGCAGTGCTGCCAGACGAGAGTTCGTGCACACACACGAGCCGCCGAAGACAAGCCAGACTCCCCTCCTGCCGCGGCCAGGACGCTATGCAAAGCACACTTGCTATCAGGTGGAGGAGGGGGCCATCAAAGCAATCACTTCCGGGACGGCACCAGGGCCACGCCTTGACAGAGAGGGATGTTCCTCCCGTGGAACATCCGGGCCTGTTTCTGGCTTTGCAAGGCATCCTCTGCTTCTGCCAACAGCCACATACTGGTCGACGCTGCAATTACGGATAGGAAAGAGGAGCAGGAGGGCAAAAGGAATGCCGGGTGACCCACTACAATCCTCTTCTCCCCAAAACTAATTTCTTATTTCATTTAATGCCTTTCCCAACCTGCTACCCCAAAGTTTTAGAACACAATCCCCATTACCCCAACAATCAGTAATTTGGAGTGTTTTGGTCCACAGCATCTGGAGACAGCAGGTGGAGAAAAATCAACTTAGGATGCAAACTTACAGATGTTTAGACAGGAAAAAAGGGGAATTATCAGACCTTTTTCTGTTAAAACATGCAGAGGTCTCTGCTTTTAGAGAGCTTTTAACTGGCTCTTCAAACGAGATTTTAAGACCAGATCAAAACAAATCACCATAACAAGACTGTTCTGTCCCCACAACCACCAAGTTTTGATGAGAGGATACAAAGGGCACAGGGTCTTTTGAGGGTAGCCCCATTTAGCCAGCCATGCCCCCCTCCATGGTATGCCATTCCATTACCCTCCTACTCAGATTTCCACCCCAGGAATCAGTCAACGTCCCATGAGTGTGCTCAATACATTTGAAACACGCATGCTGTGAAGGAGGGGTGACTTCTTCCAGATTTCTTAAGTAGCTCTCGGATAATTGGGATTTAGAGGGGGAAAAACGAGAGGGGGTGAAGAGTGATGACAGTCAGAAAAACATGTTTATGATTTGCAACTTACAAATTGGTCTGGTGCTTCTTCCCCTGGGTGTGGGCCAAATAGCTTCCCTGTGGGGTGAGAAAAGGGGAGGGATGAATTAAATTACTAGCGGGGCTCAGGCCTGAGGGACACCTTGCCCAGCCCAGCTGAGAGATGCCAGGAATAGGAGCCCGGGACCAGCTGCCTCCAAAACAGAGGCTCCCCCAGGGAGCTAGTGCCTCTCCCCAGAGAAGACACACACAAGCGCAGGATCTCACCTCATTGTTGTGCAATGTCAGGCAAAGCTTGCATTCATAAGAGCCCAGGTGGTTTTTCATAAAGTACGGATCCTGGCAGGGGAATAAAACAGAAAGTTAAGTCAGGCTCAGGCTGAGTTCAATCTTGCAGAGGTACAGAGGGAATACAGCTAGCCAGGTGACGGCAGGGCCCACAGATCCCCCAGGAGTTGATGCACCCATTAAGATCTATGGGAGGGGCCCCACTTAGGATGTTCTTGGGGCAGGTGGTGCCAGCTAACTGCCAGGTAACACAAACCTGAGCAAACTACCAAAGCACAGCATGGGCCATCTTCTTTCTAAAACTATTTGTATGTGTGTGCACTGAACTAAAGAACAGAGCCACACGCCAATATATTTTTATAAGTGAGAGATCAGCTGACTGCTGATTGCTCAAAACTTTCACCTTTCTCAGCGACCAGGTTATGATCTCAAGTATCTGCAGTGCCGTTTGGTGGCTTCCGAGATCCATCCATGCACACACAGAGCTAGCAGAAGCAAGGTTCAGAAGCAAGGCTGCTGAATTCTGGGTTGTCACAATATACGAACATGGCCCTGTTAACATAATTCCTCAACCACAAACAACCCAGAAAGAGCAGTGACCATTCGACTTGAGAGCTCTGAGATGTTTAAGCCACGGATAACTGGCACGTTTAAAGCCAAAATGAAGGGCTGTTCCTATGTTTCCCCAAGCCACATGGGCAGGGGGCAAGAGTGATTTAAAAAAACCCTGATGGCAGCATTGTGCCAGGATCAGAGGCAGAGGGTAGGGTCTTCCCCATGAAACACTTGTTGAGTTCCTTTTACCAAAAGGCTGAGCTTGGGACCTTTGCCATGCACTGCCGCCAAACTATGGCACCCGTCCTATGAATATATCTAGGAACAAACCAGTTATTGGGTAACACTTCCTGCTTTATGCAACATGCAAGAAAACTAGCAACCCACCTTATTGATGTCGATAGTTTCCAAGGCCAGCTGCCGCAGCCTCTCTCTGCGGTCTCGGTTGCTCTCCGAGGCAGAGGCAACGCCACCACTCCCCGTTTTACCCCCCGGTCGGTGCTGAAAATCCATGGCTGATGTTTTGGTGCTTCAAAATGACCTAGGAAGAAAGACTGGGGTTAGAGAGGGAGGAACTGATCAAGTTCATTTTTAATTAACAGCAACCCAAATAAGAAGCCAGGCAGCACTCCTCAAACTAGAGCAGATGGGTCATTTTTACACTCAGTAACATCATGACAGGGATTAAGTCACAGACCTTACAAAAAGAAGGTAGAGTGCTCACCTCTTCACTTCACAAAGATCTGCTCTGGAAATCTGTTCAAACTGAGAAAACTAAGAAGCTGCAGGTTAGTTTAAGCCAGGGGTTGGCAACCCGTGGCTCCAGAGCCGCACGTGGCTCTTGAACTCCTCTGCTGCGGCTGTCACTCAAAATACGTGCTGGCACAGCCGCCGTGATCTGCGACGAGGCTGGTTAAGTAACTTGCTACATTCCTCTGCTAGTGTGCAGGGAGAATGGAACAAGCATGTTACACAAAACACTGCTGAAAAGGTTTTTTGTCCAAATGTAATCTGATTCATCTGAATGTCAAAAGCTGCGCTTGGAACCTGTCACAATTCACAGCACTTGACTGTTTGCCTGCTAATCAGTCACTAAACACATCTAGATCTGCGACCCAGCACCGATTTACTGAGCTCCCCTCTCCCATAACCATGGATAAATTGAAGAAAAGTTTCTGAAGAAAACTGAACATTTAATGTTACATGGGTAGATTCATTTGCTTTTACTGCTGACGAACTTATGGGGTTTGCTGTTTAATGCACGCATCCCTTTAGCACTGACTTTGGCTCTTCAGGAAGCTGTTCTCCTATTCAGAATATATGAAAGGAATCCTGCTAGTTTATAATGTAAGATTTTAGTGACTGAACAAGAGTTGCAGCTAAATCATAATGAAGATATAGATCTACTTCCTTATTTTAAGAAGATTCTTATAAAAACTCCAGCAACTTTATTACATTGAGAGAGGAATGTTTGTTCTATATTTCACCATGTGATAAAAGGATCAGGGCACACAGAAGCAGACGGCATGTTTGGTTTGCTGCTGGTGGATAATTTAAGTTTGGCTTTTTATTTCATAAATACGAGGAGGACTCAGACATTGAATATTTGATTTGAAAGTAACCTTCAACCCAGCGGGTTTTTTTTTTGTTTTTGTTTAGTTCAAAATGTTTTTGTTGCATGCAGAAATAAAAAATTGTTTTCTCTGTAGCAGTTCATTGATTTCATACATACAACACACTGTATAGTTTTTTTATACATAGCATGAAGGTAAAAAACTATATATGCAGTGTTATCTTTATTTTAGATGTCAACAGGGTTTTGTGGCTCCTGGTGTTTTCTTTTCTGTGAGAAATGTTTCCAAATGGCTCTTTGAGTGTTAAAGGTTGCCGACCCCTGGTTTAACCCATCCAGTAAGTTAAATTCAGGTTTGGAGTTTTCAGTATTTAAAATGCTACAAGCAGATGGCAATAGGGTATATGTGAATGTTTGAGATTCTGGGAAATTTCATACTGTGTATTTGTTGTGTTTGAAACGTTGAGTTCTGCAAATACCCTGAACCATCAGAAAGGTGAAAAGTGGATCATAGACCAATTCAGCCAGAACTTGCCCTGGAAGCAAGAATGATGGCTATCACAATTCAAGCACATCATCAAGAGACTGAGACTGGCCAAGAATATCAAGAGCAACAGAAACGGCTTCTTTCAGCATGTAAATAGGAAGAGGAAGGGGAGACAAGTAGTGGGACCACTAAATAAGGAGGAAGGAGATCCAGTGACTGATATGAGGGAACAGGCACAGATGCTAAATGACAATTTTGCCTCTGTGTTCTCCCCAAAGCAGGACGGGGAATATCCACATAGGAGATTAGATGAGGCTGGGGACTTAGGGGCACAGATTAGAGTCACCCCCCTTGAAGTCAAGGGGCTCCTCAGGGCATTGGACATTACAAAGGCACCAGGCCCTGACGGGTTACACCCGAGAGTACTTAGAGAATTGGCAGGGGTTCTCTCACGCCCTCTGGCCTCCAATTTTGAGGCCTCGTGGAGAACAGGTGAAGTTCTAGAGGACTGGAGGGTGGCATCAGTGGGCTCAATTTTCAAAAAGGGTAGTAGAAGGGACATGGGGAATTACAGACCTGTTAGCCTTACGTCCACTGTAGGAAAAACAATGGGAAGGCTCATAATAGAGAGAGATCTAGTGGTGCTACATAGGGAAGGGAGGCTGACAGCCACACAATACGGCTTCTGCAAAAACAGGTCCTGCCAGACAAACCTTGTGGAATTCTATGACAAGGTTTCAAGATGGCTGGATGGAGGGGATGCAGTGGATGTGGTATACCTGGATTTCAGCAAGGCCTTTGACAAAGTGCCCCATGATATCCTGGTGGAGAAACTGAGGAGTTTTGGGATACACCAAAGCACTGTCCGGTGGATTAGAGCATGGTTGACTGACCGAAAGCAGAAGGTAACCATTAGCGGGGAATTGTTGGGATGGCAGCCAGTGACAAGCAGGGCCGATCCTGTTTAATCTTTTCATTAACGACATGGAAGAAGGGGTGAGCAGTCCGCTGATCAAATTTGCAAACGATACTAAAACTGGAGCAGTGGCCACAACCGAGGAGCAGGTACTCCAGATCCAAAAGGACCTGGACACACTATGGAAGCGGGCAGGAGACAGCAGGATGGCGTTCAATGTGGATAAGTGCAAGGTCTTGCACTTGGGGCATAGGAATAGGTGTCATAAGTACAGATTAGGTGACAAGTGGCTGGAGAGCAGCACTTGTGATAGGGACCTCGGGGAGCTGGTTGACTGCAGGTTGAATGTGAGCCAGCCGTGTGATGCAGTGGTCAAGAGGGCGAACGCCACCCTTGGTTGCATAGCCAGAAGTGTGGCTTCTAGATTGACAGGCATTACTGCCAATCTATACGACTCTGGTGTGCCCGCAACTGGAGTATTGTGCTCAGTTTTGGGCCCCTCATTACAGGAAGGATATAGCCAGGTTGGAGTCAGTGCAGCGTAGGGCCACAAGGCTGGTGGTTGGTTTGCAGGAGATGCCGTATGAGGCGAGACTGAGGGAACTGGGTCTCTTCAGCCTGGAGGAGACCCAGAGGGGATATGTTGGCGACATACAGGTATGTGAGGGGGTGTCACACGGAGGTGGGTCGAGACCTGTTCTCCCCTGCAGAGGAAGGCAGGACGCACTCCAACGGAGCCAAGCTCAGGGAGCCAAGGTTCCATTTGGAGGCCAGGAAGCACTTCCTGACACTTAGGACCCTGAGGGTGTGGAATGGGCTTCCACGAGAGGTCGTTGAGGCCCCATCGGCGAGTGTGTTCAAAGATAGGTTGGACATGCACATGGTGGAGGAGCTGGTGCTGGAGGTCAAACTAGATGGCCCGGGAGACCCCTTCTGACTCGCTCTGTTTCTATGTTTCTATCAGAAGGCAAGACACAGTGGAGAAAAATACAGGGGGACCTCAGCTCACGAACACCTCGGTCCACAACCAAATTGGGTCACAAACAGAAATTTCTGAAAAATTTTGCCTCAGGTCGTGAACTCTGTATCAGTGACGACTGCAACTGCCTCCCCCTCCCCAAGCAGGTGTGCTGGTGCAGGTATGACAGGCACGATTGCGGTTGTGCTGGGGGGGTGGGGAGATGACCACGCTCATGCTCGGGGTGCAGGAGATGACCGTGATCTTTGTTTTTCTTTGTCACTTTGCGTCAAATTCTTGTGATTAAAAAACAGTTACAGAGCTGATTAACCTTATTTACACTGGACCTTATGGGGAAATTTGACTTGGCTCATGACCAATTTGGGTCACAACCAGAGTCCTGGGATGGATTAAGTTCGTGAGCCAAGGTACCACTGTAATAATGCTATGGAAAAAAGAAGAAAGCAGGAGGAGGAGGCAAGACCAACTACAGGATGGATCAGCTCCAGAATAGATCAGGAGGGTGCCAGCTTGAGTTTGCAAGTCGACTTTACTATCCACAAGACAGTCTGAAAAACACTCATTCTTAGGGTCACTGTAAGTTTGAGACAACTTAAGAGCAACAAATTGAGTGTAAGAAATAAGGAAAAAGCCCCATCTGTGTGGCAGGCAATTTTAAAATAAACAGAAGCAATTCAGAGACAAAGCACAACCAATGTTTGTTTGTTTGTTTATTTGGGTATTTTTATCCAGTCCAATTAAGTTGCGCATCTCTGGATGGCTTACAAATCAAACACCCAATAAATATATATAAACCCATAATAATCCATGACTGAGCATAAAACATAGATTGAAATATTTAAACATTGAAATTAAAATGTTTCAATGTTTATTTAAAATGTTTATTTTCAAAGGAAAATAAAAAGGTCTTGACCTGACGCTGAAAAGCATATAATGCTGGCACCAGGTGGACCTCTCTGGGGAGCACATTCCTTAGCCGGGGCGCCACCACAGAGAAGGCCCTCTTCTCCAGTTTGGTCATCTATGACAAGTGAATAAACTTTCCCAGGCAAGCAGACAGCAGATTAGTATGCCAAGTAGAAAACAATTGATTCTAATTTCATTCTGGCCATTTAAAATACTAATTTAATTTTAAAACATCTGTATGCCATCCTTCATGACAATTGTCTCAGGATGGCTTACAGTGAATAAAAACAATCAATAAAACAATACAATAAAATAATATATAACCAATAAGATAAATAAATGTGACTGTCATTAAAATTACTAAATTTTAAAATAACGTTTAAATAAAGAATATAGGCTCAGTGCCAGGCAAACCTCTGAGGAGCACATTCCACAATCTGGGCACCACCAGAGAAGGCCCTACTCCGAGTAGATGCCGTTTTTACCTCCTTCAGAGAGGGTTCCCAGAGCCAGGCCTCCCTCACTGATCTTAAGGAGTGTGAGGGCATATAAGGAAGGAGACATTCCTTCAGGTATCCTGGTTCCAAGCCATTAGGACCTTGAATTGGGCCCGGACTTCAACTGGAAGGCAGTGGAGCTGGTAGGGGACCGGCGCTACATGAGAGTAAAGGCTGGTCCCCATCAGCAGCCTGGCAGCTCTATTCTGTACCAGCTGAAGTAGCCAGACCATTTTCAGGGGCAGCCTCAGTAGAGCAAGTTACAGTAATCCAAGACAGTAATATTTGCATATGTAAATAGGCAGACACTTAAACTATATAGACTTAGATTCAAAGCTACCAAAAAGATATACACCCTGCACGGAGGGGGCGGTTCTGCTCATCCAGCCTTCAGAGGAACATCCCAGAACAATACAATAGAGAGAAGCACATTCTATACTCCGCTGCTACACAGAAGAATAGCATCTGATGCCTTCACCCACCTTTGCCCATTTCCACCCTAGAAGTGTTGGGATGTGACTACCTCCACCCCTGTCTGCACCCCCACTTTCCGCAGCTTATCTAACTGCCCTCATCTCTCCGTTCTTCTCTTTCCAACACTACCCTCGCCCTCAATACACATCACCTCCACTCACTTCTACTACCCGCTTTCCCTGATGGCCGCCTTGCACATCTCTGCACTCTGCACCATACCTACCTGTACCTTCTTCAGCCCCTACTTCCTCCCACAGATACACACAAACCTGCAGTCTCCATAGCTCAGAATTTGCTTTACTCCCCTCTCCTTACCTGCCTCTTAAAATAAGAGAAATTGGGGTACGCATTTCCACGTGGCCTCCTTCTAGCAGGCTCCTCTCTGGTGAAGGTGCCCCCAACCCCGACCTAATTATCCGGGCTACCCTCCTCCCCCCTCCCCAAGTCTTTTTCTGCAGAGGCCCTTTCAGAGCCCCCTTCAAGCTCTCTCCCCCAAGGCCCCCGTGTATCCCCGATCCTCCCCAGTTGCCTTTCCAATTGCCCTTGCATACCCCTCCCCAATGCCCTTCCCTTTGAGGTCCCCATTCCCCGAACTCCGCCGCAGCCCCTTCAACCGCCTTGCTTCAGTCCCTGTCAGGAGGGGCCCCTCCTCCCTGCCCCCCCACAGCTTTGGCCTCCTCCGCACGCCCCCCCCTTCTCTTCGCACCCCTCATCCTCCTCCCGGCCTCCCGCTCGAGCCCTCCGCCTACCGCCGAAGCACCAGGCCGCAAGGAGAGTCTCGCCGCCCCCTTCCTTCTTTTTTCCTTGCCTTCGTGGGGCCGCAGAGAGCGAGCACTGCGCGCTACGGGGATCCACTTCCGGGCAACTCCGCCAGCGGCAGGGACATGACCCCGGAAGTGAACGGACCACCCCTATGCGGCCACGATAGGCGCGCTAACATGAGGCGCCGCCTGGCCGGAAGCGCGGCTCAGCGGAAGTGAGGCGCGGGGCTTCCGGCGTGGAGGGACGAGATATAGAGAGGCGCGGGCAGAGCGGCGTCGTGGGCGTGGCCGGCGGGCGGTTGGGGCGATGCGGTACAACGAGCGGGAGCTGCTGTCGCTCTCCCGGCAGCCGGCCGAGAAGGCGGCCGAGATCCTCATGCGCGCCCCCAAGAAGGGAAGCGGTGAGGAGGGAGCGGCCGCGTCACGGCGTTTCGCGGGGAGGGGGGTGGCTGGGAGAGAGGAGACGGGGCGGCGTGACGTCATCGGACTCGCCCTCGCTGTGGACTAGGAGCGTGCGTGGGCTTGCACCCCGCGCCGCAGGCACGAGCACCCTGTGAGCCCTCCAGGGACTGCTGGACTGCAGCTCCCATCACCCCTGCCAAAGTTGTCAATAGGAGAAGAAGATGGGAGTTGCCAAACTGTAGCACCTGGAGGGCCCACACCCCCGTCTCCGCCGCAGTTTCTCTTTCGTTATTTGTTCATTATATTTGTATACGACAGGTTTTCCTCTCGCAGCTTGCGTGGGCGTCCCGCTTGCCTTTTGATCTCACAAACAGCCTTGCGAGGTGGGCTGAGCTGAGGTCATCTTGCGAGCATTATGGCCATGGGGGGCGGTCATGAGTCTCGGCCCCCCACGCTCCCCGCTAGGCCCCTCTGGCTGTGGCTGGTCCTCGGCGGCACCGCCTTCGCTTCCCCGCTAAGCCTCGTCTGGAGCTGCTTTTCCACGTGTCCTTGTGTTCGTGTGTCCCGTACTGTGCCCCCTTTTCTTCAGCAAACAGCCCCGAGGATGCCTGGGCTGAAGCGGGGGGATAGAGAGATCCCATAGAAATGAATGCACACTTCTCCCTGTGTAACGTGCCCCCGCCCCCCATGGCCAGTTGCCCGACTGTTTAATTCACTCTGCGCACACACACGGGCCTGGCTGAAGGAGAGATACCAGATTGGCCTGGAAAACTTAATTCAGTTCCACATACATGCAGCCCACAGAGCCCTTTTGGGGGCCCACGAGCCTCCCCGCTCCCGGAGGAGCCCCAGTGTTCCTTCCGGCCTCAGCCCCCCTGGACACCGCCCTCTTCTCAGTGCCATAAAATTCCTAGAATGTTCATTGCTGGGGTGGATATGCTGATTATGTGCACAGTGGCATTTCGGCCTCTTTCATTTCCTCCCCGCCTGCCTCTCCCTCCACAACCGTTTGATTTATTGAGGGCACAATCCTCTCCATGTGTCGATAGACGAAGGCCCTACAAAGTCCAGCCAGCCTAGGAAGCGGAGCTCCTAACTGACCAAATTAACACTAAAGAACAAAAAACTACCCCCAGCCCATGGGTTCGAACCTGAAAGGTTTGCTTGATTTGTAACAAGCCTTGAGTCGGGGGAACTATATGATATAACTGGTTTTTTAAGTGAAATGTTTTACACCCATGACCAAGGGCAACCCCCCCCCCCTTTTCTCCTGTGCTTTCTTGAAAAGGGTCACAGAATTGCTTGCTGCATTCAGCTACACTGTGCAGGATGTGAGACCAGGAAGACCGGGACTAGCCCCACATCATCCAACAAGCTCCAGGCCCGAGTCGGGTTTCCATGCTGTGTCTCCCATCACTAAACTCCTTAGTGGAGAGAATCATGCTGAAGCCCTTTGTGGTTGAAAAGGCATCTTTTCAGCTACCTGCTCTCTCTAGAGCACAATTACATTTTCTTTAGCTACAACCATGGAATGCGCTCCCTAGAGAGGTCCGCCTGGCACCATCATTATATGCTTTTCAGCGCCAGGTCAAGACCTTTTTATTTAACCAATATTTTAATGTTAATTGATTTTAATTGTATATTTATTTAGCTTATTTTAACTATTCTATTTTATGTATTCAGTCGTGGTATAGTTAATTTATTTTGTTTAGGATTTAGATTATATTGTAAGTCGACCAGAGACGACAGTGATGGACGGCCTATAAATGCGATAGATAGATAGATAGACCGACTGACCAATGCTGTCTGGTGCAGCAGAGGAGAATCAATGGGGGGCGGTGGCTGTAAGAATTGTGGGGGGGATGATCACTTTGCATAGCCCAGATGCTTAGATAGCTACCTTTGTTTCTTCTCCCTCCACAGCATTGAAGAAGCGCCTGGTGAAGCTGGTGGTCAACTTCCTTTTTTATTTTCGAACGGACGAGGCTGAGGTAATGGCGATTGGAAGTGCCCTTGAGTTTTAACAGTGTTGTTTGTTTAGTCGCAAAGTTGTGCCCGACCCCTCAGGACCACATGGACAACATTCCTCCAGGCCCTCCCGTCCTCCATCATCCCCCAGAGTCCACCCAGGCTCACACCCACCGCCCCAATGACTTCATCCAGCCACCTCATCCTCTGCCACCTCCTTCTTTGCCTTTCCATTATTCCCAGCATCAGGCTCTTCTCCAGGGAGTCCTTCCTTCTCATTGGGAGGCCAAAGTATCTGAGTTTCATCTTCAGCATCTGGCCTTCTCAAGAGCAGTCAGGGTTGATCTCCTCTAGGACTGACCGGTTTGATCGCCTTGTGGTCCAAGGGACTTGCAGGAGTCTCCTCCAGCACCACAATTCAAAGGCCTCAATTCTTCGGTGCTCAGCCTTCCTTGTGGTCCAACTTTCACAGCCACACATTGTTGTTGTTAGTCGCAAAGTCATGCCTGAGCCATCATGGACCCCATGGACAACATTCTCCAAGCCTTCCTGTCCTCCACCATCCCCGGAGTCCCCCTAAGCTCACACCAACTGCCCCAGTGACTCCATCCGGCCACTTCATCCTCTTCCGTCCCCTTCTCCTTTTCCCGTCAATCATTCCCAGCATCAGGTTCTTCTTCAGGGAGTCCTTCCTTCTCACTAGGTGGCCAAAGTATTTGAGCTTCAGCTTCAGTATCTGGCCTTCTGGAGAACAATCAGGGTTGATTTCCTTTAAGATTGACTGATTTGATCTCTTTGTGGTCCACGGGACTCTCAGGTTTAGTAATATCACTAGAGATAAAAAGTTCATTTTATTTATTTATTTAAAACTTTTGTATGCCATCCCTCCCTTCCTTCCTTCCTTCCTTCCTTATTTATTTATTTCCCAATTTATATCCTGCCTTTTTTCCTACAAAGGCCTCAAGGCGGCTTACATCATTCTCTTCCTCCATCTTATCCCCACAACAACCCTGTGAGGTAGGTTGGGCCAAGAGTCTGTGACTGGCCCAAAGTCACCCAGTTGGCTCCACGGCTGAGCAGGGACCAGAACCCAGATCGTGTGAGTCCCAGTCCCGCGCTCTTCACCACTACACCACACTGGTTCTCTTATGCATGACATCTCAGGATGGCTTACAATCCTTAAAATCAAAATGCAATAAAACAACCATATCTATAAATAAATGCCAGTAAAAACTTAAATCAAAATCAAAACAACTTTTAAAACCTTAAAATACTAATTTTTAAAAAGACAAATAAAAAGGTTTTGACCCGGCGCCAAAAAGAATATAAACTTGGCACCAGGGGAACTTCTCCGGGGAGCGCATTCCACAATCTGGGTGCCACTGCAGAGAAGGCCCTCCTCCAAGTAGATGTCCTTTTTACCTCCTTCAGGGAGGACTCCTGGTGCAGGGCCTCTCCTGTAGATCTTAAGGGGCATGAGGGCGTATGTTACTAGTCCTTATTGACATCGGCCTGTTGCAGCAGCTGGGGATTTTAATAGGTTCTCTTCCCATAGACCATGTGTCTTGGAATCCCAATAGATATACTGATAAATGAGCCTTTTGCTAACCTAGGGGTGGGAAACTCCTGTTGTTCCAGTTATGTTGGAGTAAAATTCACATCATCTAGGATCTTTGGTCTTGCTGGCAGATGTGGACATCTAAAAATTTCTAGGGAACCAGATCAAAAGGGCCCTGCCAATTTATTTGGTTCATTTATTGATTTCATTTTTATATCACCCGATAACCGAGGATCTTGGATGGTTAACAAACATAACACATATTTAAACAACAAAACCTTAATGGCAATTGAATCAACATAGAATAGCCAATGCATCATCTTCATTGGTTATTAAATCTCTTTTAGCCCAAGGGCAAAATTTCATTTTGAAAAAGCTGTGAGAGACCACATTCCAGTGGTAGATAGGGCCAAAATGCTAAAGTTTCAAGCATGGTACCTTTACCTCTTTCCTGCGAATAACAAAGCTTTTTAGAATGGGGTGGCAAAACTTACTTCAAAGCCAGGAAGCCACCCAAGTATGGGTGGTTGAGAGAGACACGGTGTAATTTTCTGGGAAAGCACAACAGACGAGGCCCAGTTTGGGTTCTGTGTTTGAGGATCTCTACTCCTGATGTTGGAACTTACCTAAGAAACTTACAATCTGTGTTTCCATTTAAATAAATGATCTTCTTGTTTGCAAGGCCAGTTCAAAGTGAGTTCAGAACATGTCATATGTAAAGTCTCATTTCTAAAAAGCCATCAGATTCAGTAAGCAAATCTAAATCATTTTCTTTCTCCTTCCCTCCCCCCCCTCCCAGCCTATTGGGGCTTTGCTGCTGGAACGCTGCAAGATCAACCGAGAAGAAGAACACGTCTTCTCCATTAGTGAGTCCTCGAGAAAGAGGCTTTGGGATGGGGTCATGGAGTGAGGGGTGGAGTTCTTCCGGAGGTAGTTTTCTCTGGAACATTTGCAGAAATGAACATTCTAGTAGAACATGGAGAAGGTAACCAACCTATCTGGCCCAGATGTGACATATGGAGAAGGAAGAAGATGCTTTGTCCTTGTTGGAGTTTTAAGTGGGAAACCCTTCTTTCCCTCCCATCTCTTCTCTCTCATACGCTCTTGGGGAGCTTCCCTGCCCACAAGGAATGGACTCATGGATCTCCTACACGGGATGCCTGTCTGTTGCCACCACTCTCCTCTGCAACCCCAGGTGCAATTCCCAAATCTCAGAGTTAGCATGCAGGAGTCTCCCGCTACTGTGCTGTGAGGAATTAAGAAGTTGATCTCTTCTGCCTCTCTGCACTATGGTATCCTCCCACATTTACCAAGTGTGCTGAGTGTCCCTTGATTCTTGTTCAACAATTCCTTTCCTCTGATGAGGCTGCCTGTCGCCCATCAGTATGAGTTGCTGCTCCTTGCTGGGTGCTAAACCTACCTTAGGGCTACCTTAGACCAACACTGTGTACAGAAACACAGAACAGGGCCTCTACCAAAAGTAGGTATTACTTGCTCTGATTCAAAGGCAAGTGGCATTGTGGTCTCAGGTACATGAAACCCTGGAGGACCAGGGATGCCGGTCAGAACAGGTCCCAGCTTGGCATGCGTTTGACACCCTTGCCTTATGCAGGTCTGTTTGAAAGGCTGCAATAGGAATGCTCCATGCAGGTGTGAAAGGGACAGCACAAAAGATCCGAGATTTTAAAGCGCCTCTTCAAATGAGGAAAAGTTGCCACATCACAGGCCATTCACTTTGGAATGAAAGACCCTTAAGAGTTGAAGCAAGTCACAAGCTCCCTCACTCTCAGAGCGATAGGAGAGTGGAAGCAGCTGTCTGGAGAGGTGGTGGGCCCTTCACACTGGAGCTGTTCAAAAGAAACTGGGCAGCCCTCTGAGTGGGATGGTGTAATGTGGTGTCCTGCAGCAGCAGGGGGTCGGACTGGATGGCCTTCATGGCCCCTTCCAACTGCTATTCTATCCTTCTGTGACTTGATGGAACTTGTCAAAGTCTGAGTAGTTGGAGAAGGTAGCATGACAGAAAATTGCCCTTCCATCCTAACACCAAACCCAAGGAATTTCCACAAAAGCCATTTAGCATTTTATTTATCCAGGTTAGCCCGAAGAATTCCTTTCTGTGTAGTACAGTGCTAACTTGTTGCCTTCTCTGCCAGGAGATCTGTCAGCTCCCCACTCAGATCTCATCAAAGGGGAGCGGATAATCTTGTAACGACGAAATGGAGAATCGATGGCCGTTTATTGGCTCCGCCGCTTGTCCTCCCTCCTCCTGCCCCGGCCTTCCTGATCTGTTTGCTTTACCTTGTAGTGATAGCGACTGTAGACCAAAGTCATTTCTCCGCTAACAGGCCTCCATTGTTGGAGCAAAGCCCCCCACGAGCAACTGCATAATCTCTTCCACAAGAAGGGAAAAAGCATGTGGTTCCTTGAACAGAAAGGGAGACAAAGGTATCTCACCCTTGAAGTAACATTTTAAAAATGTGTGTATTTTTATGCGTGAGGAGAGGGGCTCTTTGCTCCATTTTCTGTGACTTGGTTCTGCTTTTCAAATGTAGAGAACCCATCTCTTTTAAGGGTGCTCTTCCCTGCAGACAGAATTCTTCCTCCTCGTTCTGCTGCATGTGTGAACAGCATGATGCATAAGGGAGATGGTCCATAAATAAATAAACGAAAGAGGCCTTTGCGTCTCTCAGCAGTCATGAGCACCTCATATCTTGACTCCTGAGGGGCAAGATGATGGGCCAAGCCATTAGCCTGTGCCTTCAAGCTTTGCTCAGCTCAGAATCTGGCCCCTGTTGAAAAAAGGACTGCTTCCCAAAGGTATTAAGTGCCAGGCAGGACCAAAACCTCAAGAGAACTGCAGGAATCCTGGGAATTGGTGCCAGGGCAGTGGGGAAAGAAGGGTGGAATGGGGGAGGTGCAGGATGGCGATCACATTGCCCTGTGTTGCAGGTTTCCTGGAGGAACCCGAGCGGAAGTACTACTTCGAGTGTGATAGCGAGCAGCAGTGTGAGGAGTGGATTGAGGTGCTTCGTAGGGCAAGGTGAGGCTGGCCGGGCCCTGGGCCTTGCAGGGCCCTTTCGAGTGTAAACTCCGGGACTGGCGGCGCCTTGCCCCAGTTCTCATCATCTCTCCTTTTCCCACAGTTACGAGTTCATGCGAAGCAGTTTGATCTTCTATCGGAACGAGATCCAGAAAATGACTGGGAAGGTGAGCAAAGGCGTGTTTGTGCAAGGGTGTTTCCACGCTCTCCAGGGATGCTGTCAGACCTCTGAGGCAGACAGGTGGCACAGTTGTCACACCCGCAGAAAATGCGGCAGACAGGAGAGCTCCGCTGGATCCAGCAAAGCATCTGTCTGGCTCAGCCAGCTGCCCTCAGGATCCGTCCCACAGGTTGTAAGCACATCAGCACCCTCTCACCCATGCTCCTCAGCAACGGATTCACAGCCAACGTACTCCACACTGGGGGCAGCCCGCAGTGACCCGAACAAATCCCCCTAGAGAGCTTTTTCCTCCATGAATGTGTCCCATCCCCCTTTAAGGCCAGCCAACTTGGCGGCCCCAACTCCATCTTGGGGAAGCAAACACCATGCTTTAACGGGGTGCTGTGGGAGCGGGGGCTTCCCCCCGTGTCTCCATCAGCGCCATGGGATGGCCCCTTCAGGCTCTAGTTGCCTGGGAGAGGGCGAAAACTGTCTCCCTGCTAGATCTTGCAGCAGACTGAGCTGGGCAACGCTTGCTCCAGATGTGAGTGGAAGGAGAAGAGATTGGTAGGCGGCGAAAGGAAGCTGGAACCTGTTAGACAAAAGCTGGATGGAGTGTAGCTGGAGAGGCCTCCGAAAGGCTTGTGAAAACATGCAAGAGTCAGCAGGAAAGACAAGAGGCCCTGCAGTTGCTCACAGCTAGGCTGGACTCATGCCTTATATGGAGCCCCAACTAACAGGAGGAAATGAGCAGGGAGGCCTGGGCGGTCTCGCATTTAAGGATGAAAGCTAGTGCAGGGTTCCTTGATGGAACTTGCCAGCAACACTTCCATTCTGCCCAGTACCGGTCAGGTCACATCCGGAGTGCTGTGTCCAGCCCTGGGCACCCCATTTGAAGTGGGGTATCGACAAGTTGGCGTCTGGGCAGAGCTGTGCAACCAGGATGCAGAGGGGTCTGGAAATCGGGGGTGAAAGCACAGGGCGCATTGAGCCTGGAGAGAAGCAGACGGAGGGGAGATGTGAGAGCTCTCTCAGTCCCCGGAGGGCCATCCTGCAGAAGTGGGGATTGCTTTGTGTGCTTGTTTGCAGACAGAACTAGAACCCTGGGGTGGGACTTGCACGTGGGGAGCTTTCACCTGAAAATTAGGAGACGTATCCTGAGAGGGAAAGCAGGCTTCTTCGCAAAAGGGGTGGGTTCCCCCTGCCGAAGAAACAGGAGCAGAGGCTGGCCTTCTGTGCTGAGAGCTGACCTGGATTTGAAAGCAAATCCCAAACAAATTCGGTGACCGGCTGCCCTGAGCAAGCTACCCAGACAAGCATAAACAGGTGAGCGACGCATTTGTTAGCACCAGAAACTGGGTTGCAGTGTAACCCCCTGCCTTGCCTCCTCCTTTTGGCTACAGGACCCCTTGGAGCAGTATGGCATCTCCGAGGAAGCCCGTTTTCAGCTGAGCACACACAGGTTCTGATCCCACCGGTTGGCAGGGGTCGCCCGCTTGGCGTCTCGTCCGGCATCACTGTTTCGCAGGGGTGTTGCCAGATCCTCTTGCTCTGGCCTCTGCCACGCTCAGACATCGACCAAGTGGCTTTTTCTTTGTTGTTGTTTTTTGTAATGAGCTATGAGCTTTTCTTATTTAAGGGGGAAATTGTTTGTCCGCACACAAACCCTGCTTTCCCTGATGCCTGTGTTCTCGTGAGTTCCCTCTGCTGCTTTTGCTGCATCACCAGCAGAAGTCGTGCTGGTGTTACTGGTACCCAGGGATGAGCATTTCTGACGGTTGGTTTAAAGAAGCTGCAGCTTCTGCACATGTGTGTCCTGCCCTCACCCCCCCACCCGCCCTCGGCTTCTTTCCCATACAGGGGTTTGTGCATGCAGACACTGTGAAAGCAAAAGAAATGGGAAAATGTTCCTGAATGTTGTTCCAGTTCTCTTCTCAGCCATACTTTGCAAAGGTAGTTACAAAACGGGGAAGCGGTTATTTCGAAGCAGGGT
The DNA here is from genome assembly GCA_023646645.1 of Varanus salvator macromaculatus. NCBI lineage: Eukaryota > Metazoa > Chordata > Lepidosauria > Squamata > Varanidae > Varanus > Varanus salvator. The sequence continues at coordinate 7,678,377 of JAIXND010000802.1, read as the reverse complement.
GCTGAGACAACTTTAAGGGCTCTCGCATACCCCTACCACCTCCCTCCAGGGAGCACTCCTTGCCACGCAGGGGAGGTCACAGCTCCCAGGCTGCCCCCATTTCCAGTCCGAGAACTGCCAGTTGCCTGCATTGGTGTGGTTGGGGCCTTCAAGCACACCCCAAGGCAGAAAAGCTGCACTCAGACATTACCTGCTCTGGAAGGTGAGCTTTTCAGGTGTAAGTGTGAGCTAGACTTTCAATTCCAAAAAGGAAGTGCCTGCAACATGGGGAAATGCTGCATTCGTACAGTAGTTGGATTGGCAATGCTGGGAGATCAGGTAGTGTCTGAGAAACACTCCGACTTTAGTTCAGAGGCCCTGCATGGGCTGGCACTTTACCATGTATCTCCTTTGTGAGATGATACATGTGGACTGTACAGACCGGGCTCTCGCCCAGGAGGGAGATAACAGATGTTGGCTCGGTCATGACTCCTGTACGGGGGGCAGCAAAGGCTAACCCCACTCGCGGTTCTTCCAGGTGATGTGGGTCAGCACAGCACAGCCTTCCCCAGCCTGGTACTCCCCAGATGTGTTGGGCCTTATGTCCAGCATTCCTAGCCCCCACGGATTTGGCACCAAATACGGCTGCTCTTGGCATCAAAGAACTTGGGTGAGTTACCCATAATCCCAGTTCTGTGCAGTTCTTTTGTCTCTGAAGAATCCCCCTACCTAGACGTTTTATTGTTCTATCCGTGTTTTTCCCTCTCTGTTTTGCCCAGCCATTGGGGTCTGGCAGCTGAATGTATTTTTAAAACCTGCTGTGAAACTCGGGCATTCTGAAAACTTAATTCCTTAGGATCCTGAGGGGTGTGGGTGGGAGGGGGAAGAATGTGAAAAATTCACTATCTAGGAGGATGACTTTGGTTCTCTCCAAACATTTTGGAGGCCTCTGATATCTGGGATTTATCTGTTTACATCCCCAAATCGTCTCTCTCGTCCCTCACTGCCACTCCGTTCCTTGTTGGAATAGCAAGTGGCTAATGTGATGCTTCTTTACATTAAAACAGAGGTTAACATCTCACTGCAATGGCCACGTTTTATCTTTCTCCTATGCATGCACCAAAATTAAAGTGCTTTGTTCGAGGTGCAGGAGCTGCTATCAAGGTGGGACCAGGAACTCAGATGGGCAAATGAAGATTCCCGGGGACCCTTGGGAGCCCACCCTGCAAGGTGGTTGTCAGGATACTGTGGGAGCTGCCCTGTGGGAGTTCTGCAGGATCCTGGTCATCAAATGTGCTCGTAAGGGTGACAGTCCTCATGGTAGAGAAAACATTGGGGGATTTTTTTTACTGGCTTAGGCAGAGGCGCAAAGGGATGAATTTCATCTCAAGTACACTTCCTGGGACTGTATTGGGGAGGGGGGATTGAAGGCAAAAGGAGGTTTTGCAAAAAAGCAAAACTAAGCCTAAGATATTTCACAGCTCTTACTGTGTCTTACTTGCCCTTTGGAAAGGGCATTTTAGCCTTTCAGATGGACAAAGGCCAGGATCACCCAGTGTTTGCCCCCCGGCCTGGATTTGGCCCCTGGGTTAAAGTCTTGACCGAAAAGGGTACTGTAAAGACGGTTTATCTTGGTTATGTTCCAGGTCTGTCCAGTCCTAGCCCCTCTCTGCTAACAGGTAGTTTGGAGGCGGACTGCTTCACAATGGTTTGGACAGTCTTGTGTCTGGGCAGCAGAATTGCCTGAGTTTTTGCTCAGTTGAATCGGGAGAGAGCAAATACATTTCTGTTTTTTCCCTTACCATAATAGGGTGCTGTGGGGAAACTCAATGCAGCCGCAATTTATGTGGGCAGCAGAATCTGGAAAGCCAGGCTAATGTTTGATTTTAGGAGAAGGAGGCTGCCAAAACACACCGCACCCCTTGACACTTTGTGTGCTTTTTGCGACACTGACTATTGTAGTGATTGCTGGATGGACAAGCTTGTCTCTTCTCGACACTCTCCAGAAAGAAAGGAGCCAATTTCAGAAGGCTTGAAGCACTACAATGCACAGTGTATTAAAATACATACATTTTTTAATATAAAGACAAACTTCAAAGCCATTTTTTCCAATTACAAATCAAGGTGAAGTGCAGGGAAATTCAAAGTGGAGATTAGAACAGAAAGAAAACTTTGCAGTGCAGAGAACTGGAAAGCTTGGAAAGGTGGAAAATATATCGATAAGATTATTACAGACATATATACACACACGCTAGAAGATTCACATGTATTCTATGGAAAATGACAGTTCAAACATGGAGCAAATTTTTTAAAACCAAGACAAAACTGAAGACACAGGAAAGTGTGAATTTTAAATAAATGTCCTTTTCATGAGCTAATGTGTACAAACCAAGTTCCAAGTCCCTAGGAAAAAACATCCCATATTGCCACCTCATAAGAAAATGGGTGTTCCCTTCAATCCATTTACAAATTTGATTTTTTTTTTTTTACATTTTACAAGTGAATTCCTGAGCAGCAGCAAATTCTATCACTAACTGACTTTCCCCTTCAACTCCCCATGTGCAAGGCAGAGTTTCACTCATTAAAACAAAAATTTAAAAAGCTACCTTAAGGGATCTTGTGGAAAGCTTGTCTCAAGGGCTCAAAACTGCAGAGAGAAAGTAGCAAAATCAATCGGTTCTCCCAAGATTCCCTTACCTTGTTTGCAAAAATCTACCATCTCATCAGACTAGAAAGAGGGAATAAGGGCTACTCTAAATGGCTGTAGGACTATTGATCCTGGGAAAGGGACAACTTGTGCATTATGAGAAAATCTAGATGTGATGGACTCAGTAAGGTTCATCTCATGAAGCTTTGCATATTTGCATGGTGGCTAACTTCTTTCTGAAGCAGAATGGAATGGACAACCTCTGTAAATTTATAATCGCCTGCAGGTAACAAAAATAAAATAAAAACCTAGGGAAATTGGGTTGATGTACACAAACTATTGGGGGTACCATCAAGTAACCCCTTAGTGAACCTTGGACAAGTGAGCTTGTTAAAAAAAAAAAAGATGTATAAATTAAAGACTCGCTTAAAGCTCGGGGAGCTTTGGCTCAGCATTTTCATGATTTTTCAGTATGCATCCTGCCCATGCACCGAAAGATGTCATTCTGCTCTCCTCGGGCTTTCCATCTGCTGCGTGTCCCCCACAGCCCTACAATGGCTTATTCGGTGTCTGCCTGAATACTGAAACAATCCCACTGCACTGCAAGCTTCTCCCACATCGCCACCCGACACGGCTTTATCCTGTGTGAGGGGTACGCGGCCCCTTGCACCAAACTCCATTTTAACCCACTACTCTCTCATTCCCGTACGATCACAAAATTTCTCAGCTCATTGTTTTCACAAGGCATATGTGCTTAACATTATTCACACATTACAGCTCCAAAGTAAGACAAAATAGCCCAGCTATTCAAAAGGTGGGGGAACCAACATACAAAGGCTTCAGATTGCGAGACTAGACACACCAACCACCAGCTCAAAAGGGGCCATCAGTTCATTGCTTGAGCATTGACATAAATCGATCCAGAAAGCAAGTGTGTTTGCTTCTTTTTTAAATTTAAAAAAGCAATAGAAAGAGCCTTACAGTAGAAATGAGCATTAAAAAAAACATCTGTGACAACAGCTGGTCATCTCACCTACAGCCAAGGTTAGAAGGCTAAGATAACCATGGATAAGGTGGATGATTTCGGGTTGGCCAGGGGAAAAGATGTTATTAATAGCACCATATTATTCTGCAGGGGAAATGACCCTTTGGGTTTCTGTGTTTGAAGCAGAACTAACACGCAGGTGGCATGGGCTTGCTTCAAAATGTGATTGCAGCAAAACCAGGAGATATTTTCCTGGGTGACTTGACAGGGCTTTGGTGTGCATAAGAACACGGAAGAAGAGACTCCCAGCCTCAACACCAATGCACAGGCTTCCCGGATCAGAAGTCTGCCTTTTTTTAAAGTTCTTGCAAATCAACAGCACCTACATGAAATGTTAAGCCCAAAGCAGAATAAGACAAGCCTAGCCAAGGATGTCTGAATAGGGCTTGCTCCTTAATGACCCAAGTCTGAATTGCTGTCTTATTAAGAAGAGGCTGCCTGGCCAAAACCAGGAGCTTCTGGCTGGCATTCCCAATGTTTTACAATATCCTAAAATGAAATGTTTCACTATCCTGTTCACCTCTGTGGAGATCAGAAGAAGTCCCACTCCCACCATCTCCTTAGCCCAACAATGCAAGGAAAGAGAAAGAAAAAAGAAAAGGCCTTTTAAGTGCAAAGCTGCAGAATTGGGCAAACTGTCTTGCCATGCCAGGGAAAGTACTGCTTGAAAGCGGTGGCACAGGAGGGACAACAATGGGCAACAAGGAGCACCTTTTTAAAAGGCTTCTGCAGAAAGGTCAGCTCCGTGTGCAGTGCGTGAGCGTCTGATAGCAAGAATGGACCCCACCCCCACCCCCAGTACACACCTTGCCCATCCTTCTGCTGGGCAGATCATGACTAAAGAGAAAGGTTGAAACACTTCATGCAGGTTGCATTGTCGCTTTGCAGAATCATCTTGCACCACTCAGCACAACCAACAGGGTTGAGTTGAGAGAGACTCCTAACCCAATTATACATTTGTTGCAGAATCTTGCATGTTCAGGGACAAATCGGCAACTGCTCAAGAAAGGGGTAAGGCTTGGTTGGCTGGCTCTTTAAAGAAAGCCTCGTGGAAATATCTGTTAATAATTCTTTTCCACTCATTTGTCCACACATGACAAGGAATGGGACAGATCCACTCTCAACCTGAAAGTTAAGCTCTGGTGCCCACTGGAGAATGGTTGGAAAAGGGAGCAGGTTTGTTCACAGAAATATAGTCTTTAAATAGCCCTAAGAAAGATGGAGAGAGAATTGCGATTGGTTTGGCAGCTGCACCTGCACCTGGCCCAACCCCCACATTTTCTCTGGGTGAAGATGTGAAGCCAGCACCCTGCATCTGGCAGGGTAACATCCAGAAACATCCAACGGCACTGGGAAGGAGAGCACAAGAGCACAGGGTGCATCATAAATGGACATAGGAGGAGGAGGAGTCTATGCCATCAAGCCAGCAACTGAAGGCCATGTGTATTCATTCAAGCAAGAGATGGGTAGTCAAAAATTTGGCAACGATATGCAAGGTGATTTCCTGACTCACAGATGCACCTAGGGAACCCCAAGTTCCTTTCTCCCCTGGCAGATGCAGAAAAACAATAGCTGGAAGGAACTTTTTGAGCAAAGTTGCACCCAGAGTTTGTAGAAACCTGACCCCACCTGTTGGGGCAGGTGGTGTCTGCTAATAGGCTGTGCTGAAAGTTCCCACTGTGCACAAAAGTATAATACAGATTTAAATAAAAATAATAATACCACGCATGGCCTTCTAAAACTAGTCTTTGACTCTCAGCAAGAATGAAAAAGGCCCCTGCCAACAGGTGTTTCCTCGAAGATATTAACGAGGAAAGAGACCAGCAAATAAAGGGGCAAATTCGGTGAGAAACAAGAAAATTTTGAAATTATCGTGCAATTCAGGGGGTCCAGCACTTGGAAACGTGGCGTCAACAGATTACTTTGGGCTAATTCTCCTCAAGGAAAAACCTCCCCAGAAAAACCTAGTCACTCAAAGGGAAGGAGAACATTACCAGAGATTTCACAGCAAGGCCAAAACTAAGCGGGGGGGGGGGGAGCGGGAATCCCAGCGAGAGGGAGAACCCCACCTGCATCCAAAAGGAAGTGCAGACCTTGACCCGGAAGGTGATGCTTTCTCCTGGCTTGACCATGCCGAGCTTGGTCTCCACTGCAAGAAATGCCAACATCTCTGACCCCGTGGCTTGCAGAGGAGTTATCATTTCCAACAATGGAGAACAACACTCACCCTAATTGTCTCCCAACAGGGGCTTTCTCAAAATTAAAGCAAAGAGGAGAGGGAGGGGAAGTGGAGAGCCGTGCAGGCCCTCCTTCCCTCATGGCCCACCTTGCCGCCAAAGATGAGATGAGCAGAGAAAGCAAGGCGAGAAGAATCCATCCGGCTTTGATTGTCTTTGTTTGTTGTGTCAATTGGCTTCTCCCACAAAATGGGTGGAGCAGAGGTGGACAACCTCTGCAGGAAAAACTTGGCAATGGTTTGGTTCCATGAGCAATCCCCTTCCCGCTCCTGTGATTAGAATCCTGGATTTCCTTGTCGGAACTTCTGTGCTGGCGATGTCTCCCCGGGATCCAAGCCCCACAGGCTTCCATGAGAAGCTGCTGGGTCTCCAAACCTTCTGAATTGTACCTTGCTTCTCACAGGCACTATAGTGTGTATGACGCTTTGCACCAGGGCTCTGGTTAAGATACAGCACGAGTAAAGCCAGCAAAAGCTGTATGAACCTCGGAGCAATGGAATAGCTGAAAACTGGGGAGAGAAGGTCCCCGACTTCCACTGTTGCCCTGACCACTGACGGTGCTGCCTGGGGCTGAAGAGCGGTGGTCTGTAATGTCCAGAGGAACCCACGCCAGGGAGGGCTGCTTGGGAGGAAAGGGCAGCCCAGGAATTATTGCATGGCAAAGATGTGGAGTGCAATCATGCAGCAGATGCATAGAGGCCTTGTTGAAGGGGAGGTATGTATGTACAGAGGTATGTATTCCAAATGGGTCAGAAACTTGGTGAGGTGGGGGAGGAACGAGGGGGGGGGAGAGGGGACACTGAGCATTTCTGAGGTGACCTCATCACCTCCCTCCCCAAACCACTTTTTGTAAGCTTCTTTTCTACAACTTCAAGCGCCAGAGGCTTCCCACCTTGCACTGCTTAAGTGTCATTTCCGTTATTATTGCAAGTCATCTCGCTCTTTCTTGTTTCAAAGCTACCTTAGACCTGGAGCAATAATCCAGAGATTTTATTCTCCTACCACCCCTGCTTTTACATGCTTGAATAAATAAAACAACCCTTATATCCACTCCATGTTTTCCTATGAACACAATCTAATAAAAATAAATGAAAAGCATACAAAATCTTTTTATAAATTTTGTCATCACATCTCTATAAAATACTCGTTGCATCCCAGAAGTGGTGTGCCTTTTATTCCTCTGTACAATGATCATCCAAAAAATAATTACGATTATTTTCAATGCACCCAATATTTTAAGGATGATACAAAAATTAGGTCTGATTGTGGTGTGTGTTTTGTGGGTGTGGGTGTGAAGTATCATTAAAACCCTACTGAAAAGCAAAAGCAGTACAAATGAGCAAAGAGCGAGCACACGCTTCAGCTGAGAAGACATACAGAAGGCGAAGCTGCATCTCAAGTATCAAAACCTCGCTAACAAAAAAATAACACGTTGTACGTTGAACCAACGAACCCAACAAAAGAAGCTGACAGCAGCCCAAGATTCGGTTGTCTGCTTTCTCAAGCTGTACTGGAAACGGTCTGACCCACTCCAGAGGCCTTGGTGACAAATGTGTGGCGGATGCCCCTGAACATCTTGGTCTCAGGAGAATTTGCTCAGAAGGGCACCTGCTACAGAATCGCACCAGGGCGGGTCCAAAGACCCTCCCTCCCTTCAGGTCAAGCAGCAGGCCGATCACTTGAAGCCTCACAACCCCAACAAGGCAGGGCAAATTTCACCTGCTGGATGGGCCTCCACCCTGTGAGAAATGAGGGCTCAAATTCCCAAGCGATGCAAACCCCCAAATGACAGCATGAGGAAACACAAGGGGCATCCCTTCCCAGAAAGACGAGGGAGGGAATCAAAACTACTGCGGCTTTAAATGGGGGTGCAGGGTGGGGGGCACACGGCTGTGGCCACCTCCAGATGTTGAGCGACGACCGACACCATCCTTGACCAAGGGGTGATGGGAGCTGGAGTCCAACATCTGGAAGGCCACCGTGTCATGGGGGATGAGGACAGCTTCCCGGCCTGCCATGCCCAGCCGCAGGCACAGGTCTCCCCATGCCCAGCCACCCAAAGCAGATCCGCCAGCTGGAATGCCAGGGCTGCCTCAGAGCCCAGCCAGGCCTGGCCTGCAGCCCCCACGGACCTGCTCAACACTGTTTGCTACAAGCCTTTGGCCATCGCACGGTTAAGACAAGGCACTCCTCCAAAATTCACTGTGGGTCTAGCCACCTATGGGTTTTTTTTGGGGGGGGATGAGGAGGGATCAAGCATGAGCACCATGAGCTTCATTCTGCCAGGGGGCTGGAATTGGGGCGGGGTGGGGTGATGCACGAGAACTCCTAATTTCTTCCTGCCTGCAAATACGCTTTTCCAACAACAGCCAGATCCCCACCCCACCAACCGCCTCCCTGCTTCACTGTGACAACCAGCCTGTCTGCCCAAGCCAAGGGGAGCAGGCAAATGTGTAGGAGCGCTCAGTGCTGGTTATCTGCCCCAGGCCAAAAAAAGAAGAAGAAGAAGAAAGTGGGGGTGGGGGAGGAAAAGCACCATGGGTCTGGACCGGAGAGGCACCGTTTGCTGGATGTGGATAGCACCGAGAGAAGCTGGCGAGCCAGTTCTTTATTTCAGAAAGAATTGTTATTTCACTGTTAAAGTCTTCTCTCTTATTTTTTCAGTTCAACTTCAGGTTGAACCAAAAAAATTGTGTGTATGTGTTTTAAACATTTAAAAATATATAAATATCTAAACTATCAACAATACAAACTGGAGCTGTTTCTAAGCAATTTCTTCTGCAGTTTGAATATATATTTATATCTATATATATATTTAACTTAGATTCACAGTAGCATTTTTCTTTCCTCCGGTTTTACACTTATGACTCATGTCTTTGTCCAGTAGTAAATGAAAAGGGGTGGGGGAGAAGCAGAAACCCTTAAGCAGGCGAGGCGAGGCGAGGCGAGGCGAGGCGAGGCGAGGCGAGGCGAGGCGAGGCGAGGCGAGGCGAGCACCTTCAGTGGGAGCTGAGAGAAGTTGGTCCACGTTTCCTTGCATAGGTCATGTTGGGTTGAGGTAGAAGTCCTAGTTACCTGTGAGACATGAAGGGGAGGGAAGGAGACAAGGATGCAATTCATTTTGAGACTTGCATTTTAAACATCAGAAGACAATGTATGTGGGGGGAGAAAGGGTGAGATTTTTAAAGCATCAAAGCATTTTTAAGCACTTAAAACAAGCCTATTCGAGATAGCAAAAAGATGCGGCTAATCCCTTAAAACCTACAGGTAGATAACTCGCCACCCTTTTCGGTCTACAACTCCAGCCAGCAATCACCAGCAAAGTCCATGGTGGGGGGATCATGGGAGTTGTAGACCAAAATATTGGGAGGGTTTAATTTAAAGGATTCATTCATTACGGCAACTAATGCCACAAATTCAGAAGCTCTGCTTTAAAATTCTTCTCATTTGTTAGTCAATGAAGCATCAGAAGGAGTTGATTTAATTATTTGGCTTCTATGCCACCCCATTAGCCATAGACTGTCTGGGCAGCACACAAAATACTAAAACATTTTAACAGCAATAAAAAACAGTATAATTCAATCATAAATGACAATATAAAACCAACCAATACAAAATAACCCCAAGTAAGTGAAATAACATACAAAGGGGCACACAATCAAACAGTTAAAATATTGAAATGACCTTGATAACCTCAGTGAAAATTATACATAATAAAAATCTGGCATTCAAAGTTGGCAGCTGTGCCCTGGGGACTGCAAAGCCTGAAAGAGGCATCTTGCTGTCGTGCAGAGCAGAGCAGGGAGAAGAGCGGCGTGGTCTCCACCTCTGTGCTTTTCCACCTGTTCAGCTGAGGCACCACAGAGGGGAGGGAAAGTGGCTGCAGCACCCAGAGCACGGCTCATCTCCGTCCCTCCGCACTGAAATGCCACCTCCCCCCGCACCCCACAGGTGTGCCTCCCCACCTCTGCACCGCTTCAGTTCACATGGAGCCCCCAAAGACTTTTGGGCACTGCAACCGCCTTCAATGTGGCCATCCTCTTCGGCAACATTTCCACGGAAAGCCGCCCTGATCCCACACAGGGAAGGAGGCACAGGGCACCCACTGGCCAAAACTTGTGGTCCTTTTCTTGAGTTCCATCCCAGGCCCAAGCCAGCACACAAGAGCGTTCTTGAGGTGCGGAGCTGCCCTCAGGTGGATCATACCTGCGGTCCCTCCAGTGAGCGGCAACTCTGGCAGAAGAGGGGCCTTGTCCTCACCAGCTCCAAAGTGGAGAGGGCGGGAAGCAAGTATGGGACCTTCCGCACACCCCACAGGGGCTCGGCCGCTTCCAGGCCCACAGCCCAGCCCAGCGTCAGAGCCCCTGCCTTGCGTGCAGCAGGTCCCACACTCCACCCCAGAGCCTCCAAACGGAACCAAAGCCCTGGAACGCCGCGGCTGCCTGCCAGTGCCTGCAACCTGGACCCCCGGGATGACTCAGCAAGGGGTTGCTTGTTAGCTCCTCCCGTGTCAAAGCCTTTTTTGAGGCCTCGGGCTTTCTGGCATAGGAAGGGGTGGCCAAGCGCAGGTCTGAATGGGGAGGGGGGCGCACAGGCCTGCTCCTCAGCACAAGCCTTCTTTCACCCACCCCAAGCCCAGGCACCCCACACCAGCCTTACCTTACAGAGCACCAAAGCTTACAAGCTAAGCTGGACTCATTACCGCGGCTTAACCCCAGAGAGGTGCGAAGCGTAAGGAGACCGCATGCCAAGGGTGAGCCACACAGCAGGGGTACCGGCGGCGCTGGACTGCGGCATCCCGGGCGCGGCCTGGGCCAGCGCCAAGCGGGGCAGAGGCGGGTGGTGGACGGTGAAGGAGGGGCGGGAGGTTTTGTGCTGGAGAGAAGCTAGCTTAATAGACAAAGCGGAGTTAGTGGTGGAGGGCGGCAGGAACGCCTCGGAGGCAGGCAGGGTGGGCAGGCTCTGCAGGAGGACCGGCTCAGAGTTAGACGCCAGGAGGGGGGGAGGGGGTGGCAGGGACACGTTCGGCGGCGGTGGCGGCGGCGGCGGAGGGGGGTGCAAAGGGAGGAATGTGTGGGGACCCGGCTGAGGGGCTGAGCCTCGCTGGATGGCGCTGGGTTAGGCGGCACATGGAATGACGGGGAGCCCGACCCGACTTGCAGAGGATTCAGGCTCAGCACCATGCAGCTGGATGCGGCACTGCTGCCGAGGGTGGTTCCAAAGTGGAGAGAGGAGGAGGAGGAGGAGGGGGGGGAGGAAAAAGAGGGGATGGATGGGGAGGAGGAGGAAGCAGAGGAGGAAGCGGAGGAGGAAGCGGAGGAGGAAGAGGAGGAGGAGGCAGAAGGCACCACATGGTTAAAAATACCTGCAAACGGGAGAGAGAGAGAGAGAAAAAACCCTCAGCAGATGGACTTTGTTTAGGTCACGGTGAAAGAAGCAAAACAGAACAGAACAAAACAAGAAAGCAGGCAGGCAGGCAGGCAAAATAATAATAATACTAATCATAACAACAATAAAAATAAAAAATAAGCAACCAAACCAGTTGCGGCTGCAGCCTGAAGCATGACACACAGCATGTGAGGACAGCAGCAGGCAATGAGCAACAATGGCGCAAACCCAGTGGAGAGACGCTCACTTACCTGCCTCCTCTCTGGTCTCAGAAGCGCCCCTGGAACTCTGCAGCTAGACCCGGAGACCCGACAGGCATCCCCAGTCTAGGTCAACCTTTTGGCAACAATGACCCTCGTGAACCGGAGCCATTCTAGAAGCTACCACTCCTTCCCAGGACCAGCCGCCACAAAAGACCGTTTCAGGCACATATTCTTGGGGTGGGGAAAAGCTTCCTACAACCTTTGGGCACCTGACTTGGCAGGCACACGAGAAGAGAACCCCTGAAAGTTAAGCACAGCCTTCCCCAGTGTAGCGACTTCAAGGTGGGCAAGGCTGTAACTTCCAGAATCCTTAAGCCAGCATGGCTAGCTAAGGGGATGTTGGAAGCTGTCAGCTAACACATCTCATGCTGTCCAGAGGGGGGAACTCTGATATGGTGCTTCAGCTTCCCCCTGTTCTAGATCCACGATGGTTCTTCACACAGCTGTGTCTCCCACCCCTCGTGGTCTGACCTTCAGGGACACCCTTCCAAATCCTCCAAGGCGAACACAGGTCCACTACAAGCAGCAATAGGCCAATGAAACGAAGAGGAAAGCCACAGTCAGGAGAACACGTTGAGAGCGTGGGGGACTGCTGGAAGGCACATCCATCCTTGCTCCTCGCCCCCGTTCTGCTTTAGTGACACAGAGCCCCCCCCCCCCACACACCTACCTCCAACTGTTCCACCTGTCATTCCGGGAGAGAAGGTTGCCATGGGGTGCGAGTTGGTCAGCCGGGTAGCAGCTGACGAAACGTGGACCAAGCCGGCAGCTGGCATCGAGTTAAAGAAGGTCTGTAGTACCGACGCATTCGTCACCACGGGGCCGAGGGGGAAAGCCGAGCCAGTGGTCAGCGGGTTCAAGAAAGGGTGGGGTACTTGGGCAGAGGCAGCGGTGGCGGGTGAGCTGCTGGAGGCCGCGACAGAATGGCCCTTGCTGTTGAGAAGGCCACCAGAGGGGACGGTGGCGGCGGCAATGAAGAGGTTGTGGCCAGTCTTCAGCTCCACGTCCCGCTCCCGCCCTTTGCTGATCTTGCTTGGGTGCAACACCGAGGTCTTGTCCAAAGGGCCGCCCAGGCGGACGCCCAGTTCGCCACCCTCCTTGCCTCTGGGCACAGGCCATTTCAAGTCTTCCCCCTTCCCAGCTCCAAGGCTCTCTAGCTGCCTCTTGCTCAGGAACGGATTCGTCTCGGAGACCCCGGCGGCCTCCTTGCTTCGCTGCATCAGAAAGTTCAGGGACGCTCCCCCCAGTGCCGCCGCGGCCTCGGCGGCTTTCTGTGGAAGCGAAGCACCATCCATGAAGCTGTGCAAAGCGCCCTCTGCAGAGAGCCCGCCGTTGTAAGTGAACCCATTCACCAGGTTGGTGCTTTGGCTGAGCCCCTCGGAGCCGGGACCAGGTGCGGCCGGGTGCTTCCGGACATGGGCTGCAGCCTTGGCGTCCACCGCCGGGCCGTCCTCCATGGACGGCCTGAAAGAGAAGAGGGAGTTCTGGCTCAGGGACGTGCCCTGCAGAGGACTGTCCACTGTTTTGGTCAAGTTGATGTCCGAAATGGGAGAAAAGGTTGACTTCCACTTGCTGCTGTTCATATTCTCACTAGCTGGTTTTCTCCCCACTAAGCTTAAGCCTGTTTTGAAGAGAGAGAGAGAGAGAGAGAGAGAGAGAGAGAGAGAGAGAGAGGGAGGGAGGGAGGGAGGGAGGGAGGGAGGGAGAGAGAGAGAGAGAGAGAGAGAGAGAGAGAGAGAGAGAGAGAGAGAGAGAGAGAGAGAGAGAGAGAGAAGGTTTTGTAGGTGTCGAACTTGAGAGATCAGCTCTCAGCCTCGGGCTTGGTCAAAATGCTGCCCATACAAGCCAAGGGCCAACGAGTCAGTACTGCAAGCCACAAAGCGCTTCTTCTTTTGTCTCTCCTAAACTCAGAGGCTCACTTGCACCCACTTTCCTCATGGGGATTTCACAAGCCTCATGGAGAAAGGCAGCTGCCATGTGATGACTTTTACGTCCCAGTCCTGGGCAGGGGTGCCATTGTATGGAGGCAAGTAAAATAGCGATCGAAAGTGGGATTTAAAGGAAACAAACAAACAAGCAAGCAACCACCAAAGCCAAGCAGCAGCAAAGGAAAGCTACTGACTGTTTTGCTGCGCCGGCGGCTCTGCTAGGCCCCTGTCCCCACCAGACTGCGTCAGAGGAAGCGAAGAGGAGGAGAAGGGCTCCACCTGCCGGGAGACCAGCAATTGGCAGCTCCTGCCCTTGGATGGTTTCTGCTTCATGGGAGCTTATACTCTTTTCGGCGCCAAGTCAAAACCTTTTTCTTTAACCGGTATTTTAGCATTAATGTAACAGTTGCGTTTTATCGCTTTTACCGTTTGAATTGTTTTAATGTACGTGATTTGATGGATTGTTTTAATGTATTGGTTGTGAGCCATCCTGAGATGCCTTGCATCGGGGATAGCATACAAAAGTTTTAAATAAAAACATAAATAAATAAAACTCCGTAACTAAGGATGGGACTTTGCACCTTTTCTCATCCCTTTTCCTTTTTGGTTGCCTCTTAGACCATCGGGACAGAGGCCTGCCTTCCTACTGGCCTCTAAAGGCATTTCTGGGCACTCTTTTGGCTGAGCAGCAAAAAGGATTCAAAGAGCAAACTCTTTGCACACAGAGCCCCGATCTGCCTCACCAAACCTGCATTCTGAAAAGCAGGCTTTTAACTTCGTAACACAGCAGCTTCCCACTCCTCTGTGCAAGGATTGTGTGTGTGTATAGACGGAAGGCAAATTCAAAGTACGTCTCTGCCCTCAAAGACAGCCACCACAACAATCCATTTCCATCACGCTGTCCAACCACAGGGACCCCTTCTGCCATGTCCAGCTGCTTCCCATCGATGGTACAAGGGAGCCCAGCTATGCTGACGTTTCTAATACCACAAACACACACCAAGAGATGGCAAACTTACTGTTTTCCATTGGCTTCTGTGGAGATTTGCTTTCCAATGATATTGTTGCAATTTTTCTCTCAATTCTGGAAAAGAAAAGTGGTGAAGAGGGTTGCTTGTGTTAAGGAGCTTATGTGCCATCTCTCGCACAAGCTTCTAAGTCACGACAAAACTCTGCACTCCACTTAAAAAGATCCATGCTGCAACCAGTAATTATTTCTCTCTGTTGTCAGTCAAATCAATAAAAAGGAGATCCCAGGGAAGCCAAGAAATCACCATGAGAACAGGCTGGACTTCATCTGGATCCTGAAGACAAGTAAGACAGACCCCTGCCCAGTTAAATAATTTGGGAACCCCCACAGAATAAGCCCAAAGAGCTGTCTCTGAAGGCAGTCACAGTCAAAGAAGGGTCTCCAAGGATTATCTCACTCCACAGCACAGTTTATGAGGAAGAAGCTGGTCTTGTATATATTCACCGCTGCTACAAGGTTAAGCTCAGAACTAGATCAAGACCAGAGACTGAGAGGCTGCCAGGAACAGCCCTTCAGCAGTGGTTCAAAGTGTTCATGGGGATCGATCCCAGGACTTGCCCCGGGTGCTGCACTGTGCCCCTGTTCATATGCTGGATACACACATTCCAGTGGTCCAGCCTAAAGGTCAAGTCTCCTCAGGATTTGGCTAATTATGGCCATCTTGTGAAACCAGGCATTTGACCCACTGCTGAGAGTTCTCTGTTGTCGTCATCAAATGAAAGAAACTATTACTTTCCAACTATGAAGTAATCCAGTTTGGCCTCAATTTTTTAAACCTAGTATACTATTTCTGCCACTCTCATGGCAGAAAGTGAAGAGGAACTTAAGAGCCTCTTGATGCGGGTGAAGGGGGAGAGCGCAAAAGTTGGCTTGAAACTCAACATTAAGAAAACTAAGATCATGGCATCTGGTCCTCTCACTTCCTGGCAAATAGATGGGGAAGAAATGGAGGTAGTGACAGATTTTATTTTCCTGGGCTCCAAGATCACCGCAGACGGGGACTGCAGCCAAGAAATTAAAAGACGCTTGCTTCTGGGGAGGAAAGCTATGGCAAATCTAGATAGCATACTAAAAAGCAGAGACATCACTCTGCCAACAAAAGTGCGTATAGTCAAGGCTATGGTTTTCCCAGTTGCAATGTATGGCTGTGAAAGCTGGACAATAAGGAAGGCTGAGCGCAAAAGGATTGAGGCCTTTGAGTTGTGGTGCTGGAGGAGACTCCTGCGAGTCCCTTGGACCGCCAGGCGATCAAACCGGTCAGTCCTAGAGGAGATCAACCCTGACTGCTCTTTAGAAGGCCAGATAGTGAAGATGAAACTCAAATACTTTGGCCACCTAATGAGAAGGAAGGACTCCCTAGAGAAGAGTCTAATGCTGGGAACAATAGATGGCAAAAGAAGAAGGGGACGGCAGAGGATGAGGTGGCTGGATGGAGTCACAGAGGCAGTTGGTGTGAGCTTGGGTGGACTCCTGGGGATGGTGGAGGACAGGAGAGCCTGGAGGAATGTTGTCCATGGGGTCGCGATGGGTCGGACTCGACTTCGCGACTAACAACAAATACTACCTAAAATTCATATCCAGCTTTTTGTAAGCTGCCCCGAGAACCTATGGCTACTGGGGTGGCACATACAGCGAATAAATAAATATTCATATAAGGAATGGCTTATTTTTCTGCACTCTGCCAAGTCAGGAACTGGTGTACCTTTCCCAAGGTAAGAGACAGGCCCAGGTCAGCGATGGCATTTGTGTTCTAAGAAACAAAGACTGGCTATTGCTTCTTTACCTACCATGTACAAATTCAGATTGTAAATCTGCATTTTGAGACTAACTTGCAGATCTTGCGGCTAAGACATCTGGCCAGATATTTAATTTTTCTGTGTCTCCCTCTGTTTGCTGCTTTTTGCTACCAGTAAGCCTGATGAAAAAGTGAAAAGCATGCACTTTGATTGGTCCTAATACAGTTACTGCCCCCTGGGGCATTCTTCTGAGCTCTCTGAAAGTCTCCTGTGCCACCAACTGGCTCTGCCAGATTCTTCTGCATTTTTGTGGGGAGTTCAGTGTGCCCGACACTTTCCAAAGTACAAGGGGAGAGGTCAATGGCCAGAGGAGCTTCAGCCTAAAATTAACATGGGGGAAATGAAAGAGGAAGAAAAACAGAGGCTGCAGGGGGAAAGAAAAAAAGAGTGCGCTGTTGTTCCAGCGACAGCAGGGCCCAGAAATGAGGAAGCCACGCTAAAGGCTGTGCAGGAAAGAAAGATTTTGAGGAAGAGCACGAAGAGGGAAGAGAAGGAGCATCACACGGGGATGCTCAGTGGTTCTGCAGAGGCAGCTCTTAAGCGTATGAGAGAGCAAGGAAGGAAGGGGAGTATTTTGGGACAGCAGGAGGGTAGTGGCTGAGGAAAAATGGGACAAGAAGTGTCGGGATCTAAGAGGAGGGACTCTGTGGGAGCATGAAAGGAAATGTCCAGGCAAGGGGGATCCGAGGAGGGGACCATGCAGGCGAATTGGGCAGCGGGTGACCCTCGGAGCCGGCTCTGACACAAGCGCTTCAGCATGGGTGGCAGGCTGGCCCCGCTCACCTGGTGCTGTTGTGGTCATCCTCCGAGCCCTGCTCCTCATCGGATGTCAGCGGAGAGTAATGGATGCCGTTCGTCTGGGCGAGGGGCTTCTCCTTCTTCAGCACTGGTGGCTGGTCATTGTCCTGGTATGGGGCGGGAGAATTCTTCAGGGAGTTTTCGGGGGAAGAAATGGCTGTTATTTCTAAAGGCTGGTTTATGTTATTGACCTGGGGAAAGGAGGAAGCAGAAAAAAGAAAAGGTTATGGGCCAGGGAGGCTGGGACAGACAGTGTGAGCTAAAAGGCTTCTCGGTCTCAGACCTGGTAACTTTATTTCAAAGAGAGGGTTGAAGAAGAACCAGGAACTGGACAGACTCAGGGAGAAGCAATGGGAGGACAACTACTTGTGGGTATGTCTATGAAATATTTTCCTGCTGCTCCTCCCAGGACAGCTACCTACAGTCAATGAAAGGAGCAGGTCCCGTGCCTGCAAACTCTGGGGATGCCAGAAAGAAGGCACTGGGAAGGAAGAGGGGTTAACTCTTTCAGCCGGGCCCAGGAATGTGGGAAGGGGAGAAGGGTCCATCCAGCGACCTCAGAGAGGCATGGCGTTCAAATTGCTCAGAGAAGGCAGCTGTTCTCACCTTCAGCTGGCAAGCTTAATTATTGCTTTATTTAATCAATCAATCATGTTTCTATACCGTTCCATGGCTGAAGCTCTCTGAGTGGTTTACAGCAAGGCATAGAAACCAAACAGTGAGAGAGAAATCTCATTTTTTAAAAAGAGCATTAAAATTAATTTTAAACAGCTCCACTGTGCAGTAAAACTGATCTGTAAAAAGCAGAAAAAATAAAACCCTAAGGATGGGCAATGCCCTCAAGCTGAAGAGCTGAGTATATCTTAAGAGAGACATTAATCAGATGCCATGGGGAACAGAACGCGGGCATGTCAGGTGGACCCACATGGCAGGTTTCTCTTCTGGCAGGAGCCACCCACACTGGGGGGCATTGGTTGGCCACCCCTATCCTTGTCTTGCCCTGCCCTGCCACCAATGGCCCATTTCGGCTTCCCCCATGCCACAGGAGGCAGGGGGTCTGTGCTAGGCCAGCGTGCAACAGGGCCTTGGTGGGAGAAGGCTGAGCCCACACCCCAAGCTGAGACAACGGGCAGTGAGGCACCGAGGGCAGGCACAGGTTCTCAGCTTCCCCATGCACAGCACCCACTGAGCCTTGCAGCCAAGTGGGGAGCGGCGAGCAGCTTTCTCGACCCTTCAGTTGGGAGTCCCCAAAGCCCGGCGCCCCCCTTCTCACCATGGAGTTGATGTTAAGGGGAGACCCTGAAGACTGGGCAAAGCGCCCGGTCGCCGCAGGCAGGGGTTTGCGCTTTGGAGACACGCCGGAGTTCACGTTCAGCGCTCCGGCGGAAGAACGCTTCCTCCGCCCGCGCTTCTTCCCATCCTGCGCGCAGGCCTGGCCGCACTCCACCCGGATGCTCGCCATGAGCGGACTGTGCTTGCTCGAAGGGGAATGCTTGATGCTCCCCGGGGCGGGGGAGATGGTGAAGATGATCCTTCGCTTGCCCTCGCTTTCTGGGTCGGAGAAGGCCGGCTCTTGCTGCACGTCTGCCCGGGAGCCCTCTGCAAACGGCTTCTGGGCCTCGACGTACTGGAGCACCCCTCCGAGGCTCTGGCAGGCCCCATTCAGCCGGGGGCTCGCCGCATGCTGGTGGGCGGGGGAGCCCTGCCCAGGATGGCGCAAGGGCATCGTCAGCACAGTGGGGAGCTGCGGGGTGGCGCTCTGGGACCCCACCGGGTTGAACAAGCTTCCCGAACTGGATACGTCCTCTACGGCAGCATGGTCCACGCTGTGATTAAGATGAGCAGGGCTGTTTGGAAGAGTCCCATGGACTGGCATGGAGCCAGAAACGTAAGGAAAACCTGTGGAAAGGGATGCAGGGAAGACAACTGCATGTCAGGACTGCCATCTCTCGTCGACTCATTGGTACCTCTTTCTCTAGTCTCTAGCGAGCTTCGTCCGGAAGACTTTAAACTGAGCCGGGGGGGGAGGTTCAGGCCCCCCAGAATCATGTCTGCACTGGACAAGTGTGGCTCTGGGCTCTGGGAGCAGGGTCTTAGGGGTACTGCAGGGACTGACAGGACTCCTACAGAGAGGGGCCAGATATCAGGGAGGATGGGAGGCAGGAGGAGGCTGGGGACTCCAAGGAAGGAAGCAGTGGGAAGGAGTTGAGGTGCATGTCCACCAATGCTAGGAGCATGGGTAGCAAGCAGGAAGAGCTGGAAGCTCTCCTGGGAAGAGGAGGGTCTGACCTGGTGGGGATCACGGAAACCTGGTGGGATGAAAGGCAAGACTGAAATGTGAACATAGAGGGGTATCAGCTCTTTAGAAGGGGCAGGAAGGGAAAGGGGGCGGGGGTGTAGCTTTATATGTCAGGGAAGGGATAGGATGCAGTGCGACAGAATGCAGCGCAGATGGGGATTCAGCAGAGGCAGTCTGGGTGAAGCTTAGGGGTTTTGACAGGGAAAGAGACCTGACAGTGGGGATGAGGTCCTGACAGGCCAGATTCTAAGGATATCTTGAGGGAGAGACACAGTAATTATGGGAGATTTCAGTCTCCTGGGTATTAGTTGGGAGACTCACTTGGTGGTGACAGCCAGGTCACATTGCTTCCTAGAAGCTACAGAGGGAGGGTTTTTCACACAGAGGGTCTGAGAAGCGACGAGGGGGGAACATCCTTGACTTGCTCTTGACCAATAGAAGGGAGCTGATAGATGAAGTACAGATTAGGGGAGCTCTGGATGCAAGTGATCACTCCATCCTTTGCTTTGAGATCAGGGGACTGGAGACATGCAGCAGGTCAAGCACTAGAAGCTGGGATTTCAAGAGGGCCAACTTTGGCCAACTGAAGGCCAGACTGGGGAAAGTCTCCTGGGACAGGTTACTGGAAGGTAAGCGAGTTGCGGAGGGGTGGATGGCACTCAAAAGGGAGGTTTTGGAGGTCCAAGCCTTGATGATACCACTAGTTAGTAAGGTGGGGAAGCGTAGGAGAGCGCCAGCATGGATGCGAAAGGAGGTGGTTAGAGGGATTAGACGAAAGAGGAACCTCCGTAGGAAATGGGTACTGGGGCAAATAGACAAAAGGGAGGAGGAGGCCCGTTGCAGAAAGATTCTTCGCAAGGCTAAGGCTGATTATGAGCTGAGACTGGCAAAGAATATCAAGAGCAACAAAAAGTGCTTCTTTCAGCATGTAAATAGGAAGAAGAAGGGGAGACAAGTAGTGGGGCCCCTAAATAAGGAGGAAGGAGATCCAGTGACTGATGCGAGGGAACAGACACAGATGCTAAATGACTATTTTGCCTCTGTGTTCTCCCCAAAGCAGGATGGGGGAGATCCACATAGGAGATTCGATGAGGCTGGGGACTTAGGGGCACAGATTAGAGTCACCCCCTTGAAGTTGAGGGGCTCCTCAGGGCATTGGACATTACAAAGGCGCCAGGCCCTGACGGGTTACACCCAAGAGCACTTAGAGAGTTGGCAGGGGTTCTCTCACGCCCGCTGGCCTCCATTTTTGAGGCCTCGTGGAGAACAGGTGAAGTTCCAGAGGGCTGGAGGATGGCATCAGTGGGCCCAATTTTCAAAAAGGGTAGTAGAAGGGACATGGGGAATTACAGACAAGTAAGCCTTACGTCCATTGTAGGAAAAACAATGGAAAGGCTCATAATAGAGAGAGATCTAGTGATGCTAGATAGGGAAGGGAGGCTGACAGCCACACAACACGGCTTCTGCAAAAACAGGTCCTGCCAGACAAACCTTGTGGAATTCTATGACAAGGTTTCAAGATGGCTAGATGGAGGGGATGCAGTGGATGTGGTATACCTGGATTTCAGCAAGGCCTTTGACAAAGTGCCCCATGATATCCTGGTGGAGAAACTGAAGAGATTTGGGATACACCAAAGCACTGTCCGGTGGATTAGGGCATGGTTGACTGACCGAAAGCAGAGGGTAACCATTAGCGGGGAATCGTCGGGATGGCAGCCAGTGACAAGCGGGGTCCCCCAGGGCTCTGTCCTGGGGCCGATCCTGTTTAATCTTTTCATCAATGACATGGAAGAAGGGGTGAACAGTCTGCTGATCAAATTTGCAGACAATACTAAAACTGGAGCAGTGGCCACAACTGAGGAGCAGGTACTCCAGATCCAAAAGGACCTGGACACACTATGGAAGTGGGCGGGAGACAACAGGATGGCGTTCAATGTGGACAAGTGCAAAGTCTTGCACTTGGGGCATAGGAATGGGTGTCTTAAGTACAGGTTGGGGGACAATTGGCTGGAGAGCAGCACTTGTGAAAGGGACCTTGGGGTGCTGGTTGACCGCAGGCTGAACATGAGCCAGCAGTGTGATGCAGTGGTCAAGAGGGCGAACGCCACCCTTGGTTGCACAGCCAGAAGTGTGGCTTCTAGATCAAGAGAGGTATTACTACCACTCTACACGACTCTGGTGCGCCCGCAACTGGAGTATTGTGCTCAGTTTTGGGCCCCTCATTACAGGAAGGATATAGCCAGGTTGGAGTCAGTGCAGCGTAGGGCCACAAGGTTGGTGGCCGGTTTGCAGGGGATGCCATATGAGGCAAGACTGCGGGAATTGGGTCTCTTCAGACTGGAGAAGAGGAGACTCCAAGGGTATCTGTTGGCGACATGCAGGTATGTGAGGGGGTGTCACATGGAGGTGGGTAGAGACCTGTTCTCCCCTGCAGAAGGCAGGATGCGCTCCAACGGAGGAAAGCTCAGGGAGCCAAGGTTCCATTTGGATGCCAGGAAGCACTTCCTGACAGTGAGCACCCCGAGGGTGTGGAATGGGCTTCCGCGGGAGGGGGTTGAGGCCCCATCGGTGAGCGTGTTCAAAGATAGGTTGGACATGCACATGGTGGGCATGTCATGAGTGGAGCTGGCTGGAGCAAGGGGACAGACTAGATGGCCTGAGGCCCTTCTGACTCGCTTTGTTTCTATGTTTCTCCACATGAGCCTGTCCACGCACCTGAAGGGTTACAGGAGCCCTTCTCCAGATGTCTTGATTACGGAGAACCCCCTCCAGGGAGACCCAACTACCGCCTGTGTTTTTGATTTTCCTACCAGCCCCAAAGTCTTCCAAGCTTTTAATTTAATCAGTTCTGCCTTTGGCTCATGTTTTCTTTCATACCACTTCTATTACTATTTGGTTCTGGGTATCTTTCATTGTGCAGACAGGGATTAAGATACAAATTTGTGTGGGTTAATAGAAGTGTAGATTGGAGACACTGTGATGGGAAAAGGCTCTCCTGAGGAAAGGTGCAAGTGCGATTGTTAATCACCATCTTGGTCTCGGAAGAGCTATTCATATGCCAAGGTACAGATGACAAATTTCTTCTGGAAGACTTACTCTGCCCCCTGCGTGGAGGAGAGGGGGGATGCCTCCACAGCCAGGTCAGGGTTGGGCGTTAGGCTGCTTTCTGCTGGAGACGGGACAGGCAGGCTCCAGAGTAGAAGCAAGAGCCAGCTTCGTGCACAGCCATTGGCCAAGCCCTCCTCCAAAAGCAACCTCAGATATGGGAAGATTTCTGAGGGGTGTCAGCAGGACCCCGTTTACTCCACATGCCCGAATTTAGCTGGTGCTGCGTGCAGCAGGATGGGTCACGCTTCTGCTGGAGGGAACGCATGGGGGAGGGTGGAGGAAAGCAGGAGACTTGCCTGAGGTAGCCAGAGCAGGCGGCTTGCTGCCGGCGCCGCTGTTAATGCCGTTATGAGAATTAGCACCAAATTGTTTTTCAAGTGTTGGAAAGCATTCTCGGTTCTGATGGACAGGGCTAGGCGTGCTTCTCTGGAAGAAGAAAAAAGGGGAAGGGAGAGGGGAAGGGGGTGAACATCCACTCAGGTAAGTTCAGCTTGGGCTTCCTACTCACGGAAGCAGCAACCGAAAGGACCCAGCAAGGAGTTATGGCCACCTCCAGCCGGGCACATGGGAAGCTGCTCGCAACCAGCTCGAGACATTTGTTTCCACAGCCCGGGGCCATCTCCCCTCCCTGGCAGCGGTTCTCTGGTCTGAGCAGGAAAGGGCCGTTCTCCCACCGCTTGCTCCAGCATCTTCTGCGTGGCGATGCCAGAGAGTGGCCCAGAGTCCTTCTGCATGCAAAGCCAAACTCTGCTTTTCCAACCAGGAGAAGGAGCCTTCCATGGAATTCCGCCAGCCACAGAGCCATGCCATGGGACACGGCAGGCTGGCCAGTCTCCAGCCTGGCAAGGCAGGGAGCGGGAGAAAAGCACCTTACTCACCACCTTCTCAACACGGCTGGGTAGGACGACGCTGGCCAGGGGGATGCTAACGGGGAGTTTATTGGGCTGCACAGTGCTGAGGGGAATACTGATGGGAAGGCTGGTGATCGTCTCCCCGTTACTCGCAGGGGTCCTCTCGCGCAAGGCCTGCGAACACACAAGGCAAACATGCAGCCGGGCACCTGCAGCCGGCGTGCTTGGGCTGCAGCCAGACATGCCTGGAGCAAGACGAAGCTCTGAAGAGCTGCGGGCATTTCCCTGCTCTGCCCCGACGCAGACGCTTACAGATGCCGACTCGGCCACTGCCTCAGCCAGCCAATGAAACGCACACACCGCTGGACGACTCGCTCCTTCGATCCAGCTTCCAGTAGGGCTCATTTGAACAGTGCTGCCGTCGTTCCCACCGGAAGCGTGTGCGAGGCTCAGCATCTGCACTTAGCAGCCACGTCTGAAATTACTGCACTGCCCAGGACAGCCTCTCCCTAACCTCCACCACTGTTGGAGCACACGGATTGAAATTTATGGAGCAACATGCAGCCAGGCCAAGCTACAGGCAAGCGAATGAGCCTTTGGTCCTTCCTAGTCTCACCACCAAATCAATTCCAAGGCTACAGCAAAGCCTGAAAAAGAGGATGTGGAAGCCAACCGGGCAGCCTCACATCCTCCACATTCTGGTCATGGTTTAGAGGTCAGGAGTATTCACACGTGCACCTGCTCTCAAGGACATGAACTGTGTCATTTCCTTTGTTCCCAAACTGCTTTTAAATCAGGGATGGCTCAGAACGTGGCATAGAGTTAGGATGACCCTTTAAGGTAAGGATCAACAAAACGATGTATTCTAACCTCACCCCTGGCTTCTTCAAGAGCATAGAAAACAGAAACACTACAGAGACCCATCCTTTTTGGAGAGGCAGCTGCACTTCCAAAGCGACGCCAACATATTTCACAGAAAGCTTACAAGGTCTCTAATGCCCGCCATTTATAAATGTCCTTTTCCATCCTTTTCTGACTAGGAAAGGCGTGTTCACACCTAACAGTAAGCAAGGAATCCTGGCACATGGAGGTAGGTCAAGATGTTCTCCCCTGCAGAGGAAGGCAGGACGCGCTGCAATGGAGCAAAGCTCAGGGAGCCAAGCTTCAATTTGGATGCCAGGAAGCACTTCCTGACAGTTAGGACCCCGAGGGCGTGGAATGGGCTTCCACGGGAGGTTGTTGAGGCCCCAATGGTGCGGGTGTTCAAGGATAGGCTGGACATGGTGGGCATGTTGTGAGCGGAGCCGGCTGGAGCCGGGGGTCAGACTAGATGGCCCGGGAGACCCCTTCTGACTCGCTCTGTTTCTATGTTTCTAATGAACCATGATGTGAACTAACATTACACACAGCCCATTTGATGCCACTTCACTTATTCCCATCGTACAAGAAGGCAAAAGGAAAACATTGCATCCAAACCTAGAATTTGGTTAGTGCTCCCACATTTGCCAATTGAGAACCCTAGTTTGAAATAGTCTTACAAATCCCAGCTTGTTTCAGTGCATGAACACTGTAATCCTGGTTTCAGCCCTAATACAAAACTTTCTGTTCCTGTTGTTGTTTTTAACATACTCACCTAGGGGAGGACATCACTCCACCACTTTGTGATTAATTAAGCCACAATGCCTCGATTGTTATACACAAAGAGAGCTACAGCGTTAAACAAGTTGTTTCTTGTTCAGGACATTCTCTGTAAGTTTTCCTGCCAAGCTGTATCCAAAAGCCTGTACAGCTTCCCTTAAGAGTCACCACCTTGCCATCTCAGAGGCTGTGCCTGGATACTCACGGATCTTTTCCTTACCTTCTCATTAGTGATCGGTGAAGCTGCTGGAGAAGAGGGCTGGGCTTCTAGGGGGCTCATCTTTATCCCATTCGATATTGCTGGGCTTGGAATTGTAAGGCTGTTCTCCTTTAAATGCTCGGCTCTGAAAAGGAAGAAGCTCTTAGCGCAAAGTCTTGATGAACAAAGTCTATCTCTTTCAAGCTCAGATGGATTCCATACTGGTTTATTTTACACCCACACCCACACACACTTGCATCGATCCACTGCAATTGCTTTTAAACTGCACCTTGTTCCTCAGTAGGACGATTAGGAACAGAAGACAAGCCTCCAAGAAAGCCAGCCTCTGCAATGCTCTCTGCCCCAGTTCCCCCATGCTCAAAGAAGCATGAAGAGGGAAATGGACGCCAAGAGTACATGGCCCAAGTCAGTGCTCCTCTGAGGGCTGGCTTTCTCTGGCAGGTGGAAGCTCAACTGGAAAAGACTCCTTGGGACTTCAAAATGAGCCTCACTGGCATGGATCCTCCCCTCGGGGTGAGTGGCAGGGGAAACCCAAGCAAGGTTCCCACACCCACCCAGCTCACTGACCTCTGCAGGTTCTCGGCGGGCGCTGCTCTTCCGTTGCTGACGTGGTCCTGGTTCAAATGCCTTCGCAGAGCTATCTTTGCAGGGGAGAACCTGGTGTAGTCTGGCAAGGCCAAGCCGGAGGTCTTGTCTGGCTTCTGTCTGCAGCTGTGGTTTGGGGTGCAGGGAACGATGTCTTGGTCCAGGTGAGAAACAGGGTACTGAGGGGTGCTCTGCTTGGAGGAGGGCCTGCCAAGTGCCTGGTGGATCTCGTAAGAGGTGGCGTGGCCGTTCATGGACAGCTCGGGGCTCATGCCATTGAACTGGGGCATCGGGAACTTGGGGCACTCCAACTCCAGGGGGAACATGCTGTGATCAGGCTCTGCCTCGCGGCTCAGGGGGTTCTTATGGCGCAGCTGCATTGGCAGCGATTCGTCAGGTGGCATGCAGGACTTCAGCTGCAACAGCTCCTGCTGCCTTTGGCTCTTCTCCAGCTCCACAATACTAATCTGCCAAAGAGGAAGGGAAACAAGAAGGGTTAAAAGACCGGTTGCAGGAGAGATGTTAGTGCTGCTGCCACTGGCTCCCTCCTTGTCACATTCATTCCCAGCTTTATGGAAAAATGCGCTTCACATTCTGTCTCCTCTGCAACCAGTACCGTCTTTCCGCCTTGCTTCCAGAAGGAAAAAGGGTGCTTGCTGCCTTCCTCCGGGGCAAAAGGACAGTGGAAGCAGCTGCCTGGAGAGGTGCTGGGCTCTCCCACACTGGAGCCATTCAAAAGAAACTGGGCAGCCACCTGAGTGGGATGGTGTGACGTGGTGTCCTGCAACAGCAGGGGGCTGGACTGGATGGCCTTCATGGCCCCTTCCAACTCTACTGTTCTATGGTTCTATGATTCCTAAAGCTTGCCTAAGAGGTGGGTT
The DNA here is from genome assembly GCA_023646645.1 of Varanus salvator macromaculatus. NCBI lineage: Eukaryota > Metazoa > Chordata > Lepidosauria > Squamata > Varanidae > Varanus > Varanus salvator. The sequence continues at coordinate 7,651,684 of JAIXND010000802.1, read as the reverse complement.
CCTCAGCAGCTCTCTCCTCCAGGGGACACTGGTCCAGGACCCCAAGCCCTCATCCTCGGAGAATCCCATCCCCTTGGCAGCAGAAGAAAACAGTTTGAGGAGAGGACACAAGGCACCCAGAGGCCTTTTGAGACACAGCTCTCCGGGAAAAACACAGAGAGCTGCCCTGCATCCAGGGGCCACACAATCATCTACAGAACCAGGCCCAAGGGCACGAACTGTGCAATACAGGGGTTAAGAGCATGGGTCTGAGATGCAGGAGATCTGGATTTGCATCCCCACTCAGCCATGGAGTTAGTGATTCTGGGCCAGTCACGAAATCTAAGCCCAGCCTGCCTCACCGGGTTGCTGCTCTGGGGATAATGTTGAGAACAGGAGAGAGAGACTGATGGAGGCCACTCTGAGTTCTTTAAAAAGAAGGAAAAGGAAAGTTATAAATCCAACAAATAAATAAATAAGTGGGCAGGTCACGACCAGTCCAATTTTGGCCCAGGCTGAAATCGCCTGTACAGGCCATACTCAAAGAAGAGACAACTCCTCACAAAAAAAATATTAAAATTTGTAACAAAGCAGGAAGAGAGAGAGAGAGAGAGAGAGAAATTAAAAAAAAAAATCAGGACATGAAATTACTTCAAATCCAGTCAAATACTTGAGGATAAATATGGCATGCCATGCCAATGCACTTCTTCAAGATAATTATCAAATAAATTGGGTGAAGATCCAACAAGATTTACAAAAACAGGCTAATTTAAAAACATCTTGGTTACAAAGTATTCCAATTATACAAATTAATGTACTACCTAAATTGAATTTTCTTTTCCAGATAATACCAATTTTGTGATATCAGAAAAGGTTCTTCAAGACTGGCAGAGACAATTAAATGTTTTTATTTGGAATGGCAAGAACATAAGGATCAGATATAACACTCTGCAGGATTCAAAGGAGAAAGGAGGCCTTAGTGTATCTAATTAGAAGTTCTATTATTGTGCAGTGGGCCTGCTTTCCATTGCAGAATGCACTATAAATGGTAATGAAGGGCAAGTGAAGTTAGAAGCAGCTGAACTTCAAGATGGAGTACATAATCTTCTATGGGTTGAAGAGTCTGTTAAGAAAGCCTTAATATTAAACAACAACATCTTAAGAGGTAGTTTAATTAAAAATTGGCTCTCCATAAGGAAAAATAGTCCTCCGATCTTCCCTTTGATGTCCCCAGTTGAAGCATATGGAAAATGTTGAAGGAGAAATAATGATCCTATCATTTATCGAGATGCCATTGATCAATCAGGACAAGTCAAATCCTGGCAACAATTGGAAGATGAAGGGAAAAATATACAGTGGCTTGTTTATCATCAATTGATTTCAAGACTGAAAGGGGAAATACAATTAGAAGGTATTTTAAGAGATCTGGCTGATTTGGAAAAACTGATTACACAATACAGTGATCACTTACTGGGAAGACTCCCAATTATTACATTATGATACTGAAAGCCATCAAGATAAGAAATGTATGTTAATTTGGAAACAGAACATTGGAGAAGAAATATCATCATGTCAGAAACTCTGTTAGAAAGATATTAAATTCAGTACTTAGTCTAACATTAAGAGAAAATTAGTTTTATCGGTGGTATATCACACCAAAAGATATTGCAAAAATAGACAAGAATTAAAATGGAAAATGTTGGAAATGTAGCAGGGGGGTGCTATTCTATGTGATGGACTTGCGAAATAACCAAAAAAAAAGAAAAAGAAATTGATACATCTGGAAATGCAGAAATTTTCCAAGACTAAGTTTCCAACGAGTCCCAAGAATGTGCTTTTGAATGTAGTGCCGGAGAGCCTTTCAAAAAATATGTCAGAGGGATTCCAGCATATGACAACGGCAACAAGGATCACAACTACTTCTAAATGGAAACCAACGGAGCTCCCAACAATTGAAGAGTGGAGAAACAGACTAGCAGAACATGCCGTGATGGCAAAGCTAACCGACTTCTATGTAAATAGAAGATCGTTAGAAGAATTCAATTTGGAAATTAAATGGAAACTTAATTATGCTCACTGTGATTAATGGGAGCTGAGAGGAGTTTGGAAAAGGAAAGGAAAAGCAGTAGAAGGCTTGAAGGGATAAGATGTCTTGTTGTTGCATAGGGTAATAGGTTTTTTCCTGTTAAACTCTTAAAGAGCATGGAAAGATGAAAGATGGATAGTTCTGAGGGACTGAATATATAGGCTGCATTTGTTTAACAGTCCCTTGGCCACTTTGCTTACTTTATGTTAGTTTGACCTGTTTTATATTCTTTTTATGTATTTGTATATGTTCAGAAAATATGTTCTTTTTAAAAAAAGAGACAATGCCTCAGTGGCGATGGATGTGGGGCTGGCTAGGCTAAGTGCACCCATGCTCTCACTTAGGGGTCAGCTGCACTCGGATGGCTCTTGCAGGGGCAGGTGCTTGCAACCTGGAGCTTTCCACAGTAGCGACCCACTCCTGCCTGGTTTCTCCGTGACACTTCACCCACAAGATCCCTGTCCAAGACCTGACCCATGGCTGAATCCTGCCCCACAGGCTGCAGTCACATGAAGGTATGGCCCCCACTGCAGCAGGAGTATCTGTGGGACGCAGAAGCCCGTTTTCCCTCCATCGCAAACACACACCACTAGGACTACAGATGAAATTGCTACGGAAGCCAACCACAGCCTAATCATGCTTGTGCCATGATCTTAGCCTTCCATAGCAGAAGAGACCCCTTCATGAATCACTGCCCTGTCGTGGCGAAGGGGCTTGCGTAGTGCAATGAAGTGATGAGCGATGCCTTGCAGGGCCACCCAAGACGGACAGGTCCTAGCAGGGAGCTCTGACAAAGGTGATCCCCTGGAGAAGGAAATGGCAACCCGCTCCAGTACCCTTGCCATGAAAACCCCATGGACAGTACCAAAAGGTAAAGAGATACAACGCCGGAAGATGAGCCCCTCAGGTCGGAAGGTGTCCAATATGCTACTGGGGAAGAGTGGAGGGCTAGTACTAGTAGCACCAGAAAGAAGGAAGCGACTGGGTCAAAGCCGAAAGGACACTCAGTTGCAGATGTATCTGGTGGTGAAAGGAGAGTCCGATGCTGCAAAGATCTTTACTCCATAGGAACCTGGAATGTAAGATCCATGAATCAAGGCAAGCTGGACGTGGTCAAAAAAGAGATGAAAAGACTGAACATCAACATCTTAGGGAATCAGTGGACTAAAATGAACAGGAATGGGTGAATTTAATTCAAATAACCATCATGTGTACTACTGCAGGCATGAATCCTTCCCAAGAAATGGAGTAGCCTTCATAGTCAATAAAAGAGTAGGAAAAGCAGTACTGGGATACAGTCTCCAAAATGACAGAATGATCACAGTTTGAATCCAAGGCAAACCATTCAACATCACAGTAGTCCAACTCTAAGCCACAAGCACTGATGCCAAAGAGGCTGACATTTGACCAGTTCTATGAAGACCTAAAACACCTTCTAGAATTAATACCAAAAAATGATGTTCTTATCATCATGGGGAATGCTAAAGTGGGAAGCCAAAAGATAATCAGAATGACAGGCAAGTTTGGCCTTGGAGTACAAAATGAAGCAGGGCACAGGCTGGTAGAATTTTGTCAAGAGAATATGATGGTCATAGCAAACACTCTTTTCCAACAACCCAAGAGATAACTCTACACATGGACATCACCAGACGGTCAACACAGAAATCAGATTGACTATGTGCTCTGCAGCCAAAGAGGGAGACACTCTATCCAGTCAATAAAAACAAGACCAGGAGCTGACTGTGGCTCAGATCATGAGCTTCTGGTGGCAAAATTTAGGCTTAAGTTGAAGAAAGTAGGGAAAAGCACTAGGCCACTCAGGTATGACATAAATCATATCCCTAATGAATATACAGTAGAGGTGACAAATAGATTTAAGGAATTAGATCTGATTGACAGAGTGCGCGAAGAACTATGGATGGAGGTTCACAACATTGTACAAGAGGCAGCAACTAAAACAATTCCAAAGAAAAAGAAATGCAAGAAAGCAAAATGGCTGTCTGGGGAAATTTTACAAATAGTTGAGGAAAGAAGGGAAGCGAAAGGCCAGGGAGAGAGGGAAAGATACACTCAGTTGAATGCAGAATTCCAGAGAACAGCTAGAAGAGATGAGATGAAAAGTGCAAAGAAATAGAGGAAAACAACAGAATGGGAAAGACTAGAGATCTCTTCAAAAAAATTGGAGATATCAAGGGAATGTTTCATGCAAAATAAGCATGATAAAGGACCAAAATGGCAGGGACCTATCAGAAACAGATGAGATTAAGAAGAGGTGGCAAGATTACACAGAAGAACTATACAAGAAAGAGCTTAACGTCCCTGATAACCGCGATGGGGTGGTCACTGACCTTGAACCAGACATCCTGGAATGTGAAGTCAAATGGGCCTTAGGAAGTCTGAGCAACAACAAAGCTAGTGCAGGAGGCAGTATTCCAGCTTCCAGCTGAGCTATTCAAAATCCTAACAGATGATGCAGTTAAAGGGCTACACTCAATATGCCAGCAAATTTGGAAAACTCAACAGTGGCCACAGGATTGGAAAAGGTCAGTTTACATTCCAATCCCAAAGAAGGGCAATGCCAAAGAATGTTCAAACTACTGAACAATTGTGCTCATTTCACATGCTAGCTCCAAACCCTGCAAGCCAGGCTCCAGCAATATGTGGACCGAGAACTACCAGAAGTACAGGCAGGGTTTCAAAGAGGCAGAGGAACTAGAGATCAAATTGCCAACATATGCTGGACCATGCAGAAAGCTAGGGAGTTCCAAAAAAAATCTACTTCTGCTTCATTGACTATACTAATGCTTTTGATTGTATGTATCACAACAAATTGTGGTAAGTTCTTAAAGAAATGGGAGTACCTGATCATCTTATTTGTCTCTTGAGAAACCTCAATGTGGGTCAAGAAGCAACAGTGAGAACTGGACACGGAACCACTGATTGGCTCAAAATTGAGAAAGGAGTTCGGCAAGGCTGTATACTGTCACCCTGCCTATTTAACTTATATGCAGAGCAGATCACGAGAAAGGCAGGGCTAAATGAATCACCAGTTGGAATTAAGACTGCTGGGAGAAATATAAACAACCTCAGATATGCAGATGATACCACTCTCATGGCAGAAAGTGAAGCGGAACTAAAGAGCCTCTTGATGCGGGTGAAGGAGGAGAGCGCAAAAGTTGGCTTGAAACTCAACATTAAGAAAACTAAGATCATGGCATCCAGTCCTCTCACTTCCTGGCAAATAGATGGGGAAGAAACGGAGATAGTGACAGATTTTATTTTCTTGGGCTCCAAGATCACCACAGACAGTGACTGCAGCCAAGAAATTAAAAGTTGCTTGCTCCTTGACAGCATCAGGCAGAAATCTAGACAGCATACTAAAAAGCAGAGACATCACCCTGCTGACAGAAGTGCATATAGTCAAGGCTACGGTTTTCCCAGTTGCAATGTCTGGCTGTGAAAGCTGGACCGTAAGGAAGGCTGAGCGCAAAAGGATTGAGGCCTTTGAATTGTGCTGCTGGAGGAGACTTCTGTGAGTCCCTTGGACCGCAAGGCAATCAAACCGGTCAGTCCTAGAGGAGATCAACCCTGACTGCTCTTTAGAAGGCCAGATCCTTAATATGAAACTCAAATACTTTGGCCACCTAATGAGAAGAAACAACTCACTGGAGAAGACCCTGCTGCTCGGAAGGATTGATGGCAGATGGATGGGGTCATTGGGGCGGTGGGTATGGGCTTGGGTGGACTCCAGGGGATGGTGGAGGACAGGAGAGCCTGGAGGAATGTTGTCCATGGGTCAGTGATAGGTCAGATGCAACTTCACAACTAACAACAGCACGCAGTAAGAAGTCTCTACAGAAGCCTGAAGTGGACACAAATCACCTCAAAACAGGCAAGATTTGGCTATTTCAAGTTGCCTGAACCATTTACTGGCCTTTTTGGCTGCAAACCAGCCAAGCATTCCTGCTACTACAGCAAATGTTAGACAAGCAGCAGGCAAAGTGTGTATGTGGGGGAGTGGTGGATGGGGGGGGGGGGGAGTCCCAGAAAGTTCAAAGAAAACCTTGTTACTCTGAAGCAAGGAGGAAACATGCAGGCTCCTCTCAGGAATAAGGGCCACACTATATAGTAACTGGCACAGCCCTGCCTTCAAGGCAAGGTTCTCCTTCCAGATAATCTTCCCCACTGAAGGAAATATGGAGTTTCTATGTACAGCAACAAGACAGACCCAATAAGACCCTGCATCAAGTTTGGAGGTGCTACTCAGAATATTTGTCCAGCATCCTTTTCCAGGAAGCTTTGGATCCAACTTTTGTATTGACACACAGACAACACATCTACAAGAAGAAAAGCACACTCACACTCTTGGCCAGCATCTACTAACACTGCCGCTGCATTTACTCTCCCAGTGCTGTGCAACAAGGAATCCATATCCTCCAAGCAAGCAGAATCCAGGAATAATGGGGGAAGGGAGTGGCAGGGGAGGAAGAGATATGAAAGCCAGCTACGCTCGGCCGGCACACTTACCTGCAATTCCAAACAATGCTTTTGTTTTTCAGAAATCTGATTCTTCAGTGCTTGCTTTTCTTTGAGCAGATTCTCCAGTGAAAGGGTTGACCAGTCTAGCTTCAGTTCTTCACATCTGGCCTTCAGCTGGAAGGATACAGGTGGGAGAGAGAAACAGGGGAAGATGTCAGGGTTCTCCCCTCCAGTGGGTTAAGCAAGGAATCGGAGTGCATTTAACAGACTGCTCGGATACATTTAAATCACTAACCCCAGAAGGCTGCTCTAGACTGCACGAGAGCCTTCAAATTTACCTTCTCCCACAGCCTGCACTACCTAGGTTGGACTGCACCTACCATCACTCTTAGCCAGCGTGGCACTGATGCTTGTTGTGAATGATGGGAACTGCAGCCCAACACATCTTGCGGACACCAGGATGGAGAAGGCTGACCTCAAGCATCTGATTCAGACCAAGGAGCTAAGTTCCCATCTTCAGCAATGAAAGCTCACAGGGCCTCGTAGTGGAATGACAGCCCATGGGTTAAACAGCCCATGAACTGAGACAGGTTGTTGATTGTAACATGTGAACCCGGAGCACCATTTAGGGGCTGATTAACCCTAATCTGTTGTTGGTTGGTTGTCCTACCACTGCACTATGACCAAAAGCAGACAAGACCAGCTGCAGATCCTTCTTCACAAACTTAACTTGTCTTGCAGAGTTCCCTGCCACTGACTGCTCTTCCCACCAGCAACTCTCCATACAGGCAGGACGAGAAGCATTCCCACTACTGGCTCCCTTATTTTTTTTAAAAAGTGAACCAACAGGAATTGAACTGGGGTCTCCTGCACGCAAAGTCTATGTTCCACCCCTAAGTTATGCCCCCTTTCCAATCCTGAGGCTTTTGGAGGAGAAAAGTTTGCCAAAGATCAAAAGAACTTCTGTTATAAGTCACACTGGGAAGGCGGTGAAGAACTGCTTTCTGTGCAGTTCAGGAAAAAGGGGAATCAGCAACTGACTTTGAGTCCCAGGAAGAAGCTTTACTATTTGGTTAAGCTGTACAAACCAACACGCATCTTCTTCCACATGCTGAAGCACTGGCTAGGCTGAGTTGGAGGTACCCACCAGCTGTAAACTCTGGTTCCTGAGCTCGCCGTTGTCCTTCTCCAACTGTTTGCTCTGTTCCTTCAGCTGTTGGTTGTGAGCCGAAATCTCTTTCTGAGCTTGGATAAGGTCATTGTACGTCAGTGCCTTGACACCCAGCTATGAAGAGGTGGATCAAGAGCACAGAAGGTGGTTAGAACCTATCGCAATCCCAGCAACACAATAGGTGGTGATTGATTGACACACCTTTTAAAAAAAGCATTGCCCCCTTCCTATGTGCCTTTCAAGACCATGGAACGGTGTAATCAACCTGCTCCATCCAACCTCACAGCTGGTTCCCGTGCTGTGGCTTGTAAAAGGACTTGTCACATGGTTTTTGCTCATTCTAAAGACTGGAATCTGAGAGCATGAGCAAATTATGGCCACTGGTAGCGTCGACTTTGCAATAAATATGAAACACGGCTTTAACGTTACCATTATCAGTCTGGAGACAAACACTGGCTATGCAGAAAGTGGATTTACAGTGCCATTAGACTCTTTTGAAATGAATGGAAAAGATTATGATTGGCAATTCCATGAATTGCTCTTGGTTTGTTCTTGCAAAGTTAAGTGATTCTCTATCACCCTTTCTAGGCAAGGTTTCCAGTGTGACATGATGCAGCTCTTCCTTCCTTCCTTCCTTTGTTCTTTCTTTCTTTCTTTTTTTTCATTACAAAGGATTTTGGTACACTGATGTGACAAGGCCATATTCAAATATAGAGATAGCCATCAGCATCAGCCTCTTCCTGTGCAGTGTAAACAAGAGTCATCTTACATGGCCAACAAATCCATACCTTAGCATTTTAAATCTTACCCTATCCTCTTACCCGCACCTGTTCATGCCAGATGTCTGATGGGTGTTATGCCAAGGCCAAAAAACGTAATTTTAATTAAATTTCCTACTGACCTTCCCTAAACAGGAAAAAACAACCAAACCAAGTCTCCCATGACTACGATAATTTGCACCTACCTACTGCCTCTCATCCCACTGCCTGTCCTTGAATGCCAATTTAATTTCACCCTTGGTTGAGGGTTAGGACCAAACCCAGCCTGATCTTCAAGAGGCAAGGAACCCAGAGCACACAGAGTTGGCCTTATTTCCGTGGCCACAACACGGGGTTCCGGTGACGGCACAGCTTGCATTATGGCCAAGCCCACCTCAGTCCACATCCCCAGGCACCCCTTCAGCTTTTCATCTTGCTGATCTCACACGCGCAGAGGGAGGGAGGAACGGAGGGAGAGCGCACACTTCTTTCTTATACCTCATCAAGCTTCTGCTGGAACAGCCGCTTGATTTCTTCTTTCTGGGCCTGGCAGTGACTGAACAGCTGCTGGGCCTTCCCCAGCAGCTGGGAATTCTTCTCCTGGAAAGGGGGTGGGGGAGAGAAGGACACAGCATGACCGCATGGACACTGATTCCACCCAGGCTGCAGACTGATCGCCTCAGAAATGGCTTAGGCAAATCAATGGAGGGGGACAGGCTCTGCCAATGGCTGTCAGCTCACAGGAACCTCCATGTGCCAGAGCACTCTGCCCCCAACTGCCCACTGTGGGGACAAACGAGGAAGGACAGCTTCTTGGATGTGCCTGGTAGGGCACTGCAGGAAATGGGATGCTGGGCAAGGGGCTATTTAGCTTGATCGTTCTTATGTTCGAGGCCGGCTCCAATTCCAAAAAGCAAAGGCACGAATGCTCCAACGAGAGAGCTGATGACACAAGGCCGAAGCTATGACAGGGGCTCTCAGGGCCAGTGGCCATCAGCACAGCTCGCGCGCTGTCCGCGAACTGCCTAAAACTGTCCCCCGGGCCAAGCAGAGCCTCCCTGGACCTGCTTGGAATCCCCTGCCTATCCGCAAGCATCCCTTGACAGAGGCCTACCTTCTCCTGTTCCAACAACTGCTGAAGGTTGGCCTTGTACTGAGGAGTCTTCATATAGGCCAGGAACTGCATGTACTGGAACTTAAATGAGTCTGCAAGACCAAAGAGGGGACAGGAAGACATGAACAGCCAGCCTTGCATCCCAGAAGTCACCACTCTGCACAAGCTCTGCTGGAGGAAGCAGAATCATTCCCCCACCATGGCCAATGCCACCGCGTGTTTTAGGGTGGGCTCACGTTAATCACAGCCTTGTTCCTGCCGCAGGAGTTGCAAAGAGAGGAGGAGGTGTAAACTCTCACTCCTCCATCTGCTACCTCCCAAGGGATGACTGCTGGAATTTCCCTGGCCTGACGCAGTTGCAGCCCAACCCTAAATGGCTCACAGTCCCAGAAAAGGCTCAGATGTTATGGTAGATTGACCTACTGGCCCCATGGTGCTGTATCCCAGATCTGGGGCAGGCAGAAAGTATACCAGGATCTTCCAACAGGTTGTGGAAGGCTGCTCACTCACAGTAACAACAACAAAAGCCTCTTCGCTTCTAAATCAGAGTGCTGCAACATGTTTATCAGGGCGGCAAAAGGGGAGACCAGAAATGGATTTCTGCATGAAAGAACGAGTGCAGCGACTGAAAGCAAATTTCCGGGCTGTCCTCAAAGGTAGCCAGTTCCTTCACTGTACCTTCCACCATGCCGCGCCACGATTTTGTACTAGTCTCCAGGCAAGGGAGCGCAGAGCACAGATCAAACAAAATAGTGGGTCACACAAGCTTGAAGCTCTGCCCACCCCAGTCTGGATTCAAACAGCCCTTTTTATGACCGTTTTACTTCCAACGGAACTCGGTCTTTGGTCCCCGGCCAGGCCCTGTGACTTTCCAAAGGTGGCCACCCAGCCTTGCCAGTTCTTTCTGAACACAATGGAAGGAACCAGTTTGCGTCCTCACATAAAAAAGAAGCACGGTCCCTGTAGCACAAACAAGGGGCCTCAGAAACCATCTGGAAAGCAGGTAAGGCAGGCAGGTGGATGCCCAAGCAACACGCGGTCCGTACGAGGGATGCTGCCTGCCCATCCAGGGGGAAGAGACGGCCTTACCTAGCAGCTTCTGTAGTGCAGGTGGGGTGGGAGTCACCAACAGCTGGTTTGACGAATGCCGCTGCACTTTAGGAGGTAGTTGGTAAAATGGACTACGAGGAGACCTGTATGCATCTGCACAGAAAGACAATCCCCGCGTATTAGGCATCTTGCTTTGGTTCGGAGCCTCTTTTGGCCACCTGAAGAGGACTGATTTCTGCCTGCGCTTCCACACAAACATGTCCAGCATGGCTTAAAAATAAGACCAATCCAGAGAAAGTAGGACCACAAACCCTGATGCAAACCACATCAGAGAGTCAGGAATCAGGCAAAGCAAGGGAACGTTCCCATCACAGATGAAGAGGTGCGGGGAAAGGAAAGGTTCCCGCCTAATACCAGAAATGCTTCAAAGCTGTCTCACTTCAGGGAGCATCAGGGCTCCCGGAAAGGGGCTCGTGGACAAGGCCATGGCCGGGCTCATGTTTTGGATGATGATCCAAGCCCTTGGTGGCCTAAACCTGTGAGTTTCAAGATACACGTGACCCCTTGTTCGCTACCTGAACATTCACAAGGGATGTAAATTATCTGATTTTAAAAAACAAACAAAACCGGATTGGATCTGTTACGCTAGATGGAGAATTAAAGTAGGGGACATATCTGAAACCATTCCTCCATCCTGATACAGTGGGTGTGTTCATGTGTAATACGCACGTATTATAGAACCTTTGGGTTATGGGGCAGCACAGAAATGGAATGGAATGAAACAAACAAACAAACATACATATGTGTATTTTCCTATCAAACACTATGATTGGCCCTGTGAAGAGTCCTATTTGAAAAGGAAGCTAGAGTTTAAGCAGCTCCTGTCAAAACTGGCAGGTCTCATAAACAAGGTGGCCTGCACGTTTCCACCTTTCTGAGCAGACAGAAACTTGGGAAAGGATAGAAGAAAGTGCAGGACTTAAAGAAGAGTTGGGTGCAACCAAACAGCCTGGACAATCTCACCACAAGGAGTGATATGCTTATCACCCCACTTTTGTGAATAAAAATTGTGTTTGTTTTCTCCTGACAGCTTGCCTCTGACAGCTCTCAAGAGACTGCAAACTACAAAGTGTACCTATTTCCAGACTCTTTGGGCCAACGTCCAGAAGTAGTACCTGCCACCATTTGGCAGCACACACCTGCCAGGCCCTTGCTGAGCTGCTGTGAAAGGCCACACTCCCCTGCTTGAACAAGACCAAGTAAAACGTACTTTTGAAAAGCACTTGTGTGCACATCTTGCATACAAGAGAGGAAGCAAGCCAGTGGCAACCCCTCCAATGGCCACTTGGGCACTCTAGAAGGTGATCACTGGCTGTCACCTCAGAGATGGCAGAAAGCACTCTCCAGAGGGAAAATAGTGGGGAGTGTGAGGTTGCAGGGAGTGCCTGTGATCACAGCAGCAACAGCCACTCCAGCAGGCTGCTTGGGCACTGGTGGGGTTTGACGAGAAGAGCAAGGAGTTTCTCTTGTTTTTGCCAACGTTAGTTGGCTGGCCAGGTTCAAGATGACAGAGCAGCCCGGCGTGGCCCGTGTAAGTCATCGCACTAGGTGAACCCAGGCAACAGCTTTCTACACTCCGTTCAAGCTGCCCACCTACTCTATGAAGTCGTATGGTTTATTTATAGAATACAAAGACTGGTTCCATCTGCACAAGAGGTAGTGCATGTTTGATGGATGGGACTTGCTCCTTTCAAGCTAGCCAGCCTAGGCCCATGCAGAGGGATTCAAAGCTGGGCCTTACCCTGAGGAGAGGATGAACATGCTTGGGATACAGTCTGCGCATGCAGAAGCTCCAGCGCAGTTTGGTTCTTCTTGGTCTTGCGCTCCGCACTCACGATGTTCATTTTCTTGGGGCGCCCACGCTTCCTGCCTGCCATTTTCCTTCCCTTTTTGCTCAGCTTCTTCTTACGTGCTTTGGACGGAGATGGCTTTTTCACAGCACTGGCTCCCAGGGTCTTCTCTTCTTCAGCACCATAGTCCTTTTCGAGACAAGGAGGCAGGCTCAGTTTTATTGCTCTGTGCTGTTCAGTCGGCCAGGTGTCCCCTAGCTCCCCCCTGGGCTATTACAACATCAGGCTCTGCAGCTTCAAGATCAGAGCAGGGCCCTCGCCCAGAACAGATTCCACCAACTGTGCTTAAGGACCAGCCTGATGCACGGTTCGGAAGAAGCTGAACACTCACTCACTATTCCGGGGCATTTTCCCAGTAACCCCTTACTGTGAACCTGAATTTGTCCCCCTCCTGTGGATCAACAGGGCCTGTTGTGCTTTTTCTGTGACAAGAACGAGAGCCTGCTGCCCCCATTCACACCCAGCACACAAAGCAGGCCTGCAAGTTAGGGAAACGAGGTATGTGCACAACATCTGTGGACTCAAACCTTGTTCTCTTGGACCTTTGTTGGAGTTGTCGTGTTACTCTTGTTTTCTCTTTGCTGTCGGCGCCTAGCTGCCTCTTGTTCCTCCTGCAGAGAATGGGAGAGAAGAACTGAGGGGAAGTGGCACATAGAAGAGGAAGATTTTTTTCCCACCCGTTCAGGTAGTCTGGACTGCGGGGCACAAGAAAGGCAGGCTGCTTACCTGTAACTGTCGTTCTTCAAGTGGCCATCTGTGCATTCACACATTATGGGTGCTGCGCCTGCACAGTGCCTGTAGCCGGGAAGATTTTACAGCTTTAATGCTTTCTGGTGGGAACTCACACCCCTTCTCCCCAGTATAAAGGGGCGGAGTCCCCACCCTTTTGCCAGTCAGCTGAAGACCCCGTTTGCCCCCAGCTGAGACCAGCAAGGGAAAGCCGAAGTACAATGATTTAAAGGAGACTTGTACAATAAAAACTTATATGTACCCAGTCACCGACACCGAAGTGGGGCCGGTGGGTGGGCTGTGTGAATGCACAGATGACGATTCAAGAACGACAGTTACTGGTACGCAACCTGCCTTTCTTCATCGTGATCTGTGTGCATCACACATCTATGGGCGACTAGCAAGCTTACCCCACCCGGAGGCAGTACGGTGTCATCTCTGGAGAACAGCTGATAAGACGGCGCGGCCGAAGGAACAGTCCTGTCTGGCCCTGACGTCTGAGTGGCAGCATCTCGCGAAGGTGCATGGAGTCGACCAGGTGGCAGCTTTGCGAATGACGTGGACTGGAATGTCTGCCCGCAGAGCAGAAGACGCGGCGATGGCTCTCGCAGAAGGTCCTTTTGGAGCAATCGGCAAGCCCCGTGTGGGCAGAGGCAAGGAAGTTCAATCGTTTCCATGATTCATTTCAACAGACGGTGAGACTGTGTCAGAGTGTTCGATCGGTGTCAACGGTGAAGGAAAATATGCTGGTAAGACGATGTCTCAATCAAGATGAAAAGGTGTTGCCACTTTCAGAAGAAAGGTCGGGTCCGTGCAAAAAGTCACCTCCTCTTTATGAAAATTGATATGGAGGGTTGACCCGTAGAGCACACAGTTCACTAGCCCTCCTTGCTGATGTGGAAAGCAGTTTTCCAAAAGAACAGCTGAAGGTCAACAGTGGCCATGGGTTCAAATGGTGGCTTGGTCAGAGTCTGTAGAATGACGGCAAGGCTCCATGTCGGGACAACCGATTGGAGGTTGAAGGTTTTGTAATCCACGTAAAAAGTGACATATGAGTTGGTGCGAGAACATGGATGAATCTTCTATGTAGTCTCTATTATGCAAGATGGCTGCAATATACACCTTAATGGAGAATGGTCTGAGACTCCCATGGTGTAACCAGAGTAAGAATTGTAAAATGTTCTCAATGGCAGCAGACTGAGGCAAAAAATGGTTGGTAGCAGCAAAGCAGGTGAAACGTTTCCATTTAGCACTGTAGGAATGTTGTATATTGGGCTACAGTGCAGATTGCAGTATAAATTGGATGTCCAGGTGAAGATCTGTCAAATCCGAAGGTGTTGTCAGTACTAAAGTTGATGTCGGCGCCGAGAGGAGTGTCGGTATCAAAAATGATGTTGATATGGATGGAACAGTCAGTGTTGAAATAGGTATCTCCGGTACCAACGGAAGAGTAATTCCAAGGGAGTCGATCTTGTCAGTCCCGAAGATGATGTCAGTACCGAGGAGGTTGAATGTGTAAAAATTATTGGATGAGCCATGCCATGAGTTTCAGAGTGTTGGTCTGCATGACATATAGTGCCTTGCTCTTGGGTGAGGAGCTGTGGGATCTGAAGTAGAGCGAAGTAAACATGCTTGGATAGTTGAAATAGAGCGGGAAACCATGAATGCCGGGGCCACCATGGGGTGATCAAAATGCCATGAGCATTGTCCTGATAGATCTTCACTAATGTCCTTGTGATTAGCGGAATCAGTGGGAATGCAAAGTAAGTTTTATTCTCCCATGAGACCATGAGGGCATCCCCGATGGAATTTGGGCCAATACCCACTCAGGAGCAATAGAATGAAACATAGAAACAGAGAAACAGAGCAAGTCAGAAGGGGTCTCCCAGGTCATCTAGTCTGACCCCCGGCTCCAGCCGGCTCCACTCAAGACATGCCCACCATATGCATGTCCAGCCTATCCTTGAACACCCTCACCAATGGGGCCTCAACCCTCTCCCGTGGAAGCCCATTCCACACCCTCGGGGTCCTAACTGTTGGGAAGTGCTTCCTGGCATCCAAATTGAACCTTGGAAGGTTGTGCAAACCAAGTTCCTGTGAGCAGCGAAGAGGTCTACAGTTGGTGTTCCCCACAGTTCAAAAAAGATGGTGGCAGACGTGACGGTCCAGCTCCCACTTGTGCATCATGAGCAGACATGTGTCTGCTCAGGGAATCAGTTTCTTCATTCTTGGTGCAGGCAAGATGAACAGCTTGCAGGATGATCTCGTGAGCGATGCACCAGTTCCAAATTCAAAGAGTAAGATGTGCCAATGGGACTGATCTCATTCCTCCCTGCTTGTTGATATAAAACACGGTCACGATATTGTCCAATGCAATTTGTACAATGTGTCCTTATAGGATAGTTTGAAAAGAACATAGCGCCTTGAATACAGCCAGCAACTCCAGGTAGTTCATATGCCTGGTTGTTTCGTGGCCATGCCAGATGCCCTGGGTTTGGAGTGAGGTGCAGTGCGCACCCCATCCAGTCAGGGAGGAGTCAGTATAGAGCGTCACAGTCGGTTCCAGTGTTTGGAACAGTACCCCGCGAGTCAGGCAGGTGTCGATTGTCCACCTGGGTAGAGTTCGAAGGACTGAACGTGGAGGTTGCAGTGGTTGGTCCAGTAGATTGCGCTGCGGTTAAACCACAGTTGGAGCAGTCTCTCCCGCAGCCTTGCTTTCGGTACCACCGATACTGCAGGCACCATGTGACCAAGTACCTGTTGAATGGAATGCACTGGGACAGTCTGTCTTGCAGTGCAGCAGCTCGCAAAACATTTCAGACTTTGGAGTCAATCCGTTGGGAGGAAAGCTGGTGTACGAAGTGAGTCCAGGCCGCTTCAATGGAACTGATGAGCTGGAAAGGAACAAGGCATGCCGTCTCATTGTTTAAGTATAGTTCCAGTTGATCAAGTCAGGAGCAGGTAGTCTTGATGGAGGCTAAGAGGCCCACTCTAGAGGAGGAAAAGAGGAGCCAATCATCCAGGTAGGGGCAGGTTTGTACTCCTGGAAGCCTGAGGTAGGCACAAACTGGGGCCACACATTTTGTGAACACCTTCAGAGCAGTTGCGAGGTCAAAAGGAAGGATGTTGTATTCATAGGCCTCAGTACCTACTGACTGTGAACCTCAGGAGGCACCTGTGAGCAGGGTGGATGCTTACATGAAAGTAAGCGTCTTTCATGTCCAAGGATGTGAAGAAATCCTCTTTCCTGAGCAATGGAAGGATATTCTGGAGCATGGTCATTCTGAATTTCTTGGTTTTGATGAATTTTTTAACTCCACGTAAAGGCAGAATGGGGCAAACAGCCCCATCTCTCTTCAGTATCGTAAAGTACCTGGAGTAGAAACTGTGCAGTCCTGAATGACCAACTTTTCGAATCACTCACTTACAAAGCAGCTCAGTGACTTCTCCCAGAAGGGCTGGTGAGGCTGCTGTGTAGCAGATCGCACCAAGAGGAGGCACAGTTTCAAACTCGATTTTATATCCATGCTGTACAATGGAGAGAACCCACCAATCAGATGTGATGGACTCCCAGATGGGGAAATGATGTTGGAGTCCATCACCAAAAGGGAGAGAGAGAGGTGGGTTTAAGGAACAAAGAAAGGTACACTGTCAACGTTGGTGTTTGTTGTCAGTGCGTCTCTGCGGCTGTTGGTAGCGGGGCACTTTGCTGTGACGGGGACAAGCCTGGCGTCCTGAGGTGTAGCCTTCATGATAGGGTTGGCAGAGCCAGAATTGGGTAGGCTTGTTCATGGACCACCTACGTTTTGTCTGTGCAAAAGCCCTTCTCATCTTGCGAGCAGTGAAGCGAGCTTTGCGGATGGAGTCCAGCTTGTTGCGGGTCTTGAAGTGGAAAAGACTTGTGCCATCAAAGGGCATATTCTGCATGCGCTGCTTTGTTTCTTGCGGGAGGTTGCCGGCTCGCAACCAGGCATGGCGCCGGAGAGTCACCGCACCAACAAGCGCTCTCGAGTCACAATCAACATGGTGCCTCACTGTGGCCAGTTGTTGCTTAGAAAGCCGCATTGCCTCCTCAATGTAGCTTTGGGCCAGTCCTCTCTGCTGGTCCGGGAGGAATTCAGCAAGGGCTTCCATCTTCTGCCACAAAAAGTATTGATAGCGTGCCATTGTGGCTTCGTAGTTGGAGATGCGAAGACCGAGTCCCATGGCAGAATAGATCCGGCGAGACAGCAGGTCAATCTTCCTCCCCTCATGATCCGTTGGTGTGGAGTGCTCTCGGGACTGATGGCCTTGAGTGGACTCAGTGACGATGGAGTTTGGCTGCGGATGTCGTAGCAGGAATGGTATGTCCTGCTCCTTGACTTTGTACATCGACTCAAGGCGCCGGGAGGTTGGGTGAGTTTGGTTGGGGAGCTGCCAGGACTCCATCATAGCTTGACGAAGCGTCGATATGAATGGCAGTGCTACTGTGACCCTGTCCTCCATCTCGGTGACATCATAGACGTTGTCCTGGTCAGGATTGACGTGTTGCTGGATGTCGATCCCGAGGGAGGATGACATACTGGCCATGAGCTCAGAGAAGCGACCCAGGCTGTAACCAGGCAATCCTGGGCCTTGAGTAGAGATTACCGGGTCAGGGGATGTAGAAGTCTGTTCTGATTCCTCCGAGTCCGAATCGGAAGGGTAGGAAGGGCTCGAGGAAGAAGAGCTGGCAGGAGACCAATCAGGTTCAGTCATGAGCGCAGCCGCTGTGGATGGCACGCTCCTAGATGTTGAAGGAAGTGGAGATTGTTGGCAGCGCATTGGGGATGGTGGGTATGGGTAACTGTATGGTGGGTAGTAATTCCACGGGCAAGCTTGCTCCAGTTGATCGGGATTGAAATCTCGGTATGGTGATGGCACCCAATATCTAGATGGCTGTCGATCAGGTGCTTGTTCCAGAAGAAATGCCGGTGGGCTCTGGGTGGCTTTTGGAGACCCCTCTGGCGATGAAGGGTCACATGGCGTGGAGGCTGGAGATCTAGCAGTCTCATGGTCCTCACCTGATGGTGGGGATGTTTCGCAAATCTCCCCATCAGAAACTGAAGCCCAAGACAACGGTTCTGAGCTCTCTGGACTGGGGCAAGGAGAGGGTGCTGTGGGAGCTGGTGATGACGGTGGTGTCACCTGCATAGCGGTCTGATGACCCAATGGCTCCGATGGTACCGACGTCATCGGCTGGGGCACACAAGGTTGCTTTTCATGGTGGCACTCGGATTTGCCCTTCTTGGGACACTTAACTTCAGCAGCCCCCTCAGGTTCACTGTGTTTCTTCTTCTCCTTTCTTTTCCTGGGAGAGGGAGACCGAGTGGAGCGCTTGCTGTCAGTGCTGAGGCTCTCCCCCTGAGAGGAACAAGAGGGGGCACTCTTTGCAGAAGCGGGAAAGGCGGCGGAGGGAGCTGCCGGGAGAGTCTGATCCCAGACCATCTTCTTTAATTGGTTCTCCCAGTTCTTTCTAGCCTGCTGGGTAAAGCACTGGCAATGGACGCACCTGTCCATCCGATGGCCCTCTCCCAGGCAGAGGAGGCAGAGAGGGTGTGGATCAGTTGGAGACGTTTTTGCTCCGCACTGGGTGCACTTGTGAAAAGCCGTCTGCTGTGCCATCAAGAAGAAGAAGAGGAAAGTCAACAAGCTAAGACGATGATAGAAGGAGTTTTTTTGTTGTTTTGGTTTTTGGAGATACTAGTTGGGGGGCAGAAGAGGGAGGATCATAGGAAGAAGGGAACGAGTCAGAGGGATGAGTAAGGGGCAAATATCACAGAAAGTGAAGTGAAGGAACTAGAGAAAGAAAATTAGAGTAAAAGCATTATCGAGAGACGAAGCAATGAGATAAGCCAAGAAGCCTGAGCCACAGTGAACGGCGGTCACAAGCAGACTGGGGAAAGGGCGGAGTTCCTATGAGGTGGGGTGCAGAAAGAGTGGGTGCAGAGTTCCCGCCAGAAACCGAGAAAGCTGTAAAATCTTCCCAGCAACAGGCGCTGCGCAGGCACAGCACCCATAATGTGTGAATATACAGAAACCACGACAAAGAAATGGCCACTGTGCCTTGAAAAAGTATCGCTTGTGCAGGCTCTTCCGGGACTGAAGACGGCAAACAAAGCGCCCAGCACCAAGCCTACCCTGGCCAGAAATGTGTTTCTGGGAGTAGCACTTGGTCCTGGCTAGGATGTATTGATGGACTGCTCTCCCCATCAATGTCTGGAGGGTCTCACACGCGCCACCCCAACCCTGGAGCAATGTGTTGCTTCACCTGTTTTGAGCCACGCATTTTGTTGCCAAGAACCTCACTTACCCTGAGTTTTGGATTTTTCAGACTAGAGAAGTAATTTTCAAGCTGAAAACAGAAAAAAGGAGGTATCAGCCATAGGAGCACAGAACCTTTTAGAGGTTCCTATTCATTTCCTAACAGGGCATGCAAAACCAAAGACCTCTGCTCCTCCACGTCTCTTTGCACTGCACATACACTCACAATGCCCTACTTTCTAAGGAGGGCTTGGTTGTCTCTGGGTTGCCTACACGGAGTGGCAGTGGCTTCCAGGTTTCAAATAGGGTCTTTCCCACCTTCACCTGCAGGTGGTAGAGACAACACCTGGAATTTATCGAGACTCAACTTCCCTTGCGAGGCTCCCTGTTCCCTCGAGGCCAGTTCTGGAGTGCTTGTATCTGGTGCTGGGTGATTGAGACAGATTGGGGACTCTGCTGGTGTACTGCACACCCTCCTGCCCAGCAGACTCTCCACCTGAGCTGACAGAGATCATCTTGGACCTGGTTTTGAGGACCCCCAGAATGTAGGTCCTGGGGGACTTCAATCTCCATGCTGAGGCAGTTCTGCCCGGGGCAGCTCAGGACTTCATGGCTTCCATGGCAGCCATGGGGCTGTCTCAACATATCACTGGTCCAACCCATGAAAGGGGTCGCACGCTTGACCTGGTTTTCTCGACGGGACAGAAAGGGTGGCCTGGAGGTGAGAAACTTGACCTTAACTCCTTTGTCATGGTCAGACCACTTCCTTGTGAGGTTTATACTCAGGGCTGCTTCCTCCCTGCAGAAGGGTGTGGGTCCTATTAAGATGGTCCACCCCTGGAGCAAGATGGATCCAGATGGATTCCTGAGGACTCTGGGGGATTTTTCCAGCTGATTAAGCTGGCGCTCCTGTTGATGTCCTGGTTGATTCATGGAACGGGGAAATGACCAGGGCAATCGACACGATCACTCCGAAGTGTCCGCTCCCGCCTAGCAGAGCCCACTTGGCACCATGGTATACGCCTGAGCTGCAGGCGATGAAACAGGTTGGGAGATGATTAGAGCGCAGGCAGAGGGAATCATGAGGCAAATCTGATCCACACACTTAAGAGGCCTATGCTGTGGTAGGGAGGGCAGCGAAGAAGCAATTTTTCTCCACTTCCATTGCCTCCTCACAGTGCTGTCTGGCAGAGCTCTTTCGGGTGGTGCACAGCCTAGTAGACCCTAGCCCAAAAAAAGCGCTTATGGCACAATCCTGCTGTGACAACTTTGCCCAGCACTTCAAGGAGAAAATCGCTCCCTGGACTCCACAGTTGATAGAGCTCCATTACAGGAAATGTCCAGAGCCTCGTCTGTTCCATCTTTATTGGATGAGTTTCAGTTGTTGTGGCCTGAGGAAGTGGACAAGGTGCTTGGAATGGTACATCCTACCACCTGTTCACTTGACCCTTGCCCTTCTTGGCTGCTTACCAAAGCCAAACACAGGATTGGTACCTGGGTCCAAGAGGTCATCAATGCCTCTCTCTGAGGGAGGACTGGGTCCCCGCACCTTTGAAGTAGGCGGTGATCAATTCTGCCCTAAAGAAGGCATCCCTGGACCCAGAGGTGGCTGCCAATTATAGACCGGTGGCCAATATCCTGTTTCTGGGCAAGATGCTAGAGCGGGTGGTGGCGAGACAACTCCAAGCACTCTTGGATGAGACTGATTATCTGGACCCATTTCAGTCCGGCTTCAGACCCAGGTATGGTACTGAATCTGCCTTGGTCGCCCTGTACACTGTGCAGGGAGAAGAACAGGGGGAGTGTGTTGACCATGGTATCCTTCTGGATAGGCTGGCTGGTTTGGGTGTAGGAAGCGCTGCTTGGCAGTGGTTCCATTTCTACCTGTCTGGCCGATTTCAGAAGGAAGTGCTAGGGGATACTCGCTCTGTGCCATGGCAGCTTTGCCATGGAGTTCTGCAGGGTTCCATTTCATACCCCATGCTATTTAACATCTACATGAAACCGCTGGGAGAGGTCATCAGGAGGTGTGGGCTGCGGAGTCACCAGTATGCTGATGATACCAGGCTCTACCTCTCATTCTCCACTGATCCAGGTGAGGCAGTGGCTGTATTGAACCGATGCCTGGCCGAGTTAATGGGCTGGATGAGGGCCAATAAACTGAAGCTCAATCCAGACAAGACCGAGGTCCTGCTGGTGGGTGGTTTGAACTCCTGGGTAGGTGACTTGGATCTTGTCCTGAATGGGGTTGCACTCCCTCTAAAGGACAGGGTCCGCAGCTTGGGGGTGCTCCTTGACCCAGAGCTGTCCCTGGAGGCTCAGGTGATGGCGGTGGCAAGGAGCGCTTTCCTTCAGCTTCAGCTGCTCCATCAGCTTTGTGATCCATCACCTACACCTGGACGAGCGCTGCTTGGCAACAGTGACACATGCTCTGGTAACTTTCCCGTTAGATTATTGTAACGTGTGGGGCTGCCCTTGAAGATGGTCCAGATACTTCAACTGGTTTAGAATAGAGCTGCCAGGGGCCAGTTGTTATTCTCATATAATGCCGATCCTCTATCAACTGCACTCCCTACTGATTGAGGTCTGGGCCCTATTTAAGGTGCTGGTGTTGACCTATAAAGCCCTAAACAGCTTGGGACCAGGATCCATGAAGGAACATCTTCCCTATGTGCCCTCCTGCCCCTTGAGATCTGAGGCAGAGGCCTTGCTCCAGGAACCCTCTTTGAAGGAGGTCAGGAAAGTGAATACCTGGAGGAGGGCCTTCTCCACAGTGGTGCCCTGACTGTGGAATTTCACTCCCCAGAGAGGTTTTCCTGGCGCTAATGTTATATGCTTTTCGGCACCAGGTAAAAACCTTTCTATTTGCCCAACATTTTAATATTTAAAGAGTTTAACTTGGTTTTAACATCATATGTGCTGCTATGTTTTGCTAAATTACTGGGTTATATTTTGTATTATTAATTTGTACTATTGTATTATTATTTTTGTATTATTTACTATGTTGTATTTTGCTATAATTATCTATTGTTTATTTATGGTTTGTAAGCCATCCTGGGACTTTTGTAAAGGATGGGATATAAATATTGTAATTAAATTAAAATTAAAATTTCTTCAGGAAAAGGCCTTTCTCATTTCGCTTTAAGTGGGCCCAGTCTGCTGCTTCGAAAGGACTTAAAGAACAGGAAGGCAGCACCTCTGGTGTTTTTACACTTATTTTCTTTAATGTGGAGCTTCTCTGCCATGATCAAGTGTAATGCAAACTTTGTTTTGTGTTATAAATTTTATCTTGTTTCAATATTTATATTGGGAAGGCTTTTTACCTGCAATAAAATATACTACTAGTGGACTGGGTTCAAGAGACCTATTTGTACACAGACTCACTAGATACTCTTAGGCAAATCCTTGCCCCCAGTTCCCCCAGTTATACAACTCGGAGCCACTGTGGTATAGTGGTTAAGAGCACAGGACTGGGACTCAGGGGATCTGGGTTCGAGTCTGTGCTTGGCCATGGAGCCAATTGGGTGACTTTGGGCCAGTCACAGACGCTCAGCCCAACCTACCTCACAGGGTTGTTACTGTGGGGATAAGATGGAGAACAGGAAGGGGAGAATGATGTAAACCACACTGCATTCTTTAAAAGAAAACAGATGGGATATACATCTAATAAGTAAATAAATGGGTGTAAGCGGCTTTTATTGAGGCCTTTAGGAAAAGAACCAACAGATAAAGGTTGCAAAACATTCCATATGCCAGGGCTGGACAGAAGGAACATCTCAAGCTGTTTTGGGATTCAAAGCTCAGCATTCCTCACTGCTGGTCATGCTGGCAGGGTATTCTGGGAAGAGAAGTCCCAAACCATCTGGCAAAAAGCCATCTGCCCTCCCCTGCTCCACACATATGCCAGACCCACTGGGCTCCTCCCTCCACTGCCACAAGGCCCCAGCCATTTCATCGGGCTGCAGCAGAGAGCGATGGGAAGTGAGGCTGTTTGGGGCTGGTCCTCAGAAGAACAGCTATCCAGGAAGAGGTGCCTAAGGTTGCTTTTCCCACCCCACATCTTTTCCACCCCATCCCTTTCTCCTTGTGGTCCATGCCGCCTCCAAATTGTGAGCCACTAGTACAGACTGTGGCTCCTGGTGAAGTCACGGGAAGACGTTCAGACTGAAGCTGGCTGACAGGGCTTTAAATAAATATACTCTCGAAGCCTGATCTGCAGCATAGCCCAATTTCCGCATTCCTCCTGTGCCTGTGCAGGTACTCACTATGGTTCGATCGATAGTATGCAGGTAGTAAGAAACTGGTTTCCCGGTCCACGAGACGGAGCCTTTCAGTGGTGACAATTCCACAACTCTCATTATAGTGCCAATATCTTTGCAGGGTGGAAATAGGAAAAGGAGGAGAAGATGAAGAGAATTAGAAAGAAGGGAGAAACGCCAGCCAGCCAGCACTCACATTCCAAGGCAAAGTGTCAACATGACTATTCTATGCATTGCTGGCTCTGAGGTTGGGGGTGCAGGGCAGGTGCACACGAACCCACAGCAAAGCCATCGGTTCCCCTGGCTGGCGATGGAAATGTAACATCAACCAAGGAAGAGCATCAAAGGGACATGCCACTGGTAGGTAGACCATGACCAGTCATTCCGCAGCATCCATGCTGCCCATCCATCACAGAGGCCCGCATTGCTACTCTCTTCTGCACCAGCTGGGGGTGCAGAGGCCCAGTACACACAGGGCATGGTTGCTGGCTGCAACCTCAGCTCTGGGTTCAAGCCTTCAAGACCCGAACAGAGAAGGCGCACATGAACCTACCAAAGCAGCTAGCCCAAAGCCCTGGCACAGCCCGAAGGCAAGCAGGCTTCCCGAGACTGGGCCCATCTCTGGTTGCAACAGTGAGAGGCCAGGTCCTCTGCACAGACTCTGCTGGAAACACTGCCTGGCTCACCCCACTTCTCCCCAACAGCCCCCCCTTGGCGGCCCCTTCCACCTGGCCATGAAGCATTTATGCGACTTAAGAATCGGTGCGTGGACCTGCTTTTTCCTCCAACCTCTTCCCTCCCTCTTCTTGCTTTTGTACTTCATCTGTGAGTTAGCCAGCCTGCTAGTAGGGACTGTGCTGGTTTCCTAATTTAACACACACATGGAATTCCCTAGGGTGAATGCACGGCAGTACATTGTCTTTTCACCCAGCAATGCTGAGAATATTCCCAGCTCCGGGACGTTCAGTTTAAAATGCACAGTATGTGCACCAATTCAGGGAGGGAGGGAGGGAGGGAGGGGGAGAGAGAGCAGAGGCAAATCTCACCACTCAAGTTTCGACTGTTTATTCTGAAGTTTAGCGGTGCAAAAGGTTTTGAGGATACAATCTGGCCACCTGTTGAAGGAAAAGGTGATGTCACTCATTTAGTGATGAAAAAAAGCAGGAAAGGATAGATAATTTCATGCATCAGAAAGACACATGACTATCATTTTCAAGAGATGAACAAGTTGTGCACATAATAATCTGGTTGTATAGCCTCTTCCTGAGCATAAAATGGGGTTATACAATTGAAACAGAGAGAACTCTCAGGTTACATACAGATCCAGAATGCTTTCATAACTGCTGTTTTTCTTTTGGGTCACCATGTCATGGCTTTTTGTACAATCACCGGATCCAATCTAAGTCCTACCGCAGTGTGAAGAGCCATCATTAGCAACTCACCAGTTCACGCAAACATTCAAGCCATCCTGATCGATAGAAAAATGAAGCAAGAAATTGCAATGAAATGACAAAGGAAAGCACCAAGATGAAATCAAACAGTGGGTACAACTGAGACAAGCTTTTTATCCGGGGGGGGGGGGGGGGGACAGAGATGATAAAGTTCCACTCAGAGAAAATTGAGGCAGAGTCAGCTTGAGAGGTTAATGTGGGGGACATGCCTCTCCGACAGTGACATGGGAGCTATTTGACATGAAGCGGCTATGGAAAGTTTCAGTGGTGAATTTGCTGCTTGCTTGAAAGAGGCAGTAACCAAAGTTAGGTTCTGGAGCTAAAGTTTCTGCTCTCTCGGGCAGCAGCAGAACAAGACATAGACACACTGCTTCCCTGTAAAGTTAAGATGCCAGAAGAAGGTATACAACACCACAGTTTTCAGTGCTGAAGTGAAGAGGAGGGTGTCAGTAACCCCGCGGCATCTCTGTATGGGCATGAGTGGCCAAGACATGCAACGCAGGACCAGAAGTGTGTGTTGATGTACGTTTGTCCTCATCCTCTTGGCCTGGAGTGAGCAGAGCTGTAATGCCCCAATGGCACATAAGCATCTTGCCACAGAGGCTGTGCTGTTGGTGCTTGAGGAGGCGGGGGAGGGGGGGGTGATACAAAGTGAGCTCAAGAGGGCAAGTAAAGCAAGAGCTGCGCATGCGACCTTACTAGGCAGAGCGCAAAACGGAAAGATCTTGCTGAAAGAAGGAACATTCCCACTGGAGTGGCTGTCGCCAAGCTCTGTTGGGGGACAAATCAGCACAGAAATATCAAGCGGCTGCAAAAGCGACAGCTGTCTGGCCTTTCCTGCACCCAGTTATACCAAAATCCGACAGCTGGTAGGGAATAGGTAGGGAACGCCAACTCAACCGCTTTTGGGTGCACCTGTCGGCTTTCAGAAAACAGAAGTTGCTCCTGGGAAAATGGAAGCTTTCAAGACCTGCCACACCAAGATTTAAGACATGGGGCCAGAATGACAGATGAAAAAAGACACTTGCCGAAAACGGTTCCGCCATCCCACACCCTCCCTATCGACAAGAGTAAAAGACGGTGACCCGTGTGTTTTATATGTGACCCGGGAGGAGGGTTCAGCTTCCATCTTGATGACGGGTAAAAGAGTTGCTAGAAGCGGCTTCTTCGGCGGTGAAAAAAGGAGGAGGAAAAGACTCTGCAGTAATCTAGCACCATCAATGGTTCTGCTCCGCCCTGGGCAGTGCATACAGAAGTATCCACTTGTTTAAGAGCTGAGCCATACAAAAAGTATCCATTCTGTTTCTAAGTGTATCCACTTAACCAGCTCAAGAATTCTCAGTCCAATAAAAAGTATCTAGTTAAGCGGAGGCATTGCACCTGGAGCGGGCAGCCAATCAGGAGCTCAGAAGCAGAATACTAAATAGCCAGCCTATCTCGCCAAGCACAGGGTAGCCATCAATTCGGTTTTCCGGAATGGTTCCTCAATCAGTCGCATCTACATGTTTAAATAGACCCAGAGGCTGAATCAAACTGCAAGAGTCTATCGAACTGGCATGTCAATAAAGCTTGACCTGTGATCTTTCCAACCCATTGTTAGCTGCATTTCTGATAGATGTCTACACTCAGATTCAGAGCACTGTCTTGTGTAAGACGACATCAAGATGTCTACACTCCGTATCCACGTACGTGACTAGCAGGTTACAAAACTTGCACATGAGCTAGAAACTTGTAGATGCTGTGTTCTTCCACCCAGGAGGGCCCTGTTGTTAGCGACTGCAGAAACTGGGTCGCATCATTTCAATAAAGCTGCAGAAGTTCAAGATGATTAGATTGTCCCTGAGAGTCCAAGTGTTCATTCCTCGCAAACTGGAAACCGAGATTCTGTCAATGCCAAGCGGTTGTTCTCTCGGACTAAAGATAATGCCCGAAAGACCTTAATGCAAGCACCAAGGACCAAGGACATTAGAATAAACACCAGGGATGGAAATTTATAGCCCTGGGATTAATCGAAAGCGGAGGATCTTGTTTCATGAGCAGATGTTAAGCTCTGTTCATGGATTAAAAAACAGCAATAGTGTACAAAGCAAGATAAACCTGAGTCAGGAAGGCTGTTTCCATGGGAAGAGCTGTGTTCCAAGGCCTCTCTGACCTAGCGTCAAGTTTCGAATATGGCTCCATGAGGCTGCGGAGCAGGACACGAGGATGGGGACCTTCTCCTGCCTGCTCCCCCGTAACTGGGATGTACTGCCTCTGATCTTGGAGCTCGTACAGCTGTCAGGATGAGCACCCAGAAAAGTGACACACATTCACGCCCGCAGAGCCACGAGGTCCCCGCATCACACCTAGGGTGTTGAGACAGCTGTGTGCAGATAGCAAGAAGCATCACAGGAGGGCCAGCAGTCGGCAACCTCTGAACTAAAATCTCGGCATCTGATTGGTGTGAGCATCCTCATCACCAACAGCCAGATGAAAGTGAACAAAAAAAAATGCGGAGAAAGAAATATTTGTTAAAGAAGTTGCTGGCTAGCATGCCGTAGGATGGGCACGGGCGTGTTTCCAGCTGGGAATGGACAGCTCCGCCTACGCACCCCACTGACTGCCTTGTTCATTGCTCTTGTTTCCTCCGATGGTAGCACTGGAAAAGGTGGAAAGGGAGGAATGGTCCCCCCCCCCAAAAGAACGAGAACTATCTGGAGCTCTCTTCATCGTTCATGAAGCCTGGGCATTTCCACTTAGAGAAGGCTGAGCTGCATTGGCTGAATTGCATCAACAAGATTTGAGAAAGGCTGGCCTAAACCCTTGTTCCAGAATAAAAAGAAAAGCTTTTAAAGCTTCCGTGGCCAACTCAAATGTAGCGTCCAGAGCCCCTCTCAGAAGAGCCAGCAGGAGGGGAGACACCAAACAGAACAGGCCTGAGATGGCTCATTTTGAAGCCAATGAAGTGGTAATTTTTTTACCCTCCCAAGGGGCAATGCAAATGATTAATGAATCCAAGACTGCTGCAGAGGACTTCGATGTTGCAGATTGATTTCTAGAATTAGGAAAAGTATCCCTGGAAATCCATTATGCCTCTGATACTGATACAGCACCAGCGCACAGTGAGCTTTAGAGAGGGACAGGAAAAAAGATGGGGGCGGCAGGTCTCTGTCCTGAGTTTGCAATCTAACTTCGGGTCAGAAGAGATGACTATGAGCAGCTCAATTTTGGGAAGCCTGCTTCTCGTGAGCCATGGCTCCTGCCAACATAGAGGAACTTGTTGCTGCACAGCTTATATGCATGTCTGATTTTCATTCAAAAAGATTTAAAAATCAAACAGTAAGAAAGCACCAGCCATCTTGTTCATTACCTTCCTTCATGTTTGCAAAGCGCTCCTTCAGTTGGTGATCCACCTCAGGACCAAAGGCAAAGTTATTCACAAAAATAACACTGTAAGATAACCAAGTGTTAGCAATATGCAGATAAACATCTGGATTTCACTGTAAAGTCATGGGGAAGAAAATACAAGTTGGCACCTGTCAGACAGAGAAGTATTCAGCATGGCTATCTATCTCTCCAAATATATCTGACCATGGTAAGCCGAAGCCTGAGCAAAGTGGGAATATTTTCTCCTTTCATGAAAGTACACAGTAAATACTTAGCTCATACAGATTTTGCCAAACAAAGAGTAATGTTTAAGTAATGCATGTACAATATGAAAAGGTTCCTTTCCAATGTCAGACAATGCTTGTCCTTCTTAGGGTGAAACAAAATGCCACAAACTTTTGAGGTCTTCAGGTCTCTTCATCAGACTAAATGGTGCAAAAAAGGTGTGGGGGGGTGGGGGGGGGTGGGGGGGGCAGAGAAATTAGGCCAGATCTTAGCTGGTCCTTATAAAGGTATAAACATAACTATAGATTTGAGGGTTGTTCTCAGGGAACAGCATGGCTTATGTACTGTGGAGGATAATGTTTTCTGCCATTGAGGGTGGGATCGACCACAAAAGGTACACACTCGGCATTCAAGAAAATCCTGAGCCCCAGAATTCATTTAGAGCTATCGGGACCAAATGGTGCTCCAAAGCTTTCTTCGTTTCAGGAAAATCATTGAGGGGGAGGGACTTCTGACACTGAGAGTCAGAAATCTTGGCCAATACACCAGCAGATCTGTTTTCTCCCCACCTCCTACAGCGCAAACCCCTGGGAGAAGCCTTTAAAACCAAATGCTTTTAGAGCGCCACATGTCCCTTGAGAGAAGGAAACCTTCTGCTTGCGTCCTACAGCAGTTCAGCAAAGGGTTGGCCCAATGGCTGTGCTTCTGTTAAGTCAACGGTGCATCATGCTTGGTTAACTGCTGGGAGACAGGCAGAAGGAAGGCCAAACCTTGCCATGACCAGGTCGTCAACCCCGAGGAAAATAACCGTTCCCCGCCTGCCCACACACTAAGGACTGATGGGAAAGCAGTGAGGGAGCTGCCAGACAGGGCCTTTCATCATTCAGCGGCACTGCTTCACTCATGGAATGCTACAGGCGTCCAGATGACCTCCTCTTCCATCTGTGACTCCTGTGTTTTCCCTCTGCTGCTTCCATCTGTTTTCTCACCAGGTAACATCCATTAAGGAAGGAAAGAAGGAACAGCTACACAAGAGCCTTTGGACTGATGGTGCCAGGGGCCTCGGTCTGGAAGCACCAGGCAGAATTGTGAAGCGAGGAGGCAGGCTGGGGGCACAGGGCCCGTCTCTGAGAATCTGGGGCAGGGGAAGGGGCAGTGGAACTCTTATGGGGCAGGTGGTCTTTGCCTCCACTGATGAGCTATATCAGTTCTTCACAGTCCAGTGCCCTCCAGCTGAGTTGGCAACCTTGTCCAACACATCTGGAAGAAGAAATCCGGTTGGGGAAGTTGTTTGGAAACAAGTTAAATATTTCAAAAAGTGGCTCAAGTCTGCAAGGCCTATTGCCTTGAAATGGAATATAGCCCCAAAGGAGAACTACCCCTAATTTTTCTGAATGCTCCAAGAACTGGGGAGCATGAAAAGCTGTGCCACCTTCCTCATCAGTGGAAGGGGGCAGAACAGCAGGCAGAAATTCTCCATCCACGGAGATGAGATGAGATGAGGAAGGTTAGGTCAAGTCTGCCACGCAGACCCTAGGAATTTACATTAGACATGATTCCACCATCACTGTACCTTGTGTTTGCGATTCTCTCCCGCCATTCTTCTGAGAGGAAGTCACCTCTTTCCAGCTACGGTAACAAGGGAGGAAAAACAGAACTTGAAATTCCCATTTTAACACAGCTGGGAGTTAGCATTACATATCAGCTACAACACCCCGGGAGAGGGAGAAAAAGAGACAAGAGTCCAAGCACTAATTGGTCCTGGTCTCTTTATTCCTGCCAACCATTCATCTGAGCACGATTCTCAATTCTGATACTGCATTAATTATTGCCTCAGTACAACCAAGTTACTTTGCATGTTTTAAGAAAAAGTGTGGGCCTGTCTAAGGGTAATCTATCCCCTCCCCCCCACACACACACACATTTTGTGTTTAACTCAAAAGCAGCCATGGAGGTTACAGTCCAGGGGAGAAGATGCTTAACTATTTCACTTCCAAACACTTCTCCCCTCCCCAGATATCTTCACTCACCACCTCCTGAAGTTGCCATTCCACTGACTGCAGGATAAAAAGAGAAGGACCCAGGATCAAAAACATATGCAGAGGGTGGATTTTAAGGATGACCAAATTAAGAGTGGGAATGTTGAGAAGCCTCTCTCACAACCACAGATCTGGGGTAAGCATCTCCATGGCTGCTTTCAGTATGAAGAAAATCATGGCAGAGGGTGCACACACACCCAGGAATGCCAGTATACAAGCGTCCAAAAATTTTTGAAATCTACTCTTAGGACCCAGTCTACTGCTGTGGCCCAGCTGGGCCAGGCTGCCACTCCTAGGGCTGAAGGAACGGTCCAAGAGGCCGTATGCTCCGTAACATTCTGCAAAACATTCTCCACACAGTCCAAAAGAATCTTCCACACTCTGGTGCCCTCCGAATGCACCCATGCGCCTTCCAGTGTGCAGCAACTCCAAAAGGCCCTGCTGGCCAGGAATGATGGGCACTGTCATCCAGGCCATCTGCACAGCACCAGGCTCTGGAAGAATCAGATTCAAAACTCCAGCCATGATGCTCCCTGGGTGACCATCTCCATCAACACACCTCACAGGACTGTTATAAGGAAGCCCAAGTTCCACCCCACACCCCATAACAGTTTGCAGTCCAGGCTCCTTAAGAGCCAATAATCTGGTTGCTTGTAATAAGGGAAGATCACCTCCAGGTGACCACAAACCCAGGATCTTCCCTTAGGAGGCAGGAGACAACAGGATGGCGTTCAGTGTGGATAAGAGCAAGGTCTTGCACTTGAGGCAGAGGAATGGGTGTCATAAGTACAGGTTAGGGGACAAGTGGCTGGAGAGCAGCACTTGTGAAAGGGACCTCGGGGTGCTGGTTGACTGCAGGCTGAACATGAGTCAGCAGTGTGATGCGGTGGTCAAGGGGGCGAACACCACCCTTGGTTGCACATCCAGAAGTGTAGCTTCTAGATCGAGAGAGGTATTACTGCCACTCTATACGACTCTGGTGCGCCCGCAACTGGAGTATTGTACTCAGTTCTGGGCCCCTCTTTACAGGAAGGATATAGCCAGGTTGGAGTCAGTGCAGTGTAGGGCCACAAGGTTGGTGGCTGGTTTGCAGGGGATGGGGTATGAGGTGAGACTGAGGGAACTGGGTCACTTCAGCTTGGAGGAGACTCAGAGGGGACATACAGGTATGTGAGGGGGTGTCGCATGGAGGTGGGTCGAGACCTGTTCTCCCCTGAAGAGGAGGGCAGGACGCGCTCCAACGGAGCCAAGCTCAGGGAACCAAGGTTCAATTTGGATGCCAGGAAGCACTTCCTGACAGTCAGGACCCCGAGGGCGTGGAATGGGCTTCCACGGGAGGTCGTTGAGGCCCCATCGGTGAGAGTGTTCAAGGACAGGTTGGACATGCACATGGTGGGCATGTTGTGAGTGGAGCCGGCTGGTGCCGGAGGTCAGACTAGATGGCCCAGGAGGCCCCTTCTGACTCGCTCTGTTTGTTTCCATCTTCTGGACACTAGAAGATGGCTGGCTCTTGGTAGCATTCAGTGCAAATCAAACTACAGACCAACCCTGTATTAAGCACCTTGGGCAGCTGACTATACTACATATTTCAGGTACCAACATGAAGCTGAAATGGGGAGATGAACGAAAATCACTGAGCTCAACCTTCTGGCAGATTTTATCTACGGGGGACAAAGATTATATTAGGAAGCTGCAGTTTGCCAGAATAATTGGAACAGCAGTGGTTCCCTATGTAGACTCCATAAAAACTGTAGCCCTGTCTCCCCCATCCTCATTTCTGTGGTCTCAGCTGTAGAAACTTAATCTCCTTAGTGAGCAGTGAATAGGAGGGACCATCTGCAACAGATATTTTTCATTTTCTTAGGCAGTGAAGGAACTGTGGTGTATCTGACTGTAATTGGCTTGGCAAGGATAGACTAAAGAGTAATGATGGGCCACTTGCCTTTGTATTTATTAAAATGCTTGTACCCCACATTTTCCACTCCATGGAAGTGCTAATATTTCCATGAAACGAACACGTGCAAAAGGAGCAGAGAATAAAGCATAGCGTTCAGCATTGAGGTGGGAATGCACTCAAAAATCAAGAGCTCTCAGGAACTACAATGCTGCTAAATAAGCAACAGAAAAAAGGGGGGAAAAACATTGCCTGGCATCAACATGCACAGGCAAGAGTTCCAAGAATCAGGACCCCCCCCCTTCCTCCAAAACCTGAGTGACTGAGCAAGAATATACAGTCCCTTGAACATCCCAGCCCTAACCAGCACCAAGTTCAAAGATGGCAGATCAGAACCAGAAACCAATGCAACTGTCGATATCACTTCTGGATAGCTCAACTCCTAATTTTGGCAATAATTTTCCAATTCAGCAGGAACCTTCCGAATTTAGGCAGCTTTAGGATGCCTAAAGCATTTAGGCAACTCCCTCCCTTGCGATAGAGAATGGGCTGTAGAAGGCAGGAGTACTTGTTATCCCAAGTAGAGCCAATGGAAAAACATACTAATTGAGAGCTGCATGCATTAAGCAAGCGGCAGCTTTCCAGGAGCCTGCTTTTCTAGAATTTTGGACTCCAAAATAAATCTGAAAAAAGAACACACACACACACATGTGCAATGGCCAGGCTGTCTGGCTGAGTGCATGACATCACTCTTACACACACACACTCATTCCAGCAGCTCCATGCAATACCTTTGGCTCACAAAGAATTGTTTGTTCTGCCTGGACAAGCATGCACAGCTATTTTTAAAATAATAATAATAATAATAATAATAATAAAATAGCAGCATAACGAGCAGCAGGACTCCAAAGCTGTGGGAAGTGGCTCAATTTCAAAGCCACAGTAGGCATCCGAGGGCTTTTTCAAAATTTCAGAGCAGCTGAGAAGTTCCCGCTGAAAAGGGGCGGTAAGTCTATCTATCCAGAACAAGTTATTATGCTGCTGGGGGGTTTTTCGCCACAAAAGAGAGGTCCATTAAACTGCCCTTTTGTGTAGATGGGTGGAGAGAGCAGGAAGGGAATGTACAAAAAGCCACATTAATTGGGAAAGGCTAGTAAAGCTAGGAGCAAAGGGTAAGCTATACCTCTGAAAGAAGAGCCAGAAAAACTGGGGGGACCTGCCCCCCTCAGCCAGTTCCTGCGCCTGGGCCCCCATTTTGGAATTCTAGCTCTCTGCCGCTAGCGAGCCTGATCTTTGGAGGTGCGCTTTTTTTGCCAGAGAACAGGATGTCTCATCTCACTGGATTTTTGTATTACTCATTATTCAAGATTGGGAGGTGAATTTCAGCTAGAACCCAGAAGGCAGCAGCTTATCTCAGGGCCAAATACCCTCTTATAGCTGGCATAAAGAAAAATGCTCAGATAGGAAAGGAGCGGCTGGTTAAAGTTCCCTCTTGCACATTGTACCAGGAGGCTTGGATCCATCTCTCTGAACTAATGCAGAGAGATAATTCAGCACCTTATTAGTTTATTAGGGAAACTGAAAAGTAGACAAGAGATAGGAAGCATTTACAGGAGAGAGAGACTTCTTTACAAGAGACATCCTGCAAATAACCACTCAAGCACTTTACATCTAAGTGGGTCCACGTCATTATGCCCCAAGATACTGGGCTAGCATTCAGTGGGGGATATTTCTGTGTAGGAACCACAGAAAAGCCATCTGTCTGTATTAATTGCAACAAAGAGCTTTTTGCCTTAACTCATTAATGGAAACATGAGCAGAATTCCCAGAGGGAGCATCACTAACCCGGCTCTCAGTCACCGGAGGGTCTGAAAGTTAAGGGGAAGAATTCTCTTCCAGAATGAATTCAAAGGCTGAACTTGCCATACACAGCCAAGACGGTTCTTCACCAGGCAAGCTTTTAAGACGCATCACTTTACACCATGAATAACGGCCTCTTGCACTAGAACCTGCCATGGTACCCGCGCTCTCCCACTCTTCCCCACTCTTTGCATGAGCGGGAAAACAAGCCAGGAAAGGCCGGGCTGTATATGACATCCAAACCCCGCTTGCTCATTCTGAAGAAGAAGCCAGGATTCACAAACAGTCTTTGAAACCCTAGTTTGTGGCTGGAATACCATTCCTGGTTTGTTTGGGCCAAAACAATCATCATCCCAAATTTGATGCCATGCACAGCTTCCTCTTTCCCCACTGTTTCACTCCACTTGTGCAAAGGGAAGGCTGAAATATGACTAAATGGCTTACTTTCACCAGCATGCTGCTTGCTCGTATTCTGGTTTATTAATCCGTAATTTATGACTGGTTAACATGGACACTGATTAAAGATCATGGGCTACAGAGTGCTTTTTGATATTTGCATGTGCAGCCACTGAACTCCTTCTAAGAGAGAGAACCCTTTTCCTTACATTTCAGGCCTACAGATGGTATGAGGCTTCTGTGCAACAAGACTTTCCTTCACTGCCACAAGGGCAAGAACCCTGCATGGTTTTCAGAATACAGATTTCATAATCTCAAGCCCACAAAGCACCTTTGCGACTCCCATACTAAGAACAGCTATTGATCCCTCTTAGGGTTGTGGGGAGAGTTGCTTCTTTTAAAAAAGAAACTTTGTGGTTCAGTTTCACTCACTGTGTAATCTGCATGTTTTTTCCCATACCATTTCATCCACTTTCGAAATTCTTTGTCCATCGTCTAGAAAGGAGATGGGGAGGGGAGAAATGACAGAACACATGCAGAGATTATTAGTATGCATATACTGTTTAATACAAGAAATTATTTAAGTGGTATTCATATAACAATTTACATATAAAGAGCCGAGCATGGCTGTTGAGGACAGCACGTGCTGGAGGGTGTTCATTCCTATGGCTGCCATACATCAGAGACAACTTGATGGCACATAACCCCAACAACATATAACAAGATTCACACAACAGCTTAAAATACACTACCACAACGATTTACAGTAAAATAATGAATGCAGTGCAAAAACAGTAACATGAAGTAACAGCTCGATTCATTGCAATAAAATCTGAATCTATCCCTTTCTCAGCAGCTGCTGGGAGGCAGTCGCCAAACGCAAAGCTTGCACAAATGGAACCGTAATATTTTAAGGACTGGAAGCTGGCCGAAGATCCCACCGGAGAGCAAGGCCTACTCAGCCAAAAGAGATGAGCTGGGCAGGCAGGTGGATGAGCACTTGGGAAGACAAGCTGGAAGGCCAACTGCAGTACGGCCCTTCGAGGGATGCCTGCAGTTCAGGGGTAGTGAATGCGCTCGGCAGACACCAGATCAAGTGTTGGTGTCTCTCTTTAAAGGGGCTCAGGCAGCAAAGCCGAAAAACCTTTAGACATGAATGGGGAGCCTGAAGCTGGATCCAACTGGAGGCCTCTCTTCCCACCAGGATGAAGCAGGTGCTCCTGAGAAGCCCACAAGTGGGACACGGAGCTCTACAGTCCCCCTCTGCTCACATTCTTCAGCAGAGACTGTATTTTATTTATTCACTGGTTGCATTTTCATAATGTGCAAAAGCCAAAAGTCTCTGGGCAGTTCAAAACAATTTGAAACATAAAACACAGTATAAACATTTGCATGGTTTGGACCACAGTATGATAAAATAAGACCTAGCTGCTGTACAAATATTTAGAATGCAAGGCAGAATTAAAACAAACAGAAAGGTAATCTATAACTCTCCTAACTAGTTCCACTGATCGCCTTCTCATCCATTAATTTGCCTCATCCCCTTTTCAAGCAGTCTGCACTGCCATTGCTATACCTTGTGGTAGCAAATCCGACTTAACTACATACTGGAAAGTGTTTCCTTTTATCTGACTCGAACCTTCCCATGTTCAGCTTCATGGGATGGTCCAATTAGTTCTAGCTGGAGACTTCACGCTAGGCACTTTCCCCACACCATGCATAATGATGAAAACTGCTTTGTGTTTCTGCATTGTCACCCTTTTTACTAAGATGAGCATCAGCCTTTCAACACAGAACTTTAATTTTCTGTTCTTTTCTTAAAACATACTGCCAAACTCCACTCGAATTGTATTCCTTTGTGCCACGTTCAGTGTCCAACAAAAATCGCAGGATGCTCCCAGCCCAAAAGGCTACCTTACCTCAGCATATTTGGCCGGAATATCTGCTTTCTCCACTCCATAGTGATGCTTGCAGTTTGTGGCTGCAGCAACCTGTAGAACAACTTGACCCACACCTGAGATGGGGAGAGAAAGACCCACCGTCAGAAGCACTGCTGCAGGATAATCCAGGAACCTAGCTAGAGAGGCAGAAAGAGTATGCATTCCAAAAAAAAAACCCTGCCAAGGTTATCACTGAAATTCTAAAATCCATGTTTCTTTCACACAAACACAGACAGGACTGGTTGAGGGGATGTTCCATCTGCTTGTTACAAATATGTTCGCTGCATTCTGGTATTAGCCGTGCATGACCAGGCAATTTTATTATCCATTTCATTCATTCGCAGTTGCCGGAATTGTTGCTGTTACCAAGATTTACTGTTTTGTCGCATTGCCTCTTTGATCATGTTCACCACCACGAAATGGTTCCAACCCGTAAAGGTGGCCTAAAATTAGTGTAAAATAAAGACACCTGTAAACTTTATAAGCTGGGTCGTGTTTTCATTTGGAAGCTTTACCAAACTGCATGCCCCAAATCTGCTCCATGGATTTTGGACAAACAGTGAGAGGGGAAAGGCTGCAGGTCAGCAGAAGAGTGGCCTGGTATAGACTAAGTTTCAATACCAGTTAAGGGAATCGGGATGGACTCTCTCTCTCGTACCAACTGCAAAAGATGACACAATGAGCCAGATGAACAGGATGCAGGTAGAGTTACATCTTCATTCACAGGAGAATCTGATGAACCTGACAAGCGGCCAGTTTAAAATCAGGAACGACCCCACTCATGGAGGGGAGCCTTGTGCCTCTTTCTTACAACTGGAGAAATTAACTTTCTAAGATTTCAAGGCTCCATTAAAAAAAGAAAAAGAAAAAAGCGAGGAAACATTTGCAGGCCTTTATGACACATGAAAACTGGCTCTAGTGGCCAGAAGCAATACTTAAATCAAGGCCAGAAGTTAACAGACCAATGATGTAACAGAAACAAGAGAAGAGTTCCATGCTTTGCTCTACAGGGACCAGTCAGAACTTCAGCCAACACACTTTGAACCAACTAACTCGTCTGGATGATACCCCACATAGAGCCGACTGAAACAGTCCAGTCAATAGCAGGGGCTGGGCACAACTTGAACTGCAGCACCTAGAAGCCCCTGCCTGCATGGTCGATGGTTAGGAATGCTGAGAGTTGGAACCCCAACATCTGAAGCTCTAACTTCTATCCCTCTCTGAACTAAAGTGTGGGTAACAGAGCCCCACTCTGCCTTCAGAAATTGGTTGATTTATTTAAAACTTTTCTACACCATCCCTTCGCAGACATCTCGGGATGGTTTACAGATGCACAGACAAGCTTGTGGGCACTAAACAGCACTGCAAAACTAGCATGCCAGCCACAAGATCACAGCTTCTCCCACCCATCCAAATCATTGTTCCATCTAAGCTACGTGCCTATACGCTTCAGCTCATGAAAAGCCTCAAGAATCTGAGTCTATCTTAAAGGCCATCATCACACAGAGTGGGTGGCAGAGTGAAAAAGCACTCAGCACTACTTCCTTTGTTCATTGATCAGATTGCAGGAAGCCATGCTGGTAATGGAGGTGGTGCTGTCATTAAATCACTGCTAATTCAGCATCTCGCAGGAGTTAATGGGGAAACACTATACTCAAGGGTACCTTAACATTAAGACTCTTTCATGCCACAGTAGGGTGCACAGTCAGGGGCTTTGAGAAGACTGGCATTGTCATGGCAAAGGCAGCAGGCAGCCCAAAGTGGCTCACAATGAATCCAGAAATGCTTCTTCCCCCCACATGCCACAAGTTGCTGCCCAGCCGCAAAAGCAAAATTAGCTAATACACAACGGATCCCAGCTGAAAATCCCAGCTTTAGGTCAGGGCAGTTAGACCAAGTTTACAGTATCTACCTTGTTCTTTACCAGACTCCCAAAATCCACCCGCTGGAGACTAATGCAAAAGACACATGCACAGAATAAAGTGTTCTGAGCACCAGGACCAACCTGCAGTCCCAGTCCTTCCCTACAAAATCCCACATCTGGCGGTTTTTTTCACATGAGCAACGCAATTTGGAGGCAGGATGGTCATTCTTTCTTAAACACAGATCAAGACTGTGCCTCAAACGGCTTTTAAAACTCCCCGCAGTTCCACAGTGGGTGTGTCATGTAAGGTTGGGGGTTTGCGGTTTGACAAAGACACAGCTAACGCCTCCCCAGGAGAGCTCATTTGCAGGGTTCTTCTGATCCCAGGTACCATCTTTGTTTCTCTACATTAAGTGAAAGCTCGCCAGGGAAAGCAGAGAGGAATCTGTAATGGCAGGCAGGGAGATGAATGCCACCTTATTTAGCAGCACCAATGGACGTTCACCTGCTCAGCCTCTGGATTCCAGGTGCACCTGCTATATACCATTTGCTTCTGCAGTCACAACAAACAGAAACTCAAAGCTTTTGGAAACCAAAATGATAAGATTAAAGATCAAGATTAAGGATTTCTAGTCAGGCCACAAGAATTCATGCTGTATTCTATGCCCTTCAATGGAACTAAAAGCCATCTGTCTTTGGCATGTAGAAACAAGAAGCTGCTAAACTGAGAATTTAAAGGAGTGAAAAGGACAGACAACAGCCTAGGCCAGACATCACAACCCTGGTTTGGTCAAGGCGGCCATGGTTTGTGATAAGACCCCCGCTCCTCTATTCACAACTACACTCCTTGATTCCATCCATCACTTCTCTGTTCACACTTACCTGTTAGACCTGCTATCACTGTTGCAAATCAAAGTTCCCCCCACCCCACTAAAGCGAATCTGGGAGATTGCTTTAGCCATGGTTTCAAACCCACCATCTAGTAGCAAATACTTGGTTTGCAGGAATCATAGTTTTCCCCAACATTAACAGCACTCCGTAGCTGTGAAATATCCGAAAGGACATTAATGAGGAGGAGGAGGAGACAATAATGATGCCCAAACTGTGTTATAAATAAATAAATAAATAAATAAATGTGCAGCAATAGGGTCCAAACTGAGCCATCATCTGGGTGGTTTGGTTATTCTGCAAACAAATTAGTTACATGTAAAATTGTGTGCGAAACCAATAGGCCTTTCCGTGTGAGATGGTTTTAAGGTGGGTTCAGAAGGAGGAACTGTATAGTAATCACTCACCACTGCCTAAGTCTACGAACAGGTCATCTTCAGTCATTTTTATCTCATCTATCATCTGGGCCACCAAGTCAAAGGAAGTCTCTCCATACACCTCTGGGGAAAAGGGTTCGTAGTTGTTGAGCTTTTCCGGGTCAGTCACCGAGTGATTATAGACTTGTTGGAGGATATGGCGGAGAAGTCCATTGGAAGGGCGGGTGTTCAGTTTCATGGGCTGGGTGGTTCCTTTCCACTGAAGAACAGAAAAGAACAGAACAGAAAGCCAACCTTAGCCGCTTCCTTCATCTCAGCCCAAATTTTTCTTACCAACCAAAAATACCTTCTCTGCAAACTCTTCTCTGCGCAGTTCTGTTCCCCCCTGATTTTTTCACTTCACCCCATGTCAACACACCAACAGTAGCTGCAGCCACCTCACGAATTTCTAGATGTATCTTCCTTCCAAACCGCTAAAGTGAAATGAAACACTTAGGTCACATCAAAGCCTCAACAGAGGCTCCCTTTTAAGAGTTCCTGGATCATATCAGGCAACACACCAAGCCATGGTTTGTGCATTCTCAACTAGCCAGAAGCCACGGTCTGCCTGACTCATCATCCCTCTGCTCAGCAGGCCTGCAAGTAGTGAGCAACAAGGCAACCCTGATGGATCAAGCCAAAGTCCATGCAGTGCCATATCCTGCTCCCACAGTGGCCAACGAGAGCCACTCGAGCCTTGCATGGATGCCACGGAGCTCCAGCGCCTTGTATTCAGAGGCAGGCTCCTCCTGAGCAGGGAGGCTGCATGTGGCCATCATAGTTAAGAGCAATCGGTAAACTTCTGCTCTTCAGCCACGAATTAATCTCTAATCCCCAACACAGTATTCCACAACGTGCCTGCAGAAACATTGCTAGGCACCAACCCGCCTCTCCTGACATTGATTTCTCAGCGGGCTGAGATCCTGCAAAGCGAGGGGCTGTCCTCCAACACCATCTATATTTGGTTCCACAGAGCGTGTTTTCTGCTGTGGTGTTCAGCCCTTTCTTCTGCTTGGTACTTCGGTTCGTGGGCAAGATATTTATCTTTTAGCCTCATCTGCTTGCCCTCCAGGAAATGTTTCGTGACCAGCCACACCTGCTATGGTAGCTGCCTCATTTACTGGCAACCCCCTTCGCACAGCCATCTGGAGAGAGCACCTCTAAGCTGAAGGGCATCACTGGATCTCTTGATGGGCCTGCTTGGTCTTTACGATCAGCTTCTGCGAGGCCCTGCTCTATTTCCTGGCATAACTCCCACCCTAACATTACACAGGTAGGGCAAGAGACAGGAACTTGCTTATGACGACGTAACAGTTGTGGAACTCTCTGTGGCCCTTTGAGAAGGACGCCTAAGCTCAAACCATGGGTGTGAAGCTCACTGGGTAATCATGGGCCAGACACTGTACATCAACCTAACCTTAGCTCACAGGGTTGTTTGAGGATAAAATTGGAACGTACACTGCCTGGAGCACCTTGACAGAAAGGTGGGGTAGAAATAAAATACATAAATAAATATTAACATTTGTTCTGTCGGTGCCACTGTTCTCGCTGCCTTTATTCATCAGCACCTAATAGTTTTCACCAATTACGTGACCTTAGCATCAGATTTTATTTTATACAAGCGTCAACCATGTTCAAGATATATTATGGTAATGCATTCCATAAATTAAGTTCACTCCAGAAGGCACAGCAATGGCCATGACTGTACTGCTTCAATACAAATCACATCGAAACATCTGTTAACACAAATTCACGCATTTGAATTCTGCAGTGCTAGCCGGATGAAGACCACAGATCAATTCAGACACCACACTAAATTGTTTCTGAACTTCAGCTGAATTGTGGCTTGACAGAAAGTCTGAATTTCAGCTGCTGAGGTAAGGGGATGAGTCGGGTTTGGAAGACCAGCTCCTTTTTCATTCTCATTTATTGTTACTTCCAGAACCACAATAATCCTGATACTACAGAAAGGGTCTCTCAGCCCCGTAGATTAAAATTTGACCGGACCAATCAACAGGCTAAAATTAAGTTGTGCTGATAAAACTTCCAACTAAACAAATTAAATAAGTCAGTTACTTTCCCAGATCAACAATCGAGAAGAAAAGAATTACTCAAAAATCATTTGCCCTTTCCTTCTGCCCCATCTTTCAGAAAACCAATTTGAAAGAGAAGACTTCTATTCCACTAAATTAATGAACCCAAGGGATTCTTAAATCCAGGAATCACTGCCTTGACACATTTTTTAACAAAATATTTTAAAGGGATTCTATAAACTACAGCCAACCATCCAATCTCTATTCAATTAAACCCTACAGCTATTTCAGTAAACATTGCACCTGAACACTGTCAAGAAAGCTCCTGAATGTTCTTTAAGGATTAAAGCTTGCAAAAGGCATTTAAAAGTGAAAGCGTGCATTTTAATAGAAATGCTGTTGCTAGTGCTAGTTCTTAATAACAAGCCTAAGTCACTGCCAGGAAGTTTGGTCCAGGAAGCAAGAATTTCATATGCATCTTTTTTATTATTACATCGATATGCCGCTTTTTAACCCTCTGGGAAATAAGCCGAAGTGGCTTATATGGGCCTCTTCCACCTCTCCATTTTATCCTCACAACAGCCCTACAGAGTAGGGAAGGAAAGGCAGTGACTGGCCCAACATCACCCACTAAGCTCCATGGCTGAGTGGGGAGTAGAACCCAGATCTCTTGAGTCCCAGTTCCAGACTCTTAACCACTACCCTACACTGGCTCATTGGTACATACAGCTATTACCTGCACTCCACTCTCACTAACCCTTAATAT
This sequence comes from Varanus salvator macromaculatus, assembly GCA_023646645.1. Classification (NCBI taxonomy): domain Eukaryota; kingdom Metazoa; phylum Chordata; class Lepidosauria; order Squamata; family Varanidae; genus Varanus; species Varanus salvator. The sequence continues at coordinate 7,608,729 of JAIXND010000802.1, read as the reverse complement.
TTATTTATTTTTATTTATTTTATTAGAAAAATTTCTATGCCGCCCCTTGCCAAATAGCCATCTTAACTGTAGTTTCATGATTACATTTGAATACTGTACTTAAACTATGGTTGAGAATAGGCTTCCCCAAGCTGGTGCCCTCCAGATGTATCGGCCAGCAACTCCTCGTACCCAGTGAGCACAGCCAAAAGAACAAAATACACCAACTTGTTTTACCATATTAGGACAAGCATTTCAACCTTTCAGAATGACGGAAAAACTTCCCCAAAGCCAGGAAACAACCAAGCATCCTGTGATCAGAGAAAGGTGGTGGGGCTGAGGGAAGAGGGCTGAGTCTTCTGGACACCAGAAGGTTGGCTTGGAAGCCCAGGAGTAGCAGAATTGGCCCTCATACCTAAGGTATTGCACCTGTTTTGAATCAACAAAAAGTTTATGATGGGTTTCTCCTTGCACACATCATCCAGGGGGACTGAACTAAGCTCCACAAACTACTTGGCTTCCTCTACCTTTTTGAGACCTTTCAGCATCATCGAGTCGACACACCACAGGCCACTCTGGTCCTTATTAACACATTCCGGCAGCACAGTGGAGCCCAGAGACCTGGCAGGCTTGAAACCAGCTGCCTGAACATGAACCAGGTGCTGTGGTGGGATGGCAAGGAATACGTACCAACTGGTGAATGCTATCGATGGCTCGGTTGTACTTGTCACAAAGTCTTTGCATGCTTTCAAAGCTGAAAAAATGGGAGGGGAAAAGACAAGTTAATCAGCTGGGCAAACATAGGTTCCCCTAAGGTGTTGGGGGGCCCTTATACAGCGACATACATTCCTCAGAAGCCAGTAACAAAACTGATGTCCCATTCTCAATGCGATTCCCCAGTCCTCCTTTTCTGGAAAACATTCCGATGCCCTGGATCAACTGGGATCAACAGCTCTGACCTGACAGAGCTAGAACTGTGCCATGACACCTTCATGCACAGCAGATACATAACAGAAATACCCCAGTGTGTGTTCCCCACCCGCCATCATCATCAGAACGGGATATTCAGCTGAAAGATTTGACTGGGAAATGAATCATTCAATCCTCCACATGCCTATTCAGCTTAAGGATGCAACCCACTGCATGTTTCAACAGAAAAAGGCCTACAACTCCCAGCACACCCTAATCAGACTTGCTGGCTAGGGCATGCTGGGAGTTGTAGGCCTGTTTTCTGCCTAAATACACAGAGGGTTGTGCCTTAGGTCCCTCTGCATTTCATGGGGCATGCTCCTGGGTGCTCTGGACTGGAACTGCAGCATTAATACTGTTTAAAATGTTACTGTCCAGCACAGGGCTGGGGTGTGAAAGGGAAACCTGTGATCATCCAGATGTTGACAAGCAACGAATCCTACCGGCTGCTGCCAGCAAGGGACAGGAACGACAGAAGCTGCAACCCAGCAACAACTGGAGGGCTATCGTTTTCTTCTCTCCACCCACTCCTTTCAGAACATCCAAAGCTTTGATGTAAAACGTTGCTTACTTGGAAAAACTGCAAGATGTGACAAGTCACCAGCAAGTACATTTGTCTGTGTTCTGGGAATCCAAATACACACTGGTTTAATCATGTTCTGCCCCAATTACTGCAAAGCAGTTTTTAGAGCAAAAATGACGTGTGAGTCTTGTGTGTCGTGCTAAGCCCTCCCTCAGCTTGCCTCCCAGCATCTGTCTTCCCCTCAAGGCTATGAGAAAATATAATTAAATAAGTAAAAATGGGATAATTGAGATATTCAGAAAACACACATCTTAATACGGCGCTTTTTTAATCTGGTGCTCTCCAGGCAGGCTGGAGGACAGCCCCCATCATCCCCAGCCTGAAGGCTGTCTTAGTGCTGATGAAGACTCCTAGAGGACACACCATCTGAGCAAAAGAAGGGAGCCCACTGAACTCTGGATGTTGGAGGCCCCCCATGTGGTTGGCAGGCCTAACGGTCCTTTTTTAACCAGGAAACTTAACACATGGCAAACGGACAGATTAAAGAATCATCTCAGGACAGGGAAGGGAAGGGAAGGGAAGGGAAGGGAAGGGAAGGGAAGGGAGGGAAGGGAAGGGAAGGGAAGGGAAGGGAAGGGAAGGGAAGGGAAGGAAGGGAAGGGAAGGGAAGGGAAGGGAAGGGAAGGGCCAGGTCACCGGCGATCACATGCCCATTGCATAATCAGATTTCCAGCATCAACTCAGGGAGATGTTTAGTGTGCAGTTTTGCCAAGGCAGCACGGGAGGGAACTCGGGTATGTCAGCAGTTTCAACAGTTATAAACTTGTCTTTGTGGTGGCACAACGACCAATCAGCTTGCTCGGTCTCAAGGACATGTGGCCCGCACGACTTCTGTCACTCTGTGGTGTTTGCACTTTCAAAAGGTATCCCTGGGATACCTCCTTTGCATACATAGCATGGCAGTTGTTCTGTCGGAAAATCCCGACAGCCTGTTTACCTTTTGCAATAAGAACACAGGGACATAACATTTGTTTCATCCATGGAATGAGGCATGCCACCTATTGCTGATTCCTGCTAAGTTTTATAAACCCCAAAGTCTGCAAGTTTTAAAGAAATAGCCATGGAGGCAGGGCTACTTCTTAAACCACCCCCAGGCTCCTGCCAGATGGGACTGTGGTGCTTAGGTCCCAGGAGATGCAGGTTTGAAGACCTGCTAATCTATGAAGCTCAGTGCGCAGTCCTGGGCCAGTCACTCTCTCTTCACCTAGCTGATTTTACAGGATGTTTCTGAGAATAAACTGGGGATAGGAGAACCATGTAGGCTGTTCAGGGCTCCCTGGAAGAAGGGATGCAGAAGCAACCAGGTGCTGGAACGAGAAGATAAATGGGAGCATTTACGGGCCCGATGCTGAAGGGGGAGGAGCGATAACTAGAAAGGAAGGATGGTGGTGCAAAACAAGAGAATCCTGTGATTTGCAGAAATGTTTTAAAAACTCATTTAAATAAAGTAAGTCCAAGCAGGCAACCTCCCTACAACCCCACTCAAACCAATGGCACCTGGGCTTTATCCCGCCGTTCTAAAGTGAAGGAAGCTTGAGGGTAGAGAATTTCTACGGCCACGCACCATGCAGTTCTGGTACTGAGATTCCTAGGCGTATCAGTCTTCCATGCTAGGTGTGTGCCTTCTGCACCAAGCTCCAGGGTTGTAGGAAAGAACAAGCAGACCCTGCAAGCCAAAACCTGCCCATCCCTCCATGACATTCACCCGCAGCAAGGGGGAAAAACCCCATAGAGGGAAATCCTTATGGACTGCTTTATGATGTTTGCAGGCATCAGAGGTGCAGCTTCTGTCTTGCCAGGGGAGGGTCTCATTATCTGGTGTAATCATTGACAAATGGAAGGGCGTTAACATATGCCCCACAGACAGAACTGCAGGGCTCTGGCAGGTTTAACCCATGAGGATCAGGAATGGATTAAAGTGCCTGCCCTCTTGGGAACAAGCACCCTTGAAGCGACATGCAGTAACGCACACTGGGCTGTGAACAGGCACCCCCACCATGCTGGGAAGGCCACAGAGTCCAGCCAGTTAATATTTAAAGCAGGTCCGTGATTAGGTTAGACTTGGCGTGCCAAATGTAGCGTTTCCTTCGCCCACTTGTGCAGGAGAGCCGCTGTTGCACAAAAGCAAAAATGAAGGGACATATGCACAAACCGCAACGCTCTGCAGTTCAGCAATTAGGGCCAAGGGCCAAGCAGTGAAGCAATCGGCTTGTGGCTAACATTGCTGAAGTGCCAAATGGCCAACAGTCTGGGATGGAAGGAGTGGGGGAAAGAAAGAAAGAAAGAAAGAAAGAAAGAAAGAAAGAAAGAAAGAAAGAAAGAAAGAAAGAAAGAAAGAAAGAAAGAAAGAAAGAGAAAGACAGAAAGACAGAAAGAAAGATGCGGCTAGATGCTGTGAGTGGTAACGGAGCACTTAGTTCCTTACTTTATGAGTGGCAAATTCCTATCTAGACTCAGTTCAAGGTGCTGATTATTAATCTTAGAGCTCTAAATATCAGAACATGCTCTAGCGCTCTAGAGGGCGATGGAATTTAGCCGAATTTACTAGAATTAAACCAAATGTTAAAACCATCCCACAATATTTTTCCTTCATACAGCCTAGGTATTTAACTTAAAATCGCTGAGGTAAAAAATGAAAGAATACTTAATGTGGTTTAAATGTAATATCACATAAACATTTCTACTAGAACATGTAAGAGAACAGTGCATTTCCTTTATATTCTTTACTTTTAAGGGAGAAATGCCAAGGTACAAAAACTTAGCATCTCACATTAAGTCACCATTCCTCTAGTTCGACTCATCCACTGAGGGCACCGAGACACCCTGTTCCACTCTTACTGCTTAACTGTTTGTTCTCTTGCCCACTGAGACATATGCATTCTCTCACATACTCACAACCAATGTAAAAACAGAACCAATGATGAAAACACAAGCAAAACAGAGAAAAACACAGATAAGAGACACAGCAGCAAGATTAAAAACTAACCACTTGGCAATTAACTGAAAAATACACATGTGGAAGGCCAAAAGGAGAGGAAGGTGACTCCTCTGCGGGAGGCATTTCAAGGGCTGGATCATCCTCTGAGAAAGATACCTTCCCCCATCCAAAATCCAACCCAGATATTGGTGAAACACAAAGGAGGGCAGTTGAGTTTTGATATGCACTTCCTCCAAAGTACTGCTAGTTTAACCGAACATGCAGAGCACTAAGCCCAATCAAGCTGAAATGCCCAAGTTCTCTGTCTGCGGTGATATGTCTGAAGGATGTTAGCATATTTGGCTGCATTGTAAGCACAACTGGGCACATCACACACTGGTTGTGTTCATACATCAAGATGTGCCAAGATTATGAGCTTATTCTGGCTTACCAAAAATGAATAACACATTCAGCTCATAAATAAAGCTTGTCTGTACTTCCTTGTCAAACAAGCAAGAAGAACCAAGTAGAAATAGCCTACTGGGACATCCACATGCTTCCAAACAAACCAGGGTTGTAAACCTACAAGAAAGCTTGGAATTAAACTTTCAACAGATCTTGATCTGTTCATGTAAAAAGGGCCACACAAAGGCTTGACGCATTAGCACATGGCTCATTCAGGGGAAGACAGGAATCTTGGCTTACCATTGTGTATAAACACAGCCACTGCATTTATAACCTACAAACACAACACAGCACAACTCAGGCAATCTGGTTTCTAGTCCCCGCTCAGCCATGGAGCCAGCTGAGTGACTTTGGGCCAGTCACAGACTCTCAGCCCAACCTCCCCCACAGGGTTGTTGTTGTGATTGAGAGCAGAAGGGGAGAACAATGTAAGGCGCTTTGAGTTTATTATAAGGGAAAAGCAGGATATAAATATAATAGGTAGAATCATAGAATAGTAGAGTTGGAAGGGGCCATAAAGGCCATCAGGTCCTCTGCTGTTGTAGGACACCATGTTACACCATCCCACTGAAATGGCTGCCCAGTTTCTTTGTTAATGTCTCCAGTGTGGGAGAAATATTCATATTTACTTTTAACACTGCTTCCAACATCAGAGGCCCGGTCTATCTGCCTCTCTCTCGTTGTCAAGCACTGAATTACTCTCTCATATCTTGCCTGGGTGTCACTACTGCTAAACCTTTCTTTTCATAATTATATCCACAATTCACAAGGCCTTTTAAGCATGCTTCATTTAGCCCTGGTAGAGCAGGTAGCTCCAAGGGAGAAGTAGCCAAAGTCTTCCACTCACCTTTTAGTATCATAGTCAATTAAAACATAGTTTTCCATAGCAAGTTTGAGGTCTGGAATTTCTTCGCAGACCCACCTGAAAAACAAACACGAGAATAAATACCTGGTGCAAACAAATCCCCGGTGAACCCCACCTGATTTTTCTTTCCTGTCCCTTTTTAAAAGGTCACTCGCCTGTCCAAATATATTTAAGATCTGTCATTTACAGCTTCCTGGTAGCCTTGAAAACAGAGACTCAGTTCTAACATAATGGCGAGTCCTGGATTACTTAACCCCTTCAATTCACTACCTGGAGTTTGGCTGTCACTGTGAAAGGGGAGGCAGTGAGCACATGCCCCACCTCAGCCACTTCAGTTCCTGGGCTAAACACCACAAGGAGCAGCTATTACACGAGAACCTGTTCAAAGGTTACTTGGATGACCCAGAAGCATTTTACTTGCCACAGGTGAGCAGACTATTTTCAAGCCTGAGACAGTTTCAAGCTTCCATTTATACTGTGAGTTTCAAATCCCTTCATGCAACCTTACCGCCTTACAACCACTGTGTAAAGCACACCAGTATTACTAGACTGCGATAGTAAACACTCACTTATTTTGCAACCTCTGCTGCAATGCAGAACTTGAAAGGGCATGGATGAAGTATGCAGCAGAGCCTAAATGGAATCCCTAGTATTTCCATCTAGGGTCAGAGTGGACAAGCTGTGGTCCTCCAGGTGCTTGAGCTTCTAGCTCCAACAGGCTAGCCAATGATGAGGATGAGTTATAGGCCAAAGCATCTGGGGGACCACAACTTGTCCATCCCTAAGCTAAAGAATCGTGTTGAGCTGCTGGAAAGTGGGTAATGCTACGCTACATGGACTGTCTCAGTCAAGGACCACACTTAGTGTGGGTGCCACTCAGCAAGAGAGTGCTTGCTTGTTCTGCAAATGGTTGCAGGTTTGATCCCCAGTGCCTCCAGTTAAAAGCAGCCACCAATAGGAAAGGCATCTGCTGAAGACCAGGAGATCCAGTCAGAGTAGCCAACGCAGGGCAAGCCAATCAAGAAATGTGGCCTGATGTCTTCCCATGTTCCCAAGACAGAATGGGCTGAAGAGGGTGGGAGCTGTAGCCCAACGCATCAAGAGGGTGAGGGGCTAGGGAAGGAACCAGGAAGCGGAATCCTATTTTAGGTCTCACTGGAGAAACAGATCCAAATGGCAAGATGCTGTGATTACAGAACAAGAATACAATCCTGGACTTCATTCTGCATCTCTCCTCTTCACTGTCAGGTGACTCACTCCCTGTAGTCTCCTTGGATGCAGCCCTTATACCTACCGAATTGTCTCAATGATTTCATGAGCAGCATCATGGTGTTTGTCCTGAAACAAAGAACAGCAAAAAGTGACCTCAGGAACACCAGCGAGATGTTGGCCAACAAAGCGCACAACTCTTTACAGACAGGGAATGTGTAAGGAATTGATTAGGCTCTAGTGGTAGCTGGTCAGTGCACCGTGTTTCCTGCAAAATAAATGCCAGTAATGTTGACTATTGCCAGGAGGCTGTGTTAAAAAAACCATCATGTCAATGCTGCCAACCTGAATGGATTCCGCTGAGGAATAAATGCTGGACGCTCCCAGCAGCGTGCTTTACTAGAGAACCTACACGCCAGAGCTGACTCAGAGCAACCCTGATGCAGCTGAAGAAAAGCTGATCTAGCCAAGCAACCTGCTTCCCACTCTGGCCAATCTGATGCTTCTGGGAAGTCCACAAGTGGGTCAGACGCACAATGTCTCCATCCACCTTTTCCAGCAGCATGTCAGAGAGAGCCACCATCACTGGCAGCTCATGGCTGACCTGCCTTCCATATGAAACGACAACCTTGAGAAACCTGATTTAAATCAATGATTTGGATTAGCCCTTTTCTTGCAGGTCAGTGATTTGACCCCTGCATGAATCACTGCCTTGCCATGGCGAAGGGGCTTGGGTAGTGCAATGAACTGATGAGCGATGCCATGCAGGGCCACCCAAGATGGACAGGTCATAGCAGACAGCTCTGGCCAAAGGTGATCTACTGGAGAAGGAAATGGCAACCCACTCCAGGACCCTTGCCATGAAAACCCCATGGACAGTACCAAGAGGCAAAGAGGTATGATGCCGGAAGATGAGCCCCTCAGGTCGGAAGGTGTCCAATGTGCTACTGGGGAAGAGCGGAGGGCTAGTACTAGTAGCGCCAGAAAGAAGGAAGCGACTGGGTCAAAGCTGAAAGGACACTCAGTTGAGGATGTGTCTGGTGGTGAAAGGAGAGTCCGATGCTGCAAAGATCTATACTCCATAGGAACCTGAAATGGAAGATCTGTGAATCAAGGTGGTGGGGAAAGGAAAGTCCGATGTTGTAAAGAACAATATTACAGGGAAGAACAATACAAACAATACAATACAATCAAACAATACAAGAAAGACCTTAACATTCCTGATAACCACAATGATGTGGTCACTGGCCTTGAGCCAGACATCATGGAGTGAGAAGTAAATAGCCCTTGCGAAGTCTTAGCAACAACAAAGCTAATGGAAGAGAAGGCATTCTGGCTGAGCTATTCAAAATCCTAACAGATGATGCAGTTAAAGTGCTACACTCAATATGCCAGCAAATTTGGAAAACTCAATAGAGGCCACAGGATTGAAAAAGGTCAGTTTACATTCCGATCCCAAAGAAGGACAATGCCAAAGAATGTTCAAACTACTGCACCATTGCACTCATTTCACATGCTAGCAAAGTTATGCTCAAAATCCTACAAGCTTGGCTCCAGCAGTATGTGGACCGAGAACTACCAGAAGTACAGGCAGGGCTTTGAAGAGGGAGAGGAACTAGAGATCAAATTGCCAACATATGCTGGATCATGGAGAAAGCTAGGGAGTTCCAGAAAAATGTCTACTTCTGCTTCACTGACTCTGCCAAATTTAGCCTTTGATTGTGTGGATCACAACAAACTGTGGCAAGCTCTTAAAGAGATGGGAGTACTAGACCATCTTATTTGTCCCTCGAAAAACTTCTATGTGGATAAACAAGCAAAAGGGAGAACTATTAGTTGGTTCAAAATTGGGAAAGGAGTATGGCAAGGCTATATATAATTGCGCTGCCTATTTAACTTCAATGCAGAGCACATTAAAGGCAAGAGTACATGAGTCATAAGTGGCCATTAAGATTGCTGGGAGAAATGTCAACAACCTCAGCTGCCCAGAAATAACATGACTATACCACTCTAACGGATGCCTGAAATTAGATGACAATACCATACTAATGGCAGAAGCTGAAGAGGAACTGAGGAGCCTCTTGATGCAGGAGAGCACAAATGCTGGCTTGAAATTTAATATTAACAAAACTAAGATCATGGCATCCAGCCCTATCTCTTCCTGACAAATAGATGGAGAAGAAATGGAGGTAGTGAGAGATCTTATTTTCTTGGGCTCCAAGATCACTGCACGTGGTGACTGCAGCCAAAAAATTAAAAAACGCTTGCTCCTTGGGAGGAAAGCTCCAGCAAATATAGACAGCATACTAAAAAGCAGAATAATAGAATCATAGAAGAGATGGAAGGGGCCATGAAGGCCATCAAGTCAACTCCCCTGCTGCTGCAGGTCACCATGTTACACCATCTCACTCAGATGGCTGTCCAGTTTCTTTGTTAATGTCTCCAGTGTGGGAGAGCCCACCAGCTCGCTAGGAGCTGGTTCCACTGTTATATTGCTCTGAGCGTGAAGAAGCTTTTCCTGATATCCAGTCTGAAACTGGGTTATCGCAACTTGAATCGATTATTCTGTGTCCTACACTCTGGTATCATCAAGAAGAGATCTTTATCTTCCTCTTTGGGATAGCCCTTGAAGGACTTCTACTGAGATATCATGCCCCACTCAGCCTTCTCTTCTCAAGGCTGAATATGCCCAGTTCCCTCAGTCTTTCCTCACAGGGCAGTGTTTCCAAACCCTGGATCATTTTTGACACCCTCCGCTGCACCCTTTCTAATTTACCCGCATCTTTCTTAAATCTTGGTGCCCAGGACTGGACACAGTATTCCAGGTGAAATCTGACAAGTGAGGAGTATAGGGGAACTACTACTTCTTGTGATTTGGAAGTAATACTTCTGTTAATGCATCCCAAAATAGCATTTGCCCTTTTGGTAGCTGCGTCGGATTGTTAGCTCATATTTAGCCTGTTGCCCACAATTATTCCCAAGATCTTTTTCTTGTTCGGTTCTGTTGAGCCACATATTCCCCATCTTGTACTGATGCCTTTGGTTTCTCTTTCCTAGATAGAGGAGTTGGCACTTGTCCTTATTCTGTGGTTTTCTGCCCAGTGTTCAAGTTTATCAAAATCACCGTGGATCTTCATTCTGTCTTCTAGGATGTTATTCCCAGTTTTCTGTCATCTGCAAATATGATTGTCTTTCCTTGCACTTCCTCATCTAAATCATTCATAAAGATGTTGAAGAGCACTGGGCCCAGGTCTGAACCCTGTGGCACCCCACTAGTTACCTCCATCCAATTTGACAAGGTGCCATTGATGAGCACTCTTCGTGTCTGATTTAGCAGCCAATTTTGGATCCACCTAATGGTTTTTCCATCTAGTCCAATTTTTGCTAATTATCAGAATGTCTTATGGCACTATGTCGAAAGCTTTGCTAAAGTCTAGGTAGATTATGTTCACAGTGTTCCCTTTGTCCATTTGGTAAGTTACCCAGTCAAAAATTAGATTAAATTTGTCTGACAGGATTTGTTTTTGATAAATCCATGCTGGCTTCTATTAATCATTGCATTCTCTTAAAGATGCTTGCAGATGAATTTTTTAATAATTTGCACCAGAATTTTTCCAGGGATTGATGTCAGACTAGTTTCCAGGTTCATCTTTTTTCCCCTTTTTGAAGATAGCGACAACATTAACCCTGGCACTTCTCCTGTTTTCCAAGATTTATTGAAGACAATAACCAGTGGTTCTGAGAGTTCCTCTGCTAGCTCTTGTATGACTCTGGGCTGGAGGTGATCGGGCCCTGGAGCTCTGAACGTGTTTCTTCCACCTATGTATTCCTTGACCATTTTCCTGTCTATCTTGGGCTGCCATCTCTCACTTCTAGCTCACACTTCCTCTTGATTTCGTTGTGGGAGAAGACGGAAGCGAAGTAGGGACTGAGCGCCTCTGCCTTTTCTTTGTCATCTGTTGTTACTCTGCCATCCACTTTAAGTAGCTGGACACCCCTCTCTTCCTCATGTCTTTTGTTCTGGATGTATCTGAAGAAGTCTTTCTTGTCATGGTATTCTTAGTCCATTTTCTGCTTTAGCCTTCCAGATGCAAGTCCTGCGATTCCCTGCTATTGGTTTATATTCTTCCTTTGTGGCCTGACCCTGCTTCCACTTCCTGTACATGTTCTTTCTTTCTTTCTGGATGTCACAGAACCCTTTGAGGAGCCATGTGGGCTTTCTCTGTTATCTTCCACTTCCTTTTTCCTTGATGGAACTGTCCAGAGTTGTGATTTGAGAATGTTCTTTTTCAAGATTTCCCACCCCTCTTGGACACCTTTCCCCTTAAGGGTGTGTTGCCCTGGCACTTCGCTTATCATTTTTCTGAGTTTCTTAAAGTCGGCTTTCTTGAAGCCCAGGATGCGTGCTTGGCTCCAGTTACCCTTTGTCTCCTTCATAATTGAGAATTCAGGTATCACATGGTCACGTTCCCCCAGAGTTCCCATGGTTGTTATTTTGTCCACCACCCCATCCCTGTTAGTTAGCATTAAATCGAGGAAGGCTGATCCTCTCATTCCTTCCTCTACTTTCTGCTGGAGAAAGTTGTCCGCAACACATGTCAGGAATCTCTTGGAGGGGCCATGCTTGGCAGAATTCGTCTCCCAGCATAAATCAGGGGAATTGAAGTCCCCCATGATGGCTACATCTTGGAAATGCTGGCGAGTTGCTATTCAAAGGTTGCATCCTTGTCCTCTTTTTGATTGGGTTGATGGTGATACATGCCAATAACTGTGTTTTTCTTTTTTTCTTTTTTCTTTTTTTTTGTTCCCTTTAAATTTAGCCAGATGCTTTCAATGGGGCTACTAAGTTCCTTTTCTTGAATTTCTGTGCAGATATGTGTGTCTCTCACATATAGTGCAACTCCACCTCCCTTTCTGTCCTTTCTATTTTTCTTGAACAGGCTGTATCTATGAATTGTAGAGGTCCAGTCATGTGTCATCCCACCAAATTTCTGTTATTCCTATAAGATCATAATTCCCCTCGTGTATCATGAGCTCAAGTTCCTGTTGCTTGTTTCCCATACTCTGGGCATTGGTGTAGAGACATCAAAGTTCATTCTTGCTGTGCCCTGTTTTTCTTTCCACGTTTTTGGGGGGACTGATGCTGGGCCCTGCTTGAGGTTTTTTCTCTGTTGAAATATATAAGTCTTTGCCAGGTGATGGTATGCCATGCTGCACATCTCCCTCCCCTATAGGTTTTAGTTTAAAGCTCTCCTGATGATGTTTTTCATGTGGTGGCTGAACACCTGCTTCCTGTTCTTTGTGAAGTGCAGCCCATCCTTTGCCAGTAGTCCATCTTCCAGGAAGCTGAGCTTGTGGTCCCAGAATCCAAATCTCTCTTTACGGCACCACCATTGTAGCCAGTCATTCACTTGAAGGATTTCCTTTATCTAACAGTTCCTCTTCCACGTACTGGTAGGCTTGAGGAGAAGACTCTCTGGGCCCCAGTGGTTTTTATTTTCCTCCCTAGAGCTTTGAAGTCTGATGCTATTTCAGCAAAACTTCTTATAGCAGTGTCGTTAGTTCCCATGTGAAAGAGAAAGAAGGGGTATTTGTCAGTGGGTCGTACGAGTTGTATGAACTTGCTGGTTATATCTTGAACCTTGGCACCAGGGAGACAGCAAACTTGGCGTTTCTCTGGGTCATCGCAACATACATATTTTTCCATTCTGCACAAGAGGGAATCTCCCACAACTAGCACTCGCCTCCTTTTGTTGAAAATTTTGCTGTCTTTTTCCTTGTTTGATTGGCCATTTGTCTGTGAAAAAGAATTATTTAGTGTGTTGTGTGGTTCTTTTACAGTGGGTTTCCCAGACGTCTCTTCCTCAAGCAACTCGAAGCGGATCGAGAGTTCCACTGCTTCCATGGGTACGGAGTGTTTTCTAGTTCTGCATCTGCCACCCTGTTCCTGCGAGTTTTCTCATTTTCCCTTCTCTCAGGGTTTTCCTCTGCCTCCTCTGCTTGCAGGTGCTCTTCTTCCTTCTGGACTACACCTACATTTTGCAGCTCCTCCACTCTGTCCAGAAGCTCTTTGTTTTCTTTTATTGTCCAGAGGATGGACATGTGCTGCTCCAGTGCTCTCACGTTTTCCTGTAATAGGGGTACGAGTGTGCGGCAGCTGCAGTTGTTGCAGGCCGCCACTGTGGAGTCTTCTTGGTGCTTTGCTTGAGCCACCAAGTGCAGTGGGGGATTTAAGGTGAAAATAAGGAAGAGAAGCAAAACGGGGGCGGGAGGGGGAATGTTAGGGATCTCCTCCTGGACTTCCTCTGCCGAACTCCTGTTGGCTCTCCCTGTTCACTCACTCCCTGGAAGCTTGGTTGCTTGTATCCCAGAGGCCCTAGACCAGCTGGGGCAGCTTGCTCTGATGTGCTCTGTTCTGCTTGGAATCAGGAATCACAATGAGAGATCACCCTGCTGACAAAAGTGCGTATAGTCAAGGCTATGGTTTTCCCAGTTGCAATGTGTGGCTGTGAGAGTTGGGCCATAAGGAAAACCGAACACTGAAGAATTGAGGTCTTTGAATTGTGGTGCTGGAGGAGACTCCTGCGAGTCCCTTGAACTGCAAAGAAATCAAATCTGTCAATCTTAAAGGAAATCAGCCCTGACTGTTCTTTAGAAGGTCAGATACTGAGGCTGAAGCGCGAATACTTTGGCCACTTAATGAGAAGGAAGGACTCCCTGGAGAAGAGCCTGATGCTGGGAAGGATTGAAGGCAAAAGGAGAAGGGGGCAGCAGAGGATGAGGTGGCTGGATGGAGTCACTGAAGCAGTCAGCCTGAGCTTAAGTGGACTCCAGGGGACGGTGGAGGACAGGAGAGCCTGAAGGAACGTTGTCCATGGGGTCATGAGGGGTCGGGCATGACTTTGCAACTGAACAAAAACAAATGCCAGTGATTTGAATCTCTGAAACAAATCATCAGTCCTGATCAGGGTGGGAAGAGGCGTATTTACAACAGTTACAAAAGATTCCATAAAATAAAAATATGGGCTACAGAGCTGGAATATCAAGAGGAAAAGATGAGCCCATCACATCAGCAGCTTATTTTTGCCATTTCTTGAGGGCTTATACAAATACTTTTAAAGGTTTCACTGCATCTGCCTCTATAAATTGTAGCTCTCCTTTACCTGGTGCTTTCCGCAAGGGTTGGTCTACAAATCCCATCATTCTCAGTAAACATGGCTGGTGGCGATTCACAAAGGCCATGTTATTTGGAAATGATGGGAGTTGAAATCCAGCTGATTTGGTGGGAACACCAGTCCAGCAGGGAAGGCTACTGGTTATTGGTTTGCTTGCTTGCTTGCTTAATCCTCCAATTCAGTTTTCAAAATTATTAACAATATTTATAAATTGGTTCTAATTTGGAGCAAAAATTAGCCCTAGGTTTCCATACACAGCACACAGATGTGACAACAAGCAGGCAGTGATTGTAATCAGCGGGATCTTCAGCCACCCCATTGCCTTGTTCTACCCCAAGAGGACTCACATGATTTGCCACAACTTTTTCAAGTAAGAATTCATGACGATCTAATTCCAGAGTAGCCGTGGCAATCTGATACCACAAACAGGCCAAGCATGTGCACGCAGAGAAATGGCACGCCAGGTCAGAACACACATGAAACTATACCCTCAGTTACCATATGTGTGCACATGGGGAATGTACATTAACAGTACGGCTGAAAGGCAAGATGTAGGAACATTCTAGAGCTGTATAAAGTAATATACATACAAGAGAGTTACGCAGATGATTCCTAAGAGAAGTAACTGTCTTATCTAGCATTTTGAAGCATTGCAGCTTGCAATACACGGTATGTAGAAGGGATGCAGAATGTCCGCCCAGCGAGTCTGAGCCAGCCTGCTGAGATTCTCTGCCTGGCTGATGGTGTCACCCCAAGATCCTCCTTAGGGGCTGGAGGCCAAGTTCCTCCTTCTGGAGATACCAGTGGGAATGCAGAAGTCTGGGGATGAAGCCAGTTCTGGGAGGAGAGGCCAGGCCGCTCAGTGATGGCTGGGTTACTTCACACTGTGTGTGCCACCCCCCCTCCCCCCACTGTTAGAACAGCTCACAAAGCAAGGCTGGGAGAAGAGGCTGGTCCTTCCAGTGCCAGTTGAGTAACTCCCCATGCTGAAGGGGGCACGGAACTCTGCAGCTCAGCAGAGAAAGGCCAAACGAGCAGGACAAAGGGGTACCCACAGGACGCTAGCCAGCTCACACTGGAGGGGGGCAGTTCGGTCCTCCACCTCATTCGTGTTCTGTGCTCCTCATCTGTAATCCGGTCCACGTGAGCATCACAGTCTGGCCATCACTAATTTATCAAAATATGCCAAACCCACTTTTCAGTATTTTCAAGGCATCATGCAGCATATGTATTTGTTTTTAAAAGACAAAACTGGAGGAATAGTGGCAGGTTGATAGCCAGCTACTGCCCACCACAGGCCCTGAAAGCTCAGAACAGGAGTGCAGTCCTGCAGTTCTCAAGGTTTTGTGGAACTCCTTCAGCCTGGAGCAGCAGTCCCAGCAAAAGCTGGAGGGACACACATACCTTAACTTCACAAAAGAAGTACTTTAGATAGCACTGAGGATGCACTAATAGGTGCAACCCGTCCATTATTGCGAGAGAAGGAGTTCCAAAGTCCTGCTTCTGCAGCAGCGAGCACTAAAAGGACATGCAGGTTGCATACCTGTAACTAGTTCTTTGAGTGGTCACCTCTGCATTCACATATATGGGTGCTGAGCCTGCGCGGTGCCTCATTCAAGAAGATTTTTCTAGCTTAGCCCGGAACTCCCCGCAGGAGCCCCACCCACTTCTGCCCGACATAAAAGGCAGGCTCCCGCCATTTGTCAGTTCCACTTGAGACCAATGTTTGCCATCAGAGCATGCTATCATTGTACTGTGGCATATATACAATCTCAATAATGGAACCACACACCTGCCATGTCTCATGCATCAGTAATCGCCAGCATCAATGTGGGGGCCGGTGGGTGGGTTGTGTGAATGCACAGATGGCCACTCCAAGAACTAGAGTTACAGGAATGCAACCTGCATTTCTTCATCGTGGTCTCCGTGCATCACACATCTATGGGTGACTGGCAAGCATTACGCCAACAGCAGTGGGAGGTGTTGGGTGTGAGTACAGCAGTGCCTCAGCTCACAAATGCCTCAGTTCATGACCAAATCCGGTCGCGAGCAGAAATTTCAGAAAAAAATTGCCTCAGATCGTGAACTCCACGTCGGGTGACGATCACAATCGTGCCCGTCTTCCCTGCACGAGTGCGATCACAGTTGCGCTTGGTGTGGGGAGATGGCCGCGATCTTTGTTGCTCTTTGTTACTTTGTTGTTCTTTGTCACTTTGTTTCAAATTTTTGTGATTTAAAAAAAATGGTTACAGAACGGATTAACATTATTTACATTGAACCTTATGGGGAAATTTGACTTGGCTCACGACCAATTTGGGTCACAACCAGAGTCCTGGGATGGATTAAGTTCGTGAGCTGAGGTCCCACTGTATAGTCACCATGCATAGCGCATTATTGTACTACTAGCAGTTTGTCAATTACACACATCATATCCCAGATTATTATCAATATTATGAAAGGCAGTATGGTCATGTACGTAGTTATGTAAACAGAGTGCATTTATTTTTTATTTTTTGTCCATAGTGTTGTAGCTGCGATGGCTGGAGACCTTACTGATGTTGCAGTTATTGTAGTATGGAGGAAAGAACGGCCCTTCTATAAGAGCAACCCTTCCTCGCTCTAATGTCTAATAAATGTGGACAGTGCAGACCAGGTTACTGCTTTTTAAAAAAATTATTTACAATATTTTTATCCCGTCCATAACCATGTCTCAGGATGGCTTACAAGATAGTTAAACATAACATCAAATAAACAGAACAAATACAACAAACATAATAAAATAAAATAAAATAAAATAAAATAAAATAAAGTAAAGTAAAGTAAAATAAAATAAAGTAAAATAAAGTAAAATAAAGTAAAATAAAGTGAAATGTGACTAAGCATGATCATTAAAAACCAGTTAAAATATTTAAATACTAAAATGTTGGGCAAGTAAAAAGGTTTTTACCGGGCATCAAAAAGAATATAATGTTGACGCCAGGCAAACCTCTCTGGGGAGCACATGCCACAATCGGGGTGCCACCATGGAAAAGGCACTCCTCCAGGTATTTGCTCTCCTAACCTCCTTCAAAGATGGTTCCTAGAGGAGAGCCTCTGCCTCTGATCTTAAAGGGCAGGAGGGGGGCTCATAGGGAAGAAGACATTACACAGTTCCTCAGTGAAGTGCTGTAGAAGTTGATATAGCCCTTGCACTATGCGCTCGTGGATTGACTGCTAATTGCAAGGAGGAAGTTCATATGCCAACTTGATGTTCTCAACGATCCAACGGGCTAACCCCTGGGGTCCGACTGGGTGTTCCTCTGGGATGGTCCACGTATTTCATGAAGAGGATGGTTTGTTTTGTCAATGTCCTCTGTTCAGAACCGACAGAATGAAAGTGCTCTGCAGATGCCGAGAGTGTGCAGTCGTCTCGATGTCCGTTCAAGGGGAAGGAAGGAATGCTGGTAAGACGATCTCTTGATAAATGTGGAAAGATGAAGACACTTTGGGTAGAAATGATGGATCAGTTCATAAAACAACCTTGTCTCTATGGAAGGTCAAGTATGGGGAGTCTACTCGTAATGCACAGTTTGCTTGCTCTCCGTGCCAAGCTTACGGCCACCAAGAAGGAGACCTTCCAATATAGCAGCTGGAGATCTACAGTAGTCAGAGGCTTGAATGGAGGCTTCATTAGCACATACGATATTACAGAAACGCTCCAGGGAGGAACCACAGAACAAGTTGGAGGATGGAGATTCATCAGTCTTTTCATGAAGTGAAAGGAGAGGGAGTGAGAGAAGACCGTGTGCCCCTCAATCAGTCAGTAGAATGCAGAGATTGCTGATAAATACACCCATATTGATGTAGGTTTTAATCCAGAAGCATACATCGAGTGCAAGCATTGCAGAATACAGTGGCACCTCGGCTCACGAACACCTCAGTTCACAACCATATTGGGTCACGAACAAACAATTCATACAATTTTTGACTTAGGTTGCGAACTCCGCATTGGGTGGCGGCCGCGATTGCAGCCATCTCCCCCATCCCAAGTGGGGAGATGGCCGCGATCATGCTGGGGATGGGGGGGAGATAGCAAAGATCGCGCCCGTCTTTCCTGCAGAAGCACAACCACGATCTTGGCTATCTCCCGCTCCAGCATGATCACACCCGTCTGCCCCCTGCCAGGCTTGCCCACATTCGCACCCATCTCTCCCTCCCCTCCAGTGCACCGAGATGTCGGGCGCATGCTGGGATGACAGGCATGATCACAGTTGTGCTGGGCAGGGTGGGGCGGGGAGATGGCCACGCTCGTGCTCAGGCAGGGGGGAGATGGCCCATGATCTTTGCTGTTCTTTGTCACTTTGCTTTACATTTTTCTGATTAAAACAAATAATTATAGAACGGATTAATCTTATTTACATTGAACCTTATGGGGAAATTTAACTTGGCTTACTACCAATTTGGGTCACGACCAGAGTCCTGGGACGGATTGAGTTCGTGAGCCAGGGTACCACTGTATTCAGAACCAATGCAGAAGAGGGACTGAACAAATGGAGTGTAGCAAATTGTTTAAACTTTGCCCATTTGGCAGAATAATATCTTGTCGTGTTGGGTTTATAGAAAGCCGTGAGGATTTGCTGAATGCCAGAGTCTAAATTTAGTGTGCTTGTCATGCATTAGTCATGAGTGTAATCTATGGTTTGGGTCATTGTCAGATTCGATCCTGTTGGATTCAAGTTCGTCAGATCCAGTGCAGCAGAACCTAAACTAGTTGGGACGGAGGTAGATCTTATTATATTTGATTGCATTCGATCCCATGTAGTATGGTCCTGAGCATTCTAGCTGGAGGTAATCAGAGTTGAGACAGAACGGAGTAACAGGGTCAAGGATGGCACAGACAGTACAGCATAGATTGGCTTGATGGACTAAGTGTGTGTTCATTGTGAATATTCTGAGGCATCCGAACTGGAATCTCAGGATGAGCGATGCTCCCATGGCTCTGAGTCAGCAAGTCCAGTATCTGGGGTAGATGTTTGTTTATGCTGGTGGACAGGTGTAGGACTGGCGGTTGTCTCGGCCACCATGGGGTGACCAAGATCACCTGAGTGTGGTCTACTCTTCATGATGGTTCTTGTGATGAGGTGAAGCAGTCAGAATGCATAAAAGAATGTCCTGTTCCAACATAGGCAGAAGGTGTCCCCCTTCAATCCCTGCTCTTGAACAATAGTATCTGCACACCCACGTTCCACTCCATAGCAAATAGGTCTATTGACGGCAAGCTCCAAACTCTGAAAATGTCTTGTGGACACTCAACCTGTGAGTTCTACTTGTGTGGCTGATATGCCGATCAACTTAGAGCATCCACCATGATACTGCGCATGCTGGCCATATGGATGGCCACAAGAGTGATGTTGTGAATAATGCACCAATCCCAAATTTTGAAGGTGAGACATGCAAGAGTCGATGACTTCTTTCCTGTTTGTTGATGTAACACTGCTGTGGTGTTGCCTGAAATAACCTGGACATGGTTGCCAGAGAGGACAGTTTGGAAGGCTATGAGTCCTTTGAAAAACACTAACAGTTCTAGATAGTTGATGCGTCACCTTCATTCTGCTGCTGACCATGTTCCCTGGATCATGAGTCCCTCAGAATGGGGGCCCCAGCCTGTGAGTGACATGTCCGTGATAATGGTGGCCATTGGTTCCACCAGCTGGAAAGGTAGTCCTTGTGACAGATGCATCTCTCATGCCCACCACATGAGGCTGGCAGATACTGTGATCAGAACGGTGAGTCCTGTTCTGGATGGAAGGTCTTTAGGAACCATAACTGCAGAGGTTGCATGTGCAGCCTGGCATATTGTACCATAGACATCGTCAATGCTGTGTGTTCAAGTAGTTGTTGAAACTGTCACGCCGACACTCTCGAGTTGGATCTGATGGCTGAGCGTAACAGCTTGTCCATGTGGTCTTTTGACAGATGTGCCCGAGCTGAATGAGAGTCCAGCACCACTCCGATGTACAGAATGGACTGCGTAGGAATGAAAACAGATTTCGCTACATTAATACTTAAGTCCAATTCCTGCAAAGCGAGAATGCTGCCGTTTATGGACTTAGTTAACGATTGCTTAGAACCAGCCACGATCAGCCAATAATCCAAGCAAGGGCAGATGTGTATGCCTTTGAGTCTTAAATGGGCACACACCAGTGCCATATACTTAGTGAACACTCTCAGGACAGTGGATAATCTGAATGGCAGCATCATGAACTCACAGGACTCTGTTTTGCTCTTATACCATAGAAAGTGTCAGTAATTGGGGTGCACAGCAATATGTAAATAAGCATCCTTCAAGTCTGTGGAGGCAAACCAACCTCCCTCCCTTAATAGCGGCATTATAGATTGAAGAGAAACCATGCAGAATTTCTTATGGTTGATGTATTGGTTTACTCTTCCTAAGTGTAATATCAGCCACCCAACACTCTTTTTTCAGTACCATAAACGAGAGTAAAACCCACGTTTAAGCTTGGATCGACGCACTGGGAGGAAAGTGATGTAGTCAAGTAGTGATCTCTTCCATCAGAACAGGCGAAGGCAAGGTTGTGCAGACCAATCTGAGAGGCGGTAGGGTCTCAAACTCAATTTTGCAGCCATCCCTAATGGTGGAAAGTGCCCCCTATCAATTGTGCAAGATTCTCAGGTGGGTATGTGATGGCTCAAACAGTCTCCAAACTGGCAGATGGTTGACGCTGGAGGCTGATTCACGCAGCCCATCATTGTTGCCCTCTTATCCCCTTCCAGGCATCTCTTAGGTGGCTGGGGTCTAGGAATATCCCTTCTGCATGGACAACCATAGGAGTGGCTGGTATACTAGCGGCCTTGGCTACCAGTCTGTTGTCTACTGGACAGAGTTTAATGCGGGGTGTGACGATTCCACAGCCACTTACGCTGATGGGAAGGGTGGAAGCCAATTCCCATCCACCGAGCTGTCACCCTCACCTTTAAATGGTGTCCAACCTTTCTTCAGTTCGGGCATGAAAGGGGCCCTTTCTGTCGAATGACATCAACTATATACGGGAACATGTCTCTTGTGGGAAATTTGTCACCTGAAGAAATACGTGTCAACAGAAGGCTACCACACCCACTAGGGCCCTCCATCATAGTCAATGTGGTGGGGCATTTGCTGCTTGGAGAATTGCATGCCCTCAGCTAGAAAGACTATGGGAAGTTCCCAATGGTGGTCTGGGAAAAACGCTGCCAGAGCCTCCATCTTTTGCCATAGAAAGGCCTGGTAGCTCCCCATCATCACTTCGTAATTTGAAATGTGGAAGCCCAGGACAATCACTAAATAGCTATGCTGTGCCATTACTTCAAGGTGTCGACCTTCCCTGTCCATCGATGCAGTATGGTTACAATGCTGCCTGCGCCGTGTCAACTCAACAAGCATGGACTTCGAGCAGGGATAATGAAGCAAAAAGGAAATGTCATAGCATCACAGAATAGCAGAGTTGGAAGGAGCCATGAAGGCCATCGAGTCCAACCTCCTGCAGTTGCAGGTCACCAGGTCACACCACCCCACTCAGGTGGCTGTCCAGTTTCTCTGTTAATGTCTCCAGTGTGGGAGAGCCCACCAGCTCGCTAGGAGCTGGTTCCACTGTTATATTGCTCTGAGCGTGAAGAAGCTTTTCCTGATATCCAGTCTGAAACTGGGTTATCGCAACTTGAATCGATTATTCTGTGTCCTACACTCTGGTATCATCAAGAAGAGATCTTTATCTTCCTCTTTGGGATAGCCCTTGAAGGACTTCTACTGAGATATCATGCCCCACTCAGCCTTCTCTTCTCAAGGCTGAATATGCCCAGTTCCCTCAGTCTTTCCTCACAGGGCAGTGTTTCCAAACCCTGGATCATTTTTGACACCCTCCGCTGCACCCTTTCTAATTTACCCGCATCTTTCTTAAATCTTGGTGCCCAGGACTGGACACAGTATTCCAGGTGAAATCTGACAAGTGAGGAGTATAGGGGAACTACTACTTCTTGTGATTTGGAAGTAATACTTCTGTTAATGCATCCCAAAATAGCATTTGCCCTTTTGGTAGCTGTGTCGGATTGTTGGCTCATGTTTAGCCTGTTGTCCACAATTACTCTGAGATCTTTTTCTTGTTCAGTTCTGTTGAGCCATGTGTTCCCCTTCATGTATCTATGCCTTTGGTTTCTTTTTCCTAGATGGAGGACTCGGCACTTGTCCTTATTCAAGTAGGGATTAAGCGCCTCTGCCTTTACTTTGTCATCTGTTGTCACTCTGCCATTCACTTTAAGTAGCTGGACACCCTTCTCTTCCTCATGTCTTTTGTTCTGGATGTATCTGAAGAAGGCTTTCTTGTTGTGCTTCGCATCCCTTGCTATTCTTAGTTCATTTCCTGCTTTAGCCTTCCTGATGCACTTCCTGCAATTCCCTGCTATTGGTTTATATTCTTTCCTGGCCTGGCCCCGATGTCACAGAAACCTTTGAGGAGCCATGTGGGCTTTCTCTGTTATCTTCCACTTCCTTTTTCCTTGATGGAACTGTCCGGAGTTGTGATTTGAGAATGTTCTTTTTCAAGATTTCCCACCCCTCTTGGACACCTTTCCTCTTAAGGGTGTGTTGCCCTGGTACTTCGCTTATCATTTTTCTGAGTTTCTTAAAGTCGGCTTTCTTGAAGCCCAGGATGCGTGCTTGGCTCCAGTTACCCTTTGTCTCCTTCATAATTGAGAATTCAGGTATCACATGGTCACGTTCCCCCAGAGTTCCCATGGTTGTTATTTTGTCCACCACCCCATCCCTGTTAGTTAGCATTAAATCGAGGAAGGCTGATCCTCTCATTCCTTCCTCTACTTTCTGCTGGAGAAAGTTGTCCGCAACACATGTCAGGAATCTCTTGGAGGGGCCATGCTTGGCAGAATTCGTCTCCCAGCATAAATCAGGGGAATTGAAGTCCCCCATGATGGCTACATCTTGGAAATGCTGGCGAGTTGCTATTCAAAGGTTGCATCCTTGTCCTCTTTTTGATTGGGTTGATGGTGATACATGCCAATAACTGTGTTTTTCTTTTTTTCTTTTTCTTTTTTTTGTTCCCTTTAAATTTAGCCAGATGCTTTCAATGGGGCTACTAAGTTCCTTTTCTTGAATTTCTGTGCAGATATATGTGTCTCTCACATATAGTGCAACTCCACCTCCCTATTTGGCCTTTCTATTTTTCTTGAACAGGTTGCATCCATCAATTGTAGAAGTCCTGCTCCTGGTGACAACGCAATGTAGGGTGAGGGTGGTTAGGGGTCTCCCAGTGGCCCTTCATAGCCTTTGATAGCTATCCATATCTGCCCTTTCATAACAGCATCCTCCAAATGGATAAAGTCGTAGACTCTATAGTCTTGGCCTGCTCGGTTGATTGTTGCACTAGAATACCAAGGAATTTAGCCATGTAGAAGACCTGTTCCAAAAATTGTTCCAGGCTCTCTCCTGGGGATCCCTCACTCTGAGCCAAGACCACGTCATCCAGGGATGTAGAGACAGACTCGACCAGCCCTGACGTGTCAGAGTCCACAAAGTCCACACCCACAGAGTCGGTGTCCAGGGACAGAGAAGGAGATCTGTCATGCCATTCCCAGTCACACATGCTGGGTTCTTCCTATTGCTGACGGATGGGTCTCAGTGGTGTTCAGCAGGAGTGTATCGCCATCGGTGGAGCCGGCCAGCTGTGCCGATGGGGATCTGACATTGGTTCGCATGGATACTGCCTGGAGCTAGGTACCAGTAGTGTCCCCTATGGTATGGATGTTGGAGCAGATCCAGGGCTGAGACCAACAGGCGCGATGACACTGAAGACGGCTGCATGGATGGACCATAAGACAGGCGTGGAGTCAATGGTACAGCGTCTGGCTGCCGACTGCGTAGGGTAGCTCTCTCTTGGGGAGGAACTGGAGATTTCCTTATTTTGCCATGCAAAAACGAACCTGGGGTCAGTCCCTCCCTCTGTGGGCTGTGCTCTGAAAGCATCTGGGCAGGTGAGCGACTACAAGCCTCTACAACTGGGTAGTGTTGGATGAGAGAGGATGGAACCATCAGTGACCGGATCGGAGCCTCACATGCGGGAGATACCGGTTTGGAGGGCACAACAATCGCTGCCTCTTTGGATGGAGACCATCTCTGCTCTGGGTCAGAATGGCGATGCTTGGAACACTTAGTACGGCCTTTGCTTTTCTTGGCCTTTTTCCTTGGTTCCAAAGACTTAAGAGTGGAGATGTTTCACCTTTTGATTTTTCGGTACCTCCACCTCCACTTGGTCAGCAGAGGGAATGATTTTATTGGAGGTATCCATGGGAGGGCATTTCCTCAAGGTCTCTCTAGGGGTCGAAGTAGATGGACCTCTTTCTGCAGTGGCATTTCTCATCTTGTCCAAGGCCCGGTCCCACATCTCCATCTGGAGCCTGCCAGCTCTATTTCTATGTCCCTGTTTAGTGAACACCCAGCAGTGTTTACACTTATCCACCCAGCGTTCCTTGCCGAGGCAGAACAGGCACAGGAAGTGGCCATCAGAGGATGGCATTTCGACTCTGCAGCCAGAGCACTTTTGGAAGACCAGTTTGCTGAGCGACATCAGGAGAAGAAACACATAGAAGAGAAGTAGAGGATCACAACAGAAGGATTTTTTCAAATGTATTTTTCATAGGGAGTGTGTGTGTTTCTGAGGTTGTAAGGGGACGGGGAGAAGCGGGGGCTGAGAGGATTGGTTGGTAGTAGGATTAGAGTTAGAGTGAGAATAGAGCACGGATATAGAATTAAAGGCAAGTTCGAATACTATGAACAAGGGGAATAGGGAAGGACAGTGAACGCTAGAGATCTCAATGCACTGGCAAACGGCAGACAAAAGCCAACTGACGAAACAGCAGGAGCCCGCCTTTTATAAAAGAGGGAGGGGCAGGCTCCTACGGAAAGTTCTAGGCTAAGTTAGAAAAATCTTCCCAAACGAGGCACTGTGCAGGTGAAGCACCCATATGCGTGACGCACAGACATCACGATGAAGAGCAACAGGGTCTCCTGAAGCAAGGTTATATCTTGGTGCCAGGCTGACTTGCAGTTTGAATTATCTTGGGAATAACTTGCTACCAGTGCAGACCTGGAGTACTATTATCAGATCTACAAGACCCAGTAAATCCCTAGACAGCTACAACTGGGCAGCTTCTAGAATCCCCAGCACACAGACAGCCTCCTTTCAGGTGCCCCACAAACCACTGAATGACTAACAGGGGATAATTGGGCTGAAAGTCCACATACGTTGGTGCATTTCAGATGCAGGGTTCTTATCAACGTTGTGCCCTTTAGTAAAAAGGTAAGCCAGTGAGACGTGGACAGTATACAGGAGGCATGCTAGGCAACTGAACCACTTCCACATGACTTTCCCCCACAGACTTCTGAGGATCCGGTGGCAGGTCAAGGTGCCAGACACAGAGGTCCTCTCCAGAGCAGGCCTGCCGTCAGTTCACACCCTGCTGATGAAAGCCCAGACATGCTGGGCAGGCCATGTTGCAAGGATGCCAGGCCACCGCATCCCCAGACAGCTCTTCTATGGTGAGCTGTCTCAAGGAAAGCGATCTCACGGGGGACAAAAGAAGCAATACAAAGACACGCTGAAAGCCTCTCTCAAGTCCCTGGATATCGACATTACCTCCTGGGAGGCCCTGGCACAAGATCAATCGACATGGCGCATGCTGATCCACCAAGGCTGCCAAACTTCTGAAGCCAGAAGGACAACCATAGCGCAAGAGAAGCGAGCGCTCCGTGAAGCCAGAGTTGCAAACGCTGCAACAGTGGTGCCCACACATGTCTGCCTGACATGTGGCAGAACACTCCGTGCCCGTATTGGCCTCACCAGCCACCTGTGGACACACCGTGGACAACTCTCAACCCGTTAGATGTCGAGGTCCTCATCGAAAACGATGGACGAACATCATCATCAAGCAGCAACCTCATTGCTTGTGCAAACACGCAAACGGTTTTGCCACACTCAGCCCTGGTGCCCATCTCCGCCTTTCGGAGATGAAGCCCATTCGAGTGCGTTCTCAACATGATGGGGACATTTATTTCTTGGGCCTTTCTTTTCCCAGCTCTGGGGCCCCCATGCACAGCCTCTGTCTTATCAACCATCTAATTCACATCTTTGAGAACATGTGTGTGGACATGAGAGGAGTAATTGGGTTCTGCATACAACATGCTTTCTTGAGCCAGCCACAACAAAAAGGCTATCACAACTGTGTGGACTAATGAAACATTTATCGTTGATACTACAGAGGAGATAGGAGAACAAAGCAATAGATTATTCTCGCATCAAGCGGCCCAGCCCAGTCCAGACTGGCTCCTATGTGTGAGGCTGTAATTCTGTGCACAACTGACACAAGAAGAAATTCCACTGAACACAGAGCTGACTCCCAGTAAACATGCACAGGGTTGGGGTGCACATCACTGGGCTACAGTGCATTCAAGTCTATTGAAAGGTTTTTTGTTTTTGTTTTGAGACTATGCGAATCCATCTTGAGTAAGAATGCAGGAAAAAATTATCTAGGCATTAGCAATGATCATTACAAAAATAATAAACATGTATTAGGTAGGTTTCATCTACTACTATGTAGAACTTTTCATTTACTGAGATCTTGCAGTTAACCAGCTCTACCAAAAGAGTGATTTCTCACAGGAGTTATTGTATTTGCCTATCCATACAAATGACAGTCATTTGTGGCCTTGAAGAAAATAATCAACTTTAGAGTTTCTCTGGCTTTTGTAGACTTTCTCTGTTCACCTGGAAGCAATTCTTACCTGCAATATATCAACAACACTGGCTATTAACTGAGGAGAGAGAGAACCAAGCTTGAGATGTTTATATAGCCCTGGGCACCCTGTAGCTCAGTGCAACTTTTAACAGAAAGCTCCCAGATCTAATCTACCAAGGTGGACTACAGAAAATAAAATGTTCTGAATCATTTGGATGTGGGTGGAAGACCAGACACACATTTCATCCAATTTCACCTGTCTGAGGAGGTCAAGCAGTGGTAAGATCAGAACACATGTGTTTGTCTGCATGGCACCACATGATTCTTGGGAGCGAGGGACCAGCATCTCACCAAATTTTCCAGCCTAACACCTGCCAAATAATACCTGTGCATTAGAAAGGATTCTTGGGTATATCCTAGAGCTGTTGTGCCTTGCCATCAGAGTCTTCTGAGGGCTTTGAAAGCATCCTGTTGAATGCATCCATCCTCTCCTGAATCTATAAGCGGCAGGAAAGGATAGAAGGGGTAGGGAAGCTACTTTCAGGGAGAATTGTCTGCAATTCCCCATCTTCAGAGTGAAGACCATCTGCTTGTCTACAAGGGAGTCCCGATACACACCTCGCAAATGACTGCCATAGAACTCCAAGGCCACGTGGGCATACCAGGGCAAGTGAAATTCAAGCAACAAGGCATAAATCATTTTATGATTATGCTAACAGAAAGCTTAAGTACACTTAAGTCATGCTGAATCAAACCAAAGGCTTATCTAAGTCCAGCCTTCTGTTCATGCAGTGCCAAACCAGCAATCTGTGAGAAGCCAATATGCAAGACAAGAGCAACTTTGCACCTTCCTGCTCTTGTTCCCAGCATCTGGTATTCGGAGACCTAAAGCCTTCAATATCCAGCCATCATAACAAGCAGCCATTGAATCTCTTAACCTCAGTTTTCATCTCTGGCTTCCAAGACCAAAAAGGCTGACAGTGTTCTGTACGTGCCATTTAAACAGGCTTTCAGTTCAAATAATTAAGGAAACCAAGACACTCCTTCTAGGGCAGGGGCCCTCAATCTTTTTGAATAAGGGGCCAGTTGAAAGGCTGCGGTGACCATCAGGAGCCGGTGAGGTGGGGGTGCCTGAGGGTGCGGGCCGGTGAGGTGCCGTTGGGCACGCATGAGGCAGCATGGAGCACATGTGAGGCAGCGGCTCGCTCACTCGGAGATCTCCCAGCGAGTCCAAAACCATCTGCGAGGGAGCAAGCCACCACCTCCCCGCCCACGTTGCAAGGCAACGGTAAGCACGCATACAGAGGAGGCACGTGGCGGCGGCTTGCTCACTTGGAGACCATCTCTGAGTGAGCAAGCCACCACCTCCTCACCCTCGCAGCGAGCTCGCAAGCAGGCGGAGAACGGCAGCGCGGGCCGGATGAATGGTCATGGTGGGCCGGATCCATCCCGCGGGCCATAGTTTGAGGGCCCATGTTCTAGGGGATGGTATTCTCCATCCTAGCTCACCTTTGCAGAAAAGATTGTTGTTGTTGTTAGTCGCAAAGTCGTGTCCGACCCATTGCAACCCTGTGGGCAACATTCCTCCAGGCCCTCCTGTCCTCCACCATCCCTCGCTCGGAGTCCACCCAACCCCACACTCACTGCCCCAGTGACCCCATCCAGCCCCCTCATCCTCTGCCACCCCTTCTTCTCTTGCCATCTATTGTTCCCAGCATCAGGCTCTTCTCCAGGGAGTCCTTCCTTCTCATTAGGTGGTCAAAGTGCTGAGAAGATAGGTTAGGGTTTGAGAAGTGAGACCAGAAAGATTTTTTAAAAAACTACTACTACTCCAGACAGTGATCATAAATACCAGAGGTCAACTTCAAAAAAATATTTTCTGAGTCACGGAGTGGGTGGGGAATTAGAGGGGATTATTCAACTTCGTTAGAGTCATCTTGCCCAGATAAGCGGAACTACTCACTACTGATTCATCAGAAATACCCTTCATTTTCCTTTTCAGGAAACTAGGAGGCGGGAGGAAGAGGCAAATGCTCAGCCTTGTATGAAAGCCAGTGGGCGGGCTGCATCTGGAACAGCCAAGAAACCCTCCGCCCATAGCTTCAATTGGCTTCCGAGGGGGAAATACACATTTTCACATCATCCTCCCATGCTCCTAACTACCATCATTGTGACACTGCTAGCTCTGTCAGCTAAGCAATTATGCAAATCCAGCTTTCTGCAGTAGTTCCAGTTTTATTACAAGTGCACAGGAGTGTGCGTTCACGCAAGCACGCACACACATTAGGCCTGCGTGGGGCTTCTAAACTTTAACAAGCTCCAAACACCACTCATAACTTTAGACCTGCAGGAGCCCTTCACCATTTAGTATAGTGCAAAAAGATGGTAAGGGATGTAGAGAATTAGAAGAACAGGGAAGAGGACGGACAATGTGGCAGAGCAGTCTGAGAGGAGGAGAATCAGTTGCATATCTCCACCAAACCATAAAGCTCCTAAGCCGAGCTTGCAGCAATCTCAGCCTAACCTACCTCACAGGCTTGCTATGAGGGCAAGACTGCAAGAGAGGAGGGTAAAGTGAAACCATGTATACACCTTCTTGGAGAACAAGTGCAGCACAAACTAGGGCCAACTGATTGAGACTGAGGGTAGCAGGAGCATAACAGGCCATGGTCATGAAATCTTAAATTCTAGGTTCCATTATGGAGAAGATGAATACCAAAAATGGGGGCTCTACAAGCAAAATATATAACCTCGTTTGAAAGTCTGCCTCTCCAACACTGCCCAGTATTAAAGATTTGTGATAGCTGGGGCTGTGTGTAAAATTTCAGAACTCCCAAGATTAAAATCCTGTGCCGAGAGAAGGTGCACTATGCACAAACTTGTTTTGTATATTAAACATTTGCTTTTTTGCATGTTTACTATGGCTGACTAGACTTTTCAACTCCACCTCCAACCACTGAAAATATCATCCCACCACCTCTTAGACTCTGAGTTTTGCCCACATGCTGGCAATCTTTATGGACTAGAAACCTGATTTCTCTCCTGCTGCCATTCCATGACTAAGAAATTCCAGCATGTGCATGCACACAAACAGTCCCTCCAGTGAACACACCCTTCAAAATTCACTATCATTCCACTCAGGGATACATGGACCACATTAAATCTGATCATTACTCAGGCTAAAATAGTTTTCCACACCATTTTTTAAAAAGACCACAAATCCCCAAGTATGGCAGCGATGCTCTCAGATGCAATGGTGGATAAATACTAACACATACCGCTACCTCACAATGAACTTTTGAATATCATGCAACAAGTCTTAACATATATTGTGATTTTATTTATATTGCGATCTATATCCTGCCTTTTTCCTATAAAGGGCTCAAGGCAGCTTACATCATCTCTTTGCTTCCATCATATCCCCACAACAACAACCCTGTGAGGCAGGCTGGGCTGAGGGTCTGTGACAGGCCCAAAGTTGGCTCCATGGCTGAGCGGGGACTTGAACCCGGATCGCCTGAGTCCCAGTCCCATGCTCTAACCACTACACCACACTGGCTCTCAACATAGGGCCGAGAGGAAAGAGATGTCAAAGAAACTGACCCATTTCTCTGGGTCTAGTGCCACGAATTCCAATAGCAGACCCTCACACAGAACATAGTGCAGGCAATTCCCGTTGTGCTGCCTGAACAACCAGTGACAAACAGAGCAGTGAAACTAAGAGACGCTGTGCTGACGTCAGGAAGCCTAAGCTCTGAAACCACAACGGACCCTTCTTCCCCTCAGTGCCAAGTAGCTTTTAAGCCAGGGAAGGGGAAAGAGAAAGAAAAGCTACAGTTGACTACAATATCATGTCAGCAGGCTAGACACTCTGCTGTCCAAAGAGGATTAATTTCTAAAAAACCCAGCAGAGTTCCACTACAGGGGACTGGCTAGTTCCCTCCTTTTTGCAACTGCATACAAGATGGCAAACACTCCCCTGCTGTGGCCGAGTTCAGGACAGGCAGAGAGAGTTACACATGACACCATATACAAGTTACTTAGAAGGAATCCACTGGCCTGGTTTGCAGGTGCTCATATGTTAGAATCCTAGAAGGACACTGACTTGTCATTGATGGGAAGCGTACCTGGGCATGCTGCCCAGTCACCTAAATGAACCCCAGATCTTCCATCCATGGTCTGCTCACCAGGAGATCTGCTTTGTCTTTCCCCAGAGTCTGCTGGATTACAACTCCCATCATCTTTCACCTGGTATTTGCAGGCTTACAACAACTAGGCTTAGGTGATATTCTTTAAATATGGTTTAGAAATAAATTATTTATGCAATAATTTTAAATTTCTTATATGCAGTCTGATTATTATAAAATCTCAAGATGGTTTACCTAAAAAGGCAAAAATTATGTATTAAAACTGTATTACAACCATAAAATAATTAAAAACTCCTTAGTGGCCACACTTGCTACAACTAATTAAAATACATTGGATTAAAAACTGGGAGAATAAAAAGGTTTTGGCCTGGCACCAAAATGAATAAAGTGCAGAGAGGTGTGCCTGATGCTGACAGAGAGAGTTCCGTAATTGGGGTGTTATCACAAAGAAGGCCCTCATCCTTGTGACAATTCTCCTCACCTCTCTCAAGGTGGGCTCTCAGAGAAGGACCTCACAGATGATCTTAGGGTCCTAGCAAGCTCATACAGAAGGGACATTTCCTTAGATAACCAGGCCCTAAACCATTTAAGGTTTTATATATTATTGTAATACCTTAAATTTGCCCAGACTTTAACTGGTAGCCAGTGTAGCTTATATAAGACCAGAGTGATGTGTTCTCATTCACTAGTCAGTAATCTGGCAACTCTATTGTGAACCAATTGCAATGTCTGGATCATCTTCAAGGGCAACCCCACAATTATCACCCTTGTTTCTCTTGCTCTTAAAATTCTTGAATATTTTTAGCTATATTTTTCTTTAAAAGTCTGTTGAGCCAGCCAATAGCAAGTGAGCGCATTTTTTAAAATGTATTGCTAAAACACTCCCGTAATGGAAGAAAACTATTTCTCAGCACAAAGCAGCCTTGGAAATAAGGCATGAAACAAGTCAAGAGGCTTAGCAGTGTGATCCTATGTGTGCCTCCTCTACTGCATTTAATGGGACACCCTCCCCTTTAGGGCTACCTGAAACTACAGCCTAAATTGATAAGCAATTTCTGTGAATGCATAAGGAGTGCCAATGCTACACATGCCAGCACAGACACACAGAGAGCTAGTCAAGGAGCTGCCCAAACAGGAAAGGCCACATTAACCACTGTGCGCTGCAGGCCCCAAGCTCCCTGGAAAGACGGCACAGTCAAAAATAGCACTCTCCTCAAGAGGCAGGATGTTTTGGGAACCAGACTAAGGCCAAGCGTAAGCATTAATATGTAGCGGGCTTGCCCAGCTCTCCACGAGAACAATCTGCTTACACCGATGACTGAACGGGAGCATAAACTACACCACTCCGTCTCCCTGCATTTTACACCCGGTCTCATTCACGCGGTGAAGTACGCAGCACAACTGGAAAAATGCCACACGCTGCAGAAATACAGTAGTCAAAGAGCTCCATGCCAGCTTTTTAAAAATATTCCCACTCTCTGGCACGGATGCAATTCTCCACCCCAGCTGAGACACTGAATGCACGGTACGGCTGTTATGTGACACTTCACTCTCTCATGTGCACTCTACAGAACGTTTTCACAACTGTCATTTCTCAGGGTCATTCCATCACAAAATGGTATGAGTCATAAGAAAGAGGCAGGCTGATCTGTAAGATCTTTAAAATACTATGCAGATGTGCCATTACAAAATAAAGTGAGCTGTCATCGCTGATAACATAACCAAACATGGATCATCAGCAAGAAAAAGTGATTTTGCTCATGCCAAACTGACAAAAGGAGTGGATTCACTTAGGTTACTCAAGTTCATGTTCTGTCTGCCTACTATTCCCATTTTATTCTTTTTCCAAGCAGAGGAAAGCGAGATCTCCCACTCAACACAGCCAAAAAGTGACACTAAGTTTGCAAAAACTAACACAAGTTCCTCTGCTCCTCAAACCAAACCCATTCCAGGGGATCTTGATTAAAAAGCCAAAAAAAATGTTATCTAAAAGCTTCCATTTCTTTTTGAACAGAAAGACATTGTTATGCAGACCTGATGATCCAGAAGGAACCCAGCCCTTTATATCAGTTCTGTAGTGAATCCAGTAACAAAGTACTGATTGTTCCACAGTACAACTTTCCCAAAGGAGTATTATTAAGTGCAAATGTCAAGTGAAGGAGATATGTAACAGTTTGGATGTGGAATATAATAAATGAAAGTGGGAGAACCCTTTAATTACTTCATAATTCAACATGTTCATGAAAGAGATAAACACGCCTATGGAGCAGTACTGCAGACAGAGATTATGGGGTATGGAAGTGTCAGAGGGTGTAACAGAAGGGAGGAAAGATTGTTTGGGTGTGGACAGGGAGGATCTGCAAGTAATGAGTCATCCACAACAGGAAAAGTAGGATTATTTTGAAATAAATGGCTTGGGATGCAAGGAATGTCAGGACTAAAAAAAGTGATAGAGTGGAGAAGACTGAAAAAAAATGTTTGGCTCCGAACCAAAAAGGGAACAGCACTGTGTCCTAAGCAGTGGGTCAACAGAGAAAGGCCAGTGAGTCAATTGAAGATTTTGGAGCTAGAGAAACAGACAGGTGAGCCAAACTGTAGAGTTCCCTGCTCTGAGAACAAGTTTCTAGGAAAGAGAGTAGCAATATTCACTGGAAATACTTAAGTGGAGACTGGGACAGCCAAAACAGGGCTTCAACCTGCACTGAGCCAGGGTAGGAATAAATGACCCTGCAGACTGTTTCCAACTCTCTGAATCATAAAGAAGTAGTAACAACCACCAAAGGGACACCAAGGACAAGAAAAAATATTAAAATGACATGCTAAGGACCGCATATGAGGAATTACAATGTAAGAGCAGTACCACTAGGTAACGCCACAGGTCCATCCAGGATTGCCTTTCCTACAACAGCCAGGAAAGATGCTCTGGTCAGGGCACAAACAGATCACAAAGGCAACAGTTCGCTTCCTGGTAGACTGCCTCTGAACATGGAGGCTCAACAGAGCTTTCAAAAAAGTTGTCCTTGATAAGGCTTGTTTATCCAGCATTGACTGCCTAATCTTTTAAACCCAGAAAACTAGGGACGATCACCATATTTTGTGGCAGCAAAAAATAAGAACTGACAGAAATGGGTTGATGCATATGACACATATGGGGAAGGAAAGATGTACTAAGACACATGGGAGGAAGGAAATGAAAGAGGAAGGTATCCATGGAGGTAAGATGCACAGAGGCAGGTTTTCAGAAACTCAGTTGCAAAAAGGAGCGGTTTCTTTCAACAACAAACATGCTACAGGGGGACTTCTTCATGGAAGATTTTCCATCAAACTGCACAGGAGAACACATACTTTGAAACACAGAGAATGGACATGTGTTTCCAGAAAAAACACAAAGTGTGACTCAAACTGAATTTTGGCTGACCTTGGAATATTCTGATCAGAGACTGCGAACCTATAGAAGTGTTGAGATCATAAGGCAAGCACTCAATGGAAAGATTTTGGAGAGGTCAAATGGGGACATGAAGACACAAGGAGTGCCTGGGACAGGGGTAGAATAGCAACACCATAGAACCCCCACTGCTTTCCTCTTCTGCAACACTCCTACAATGCTCCTCTAAGGGACCCTAATACATCAGCTCCTGATAAAGAACACACATAACCCCAACACAGAACACCACTCTTGACTTCCTGTAACTTCAAATCTCACATACTCCAATCTCCTTTGGTGGGAATCCTATCAATGCCACAATTTTCACTAGCCGAAGTTCCTCCAAATTTCTGCCTAAAATGTACACCACCCAAGTAACACCAAGCTGCTTCCTTTGAGTTCCCCCATAAATAACTACTCCAGTTCTCTCAGCTTCATACTTCCCCAACATTGCCTCCAGCTGGAATGCAAGCAAATTATTCCACACTCTCCTCATATAATCTCACCTAAACATCTCCTCCAGTGGGGTCCCAACCCGACCCATTTCTCATATATCACATGTTCCACAACTTTCCTTCATGTTTCCCTGACACCTGCCAACTGCCTCCCCACCGGACATATACACGCCGTCAAAGACACCAACCACTCAACAACTGAAGTTTCCTTTTTAACAGCTCCGGCTCAGGACACAAAATTCTTCCCCCAACATATCCCCAGTTGCCCCCATTCTCCCACCCAGCCCCAACATTTTCTCCTCGGACAGCTCCCTCTACCTGCTTCTCCCCACAGCCCTTCCTAACACCGCTACCCGGAACCCATTCCCCCAAATGCCTCACACGGTCCCCCAACCCCATCATGACAGCCCCCACTTCCCACCAGCCCCAACGCCCCGATGCAAACCAACCCCAAGGGGAGCTCACCTTTGTGACACCCAACTGATCCCCCAAGAAGCCCCCTCCACACGCACGATCTTCCCCTTCCCCACTCTCCGCCGGCCCCAGCACCGCCCCACAGGCACCCCACTGCTCCCCTCCACAGCACCCCGGCATTCCCAGCACGTGTCCCCCAACTCTCATGACAGCCGCTTTGCCCCCCCTCCCCAGGGGGGTCTTCGCAATTCGCCTTCCTCGGGATCACCCCGCACGCCCGCGGCCCCCCGGGCCACGGCACCCCGTCCGCTCCGGCACTCACGTAGACGGGCAGGGGCCAGGGGTACACGGCCGGCTCGGCTCCCACGGGCGACTTCAGCCGGAGCTCCAACCTCTCGCCCATGCTGGCGGCGGAAAAGTCAGCGAGCGACGGGAGCGCGGCAGCCCGAGCGGGGGACGAAGTCACGCCGGGGTGGCGGGGGCGGGCGAGCGGCGGCCGGCCCGCACCATGCTACACCGGCGGCGGCGGCGGCGGCGGCGCGGCAGCGGCAGCGGCTGCTGCTGCGGCTGCTGTGGAGGACCAGCGAGCAGCCGCTCCTTCCCCTCGCGCGCTCCTGCCTCTCTATTGTCGCTCGCGCCGGGCCGACTTTATAGGCGGCAGCAGCAGCAGCCGCGCCGCCGCCATCTTGCGCCGCCCCCGCCGGCGTCAAGCAAGGGAGGGGAGGAGGGAGGAGCCGTTCGCGCCGCGGCCGCTGCTGACAGCCAGGGAAGGATGAGATCGGGTGCGGGCGGGCGACGACAACCAACGGCCTTGCGCGTATATAGCGATCTTTTTAAACCACACGGACTTGACTATACTATGAAAAAGGATAAAGTCAGCGAGGGACGGCGGGGGCGTCGCACGCACTCCCGGGCAGCGGCGCATGCGCCCTCGCCCCTATATAATCTCTATATATTCTATAGAGCATATGTACAGCGTGGGGAAGGTCGGGAGCGCGCGCAGACGCCTGCGGGGGTGGGCCCGAGGGGGCTGGTGGGCGGGGCTCGCCATTGCTCTCAGCATTCGACAGTGCGCGAGGGGAAGCGCGCGGTTCTCTCCCCCCGCCGCCAAGGACGGGGCGGGAGCGCGCCTCGCGCCGCGGCCGCGCGCTCCCTTGTCCTCAGTTGCCCTCAGCGGAGGAGCTGAGCGAGCTGCGCGCGCGCGCGCTGGGGGGAGTTGAGGGGGCGGGCGGGCGCGCGCGCACGGGAGAGTCTGTCGCGAGCACCGCCGCGGTGGAGACGGAGGCGCGGCGGGGGCCGAGGAGAGAAGCGGAGCCCCGTCGTGCGTGTGCGTGTCCGGGCGCTGCACGAACTCCCACTAGATACTTACGTAAATAAATAAATGGAAATAAACGCTTGAGGCTGTTGCCCTGTCAAGTCAGCAACAACATGGGTGCGGGGGGGGGGTTAGTATTTATACACGAAATTTACCTCAGACAAAACGACTACCAAATAAATAAATGCACACACCCTTCGGTGAAGGAGTGGCGAAAGGTTTCAGGCAAATCTACTTCCAAACTATAGACAAACCCAGAGCAAAAGTGTGGAGGGAGGGCTAATTCTGCCTGTATATATTATGCCATATACGATGCTATATAATAGTACTAGGCTTGTTTGCAAGGGGGCAGGATATAAATTTGTAAAATAAAATAAATAAATACATAAGTACTACACAAGGCTATTCCCTTCATGGGTCACTGCCTTGTTGTGGCGAAGGGGCTTGTGTAGCGCAATGAAGCTATGAACTCTGCTGTGCAGGGCCACCCAAGACAGGCAGGCCATGGCAAAGGGCTCTGACAAAACAACATGCACATGTTGGGCATGTCGTGAGCAGAGCCGGCTGGAGCCGGGGGTCAGACTAGATGGCCCGGGAGACCCCTTCCGACTCAATTTGCTTCTATTTGCTCTGCAGCCAAAGATGCAGAACCTCTATCCAGTCAGTAGAAACACAAGACCAAGAGCTGACTTTGGCTCAGATCATGACCTGCTTCTTGCAAAATTCAGGATTAAATTGAAGAAACTAGGGAAAAGCACTAGTCCACTCACATATGACCTAAATCATATTCCTGATGAATATACATTGGATATGACAAATTTGCTGTTGTTAGTTGCAAAGTCGCGTCTGACCCATCGCGATCCCATGGACAACACTTCTTCAAGCCCTCCTGCCCTCCACCTTCCCCCGGAGTCCACCCAAGCCCACATCGACTGCTTCAGTGACTCCATCCAGCCCCCCCATCCTCTGCCATCCCCTCCTCCTTTGGCCTTCAATCCTTCCCAGCATCAGGCTCTTCTCCAGGGAGTCCTTCCTTCTCATTAGGCGGCCAAAGTATTTGAGTTTCATCTTCAGCATCTGGCCTTCTAAAGAGCAGCCAGGGTTGATCTCCTCTAGGACTGACCGGCCCAAGGGACTTGCAGGAGTCTCCTCCAGCACCACAACTCAAAGGCCTCAATTCTTCGGCGCTCAGCCTTCCTCATGGTCCAACTCTCACAACCATACACTGCAACTGGGAAAACCATAGCCTTGACTATACGCACTTTTGTCAGCAGGAAGTGAAAGGACCGGATGCCATGATCTTAGTTTTCTTAACGTTGAGTTTCAAGCCAACTTTTGCGCTCTCCTCTTTCACCCGCATCAACAGGCTCTTCAGTTCCTCTTCACTTTCTGCTGTGGTATCAGCTGCATATCTGAGGTTGTTGATATTTCTCCCAGCAATCTTGATTCCAACTGGTGATTCATCCAGCCCCGCCTTTCTCCTGATGTGCTCTGCATATGAGTTAAATAGGCAGGGCAACAGTATACAGCCTTGCGGAATTCCTTTCTCAATTTTGAACCAATCAGTAGTTCCATGTCCAGTTCTCACTGTTGCTTCTTGACCCACAAACAGATTTCTCAAGAGAAAATTAAGTTGAAATAAGAACATTTCATGCAAAGATAAGCATGATAAAGGACAAAAAATGGCAGGGACCTATCAGAAACAGATGAGATTAAGAAGAGGTGGAACGAAACAGAATAACTATACAAGAAATATCTTAATGTCCCTGATATCCACAATAGGGTGGTCAATGACCTTGAGTCAGACATCCTGGAATGTGAAGTCAAATGGGCCTAAGAACGCCTTAGCAACAACAAAGCTAGTGCAGGAGGCAGTATTCCAGCTGAGCTATTCAAAATCCTGAAAGACGATGCAGGTAAAGTGCTACACTCAATATGCCAGCAAATTTGGAAAACTCAACAGTGGTGACAGGATTGGAAAAGATCAGTTTACATTCCGATCCCCAAGAAGGGCAATGCCAAAGAATGTTCAAACTACCGCACCATTGCACTCATTTCACATGCTAGCAAAGTGATGCTCAAAATCCTGCAAGCTAGGCTCCAGCAGTATGTGGACCAAGAACTACCAGAAGTACAGGCAGGATTTCGAAGAGGCAGAGGAACTAGAGATCACATTGCCAACATATGTTGGATCATGAGGAAAGCTAGGGAGTTCCAGAAAAACATCTACTTTTGCTTTATTGACTATGCTAAATCCTTGGATTGTGTGGATCACAACCAATTGTGGCAAGTTCTTAAAGAGGTGGGAGCACCAAGCCATCTTATTGGTCTCTTGAGAAACCTCAATGTGGGTCAAGAAGGAAAAGGGAGAACTGGACACGGAACCACTGATTCAATTTGGGAAAGGAGTATGGCAAGGTTGTATACTGTCGCCCTGTGTATTTAACTTACCGTATTTTTTGCTCTATAAGACTCACTTTTTCCCCCCTCAAAAGCAAGGGGAAATGTCTGTGCATCTTATAGAGCGAATATGTGTGTGCAGTAAGTCTGTCAGATGTGCAGCCCATGGGGAAGTGATGGGGAATGTGCCTGTGATTATGTGCCCATTGGATGCAGAATATTTTTTTCTTGTTTTCCTCCTCTAAAAACTAGGTGCGTCTTATGGTCAGGCGCGTCTTATAGAGCAAAAAATACGGTATATGCAGAGCATTTCATGGGAAAGGTTGGACTAGATGAATCACCAGTTGGAAGTAAGATTGCCGGGAGAAATATCAACAAGCTCAGCTATGCAGATGATACCACTCTCATGGCAGAAAGTGAAGAGGAACTAAAGAGCCTCTTGATGCAGGGGGAAGAGGAGAGCACAAATGCTGGCTTGAAATTTAATATTAAGAAAACTAAGATCATGGCATACAGCCCTATCACTTCCTGAAAAATAGATGGGGAAGAAATGGAGGTAGTGGCAGATTTTATTTTCCTGGGCTCCAAGATCACCACAAATGGGGACGGCAGCCAAGAAATTAAAAGACGCTTGCTCCTGGGGAGGAGAGCTATAGCAAATCTACACAGCATGCTAAAAAGCAGAGACATCACCCTGCCAACAAAAGTGTGTGTAGTCAAGGCTGTGGTTTTCCCAGTTGCAAAGTATGGCTGTGAAGGCTGGACCATAAGGAAGGCTGAGCACCAAGGAACTGATGCTTTTGAAGTATGGTGTTGGAGAAGACTCTTGGGAGTCCCTTGGACCGCAAGGCGATCAAACCGGTCAGTCCTAGAGGAGATCAACCCTGACTGCTCTTTAGAAGGCCAGATAGTGAAGATGAAGCTCAAATACTTTGGCCACCTATGAGAAGGAAGGGCCCATTGGAGAAGACCCTGATGCTGGGAACGATGGACGGCCAATGGGAAGGGGTTGAGGTGGCTGGATGGGGTCACTGAGGCAGTTGGTGTGAGCTTGGGTGGACTCCAGGGGATGGTGGAGGACAGGAGAGGCTGGAGGAGTGTTGTC
Organism: Varanus salvator macromaculatus; assembly: GCA_023646645.1. Lineage (NCBI taxonomy): Eukaryota > Metazoa > Chordata > Lepidosauria > Squamata > Varanidae > Varanus > Varanus salvator. Next base: position 7,568,529 of record JAIXND010000802.1, on the reverse strand, counting down.
CATGGCGTCATGAGGGGTCAGGCATGACTTTGCGACTAGATAGAAAACATGTAATGCTATATTATATACTGGGGGTGGCCTAATGGAGACTCATAAGCCACATGTGGCCCTTTGACTTGCAACTTGCTGCTGTGGGTGCCCATGGGCACCCACTTTCTGCTCACCACGTGCCATCGTGGCCCATGGGCACCCACTTGCTGTTTGCCATCTGTCATATGGCACAGGGGTGCCCTCTTGTGGCTCTCTGGCATCTGACATTGTCTAGATGTGACACTACCTCTGAGCAAGTCTGGCCACTCCTGTACCATACCATATATACTATAGCATGTATACATATATGTATAACTATATACATATAATTTACCTCAGGAGAAATGGCTTCCCACCTCTCTGTTAGGAACTATACACACCCAAACATTTGCCTCAGAAAAAATGACTTCATAAAATAGCATGCAAAGTCCAACTACACACACACATTCACACATCCTCAGGAAGAATCCCCACAGAACAACTCAAAAAAATGGCCTCCCGATATACTTATATATCACCGCTCACTCAAGGGATGGAGGGTTAAAACACCAAAAGACAAGTCCCCGTACATCTAGGTAGTCAAGCCCCCACATTCATGTGCTTGCCCACTGGGCTGCCTTGAAAAATTGATGTTCTCTCCCCCACTCCCCCATCTGCAGAAGCACCACCACAGAGGTCATCACTGGGGGACACATGGCCCTTAAAAATGTGAAAGCAATGGGGCTCAAGAGGTGTGGATGGGTTGGAGTGGGATTTCAGAGAAACACTATCCAGTAATCAAAATGGCAGAGTGATCAGATGTCTTGAAGTTGCTCGTCATTTGCTCCATCAGGTAGAGAAGTTCCTCAGAAATAAATGTTTATATCCCACTTTTTCCTGCAAAGGTGGCTTACAAGCATTCCCCCTCTTCATTTTTGTGCGCCGCTCGGTGTGTGTTTATATATGGCACCATGGTGTGAGTGCTAGACTGGGACTCAGGAGATCTGGGTTCAAGTCCTCACTTGGCCGTGAAGATCATTGACTTTGGACTGGTCCTGGACTTTCAACCTGGCCTTCCTCACAGGGTGGCTGTGAGAACTAAATGGAGGCAGAATGATGTAATCTACCCTGAGTTCCTTCCAGGAAAATAGTGCGATATAAATAGAAGTGCATATTATTTTGAGGATAATTTTACCTTTAAAAGCTATATAAACACAAAGAAACATGACTTTGGAATATGTATTTTTCTAACATGAGTTATATGCATCCTCTCAGAAGTAATCCCTATTGAGTTGAATGGGAGTTACTTTCAAGTAAGCAGCTGCAGAATTTACAGTCTAAGAGCAGTAGCACCAAGCACAACATGCTTTTAACTCAGAAGTAAGACCATTGCATTCAATGGGACTTGTTTCCTTCCTCCATTTGTTGCACGAGGCTCAGGGTCTAGTGGGCCCTGCTTTCCAGTGAGCAAATGTGAAATTGCCTGGCAGGGCCTCACAATCAGGAGCGCAGATAAACCGGGAGGAGAAAAAGGATGCTTGAAACGTGATGCAGATGCTCCCTGCAGCTGCTAGAACAGAACATTGGAAAGGAAGCAGCACTGAGTAGTAGTTCAGATTGTCTCGCACTTCAAATGGTCTCGATGTTGAGAGGGGTGGAAAAATCTGGCCAGTGTCCTTTGCAAAAAGGCAGGGGAAAATGTCCTTCCAGGCCCAGAATCTTTATTTCTGGTCTAGAAAAGAACCATTTGTATAAAGAGAGATCCAGACAGATAAAAACACGAGCGTTGCGCAATTAAAGCCGCATAATGGATCTTTGGCATCCTGTTTTTACTTTCACCTCCAATGTAAAGTTTGGCAATGTTCTTAGCATTCCATTCCAGTGCCTCGAATTTCAGATGTTTTCAGTTATCTTTGTGTCCATTATCGCCGCTCCTTCCAAATATGCCATTGCAGCCAGACTTATTTTATTTATTTTATTTAAAATACTTATATACTGCCCTTCATTATCAAATCACAGAGCCCTGTAGAAAATGCATTAAGATAGCAATTGAAATAAAATACAAAGATTGGCCTCTGTGATTGCCAGGTTGCTGTTAGCATCCAAGTTTAATGTTAATTGCATTTTTAACCTGTTCTTTCACCAAAGATCTCAAGGCAACAAATGTGGCCTCCACCTCTCATGCTCACAACAACACTGCAAGGTAGGGCAAGCTCCGTAGAAACCTAGATGCGCCTTTTTTTTTAGCTCACATAGTACTCTTGAGCAACTGTATCCCCGCTGCCTGCTCAAAAACAAACAAGCAAAAGATGTTAATCCTGCCCAATCCTGCCCAATAATTCTAAGAATTATTTCTAGCAGACATCCCTTTCCCTCGTGAAGGAGCTCAAGGTCCTCTCTATGCTTGGCCAGGGAATGAATGGCCCAAAGTCACTCAGCAAACTTCAAGACACAAGCCAATATCTGAACCAAAATGTCTCCACCTTCTAGCTGCAGAACTTGGCGCACCTCTGTCAACAGCCCTGACAAGTTTTATCAGTGGGCAGAAGATAAATATAAAGAATGAGCAAAAAATGACGGGACCAAACTATGTTGTTTCAGTAGTGCCGACAAGGCTGCAAACGTGAACCCATAAAGAGAGTTATCATTGCAAATCAGGTTGTTACTTCTCAAAGCCAGCGCTTCAGAAAGCAGAGATCAGGACGGAGGACTAGAGATGGAGGAGAAACTCTAAAACCAAAATCCCTCCTCCATGCCAAACCCAAAATCCTTCTGCCTGGATGCCGGCCCCACGCATGTTCTGTTCCCTTGGGACTCTGAGAAGCACTGTGGACTTTTGTGATGCAAGACCGAATTTAATGTTTCTATCAGGCAGAGTGAGGGTGTTCTGATGGTCATGTGTATTATTTCACTCATTTCCAAAGAATTAAGCCAAATGGGCTGCCCTTTAGGGAGCCTCCTCTTGCTGTTTCCAGATGATGAGTTCGTCATCTGGAGGGCGCCAACCTGGGGAAGACTGCTACACACAGTATTCACCAAATGTGGCCAGTAGCAACAGGTATGTGAGGGGGTGTCACACGGAGGTGGGTCGAGACCTGTTCTCCCCTGCAGAGGAAGGCAGGACGCACTCCAACGGAGCAAAGCTCAGGGAGCCAAGGTTCAATTTGGATGCCAGAAAGCCTTTCCTGACAGTTAGGACCCCGAGGGCGTGGAATGGGCTTCCACGGGAGGTGGTTGAGGCCCCATCGGTGAGGGTGTTCAAAGATAGGCTGGACATGCACATGGTGGGCATGTCGTGAGCGGAGCCAGCTGGAGCCAGGGGTCAGACTAGATGGCCCGGGAGACCCCTTCTGCTCTGTTTCTCTGTTTCTATGTATCCTGTGAGCTGAGCCCAGCCTGGGGCCTTTCCTTCCGTTTTAAGCTTTCTTGCAGTGCCAGCAACGAAAAACTTTCCAACTTGGTTTTGTCCCTGGGCTATAAATGGCCCCCAGAACAGAATGCAAAATTAGGGGGTTGCTTGTGTGAATATTGTGGTATTTTGTCCGAATATACAGGCACCATATGAGCTTGTTTGGTCAGCAATCACCTGATTGGGATGAAAGGATGATTTGAAACAAGGAAGTGAGAAGAGTTTAAAAAAAAAAGTTCGCAAAGAAAATTCCTTAGCCTAAAGGAGGAGGGGGCTGAGATCAGATAGCCCAGTGGATGACCCCATGACTGTTAACATGCATAGGAAACACCATGCATAGGAAATAGGCTCATTATAATTCACCTGGGAGGGACCAAGTGGGAGGGAAGAAGAGCTACCAGTGGCACAGCAAAGGCAGACAGAAATGATTGTAACCTCCCGGTACCCTGGCCGATGGGGGGCAAAGAGGAGGGAGAAGCGGCCAGGGCAGGGTGTAAATGGGATGTGAACATGTGCTGAGTTGAGCTGGAAGAAGGGAAGGAAACCATTCCAGCTCCTTTTGTTGCAATAAAGTTTCAAAAAGAACTCTGCGTGCTTGGAATATTTTTCTCTTCGGAAGGGAAAGGAAGGGAAGAAGGGAAGGGAAGAGTGTTTCTAACATCACCCACAATTCTGCCAAGTTTCAATATAAGTAAAAATATTCAGTGCTTTTTTTGTAAAAAAAAAAAAAAAAAAAAGGTTCCGGAACTCCGTCTTGGGGTCACACTTTTACACTAAAAAAGATTTTCAATTCACCAACTTTTTTTGAAATAAAGAACTTACCTACCTTTTGCACGTAGCCAGTCACTCTACACACACAAACATAATGGTCACCGCTGGCAGTAAGCACTCAGCGCGTGACCACACGACCGATCCCAGGCCGAGCAGCATCCCAAGCCGAGCAGCGTCCTGAGCAGAGCAGCGCCCTCACAAGCAACACACACACACACACACACACACACACACACACAAGCACTATGCTAATGATTTCTGCCGCCAACCTGCTCCGCCCAACAGGGCGATTCACAATCACTTGGAAACATCCATCAAAAAAAAGGTGCCGGAACGCTATTCCGGTGCGTTCTATGACAAAAAAAAGCCCTGCTTATATTTGTTTCTTAAGTGCCTAAAATGAAAAGCGCCTGACTCACAATGCAGAGCCTTTTGAACCAGGGGTGCCTCATGTTTTTGACCTTGAGGCTGCAACCAGTGTCACAAGCAGATGCACAAACATAAATGCAAATATTCCTAAACGTAACACTGAGATTCTGAGTCACCTCTCCCAAAATACTAGAACATACTCCCCACCCCTGGACATACTTCTTCACGTGCACAGACGTTTCAGCACAAAAGAATGAGGTCATTTAAATCTCTCCTCACTGCATGCTGAGATATAGGAATTTTCTGAGGATTGGGAAGGGGCTGTTACTTCTCACATCTCCAGTAAGACTGTTGCTTTTTCTGCTACTGCTGCTAAAGGTGGGAAAGCACAGATCTCACAAGAGAGGTAATAATAATAATAATAATAATAATAATAATAATAATATTTCTATACCACCCTATAGGGAAAGCTCTCCGGGAACTTTAGAACAGTCCATGAAACAAAATAATAACTTACAAAACAAAGATCATAAAAACAAAACATTAAATGATTTTAAAATAGCTAAAAAACATACAGTAAAAACCCCACAAATTTAAAGCATTACTGGGATAATCCCATCAGACTAGCAGGGTAGATCTTTAAAGTCCTTTGTATAAAAGACTGTCTTCACCTGGAGTGAAAAGATGACAAGTTTGGCCAAAGGACTTTCCAGACCCTCAGTGACACCTAGCAAGACTTTAGTTCCAGGGCCAGAACGATTCCCTCTGACCCCACAAGCCAAATGATCGGCTGGGCTGTGCAGAAAGTTGGTGTTGTCAACCCCAGATCTAACAGAAACATAAAATACTGGGATGCAGTAAAATCCTCTTTATACCCACAAGAGTTATTATTAATGAACTGCCATAAACTCAAGACAACATACATGGTCCACATCCCATGTAATCTTCCCCAAAACTCAGAGAAAGATCAACCAGCATGTATCTCAATTGAGAGAGGATTTGCCCCTGGCTTTCCTAAGTCTGGTCTGATACTCTAACCACAATGCAATACTGTCTCGCAATTTTGCAGTTGGACCCAAATGCCTGCCACATCTAAATGGAAAGGAAAATGTTTTTGTTGTTGTTGTTAGTCGTGAAGTCGAGTCCGACCCATCGTGACCCCATGGACAACATTCCTCCAGGCCCTCCTGTCCTCCACCATCCCCCGGAGTCCACTCAAGCTCACACCAACCACCTCAGTGACTCCATCCAGCCACCTCATCCTCTGCCGTCCCCTTCTTCTTTTGCCATCTATTGTTCCCAGCATCAGGCTCTTCTCCAGGGAGTCCTTCCTTCTCATTAGGTGGCCAAAGTATTTGAGTTTCATCTTCACTATCTGGCCTTCTAAAGAGCAGCCAGGGTTGATCTCCTCTAGGACTGACTGGTTTGATCGCCTTGCGGTCCAAGGGACTCGCAGGAGTCTTCTCCAGCACCACAACTCAAAGGCCTCAATCCTTTTGCGCTCAGCCTTCCTTATTGTCCAGCTTTCACAGCCATACATTGCAACTGGGAAAACCATAGCCTTGACTATACGCACTTTTGTTGGCAGGGTGATGTCTCTGCTTTTTAGTATGCTATCTAGATTTGCCATAGCTTTCCTCCCCAGAAGCAAGCGTCTTTTAATTTCTTGGCTGCAGTCCCCGTCTGCGGTGATCTTGGAGCCCAGGAAAATAAAATCTGTCACTACCTCCATTTCTTCCCCATCTATTTGCCAGGAAAAGGAAAATGACCTCCCAACTTTTTGTAGCTTTTGCGGTTGCTGCTATGAGGAAGGACAAGGGATAGCAGGAGAAAGAAGCAACTCTTCACCCTGTGCTTGTTGCTGGGGGAAGGCCAGAGCTCAGTACTAACAGCTGCCTTCCTAGCAAAAAGTCCAAGCTCAACCCCTGGCATCTCCAGGGGGCCTGGGAAAGACCCCTGCCAGAAACTTGGCAGAGGCACTGCCAGGAGGCAGTGAACCAAACATGTTTGTAAAGCTGCTCCCATACAAAGCAGCTTCCTAGATTCCAAGGCTATAATTAGCAAACCATCTTATTTATGCTCTCCAACAAAATCTTCAACCCTTATTAGATAAGCAAGACAAGCAAGGGTGATATCAAAGGGAAGTGGCCCCTGGAGCAACTGACTAGTCTCTGACTAGGTCTAGACTGAAAATGAATCAAAGGTATTTTGTTGGTTTCTTTTTTTTGCTTCATCAGCTCTCCTGGATTCCTTCTTCACCTTCCTGCACATCTGGAGCAACCGTGATGCTTATCACAATAGATCCACCTCATCCCACAAATGCTTTTACAGTTTATCTCTGGGGAAGGAATGCCGACAGCTGTTGTCCTGCTCCACTTGTTATTAAAAGACACAGACCTGTAGCAAGCCACAATTATTTATTAAAAAATAAGTAAATACATAATATTGGACCAGAGTGAAGAGAATGGCAATTCTACATAAAGAGATTCTACTGGACCATCTTAACAATACAATTAACTGAACCTTTTAATGCCTTAAGCTACTTTTGAGTGAGTCCTCCCCACCACCATCAGCCAGGGAACTGCCTTTTTAGCAGCTGTGTGACATGCAAAGCATTTCCAATTACTTCCTCACCATTCATGGTGAAAGGCCTATGTAGAATTGCTGCTTTTGTGTAGCTGTGATAGAATCACAAAAGAATCAGGTTGGAAGGAGCCAGAAGGGCCATTGGGTCCAACTCCATGCTCAATACAGGACTCCAAGTTTAGACATCCCTGACTGCTGGCTCTCCATCTGCATCTTGAATGCCTCCATGGGAGAGCCCACCACCTCTCTAACTCACGGGCTCTATTGTCGTATTGCTCTAACAGTCAGGAAATGTTCCTGATCTCTAGCAAGAATCTGGCTTCCTGCAACTTTAGCTCATTATTCCATGTCCTGAACTATGGGATGATCAAGAAGAGATCCTGGCCCACCTCTTTGTGCCAGCCTTTCAAGCACTTGAAGAGTGATATCCCATCTTCCCTCAGTCTTCTCTTCTCATGGCTAAACATGCCCAGATCTTCCAAACCCTCCCCATCATGCTCTGTCTCTGTTGACCGCAGGCTGAACATGAGCCAGCAGTGTGATGCGGTGGTCAAGAGGGCGAACGCCACCCTTGGTTGCATAGCCAGAAGTGTGGCTTCTAGATTGAGAAAGGTATTGCTACCACTCTATACGACTCTGGTGTGCCCGCAACTGGAGGATTGTGCTCAGTTTTGGGCCCCTCATTACAGAAAGGATACAGCCAGGTTGGAGTCAGTGCAGCGTAGGGCCACAAGGATGGTGGCTGGTTTGCAGGGGATGCCGTATGAGGCAAGACTGAGGGAACTGGGTCTCTTCAGCTTGGAGAAGAGGAGACTCTGAGGGGATATGTACAGGTATGTGAGGGGGTGTCACACGAAGGTAAGCAGAGACCTGTTCTCCCCTGCAGAGGAAGGCAGGATGCGCTCCAAGGGAGCAAAGCTCAGGGAACCAAGGCTCCATTTGGAGGCCAGGAAGCACTTCCTGACAGTCAGGACCCCGAGGGTGTGGAATGGGCTTCCATGGGAGGTCGTTGAGGCCCCATCGGTGAGGGTGTTCAAGGACAGGCTGGACATGCACATGGTGGGCATGTCATGAGTGGAGCCGGCTGGTGCCGGAGGTCAGACTAGACTGCCCGGGAGACCCCTTCTGACTCGCTCTGTTTCTATGTTTCTGTCTCCAGTCCCCTGCTCATCCTTGCTGCCCTCCTCTGAACCCATCCCAGCTTGTCTGCATCTTTCCCCAGCTGGGTGCCCCGAATTGGTCACAGCACTCCAGATGAGGCCTGACCAGTGCTGAGTAGAGGGGAACTTGGAAGGGATTGGACCAATCATCCTCATCTAGACATGCCCACCCCTATCCCTGATGAAAAATTAGTGAAAGACCTGGAAAGCCACATCTGCAACTGAAGTACCCATCCTGACTCCTTATGCAGCCAAAGACAGACCACACACACACCAGGAAGAGAGGTCCACAGACCTGGAGAAGTCCCAAGGCTTTCAGAAGTCTAACAACATTGGTTAGAAGGGCGGGAATGTGCTGGGAGAGCCCTCTTCCCACCCTTGAAACAGCCTAATGTGGGCTAAAACAAGTGCCAGTATTCCAAGCATTCTTTCACGGGGATGGCTAATTGTTATATTGACATACTATGAAAGGAACGCGTGTCCAGATTACAAGTGTGCCAGCAAACATGAGTCAAAAGCATGTGGCAGGCCTGTTTTAAGAGCACACTTAAAACAGCTCCTCATCCTTTCCCCTCTGCTGGGATCTAAGGTGAGGTTGGGCTGCCCTCAAGTGGTGGAGACTCACAACTGGCACTTTTGCAGGACAGCCAAGCCTCCCCCCCACCTCCCCAAAACAGCATCTGTTAGATGTTCTGTGGGCCAAGGTGTCTGCAGACCATCAGGCTGGAGAGTACAACTGCGAGCTGTTGAGCTGCAAAATTTTGACTGCTTGCAGCTGGTGCAGCTTCAAGTACTTCCCCTCAACCCATGTTAATTTCCTGGATTTGTTATTTTTAAACAACAAGTAAGTCACCAGGAGAAGAATTGCTTTGTAGTGGAAAGATGAACTATAAGCAATCTGGCTGGGTGGGAAAATCCTTTTAACCAGAGGGCCCCAGTTTGGAGAAGCGCATCAGCAGGGCTGAAGGTAAAGGGGCAGAGGGGGGAAATGCCAGCATCTTTTAGTTTAAAGCAATCCCTGGGTGTAACGTGGGTTAGTGGAGGACTGCACAAAAGCCAGGAAGTCATGAAGCAAACCATGCTTGCAGGAAAGGGGATGCAACCTTTAGGACCAAATTAGGATCAAAGGCTTGTTAGGGCCCCTGGGCCTGACGATCCCCACCCCTATTATTTTTACTTGAATCACTTACTCAGAAATCCTACTTTGTTTGGTGGGGAATTTGTACAGGATTGCAATTTACAAGTACCATTTTATGCACCTTTACCTGAGAAGAAGCTGAATCCCACCCTGTGGTGCTTCTGTGTAAATAATCACAGGATTGTCTGCAATGGATGCTCCTTGGCTTCGGTCCTAAATACACTGACCAAAGAACAAGCCCCAATGAGTACAGGTAAGGTAGGAAAGGTCTGAGAAACCATGGGTTGGGTTGCATAGAAATGTAATTGCAGCCCAAGGCTGTGAACAAGGTGCTGAGAAATGTTGGTACTCCAACTTGTTCCCTCGACCCTTGGCAAATTGAGAGATCAAAAAGGAGGGGACACGTCTTTGGATCCAGGAGGTGGTGAAGGCCTCCTTGAGAGGCATAGAAACACAGAAGCAGAGCGAGTCAGAAGGGGCTCCCACACCATCTAGTCTGACCCCCGGCTCCAGCTGGCTCTGCTCACGACATGCCCACCGTGTGCACGTCTAGCCTGTCCTTGAACACCCTCACCGATGGGGACTCAACGACCTCCCATGGAAGCCCTTTCTACACCCTCGGGGTCCCGACTGTCAGGAAGTGCTTCCTGGAATCTAAATGGAACCTTAGTTTCCTGAGCTTTACTCCATTGCAGGACATCCTGCCCTCCCCTGCAGGGAAGAACAGATCTCTACCCACCTCCATGTGACACCCCCTCACATACCTGTATGTCACGAATATATCCCCTCTGAGTCTCCTCTTCTTCAGGCTGAAGAGACCCAGTTCCCTCAATCTCACCTCGTACCCCATCCCCTACAAACTGGCCACCAACCTTGTGGCCCTTCGCTGCACTGACTCCAACCTGGCTATATCCTTCCTGTAATGAGGGGCCCAAAACTGAGCACAAGACTCCAGTTGCAGGTGCACCAGAGTCGTATAAAGAGGTAGAATCAATTTAAGCTGGATGCGGTCAAACAAGAGATGACAAGACTGAACATTGACATCTTAGGAATCAGTGAACTAAAATGGACAGGAATGGGTGAATTTAATTCAGATGACCATCAGGTATACTTCTGCAGGCAAGAATCCCTCAGAAGCAATGGAGTAGCCTTCATAGTCAATAAAAGAGTAGGAAAAGCAGTACTGGGATACAATCTCCAAAATGACAGAATGATCTCAGTTCGAATCCAAGGCAAAACATTCAACATCACAGTAGTCCAAGTCTATGCCCCAACCACTGGTGCTGAAGAGGCTGAAGTTGACCGGTTCTATGAAGGCCTACAACACCACCTAGAATTAACACCAAAAAATGATGTCCGTATCATCATGGGGGATTGGAATGCTGAAGTGGGAAGTCAAAAGATGACCGGAATAACAGGCAAGTTTGGCCTTGGAGTACAAAATGGAGCAGGGCACAGGTAGAATTTTGTCAACAGAATACGATGGTCATAGCAAACACTCTTCTCCAACAACCCAAGAGACAACTCTACACATGGACATCACCAGATGGTCGACACAGAAATCAGATTGACTATGTGCTCTGCAGCCAAAGATGGAGAAGCTCTATCCAGTCAGTAAAAACTAGACCAGGAGCTGACTGTGGCTCAGAGCATGAGCTTCTGGTTGCAAAATTTAGGCTTAAATTGAAGAAAGTAGGGAAAAGCACTAGGCCACTCAGGTATGACATAAATTATATCCCTGATGAATATACAGTAGAGGTGACAAATAGATTTAAGGAATTAGATCTGATAGTCAGAGTGCCTGAAGAACTAAGGATGGAGGTTCACAACATTGTACAAGAGGCAGCAACTAAAACCATCCCAAAGAAAAAGAAATGCAAGAAAGTAAAATGGCTGTTTGGGGAAGCTTTACAAATAGCTGAGGAAAGAAGGAAAGTGAAAGGCAAGGGAGAAAGAGAAAGATACAAACAATTGAATGCAGAATTCCAGAGAACAGCTAGAAGAGATCGGAAGGCCTTCTTAAAGGAACAGTGCAAAGAAATAGAAGAAAACAATAGAATAGGGAGGACCAGAGATCTCTTCAAGAAAATTGGAGATATGAAGGGAACCTTTCATGCAAAGATGGGCATGATAAAGGACCAAAATGGCAGGGACCTAACAGAGGCAGAAGAGATTAAGAAGAGGTGGCAAGATTACACAGAAGAACTATACAAGAAAGAGCTTAATGTCCCTGATAACTACGATGGGGTGGTCGCTGACCTCGAGTCAGACATCCTGGAATGTGAAGTCAAATGGGCCTTAGGAACTCTGAGCAACAACAAAGCTAGTGGAGGAGACGGTATTCCAGTAGAGCTATTCAAAATCCTGAAAGACAATGCAGGAAAAGTGCTACACTCAATATGCCAGCAAATTTGGAAAACTCAACAGTGGCCACAGGATTGGAAAAGGTCAGTTTACATTCCGATCCCCAAGAAGGGCAATGCCAAAGAATGTTCAAACTACCGCACCATTGCACTCATTCCACATGCTAGCAAAGTGATGCTCAAAATCCTACAAGCCAGGCTCCAGCAGTATGTGGACCGAGAACTACCAGAAGTACAGGTGGGGTTTCGAGGAGGCACAGGAACTAGAGAGCAAATTGCCAACACACAAATTGTGGCAAGTTCTTAAAGAGATGGGAGTACCAGACCATCTTATTTGTCTCTTGAGAAACCTGTATGTGGGTCAAGAAGCAACAGTGAGAACTGGATGTGGAACTACTGATTGGTTCAAGATTGAGAAAGGAGTTCAGCAAGGCTGTATACTGTCGCCCTGCCTATTTAACTTATATGCAGAGCACATCATGAGAAGGGTGGGGCTGGATGAATCACCAGTTCAAGCTCAGCTATGCAGATGATACCACTCTCATGGCAGAAAGTGAAGAGGAACTAAAGAGCCTCTTGATGCAGGGGGAAGAGGAGAGCACAAATGCTGGCTTGAAATTTAATATTAAGAAAACTAAGATCATGGCATACAGCCCTATCACTTCCTGAAAAATAGATGGGGAAGAAATGGAGGTAGTGGCAGATTTTATTTTCCTGGGCTCCAAGATCACTACAGACGGGGACTGCAGCCAAGAAATTAAAAGACGCTTGCTCCTGGGGAGGAGAGCTATGGCAAATCTTGACAGCATACTAAAAAGCAGAGATATCACCCTGCCAACAAAATGTGTATAGTCAAGGCGATGGTTTTCCCAGTTGCAATGTATGGCTGTGAAAGCTGGACCATAAGGAAGGCTGAGCGCCAAAGGACTGAGGCCTCTGAATTGCGGTGCTGGAGGAGACTCCTGAGAGTCCTTGGACCGCAAGGCAATCAAACTGGTCAGTCCTAGAGGAGATGAACCCTGACTGCTCTTTAGAAGGCCAGATCCTGAAGATGAAACTCAAATACTTGGGCCACCTAATGAGAAGGAAGGACTCCCTGCAGAAGAGCCTGATGCTGGGAACAATAGATGGCAAAAGAAGGAGGGGACGGCAGAGGATGAGGTGGCTGGATGGAGTCACTGAGGCAGTCGGCTTGAGCTTAGGTGGACTCTGGGAGATGGTGGAGGACAGGAGGGCCTGGAGGAATGTTGTCACGATGGGTCGGACACAACCTTGCAACTAATGACAACAACCAGTGAGGTGAGGGGGGAACTGGCAAGGAAAAGGGTCTTCTTGGTCATGAAACCTTTGGAATTGTCTTTCAAGGGAGGTGGAACTGGCACCCACTTTATCTTGCTTTCAGCACAAGGTCAAGATTTTTTATTTAACATCTGGCTTTAGATTGGATTATTGGTTTGCTGCTGGTTTACTGTTTTATTGTTAACTGTTTTATTGGTCATTGTTATTGGTCATATTGTATTTATTTTCCTCCTGTTTCCTATTTATATGGCCATATTTATTATGTATTTTAATTTTACTATGTTTTATGGTTTTGTTTCCTATTGTTATTCATTTTTCTGTATTTTAAATAGATTTATATTGCACTGTGAGCCATGCAGAGACCCTTTGCTGTGGAGGAGCATGCAAAGATGAGAAAGAAAGAAAGAAAGAAAGAAAGAAAGAAAGAAAGAAAGAAAGAGTGAGCTTGAAAGTTACAGCTGTGGCTTTGGAACCAAGATAGGAGGCAGGGAGGAGCTGGCTCCACTGTGGCAGGAATCATTCTTCCTGCCCTACTCAGCTTAGGCCGCACTCTTTGCCACTGTGGTGTGCCACCAATTTGTCTCCAGTTTGGCAACCCAGTGCAGGAGTGCGCTCTAAAATACCATGCCCTTCACAGCCTGGCTCAGCTCTTGTCAACTCAAGACCGTGGCTCTCTTTATCCAACTGATCCATCCCATGGCTGGTGTTCCCCTTCCCTTCCCCTTCCCACTTCAGTAAGTCTTGCTTTCTCATGATATGCCTGAAGTACGACAGCCCCTGTTGTGTTTAACCTCCAAAAGAGAACTGCACCTTTTATTTTCCTTCCTGAAGAATAAAGGAAATGCATGCTATTTCATTTACACACATTCCATCTACACAACACAACATACAAAGGTGCATGTTTAGCCTGGAAAATACTCCCACAACTCCCTACTGTTCTACAGAGAGCCACGTTGGCAGAGAATACTGAGGGTTGTAGAAATTATCTATGCTTGAACATGCATAGGATTGAGTCTGAAGATGATTTAGTTCTTTGATAGGCCTTTTGTGATAGGATGGTATAAAAAAGCTTTTAATTAATTTTATTTATTTATTTACTAAAAACTTTTGTATGCCATCCTTTACATAAATATTTCAGGATGGCTTACAGCAATTTAAAAGAACAATTTAAATGCATCTAATAACATCCAGAACAGTTAAAACAATAGTACTGTGTAAAACAATAAATAGACATCAAATAAATCAGATTAAATCAAAACAAAACAAAGCAAAAGCAACTGCAAAACCCATTAAAAGTATTAATTTTTTTAAATACCTCTTAAATAAAAAGGTTTTGACCTGGTGGCAAGAAGAGTATAAACTCGGTGCCAGGCATACCTCTCTGGGGAGCGCATTCTGGGTGCCACCACAGAGAAGGCCCTACTCCGAGTTGATGTCCTTTTTACCTCTTTTAGAGAGGGTTCCCAGAGCAGGTCATCACTCACAGATCTTAAGGGGCATGAGAGCATTTAGGGAAGGAGACATTCCTTCAGGTATTCTGGTCCCAAGGCATTTAGGGCTTCATAGGTCAAGACCAGCACCTTGAATTGGCCCTGGACTTCAACTGGGAGCCAGTGGAGCTGGTAGGAGACCGGCGTTCTATGAGCATAACAACCGGTCCCTGTCAGCATCCTGGCTGCTCTATTCTGTACCAGCTGAAGTATCCAGACTGTTTTCAAGGGCAGCCCCATGTAGAGCGCATTACAGTCATCCAACCGGGAGGTTACCAGAGCATGAATCACCGTTGCTAGGCAGTCTTTGTCCAGGTAAGGATGCAGCTGATGGACCAGCCGAAGCTGTAGGAAAGCGCTCCTCGCCTCCGCTGCCACCTGAATTTCCAGTGACAGCTGCAGATCAAGGAGTTCCCCCAAGCTGCGGACCCCGTCCTTTGGAGGGAGCGCTACCCCGTCCAGGACAAGGCCAAAATCACCTACATGGAGACCTGCACCACCCACCAACAGGACCTCCATCTCATCTGGATTGAGGCTCAGTTTATTGGCCCTCCGCCAGCCCATCACCTTGGCCAGGCCCCAGTTCAGTACAGCCACTGCCTCACCTGGAGTGAACGTAAACGAGAGGTAGAGCTAGGTGTCATCAGCATACAGGTGACTCCACAGCCCAAACCTCCTGCTGACCCCTCCCAGCGGTTTCAAGTAGATACCGGGGGACAAGACAGAGCCCTGCAGAACCCCATGGCAAAGCTGCCATGGCACAGAGCTGTAGTTTCGCAGGGCCACCTTCTGGAATCGGCCGGTCAGATAGGAGTGGAAGCACGGCCAAGCAGAGCCTCCGACTCCCAGCGTGGCCAGCCTATACGGAAGATACCATGGTCGATGGTATGGACACCCACTGAGAGGTCCAGGAGAACCAACAGGGACGCACTCCCCCTGTCCCTCTCCCCATAGAGGTCATCCTACAGGGCGACCAAGGCAGATTCAGTACCATACCCGGGTCTGAAGCCAGACTGAAATGGGTCCAGATAATCCGTTTCATCCAAGAGTGCCTGGAGTTGTCCCGCCACCACCTGCTCTAACACCTTGCGCAAAAATGGAATATTGGCCACAGGTCTAAAATTGGCGGCCACCTCTGGGTTCAGGGATGCCCTCTTCATGACAGGCTGGATCACCACCCCCTTCAAGGGGGCTGGAACCTGGCCCTCCCTCAGTGAGCCATTAATAACCTCCTGGACCCAGGGACCAATCCCGTAACTGGCCTCCTTCAGTAGCCAGGAAGGGCAAGGGTCAAGAAGACAGGCAGTGGGACGTACCATCCCAAGCACCTTGTCCACATCATCAGGCCACAATAACTGAAACTCATCCATTAATGATGGACCAGATGGTGCTCTGGAGACCTCCCGTACAGGGCCTGTATCAACTGTGGAGTCCAGAGTGCAAGTTTTCCTTAAAGTGCTGGGCAAAGATGTCACAGCAGGCTGCCAAAAGTGCAACCATGTCATTTTCCTGGCCAGAGTGTGTTAGGCCTTGCACTACTTGCAAAAGTTCCTCAGGATGGCACCATAAGGAAGCAGTAGAAGTGGAGAAGAACTGCGTCTTTGCCACCCTCATGTGACAGCATAGGCTTGATAATGAGCGTGTAAGTGTGTTCGGTCAGATTCATCCTGAGATTTCCTCCTCCTGCGCTCTAGCCCTCTCCAGCCTGTTTCATCGCCCACAACTCAGGCGTATACCACAGTGCTGAGCGGACTCTGCTAGGTGGGAGAGGACACTTCGGAGTGATTGTGTCGATTGCTCTGGTCATTTCCCCGTTCTGTGAATTAACCAGGACATCAACAGGAGCGCCAGCTTAATCAGCTGGAAAAATCCCCCAGAGCCCTCAGGAATCCGTCTGGATCCATCTTGCTCCAGGGGTGGACCATCTTAATAGGACCCACACCCTTCTGCAGGGAGGAAGCAGCCCTGAGTACAAACCTCACGAGGAAGTGGTCTGACCATGACAAAGGAGTTAAGGTCAGATTTCTCACTTCCAGGCCACCTTCTTCCCATCCTGTCGAGAAAACCAGGTCAAGTGTGTGAGCTCTTTCATGGGATGTGCTGGTGACATGTTGAGACAGCCCCATGGCTACCATGGAAGCCATTAAGTCCTGAGCTTTCCTGGGCAGAACTGCCTCGGCATGGAAGTCGAAGTCCCCCAGGACCAACATCCTGGAGGTCCTCAACACCAGGTCTGGGATGATCTCTGTCAGCTCAGGCAGGGAGTCTGCTGGGCAGGAGGGTGCATGGTGCACCAGCAGAGTCCCTAATCTGTCTTGATCGCCCAGCACCAGGTCAAACACCCAAAACCTGGCCTCGAAAGGACAGGAAGCCTCAAAAGGGAAATGGCTGCTTGGCAACCAAAGCGACCCCACTCCACTCCTCTGGGCGTAGTCGATGTTGCACCAAGTGTCCAGGTGGGCAAAGTTGAGTGAGGGAGACATTTCCTCCTTCTCCCGCCCTGGTCCCAGTAATCCATGCCAGGTCAGCCCCCTCATCCAAATTCAAATCATGCATGAGGGATGTCTTGTTGTGGACCGACTTGGTGTTCAACAGCAACACCATCAGGCCCAGGGGGCGGCTGACATTGCCGCCAGGATCCTTCTGGTTGAGGGAGTAACCAGAAGAGGAGACTGGTATCAAACATTGGTCTGTCCTCCTCCTCCTATGCTGACCAGTTAGACCCCCAACACCATACGTCCCCCTGCCCATCACCACCCCAATGGTGGTGCCCTCATGCTCCCCAGGTACAACCATCCCGAATTAAGAACGAAATAAAACACAGTCACACGAGAAGAAAGAAAAAGAGAAGATGGAAAAAAGAAATAATAAAGAAATAAAATAAATAGTTTTTATTTAAGACACTTTTAGGCCATTCAAAAACCAGAGTACTTCTAATTCTATCTCACAGGGTCATTGATGCGAGGATGGAACAGAACTAAGCAGGCCACCTTGGATTACTCACAAGAAGAAAAAGGTGGATTAAAAATGCTTCAGGAGGCCAAAAGGAATGGGGGTTTTGGCCTTCCTGACTGGATGTTGTATTATCAAGCTTTTGTCTTAATATGGCTAAAAGAATGGATAACCTTAAGGAATAAGAGAATCCTTTATCTACAAAGGGGTTGGCACGCTCATATGTGTAAGACACATATAAGTGTAAGACACATGGTTGTTTCTTAAATTTATATTAGAAAGTCATTAATGTCAGTGTGGGAAAAATTAAAGACAAAGCTGTATATTAAGTTGCCGAGGTGGCTTTCTTCTATGGAAGCTCTTGAATATCCAAATGCATTGAATTTTGATACAATTGTGAGATATGATGATATTTTGGATAATGATGGAAGATTGAAATCAAATCAAGAATTACAAGAGCATAAAGTTCTCTTAGTGGCATAAAGTTAAAACACAATCAAGATATGTTAAAGATTATAAATTGTGCATTTTTTATAAGGAATTAACAATATTTGATCAATTGATTTTACAAGCAGATGAAAAAGTGATTAAAAGACTGTATAATTTTCTTTTGGATATGAGACTGAAAGACAGAAATGGCAAAAGTTGTGGGAAAGAAATATTAAGGTAATCTTAGCAACCTCATATAAAGAAAATCTTTATAAAATGTTTTATATGTTATAGATTTTATAGATTACTAAATATGTTTCCAAATATGTCAAATGGATGTTGGAAATGCAAACATAAACCTGGTACTTTTTATCATATGTGGTGCACTTGTGATAAGACAAAAGAAATATTGGGCTAAAATACATAAATGGCTTGAGAAAATGTTACAAAAATCTTTAATATTTAAACCTGAAGTTTTTTTAATTAGGCATTGTGTCTGATGATGTTGACAAACAAGCAATGTACTTGATTCTACACATAATTACCACGGCAAGGATTGTGTTTGCCCAACATTGGAGGAGTGAAGAACCACCTACTGATGTACTGATTTTAAAAACAAATGCCATGTGCTAACAACAACAACAACAATAATTCTTGTTAAGAAGTACTAACTACTACTACAACAATATTTTATTGCTATCATCATTTTTATGATGATTTTATTTTTCTGCCAAAAGAGCTCAATGCAAAAAAAATAAATAAATCTAAAATCCAGCAACATTTGCACGCATGGAATAATGAAGGGCAAAGGATTGTCACACCAAAATCCTACAATTAAGGCTCAAATGATCAGTTTCTTGCTAGGGCAAACAGGTTTATTTTTAATTGAACGCATGGATCCATGGGTGCCCAAGGGAGGGACACCCAATGCTACTTCCATCAGGGTTATATAGAATGCACAAAATGGGAATGAATACAGTACTCAGGAAGGTGATTTGGATAGGAAAGAGATTGAATACATGTCACAGCATAATAAAGAAAGAGTTACATTCCACTCTAATTAGATGCCTTTGACAGGCCTTCTAAATTAGTTACCTTGAACAGACTGGCCAAGTTAAGGAAACAAAAAGGTTGCATGTGTGAACTTACAGGGTTAGGGAGACACCCTGGCAAGTCCATAAAACACAAAAATTACAATTGACAGTTACCCACTAATGGAGTGGGGTCATTTGGTCTTCACCACCAGATACCACAGGTGGTCTTTTGATGTGTTTATGGCAAGGCAGTGAGGCGGGATGGCAAAAATTGTTTTTCCGAGTACAGGATGGAAAAGACTTAAATATAAGGAGAGGGTATAATATTGCATGGAAAATAGCAGTTTCAGAAAAACCTACCCACCATTTGAGAAGGTCAAGAGGGCAAAAGGGAAAAAATATTTTTGCATCGTAACAGTGTTGCTTTATTTTACATACAAATCAAATACTAGTATCAATTCAGGGTTCAGCTGCTTTTAATAGTCTTTGGTTGCAATAATATCAAAATGGAAAGAGCAGAATGATAAAATAGCAAGCCAATAACCATGATGAATGTAACCAATGTTATTGTAAACTGAAAAAATAGTTAAGACACAAACCATGTAATTTTAGACAGAAAAAAAAATGCCTACAATTCTCAGAATGTCCCAGGCAGCAGAAAAGAGACCTGCGGTTTTTTTTTTCTGCCTAAACATAGGATCACACCTGAAACAAACCGAAGCCACAATTAAAAAAAAAAAAAACCGGACAGATTAAAAACAGAGCACTAAAATGTGACAAAAGCAGCCAGTAAATTATTTGGAAATCATACCAGGAATAGCAAAAGCATCACTAGTGTTATTAACCATTATCGTCATGAAAACACTCTTAAGAGAATCTGCAATAGTCCTTGGATAGCAATGTAACGTGGCATTTTCCAATACACCGTGCATACTTACACGGAAGTTAAATATTTTTATGCTTCTTATTATACTCTACCAATGGTTCACACTAAGGCACATACATAATGCAAGGCAAAATCAATAATAGTTAAAAGCATGACAGCCAAAAAGAGGCGAGGGTCACAGTCTTTTACAGGGTAGGGCAAACTTCTAGTCTCTGGAGCAACAATGCCTCCGCTGCAAGACCGTGCGAGTGTAAGCAGAAAAAAAGGCCTACAACTCCCAGCATGCCCTAGTCAGCTAAGGCACAACCCTATCCAAGATATTTTGTCGAATTAAGTACAATTCTTGGAAGTATCATGCTTCAATTCTTCGACGTGTCATTCTGTGTCAGTGCGGCCAGAAATAAAGAGCTACAGGTCGCAGGATGAGCTTACTGAGGACGCTGGGAGTGGTAGTCCTTCCCGATGCCGGGCTCAGGCTGGGCAGGTCGGAAGCGTGGCTGCAGCGTGGGAACCCCAGGCTTGAGGGCGGGGCTCCGTGACGCATAGGAATCCCTCACCGAGGCCAATGGGAAAACAGTGAACCATGGAGATGGGGCGGGGTGAAGGCTAGAGAGGCGCGCTGCGTCTACAGCAACCGGACGTGACGACTCCCTGTATAAGGCCAGGGAAGAGGCGTCGGAGGGTCGGAGTCGCGCCGCTGGAGCGCGTCGGGGTTGCGCGCGTCACTTGGCGTCGTGCCCCGTGCGTGCGTGGTGACGGAGCACGCGGGGAGGGGAGGGAGGCGCGGCTGGAGGCTCGGGGCTCGCCGCTCGCCGCTGCTCTCAGCTGACCGCCCGCCATTTTGTTGGCCGCTCCGGCTTTTACCTCAGAGGGGCGCCGGTCGCGGCGAGCGGGCAAGAGGGGCGGGCGAGGGATGTGAGCCGCCGCCGCCGCCGCCCTCCGCCGCCGCCGCCGCCGCCCCCCCTGCCTCCGCGGAGCCCGCTGTCCCGCTCCCGCCCAGCCGCTCTCGGTGCCGCTCCCTTCCCGCCCGCACCCGCTTCGCGATGGCGCTGAAGATGGTCAAAGGCAGCATCGACCGCATGTTCGACAAGAACCTGCAGGACCTGGTGCGGGGCATCCGCAACCACAAGGAGGACGAGGTGAGCCGCGGAGGCAGCGTCGGGCGCGGGCCCGTCTTACGGCAGCGCGCTGAGGCGGGTCGCCGTGAGGGGGCAGCGGCCAGGCTCCCGACGGCCTTCGGAGACTGCCCAGCCCGCCCTTTTCCCGTGGCATGGGGCCCTCTCGGCGCTCCGAACCGCAGCCACCGTCAGCAGCCTCGCTGCACCCTGGGTGCCGTCCTGGTGTCCTGGACTACAAGCCCCAGCATCCCGGCCAGACCCTGCGGTGGCCTTCCTCCAGCTTGGTTGCTTCCCTGATGGGCTGCAAGTCCCATCATCCCACCCATCCTACCTAGCAGCTTTTTCCCTGGTCTGGAATAGCCTCTGGCTATTTTGGACTGCAAGTCCCATCAACTGTCGTGCAGGCAGGCATTTCTAACATTTAGTGCCCTTTCCCCAGGCTGTGTGCTGTCTTGATGTCTGTATTGCAACTCCTATCAGTCTCATTCGTGCAGTGGCTGGACGGGTATGCTGGTTGCAAGTAATTGGAGGTGTGGCTCAATGTACCTGGCAGGCACCTGGAAGTAGAGCACAGTCGAGAGTGAGGAAGTAAGAGCTCACACGTACCTTTCCACGTTTCCTTTTTGAGGAGTTCTCTTTGACTGAGAATGATGGGAAGCATAGTCTGACAAAACTGGAGGGCATGAGGTTGGGGTGGGCCCTTTTATTTTAAAAAAGCAGTGGGTGTTTCTAGGCAAGGTTTTTATTGTGTAATCATCCTGTTTTTGTCAAGCTCCTTTGCACAATCAGAGCCATGGAGTGGAACACATCTCCAGTGTGGTTTGCCTTTCCAGTAGCTGGCAGTTAC
The DNA here is from genome assembly GCA_023646645.1 of Varanus salvator macromaculatus. Lineage (NCBI taxonomy): Eukaryota > Metazoa > Chordata > Lepidosauria > Squamata > Varanidae > Varanus > Varanus salvator. Next base: position 7,546,669 of record JAIXND010000802.1, on the reverse strand, counting down.
TTGTGAACCCCATGGAATGGGTTGTGCCAGGGCTAAGAGCATAAGCCGAAAGCAGCATGGCTTATACAATGGTTGCTCTTTTTTCATTGGGTCCCCAGGATTGCACAGGGATTAGCTGCATCTGGGCACTAAATATTAGAAATGCTTGCCTCCACAGCAGTGCACCTTAGTTTAAGTAGCCACAATGGCCAGCTTGGTCCTGCAGACCAGTCCAATGTCTCCCAGTAGTAGTCCTCCCGTGTTTTCCCATCTTGTCGGTTTTTCTTGCTGATCACAATGTTCTGTTGAAGGAGAGACAGGTGAAATTGCTGTGCAGTGTCTTTTGGTTGGTGATGCTGGGTGCTGTCCACCAGAAAGCATATGAAGAAACCAAAAAAAAATGGTTTTTTTGTTTCTTCATTGTTCCAACCCTTTTACATTTTATGTCATGTTGTTTGAATTGTAAACCTGTGGGTAGGAGACTGCCTTGCAGTTAGTGATCTTCATAAGCTGCAGACTTGTTCTATAAAAAACCCCTTGCTTTAAGTGCTAAATGAGAGCACTTTCAGCTGTGAGCCGCCCCGAGGCTTTGTTGCGATGGGGCGGCATATAAATGTTTTAATAAATAAAATAAATAAATCGACACCATTGTGTTCTAATCTGCACAACAACTCTCCAGTGCAAGCTATTGCCCCCTCATTGCAGATGGAGGAGTGAGGCTGAGAGAGGGCTGCCTGCTTAAGCTTATGTAGCTTTATGCATTGGAAAGGTAATATTTGAAGCAGGGTCTTCCTGGTTCACAGCTCAGTCTTTTAGCTACTCTGCTACATCAGCCCTTTGCAAGTTGCTTAGTGTCATGAATGTTACAAGAGCTGGTGTGGTTAATGGCCACATTCTATTTATGCCTTTATCTGGAGCAAGTTCTACATCAGATACAGTTTTGACATCTGTGGCAACTTGTGAAAAGATGGTTGTTCGTGTCAATGCAGTCTTGGATGACAAGATAAGCTGCTGCTGCTGGGTCAGGATCATCCATATTCTGCTTGGCACACGCTGTGTGGCATTGTGGCTTGTTACAAGCATATGCATGAACACGTCCAATCCCTCTGCCAACCCCAACCAGGCTACTAACCTTTGTGGAAAAACCCTGCCAACCGTGCTACAACAATCAGGCATACATATTTTATTGATGGCAAACAAGCAACCTGATATCTTTATTGACTATCAGAAGCTGATATTAATTGTAGCATCAAACTTACAGTCTTCATAGTACTACTGGCGTTGCAAAAAGTTTACATGATGATAAAATTCAGTAGTTCTTTTTCTAAGAAGAATTGCTCAGTACAACCAAACAATTACATGAAATACTAAGTTTTGCTTGCTATTTTATGGCATTTTAGTTGGTTCTATTTAAGATATTGGCCAATGCAGGACTTGCTAGAGTTGGAAGGGGCCAAGTAGGTCATCAACTAAAATCTGCTTCTCAACATGGGGATGCAGTTTAAAGTGCTCCAGTTTGGTTGAAAACTTCCAGTGACTGATTGTCCGATTGCCTTGATGGTTAGGACATTTTCCCTCACTTTCAACCAAAATCTGTCTTCCTGTAACTTAAGCCAATTACTCTGCATGCTACAGGTTGAGATGATAGAGAACAGGTTGCAGCCCTCTTCAGTATGACCCTTCAGGTACTTGAAAAGGGTTCTTTTCCCCTCTGTTCTGCTTTGGTCCTAGCACATTACATGCTCAGTACTTCTTACAAACAGTGGTAGCCCTGTGTCTGTTTTTAGGGAGTTATGCCCAAAATCACTGTGAGCATGATGAAAGAAGCATATTTTCACACATGCACTATTTGGCATTTTTATTTGAATTATTTTCATGCCACTACACAGCCAAAAGCACTCCCAGAGTGGCTTACATATAATCAATTAAACAAGACAGTATTTGCCTGCAGGAGTACAATCTGGAAAGATATCACACACGTGCACACAAAAAGAATGAGAGGGAAGAGACATAAAATTTTCAGCATGTCTTATGGAATGGCCTTGCTTCCTTCTCTGATATCTTTTGGTAGGATACAACCATTGGTCTGTCTTGCTGAGTATTGTCTACACATGTGTACTGTCAGTGACTCTCCATAATTTCAGGAGTCTTTTCTAACTGGGTGTGGTGGGCATCATTCTGGGACTTTCTCCACTCTCCGGAGTGTTCGCTGAACAACAAGTCTGAGAGCAGAGCAAGCCTTTGGTTAATGGCGAGCCAAAAGAGGAACCACTGCTGCCAAATCTGCAAGAAATGACTGGGTTGGGGAAAGGAAGTTACAAGAACCTTGGCAAGTAAAGTGAAGTGTTTGGAAAAGACTATGGTGTGTTAAAAATTGCAATGGTGTCTTGGCACAGCTGTGGTTAGATAAACTGTAGCTGATGTATTGTTGCTTGAATTCTAAAACAATTTTTTCCTGAGGATCCAAATTGCTGGGTTAACTTTAAGATGAATTTGTCAGCAACTGATATAATCAGTTATAGTATTAACCAGCTGATGGTAAGAAGCTGAATCATTAGCTGGAAAAAATGCTGAACCACTTACCGATAAAGTTGGTTTGGTTGCATGCAAAGTCAGTTCTATTTAGTAGTTCCCAGGCACAAGGGAAGTCATCTGGAAATTTTGTCATCCTTCCTTGGAGATCTTTGTGTCCTGGATATGTCTGCAGTGTGGTCAGATTTAAAGTACTCATTGTCTGAAAATGCAGAGATAAGGTAGCTATACCCAATACTGTTTTTCTAGTGGAAGTTGGTTCTGTTAGTACACCGTGTCTTTCTAGTGTTCTTGATACTTCTTTCAGCATTTTCAGTCTCTGCAAGAGAGTGCAAGATCTGTGCTTATAGTCATACGTGTTGGAATGTGTGTATTGGCTGTGGTTTGACATAACAATAAATCATGGCTTATTGTAACAAGAAGAGGCCCAATTCTCCCTCAGCTCAAGCCCCCCCCCCCGCTTTGTCAGAAGGATGTGTTTTGATAAACCGCTTAGCTTTGCACACAGCACCAAAATCACTCTTCTTAACAGGGATGATTAAAAACAAACCAGCTTCCTGAATGGTTTGAACTTGGGTTGTATCAAGCAAATCCTACTTAAGATTAACCAGAGTTAGTTGGGTTGGATGATGCTAGAAGCTGGGTTTCTAATAAAAAAAAGCTTCCAGTGTCACAGCCACGCCAGAGAAGGAGGCAGTCCTGAATTTTAAAGCCTCAGCAGCAGGCTTGTAAATAATCATGCCTGTGCAGCAAGGAGGTGCTTCCCTTCATTTTGTTTCCTTCTCATTGTTTTAAGATCATAAGCCTGTGGGTAGGATATTTCATAGTGCTCATGTCCTAAGATCCTAAGCACCAGATGAATATGTATCTATGTATTAAACATTTGCAGTGCAAAATGCCTGCATTGCTTCTGTCACCGTTCTGTAAATGGTTGAGTACTTGTCTGTCGCTGCACTAATCATCTTTTGTAGCTCACTTGCCAGAATGCTGTGGAAAAACCAGGATGGTGGTCCCTGGAATTGCCATGTAAAGGGTGCATCCAGCAGGACTTGGCTGGAATTCAGGGGGACTTCTGAACAGAAATGCAGAGTTGGTTATTCTGATTCATTAAGGCGGCTCTTTATCTAGTGCAGTGCCACATGTGCTTTTCTGAATTCAAAGGAACCTGTGCTTGAAAAAGTGTTACATTGGAAAGGGGAAGCTTTACCTGCCCTCAGTGGCTTATCTCTGAAACTTCTGGGAGCGCCTTGCATTTGGAAGGAGCCAAGCAAAAACTATGACTCCTGCAGAGGCACAACTGGCACCCACTTCCTGCAGAAGGGCCGTTCTGCTGCATCAGGCATGACCAGATGCCATAGTGCAGCGAAGGGCCACAAGGTTGGCGGCCAGTGTGCAGGGAAAGGCATATGAGGTGAGTCTGAGGGAACTACGTCTTTCAGCTTGGAAAAGAGGAGACTCCAAGAGGAGGGTGTCTCCTCCAAAAGAGGAGACCTATATGTTGGCGACATACAGGTATGTGAGGGGGTGTCACACGGAGGTGGGCAGAGACCTGTTCTCCCCTGCAGAGGAAGGCAGGATGCGCTCCAGTGGAGCCAAGCTCAGGAAACCAAGGTTCAGTTTGGATGCCAGGAAGCACTTCCTGACAGTCAGGACCCCGAGGGTGTGGAATGGGCTTCCACGGGAGGTTGTTGAGGCCCCATTGGTGCGGGTGTTCAAGGATAGGCTGGACATGCACATGGTGAGCATGTCGTGAACGGAGCTGGCTGGTGCCGGAGGTCAGACTAGATGGCCTGGGAGGCCCCTTCTGACTTGCTCTGTTTCTGTGTTTCCATAGTCACACCCAGTGCAGAGACTCAGCAGAGCTGCCCAACCCCAGTGGAGACTGAGGTACAGCCAGGACTGTGGATCATGAATAGCAGCAACAGGAATCCCCCTCGGGGTAACCCTTTCTGGCTCAATTAATCCTTGAGGCACTCTAGTTCTGGAGTAGGGAACCACAGCCCCTGACTTGAAATGCAGCACCTCATGTTCCTAGTCTTATCTGCCAGTATTCCCTAAATGGCCTTCTCCCTTTCCTTCCAAGCATTTGGGGGTCTCCTGGCTTTTGGAGAGTGTCTTCCCCATTCCAGAAGGCCAAAACAGCTTTCCTGAGGGTCAGTTCCTGGCAGGAAGAGCATCAGGCTCATACTCTGCACTCCGACACTAGTTCCCCTGTAGCAGCACATCATCTGTCAGCTATGCCCTGGTGTTAGTGGTATAGCAGCTTGGGGGTGTCCCATTCCAGGATCTTTTGAGACAGAATAAAATTTGAGAGTCTGCAGGAAAATGATTGAGGTTCCTGACGGCCCTGACTTACACAGGGGTTGCAGGGATATTTCTTCCATTAGTGTAGAAACTGGTGCTCCTTTGATGCTGCCTGTGGCGTTTTCTTGCTTCAGAGCCCGCATGCTGGCCGTGGGACAGTTTCAAGCAGAGTAATGCCTTCAGCTGTGACAGGGTACCCTTGTGCATCAAGCCGGTCTCAGTTGTTGCCCAGGCTAGATGTAGGAAAGAGGCACATCTCAGAGGAAGTGCTGCCGTGAGGCAGAGGATAATTGTGCCATTATTGCAAATAATGTCATTGCAAGAGAGACCCGGGAAAGAGAAGAAATTTTAGGAAGAAATTTTAAATGATTTCTGGAGATGATGCACATCTCAGAATGCTGTGCGTTCATCTTTTGTTTCATTTCTTTCAACATGTGTGTCATGTTGCCTGAGAAGTTGACTATTGGAGGTGGAGTTTTACCTATGGAAGACAATTCACATCATATTGGCCTCCCAGAGAAGCCTCTAGAAGCAGCTCATCTGCAATTTCTAACCACAAATGATGAGGTTTGATGATGAGGCTGCTCTTCCTAGAGCAGCATTTTGCTCCTGCAGCTCATGGAGCAATTCTGCAGTTGTGTCGTAAAAGATATAGCAAGGAATGTACCATCTGGACTTCTGACATTACGGATTGAAGCCAGAATTCTTTTGGACTGTAAGCCCCTGCATGCTTGGGCAATGGTCAGGCACTCTGGGAATTATAGTCCGAGAAATCTGTAGGGTGCCAGCTTGCCTGCCATCTTCCCTGGGAGTATCTGTGCTGTTTTCCCCAAATCTGTTCTGGAAGGTGTGTCTGATTTTGTACCATGTGTTTTCCCTCCTGGCTGCCCTAGAATTTTAGCCTTTACTTCACAGTAATGTCAAGGCAGGCTGTGGGATTATAGCCCCAAATCAAGCACAGCTAGAGCTCAGCAGATATGAGTCCTTGCCTTCTTTCTCCTCATACAGGGCTTGCTCAGGACCCATCTCGTCCTAACAGCACAGGGCAAAGAGATGCAGGGGCTGTTAGTGAAAGGTCTGCAGCCCAAAAAAGAGCCACTCTTCTGTCTTGCTGCCCCATCAGAGCAATTTTGGACACATTGATTAATCAATTAGAGGTTCATCAAGTATGTGCCAGAGTTTCCCACTTTTCTTCTAGCTACCTGCTCTCCCTACCTCCCATCTTTCCATCCTATCTCAGCCTCCGCTTCATTTCCCTGACCTCCTTGCTGGCTCCTTTTCCTGCTTTCCCGAACCTCCTCTTGCCTCTTTTCTAGGCCTCTAAGCTGCCACCTGCTCTGTCATCCAGGCAGCTGAGCTAGTAGAAGCCAGGAAACCTTGCTGCTTGCCGTCCACTTGTCGCCAGCTCAGCTACTCAAAACCAGATGCTTCTTCCTGACTGCCGCAAGGCTTATGGGTAGAATTAATGTGGTTTGTTGGAATTACCTCTGGGTCTGATGCCAGAGTGGCATGACTGCTCCAGACGCAGGGTGTGCTTTGCCCGCACCATGCCAATCATGACGTTTTTCTGTTCCTTCTGTATTTTAAATGCACTGTTTCCTCAGCTGCTGCAGGAGCTATTGTTGCTCAGCAGGCATAATTTGCATTTTAAAATGAATTAAAATGTGCTCCTCTTTGGGCCAACTCTCAATTGAAATGCAAAGACATGACATTCTCCGGAGATGCTGAATTGGGCTTCTGAAATTTAAAGCTGGTGAAAATCACACCTCACTTTCTGCAGCTTCCCATGATGGAGTGAAGTGTGATTTGCGTGGGGTGATGGAGGGGAAGTGAGACTGAGATGCCCAGGTGGAAAGGCAGGGTGTTTTCCTTTTTTCACAGAGGATTAGGCAGAGCTCATTCTCCTGGTTCTCCGCACCCCTTGCTAATGCAGTTCCATGTCTAATCTATGGGCCACAAGGGCTGGATGCTGTCATCCAGAGTACAAAATCCATGAACCGTATGCAGAGAAGAAAACTTGATTTTAGACTTCATGGGGATGTGGTTATTCATGCAGACTGAGGTATAATCCATCTTCTGCATATCATATGCATCAGGATTTTCCTCATTTAGCCTGCTCCCTGACACTTGTCACCTCTTGAGGTAGCATTCCTGTTATTAAACAGTACCCTACCATGTGTCAGTTGCATTCCCTCTCAGTATGTATGTCTTTAAATGGATGATGGGAACCATCTTGAGGAATTAAGGGTTTTCAAAAACATTCACCACTTCCATAAAATTAATAGCTGTTGTGGTAATCAGTGACGCATTGCTTCCACCAAACACCCCTTCATTGTGTCTTTGTAAAGCTGAAAATATGTAATACTCAAAAGTTAGCATTATATTAAAGTCAGGTGAACATGGGAAAACTAGATTTCACTTAAACACTTAGACTAGCATGCATGTACCCTACTGGCATATTAAACATTTGAATTAATAAAAGTCATTGTTGTCATGATCTGCTTCAAACACAGGATCGACGTTACCTTACTGCTAACATCCCTTGTGGCTAATAATTTTACTGGAGTCATAAAGGCTGCTGCATTTATTCAGTTCAGTCAGGTGGTAATCACCACCCCATTATTAGACCTGTGCTCCAGGAATTTGTGTCAGATGGGGAAATGGTTCTGTCTGTGTTTTGCCAGACATGTGGTCCACAGGGCCACTACAGTGTTGTTCAAATGTCTTGGATTGGACTCTTCCATATTTAGTATATGTATACATGCACTTAAACTACTTTGTTTCCTTTCTGCAGCACAAACAATTCTTGATTGTCCATTGCTCCCTCCTGTATGTTCACAGGAGTACTGCTTGCATTCTTCTATTGGAGGGGAATAGAACAAGATCGCCAAGGTGCTCTTTCCAAGGGTGTGTGGTACAGGCAAAACACACCCTTTCTTCCCAAATCAAGCTGAGGCGATGACCCAGTGAGGGGCTAGCTAGCATCTCAAGTGCCAATTGATTACCTAAGCTGCATCTTGAACTGGCCCTCAAGCCACTGCCTGTTCTGTTTTGTTGTTTGCCTCACTCAGAAGTGCCACCCCCTGCCACTGCTTCACCAGCAAGGGGGTCACCATGACACGCCTCATAAGATCTCAGTCTTCCTTGGGGATTTGCACGTGTACCCCATTTCCACTTGCTCTGTGCCTTCTCCCACAAGAAGAATTATACTACCCTTTCAGGTTGCTACTGAAAAGGCCTTTTAAACTGTCCATAGGCGCTGGACAAAGTAGCAGGGACCTTAGAATCATGTGAGAAATGTTTGCTGAGATCATCGTGATCATTGTTTGCGTCTGCTCCATCACAAAGGCTGGTCTTAAAAGTGGACTCTGTTCCCTGATTATATTAGAAGAGTTTACAGATATCCTACTTTAAGGGGAATTCCTGCAAGAGTCAAACCTTTGTACCAAAGTTATTGGAAATCTGCTCCCAGAAGAGCAAAATTTTTGCCAGTTTCGTAAGTAAGCAAACCCCTAAGTACTCTCTTGTCTGCAAAATCTGCATTACTCTAAACCGTGGGGAGAGGTAGAGGTGGAATGCGCACGTCCCCCCACACCTGGAGGTTTTGCTCTGTGCAGCACTTTGCTCCTCAAATTCTGCAATCGCTTCAATTGCCCAAAGGTCATTTAAATTCTTAAATGTTCTCCCTTGCTGCCTTGTCCCTGCTACCCCTCCCTTCCCTTTTGAGGCGGGGGTTGCATGTGTCATATTTTCCTCTGCAAAGGTAACACCAGATTCTTGGGGGGTTTCTCTCAGCTTTTGATTTGAGCTGAGCTTGATCAGGCCTTCCCACATGCGGCAAGTGCACCTCGAACCTCGAGCCCAGGGTCCAAATCCAGCCGGCTCATTTTTCAATCTGGCCCTCTGGAGTTCTGCATGCCCATTTCACCCACCTACCAATCATTATATTCTGGCTTTCTTCATCTTGCAAGTAACCTGAGGCTGCTTACAAGGTTCTCTCCATTTTTTCCTCAACACCCCTGTACAGGTAGGTCAGATTAAGAGTCAGTAACTGGCCCCAAGTCACCCTGAGGGCTTCGTGACCAAGTAGGGACTAAAATCCAGCCCAGCACTTAATCACAGCACCACACAGGCCGTGGGTGGTTTCCCAAGGTCTGTCATTGTGGGCAGAGCACTTTGTTGCTGCTGTTAAAGAGTGCTAAGCTAAAGTAGACTGTTGTTTGAACCCCATCCCTTTGAACTTTGGTCTCGCCCCCTTTGCCTTCTACCCTCCTGAGACTGCAACTGCCCCCAAGTGCTTCTCCAGAGTTACTTTGGACACGTCCTCGTTATTAGATTTAATCACACACATCTTAAGACATCACATTAATATATTATCCTTATACGCCTTCACAGTCCTTAAGATCTGCGGGAGAGACCCTGCTAAGAGAACCCTCCGTGAAGGAGGTAAAAAGTACATCTACCCAGAATAGGCCCTTCTCTGCTATGGCACCCAGATTGTGGAATACGCTCCCCAGAAAGGTTTGCCTGGCACCGAACTTATACTCTTTTCGGCTCCAGGTCAAAACCTTTTTATTTAAGCATTATTTTAAAAATTAGTATTTTAATGGTTTTAACAGTTGCTTTTGATTTGATTTATTTTTATTGGTTATATATTGTTTTATTGTGATATTGATGGTTTTGCTTGCTTGTAAGTTGCGAAGTCGTATCCGACCCTTCGTGATCCCATGGGCAACACTCCTCCAGGCCTTCCTGTCCTCCACCATCCCCCAGAGTCCACCCAAGCCCACACCCACTGCTTCAGTGACTCCATCCAGTCACCTCAACCTCTGCCACACCTTCTCTTTTACCCTTCAATCCTTCCCAGCATCAGGGTCTTCTCCAGGGAGTCCTTCCTTCTCCTTAGGTGGCCAAAGCATTTGAGTTTCTTCTTCAGTATCTGGCCTTCTAAAGAGCAGTCAGGGTTGATCTCCTCTAGGACTGACCGGTTTGATCGCCTTGTGGTCCAAGGACTCTCAGGAGTCTCCTCCAGCACCACAACTCAAAGGCCTCAATCCTTTGGCACTCAGCCTTCCTTATGGTCCAGCTTTCACAGCCATGTATTGCAACTGGGAAAACCACAGCCTTAACTATATGCACTTCTGTTGGCAGGGTGACGTCTCTGCTTTTTAGTATGCTGTCTAGATTTGCCATAGCTTTTGCTTTATTGAATTTTATTGAATTTATTGATTGTTTTATTGAATTCTATTTTTAATATTATAAGCCATCCTGAGATGTTATACATAAAGGATGGCATATAAAAGTTTTAAATAAATAAATGGTGCCCTGAGTTGTGGCTTGTTGGCAAGTACAGTGAACAGGCTTGTTGGCAAAGGCAGGTGCCCCCAGGCCAAGAGAACCAGATATGCCTCTCAAGGATTCCATGACATCTGTTCTCTTGTGCTGCAACACAGCCATCAAATATTTAGTGCAAGGTACTATGTGGCAGGAGATCTGTTGCATAATGTACGCAGAGGATCTTTCCCATGTTTCAGGTGGCATTGTAAAATGGTTGTGGTTGTCAGGCTGTCTTGTCACGGGGTCTTCTGCGTTTCAGACTTGTAAAGAAAGCCAAAGGATGCTGTTCTGTTTGCTTTGCCCTGGAGCGCTGGGGAATAGTGGCAACTACACTGTATGTGCCTGAATTTTGTAATGGCAGAGCATGCCTTGGAAGAGGCAATTTGACCAGGCAGTAATTCAGGGTATAATTTCATCCATACTCTTCTTACATTCTACAATTTCCAGCTTTCCCTAACTGGCTGGGAATTGTAGGGAATTCTGAGAGTTTTTAGACTTTTCATGTCTAGATTGCACCTCTCGACTCTCTTCTAGACAGGGCAGCACCACCCCAGTCCAGTCACTCCCTGGGATTCACTGGTTGCATGTATTTTTTTATCTGCTGTTCTTCTGAAGAGCTTAAGCAATCATACACAGGGTGATCCAATTGCATTTTCATCATCAATCCTGCAAGGTAGATTAAGCTGAAGCACAGCAGTTGTCCAACGGCTGCTCAGAGAGTTGTGGAGCTCAGCAAGGACTGAAAAGTTCAGTCTACCTCACATATTCTATATATTTTTCACACTTCCCAGCGGAGAGCAAGAGTAGATTTGATCTGAGTGTCCTGCATGAAATGTTTTGCTTGCATCATCTTGTGGGGCTCCTTCCCAATGACCTTGGAAGACAGACCATCTTGCTATGTGTGTAACCAGATAATCCAGTCACACCCAGTGCAAACAAGTTCCTGATTCACTTGGCCATGGAGATCCCCCACTGTGTCCTTGTGTGAATTTTTGCTTTAGGGATGTCTGTTTGCCATCACAGAAATCCCAGAGTTACCACTTGCATAACGAGGCAGTGCACAGCCTCTCATGGGAGTGGGCATCCCGCTGCCCTTCACCTTCAGAACTACACAGACGGTGCTCAGGGAAGCCAAGTTAAGCAGAAGAAGCAGAGTCCCTCGCAGCTGCTGGGTAGTACCTGTCTTGATGACCGTCCCCTTGGCCTTCTCTTCCTCCAGGCGAAGTATATCTCTCAGTGCATCGATGAGATCAAGCAAGAGTTGAAGCAGGATAACATTGCTGTGAAAGCAAATGCTGTTTGCAAACTCACTTACGTAAGTACCTTCCTCAGGTTGTACTGCCTTACATCACTACCTACTGAGAAGTATTTAGTCTCTTCTTCCAGGGCCATTCCCAAGATGGGCTGCTGAGTGGTCTGAAGCAGTTCATGCCTGCATCCAATAACATAAGCACCACTGGAGTGCCAATTTGCTTCCCTGGAACTCAAGGCTACTCATAGGGGATTTCCAGGTGGCCTTTCGTCCAGGCACTCCTTAGCTCTTCTTGGTGCCTTCAGACCACTGTGGCAACTGTAGCTTGTCATACAGGGATTCACAGATGCAGCAGCTGTCCATTCCCACTTTTCCAGGAGACCTTCTTTTGTAGTTGGTTGCTTTAAAACAGCACTCCTCAACCTGGCTTACTCTAGATCAGGGGTGGGCAATTAATTTTCCTATGGGGCCACATGAGAAACTTTGACAGTTGTTAAGGGCCGGACCAATACACTTACAGCTCTGCTCAATATATATATCTCTATAAAAACAGGACATGAAACATTACAATGATACAATGAAAATGTGGAGCACAGAACAACACTATTTAATGAATATTCACAAAAACATTAACATTAACATTACACGAAAAGCAATAAATTCAATTCAATTTAGCAGATCCTTCAAAATAAAAGCAGTGCAGTTGTATTACTTGCATCTATATTACGATGATATATATTCGCATTGACTTATAATTTGCCAGTGACCTCATGCGGGCCAGTCAGGGTCAGCCATCGGGCCGGATGTGGCCTGCAGGCCATACAATGCCCAGGCCTGCTCTAGATGTTTTAGATGTCTAGCAGTTCCCAACAGCACGGCAAAAGTTCAAACATAATTTCAGCTGTGGTCCAAAGCACTATTCTGAAAGAATCAAAGTTGTGCATTCTGTCCAGATTCCCTTACTGCTTTTGTGTCATGCATGCCACATGGAGGTGTCTTTCTGCTCATAATAGATGGATGCATCTTACAAGATTTTTTAATATTTTACTGTGCTGAGAATTACGCTTTGGCTTTTATTTCTCCCCCTACCTCCCCTCCACCCGCAAAACCAGTTGCAGATGCTGGGTTATGACATCAGCTGGGCAGCCTTCAACATCATTGAAGTCATGAGTGCATCGAAGTTCACATTCAAGGTAAGTGGCCTGTATGAAATGCAAGCTCCAGAAATCCACCCAGCATTCCTCTTGCTCCTGTGAGTTTCTTCAGTGGCTCAGTTGGAGTTCTGCAACTCACCCCCTCAGGATTATTCTTCCCATATGTCCTCATTCTCAAAAGTCAGAACTGGCTGTGTTCAGACACCTGTATATGTTAGGCCAGTTTGCATAATCTCTCTTTCTCCTCCTTTCTGCTTATTTCTGGTTTTCTTTGTCATTTAGAGTAGTCAAGAGCTTTCAGGGGCTCTGGATCCCAGGACCTCTGGAAGCCAGATCACTCTTGCTTCTGAGATTTCTGAAGTGTAGTTTCACAGCAATTAGGCCTAGAAAGATACAGGTCAGCTTTCCTCAAGAATCGGAATGTTGCCTGTAGTACCTTATCCTGCATCATTCTCATCCACCTGTGCTTGCACTAGGATTGCCGCTCACCCGCAGCCCCAGCTCTTGTCCTGCCAGGACAGTTCTCTGGTGCAAGCCAAATGGTTAGGCAACACTTCAGACTTTTTAGAATGCTGCTGGAGACCCCATTTCTGTCTATACCAGCAGGAGGCCCTTAGGGTTAGGTTAATGACTCTCTTTCCCATAATTATGCAGAGAATCGGATACTTGGCTGCCTCTCAGTGCTTTCACGAAGGGACGGATGTCATCATGCTGACGACTAACCAGATCCGAAAGGTAGGTGCCCCCTTCAGAACCCAACTTTCATCAACTACATGATGCCAAACTGCATTGTTCCACTGCGTGTCACATCTCTGTGCTTGCTTTTATTAAAACTGACTGCTGCCTGTCAGGAATGTAGGAATCTGCCTTGTTCCAAGTCAGGCCACCTAGCCCAGCATGGTTCTCAGGCAGGATTCGAATTTTCATACCTGCCTGGGGATGCCGTCAGTCCAACCTGGGCCATTTTGCTGGAAAAACCCCTGCTTTGTCACTCTTAACTGCGGTCATGCAGGGTAGGCAGCTATTCACAACATGCCAGATAAAGAATATGTTAAAGCAGCTGCATCTTGCAAAACAATTGCCATCGAAAGTCTTTTCCTGGCAATGCAAGGGTGTTTGTGGGAGCAGATGTCAGGACAGGCTCCCCAGGAAGAGAATTCCAAAGGTGGTGGTGTAGCAGCTGAGGAGCCCCCCTCTGTTGCCTGCTGCCTCTTCCCAGAAAGCCGAAGACTCTGGAGAAGGCCTTCTGCTGTTGACAAACATGCTCGATTCATTTAAAATGGCAAAACATTGTATTTTTTAAAGTGGGGTCCCTTCTTTGGGTAAGTTTTCACGGGTGCACATGTGACTTTGTCGGTTCTGATGCTTTGTTGAAATGGATTTGCAAAGCACTACCAGAAAGACCAAAGCCCCTCCCCGTTCTGTCTTTTCTCCATCCACCCCCCTCCCACCACCTCTTTCTTCCAGGACTTGAGTAGCCCCAACCAGTATGATACTGGAGTTGCCCTGACTGGCCTGTCCTGTTTCGTGACTCCCGATCTTGCCAGAGACTTGGCAAACGACATCATGACCCTGGTAAGCCCGTGTAGGAAGGGAGGCTGCTGCACAATGCTTGCATTGTTCTTTCTGATGAGCCTCTTTGAAGTTCCAGCTGCCCTTTGAGAGACATTGTCCCGCAGCTAAAATCGGCACTGGTTTCAAGTGTTCTTCAAGTGATGAAGCTCTGGACGCAAGGACAAAGAGCCAGTGGTGTCTGGCTTGGGAGCAGGGTCTTGTCCCAGTATACCTGGAGTGAAGGGGAGGCCCAGCAGATGCTATCAAAGGGGTGGGCGGACTTGAAACCTGCGGTTTTTAGGAACTTGGCTGGCCTGGAGCTTTCGATGGGAGGCTGAGGAACTGTTCCTTCCAAGCTGCAACAGCGGTACCAGAATGAGCCAAACTCTGCAGCCTCTGGGGTTGTATCTGGAGCAGAGGAATGCGGGTTGGGGCCCCTGTGTGAAACGCACACTGCTGACTTTCAAGCCCTATTAATGGATGTTCCCAAAGCAAATGTCAAGACTTTGCCACCCCTTTTGGTACCTACATCAATAACTGCTCGGCCTCGGACAGAATCTTTGCCCAAAGAAGGCTTTCCCACCCCCAGCAGCCCCTGAACAGCAGAGGGAAAAAAGGTAGTACAAGTATAGCTGTTAAGCAGTGTTAGAAAGAAATCTTGATAATGTTCTCCTGTTTCTCCTCCCCATGGCAGATGTCTCACACAAAGCCTTACATCAGGAAAAAAGCAGTGTTGATCATGTACAAAGTATTCTTGAAATACCCAGAATCCCTGCGGCCTGCATTCCCCCGCCTTAAGGAGAAGCTGGAAGACCCAGATCCTGGTGAGCGAGTGGGGTACCCAGGGCCCAGAAGATTCCAGTCTTACTCTTTGCAGTGGCGTGAGGGCTGGGCTGGTGCATCGCAGATTCAAGTAAAACAGCAGTTTGGCAGAGGAGGTGGTGCTGGTGCTTGGGGGAGGGAGCTGGGGGAATAAGAGAAGAGGTAGGCTATAGAGAATGTATGGGCCAGGCCTCTGGCGAGCTGGTAGAAGTAAACATAGCTGTTACCATGTGCACCAGCTTCGTTTCTCACCCCCGCCCCCCCCGACTCCCAGCCTTACCCCAGTGTGCTAAATCTTACTTGCGTCCCAATCTGGTGGCCTTCTGTATTTAGGCCGGGGCAACTGAAAACACTGTTCCCTCAAGGCATGGGAAAGGCTGTCCTGCTGGACACCAAGGGAGGGTGAAGGGAAGGAGGAGATGACGACGACACGTCTTCTGCCGGCAGCCAGACCGTTCTGTGTTGTTCAGGTTCCTTTCCTCAAAGGAAGTCAGAGCCTGGGGCAGGCTGCATCTGTGCTGTGCCACCAGCCTCAGTTTGGGAGCCTTTCAACAGCATGTCACAGAGTTGGAGGGAGATGGAGGCCACAGGGGACCCCCTCAATCTAGGTACCTTCCCCTCAATCTCTTTGGAAATTTCCCCTGAATTGGGAGCCAGAAACATAATGCTGTTTTTTCTTGTCGCCCCCTCTTTCCCAGGTGTCCAGTCAGCTGCCGTGAATGTCATTTGTGAGCTAGCCAGGCGCAACCCAAAAAACTACCTTTCCCTCGCTCCGCTCTTTTTTAAGCTGATGACATCATCCACCAATAACTGGGTCCTCATTAAAATCATAAAACTGGCAAGTATATTTGCAGCTCCGGGGGCTGGTGTCTTCATTAGTGGTGTCTTGAGTGTGAAAAGAGGCAGACCGCCGAAGAGGTGAAGCAGCAGCCCTGCGAGAGGGGAGGGGAAAGCAGCTGCCACCTGCATAATGGGCAGGGCGGGGGCCTCTAATTCTTGGCTCCCGAACAATGCAGTCAGGGTGTGGGACATTGGAATTTCTTTCATAAAACTTTCATTTTAGGCTCACTTCACGGGTAGGGCAACTCTGAGGTTGCACGGCAGCCTTCCCCAGCTTGGGGCCTGCCACGTGCAGCCCAAGGCATCTCTGAGGACAGTCGAGGTCGATTGTTGCCTGGCACTGCACACACGTGTGCATTGGAGGAGTGAAGAGGAGAGGCCATGTACATCCCAGCCTGACCTCTGGGGTCTTCTGGTGGAGCTGGGAAGGGACCTGAACAGAGACCTTGGGAATCTTCACTGCTGGCCAACACCTGGCACTTTATGCCGTCAAAGGTGGGGGCAGACACTCGGGAGCACAGCTGCCCTAAGTGTATCCCAGAATCCCATGAGTACATTCGAGGGAGGGCGATCTTCCTGTGGAGTCCATTGCCCACGGGATGAGAAGCACTGGCCCCTAAAAGGAAGGAGGCAAGCACCCGCTATTTTTCCTAGTAGTGAGACGGAGCCTTCACTTTCAAAGGCAGGGTAGCACAATTACCACTTGCCAGGGACCTGCAGCGGCAGAAGCATACTGCTTCCGTGTCCTGGTTGTGATAAGCAGCCCCCGACAATCCAGCAGGGGCCCATGGTGATCCCAGGAAGTGGGTCACTAGAGTAAGTGAACGCTTGTCCATCAGGGCTTCTTAAATCCCCCTTTGCAGCCACTCCTACAGGCTGAACCTTGGACCTTCTGGCAAGTTCCCAAAGTAATTAGTATTACTACTGCTTTAGGGGTGGACGAGGCCAAGGGGCTTGCTTGTCCAGCTTCCTGCACTGACCAGCCAGATGTTTATGAGATACCCACAACCAGGATGTGGAGGCTGCTGCATGCTTTGTCACATGTTCCCCAACAATTGGGTTTGACCAGTATGCAGCCTGTGACTCTATCCTGGCTAGTTGCCATGGGCAGCTTTGTCTTCCCTGAATTATTTTAATCCCCTTCGAAATTAGGGGCCATCATGACCTTTCTTAGCAGCACAACTCTGCGTTCCTGTCTCCTCCAAGATCTGCAAGTTCACAGGGTTCTAAGGTGCGTTTCTCTCCTTCCCCCATATAGTTTGGTGCTCTCACTCCTTTGGAACCAAGGCTGGGAAAGAAGCTAATAGAGCCCCTGACCAATCTCATACACAGGTAAGTGGGCTTAACCGTTTGGTCAGGCAAGTTGTACGTGTTTCTCATCTCTCGGTACTGGTGTCAAAGAGTGAGGATTACACTAGCAATCAGCAACTTTTAATCAGCAGCATTATATGTGCTTCTGCGCCAGGGTAGCCATAGCGCTCCCGGTCTCTTAACCAGCCTCTGAATCGCTTCTCCAGGGGTTGGCCTATTGGTCTTCCTTGTCTTGGCCTTTCTAGAAAGACACCTCTAAGACATTGTCCTCCCTAGAATGGTTTCCCTGCAATGGGAGTGCCCCCTTTTAGGGGACTAGATGCAGCCAAAGAGAAGCGTTCACTTAACCCTCCTTTCTTTCTCAAACAGCCAGCGCGCGCTCTTCCAATTGCCCAAAGAGGGTAGAGTTCATGGCAACCCTGTCAAAGATAAAAAATTAGGCTGCTTCCAAGAAATTCAGCAAGGTGGACAGTATGTATACTTCAACACCTCCCTCCCTTTTCCAGTCTCCTCCCTGCCTCTCTCACCCTGTTCCCAGCTTAATTAGCTGTTGAGACTGCTAGCCAAGAAACCTGTGAGATTCCCTGCCAGCAATCCACGTAATACTCTTGCTGCAGTCTTAATTTGGAACCTGATGCTTGGAGCCAGCCACCCTGCAAATTTGAGGTGGAATGAACATGGTTTTACAGGTTTTGAGGGAACAAGAAGTATGTTGTCAGCATGGTAAGGCATGCTGTGAACTCTTGCTCACGACATCATTTTCAAAAGACCCCTTCATTGAAGTGGGACTTAAATGCTGCTTTCGTGTTTGTTCTCAAATGAGGCCTGGGGTGCACCATGGTTAGCACTAAGCCTAGTTAAGATCCCAAAGAATCTGGCCCAGTTTGCATGTCAGGGCTACGCAATCGAATCGGGTGGTCATGAACAAGGCCACAGGCTGGTGCACACTGCTCAGTTGCTCCCACCGCAGGCGGGAGTGGGTGAACCACTCGGGCAACCTGGACCATTTGCTTGTCCTGCCTGTGACAAGTCAGAAATTCAACCCTAAATGGGTTTGTAGAAAGGCCAAGCCAGAGGTCTGCTCAGCGTCGCAGGGCAATGCTCAGCGTCGCAGGGATGCCACATGCCTGGGGGTTTGAGCCACTCCTGCTTACAGTGGAAGCAATCAGTCTGTGTTTTTAATTTACTGACCTGGGTGGGTGTGATGTCCAAAACCGCAGTACTACCCATGCCTTCCCGGTTCCCCACATATGTGCAGTGCACTGGAGGCGGTTCAGAGTTTAAAAGAATGGCTTGAAGTGTGCCAGAAGAGGGGCATGGTGGCCACTGGCCCGGATGGCTATCTCAGGTGCATTCCTCACAGGGCTAGCTTACAAGGGGCTTGAGCAGGGGGTGCTGCTGTCCACCTTCTGGGCTTCCCAGGGGCAACCCTTTTGCCACCGTGGGAAACAGGATGCTCGGCGTGATATGCCTGTAGTCTGATGCAGTGTAGCACAGGTGTGCAAGAGATGCAAGTCCCCGTGAGACTTGAGAGGTCCTTCGCATCAGAGGTGGCCAGTGGGGTGGTATCAGGCCTAGAATGAAGCAGCACACCCATTCTGTGTCGTGGTCCAGCCGAAGGGAGGGCTCTGCATTGCCCTAGCCCATCTTTAGCTCTGTGGAAATGTGCCATGGCCCTTCGTTCCTCGTGTATTCCCTCACCCCTTTATGGTTTTGGGGGCAATGGTGGTGTGCTTTGCAGAATGCATTCAGCCAGTTGCCGAATGTCTTGGCTGGGGATGGCAAGCATGGGGCACCTTCCTAGTCACCAGGAACTCTCATGCACTGACTAAAATGACCAGCCTGGTCAAGACATGAGAAAGCATCCAACAGGCGGTTGGCTTGGTACAGTGTTAAAATCATCATCAACAACAGACTGGACTGGGACCCTTCTCAAACAATTATTTTCCTTGCTATTTGTATGGTTCCTAGATGGGTATGCAGGCCAGTGGATTGCTGCTAAGAATGTAAAGCATATTGATTTGCAATTCAAGACATTCCCTTTTAAGCTTGATCTAGTTGGGTAACTTGTACCAGGTCAGACGGTTTGTCCAGGTACCCCCACATTGTTTGCTTGGACTTGCTGTAGCTACCTAAAGCTCTCTTCCAGAACCTGGAATTGTATTTGGGATCGTATCTTTGGGATAAAAGCATGGATTGACTTGCCTGTAGACTTGAGCATCCCACACATTCACAGACCTATTGCAGCACAATTATTAATAACAGCATTTTAAGAGCAATTTATGTACTTCCAAATGCCTCACACTATCTTGCTATTCTTTCAACAACCCATTGAGGTAGGTCAGTATTATTACTCTTTGGAGATGATGAGGCCACTGGTTGGTATTCAGCAAAGGTAATGTGCACCAGGGACTTTGCAATTCTTAGCTCATCCTAGAAAGTGGAAGCAGTTATGACGGATATGTATTCCTGCTCAAGTCTTTCCTACTTACAGTTTGATTTGTTCCTGCAGCCGTGTATTTTCTTGCAATGCCCATAATGACATTCCATGATTTGCAATAATTGGTTGACAAACATAAATTGAAATCTAATTTATGTTCTGAAATAAGTCTAATAACACTGACTCATCATGCTAACTATGGTTTGTCATTACCTCTAAATTGGATTGGCTCTATTCAGAATGATGCCCAGACAATGGCTAGAATGCATCCTGGTATTTTAGCCCAGTAAAGATCAGCTTGATTTTTTCCCCTTATTTTTCATTAAGTTTTAAAAATACATAACATCATAAACTAAAGCTACATAACAACACAGTGTTCCCATCACCCTCGCGAGTAAAGCTTACAAAAGATCACCAATATACCCTGTGTCTGTCCAAAAATGCAGTGAATCTTTAGCTGTACATTACCCTTTATGTTTCTCTAATACATATAATTAAAAAAAATTCCATATACTTGTAAAATAATTTATTTTGCTTTCTTCTCCTACTTTTCAAATCACATGTTAATTTATCATTAGTGGTTAAGTTCCACATTTCATTGTACCAGTCAACAATGTTGATTAAATCTATACCTTTCCAGTTTTTAGCCATGAGTAATCTGGCAGGGGTAACCATAAAGATAATCAATTCTTGTTGTGCTCTGTCTAATCGTGAATCCAAAAAAGTATTCAAAAGTGCAACATTCGGGCACATCAATATTTTTCTATCCATAATATCCCTAATTTCCTTAAATATCATAGCCCATTCTTTGTTTAATTTCGCACAACTACCACATATGATAAAGTCCCTTGTTTTTTTTGCACCTCCAACAAAGTGCAATTATTTCAGTATTACCGTATTTTTCGCTCTATAAGACGTACCTGACCATAAGACGCACCTAATTTTTAGAGAAGAACAAGAAAAAAATATTCTGAATCAAATGGTTTACTAAACTATTTAATAAACTATAACAGAATACAGTAATACCGTATTTCAACCTTGTAAAGTGAACAGCAGTCAACAGTGGCATTAAGAACCACTGTTATTATTTATTTATAGTTTAATTATGTTTGTTTATATGTTGCGGTCTTGTTTATGATTTTGTATATCTAATTTGGACTATATTTTAGGTTTGCCAAGATGCACCGGGGGGGGGGGGGATAGATAGATAGGTTTTAAATGTATTATTGTATTTTATATGTTGTAAGTCGCCCCGAGGCTTTGTTGCAATGGGGCAGCATATAAATGTTTTAATAAATAAACAAACAAACCATCATCACTGTCATTAACAAAAGAGAGACTTTAACTATTGGACATACTGTTCCTTTCTGTTCCGCATGCTAGCATAACTATCAAGGTGATCGCCATTCTAACAGAACATGCAACATCCACTGCTGTGAGAGAACGATACATTTGCTCACCAAGCTGATCCAAATTATATTGTGCACACAGAGCAGCGGTCACAGGGGAAACTGATTTAACAAGGAATAATTCCTCCCCTTGTCCGAAGTTACTGTTTTAACTGCTGCCATTTGAAAACACACACCGAACTGTGATTAATGGTTCTCACCTGCGCCGGAGGAGGGGGGCAGAGCAGGGCGCACCGAGCAGGTGCCGGCCAGGTGGTGCCACGTGGTGCAGGCCATCAGCGTGGTGGCGATGGTCTTCCGGGCGGTGCGGCGGCGGCTCTTCCCAGGCAGTGGAGGTGAGCAGTCTCCATCTCTCTGTGCGGCCGGCAGGTTAAAGGCCGCCGCTCCTCCTCCTCTGCACGCCTCCCCCTGAGCGGCACAGCTCTCACCTGCGCCGGAGGAGGGGGGCGGAGCAGTTGGGCACACACACATTCGCTCTGTAAGACGCACAGACATTTCCCCTTACTTTTGAGGGGGGGAAAGTGCATCTTGTAGAGCGAAAAATACGGTAATTCTGTTTAACCTTACCAGTGTATTACACCACTTCCAAATTATTTTAAAACAATTCTCCTTTACTCTGATCAACATAATCTTTGTAATTCTATTATTCCATAGTTTCAACCAGTTTGTTTGTTTGTTTATTATTTTATTTAAACATTTATATGCTGCCCCATCGCAACAAAGCCTCGGGGCGGCTCACAACAATTTTAAAATACAATAAAATCATAACATATATTAATTTATCCCTCCCCCACTTGGTGCATCTCGGCAACATAAATACAGTTAACTTAAATACAAACGAAAACCAAGTAAATTAAATAAATAAACACCATCCACCACTAAACCTAAATACTAATACAACCCACATTTAAACAATACTGAAATACATAAATACATAATAACCTATAACCCAAATCAACAAACTAACAATTAAAATACATCTTGAATAAAAAGGTCTTCGCCTGGCGCCGAAAAACAAATAACGACGGTGCCAGGCGAACCTCTCCAGGGAGCGCATTCCATAGTTTGGGCACCACCACCGAGAAAGCCCTCCTCCGACTACTTACCCACTTACTTGACTAATATCTTTAGTCATATCATCTTGCCAACTTTCCAAAAGTCTACATTGCCCATATTGCCCTTCTATTAGCATTTTATATATTAGACTTGTAATTCCTTTCCTATTACAGTGGTACCTTGGCTCATGAACGCCTCAGTTCCTGACCAAATCGGGTTGCGAACAGAAATTTCAGAAAAAATTGCCTCAGGTCACAAACTCTGCATCAGGTGACAGTTGCGATCGCGCCCATCTTCCCTGCACAGGCGTGATTGCAGTCGTACTGCGGGGGGGTGCGGGGGGAGATGGATGCGATTCTGTTTGCGGGGGTGGGGAGATGGTTGTGCTCATGCAGGGAAGGCGGGAGCAATCGCGGCCATCTCCCCCTCCCCAGCATGACCACGATTGCACCAGTCGTGCTGGGGTGGGGTGGGGAGATGACCGCGATTGTGGTCACACTTGTGCAGAGAACGTGGGCGTGGTCATGCTCGGGCAGTGGGGAGATGGCCGCGATCTTTGTTGTTCTTTGGTACTTTGTTGTTCTTTGTCATTTTGTTTCAATTTGTGATTGAAAAAAAATGCTTACAGAACAGATTAACCTTATTTACATTGAACCTTGTGGGGAAATTTGACTTGGCTCACGACCAATTTTGGGTCGCGACCAGAGTTGTGAGCCAAGGTACCACTGTCTTCCCTCTCTATGCTCTCTACCAGTTCTTCAAATTTAGTTAATTTTCTTACTTCACCAAGTGTTTTCCTCATTTTCACCGCCCAATTTTGTAATTGAATCATCTTCTAACCCGAACCCTTCAATTCTGCACATATTTGACCCATTTTCTCTTTATTATCCAAAATGTTTAACCAGTCCTTCAGCCTAAATATGTTCTGTTCTCTTAATACCCTCCATAACTCATGTTTCAAATTCTCAGGAAAATTCTTCATTGCAGTTACTGGTGTTAATGGGGAAATTACTGGACTTAAAATCTTCCTACTATAGCTCCACAATTCCAAAATATTCTTTAGAAATTAATTTTCTGTTTTCTTTAAATCTGGAATCTTATCTTCCCTAAATAAAATATTTTCCATACAAATTCTATCCTTTTTGAATTCAGCATCATCCCAAAATAACTCTTTGTAGATCATTATATCTAAAATATATCTTATTTGATTTGCTAAATTGTATGTTTTAATATTTGGTAAGCCTAATCCTCCTTCCTTTTGGGGTTTATACCATACATTTTTATTAATTCTAGCTTTTTTCCATTACAAAAGGAATTAATCATATTCTGCCAGCTTTTCAAATCAGAATCTGCAATCTTAATGAGTAGCATCTGAAAAAGGAAATTAGTTTTGGGAATAATCTTTATTTTGCATACCTCAATTCTACCAAATCAAGATAGTTTGACTGTATCAAACTCCTTAATGTATTTCTCTATTTGTTTTTTTAAGGCAAACTATATTCAGTTTCGCCATTTTGTTTATATAAATAAGTCTTTCAGCTTGGCCTTATCTTCTTTGCTATAATTAATTAACATAATTATATTTGTCCCAGATTTGTTCCAATTAACTTTTAGTCCAGTTATCTCCTCACATTCTTGTAAATGCAGCTTAAGTCTATCTATGTCACAGGGAGATGGTTAGAGACCTGTTCTCCCCTGCAGAGGAAGGCAGGACGCGCTCCAACGGAGCAAAGCTCAGGGAGCCAAGGTTCAATTTGGATGCCAGGAAGCACTTCTGACAGTTGGGACCCCGAGGGCGTGGAATGGGCTTCCACGGGAGGTGGTTGAGGCCCCATCAGTGAGGGTGTCCAAGGACAGGCTGGACATGCTCATGGTGGGCATGTCGTGAGCGGAGCCAGCTGGAGCAAGGGGTCAGACTAGATGGCCCGGGAGGCCCCTTCTGACTTGCTCTGTTGCTATGTTTCTATAAATTTTATAGGGTCTCCTAACATTAATAGGGCATCATCAGCAAATTTACCTTAACTTCCTCTTTAAATCCATTTCCTTTCAGTTCCGCATCTTTCCTAATTGCAATAGCTAATAATTCCATAACCATCACAAATAAAATGGGAGACAATGGGCACCCCTGATGTGTTCCCTGGCCTAGAGATATTATATCTGTGATTCCATCATTTACCAGGACTCTTGTGATGTTATCTTCGTATTATTTATCTATCTATCTATCTATCTATCTATCGATTTATATCCTGCCTTTTTCCTACAAAGGGCTCAAGGCAGCTTACATCATTCTCCTCCTCCATCTTACCCCCACAACAACAACTCTGTGAGGTAGCTTGGGCTGAGAGTCTGTGACTGGCCCAAAGTCACCCAGTTGGCTTCATGGCCGAGCAGGGACTCGAGCCCGGATCGTCTAAGTCCCAGTCCCACGTTCTTAACCACTACACCACACTGGCTCTCAATATTTAAACAATGTTTAAATTTAACTCCAAATCCCATGTTATCTATCACAATATTTAATGTATCCCATTCCACCAAATCAAATGCCTTAAAGTTTTTAAAATCCCAGCTTTAAAACTTTTTTTTTTTTTTGCTAGATGTATAATATTCAGAACTTTCCTCAAGACATCTGCCATCTGTCTATCTTTCAGGAAGCCGTTCTGATCTTCATTAATATATTTTCTAGTAAAGGTGTACAATTTATTAGATAGATGCAGAAAAAAAATGCATCTTGATTTATCAGGGAGATTGGTCTATAACAGGGGTCCTCAAATGTTTTAAACTGGGCCAGATCACTGTCCCTCAGACTGTTGGTGGGGTGGACTATAGTTTGAAAAAAAAAATGAGCAAATTCCTATGCACACTGCACATTAATTTTTTTTAAAAAAAAGTTTGCTCCTTTCCCTCAACCTGCAGCAGAGGCCCAAGATGAGGTGGGGAAGAGCATGTCCATATTCGAGGGACAGAGCTACAACACAACCAAATAGAGTATTTTGCATAATGCAGCTGAGGACTGCAACTGGCATTTACGAAGAATGAAGCAAAAACACTACGGACAAATACTGTTAATGCCTCTCTTAGTATTTGAAGCAAGTCAGCCCAGAACAATTCCCTAATACACAATGGCTGTATTTGGATGCAGAGCTAATGACTACCGTATTTTAGTGCAACCTTGCCAAAACTGGTACTGCCCAGATGAGTTGGACTGCACCTTCCATTGGGCATGATGGAAATTATAGTCCTCACCACCACCCCAGTTCTGAGGAAGCCAGAGCAGGAGTGGGAGGCCAGAGAGGCGAGCGAGGGGCGGCTCCGAAGTCAGGGCTTCTTTCCGAGGTGAGGGACAGGGCTGCAGCTGGACCGCGATTGTGGCCATCTCCCCATCCCCACCCCCGAGTGGAGTTTGCGACCTGAGTCAAAACATTTAAGCCGCCCTGAGGCTTTATTGCGATGGGGCCACATAGAAATGTTTTAATAAATAAATAAATTTATGAATTTTTTTTTTGTGACCCGATTTGGTCGTGAGCTGAGGCGTTCATGAGCCGAGGTACCACTGTATATCTTGATCTCTTCTGCACTGCTTTCCCAGGTTATTTTTTATTTATTTATAATATTTTTATGCTTCCCCCATCGCAGAAAGCCTCGGGCAGCTTACAAGGAAGAATAAACATCAAATAACATTAGAAATTTTGGAGCATCTTGGCAATAATTTAAAACCAATAAATTAAAAACAGTAATTAACATTTAAAATATCGTTTGAATAAAAAGGTCTTAGCCTAGCACTGAAAAACAAATAACGACGGCGCCAGGCGGATCTCTCTGGGGAGTGCATTCCATAGGTGGGTTGCCATAGGTTAGTATTTTTGAGGTCCATAGCAGAACTGAGAATGATCATTTACCTTTGGTCTTGACTCTCTTTGCTTATAAGGCCATTCTTCCTGCAAGATACTACCATGTTTCCCTGAAAATAAGACACTGTCTTGATTTTTTTTTGGCTCACAAAAACACTAGGTCTTATTTTCGGGATAGGTCTGATCTTTGGAGAAACACGGTAGTCTGCTTGCCATTTTCAGACCAATTGGAGACATCATTTTTGGGTGTTAATTCTAGAAGGTGTTGTAGGTCTTCATAGAAACGGTCAGCTTCAGCCTTTTTAGCAACTGTGGTTGGGGCATAGACTTGGACTACTGTGATGTTGAATGTTTTGCCTTGGATTCGAGCTGCGATCATGCTGTCATTTTGGAGATTGTATCCCAGTACTGCTTTTCCTACTCTTTATTGACTATGAAGGCTACACCATTTCTTCTGAGGGATTCTTGCCCACAGTATGATACCTGATGGTCATCTGAATTAAATTCACCCATTCCTGTCCTTTTTAGTTCGCTGATTCCTAAGGTATCTATGTTCTGTCTTGTCATCTCTTGTTTGACCACATCCAGCTTACCTTGATTCATGGATCTTACATTCCAGGTTCCTATGGAGTATAGATCTTTGCAGCATCAGACTTTCCTTTTACCACCAGATACATCTGCAACTGAGTGTCCTTTCGGCTTTGACCCAGTCACTTCATTCTTCCTGGCGCTACTAGTACTAGCCTCCACTCTTCCCCAGTAGCACACTGGACACCTCTTGACCTGAGGGGCTCATCTTCCAGCATCATATCTCTTTGCCCTTTGGTACTGTCCATGGGGTTTTCATGGCAGGAATACTGGAGTGGGTTGCCATTTCCTTCTCCAGTGGATTGCCATTTGCCAGATCTCTCTGCTTTGACCTGACCATCTTGGGTGTCCCTGCACAGCAAAGCTCATAGCTGCATTGTTCTACACAAGCCCATTCGCCACTGCAAAGCAATAATCCATGAAGGGGATCTGGGAGGTTACCCAGTCAAAAAATGAGATTAAATTAGTCTGACAGGATTTGTTTTGGATAATTTTCTTTTGTACCCTGAGACTCGCCTCACCACCACTCGCAGCTTTGCTGCCCCACAGATGACACTGTGGACCCTGCTGGTGATGCAGACGGGCCTGCTACAAGGCCAGGGACACAGGTGCTGCCGCCACACCACCGTTTTCCTCTCCCTCTCTCTTCCTCTGATGCTGGCAAGCTCTCTGTGGGGCCGCCCTCACTGCTTCGACTGCCTGGATTCCTGGGGTAGGCGGGAGTTGTTCCGGGGGTGGGGGCAGCAGTGTATATTTTGCTGGCCGTGGTTGGACCCACTCACCACTGCTCCCAGCTTCGCTGCCCCAAAGATGACGTTGCGGACCCCACGGCCTGCTGCTAGGCTGGGGATGCTGCCGCCGCTACTGCGCTGCCATTTCTCCTCCCTCCTTCCTTCTTCTTCTTTATTGCCTGCAAGCTTTCCGTGGGCCCACCCTCGATGCTTCAACAGCCGATTCCCTGTGTAGGTGGGAGCTGCATGGGGGGGGGGTGGCTGTGGGGTAGGGGCCACAGTGTATATCTCGCCAGGGACTCTCCTCCTTAGTCACTGCATGGGTCGGGGGATTTTTGGTTTTAATGAATTTTAATCTTACTGTTTACCATGATTGAGCTTATATTTTATTGTTATTGTTAGGTTTTAACTTATTACAGGCATGCAGGAGAGCATGTGGGCACCACCATTGGGGTAGTAATGGGCAGGGGAATTTATTTATTTAAAACATTTTTCTCCCGTCCTTGGCCACCAGCCTCAGGATGGCTTACAAAAGGTGTAAGTAGTAATATAATAATACAATTAGAATATTCATTAATAACACAACATGAACAACATTTCAAAACTGAAAAAGGAAGAAAAAAAGAAAACCCGACTATGTAAAATTATTAATTATTATTAAAAAATTAATTATTAAAATGATGGCTAAATAAAAAGGTCTTTTTGGAAATGATGGCTCTGGAAAGAGTAGACAGGCGGACCTCTTTGGGGAACATGTTCCATAGTCTGGATGCCACCTCAGAGAAGGCCCTCCTCTGAGTAGACACCCTCTCTACCTCCTCCAAAGGGGGTTCCTGGAGCAAGGCATCCCCTGCTGATCTTAAGGGGCGTGAGGGCATGTAGGGAAGGAGATGCTCCAGGTATCTCGGTCCCAAGCCATTTAGGGCTTTATGGGTTAGTACCAGCACCTTGAATTGGGCCCGGACTTCAACTGGAAGGCAGTGAAACTGGTGTTATATGAGAATAACGGCCCGCCCCAGTCAGCATCCTGGCAGCTCTATTTTGTACCAGTTGAAGTATCCAGACTGTTTTAAGGGCAGCCCCATATAGAGAGTTAGTTATTTAAAACATTTCTAACCCATCCTTTGCATAGCCTCAGGATGGCTTACAACAATTAAGTAATCATGTAAAATACAATTAAAATATTCAGTAATAAACATTAAAACATTCAATCATAGCAATTGTTCAAAATTAAAAAGAAGAGCAAAAAGGAAAAGAAAAAGAAAATGCAACTGTAAAATGTTGTTAATTCTTATTAAAATGATGGGTAAATAAAAAGGTCTTTATCTGGCGCTGGAAAGAGTAGAAAGTCGGCACCAGGCAGATCTCTCCTCTCTGGTCATTACAACAATCCAACCAGGAAGTTACCAGAGCATGTGTCACTGTTGCTAGGCAGTACTCGTCCAGGTAAGGGCGCAGCTGTTGGATCAGCCCTCCCTTTGGAAGGGTGTGGACCCTATTAAGATGGTCCACCCACCCAGCTGGAGGGATCCAGATGGATTCCTGAGGGCTCTGGGGGGTTTTCCAGCAGATAAAGCTGGTGATCCTGTTGATGTCCTGGTCGATTTGTGGAATAAGGAGATGACCATGGCAATCGACACGATCGCTCCTAAGTGTCCTCTCCTGCCAGGTAGAGCCTGCTCTTCACCATTATATATGCCTGAGTCGTGGGCAATGAAGCAGGCTGAGAGATTATTAGAGCGCAGCTGGAGGAAATAATGGGACAAATCTGATGAAACACACGTGCTCTTTATTGATTGATTGAACTAAAACATTTATATGCCATCCCTTACGCATGACTCACAGTCACCACCTACGCTGTGGTGGTGAGGGTGGCGAAGAAGCCATTTTTCTCTGCTTCCATTGCCTCCTCACAACAATGTCCAGTGGAGCTTTTTCGGGTGGGGCACAGCCTAAAACACTCTGGCCCTGAAAAGGATCCAGTGGCACCATCAACAGCCCACTCTGATGATTTTGCTCAGGATTTCAAGGAGAAAATCATTCAGATACTTCACGAGCTGGACTGCACAGTTGATAGGCTGCAGTATGGGAGGTGTCCAGAGCCCCCGTCTGGTCAATCATTGTTGGATGAATTCCCATTGTTGCAGCCTGATAAGGTGGACAAGATGCTTGGACTGGTACACCCTACCACCTGCTTGCTTGATTGTTGCCCTTCTTGGCTACTTACCAAAGCCAAACGGGATTGGTCCCTGCGTCCAGGAGGTTATTAATGCCTCTCTGAGGGAGGGCCAGGTCCCTGCCCCTTTGAAGGAGGTGGTGATCAGACCCGTCCTGAAGAAGGCATCCCTGGACCCGGAGGTGGCCACCAACTATAGACTGGTGGTCAACATTCCGTTCTTGGGCAAGGTATTGGGATGGGTGGTGGCAGAACAACTCCAGGCACTCTTGGATGAAACTGATCATCTGGACCCATTCCAGTCCAGTTTCAGACCCGGTTACGGTAATGAATCTGCCTTGGTCTCCCTGTGTGTTGCCCTGTTCAGGGAGAGGGACAGGGGAGTGCATCCCTATTGGTTCTCCTGGATCTTTCAGCAGCTTTCGATACCATCAGCCATGGTATCCTTCTGGATAGGCTGGGCACGTTGAGAGCTGGAGGCTCTGCTTGGCAGTGGTTCCTCTCCTATCTGACCAGCTGATTCCAGAAGGTGGTGCTGGGGGACTATGGCTCTGCACCATGGCAACTCTGCCATGGGGTTCTACAGGGCTCTATTTTGTCCCCCTTGCTATTCAACATCTACATGAAACCGCTGGGGGAGGTCATCCGGAGGTGTGGGCTGCGGAATCATCAGTACGCTGATGATACCCAACTCTCCCTCTTGTTCTCCACCAATCCAGGTGAGGCGGTGGCTGTGCTGAACCGGTGCCTGGGCAAAGTGGGCAGTTCAGGTTTTCGGATAAGTGATTTTGGCCCGGGACTGGACGGGGTTGCACTCCCCCTAAAGGACAGGGTATGCAGCGTAGGAGTGCTGCTCGTCCCAGAGCTGTCCCTGGAGGCCCAGATGGCAACAGTGGCGAGGAGCACTTTCCTTCAGCTTCAGCTGATCCATCAGCTGCGTCCTTACCTGGACAAGTACTGCCTAGCAACAGTGACACATGCTCTGGTAACCTCCCAGTTTGACTATTGTAACATGCTCTACGTGGGGCCGCCCTTGAAGATGATCTGTATTCTTCAACTGGTACAAAATAGAGTTGCCAGACTGCTGATGTGTCCTCAAACTACAGCCTGTGAGCCGGAAACGCCCCACCATGCTGATTTATCCGGCCCGCCTCAGAGCTTTTGGACTTGTTCGAAGAAAACGATCTCCAAGCGAGTCCAAAAGCTCTGAGCTGGCACAGCATACTCAGTGAGGAGATGGCCACAATCGCGGTCACCCTTATGCAGGGAAGATGGGCATGATCGCGGTCATGCTTGTGGGGGAGATGGCCGCTATCATGCTCGTGGGGGGAGATGGCCGTGATTGCACCCATCTTCCCTGCACAATCACGATCACATCCATCTCCCCCCGGCCTCCCCAGCATGATCATGGACATCCTAGCTATGTGCCTTGAATAAGGACATGCTCTTCCCCAAGTGAGCGGAGCAAACATTTTTTAATATTTTAATTATTATTTTAAATTTTAATTAATTTTAATTTGCAGTGTGCATAGGAATTCATTCATATTTTTTTTCAAACTAGTCTGACCCCCCAACAGTCTGAGGGACAGTGAACTGTCCCCCTGTTTAAAAAGTTTGAAGACTCCTGCCTTAAGATCTGCATCAGAGACCCTGCTCCAGGAACCCTCCTTGAAGGAAGTTAAGAGAGAGTATACTCAGAGGAGGGCCTTCTCTGGGGTGGTGCCCCGGCTATGGAATGTGCTCCCCAGAGGAGTTTGCCTGGTGCCGACGTTATATGTTTTTTGGCTCCAGGTCCAGACTTTTTATTTAACTGTAGTTTTAATGTTTTAATTATGGTTTATTATCAGTTGTGGATTATTATAGATTATTATTGGTTATTATATGTATTTATTGGGTGTCCTGTTTGTGTCCAGAGTGAGTGTCCATTGGGTGTCCAGAAACATGTTGTAATCAGATGGGATAAAAATACTCAAACAAATAAAAATTAAAAAATCCATGCTGGCTTGTATTAATCACTGCATTTTCTTCAAGATGCTTGCAGGTGGATTTTTAAAGAATTTGCTCCAGAATTTTTCCAGGGATTTATGTCAGACTAACTGGTCTATAGTTCCCAGGTTCATCTTTTCCCCCTTTTTGAAGATAGGGATAACATTAGCCCTTCCCCAGTCACCTGGCACTTCTCCTGTTTTCCAAGATTTATCGAAGATAATAGCCAGTGGTTCTGAGAGTTCCTCTGCTAGCTCTTTTATGACTCTGGGATGAAGTTCATCACGCCCTGGAGATTTGAAAGTATTTATTCCACCTAAGTATTCCTTGACCATTTGCCTGTCCATCTTGAGCTGCCATCTCTCACTTCCAGCTGGAACTTCCTCTTGATTGCAGATTTCCCTGTGGGAGAAGACGGAAGCGAAGTAGGGACTGAGCGCCTCTGCCTTTTCTTTGTCATCCGTTGTCACTCTGCCTTCCACTTTGAGTAGCTGGACACCCTTCTCT
The DNA here is from genome assembly GCA_023646645.1 of Varanus salvator macromaculatus. Lineage (NCBI taxonomy): Eukaryota > Metazoa > Chordata > Lepidosauria > Squamata > Varanidae > Varanus > Varanus salvator. The sequence continues at coordinate 7,514,843 of JAIXND010000802.1, read as the reverse complement.
TCCTCATGTCTTTTGTTCTGGATGTATCTGAAGAAGGCTTTCTTGTCGTGGTATTCTTAGTTCATTTTCTGCTTTAGCTTTCCAGATGCAAGTCCTGCAATTCCCTGCTATTTGTTTATATCCTTCTTTCATGGCCTGGCCCCACTTTCACTTCCTCTACACATTCGTTCCTTCCGTCTTTCTTTCTTTCTTTCTTTCTTTCTTTCTTTCTTTCTTTCTTTCTTTCTTTCTTTCTTTCTTTCTTTCTGGATGTCACTGAACCTTTTGTGGAGCCACGTGGGCTTCCTCTGCTGTCTTCTGCACTTTTTTCTTGATGGAAGTGTTCATAGTTGTGCTTTGAGAAGCTTTTTTTTCAAGATTTTCCACCCCTCTTGGACACCTTTCCACTTGCCATGTGTTGCTTATCATTTTTCTGAGTTTCTTAAAGTCGGCTTTCTTGAAGCCCAGGATGCGTGCTTGGCTCCAGTTACCCTTTGTCTCCTTCATAATTGAGAATTCAGGTATCACATGGTCACGTTCCCCCAGAGTTCCCATGGTTGTTATTTTGTCCACCAGGCCATCCCTGTTAGTTAGCATTAAATTGAGGAAGGCTGATCCTCTCATTCCTTCCTCTACTTTCTGCTGGAGAAAGTTGTCCGCAACACATGTCAGGAATCTCTTGGAGGGGCCATGCTTGGCAGAATTCGTCTCCCAGCATAAATCAGGGGAATTGAATTTTTGGTTGTGAGCCGCCCCGAGGCTTGTGGCAAGGGGTGGCCTATAAATTTCCAAATAAATAAATAAGTCCCCCATGATGGCTACATCTTGGAAATGCTGGCGAGTTGCTATTCAAAGGTTGCATCCTTGTCCTCTTTTTGATTGAGTGGACAGTGATACATGCCAATAACTATGTTTTTCTTATTTTTGCTCCCTTTAAATTTAGCCAGATGCTCTCAATGGGGCTACTAAGAAGTTCTTCTTGAATTTCTGTGCAGGATATGTGTCTCTCACATATAGTGCAATTCTATTTGGCCTTTCTATTTTTCTTGAACAGGCTGTACCCATGAATTGTAGAGTTCCAGTCATGTGAGTCATCGCACCAAGTTTCTGTTATTCCTTTAAAATCATAATTCCCCTCATCTATTATGAGCTCCAATTCGTGTTGCTTGTTTCCCATACTCTGGGCATTGGTGTAGAGACATCAAAGTTCATTCTTGCTGTGCCTTGGTCTTCTTTCTACGTTTTTTGGGGAGACTAGTGCTGGGCCCTGCCTGAGGTTTTTCCTCTGTTGAAAAGAGTCAGTCTTTGCCAGGTGATGGTATGCCATGCTGGACATCTCCCTCCCCTGTAGGTTTTAGTTTAAAGTTCTCCCGATGAAATTTTTCATGTAGTGGCCAAACACCTGCTTCCCGTTCTTTGTGAGGTGCAGCCCATCATTTACCAGTAGTCCATCTTCCTGGAAGCTTCCAGGATTAGTTCCTGCTTGTCTTGGAGGGCACTGGGGAAGAACTGTGCCTGACAGTGTCTTATGCAGCCCTTTTTTGCCTGGTTAAAGCATGACTCCTCCTCTGCTCAGAGTCTGGGAAGAGGCTGCTGTGGCCAGGCTGGACTTTCCACCAGTAGGTACCCCTGTGCACCTGTAACAGGCATCCCTGCCTCCCCTCTAATGTGGCTAACCCCATGCCTGAGGATGAGGAAAACCCTGTTTTACCTATCCTCAGTTCTGTTCTGCTTACCTGGACATTTCTTTTGCAGTTACTAAATGTATGTGTATTTGCACTCACATTGCTGGGCTTTCTGATTGGGATCTCTACCTTGTGACACTTTCCAGAGGCTAGTCAGTATGGACGGTAGGCACTTAGGGGCTCAGTTACAAGCAGTAAGTGTAGTTTTCCATTTTGGGATTAGATTCAGAGTTTCTAACTAGGTTTTCTTTTAAGTGAAATCATTGTCTTTTACCCAGCCAGCCAAGAGAGTAAAACAGGGGAATAATGCAGTCAGTCTTCCTACTGCCGTGCATTATGGGGGCAGCAAGCATCTTGTGATGCTGTATCTCCTTCATCTTTCCCTTCAGCACTTCAGCCATGTCCCTTCTGTATGAATGTGTGAACACAGTGATAGCAGGTAAGAGCAAACCTTTCCAGGTACATCCTCTTCTTTCTGTTTTATGTGCTCAAGAGCAAAGCAGGCTGTGATCTAAACCTGTGTATTCTTTTTTAGTTTTGATCTCTCTCTCATCTGGGATGCCCAACCACAGTGCCAGCATCCAGGTACAGTCCTTCTCTTTGGGGTGCCTTGCCTTGCCTTGCCTGCTTTGAGTCCACTGCATTGTCTCAGTATCACTGCTGGGAAAGACACATTCAGATGCAATCCACCCTGAACTGCACATTGCAAGAGACTAGTGGCAGGGGAAGGCCAGATGCCTTGAATTATGTGCGATATTCAGGCAGTTGTCACTCACAGGCTGCAGAAGAGTTGTCTGCTGTGTTCATTATGAACAATACTTCATGGTCAGATGCAGGGTAGCTCTGACCGTTGGGTGCCAGGGACAAAATTGAAAGAGTGCTTGAAGGAAAGGTATGTCCCCACCTCCTCACTGTGATTGCTAAATGTAGCCAAGGAGTCCTGTTGGCTTCCTGACAGCATCTTGAATAGCCACTGTGGGCATCAAGGGTGTTGGACCAGATAGACCTGCCCTCCCCAACTGGTTGCCTGCCAGATGTTTGGAACGTCTATGTCTCTTCAGCCTCAGCCAGCACGGATAATGGTCAGGAACTCTGGAAGAGATTGTTCAAAACACCTGGAGGACGCCAGCTTGCAGAAGGCTGAGATGGGCCTTGTGGGTCTGGCTCAGCACTGTATGGTTCCGTTTTTAGGCTGTATTCACTGCAGTATCCAGTAGCCAAATTGCACCATTGCTTTTCTTGCCTAGCTGCAGGGTGCTATCGGCTTGCACAACTTAGAGCAGGTGCTTCTGCTTAGGAAGGTGGGTTTGTGCGACTGCAGGCCTGCCTGTTCTGTCTGTCAGGGGGGCTGTTGCATCAGCCTTCCAGTGCTTGCAGGAGTCACTGACACTTCCGTGAACCTCAGAGGGGTTTTTTTTTTTTTTTTTTTGTAAGGTTCAGGTGGGTGAGATGGCAGGGAAGACCTCCCTCTGTCTTGCAGAGGTGGCTGACTGGGTGTCTTTGCTTTGCAGCTCTGTGTTCAGAAACTGCGGATCCTGATAGAAGACTCAGACCAGAACTGTAAGTGTGAGGGCTTCTGCCACCCCCAGTGAAATCTGTAGCAGTTGAGTCCATGTGCCAGGGACAGTATTAAAATCCCAAACAGTATGAACTACGCAAATGAAAAACTCCATTATGGGGTGGGGACAAGGAACTCTGCAAGGTCCTGAGGCTGTTACCATGACTCAACAGCCCACCACCATTTCCTTAACCATGGTGAGGCTGTGGTGCATGTGGCCACTGTTCTGAATGCGCCATCCTTTGTCTCCCAAACCTGGTCACTGAAGGTTCTCTGGCCTTTTCATGGACTTCTAAGATCCACTGGATAGATGGTGCCTCACATCTCTTTAATAGTAAGGACCAGAAGCATGTCCTTAAACACCAAAAAAGTTGAGATTTTCCGAGGGTTCCTGCATACCTGTGGCATCTCCTCAGCCCTGCCCATGATCTGGATAACAAGAGGTGCACGAGGACACGAAACAGGATAGGAATTAGCTGGGGATGGCCTGGGAGGATGAGAAACCTTCAGTAAAGGCTCAAAGAGAAAGGAAGAATGGGAGGCAGGGAGAGATAAGAAACGGGACACTTTCTGTGACGCTGACAGCCTGCAAAGCACTGCTCAGCACTTGCTTTTGTAGCCATCTGGCAGTCCACGCTCCCCAAAATTCTCCTTCTACGCCACAAACTGGCAAGCTGTTCTGAAGCAGGGCTGGACTGGGAGGCACCTCCCTCCGCTTCGCTAGGGCTGTTCTTCACACATACGCTTCTGGCTTCAGCCCCCAGCCTCTGCAAGGAGGCTTGGGGAAGTCCATAACTGAAATTGGAGGGCCACTGCTGTTCAGACCACCCCAGGGTAAGTGGATCAAGCTTAGTTTAAGCGATGTTTCTCCTGCCTCCACAGCGAATGGGCATAGATTTGCTGCTGGGTCCAGCAGTCCAGTTATAATCAGTTTCATCTCCCCAGTTCTGCCCAAGGTCACTTTCAGTCTCCAGATTCTGTGTATATTGATCTTGTCAGCAACCTTGCAAGGCATCACTGTGTGAACTCTTTCTCTTCTCTTCTTCCTGATCCCCAGTGAAGTATTTGGGACTGCTGGCCATGTCCAAAATCCTGAAAACCCATCCTAAATCAGTACAGTCTCATAAGGATCTCATCCTCCAGTGCCTGGACGACAAGGATGAGTCCATTCGCCTCCGAGCCTTGGACCTCCTCTATGGAATGGTATGTTTGCCCAAACCTGCAGTATGCTGGTGATTTTTTTTTAAATTCACTTCATCTTGAAAGCAAAAATAGGAACAATACACTTTAAAAATGGAGAAGAGCATCTTGCTGGAAAGATTTAGGGCAGTACAGCAAGGAAGCCATTCCTTGGGGAAAGGGAGCAGTCTGGTGGGTTAAAAGCCTGCTGGAATAGAAATAGCCCACACCCTCCGCTGCAGTTTGGTCCCACTTCCTTTGCCTTGCTTGCTTTTGGCCATCCTGCCCGACTGCATCACACGCATCCAGTTGCTAATGCATCTGGCTTGAGTTGTTCCAAGTATCCACGTGTGCCCTGTAAAGAAGCCAAGTCTAGCGCTGTATCTTTGGTCACTTCCTGCAGGTATCCAAGAAGAACTTGATGGAAATAGTGAAGAAGCTGATGATCCACGTGGACAAAGCCGAAGGGACCACCTACAGGGATGAGCTGCTGACCAAAATCATTGACATATGCAGCCAGTCGAATTACCAGTACATCACGAACTTCGAATGGTCAGTCTTGCAAAAACACTTTACGCCAAGGGGATGTGAAATAGCCTGCGAAATACTGTAATTCTGAGTCCACGAGGGGCATAGCTGAACAGCCGGAGTTCTCGCAGCCTCTTGTGAATGTGGCCTTGCCTTGCTTGTGAGGAGAGCGTGTTGGCTTACGCTTGGGTTGCACATGGTGCTTGCCTGAATCTGCTTCACCTTTGCTGCCTTACAAGTCCTTTATGACTGAGATATAGATCATGTATCTCTATTTCTGAGAGAGAGAGAGAGAGATACAGATACAGATACAGATACAGATGGATGGCTGGATGGATGGATATAGACCCTGAATATAGATCTGCCCTCGCACCTTCTCCTGCCAAACCAACCATTTATTTATTTATTTAACCATTAACCTCTCTAGTCTTCTTCACTCTCCTTTTTGTGGCTTTTTCCTCTTTTCCTTCTTCCCGCTCTCCTTTCTTCAGTGCAGAGCATGATGGCTGCAGGCTAACATTGCTGCATATAAAATCATCATGCTTAGAGCCAAAGTGTTCAGTTCACAGTTAGACAGACTGATTAAAAAAAACCCTCTTGATCAATCAATGTAGCTGAGCAGATGGCCCCAATTAAAAAAATGTATTTTTAGTACAAGTGTTTATTAAAAGCAGCATCAGCCAGATAACTTGTCTTTTCTCACACGTAGGAGGGAAACCCTCTTGGGGAATGATGCATGCTCAAGCCATCCGAAAAATATGCGCTCTCGCATCTGTGATGCAGCCAGTCACTTGCAACAAACAAGCGCTCCTATAACTGAGCGCTTCAGATTCTTGTACTGGGGTTGCTCCCTCTTTTATTATTTTCCTTTGGAGTCCAATTTCATTTAAGCCACGTGCTGTTGCACCATCAGACACGCCTGGCTTTCCACCAACATCCTCACTCTGCCTTCCCACCACGAGTTGAACAGCGACTCACATCCTCTCTGCACTTTGGGAAGTCAGTCGTGATCACACTGGCTCTACAGTCAGTGCTGTGGCTGCTGTTAAAGCCCTTTTGTGGTGGCGGTAACAGCAGTGAGGGCTCAAGCACTGATTGGCTGAGCTGCTCTGATGTCAGAGGTTGGTGGGTTAGGCAAAAGGCGGCCACTGGCTGGCTGATTCTGATCCAGAGGGCAAGCCAGGGAGAGGAAAGTAGGGAGGTGCAGAAGGCTGTGATGGAAAGAAGAGACTGGCTTAGGGAGAAGGGCTCGAAAGGAAGTCAAACCAGGGAAGAGCGCGAGGAAAGAGTATGCCATTGTCCAGGAGCTGAAAAGATGAAGGCACTGACTTTTGGGAAAAACGGCAGGCCAAGATGAAAGTGATTGTGCATCTAAAAAGTGGAACAGAGTTTATACCCTGTGAGCCCCCAGTGAAGACTGGCTAGAGGCCTCCTCTTAGGAAGAAATCTCCCCCCACCCTGGACCTCATGTTGTTTGTTTGCAAGAGAGCAGCCGCCTCTTTCCCCTGCCTCCAGGTACATCAGCATTCTGGTGGAGCTGACACGACTAGAGGGAACTCGGCACGGCCACCTCATCGCTTCCCAGATGCTCGATGTGGCGATCCGCGTGAAGGCCATCCGCAAGTTTGCAGTGTCGCAGATGGCCATGCTCCTGGACAATGCGCACCTGCTCGCCAGCAACACCCAGAGGAATGGGATTTGCGAGGTGCTGTACGCCGCTGCCTGGATCTGCGGAGAGTTCTCGGAGTAAGTGTTGGGATGGGTGGGGAATCCTAGTAGAGGGAGACCACTCCTCTCTCACTGGCTGTTGTGCCTGGACCATTCCTCACCTCTCCTGGAAAAGAAGGGGTCAGTCAAGAAAGGTCCCCTAAGCACCTGCCCCCCTCAGGCACCTCGAGGAGCCCCACCAGACCCTCGAAGCCATGCTGCGGCCCAAAGTGACGACTCTCCCAGGCCACATCCAAGCGGTTTATGTGCAGAACATGGTGAAGCTGTTTGCCTCGATCCTGCAGCAGAAGGAGCAGGCTGAGGAGAAGGAGGCCGCCCAGGAGGCGACCCAGGTGATGATCGAGCGCCTGCCGCAGTTCGTGCAGAGCGCAGACCTGGAGGTCCAGGAGAGGGTGAGTGGAACTTGACCAAGACTGCCCTTCAGCCTGGGGTGCAGAACCATAGGGCTGGATGCCAGAGCTGGGCTACCGGGCCTTCCAGTGTGACCTGTGGGGTGCCCCAGAGGGCCATACCCAGTCCCCCAACTGCCGAGTGTTGTGTAGTTTCCTGGCCTGAGGAAGCCCGTCCTGTAAGACTGAAGTTCCTCTCCTGAGGCTGAGTTCCCAGCAGGAGGAGCTTCAAGAGGCAGCATGCCGGCCTCCCGACCTTAAGCTCTGCCCTTTCAGCAGCTGTCCTTCCCACCCCTGACTGTCGCTCTGGAGCGTGCTGTGAAACAACTCCCCCTTGGGTGTTCGGCACCCCTGCCTCGAGCGCTGCTCTTCACTGGCCTCTGGCTGGAGCGGCGGCCACTTAGCGAAACCCCTTCTTGCTCCTCAGGCTTCCTGCATCCTTCAGCTCATGAAGTACATCCAGAAGCTTCAGATCAAAGAGGTGGCCGTGGCCGAGGAAGTGATTGCCTTGTTTGCCGGGGAGCTCAACCCCGTGGCCCCCAAAGCCCAGAAGAAGGTTCCAGTTCCAGAAGGGTAAGAGTTGGCTGGGCCTGCCGCCCGCCCCAGGCCGTCTGAGGGAAGGCAGAGCAAGGCTGCCTCCATGGCTCCGCAAAGGCCAAGGAGGCCTGCATGGTCCTCGGCGGCGTTTGCATGGCGAGAGCAGGCGGAGCACGAAGGGGCTTGGCAGTGGCCTCAACGTACTGCCTGACATGGAGGCCCTCTTGCTTCACAGCTTGGACCTTGATGCCTGGATCAATGAGCCTCCCTCGGACAGCGAGTCCGAGGACGAGAAACCCCGGACCATCTTCCACGACGAAGAGCAGAAGCATTCCCGGCACCGGCAGCCCGAAATGGATGAGGAGGAGCTCGCCAGAGTAAGCTGATGGAACAAGCATGTCGGGGCAGATCAGGAAGTCGTGGTGTTGAATCCACCCCCCTGATTGCATCCCGGTTGTGCCTCATGCTGCCGCTTGAATGAGTTGTGTGAGGGGTGGGAGTCGCCTTGTTAGCACCTTTTCCGTGAAGCCCAGCCAGTGCCAGCAATCTGACTCGAGAATTCTTGTGTCTTTCAAGCGTCGTGAGGTCCGGAAGCAGGAGCAAGCAAACAACCCCTTTTACATTAAAAGTTCTCCTTCCCCACAGAAGGTCAGTTTGGCTCATTTCAAACCATGCTGGGCCACGCAACCTTTTGTGGCCACCTGAGGCTGCTCTGGGGGGGTGTTAACTGCTGGTTTCCCCCACCCTCTTTTCCTTTTTTGCTGCTGCAAGTACATAATCTTTCTTTCCACCCCGTTTTCTACTTCGTCCAGCGGTACCAAGACAGCCCTGGCGTCGAACACATCCCTGTGGTTCAGATCGATCTCTCTGTCCCCTTAAAAGTTCCTGGTAAGTGAATTCCATGTGGAATGCCATCATCCCTTCTGCTTCTGGCTCTTAACCAAAGCAGCATCGCCCCTCTAAAAACAGAGAGGCCCTCCAGATTGGCCGGACTACAAGAAAAACGGAAGAGCCTTGACCTGCCTGGGGTGGGAAGGAGACCCATAGCACATCGTAATGATGACTGAGCTTGCTCAGTAGCCGTGGGGTGGGGTGGGGAACGGGAGTGGGGCATCCAGACACTGGAGCCATTCCATTGTGCTTTGCAGCGCTGTTTTCTGTTTGCCCCTCCCCTGAAAGCTGTTCCTCAGCAGGAGTCATAGCCCGGCTGTGAGCTAATCTAGATGAGGGAGTATTCTTGGCCCTCCGGGCTCCCAGCAGAGTTGCTGGCAGAGCTCAGCACACGGTGGACTGGGATTTCGTGGTCATTCTTGGGGGAATCAGTTCAGAGCTCTCCAAGGAGTTCTCCTCACAGTACCAACAGCCTGCCCACCCCTCTTTTCCTGCGTGCATGGCTAATTAAGCTGCTGACACAAGGAAAGCTTGGTCGGGCTGGGCAGAAGTTGTAGTCCAAGAAGCAGCAGACTGGAAAGGTGCACTGGGCAGTTGTCATGTTGTGCCTGTTGCATTTTTCACCTCTGAGAACAATTTCTGTACTAGTTCAGATTGTGGTACCTTTAATAACAGTGCCATAGAATATGTGCACCAGTCATCCCTCATTCCCAGCAAGCAAAGGGGGTATTGGAAGGACTGCAGACCAGCAGAGCTGGAAGGTACCAGATTGGATGGCTGATCCACGAAGGATCCATATCTATAGCATGTACAATCATTTCATTTCGGTTTCCCTCACAGAATGGCAGGGTTTTAATTTTGCCCTTCCACGATACTTGCTTTTCATCACCTGGTGCCAGTGTTTCAGGGGATCTCTTTTGGGGCTTTTGGAGTAAGAAAAATCACAGCTCTTGTCTGGACCTTGTATGGTGGGAAGAGGATTTGTAGATCCTTTGGGATGAATTCTGGAATTTTTATAAAGGTCACTTGGTCACCTCAACCAGCACAGAATGTACCCCAGTCACAGTGAAAGTGCAGGTGTTAAGCGGAAGGTGACCCAGGGCAAAGCTCCAAGGCAATGATCCTCACCTGGGGGTAGATGGGGGACACTGGTTCCCTGATTTGGGGGATGCATTCAGAGTTCAGGGGGAGGGGCAAAAGCCTGCTTCCCCTTGTGATCCATACACACTAGATTTTGGGAGTGCCTGCACCCATCCTGCCCTTCAGCCCAGCCCCAGTGTGGGCAGGAAGGGAGTTCAGAAGGAGCTGCTGCTCTGCTTTCCTCTTTCCCTGTGCCTTGAGGTTGTCTAACTCCCTTGTGAGACTACCACCCCAGTGGGCAGATGCTTGCAGCCGTCCGGGGACTGTGAGAGAGAACTCCTATGCATTCTCTGTGGAGCAGGAGCAGTGGAAGCCCAGAGGTGTGGCCTATTGCTCCTTTAAGGAGCGTTGCCACATTTAACTGTTAATGGGTTTGAAGCTTTTTGACTTAATCATTCTACAGATGGGGTTCTTTGCTTGCATAGTTAGGAACGAGGGTTGGTGACCAAAGCCATCACAACAGGGAGTCCCCTGCTGCACAAGAGAAGGGAAAGCACTTCTTTGAAGAGGACGCCAACATCCATTGTCAAGCGTAAACTCGGTGCTCCCTCCTTTTAGAAAGACCTGTGTTTGTCTCCCACAGGCATGCCCGTCTCTGACCAATATGTGAAGCTGGAGGAGGAGCGCCGGCACCAACAGAAGCTTGAGAAGGACAAGAAGAAGCAGAAGCAAAAGAAGGAGAAGCGGGGCAAGAACCGGCGCCACAACTCGCTGCACACAGAGAGCGACGAGGACATCGCACCCGCCCAGCACGTGGACATAATCACGGAGGAGATGCCGGAGGTGAGCCCTGGCCCAGCGGCCTGCAGGGCTGTGGGCCTTCCCTTGCAGAAAGGAGGCCAGGGGTTGGGCAGTAAGGAGGAGGATAGACTTGGAATCCAGAGGATCCCGAGCTGGATCATGGTGCTCACAGTGATGCTTGAGCCAGTGGGAAGCTCTTGGCCTAACTGGTTTCCACATGGTTGGTTGGGGCAGAGAGTGGCCCAACGTAGCAGCATCGTTCTGGAAAATGGAACCATGGTGGGGGATGTGGGGGAGCATCTCACGTGGGTTAGGGTGGGGCAAATAGGCTAAACCCTGGCTTGTTCTGGAATTTATGGAACCAGCTTTCCAGGGAGGTGCGTCCGATGCCAACACTTTATATATTTTCCAGTCGTTTTAACTATTGAGTTGAAGTGTGTTTTTATATTGTTATTTAATATAATGATTGGTTGCACTGGTACAAGTGGTATTATCCTATTCTATGTTATTGTTTTTCATTTCTTACTGATTTTATGGATACTTGTTATGTAGTTTTAATGTATTTATATGTTTATAAACCATTCTGAGAGCAACGTGCTAAAAGAATGATATAAAGATCTTTAAACAACAACAACAACTTAATAAATAAATACTATTTACTTGACACAGCATTTTTTTAAAAGCTTCTGTAAAAATAAAGGTCAGGCTTTGTTTTCCTCTTGAGTCAGCACCACTGACCCAAACCCAAGTTCTGCTTTCGTTAATGCCTCTTCCAGAATGCTCTGCCCAGTGACGAGGATGACAAAGACCCCAACGACCCCTACAAGGCGCTGGACATAGATCTGGACAAGTAAGTACAGGACCAGCTGCCCATCTTGTTCCTGGCGGTTGCTGGGCTTGTCTCCCAGCAAATGCCGAAGGGAGGGAGCAAGGCCACAGCTCAAGGGGGAGGTAAGGCCTCAGACCCATGGATGTTGCTGGACAGCAGGTGCCCACCATGCGTTCCTGCTGGTCATGGTAGCTGCTACCCTCCCGACTGGGCTGGCCCAGCCCGCCCCAGCATCTTGGAGTGAGGCATCAGGCAGGAGCTCTGGAGAGGCTGCAGAGCATGGGTGAGGCGGCCCTGGAATCCCCCTGTGCAGCCCTGCAAAGATATGGGGGTGGGGGCGTGGGCTCTTGGCCAGGGCTGATAGGAATTGCAGTCAGCTGACCTCTGGAGGGCCCCAGGTTCCTCCCCTGTGCTCCATTTTCCTGGAGGCTCTGGCTGGTGCAGATGGAGCTGGGAGTGGGTGGGCGCATCTCTACGCAGCGGCTGCGTTTGCATGTCACTCTGGCAAGAAGCCGCAATGGGCTTATTATTGTTTCATATTGTTTATTAAATTAAATAACAGTTTAATAATAATTTTTCTGTGAGCTCTTCGCAGTGAACTTGACAGACCATCAGGCTCCCTCCCTCTTGACTCCCCAGGCAATCCCATGGCAGGGACCCCATGGCAAAACCAAGCAACCTCTCCTGCCCGGCTGCAATTGAGAGCCATTTTCAACTCTTTGTGCCTTCAACCCTTGGGGACTTCAACCCTGCCCACCCGCCCCCATATCACAAAAGGCGGGTTGATGACTGCCTGTCACAGTCCCCCTTTTCACAGCCATTGGGCAGCCCTTCAAGGGGCTGAACTGGCACCTTGGAGGGGCCTACCTTTGGGCTGGCAAACATTTCGATTATAATTCTTCCTGGTGAGCAATAATCTTGTGGGCTGCTGGACAATATTACTCATCCACTACAAAGCACTGTGGGTAGAGCAGCCCCTAGAACAGCCTGTGGGTTCTCAGGGTGGTTATTTGCTGGGGGGGATCGAGCCCCATGGGTTCACTTACGATGGGTTTGGTTGACGTGCACCTGGCTTGCTGCCCTGGTCTCTGTTTGCCACCGTGCATCCTTGAGACCTCTTGGCCTTTCTGTCCCTCTTTCTCTCACTTTTGCTCTTTCCATCCCCGCACAGTTGTTTCATTTTGTCGTCACTTTTTTCTTTCTTTCTGTCTTTCTCTCTCTTTCTCTGTGTCTTTCATACACAGTCTGGTTTCAGGGAAGGCGGCCAGGTAAGATCCCGCTCTAGCAGTGTGGGTTGGTTGCTTCTGTTGAATGCTGTGAACCACAACGCAGCTTAACTCTTGCTCACTCCCAGAGTGCAGCAGAGCTCCTCTCGCCACTTTGGTCATGCACACACACCCCTCACCTTGCCCACCCCAGGCCAAATTTCTCTCTGCATGGTCTGGAATAAAGGGACCAGGCTTGCTCCTCTCAGTTGCCCAGACCTCCTCCCCCTTGGCCATAGGTGGCTAGAGAAGCGGCTGTTTCATGAGACGCAGGAACAGTAGCTTCATCGTTAGCTGCCCAGATGTTCCCAAAGTTGTTCTGCAGCAAGAATCTAGATAACTATTTATTTATTTATTTATTTATTTAAAGTTTTTGTATGCTGTCCCCTTGCCACATAGCCTTGGGATGGCTCACAGAAATAAATAAATACAAATACAGTTAAAACCCAGAAACACCCTGGCTGCACAATTAAAACCTATAAATATTAAACATTGTTAAAAATATTGTTTGAATAAAAAGGTCTTAGCCTGGCGCCGAAAAACAAATAACGACGGTGCCAGGCAGACCTCTCTGGGGAGCGCATTCCACAGATGGGGCGCCACTGCAGAGAAAGCCCTCCTCTGGGTACTTTGCTTCCTGATACCTCTCCCGGAGGGCTCCCAGAGGAGAGCCTCTGCTGCTGATCTCAAGGGGCGGAAGGGCAAATATGGCTGCAGGCATTCCTTTAGGTATCCAGGTCCCAAGCCGTTAAGGGCTTTATAGGTGATTACCAACACCTTGAATTGAGCTTGGACTTTGATGTGAAGCTGGTAGAGGACTGGGGTTATATGAGAATAATGCCCAGTCCCCATCAGCAACCTGGCTGCTCTATTTTGTGCTATCTGAAGTATCCAGACTGTCTTCAAGGGCAGCCCCACGTAGAGCATGTTACACAAGTCTAATTGGGAAGTAACCAGTGCATGTGTCACTGTCGCCAGGCAGTCGTTCTCCAGGTAGGGACGCAGCTGATGGATCAGCCAAAGCTGAAGGAAAGCGCTCCTCACCACCGCAGTCACTTGAGCTTCCAATGACAGCTCCGGGCCGAGGAGCACTCCCAAGCTGCGGACCCTGTCCCTAAGAGGGAGTGCAACCCCATTCAGGACAAGGTCCAAGTCACCTACCCAGGAGTTTGAACCACCCACCAGCAGGACCTCCGTCTTGTCTGGACTGAGCTTCAGTTTATTGACCCTCATCCAGCCCATCACCTCGGCCAGGCACCGGTTCAGTACAGCCACTGCCTCACCTGGATTGGTTGAAAAAGAAAGGTAGAGCTGGGTATCATCAGCGTACTGATGATTCCGCAGCCCACACCTCCTAATGACCTCTCCCAGCGGTTTCATGTAGGTATTGAAGAGCATAGGGAACAAAATAGAGCCCTGTGGAACCCCATGGCAAAGCTGCCATAGCACAGAGCCACAGTCCCCCAGCACCACCTTCTGGAATCGGTTGTTGAGATAGGAGCGGAACCACTGCAAAGCCTCCAACCCCCAATCCCGCTAGCCTATCCAGAAGGATACCATGGTCGATGGTATCGAAAGCCTCTGAGAGGTCCAGGAGGACCAACAGGGACGCACTCCCCCTGTGTCTCTCCCTGCACAGGTCATTATACAGGGCGACCAAGTATAACTACAATTCAGTGGATAGACTAGCTGCGCTTTTCAGTGTTATTTGTTTATTATTATTTAAGACATTTGTATGCCCTCCTCTGTGAGAGCCTCAGGACAGCTTACATGAATAAAATTCCAAAATACATAACAACATAATATTATAAATAACATAAAAACATTCCACAGTATATCCTCTTTTAATTAATGAAAATAATAACAATTAAAATGCAACTGTATGCAAATTAGCAGTATTAATAAAATACTCGTTGTTAAAATAAAAGTTAAATGAAAAGGTCTTTACCTGGCGCCGAAAAGAGTAGAGGGTTGGCGCCAGGCGGACCTCTCTGGGGAGTATGTTCCATAGTCTGGGTGCCACCGCAGAGAAGGCCCTCCTCTGCTTGGATTCCCTCCGTGCCTCCTTCAAAGTGGGTTCCCGGAGCAAGGCCTCCCCTGCCGATCTTATGAGGCGTGAGGACAACGTCAACTGCTTTCTCTCCCTCCCCACAGTAAAATTGCGTGCAGAAAAATGCTGTCCTTGTTTGGAATTGACTTGGCAAACTGCAGAGTTGGCAGTGATGGGATTTCACTTTCCCCCCTCTGTGGTCTTGTCCCCACTTCCTTTACTGGTGCTGAAAGCTAACACTCTCCTCTAAAGAGCCCATATTCAGCTTTAACCAGCAGAAAGGCTGTGATCAGGAAGGGGATCGGGGGCCACAGTCGAGGTGAGAGCATGGCAGCTCTTTTCCA